>JAQPPZ010002616.1:0-1250000 GCA_028583015.1 Wollemia nobilis
AATCCACATAAAAATCATGCATAAGGTGGGATCGAGTGACAAACAAATGGTCACAACCCCTTTGACCAAAAATATTTGACATAAGGGTAGCTTTGTTTAGTTTACCCTTCAAAGCTGGATATTCTTCTTTTGTCCCTATAGTCACAATGGGACCATATTATGGTTCCTCATTTGTAGGTTGTATAATTAGGGACTTCTTCTTCATTCTTTCAAAAGTAAAGCATTTAGATTTTGTATGACCATGCTTTTTACAAAAATCACAATACATTGTTGAAGAAGAAGAATCTTTAGAGTGAGAAGAAGAAGAATCTTTAGAGTGAATGGAAGAAGAATCTTTAGAGTGAGAAGAAGAAGAATGTACTTTAGGAGAAGTGGGAGGAGAAGAAGAATGAGGGGAAGAATGAGAATTGTTCTTCACATTTTTTTGATGTTGATTCGCTCCTTTGGAACTGTTGTCCTGTCGAGATCTATGAGAGGCACCAACTTTCTCCTCTACAAGAATGGCATGCTTGAATGCCACATCCAAAGTGAGGAAATCATTGAACTTGATTTTCCTAAAAAATCTGATCTTGCAATCCATGAGTGAAATTGTTAATCAAATCCTCTTCTGAATATTTCACACCAAGAAGCACCCTTAGCCTATTGAATTGAAAAATGTAGTCAACAACTGACATACTATAGGCTTGCCTCAATCTATACCACTTGGTCGTGAGGTCACTTTGGTAATTTGGTGGGAAAAAGGTGTTCTTCAAAATTTATATCAATTCTTTTCAAGTCATGGCAACATTATGGCTTTGTCTTTCTACAATCAAAACTTTTGCTAAGCCTGTGTATTTGACTGTGGCAAAGGCAACTTGGTCATCTTCAGGAATTTAGCATAGGTGAACCAAGTTTGCATATCTAAAAGCCAAGTAGATAAGACATCAGGATCCCTTGATCCATCATACAATTTGACCTCACATTTTGCCTTGTTGGCATTGTTGTGATAAATTTTGGCATCACCAGGAGTCAATTAGACAACAATATCTTTTACTTTATCTGCCAAAATATCTACTGCAATAGTAAGATTTTCCATGTTTGTTTTGAGGTCAACAACCATTTGATTACGTGTATATGCCAGACTAGGAGGATTCCAAAATGGTTGCAAGAACTATCTAGGCTCTTAAAAACAATTTGTAAGGTTTCCTAATGCACAATTTGCCTAAATTTACAAAAATGCCTTCCAATTTACAAAAGGGATAAATCTAGTGCTTTTACAAAAATGGCAAAAACCATATTTTTACCCTTCAATTCGAGTGGTAAACAAAAATTAAGCACCTAGATTTTACAATTTCACCCTTTTATACAACAAAATTGATTTAATGGAGGTAAAATTATGAATTTTTGCAAAAAAATAAGGCCAAATTTTGCAAAAATCGAGGAAAATTGTAAAAAAATAAGGCCTAATTTGCAAAAATTTGAAAAGTTTCACCTTTCTGTCTTGGTGCCAAAATTTGAATTTTGAATTTTTGAAAATCGATGGGAAAAATTTGTCGACGACAGTAAAAATATTATTTTTCGAAGGTGCGGTCAACTTCCCGAAGAAGTCAACTATGCGCAAGTCAAATCCACGACAAGGTCAACGGTCTAGCCAATAATCAAATTCGAAATGGTCAAATCGTCCAACGGTCACCACCGTGCGCACCACCAACCGGTGCTAGTTTCAAATTGCATGTGGTGCCAACTAGGTGCTCTAGCGTGCACGCTAAGCCATGATCAGTGGGTGACCATCGTAAGGTGGTCACTAAGGTAGGGGCACGTTGGCCCTTATAAATCTCACTCGGGCCTTTGCATGCCCGATGTGGGATAATTCCCCTACAATAAAACAAACGAGCACCTGAAACACGACTTGTTTGCCAAAAAATGCTAGTCGACGTCGAAAGACAACTGAACCACCGAAAACTGAAATATTTGCCACAAAACATCGATTACCATCGAAAAATTGAAATAGTTACCGCAAAATATCGATTACCACAGGAATTTGGTTTCTTCTCACTAGAATGTTGCGGAGCTGGTTTACATCACCATGAATCTGATTTTATTCACCGAAAACGTGAATTTCTCCCATCGAAAATGTCGACATCGTCTAGAAATTCATCGAAAATCCAACCCGAGGGACACCGAAATGTCTCGAACATCATTTATAAAGAGTTTTTCATGCCTGCTCAATGATTGCAATCATTACAAATCACCAAAAACAAAGAATTTCACTGGGAGGACATCGAATTTTAATTTGTGATCGTTGGGACTCAATTTTTTTATTGAAAAACATGTCAAAAATTGATAGGTTGGTTGGAAATCATCACCATCGATGGATAACTGTGCTCGAATCTTGGCTGAGCAATTATACAGTTCCACATGTCTATCAGGGATTGAGCACTGGTTTAGGTCTGAATATCCTTCGTGATTGGTCTATTTATATACCTTAGGAAAAAAATAAATTTTCTCATCGTGCTGCATTGGTTTTTTCTACAATTGATCGTCATTGCGATCCGCCTGTGCATTTGTGAAATCATTATGCAAGTCAAGGTAGGGAGAGTAGCTCCATCCTGGGCTATTAAAAGTCACCTGAGGCTACTATGCTTGGCATCATCGAGTCGATGATGTTTGTCGTCGGCCTAGTATGGTCGTTCTCGTCCACGGACGATCGAACAATGTCCTGTGGTAGGAGGTGGATAGCGAATGGAAGGAGAGGTAGAAGGATGGAGGGATAAGGGGAAGGGGATGGAGGAATAAGGGAAGGGAGGGGCGATCGAGGTTAGGTCATGGTGTGCTAAGTTGGCACCCACCCAGAGTATGTTGATCGGCCAAGCAATCAGTCGATCAAGGCAAAGGTGAAAAGGGTTGCTAAATAGGGAACAAAATGATCTAAAGAAACAACACAAATAAAATGGAAATCAAACCAATTTTTCTCTGTAATGGGTTGCTTATTTGTCCCTTGTCCACCACCAGAACCTGCACACTAAATAGTTGTTCGATTATTTCCTCGATAAACCTCCTCTTGGCCACAACTTGACCTCAAACTTGGTGTAATTTGATCTTCAAATCTGTAGCATAAAATCCTCCATTCTTCTCTCTGATCTTCAAAGTAGACATATTCTTCAATCTCCAAACAAGAAAAAACAATTTCTTACCCACACAAGGAAAGTTAGGTTATCCTTTGATTTGTCAGTGGTATTCGGTGTAGAGGTAATTTTCAACCCTCTACCACCTTCGGAGCTTCACAAAATGATGTTACGGGTTGGCCCAAGCCAAATCCTCACAACAACTACCCTAGGACTTGGTGCACTAGCAAAACAAAACTAGTCACCTATCTATCCTATGGCTCTGATTACCACTAATATGGAAACTCAATGTGAAGCTGATTATTCTATTAGGTGCAATGAATATATAATGCATACAAAGGAATCACATGGTTACAGTGGTTGTAACAATTTGCCCTGCAAGACCAACCACTTGTAACTAACAGATAACAATCTACTAAACATGGATGTCAACTAATTGCTAGAAGATAAAAGACATCTCTAACAGTCTAACTAAGCATCCTAACAAATAAAAAACATATTTTCAACATGGTAATACTATACCTCACGTATTACAATGCAATAAATAGAAACAAAAAACAAAAAATAAAAAAAATAAAATATAAAAAAAAAAAAAAAATATTCTAAATAAATAAAAAAATAAAATAATAAAACTAAATTAAAAAATAAAATAAAAAAAAAAAAAAAAAAAAAAAAAAATAAAAAAAAAAAAAAAAAAAAAAAATAAGATGAATTAAAATAAAAAAAAAAAAAAAATAGGAAAAGAAGAAAATAATAGCCAAAAACCCACCACCACAAACACAAAACACAAAAAAAAAAACAAACAAAACAAACACAAAAACACACAAACAACAAAAAAAAAAAAAAAAAACCCAACAACCAAAACAAACACAAAACAAACCAAAAAACAACAAAACACCAACCAACCCCCCAAAACAAAACAAACAAAACCACACCAAACACACAACACAAAACACACCCAACCAAAAAAAAACGAACAAAAACCAAAAAAAAAAAAAAACCCACAAAAAAAAAACAAAACAAACAAAAAAAAACCACAAACACAAACAAAAAAAAACAACCCACCAACCAAACCAAACAAAAAAACAACAAACCACAAACAACAAACAAAGAAAAAACACACACCAAAGAAAAAAGAAAACACACCACACAAAAACAAAAAAAAGAACCGAAAAAAACCCCACACAAAAAAAAGACCACAAAGACACAAAACCAAACCAAAAAAACACAACCACAAAAAAAAAAAAAAAAACAGCCAAGGCACAGCAAAGAACAAAAACCCAGAGAAGAAAAACAGAAAGAAACAAAGGAAAGAAAAAACAAAAAACAAAGAAACAAAATAGGACAGAAACAGCAAGACCAAAAAAAACAGCAGAAAAATTACATCCAAACAAAAACGCAAACAGAGGAGCCAAAAAAACAGAAAGAAGATAGAGAAAAAAAAAACAAGAGGAAAAAAGAACAGCGAGGAAAGGAAGAGGAACACGAACAATGAGCAAAGAAAAATATAGGGGAGGGGCAAAAAATAATAATAATAATAATAATAATAACTTAGGCTTATAATTAAGCCTAAGGTATAATAATATCCTCAACACTCTACTAACCAAACATTCTTTCAAGGCAAGTCTTGGGGAGTAGAAAATTTGTATTGCTCTAAATCCTCATATCCCATCTTGGCCAAGTATCCACCATATTTTAATATATTCCAAACCAACTCATCCTTTCGTGTAAAAATCGACATATAAAACTCTTGAAGCATATTTTGAAGTTCATTTGCAAGTTGTTTGAGTTCCTCTCCTTCAACCAGGTTACTAATAAGAATTCATGACTTGGAGTTGTTACTCATATTAATATCGTCTTTGATTTTTTAACCTTTACAAGTTAGACATGTCTAAGCCAACGGTTTCCATTTTAAGTTAAAGATAAGAGGATACGGCTTCAATGAAACATCAAACCAAAAAATTGTATAATTTCCCTCGTTGACTAAATATTTAATATATTTTTTGATCAATTGCAAACTATCTGATATGAAGTTCAATATGAGCCTTTGGGTAGGGTAATTTTATTACATCAAGAGAACCTACATATTTTAAAGTAATATTTTTCCCAATTGTTTCCTTAATCTTTGAATAATCTCCACCCAAGCTTTACCCCCAAGGCCAAACTCATAAGTTTGTTATTCTACAAGCCTACTCCCATATTATTTCCTTTGCAAACCCTATCCCACTTATAAAGAGGAAACCTAAAATTTTCCTCACATTCTTTCCAAAGAAAGTCTCTTTCAATTTTATCAATTTCTAATGCTATACCTATTAGCAATCTTGAAAGTGATATTATTAGAGTTAGAGTCTATCACATCATTTGGATCATGTAAATGTACCTTCCTAGGTACATACTTAGGACATTATATTAATTTAGGGGGAAGTTATCTAGTTACTTTATGCATTGTAATAAATGCACAAGTGTCAATGTGCAATTTGTAAATGTGCAAGGTGTCCCTTGTACAACTAGGTAGAGTGTTGGCCAAGGAATCTATCTTCCATTATAAAAGGGTCTCATTGTAAGAGATTGAAAATACAGTAGGTAGTAGTAGTATTACTGTGTAACTCCATTAGTGATGGAGTATAATGTAGTCATGTAGCATCTTGCATGGAGTGTCAATTTTCTCCATAACAATATTGTATTCATTTTCGTTATTTCTAATTATAATATATTTCTACAATCTCGTAATTTACTTTCTCTTATATTTTTGCATCCTATCATTGGTATCTCTCATTGCAATCTACCTCAAAAGCTAACACTGGTATTAGAGCCACGGTAGATCTAATCACAGTAGAACTAGCTACTATAGATTGAGAGGAGAACCACCATTATTATTGAGCCTGAATTTTTGTGAACCTGATTCGCCATAGTGCACAACCTCTTGCAAAAATATTTAGAAGAATCAAGGTGGTAGAGAGAGCTTCGAGAAAGTACTATTGTTAAAATAGGGCCAGTCACCATAGCTTAGATTTTTGTAAACTGGATGTTCCATTGAACCCGTTGCATGTAAATTTTATTGGCTTAAGATTGTCTGGTAGAACAGACTAGAAAGAGAAATTATGAAATTCATTTGGCTCAGAGTCTTCCCACAGAGTTACAAAAAAACTCGTGAAGATAAGGACTTAGCATTTGATCCACTAGTTTGATGAATCAACTAGTGAAGCTCATCTAAGAGATCTAAAAAGTTTACTATTACTTGAAGTTTCTTTTATTACAGGGAACTAACTCTCGGATGATTGGGACACCTCCTACAATAGAAAGCTAGGAGATTTCAACTTCTTTGCCCGAAGGTCGGAGTGCCTTCATAGTGCAAATATTAGTTGTTGCAAGAGAAGAATACTACAGAAAAGACTCTAGGAGAAAGAGTTGTAGTGAAGTCTGGAGATTGAAGATCTTCATCGATAAAGTCAACTTCACAGTAGAAAAGGCCATAAAAGCCTTAATCCTAAAAAGGCCACATAAACCTTGATCTAAAAGAAGGTCATAGAAGCCTTGATTTTAAAAAGGCCATAGAAGCCTTGATCTAAAAAAAGGCCACAAAAGCCTTAATCTAAAAAAAATGCCACAAAAGCCTTGATCTGAAAAAAGACCATAGAAGCCTTGATCCTGAAGAAGACTCCAAAAGAGAGTACCTAATTCAGAAGCAGATTTAGATTTCAATACTTATCATTTTTTGTAGGGAAAGGAGATTCAGTGAGTTGGGAAACTTCCTACAAGAAAGTTATGAAGAGTATTTTCTTCAGAATCAATCCAGCACCTGAAGCAAACTTGAAGGTGAAGAGACTAGGTGAAGATCTCATTGAAGAAACTTCCATTCTTGGAAGGACGAGAAGGGCTAGGAGAGTCCTGTTCAAATCCAGAAGCAACATAATCAAGAGATCCAGGAAGGAGATCTCAATTCCATAAGTTGAAAAAGAAGGTCTCAAGGAAGACCAAAGTAGCTGCAAAATCGAAGACCTAGGAGAGGTCTCAAGGAAAAAGGCTTGGAGAGCCTTGTTGTTGAAGCAACATCATCAAAAGAGTTCCTAGAAGAACTCATTGGAAAAATTCTTCATCAAGGAGAAACTTTCTGATAAGGGAAATATTTGGGACAATTATCACCATCCGACAACAAGCCCAATCAAGAGAAGAAGAATTGGCAAGGAGTGCCAAAGAATATACAAAATACCTCAAGATATTCAAAGTCTTGAGAAGAAGATCTTGCTTGAAGTCAGAATTTGACAAGAAGACTTGAAGACATAAGAAGCTTGTCAAAGCCGAGAGATTTGAAGATTGCCTTTCAAGAAGGCATAAAGATTCCTCTAAATCCACATCAGAAAGGAGAAGATTACTAGAGAAGAACAAACCACCAAACCCCAGGCTCATGAAAGAATTTTTAAGATCTCTTTTTGGTGAAGGATGAGTTTTTTGGAAAAGCTAACAAAAGTTGCAGAAATCTAAAGCAACAAGCTTGTTCTACATCCTCTACAAAAGTTGTCAAAAAAGGTAAGCAACTATTGGTGCAAGTAAATTCATTAATTGGATTACTTATCAGATTTGTTAAAGCACCTTATACTAGATCAGAAGTTGCAAAGAGGAAAATTGAATTATAGTCTTCAAAAGTGCAAAAGAGAAAAAAACTTTTTAAGGTTCATTTGCACATTAGGAGTTGATTAGATTTCAGAAGTTATAATCAACTACCTATCTTATATCTTGAAAAATAAGACTAGATCCTACAACTGTGTTTGTAGTGAAATTTGCAAGAATTTATTCCAGATTATGTTTGAAAGGTTGCAATGGAATTGTTAAGAGCATTTTTAAGAAATTAGTGGAGCAAAAAAGTGAAATTATTGTTACCATTTAAAGTGCATCTGTTAAGCACCATTCTAGTTGATTTTTTAACTAGTTGCTCTCAATTAGTTTGTGTTGTTAAAAATCACAAAAACTACAAAAAATCTGCAGCACTTTTGTGGCCAAAAGAAGCCACCATTACAAGCAAAAAGGTGGAGTAGAAAACTACCATTGATGTCCTTGAAGGAAGCCTTAAATCGAGACCTTGGAAGTCTCAAGACTCAAGGAGAATATAAGGGTTTCTTTTTCAGCACATAGTGCAAGAATTCTTATTCAAAACAACATTTCATTAGCTTGGATTGACTATCATCCAAAGAAGAAGAATCAATAAGGATTAAAAAAAATTCTTCATTTTGGTGCAAGATTTACTTATTACAAAAGGCACCTCTTTTGTTCCTTGGAAGAACAAAAGTATTACTATTTACAAGGGGGTAGTAAGGAATTTTTTATCCAGTAGATTTGTGGCCAAAGGAAGGAGCCACCAAAGAGCTCACACGATCAACATATTTGTGATAAGAGGAAGGAGCCACCGAAGAGCTCACACGTCCAAGAGTTCTTTTCCTCCATCAAATCCAGCCCTATAAGCAATGCATCACCTGCAATAGTAGAGCCATTAAAAGAAAGTATTATCATTCATGCTTACATAAAAAAATGGAAGCATTCAGTGGCAGGTTATCTACGTAAAAGATAAATCAAAAGGGCTACCTATTGGTTGTTATAACCAACACTACTTTTCAAGCACTGAAGAAGGGCACAAATTGGCATTAAAACGAGCTATGAAACCTGAAAATAGATGCAGAGATAAGAGCTATACCTAAGGCATCCATTGAAGTGAACGTCCACCAAAAGGAAAGCTCAAAAGTGTGCCATAGAACCATGAAGCAATCCAGCTATAGTCGTCTATCATCCTCACCAACCCAACGTGCAAAAGGAAGCTTGCATATCAAGAAACATAGCAAGATCACGTAGGATACAAAGATAAAGGAAGAATTAGGGTTGTAAGCTTATCTTTGGAGCGTTAGAAAGGAGGCTTGCATGCACAAGCCTTGAGTTCCACTTGGCACAAATTCTCTAAGCTTCCCAATGTTCATGAAGACCCAAGCGCTCACCTAAAGGGAGTTACATTTGTTTGGAGGGAGTTAAGATCTTTGGAGGTTACCACCAACCTCATCATTGCCAAAGGTATGTTGAAGACACCTATCTTGTAACGCTTCTTGTGAAACTTGTCACGAAGCCCATCTTACTTAAGATGTCGATCTTGGAGAACAAAGTAGAATACAATAGTGTGAAGTAGAAAGCAGTAGAGCGAAGCAAGAGAGAAGTCAAATAGAGTTAAGAATTGAGGCTTACTCAAATAAAATGACTATTTTCAAGCCATACACCATTCAACGATGTAAGAAAAACATTTAAGATGTTGTCATAAAACGAGCGAACAATGCTTGCATTCGGAGAAGCCCTGCAAAGCATATTTCAATATATCTTTCGATGTCAGTTGTTGAAGAGAAGGATCGCCAATCAAGGAGTGAATCAACGATGGTCAAAGAGGGCTTTGACTGCCCATGAGCGCTACACAACACATAGCTACGAATCTGTCGACACACAACATTGAAGGACTATTAAGGTAAAGGTTGATTTTTAGCTTACTTTTAATATAAGATTTTTGGAGTTATAAGGGAACATTTTATCTTCTATTGCAATATTCAGCATTAGAGATTTATTATGCAAGCTTATTTCAGATTTGTTAATATTTACAAAATTTTATCAAGGAGAAATAAGGGTTATTATTGAAATTTAAATTACTTGCAAATATTATTATTTAATCTTTCCAAATTTGTGAGTTATAAGGAGTACAACATCAAATTTAGGAATTGGAAATTAGAAAACATTAAAATCAACCAAAAGGGGTATTTAAAGAGGTTTATTAAAAAATTTCAAAGGTTGGGATTTTTATAATAGTGTTGTCTCAAAAAACTTAAAGGAGGAAAAATAAATCTAACTTCAAAACCTCTTCAAATAATTGAAAATAGTGCTTAGGAGTAATAAGGAGATAAAAAGTTGATTTTGGTGTTTACAAAATTTCACAAAATCAACTCAAAATTGAACTATAATTTACAAAAGCACTATATTGATTATATATCCTATCCAAAACATCCTAGGGAGTCATAAGGCATTCTACAAAACTTTGTAATATTAGCATCCATCAAAAATCATCAAGTTCTAAATTCATTGGATAGATGTAAGCTTCCTTCAAAACCTAAAATCTTATTAGGTTTGTGAACTCTCATCATTAGAGAGACATAAGGAAGTCCACAAAAGCTAAGAATTAACAAAAGGTTTTATCAAATCAAAGCTTTCTATATCTTAAACTAAGGGAGTCATAAGGATGTCTACTTCAAATAACTCATCAAGCATTAATAGAAATTCCTTCAGAAAAGAAAAATCCAGTGCTATAAAAATTGGGATCATGAATTTACTCATGAAATCCAAAGAAAGAGTAGACGTAGCTTCAAAAATATTTCATAGTGAAGCTTTAGACAATAATTTTGACTCTATGGAATGCTATCTTCAAGCATGTCTCAATGAAATGATTCCCAATGAGAAAAATGATATTTCACTTCCTCTAGATTTTGTGAGCATATTATACATGGCATTGCTCACACATAAACATTACAAAGATGAGAATGTAGAACAAAAGAGATTGATAGAACTACTAAAAAAGAAGACAAAATTAAGTGAATAATATCTTGAAGATATTTTTTAATCTACATGCAACATTGATACTGCAAGTTCTACTAATTCAAAATCTTATCATGATGCTCTAAGTAGTTGTTCAAAAGCTTCTGTACAAAATAAAAATAGGGAAGGAGAAACTTATAATGATCCTCATTTAGTAGATATCCTAGATGCTTGCAAATTGTTGCATAAGTAAGATTGGCCTAAAGATATAAATGATGACTTGTCTTCAAAAATTTTAGAAATAGCCTCTTATTTGAAAGAAAGCTTATATGTTTGTGATTTTTACACTTTATTAAATGAGCAAAAGATATTTGAAAACCATGTATTCGCTTGCAAGTTTAATGAATCAAAATATCAACTTGGAATTGCTAATACCATTGAATCAAATTGGTAGGGTGAGAGAGACAAATGAAGAGTTTTTATACTGTGTGGCCTAATCTTATTTTGGTTGGATTTCTGTAAAGCTTGGCATGCATATCATGGTAGATGTCTTTTAAATTGTGGTAATCGTGTTTGGGATCCAGGGAAGTGATAGCCTAAATTTTGCATCATCTTGTACATTATTGTATATTATTGTATATAGCTTTTGGGTTTTTATGATTTCGCTTTTAGCTTTTCTTTGTGTGGTGCTTTTGTGCATAATCCCATGTTTTATCATTTTGTTTTTTACTTTCTTGTTAGTTTGCATTAGGTTAGGTGTTGGTTTATCTTCAAGTTTTATTTTTCATGTTTGCAAGAAGTGCGCTTTGGGTTCATTCCCTTGATTTGTGGTGGTGTTGTGTGGTAGCTACTAATTTATGGCCTCTTGACTATTTTTTTTGTGTTCCTTTGTCATGTAGGGTGGATTGCCTAGTTTGGAATTATGTGGATCAAGGAAAAGGGGATGAAGTTGTTTAGTAATCATTCATAGATCTTGGGATTAAGATAGTGAATGTTGGAACATTGAATCATTTTGCTAAAGCTACACATGAACACATCATATTAAGGGATATGCCTTGGAATCCTGAAGGATGATATCATTTTGGTTTGCAAATTAAGGCAAAATTTTTTATAGACTCCACATTTAGCCTTAAGTGGTCTCTAACCCAGGTGGAGTACAAGTTTTGCAAGACAATATGAGGCCGAATAAAAAAAGAGAGGAAAACATGCCAAATCATTCTCAAGGTCTAGATAATATTTATCGGGGCTATGGATGCATGACTGGTAGTAGGGCTATGTCTAGACAAAGTAAAAATAAAGAAAGCAATGCAAAGTATCAATTAGACACCTCGGTGATTCAGACAATCTCTATCGAGGTTATAGATGCCTAGTTGGTAGTAGAGCAAGGTCTAGAAGAGATTGAGGTCATCTCCACTAGGGGTATAGATGCTTGGCTAGTAGTGGAGCAATGTAGAGGCACATTTTAATAAGTAACACTCTATAGCCTTAATGCAAATAGGTGATGGAATCCGGATGGTTTTCAAGAATGCAAAATGAAATCACTTACACACACACTAAGCTAAAGCAAAGGGTTCATGTGTTTTCATTTGAAGTTATCTACCCCACCTTCTTGGAGGTTGCTAGATGGTTTATTTTATGATCTTTGGTTTGTTTATTTTTAGAACTGGGTTCTTCACCCGAAATGCTCAGGAGCATTTCCTAGTAGAGTCACCATTTGTTGTAACCATTGCACAACTTACCCCAAATTTGGGGACCTACCTTAAAATTTTGGTTTTTTGGGAATTTTGGTTGTCTGTGAGTGATAGTTTTGATCATTTTTCCTTTAAAATTCTTGTAGAGTGTTTTGTATTTTGGTTAGGTCAATAGGCTCATTTTCTTTCTTAGTTCTTACGTTTGGTTAGGTTTGTAATGTGGGTTAAATTAAATGTTTGAATCTAATTAGTGCAAAAATTTGAAATTAATTAATTTAAATTCAAACATTTAAATTTGATTAAATCAAATCTCAAATAAATAAAAAAATAATAAAAAAACAAAAATAAAAATAAATAAATAAATAAATGAAATGAAATGAATAAATAATGTTTTTTTTTGTTTACTTTACTTTATGGTATCATTTATAGGTCATTTGGACCATGATATTTATTTAAACCAATATAGTTTAGTGAGTGTTGGTCATATTTTAGGTAAAAAAGGTGGCGGACGTGCTGGCATAGCCAACGACTTGGACCTGTGGACCCAAAGAGGACCTGGACATATGATGAGATCGGACCGTGATGGATGGTGCAATAGGGCTGACCTAGACAGAGCAGGGGAGACCTTAAGGACCCGATAATGAATATGGGGACCCACATGGCGATGACTCATGCTTGGACACCGAGGACACGAACGATGAAGTGTTGACAACGTAGACAGGATAGATAATCCCATTGCAATGGTAGCTCTTGGTGCAGGATATTTGCTTCTATGGATAACATTCACCCTGCTAAATAATTCCAAGTAAAGTGCTTTATATCTCTGCCTCTTAACAATTAGAGTGAATGTCTGTAGTTGATGGTTCACAATAACAATAACGTATTCTGAGCAAAGAGGGAAGAGGAAATACATGGATTATGTATCCATGGCAGTAGTGCAAAGGAGGTCTATCACGTCATCGGGAGCATGTAATGATTATTAAGAACAATACAATGCAGATATAATAGTAGTGGCATACACAGGGACATGAAGACAACACGTGAGATGTGGCCGCCAACCAGGTTACTCGTCAGTCCACGTTGAAAGCTGAAAACTCTATGGAATCAAAGGTCTCATCCTCCATGCATTTAGTGCAAATGTTTTTGGAAAATCTTGATGAAACATAGGAATCTACCACTCTGACACCACGGTGTAAAGTAGAATATGCAAAAGGTACAAACAATAACGAGTCTTCATTTCTTGAACATCATGGTGGATTTGTGCCCACAAACCATGGTCTAGCATTATGGTGGTTATGTTTGAACATGGCGGATTTAGAATAGTATCGAGATATCATGAATTTATGCATGATTTCTACTGCATTTATCTAGTGATAATGGCAGTTAACCTGTCAGATGTGTGATAAATTTGGAATACGTTGCCAGAGAAGTAATTACAGTTGTAGAGTTATTTTAGGATAGGTACTACACCATCGTGCTCTAGCCTCTCGCTCGGTTGTCCGAATACCTTGCCCTAAAATAGCAAATGGTAGACGATGAATTCGTCATTGTAGACCACAACCATAATCGATTATTTATAGGATGTTTCCAAACAGGGAGGTGAAATTATCGGTACAATCATGTAACACCTGAAGATCATAGTGGAAATTTATAGAATGCACATATATACGCTAAGGAGTCACTGAAATCTAGTTGGTGGACTGCAGGAGTAGACATACCCATGGATGTCCACGTGGAGGAGTAGCTCTGAAACTCACTAGGGGGTTACAACAAATTCTAAATTTCTACCGAAATGAGTTTCCTAAGCATGTGTGCACGTTTTTATTGTCATGTTGAAAAGCTGGTTCAAAATGTAGCCTTCATAGTAGAGATGGTTCTAAAGTTTCATCACTTTGCTTTCCTTTTGTTGGTGTTGTGCATCCTCTGTGTAAATATTTAAAAATCATCGGTGATGTCAGAGATAAGGCAGTCGGTGGTTGCGCATGTGATCATGGATTAAGTCCATGTCATTTTTGTAGAATGGGTGGTCTACTCAGGTGGCTGCATTCGTTATGTTATATTTAGAGCAAAGTGACAGGTTAATTTTGTGCAAAGAGGTAATATTTGAAGGGACCATTTTGGGTTGTTATAGCTCAGAACAGTTACTAATGTAGACCATCTCTTTAATAAGACAAACCAATATCAATCAAGTTCCCAAGCAAGGTTGAGCCACGTTTGCATCGACGTACGTTTTGGACGTAGAACTATTCACGTGAAGGGGGTAAGTGCAAATTATGCAGGGGAAATTTCATTTCGAGATTATACGTAGTGGTAGTTGTTTCAGGTTGTTATAATGCAACACAATTACCAACATTGGCCCTCATGTTCATGCTCATGGTAAGCCAAGGGAGGAGAAACGAAAAGCGTTACCTCATAAGACGTTAGGTATCCAAGTAGAAAGAAAAGAATACATAGTCGTTACCAAGCAAGCAAAAAGGAAGCATTAGGAGCCCAAACACGAAGAAGAAAATGAAACGAATGGACACAACTGGGAGGGTTGAAAACAGATGCAAACTCAAAAAATAGGGGCTGTAACTTTTGGAATAGGAAGCATGGAAGAAGATTGGAAGGCTCTCAAACTGTTGCCAATGGTGTGGTTTCACATTTGTATGCAGAAAAGGAGGTTTTGAATAAAATAAATATTTTATTATATATTTTTCTCCACATGCTTTAGAACTATTTAATGGTGTTTTATGCTTGAATAAGGTAGCATCATTTATATATTTTTAATGCATGTTTTTTACCCCTTAGACTCTCGCCATAACCAGATTTTAGATTGTGTGAATGCAGGTCTAACCTGGTTGTGTTTTGTATTTAGAATATAATGTTTTCTACAACATGGGCCAGATTAGGGTTCTGTAGTTTTTATTTATTCATTTTCCATATTCTGGTCCATATTCAAGAATTTTTAAGTTTTATTTTTATTTTTCTCTAACCCTACCCTTTTTCATTTTTTTAACTTCATCAAATAAAATAAAAAATTTAAAAATAAAAATAAAATCCAAAAAAGAGATGCATAGATGCCAAGATTAAGCTTTAATGTTTTATTTTAAGTCATTTCTATTTTATTTTGAAGGAAATTCAAAATTCCTAAAAATTATATAAAGTTCACATTTTAAAAGGAATTTTGTATTTTCAAAGCTTTACATGATTTCACATTTTAAAGGAGAGACAAATTCCAAGCTTGACACTTTTGTTTTTCAAGCAATAAATTAACTTCTCTTTATGAAAATTACAATTTCATTAAAGAGGGGTAATTTATATGGCATTTCAAAGGCTACTACATTTTCAAAGTTAGTCATGTAGATTATTTTCTTTTCATGCTCAAAGCAAGCTAAAATGAATCCAATCATCATTCAAGATTCACATTTTAGAGATAGATTTTAATCTTTCCTTTCATGCTTAAAGCAAAGTTTAGCAAATAAAATTTGTTAAAATCTGCTTAACAAAAGAAGATAAAATCTATCTAAAATACTTCAAGATACAAAAAATTAAATCACCTTTTCATCATGGTCATATGAGGGCCGATCACATTTACATTTTCTTTTCTTTTAAGATTCATGAACAATCAATAGCACAACATAATAAAGTAATACCAACATAGGCCCCTTGTTAACAGTAATTTGCAAATCACTAAGGTATTCCAAGCACTTATTTGACACATTTTCACAAGCATACAAGCACACATTAAGTAAAATGAACCTTGGAGAAATTTCTATTTCTTTGCAAGAGAGGGTTTTCTAATCAAAATTCTAACTGTGAGTGTGGTTTTGCAATTGGGAAAAATTATCACTCAACACTTCTCTATAACTCTTTCTTGTTCAATACCTCTAGTCACTTTGTAATGTCTGCTCACTCGTGTGGGACTTGAGGAGAATAACAAGTGTCACCACGTATGCTTGAGCATTGAGAGTCAAAGTTCTTGTAACGTATGCTTGAGCGTTGAGAGTCGACGTTCTTGTAATGTATGTGCCTTAGAAGATTGATGCCAAGTGGCATTCACACTCTCTACATGAAGTCCTTCACCATAATGTCTTCCAAGGAGATTATTATAACTCCTTAAGTCTTTTCATATACCATTCCTTTGCTTTGCTACGTTTCTTGAGCAACAAGCAAACTTATCTTCTATAGGTGGATTTATGAGACACTATGGAGCTTGAATAGAGATTTTGATGCTTCCTTTGGTGGAGGATCTTCACCAAGTTTAAGGTTTTGAATGTAGCTCCTTTGTTATTTATCTTCTATACCTCCAACGTATTAATTATTGCGTGTCTTTGTAGTGTAGATGTTGTCCATATCATATTGATAGATGTGAATGTTGTCCGTCTCACATTGGTAGAAGTAGATGCCTTCTCTTTGTAGTGTGGATGTTGTTTGTCCCACGTTGATAGATGTGGATGTTGTCCATCTCACGTTGGTATATGTGCACTCTTTTATCTACATAAATGTAGCTTTGACAATAGTCTCTTGTGGGCTTTATTTTTGCAGGTTTATTCATCCAAGATGAGCCCTTTGAGTGACTCATATTGCTTGGGAAGAAGAGTGCTTACATTCGGCCTTTCTTGGCTGCTTTTTCCTGTAGATATTGTACCTTTTGGAGACACATTCAAATATGCTCTTGGGCTGTAAAAAATAAGATTAAAGTAGTGCAATAAAATGTACTATAGATTGTACATAAACCTCCTTTGATACACCTTCTTTTGCACTCTTATTTCAGATCTAAAATTCTGGTTTTATGGTAGATTTTTCTCCTGCAATACAAGGGTTTTGGGGTTGTATTTTATGAGTAGACACCTTCCCATTTTTTCTTGGACACTTTGATAATAAATCCAAGCTTAGATAATAGTAGATAGAAGCTTTTTAGTTTATGCAATTTTCTGCATTTTCTTTTCTTGCATCCAATCTTATAATGCTTTGGATTTGAGACTCACCAAGTCTCAATATTTGAAGCTTCTATTTCTGTTTTTGGTTAGTTGTGTTCTTCTCCAATTTTTGGAGGATTCTAACCTTTTTGGGTGGCTTCTTTTGGCCACTACGACTTGCAGATTTATGTGCTTCAATATTGTCTTTAGACACTTAATACAAATCAGATTTTGTGCCCTTCAAGAACACAAAACTAATTTCTTTTGAGAGTAGTATAATAGTGCAAATAAATCTAATAGAATTTCTTTTTAATGCACTAACAATTCCACATTATCACTCTAATCAACTCTCAAGATAATGCACTTAATCAATTTACTGCAACTAATCAAGAATAACCTAAAATGAATCTTCAAGAGTTATTCTGCAAATTCACTACAACTAATATTGTAGGGCTTAGTCTTCTTTTCTATTTCCAAAGTAGATGATAGGTAGTTGATAGATATAATTCTTAAATCTAATCAACTCCTAATTAATGTGCAAATGAAACTTAAAAAGAACCTTTTTCTTTTTGCACTTTTGAAGAATGTAATCTACTTATTCTTCATGTAACTTTAATCCAGATAAGGTGCTCTAATGAATCTGCTAATTAGTCTAATTAATGAGTTAGCACCAGTAGTTGCATATATTTTTATAACCTTCTATAGATCCTTTTTCCACTTCTATAGAGGATGTGGATCTTGGTATCTAAGATCACCAAGTTGCTGCTTCGAGTAGGACTTTGCAGCTATTTGTAGACTATTTTGAACATCTCCTTCTTCACCAAATGATGGTCTCAAACTTTCTTTCATGAGCTTAAGATTTGGTGGCTTGTTCTCCTCTTGAGATCTCCTTCTGCTGTAGATTTGGAGAAGTCTCTATCTCTAAAGTGATGCCTTCTTGCTATGAGAGGTAATCTTCAAATCTCCTAGATTTGATGAGCTTCTTCTGTCTTCAAGTCTTCTTATCAAATTCTAACTTCAAGCAGGATCTTCTTCTCAAGATTTTGAATGTCTTGAGGTCTTTCATTGGATTCTTCTTCTAAAATTTGGCACTCCTTGCCAAATTCTCCTTCTTTATTTGGAACTCCTTGCCAAATTCTCCTTCTCTTGGGCTTGTTGTCGGATGGCGATAATTGTCCCAAGTCCTTCACTATCAGGGGCTTCTCCTTGGTAGTGGATTTCTCCAGTGAGTTCTCATTTGAGAATTTCTTTAGTCATGCTCTCCTAGCCTTTTGGATGCTTGATGAGACCTTCCCAAGGTCTTTGATCTTGCAGCTTTTGCTGGTATTCCCTTGAGATCTCTTTAATATTTTGCTCCTGTAAGTGTTGGCGGTATCATCTACTCCTAGATCTTTGATTTAGCTACTTCTGGATTCAAGTAGGACTTTCCTAGTCCTTCTTCTTCTTCCAAATTTGGAAGTCCTTTAATGAGATCTTCTTCTCATCTCTTTTGCTTCAAGTGTTGAATTGATTTTGAAGAAGATACCCTTCCTAACTTTCTTGTAGGAAGTTTCCCAACTCACTAAATCTTCTTTTCCTACAACAAAAATGTTAATACTGAAATCTTAATCTACTTCTGAATCAAATATTCCTTTCAAATTCTTCCTCAGGATCAAGGCTTTTGTGGCCTATTTCAGTATCAAGGCTTATGTGGCCTTTTTAGTATCAAGGCTTATGTGGCCTTTTCAATATCAAGGTTTTTGTGGCTTCTACTTCAAGGCTTCTATGGCCTTTTTGTATCAAGGCTACTATGGTATTTTTGTGTCAAGGCTTCTATGGCTTGTTCTTCAATATGTATGCATCATGTTCCTTATGCTAGTGTTGTTGGTAGTATGATGTATGCAATAGTTTGTACTAGACCTGATATTGCACATGCAGTGGGAGTAGTTAGCAGATTTATGTCCAATATAGGAAAGGAACATTGGATTGCTATAAAGAGGATCTTTAGATACTTGCATGGAACTTTAGATTATACTATCTATTACCAAGGATAATATGGAGATAGTAATATTGTAAATCTACAAGGTTTTGTGGATGTTGACTGGGTTGGAGATCTTGACAAGAGAATATCCATGAGTGCTTATGTGTTCAAACTATTTGGAGGGGTAATAAGTTGGATGAATAAAAAGCAATCAGTGGTTGCTTTGTCCACAACAAAGGTAGAGTACATTGCAACAACTCATGCCTATAAAGAAGTAGTATGGCTATAGAGGTTGTGTTCAACATTTGGTCTTAAGCAGAATACTGTGAGAATTGGCAGTGATAGTCAGAGTGCAATATTTTTGGCCAAAAATCCTGGTTTTCATGATCAATCAAAACATATTGATATCAAGTACCATTTTGTGATAGATATGGTTGAAGGGAATCAGGTGATGCTGGAGAAAGTTGATATAGAGAATAATATTTTTGATTCATTAACAAAGGTTGTACCTACTCAAAAATTTTCTTGGTGTAGAAGATCTATGGGCGTGATTTCCCTTGACAGTTGAAAATGGTAGTTTTTGACCCCTATGGAAAGTATTCAACAAGCGGGAGAATGTTGGAAACATGTTGAACATTTTCCATGTTATTTTGGTAGGGTTAACTCTAAAAGGTACTGGACACTCTCCATGTATTCTTGTCGAAAGTTTTAGGGTTTTTAAAGCTATTTGTAGACCCATATGGGTTGTTTTAGGTTAATATATTGGAACCCATGGTATTGTAAAATCCATTCTTGTGTTGTTATTTAATTGCACTTTCATCAAGGTTTGAAGAGAGATGAACATTATTGTATTGGGGACGATTAAGTTTATACAATAAGGAGATATTACAATGTTGGGTTTTTTCCTGAAAGAGTTTTCCCAGGTGAAATACTATGTTATGTGTGTATCTGTTATCTTCTTCTTTTTCCTTTGATTTTGCATTTATTACTTTTATAGATTTAGTTTATTGAGGATTTTTGCTCTTCAATCAAGGCCAGTAAAACTTTATTGATCCTCACCAACAACCCAAGGATAAATTTGGCTTAGGCTATCATTGTGACCACATGGACATTCTTGAGGATAAACTCTAATGCCTTACCCTTGACACTATAGAGAATGATTTTGGAAAGCATATTGATCATGAGTATGATCCTCTTAGAAAGAACCTCTCCCTCCAATCCATGGTGGATATTCCCCTAACTTTTTCTAAGTTTCCTTGATCCACGTCGTTTCAATTGATACTTTTGAATATGACCTCAATGAGAGATTTAATGATCTCTCAATTGCTTCTACTAGCTCTAAAGATGTCTTTCTGCATCCTACCCATAATCAATAATCCTAATGATTGACCATCCCATCTCATTTTTCCCCGCATCAACCACATCCTCCTCCACTTATTCTCCAACAGTTCTTACACTAATCACCAAACCCATCAACATAGAATACATCCTCTAGTGACTCTATATTCTCACCTCATCTTTCTATAAATATGATTTTAGTTAATATTTTTCACCCTGCTTTCATCTCGATTGGATTGTTAGTATCGAATTCAACTATCTTCTTTCCAATCCCTCCCCACACAACTTCATACCCTCAAAACATGTGACACAATACTCCAATGCTTACCTTCCTCCTTTTCCTTCTCAATCTTCTTCCATACACCAATTTGAAGTCATTCATAATGATGAAGTCCTTGTTGAGAATGTGGTGGATAATATACATCTCATCCCCATTACTTCCCAACTTGAGGAAGGCTTTGACATGCTTGTGGAAGACAACATCAACATTGACCTTACTACTAATCATGTCAATCCTTGTATCATCAAACTTGGAAAGATATTATCCCCTAAAGAGCGAGAAATATTCATAGTGCTCCTGACACAATATAAGAAAGTGTTCACATGGTCTTACATAGATATGCCTAGAATTGATCCAACTTTGATGGTCCACAACCTAACAATAATGTAAATTTGATCAAATAAAAACACAATAAAATGCACCCCACCATCACTTTAATAGTCAAAGAAAAGTTGTAAAAACTCTTTGACATTGGATTTATTCAATCAATCGATTATCCAAAGTGGGTATCAAACATTGTACATGTTGGAAAGCCAAAAAGGGATACACATGTACACTAATTTAAAAGATATCAATAAAGCATGTCCCAAGGACAAATTCCCCCTACCCAACACCAACACTCTCTTCGATTCGACTATTGGTCACAAAATGATCTCCTTGATGGATGGTTTTTTAGGTTATAACCAAATTTGAGTTAACCCTAATGATCAACACAAAACTACCTTCACCACCCCTTGGGGAACATTTTGCTATAAGGTCATACCATTTGGCCTTGAAAATGTAGGCACCACATACAAACGCACCATGACCTACAACTTTCATGACTACATCCATAAAATTATGGAAGATTACATGGATGATTTATTGGATAAATCCAAAAGGTGCAATCAACACATTGATGTATTGTGCAAAGTATTTGACCAAATTTTAGAACATAATGTGAGACTAAATCCGAATGAGTGCATCTTTGATGTTATCTCACACAAGCTTTTAAGCTTCATCATCTCTAAAAGAGGTATTGAAGTGGAACCCAACAAAGTTAAGGTAATCATAAAAATGCTTCCCCCTACAAACTTAAGGTAATTGTGTAGCTTGCAAGGAAATATTCAAATGATTCGTCACTTCATCGCGCAATTATCCGACAAGTGCAAGCCATTCAACCATATCTTACAAAAGGGGGTCACATTCAAATGAAATCAAGAATGTCATACAACATGTACATGTAACAACCCTCCACAAGTCTTCTATTTCTAAGAAGACCTCTCATGATGATGTGGACATCAATTTTGTTCAAACAGAGCCTTATGAGTCTTGGTTTTTCCAAATCAAAGATTATTTACCCCATGCTAGAAAGAGGACCTTCAAACAAAAAGCTACAAGATAAACCCTCTTGGGGGACATCCTCTACAAGTGTAGCTATGATACTTGTCTAGAACCACACAAAGCCAATCATGTCATCTTTACAACTCATGACGATACTTGTGGTGGCCATTTTAATGGAATCACCATCACTAAGCACATCTTGTGCATGGGTTACTATTGGCCCACCATGGAACACAATTTCTAAGCATACACCAAGAAATATGTGAAATGCCAACAACACACCAATTTAACCATTTTACCCTCACAAGCTTTACATCTCATCCAATCCATGTGGCCATTTTCCTAATGGGGTCTTGAACTTGTAGATAAAATCACCTCTACATCATCAAGGAAACACAAATTCATTATAATAGCAATGGAATACTTTACCAAGTGGGTCAAATTTGTTCCCCTTTTCTAAACGATAGGTCTCAAAATTATTGAATCATAGTGCATCACATCATATGTCATTTTGATATTCCCTCTAAAATCATCTTTGACAATGGTACATCATTCAAGAATAAGGAGGTTTGAGTAATGTGTGAAAAATATAACATCCATCATAGTTTCTTGACTCCTTACTATCCTCAAGGTAATGGCCAAGCCAAAGCTACCAACAAAACCATTTGCATCATCTTTCGCAAGATGGTTGCAAAGTCTCATTGTGATTGGCACAATCAAATTCATCTATCACTATGGGCATACAGAACAAGTATTTGCACACCCACTGGGGCAAATCCCTTCTCATTAGTCCATGGCATTGAGGCCATTATGCCCCTAGAGTTGGAAATTCCTTCTTTACAAATTTTGTTGCAAGAATTCATTAATGATGACATCACATGCCAAGCTTATTTAGACTAGCTTACACTTTTTGCTAAACATCAAATAAATGCTATTGAACATGTTTGAGTTTATCAAGATCATGTTCAACGTGTGTACAATAAAAAAGTCCATGAGCATGAATTCCAAGTTAGGGACCTTGTGCTAAAAGAAAATTAATAGAATCCAAATCAACCATACCACTTGTGGGATAGATTTGCTCCTAATTGGATGGGCCCTTACATTATCAAACAAAAATTTAGTTTTAGAGCTTACAAGCTTGCCAATATCAAAAGAATAGAACCCTAGCCCCTCAATATCATCCATCTCCATGCTTTTTATACCTAACATTATCAAATAAGGATCTTAAATTCTTGTACATTCTTATTCAAAAATGACAAAAACAAAACAAATACAAAATCAAAATACACAAAAACAACAACAAATACATTCAACTGTAATGTTCAAACCATTCTTCTAGTTCTCATTTCAAGCACTTAACATAAGTGCCTCAAGGATTCTCTATTCAATTAGCTCCTTTCTTATTTATCTTTTCTTCTCTTCTTCCACCTTTCTCCACTTCTTTTTTCTCATTCTCTCACTAAGACCCATATCAATGTTGTATGGTCATGCACAAGGAGCTACATACCTTCAACCAGTCTTATTTCTTCTCCTTTCTTTTTCTCATTCTTTTCTCCTTCCCTAACTTTCTTTTCTTCTTCCATATTTTTTTTCCACAAGTCCCATGGCAATGTTGTATGATTACGTGTAAGCAACTACATACCTTTGACCGGTCCTTTCTTTTCTTTTCCATTCTTCTTTCCTTCCACTATCCCTTTTTCCAACCTCTTCTTTCTATTCTCCTTCCTCTTATTCACATTATTTTATCTTTTCCTCCTATTCTATCGTAAGATTTTACATTTCTTCCACATCATCTTTTTTCATTTCACTTATTTAATATTCATGCGTAAGTAACATTCAGATCATAGTGTGCATATTTAGTCACCTTTTGGATATGTGGATACGTGTTGATCAATCTAAATTGGCATAATTAATCAATGACATGATCATCGCATATGTTTTTTCATATCTATATGCATTATGTTTGTAGCATTGTAATGTGTCTAAATATACTATGTTGTTCGTTGTCAAGTTGTCTTGTCCATCATGTTGCATATAAGTATATTTGATCTTTTGGACATTAGTCCATAAGCATATACTAGTTTCTGCAATTATCATGATGTCTCATTCCATCCTATTCTTAGGTTGGTTGGTAATAGAAGTATTTTATATTATTCAGCCATTGTTAGTTGATCCAATTAACCTTTATCGAATGTCATTGAGTTCTAAAGTGATTTTAGGCTTCCTTGATTGACTTGAGTTATTTCTTGGACCAATCACATATCAAACATTAAACAAATTTTGAGCTTAGGGAAGACAAAACCTTGTGTAATATTGCCACAAAGTGAATGTTTTTTTGCTCATATTATTATTTACATGATCGAAGCCTAAGGATCCAAAAAAGATAAGTTACAAAAAAATAAAATGAAAAAAGAACAAAACAAAAAACAAAAAAAGAGCATTAAAAACTCAAAAGCAAAAGAACAAAAAAAAACTACCAACAAATTGTCCTTGGTTTCCTCAAGTATTTTAGATGCCTTCACCAGGGCTATAGACACTTGGTTGGTAGTGGAGCAACATTGATAGATTGTGGAGATAACCTCCATCAAGGCTATAGACATTTGTCTGGCAGTAGAGTATACCTTTCAAGTGGCAACATGTCTATCATATTAAAAACATTTTTATAGACCACTGCATGCTTGTGGATGAGCTAGCTTATATTGGCTAAGCTTACAATTGGTTAGTCCAACCTCACTCAAAATAGAAAAATGAACATCATTGCACACACTCTGGTCCATGATAAGCTTAATATTATTCGAGATGGTTAAGATTTCTATATGATATCGATTGAAAAATTAATGAGTTTGATTATTCAAACTTAGGTGTTTGAATTTTCAAAAATTCTTCTAACATCCAAAATCCCTAGGAAGTAGAAAAAAACAACATCATGGCTAGTTTCACCTATCAATAGCGTTATATTCAAATCATTACTCCAATGTTCAATCGTCATGGTCTTATATCCATTATTCATAGTCATTAAGTTAATGACAAAACCATTATTTTCACAGGTCTAACTATGTTCCATATTAGACTTACATTCATCATATACATTACATGTTTGCCTATCTTATGTTAACATGTTTGTATGACAACCAACTTGTCATTAATTAATTAAACCATTCGTGATTGTGAAATTCAAATTCATACATCCAAAAATTTGATTAATCAAACATATATGAAGTTAAACTATGCATTTACGCAACCATACATTTCCATTCATAACATCAACCATATCAAAATGAATGCCACATATCATATCACATATATCTAATCGCATGCACCAATGCATCATTACATTAAATCAATCTCATAAAAATACATCACATAGCAATAACACAATAAAGGTACATCATATTGTAAATTCTCATCATGTATATATCAAAAATTATGAGTACATCATCAAAATTATTGTAGGCTACATCATATATGCATCTATATATGTTGCATTGTACATCATGATACTCACCTCATACAAAAATAAAGCTCTACAAAAATGGTAGCCCATCTACCACACCAAAAAAATCACCCTTGCTTATCACTAAGAGTCTCCCCACTCCCCTTCTATCCTCTAGTTCCCTCACCACCCTACGTCGATGCTAATCCCCCTACCTAATATGTTGCTAGATTCGTGAAATGCGACATTGTTAGAGTCATTGATGTGCTCCTATGTTTGTGACAAGATCTAAAACTTGAGCAAGATGGAAGAGTTAAAATCTAAATAATCAATGCATCCTCACAAACCATCACTCTATCCTTCTCCTGCATATAGGCTCCCCTATGCTCATCCTAGGCATGTTGTAGCTCTGCGACCTTTGCCTATAAAGCTACCATATCACCTTGAGCTCTCAATCACTCTACCTCCTCTTAGAGTCTATCCCTCTCTATAAACACATCTCGCTCTCTCTAAGATCCTCCCTCTCTACTTGGATCCTATCCTACTCTACAATCAATGTGTCTAATCGCTCCTAGAGCCTATCTCTCTCTATTATCACTCCATCCCTCTCTACAATAGTTGAGTCTCTCTCGCTCTGCAACCTCTCTTTCTCCACAATCAATGTATCCACTCACCCCTGAAACCTTTCTCACTCTACTAAAGTAGAGTCTCTCTCACCCTACAGTCCCATCCTCTGTAGTGCCCAGACAACCTCCTAATATTCCATTCGTGCATCCACCTATTGAACCCTATCCCTCAACATCTTAGCCTCATGTATGGTATCCATCACATCCCCCACTATATGCTATTATCAAAATTAGGTACCCCAAAATCTGGTGTTGACCCCTCCATTATCACCCCTAATGGGCCTAATCACACTTATATATGATGACATACTCATTGCCTAAGCGGCTCATCATCATCATCATCATCATCATCATAATCATCATCATTTGCCCCACCAACTACCTCGCTTGCCTTACCAACTACCTCTCCTACATTGCCAGTTGTTGTTGCACCCTCCTCTCTACCCACATCATCCCTTGACACTCTCCTTGGCTGCCATCCTTATGTCACCCACCATGCATCAAACTCTATGATAGTCCATGCATCATCAATATTAGGTATCACTATATTTGCATCCCTCTCTACATACAAAGTATCCACACGTGGTTGAGGCTTACGATCCCCTTTGGCCCTCCAAATTATCATTGGTGGATCAAGCAAATCCTATCACAAACCAAATTTCCTCAACACCCGAGTATGTTGGAAGAAATCCACTTATGTACCCCTACGATTGATAACCCATCTCAATCACCTCACTCAACACAACCCTATCACATCCTCTATCCATGTTGGTGCTCATCTCCATGGTCTCCAATCGATATCCTCAGGCCTCAAACTCTCAAATTTACCCCAATAGTATAGGGTATCTCCCTCATGAGGCCTTCTCACCTACCTCTCCTTGTTAGTGTGTCATCTCAATGCATATGACACATCCTCCACCGTCAACCTATGAGCCTCATAAGGCAATCCTAACAACATCGCCACTACTATATGCTCCCATGCCCACAACTAAATCAACAGATAACAACTAAGCCCTGTCCTCTTAGTCATCCTCATATCGTGTAGCTCTTTGTAGGTCTGAGCTAGTAGCATAGATTACCATGCATATCTAATTGACCTCTTCAATAGATCACAAACAATACCCAATAGGTTTCATGGGAAGCTCACTCTTAAAGAATATGACAACACATAGCTAGAGATAAGTATCATCGCTAGTGCATGCCTTAGTGACAATACCTGCATATGATAGTACAAATCATATAATACATCACCACTATGCATGTTTACTACTCATCATCCAAGTCTAAAGTCCCTATGCATCATTGTCCCCTTATGTTGACTACTTATAGCTATGATAGTACAACCCTCTATTTGTAGTCGATATATCCTGTATATATCCTCCAAAGTAATAGCCATTTTCCCTATTGAGAAATGAAAGGTGTTCCTATAGAGATCTTAGTGCTCACATAATGTTGATAGGTATAAATGATCACAATGTATGGTTACCATCTACATGGTCCCATAAAACCCTACTACCCTCAACCAATCTAGGCCATTCGCACTCCACACCTCTTTAATATCATCAATGAGCGACCTAAAACAGTGCCTCGACTACAACATCTTGACCTGCCATCATTCTCCCTTGTCATACATCATTCTTCCATAAAAAAAATCATAGGGATTCGTATGGTTATCATAACCGTATAGACCCATACAGTCAAGCAAGAGAGGGTAGTTTCAAATACCCATTTGCTCAAAAAAGACATTGTTCAATAATTTTTTTGAAAAACATTAAAAAAATACACTAACGCATAATGCACACACTCACATCGCAAAACGTGTCAAAAACAACAAAAATGTAAGCAAGCAAACAAAAAATCAAATCTGCATACACATCGCTCACCTACAACATACACATCATTTCTTTCTAACTTATCCTATATTTATATGGTTTTATTTCACTAAAAATTGGGTCGTAGGGTTCATTTTATTTCAAAAATACAAATAAATCAAATATAAAGGTAAAAATCAACTAACCAACAATACACTCCCTCCACCACTAGGTCCAACACTGTCGTCGACCATCTTGAGCATTCACGTATCCACCTAGATAGGGTTCCACATCAAATTCTTTCCCTCACCTATCCCTCTTCTCTCAATTCTTCCAAATCATGCAATAAAAGTAACCCTTTTACCATGCAATTACTTTTTTATAATTGCAAACGCCTCGACCGTACAGATCTGTACAGTTGGTTTTGATAGTACCCATCCATACGGTCCCCACAATTTCTCAAATTTCTCCAATTTTTGCAGTTTTTCTCAATTTTTTTCAAAAATCATCATTTTCATCATTCTTGTCCATCATGTGATTGTGCAATGGTCTTTTTGTCAAGCACTTTGTTGTTGAGTTCCATTTCTTCACTCATCAACTCACTGCTTGAAGGGTAGATATTACCCATTAATGATACCTTGTGCATGATAATATTCAAACACTCAACCCTAAAATTACGTTTGTCCAAAAATATTTGCCTGAGACTATCACAAGCCCTCCTTTGCTAGGGCAAACAAAAGCAAAATTTCTCTTCTCAATCAAACTCTAATCCAATCAAATTTGGTATGCTCCATGGCTGTGATTGTACGATTACTCATGAATTCCCATTCATCGAGGTGGTAAAAGATAAGACCACTTGCGATCAAAGCATAATGAGAATACCTACGAATGGCTGGAAGAATTACCAAATCAAATCAAGCTCAACAATCTATCAAAGGCAAAGTTTCAAAGATATTCATCCCTTCCACAATTGGGGTATCTCACATTGTTCATGACTCGAGATAATCTTGTATCTTCTTCCTCAACAATTGTTGCAACACACCAAAAGCCATGATCAATCATCAAGCAATCATGGGTCAACCATAACCACCCATCATCAATTCATCCTTTTTACAATCAACCACTAATCCGGTGTCATGAGTTTTTGCACTGCATCGTGTTTTCACACAACATAGTACAAAAGGGGTAAATGTAGACACCTAAAAATATCACATTAACCCTTGTGCAGTGCTAACGACTGATTAATTTGTAAAACCCCTCAAAATTTGTATAATTTGCATAAAAACACTATTCATCCCCTTTAACCCCTTTTTTCCTCTAAGCCCCCTCCTACACTTATCCCATGGTCACCATGCGACCACCCCTTTAGCCTAGCCTAGGCCACCTCACCCTAGTCTACCCTTTGACTAGCCTAGCCTCCACCTCACCCTAGCCTACTCTACACCCTACTTTCCATTTAATGCCATGAAGACTTTCTTGCCCATGTGCATTGAAGGCATTGATAACTCTCCATCCACATGCTATAAATGGGGTGGAGACTTTCCTCCACCCATGCATTTATGACGCATGATGCACCCATGCCCATTTAATGCATGTTGGTGGATGAGGACTTTCCTCCACCCAAAGCCATTTATGAGGCATGGTGCACCATGCCACCTCATTGGATACCTCAACCCTCCCAAACCTTGGCCAACTCTATAAATAGGTCATTTCTCTCATTTCAAAAGGATCACACATTTACATACCAAAACTTTGTAGAAATCACCCTAGATTCCATTGCACTTAAACCCTCCTTTGCAACCAACCACCATGGATGCTTTTGTATACCCTTTGTGCTCCCTTGCTATGTTGTAAAATTACTTGTAGGTGCAGATTCAGAAGGCCACCAAACTCAAGTAGGAGCTTTCATAGGACCGATAGAACCCCCTCATCAAAAAAGTTTTTTTCTAGCTAACACAAAGCCGACCGTAGGGATAGGTACGGTCAGACTAGATCGTACCCAGGGGTACGATTCCCTCCAGGGACTTGTTCCAAATAGCTACTAACCAACAAAACACAAATTTCATTATTTTTCACTCTTATGCAATAGATTAGATTTACTTTTTGTTTAATATTTCATCAACAAGGGTCTGATTGTGACAGGCCCACATGTACTACTAATTCTCTGATTTGGTAGGTTTAGAGGACCTATCCAGCTAATAGTGGTATGCATGCAATAAAACCACTATCTCTAAGGTGCTCATAGAAAGCCTTGGTGTCATTACCAATTCACTGAAAAGAGGGTTTCCTCCTTGAAAGATCCTAAATTGTATTCCATGGGGCAAATTGTGTAAAAGAACTCGTTTTGTAACACCCTTTTTATCATCAATGAAATGACATGTTTTTTATGAACACAGGTTGTAGTAATCAATCATAGTTGCAAGGTTAAGGAGGGTTTTCATAAGTGATGATAAAGTCTTTCTTTTAATCAAATTATTTCTTTGTAGAAGACTTTTATCTAGTGCCTTTAATTTGTTGAGGTAAATGACCATTTGCAAAATAAACATTTTACAAGACTTTAAGAGGTAAGGTGTCCTCTCTTATTGGATTCAAAGACAATACCTTGTATATGGTTAGGACATGGCAAATGGAGTCAACATAGTCTATTTGAAATGTGCAAAATGGATCCTAAACATTAGAAAAAGGTTGGCCAAGTGGTCACATGGTAAGTTTTCTTTGTGTGTTGTTATTGCTAAAAATTATTGTATCTTTAGATAAACCACTAATATATGTATTAACTATAGAAAGCCTTGGCCTTCCCAAGATGAATGGGTAACCACCCAAGATTATTTTGGGATGAAGTCCCATGAAGTCAATGGGATATTTCTAGGAGTTTATGAATATGAAAATATCGTCAATAATTTGTTCTACGTTAATAATTGACCTATCAACCTGTAGATACCTAAAACGCGTCATGTCGAGGTGACTACTCATATGGGACATGTTAGAAGATCATATGGATGACCTTGGACAAATACCAAGGTATAGCAGTGGTTTTAACCACTCATTTAGGCATTTTAGTCTAACTAGTGTTGGCCACGACTGAGACCCGCGGTTAACAGAGCTGACCGTGCCTCAGAGCCGCGGTTAGCAGTCAAAATCAATTGGACTTTGGCCGACCAAAATTTGGTTATAACGGCCAATTGGTTGCAAATCCAAGTGGTTTGGGGGTGAAAAGATCCAGAAGCTTCCCTCCAACTGCTCCAGTTGTCCATTCTTGATCTTGGCTTCCTCAAGAAGCTAAGACATAGCCTTCCTAAAGGTTATAAGAGCCCCATCCAAAATGGGAAATAAGAGAGATGCATAGGAGAATTTGAACGACGAAGCCCTATCGAATTCAGTACACACCTACTTGCATTGAGAGATTGAAATGGCAATTGAAGTCATGGAGGTCTTAGGAGGCTAGAAGAATCAAGAAATGAGATTACGAGAAATCTATCAACAATCGGAGCAATTCAACCACCAAATTTGTTAGAGGACACAGAGGCGACCCTTGAACCATTAATTCATTAGGGAAATCGGAGATCTAGGCCATATTTGGAGGGCAAGTGCATTTTCGACTTCGTCGTGGCTATCAACTACGGCTAACAGTGCTCACCACGTGATAGACCCGCGGTCAGGTTCAATCTCCATATTTTCTTGGTCTTTAGCCGTAGGTGTTATTTCATTTGCATTAGAATAGATAAATCAGGTGTATATTTGCTTTATTAGAGACTTTTGTCTGGTAGAATTAAGATTTTAGGTATCTTTCTTCTCATTTGGCATTTGTAGTAAGTAGGACAAGAATGCTTACATTTCATGTTTTCATGTTTTCATATTTTCATGCTTTTGATTTCATAATTAGGGCATTAGATAGATAATTATGTCTTTCCTTTACATATTTCATGGCAATATTTCATGTTTAACATATGTTTACCATATTTCTTGCACTTTATTGATTTCAAGCTTTCATGGCATCTTTTTGTATAACTTCCTTTTAAAGCCTCATCAAGAGAAGCCTCCTTTATTACAAATATGCCTCTTGTTGTTTATTGTATGCAGGACTAACAAGGTGTTGACATGCAAGGCAACAATGCCTCTAATCATGGAGAAGAAGGTCATCGATACCTTGGAGAAGTTCGTGTGCATTTAGGAAGCCTAAAAATTACACCTACCCTTGCATGGGGATTGTTCTATGATTGTAATAATTGTATCACATTGGGTGTCCCTAAGAGGGACGGATTTGAGTTTTGAGAATAGAACATATTGAGTCTCTAACAATTCTCTTTATGCTTCTATGAGATTGAGTTGAGAAAGTGATTGAGTTTTGAGTATAGAACATATTGAGTCTCTAACAATTCTCTTTATGTTTCTATGAGATTGATTTGAATTAAGAAAGTGATTGAGCATTGAAAAAAGAACATATTGAGTCTCTAACAATTCTCTTTATGTTTCTATGAGATTGGACAAGTTGAGCAGATTTGTGCTAGACCAAATGGACTGTGTTTAGTGCAGATTTGAGTGAGCTTATTGAGCAGACTTGTGCTAGATCGACTGGACTATGTTTAGTGCAAGATATTGAGTAGAGTTATGCTAGACCGACTTGACTATGTTTAGTACAGAATTGAGATAGAGCTTTGGAGGTGACAGAGCAGAGAGGACAGAGTCTCTAGTGGATAGATATCCATCAGCCAGGGTAGTGAGGACAAGTCTTCTGAGTGGGGACAAGAGTCTTCATTGGAGAGAGATCCACAAGCCAGTGTAGTGGAGGTAGTAGTCTTCTAGAGGATCACCAGACAGAGCAGAGGAGAAGGAGTTCTCCTATGGATAGAGATCCACGAACTAGATTTAGGGGATCAACATCTCCTTTGGACAGAGGTCCATAAACATTGTAATAGGAAAAGAATTCCCAAGAGATTGATTGAGAAAATTTTAGTGAAATATTTTCTCCATGGAGTAGCCCACATTGGGTGAACCACGTAAATTGTGGTGTCTCTATTGTGTGTGATGATTGGTGCATTGCTTTGGTTATTGCTATTGATATTGCCATTGATTATATTGATTAATACTATTTGGGAAAGAAAAGCAAAAAGTGGTCTTATACTGTTCACCCCCCTCTTAGTATAAGCTTGTGTTCTTCAATTGGTATCATAGTCGGTTCCTTCAGAAATATTTTAACAACTTGAAGGAAGATCTTACAAGAACACAAATGGCAAAGAAAGTCAAGAGTAGAAGCATGAGACACAAGAAGAAAAGAACACCTATGGTCATGAAATAAAAGGAAGATGAGTTTAATATTATTGTGTTGGGAGGACAAATGGAAATAGATCCAAGAGATGAATCAAGTAATGGAGAAATATCCAGACTAATAAAGTTTTGTACCAGATTTGGGAAGACAGGTCATCATGCAGCTGATTGTTCACAAGAAGGTGAAGAATGTTTTGTCTGTGGTCAACTCGGTCATGATGCAAGTTATTGCAATGGGTTTGATAGCAGTGAAGACGAAGATGATTCTCTAAGATCTAAAGTTCTAAAGAATGAGTCAAAAAAAGGTAACAGGAATAGTCGAAGCAGGTATCAAGAAGAAACTCCACTTTGGACAATAGAAGAAATTGAAGAAGAGAAAGATTCAGAAAAAGAAAATGAGGAAGCCACTCTTAAGGAACTTGTTTAATTGAAAAGAGAAAATTTAGAATTGAAGGCTCAAATACAAGAAGATTAGAAATATAAGACAAAGCTTCTACAAGATCTTTTTGACTTGAGAGATAAGAATGAAAAGGCAAGAAGAATTGAAGAAGGTATGATTGAAAAGTCAGAGGTAAAAAGGATAGAATGTGAAAGACTTATGGTTACTCTTGAAGAATTAAAAAGAGATAACTAAGGATTAAGAGTTCAAGCTCAAGAATATGAGAAAGCAAAAGCAAAGTTTCTACAGGAACTCACCAACTTCAAAACCAAGGTTGAAGAGGCAAGAAGGATTGAAGAAGGTATGGCTAAAAAATTAAAGGTAAAATATCTAGAGTGTGAAATATTAGAACATGAGATAGTTTCAGTAAGGATGGAAGTAAAAGGTTCTAAGGACAAGCTACACAAGTTTGAAGAAAATTCAAAGACTTTGGACAAGATTATCAATGCACAAAGGTCATCAATCACCATAACAGGACTTAGTTCTAAAGAAGAACAAGGGAAACAGGAAGCAGAAAAAGGAGAGTCAAGCTCAAGCACCAAAAAAGAAGAAGCATCAAAAGAATTAAATAAAAGAGAAAGTGAGACTTCCAAGGATAAGTTGGACGATAGAAAGTTCAACAAGGAAAGGAACAATGTACAAGTAAGGAACATATGGAACATAAATCAGGTAGAAGAGACTAAGAGACCAATGGGGTCTAGGCAAGGTTTCTTCAATGGAAGATGTTTTTCATGTCACAGGTTTGGGCACATGGCTTCACAATGCAAGACACAGGAAAGACAGGTATATGGTAACAGACAACCTTTTCATGGGTATTGCTACTCATATAATCAGTTTGGTCACAAGGCAGTGAATTGTAGGGTTCATAACAGAAGAGGATATGGCTTCACTAGGAGAAATTCTAAGACATTTGCACCTCCAAGGAATAATAACATTAAGTGTTATAAGTGCAATAATGATGGTCACATAGCAAAGTGGTGTAGAGCAAACATTCCAAAAATAGGTATGAACAAGAACAAGAACATGAACAGGAACAGGAACATGGATGAGAATAGGAATAGAAACAGGAACAAGAACCTAGATGTAAACAAGAACAGGAATAGGAACAGGAATGATGACAGGAACAGGGATGATGACTTGGATAAAAATAGTCTGAGGATTCTAGAAACTCAGAAAAGAAAGGAAAAGAATAAAGGTAAAGAACAATGCTTTTGGGGAGTAGAAATACTCCCACCCCAGAATTAACCACCTCATGAGGAGGTGGGGGAGGGGCTAAGCTAAGAGGCTCATTCTTAGCCCCGAGCCCCAAAGGTGACCCTTTTCCATTGATGTCAAATGGGGAGAGATTTGTGTAATGGGGAGAGATTTGATATTTGAGAGAGCATTGATCCAGGGGGAGCAATGTCCCAGGGGGAGCAGAATAAAAAGAAAGGTCAGATTTTGGTAAGAAGAGTATGGGTTGCCATCAATGACAAAGGGGGAGATTGTTGGAAATTTTGAGTCCCTAAGTCAAATTTGTCATTGATGTCACCAGATGAAGTCATCATTAATACCAAATATTTCAGTAGGAAACAAAGGGGATACAATGGTTATTTGATATCCAGGAAGAAGGCCAAAGATCAAGTGAAACAGTGTAAAAGACAGAAGTTAAAAAGGAGTTATAATATTTATTTTATAAATTATTTAAATTCAGTAAGAATTTAAATTTTATAAATAAGTATTAAAGGTACTTTATCAAAGGTATAATATTATAATAATGGTTATTATAAAATTTAATGTGCCATGGTGAAAACCCAAATAAAATATTTATAATTCTTATTATAATGTTTTATAAGGCAAAAGTGGGTTTTATAAAGTCTAAAGATATTTTAATAAACCCAAAGGTTGGGTTTAAGACCAAAGGCATTCGAAGCCTTTATGATCTCCACCGACATCATAGAAGACAACAAGGAAAGCACCGACGTTTTCAAAGTAGTGGAAGAAGCATATAAATACTATGCCTAAAGTTTAAATTTATTATCCTTGCTCTAAAGTAAAAAATATTGGCCTACGAAAGTAAGAGCTCGTGAGTGTATGCGAAAAATGTGACAGCAAAGTGTTGAAGGGAGGAAGCTTCGATTTTTGAAGTTGCATAAGACAACGTGGTCTAGTGGCATTTTGGAAAGCACAAAAGTGCTGGCTTGCAAGGGAGTTCATGTTCAAATCACGACGGGTGCATCGTGAGGTGTGTTGAGTGAAGCGCCTACAACGCATGTTATTTTGCCAAGGCGGAAGGAGAGAGTGGAGATTAAGAAGCACGTGGTGCTTCATTAATCTCAACGAGCGCTTGGCTCGTGCAGTGACTTTGGTCACGGTTAAGGCGCTCATAGGGGGCAACATCGAGGGTTCGATTCCCTCCAAAGGCAAAGGTAATATTTTGATTTTAATTTTAATTAAATGCCTAAGTTGGAGGTATAAGGTTATTTAGTGGTTGAGTTTGGAAAGGTTCCTTTGTAATAAAGTTGTGGTAGTTGAGAATTACCTTTAGGAGTTATAAGGAGAATTCTGTTTTTATTTTTAAAAGTCTTAAATTGCTATTGTGGAATATTAAAATATTAAGACTTTGTGGGTAGTATGTTATTTTGAATTAAGGGTTTTTGTGATTATTGTGAGGATATTGATTACTAATCAAGTTGGAGTGATAAGGTGTAATTTTGATATTATTTTTGTGATATGTTTTGTTGAAGAAAATTATCCTCTAACCCTTATTGAGATTGGCAAAGAAGTATTTGTGAGTGTGGCAAATTTGTGAGACCAACTACTTGTCAAACAAAAGGTATGGGAAAATTCCTTCTTGGTTGAGTTGATTGATTGTTGTCTTGAAAATTAAGTTTGGAGTGAAAAGGATTTTATTAGGGTTTCCTTTTCGAAAGTGGTTGAGTTATTGCTTCAAGGTTTTCTGATTTGAGAGTTGAGATTAAAACCTTGTTTTATTAGCATTGTTGTTGAGATCATTGGTTGAGTGAAGTGTTTGAGTTAATGCTTCAAGGTTTTTTGAAATTGAGAGTTGTGATTAAATCCTTGTTTGATGAGCATGGTTGTTGAAGTGAGTTGTTATGCAAAGAACTTGAACTAGGGATTGAAAAGATCATGAGTATCATTGTTATGTGAGATTTTTTGTTGAGCATTGTTGGAAACATTTTGAGTTGGATGATACATGCTTGGACTAGGGTTTGTGAGCAAGAGTTGTTTCTTGAAGTGATTGGTTGAGTAGATTTGATTGAGCCTAGTCAAGTGGATGTATGAAGTGATTGTTCAAGTACCATAAAACAAGCTATTCTATATTATGATTTTAGTTGAGATTGAGTTTTGAGAATAGAACATATTGAGTCTCTAACATTCTCTTTATGCTTCTATGAGATTGATTTGAGCAAGTGATTGAGTTTTGAGAATAGAACATATTGAGTCTCTAACAATTCTCTTTATGCTTCTATGAGATTGAGTTGAGAAAGTGATTGAGTTTTGAGTATAGAACATATTGAGTCTCTAACAATTCTCTTTATGTTTCTATGAGATTGATTTGAATTAAAAAAGTGATTGAGCATTGAGTAAAGAACATATTGAGTCTCTAACAATTATCTTTATGTTTCTATGAGATTGGACAAGTTGAGCAGATTTGTGCTAGACCGAATGGACTGTGTTTAGTGCAGATTTGAGTGAGCTTATTGAGCAGACTTGTGCTAGACCGACTGGACTGTGTTTAGTACAGAATTGAGATAGAGCTTTAGAGGTGACAGAGCAGAGAGGACAGAGTCTCCAGTGGATAGATATCCATCAGCGAGGGTAGTGAGGATAGGTCTTCTGAGTGGCGACAAGAGTCTTCAATGGAGAGAGATCCACAAGCCAGTGTAGTGGAGGTAGTAGTCTTCTAGAGGATCACCAACCAGAGCAGAGGAGAAGGAGTTCTCCTGTGGATAGAGATCCATGAACCAGATTTAGGGGATCAACATCTCCTTTGGACAGAGGTCCATAAACATTGTAATAGGGAAAGAATTCCCAAGAGATTGATTGAGAAAATTTTAGTGAAATATTTTCTCCGTGGAGTAGCCCACATTGGGTGAACCACGTAAATTGTGGTGTCTCTATTGTGTGTGATGATTGGTTCATTGCTTTGGTTATTGCTATTGATATTGCCATTGATTATATTGATTAATACTATTTGGGAAAGAAAAGCAAAAAATGGTCTTATACTGTTCACCCCCCTCTCAGTATAAGCTTGTGTTCTTCAATTGGTATCAGAGCCGGTTCCTTCAGAAATATTTTAACAACTTGAAGGAAGATCTTACAAGTGTTAGCATATTTCAATATTTTATTTGATTTATTATGATCCTAACAATCTTATATTGTTGGACATATTTTAGGCTCATTGTTATTTGTTATAACAACGCCTATTTTGGTCTTGGGTGGTTCCGTAACCTTCGGACTATTATTGGCTCCGAATGTATTATTTATATTTGGTCATATGAATGAGAATCTGTTCCAATGATCACATGGTATCAGAGCAAGGTTTCGCCACTCTCATTTTTCGAAATGATCTTGTAGTAGCGGAGCTCTTGGATTTGGTAGCGAAGCTTTGGAGGAGGAGATTTTTTTAATCTTTCTTTGGTTTTGGAGATTTTTTTTTTTAATTCTTCATTATATCTATCGAAGTTTTTTTTTGGAGAATTTTTTATTCTTCAATCATTGGGATCTGTGCCCGAGGAATCTCAAAATTTTTTGAGATCGATAGAGGGTCGAAATCGAAGTTCAACTATTCGGATCGAACGAAAGGTCGAAGGTCGAAATCGACCAAGGCAAAGGGCGGATCGACCAAGAGTCAAATATTGAAAGGCAAAGGGTGGATCGAACATCCGATCAAAAGTGCAAAGGCACGAGTGGCGGCCAACTCAATGCGGGAGAAGAGCCCGTGCCCTCTCGGGGGAGCATCTCCCCGAGAGGAGATACTCCTTATCGGAGTATAAGGTGTTTTATACACCTTAATCCCTCTCCATTCCACACATTTGGGATAAATATTTTTTTATTTGAAACATTTAAATGAACTGTCACCTGCGCAGAACCCGTCACTGGTGTCAAACGACGTCAAACCTGAGAAGGACTTCCTATTTTTCATTATCTGTGGCATCGACGAATTCTGATTCTAAGATTTTTCTTGGATAAAGGAGGCAAATTCGAGCAGATTTGTTGGATTGAAATGTTGGTTTCGTCCTCATATTTCTTCCAGTAAATGAATTCTTCTACTAGAGGGTGTCAAATGCACAGTGGGTTGCAGTGTTTTTTGATACGTAGCTGAGGTTTTTGGTTGGCAAATTGATTGCAATCAACAACAGATAGCCTTACACACCTGAAGCGAGCAGTTTTGGGAGTTGTTGATTGAAAAACATCAATTTTTTTGTTCGCCACCCCGCCGCCACCCGAGTGCCACCCAGACGCAGCCCGAGAGCCATCGCCCGAGCGTCGTCCGAGCCGCGGCCGAGGTGGGAGCATTATCGCATGTTTTTTGGCTCGTGGCTGCTCGATAAGAGGGTGGGCACCCCGATCCTCTATCGGATCAGCCCACTGGCTCACCTGGTTGTGAGCCGAGTGGTAAGGGCTCTGGGAGCCCTGAGGTCGCGGGGTCAAAACCCGTCGACCCCCCCAAGCAAGGTAATTTTTTTTTTTAAGTTTCTTTTATTTTTTTTCTACTAAGGTTAATGATTAATTTTTTAAATTACTTTTTAATCATAGTTTAAAGTTATTTTTTTTAAATGATTTTACTATGATAAGTAATTTATTTTTTTTATTAACCTTAGATAAGAAATTAATTTTTTTAAAAGATGCTTTAGTGAATTTTTTTTTTGGGGGAAACCATTTTTTCAAAAATCAAGGGGGGAAAATGAGTAATTTTTTCAGCATTTGAAAAAGCAAAATTGGCATTATTGTAAAGGTGCATTTTCGGCAGCGCCCAACACCTAGAGGTTTATTTCTGTGGGTACTTTTATGTTGTATGTTGCATTTTCCATTTTTTTTGCACTACTTCATTAAAAGTTAAAAACAAATTCACTCCCTAAGTCCCCGGAATAAATAAAACCCATCCGTGCAATTTATTGCACTACAACGTTCGATATTTGTGATACCTCTGGCCAGCACTTACAGGTAATGTTGTCGTGATTGCGCTACTGTATCCGTCGCCTAATATAGCTGCCACAACGACGTCTGAGCTTGTTCTCTATTAATCGTCGGGGAGATATAAGTTTGCCATTTTGCTATTTTTTTACTCCATCCACTACCCCAATCGTTCTTGTGTTTAGACGTAAACCCTGATGAATGTTCTGATTTTCGAAGTGTTTAGGGGAAGTTACGCCCCACGCATGAGGATTGACGACTTTCTATGGTAGGTGTCATCAACAAGATGATTCCCTTTCTATCGCCTAAGTACCACGTATCGTATAATCATTGAAATTACTTACAGTCTCCCTCACGTAAGGGCGGGTAATTTCTCTATTTTTTCAAAATACCTATAGTCTCCCTCACGTAAGGGCGGGTATTTTGTACGGTATAACGGCCTGACATTAAGGTATATAGAAAGGGGGACCATTTGGTGATATAAGGAACCTTCACAATGTCTGCAAAATTAATGACTGATGCTCATCAGTTGTTGAAAGGTCCTAACTATACACCTTGGAAAAATAAGATGAAGGTAATCCTCGAAATGGATGGCTTATGGGATGTTGTATCTGGTACAACAACAAGACCTTCATTTGCTTCAGGAGCTACAACTCCATCTGCTAATCAGAAAGACTTTGACAAGATAGACAACAAGGCAAAAGTGCTCATCTTGCTTGTTGTGTCTGATGGAGTTCAACCCCACATTGTTGACTATAAACATAGTAAAGAGGCATGGGATGCCCTTAAAACTATATATGAGGGAAAGAATGATTCCACCATTAAATATTATCACCTATTTATGTTTTAACTGGATGGATCATTCTACTCCAATATCGAACCTTTATTTCATAATTCTTGGTTGAGTGTGTTCCCAACATGTGTCACTATCAATGGTGTGGGATAACTACCCTAAAAATATCTTTACAAGATAGGGAACAAAATTTTGCTAAGTATGATACCTATTTAAAAGAGAAACCCTAATGGATTGGACAGCTCATGGATCTTCTCTCCTTGATTTTTTGATGGTTTTCATTATCTTGAGGAGGAAATTTTCTACTTAGAATCATAAAAATCATGTGAACCATTCATAATGATCAACTTGTGGTTCTCAACGACATGCATCACCTTGGTGGAGATCTCAGTCTCTTACAAAATTGTAAGGATCTCCACCATCCTATAAACAAAAAAATATTTCCAATCAATGGTGCAGAATAAGCACCCAAAGAAATGAAACATTTTACAAAAAAAAAAAAAATATCAAGCAAAGTATGATACATATATAGAGGGGTTTCTTTCTAACTATGATCAAAGGTAGATCTTCAAGTAGATCCCATTGACTAGGATTGATAATGTGTAACCATCAATCATTGAGAGATCAAATGAATCATCTATCTTGCAAGTAGTGATGATGTAAGGGCCACTCTAAAGGGCATAAAATTTAGTATGACATCTTGGTTCACTCCTATCGTCATCCCATTTGGACATCTGGTTGCCAATATTGGATTTCAAAGGAGTTGTCTTTTTATCAAACCATTTAATTGTCCCCTAATGCTTTAGTAATTTTTCTCTAGTCATTTTTCTCTATTATTCAAGTTAGAATATCTCACCCATTCTTATGGTCATGGTATTATTTTCTTGGAGTTCTAGCTAATGAAGTAACTGTAGTGCCAACAATTCTATGAAGATAGACAAAATTGGCTCCTTTCCATAGACTAATGTGTAAGGTAAATATCCTATAGCCTTCTTCAGATTAATTCTATCTACCCATAAGAAATTTCTAAGATGAAGGTACCAATATTTCTAATTCCTTAAAACATTCATCTTCAAAATTTTGATCAAGCTCTTATTGGTAGATTCTACTAGACCATTCCCTTGAGAGTAGTTGTTTGAGAAAGTCTTCAAATATATACCATACTAGAGGGCAAACTGTAAATCTTACGCTGCAATATTTAAAGAGTAGCTTATAAATAGAGAGCTAGACCTTGAAATAAGGGTCAATTTTGTAGCACTTTTCTTGGGTGTACACTATATAAGTTTTACTAATTAATATAAAAGTGAAATTTTTTTTACCTCCATTACAATTGTGATCAAAGGTTTTTAAGTATGAATGATTACATTTAGTACACTTATGATGAGTTTATTTTGTTAAAGTGAATTATGCTCTCTAGATCACTAATTAGATTGCTTTTCATTGTCTTTGGAATGATTAAAGTATATAACTATTGTTGCTTGAATCTCATTATGCATTTGAAAATGGCTAGTCTATTAGGCTTCATTGAAATTAGTTATATTAGAATTAATGTAGTAAGCATTCAATGTTGCTATGATACACCTCATCCATCTTTTAGCAATTTCTTATAACCCTTACTCCCTTCTAAACCTTCTATTTCTCACTTCTAGATTAAAAATATGTTTTAATTATGTATGTATTTTAAGGAGTCATCCTTATCCAAAGGTTGAATGAGAGAAATCTCATTCATCTAATATTGACTAAAGTCTATGGTATTTTATATAGACTTAGGCATATTTTATGCCAACGGTTTTTAGAATAGTGGAAATTTTCCCATCTATTCAATTGAGCAAAATCTTGGTGAAATTTTACTCCCTAAGATCATTTAAATTATCCACCTAGAAAATATGCTAAGTTATAATTGATTAACAAATACCCAACTATCATTTTATTCTAGTTTCTTATGTTTTATGTTGACAAGGTCAACAACCAAGAAGCTTGAAAATCTATTATCATTTCTTCAATTGTCAAATTTTACGCAAATATAAACTAGGTATCTACCTCCATAAATGCTATTATAAAGTGTAGACTCCACATATTCTAGTCCTCAAGAATTCTTAATAATTTCTAGTTTTGAAGCCATGGGTCAACATTAGTAATAGGTTACTCAAAATTTCCTTGAGTGGAAAACTACCAGTTAATTGGGTTGGGAACATCTCAATGGCATCCCTTAGGCAACACTCAAATCCTTACCCACCGATAACTACATAGATAAAATTTTATATGAATATTATTAAGGTATGATTTCATTGGTTGTAATTCATAACATCCAAGAGGAAGATATTATGGTTAGACACCTCATATTATCTTTTAGAGGAAAGATACTACACTATAATGTATTTTCATTAATTACCCAATTTACTATTACTCAAAGACATCCTCAAGAGGTCATAACTGATTTCAACATCAAGTTCAGTTGGACTTGGAAATAAATCCTCTAAGATATTAGATCTCCTGGTCCCCTAGCATACATTTATTATATAATAGACTTAGGGCTTGATCTAGGAAGTTAAACATAGCAATCTAATATGATGACCTTCCCTCATGTCTATCAAGCTATTGTGACTATAGAGAGCACTTTAATATATGTAGGAAGGCTACCCCCTAGGGTTGTGATACCATATTTCCTAGATATTGGCCAACCCACTCAATAGAATAAAAATTTTATCATGATCACACATCTCTTATCACTCTTATTCCTACCTCCAAGGCATTACCCTTGATACCAACCTTACCAGTATTACCAGCCCCAAATCCAGAAGAGTCTTCAATAATAATAGAGGTACTAACTACATTGAAGACCTTAAACAACAAGATGACAACCATAAGAAAAGAGGAATTGAGAGGCACCATCCCAGAAGTTTTCCTATGTTGTTAAATATCAAAAATCTTGTACTAGCAATGTGACCAAAAAGGCTAATCATATTTGTAATGATCAAGAATAAAAATTGTTAATCTCAGATTTAGAATAAATCCCCTAGTGTATAGTGTGTAGTGATCCTCATAATGTTGATACTTGCATGATGTACCAACATCAAGCCCAACTAGATATCATAGAGAAAGTTTAAAAGGCATAAAAGGGTCAAGGAAATATGTTGTGGGATCCATAATAAGTTATGATCATGCAAGATCCCATAGAGGAAGGGTACATATCAGCGTTGACCAAGTTTGGAAAGAAACCATTACAAATAGATCCATAGAATTTAGGGTCCTTTTGAGTCCTAACTCAGCCTTAAAATCCCAAAGAGAAAATACTACTTGGTTATGAAAAAGCTCCAATTTGGCCAATATCAAAAGAATTTTTTACTCCATAAAAGCTAGAAAATGGATGACCAAATATAGAACAAGGGGAAAAGGTAAAAGAGACTCTACTTGAGTCCAAAGAACAAGCCCAATACAAATAGAGATATCCTTTTGTAACAAAATGATAGAGAATATAAGCCACTCAGGAATATAGAAAAAGGTTCAATAAACCAGAAAATAAATAAAAGAAACAACTAGAATCATCAAGATTCAACATTGTTGAGGAATTAAAGAAGACCCCCTCCAAAGTAAGTATGTATAATGCCCTGATGATCCTTATATATATTTACTTTATCAAAGATTTATTAAATATGACCAACTCTAAAGGTGCACCAAAGTCACAATACAATCTAGCTTGAGATTTGTTGGCTCCTAGAACCAAAATAAATAGGCCACCACCCTTCTACATGTCCTTACATATGGAGGGTTGTATTGTACATAATTGCATGATTGATTCTAAGGCTACAACTACTATGATGTCTAAATTAGTGTGTGAAGCTATGGGTATGGAATACACTCAGTCATGCCTTGGATTTTTGCAATTGGATGTACCCCTGTGAAGATAGTTTGAATAATCAAAGATATTCCCATGATGCTACATAGAGCACAAAAAATCATCATAACATAGGAAGCGATTATTGTAGAGCTTGATCCATATTTCAACCTCTACCTTTTCCAAAAATTTACAACAAAATTGGGAGGCTATATGTACTTAGACTATTCTCATATGATAGTCCCACATAAGGGAAAATGGATTAAAATCTACCCAAAGAAGCCAATATCATATCACATAGAGAAGATAGAGGAAGAATGTATCAACATGATTAGTGAAGAGATAGACCCTTTAGAAGATATCCTTGAAGAATTACAAATGGAAGATGAATTTTCTCTTTAGGATTACAATGTCGTGATTGAAATCAAAGTTGGCACATATTGCATAATAGAGTTATATCAAAACAAAAGGTCCCAATTGTGATGAATCAAGAACTCTAGAAGATGGATCTTTGGAAGCTTTACTTTGATGGAGCTAGATGCAATAATGAGTCCAAAGCTAGGATAGTCTTGATATCTCCTTCAGAGGGGATAAAATAATTCTCCTATATATTAACATGGTACTACACTAACAATGCAGCCAAATATAAATCTTTGTTTCTGGACCTATGCAGGCAAGGAAAATGGTGATTAAGTTGCTCTCCATATTTAGTGACTCTAATAATGTGGTCAATCAAGTAATGAAAAGATGCAATAGTAAACACCACTACTTGAGAGCATATCATAATAGGGCATAGGACCTGATGGAAATTTTTGAAGCCTTGAGTATAAAAGCTATTCCTAAAGAGCATAATGAATTAGCATATGCATTAGCTTCTCAAGGAGTAAATTTTATACCCACCACTAGCTATGGTGAAAAATAAAATAAGGTAAGGGTGGCGTTCAAACCAGTAATTCCATACAGATAAAAAATTTACCAAGTGTTTGGATATGATCAATAAATCATTGATTTCTTAATAAGAGAAGCAATTTATGCAGCACAACAAGAAGAGATATTGCAGGAAGTTGACCAAGAAACAATGATTCAACTAAAAGAACTATCATATACCTAAGGGTTTGATCACCTTAGAAATATTGTTTGACAATAATGACTGAGCAATGAAACAAAGGATGAAAATAGAAAAACAAACCTTCAAAGAATTTCATATTGAACCAAGCAAAAGTCTAAAGATAGGGATATATTGCTCCACAAAAAAAGTAGATAAGTTTAAGTTGTTGCTATGAAATGATACCAATGAAGAACACAAGCTTATACTGAGAGGGAGGGTGAACAGTATAAGACCACTTTTTACTTTTTCTTTCCCAATCAATATTATGCAATATATCAATAGCAATATCAACAGCAGTAATCAAAGCAATGCACAAATCACCACACACAATAGAGACACCAATTTAACGTGGTTCACCCAATGTGGGCTACTCCACGGAGAAAATATTTCACTAAAATTTTCTCAACAAATCTCTTGGGAAACCTTTCCCTATTACAATGTTTATGGACCTCTGTCCAAAGGAGACACCAATCCCCTAATCAAGTTCATGGATCTCTATCCATAGGAGACACCAATCTCCTCAGCTAGTTCGTGGATCTCTATCCACAGGAGAACTCCTTTCTCCTCTGCTCTGGCTGGTGATCTTCTAGAAGAACTGTTGCCTCCACTACACTGGCTAATGGATCTCTATCCACTGAAGACTCCTGTCCTCACTCAGAAGACCTATCCTCACTACCCTAGCTAATGGACCTCTATCCACTAGAGACTATCATCCTCTATACTCTATCACCTCCAAAGCTTACTCTCAGCTCTATCTCAAATATGCACTAAACATAGTCCTTCGATCTAGCACAAATCTGCTCAATATTTCTCTTCCCCTATTTCAAATCTCACTAAACATAGTCCTTCAGTCTAGCACAAACTCAATCTCTATCCTCAAATATGCACTAAACACAGTCCTTGGTCTAGCACAAATCTATCCTCAATCTTTGTCCTCAAGCCTTAACACAAAGCTTGACTCAATCACAAATCAACTCTGCTAGATCTGCTCCAAACCTTAACTCAAGGTTTGAACAAATCAATCAATCAACTCTGCTCACAAGTCTTCTCAAAGACTTATCTCAAATCTATCCACAAGTCCTCTCAAGAACTTATCCAATCTGCTCTCAATCTTGTCTTCAAATTTATATTGTAATCTTCCACAAAATCTCACATCAATCTATCCACAAGTCTTCACCAAGACTTACCTCAAATATGCTCAACAAGTCCTCACTAGAACTTGTCCAATCTGCTCAACTCTATCATAGAAAACCTCTTCAATCACATAAACAAGTTTCACTAGAATCTTGTTTAATCTCATAAAACATATAGAGAATTGTTAGAGACTCAATATGCTTCACACTCACCACAATGCTCAATCACTTTCAATATCTCTTTTTACCACAGAAACATATAGAGAATTGTTAGAGACTCAATATGTTTCACACTCACAAACACTCAATCACTTTCAATCTCTTTCTCAAATCAATTTAGAATATAGAACAATTTATTTCACAGAACTAGAACTATCACTTCAACACTTCCACTTGACTAGGCTCAATCAACTCCACTCAATCAATCACTCAATGAAACACTCCTTGCTTACAAACCCTAGTCCAAGCATATGAACACTCACTCAATTATTTCCAACAATGCTTATCAAACAATCTCACATAACAATGATACTCATGATCTTGCACAAACTCTAGTTCAAGATAGTTCTCAACTTCACATAACAATGATACTCATGATCTTGCACAAACCCTAATCATGCATATGAAGGTTCATTCAATATTTTCAACAATGCTTATCAAACAAGGTTTTTATCATCAACTCTCACTCAGAAAAACCTTTAACAATCAAACTCAACAATGCTTACCAAACAATCCTTTTCACTCCAACTTAGCATTCATAACATCCAACAATCACTCTCAAGGATAATATGCCCTTACCTCTTGTTTGAAGATGATTTGACCTCAAACACCTGTCTCAATCACAACCACTTTCTTTGCCAATACTAGGGTTAGATAGAAAATATTTGTTCTCAATAAATTCTCACAAGAATATTTCACCAAGTCAAATATCACAACTTAATCAACCTTATTTCTCCTTCCAATACAATTATTAACTTTGTATTCAACAAATATTTCTAACTCCTAAGGCACACCTTATTACTCCTCTCAATAAGCTCATAACACTCAAAAACCAAACCTTAACATAAAATAATGCCAAACCTTTTATCTCCCTCACAAAAACCTTATAGCATGCAAATTCCAATTTAAAACCTTAAAAAAATTATCTCCGCAAATTTTGGGTCTCCAAAATTTGGAACTAGTGCATACCTTAGACAACGCAAAAGGTGCCTCGATGGGTTTCGAACTCGGAACCTCTCCCAACCAGGCGCCTTAGCAAGGTGCACACCCACCACGTGGGCTACGAGCCACAACACAAAGGAAATGGCTTTTGCCTTTCCTTTGTATTCCTCCTAGCACATAGTATTTTCCAAAACACTTCCTTCACTTCGCAAAATGCAAACCCACGGGATTCGATCCCTGCACCTCATGCTTGCCAATGACTTGGTGCCTCCCTTGCTGCCAGTTGCACTACAGAGTGCTTTGGGATATGAAACAAAAACCTCCTCTGCTTGTCTTTTGCCTTGCACACCCTTCAAAAAACACACGATCGCCTCTTTTACCATGTGCACAAAAATCACACTTAACACATCGATCACGGATGATTAATGCCTTGGGTCTCTTCCCTCCTTTATATGCATAATGTGATGTCTTCGATGACGTCGACGTGATTAATTTGAAAATTCGAATTATAAACTTTATAACCCTATCTTTAGGGTTAGCTTAATTAATTTATAAATTAACTTATAATTAAATTATAATTAATTTACAATTAACTTAATAACTTTAAAAGTTAATTAAATTAATTTATAAATTAAATTATAATAAAACTATTATAATTAATTTATAATTAATTAACTCTTTGGGTCTTGCACTTTTAATATTATAATAAATTATTATAATATTATTTGGCTTGGGCCTTCCTTTTGCCCTTTAAACCTCATCTGACCACCTGGGAGAAAACTTCCTTTTGCACTTGATTACGAAACCTAAAACTGATGTTGCTCACTGAAACTGATGCTCGTTGGTGCTGACTTCTTGACATCAATGACAACAAAACCTGCTCATATTTCCAACAATCTCCCCCTTTTTCATTGATGGCAACCCAATTATCTTTTACCATTTCCTTAACCTTTTTCTGTTCTGCTCCCCTGAGAAACTGCTCCCTGACTCAATGCTCTCCCCTTAACTCAAATCTCTCCCCCTTACTCAAATCTCTCCCCCTTTGACATCAATGGCAAAGGGTCACCTTTGGGGCTCGGGGCTAAGAATGAAACTCTTAGCTTAGCCCCTCCCCCACCTCCTCTTGAGGTGGTTAATTCTGGGGTGGGAGTATTTCTACTCCCAACATGCACTGATCTTTACCTTTGTCCACTTTCCTTCTCATCTGATCCTTCTGATTCCTCTGACTATTCATGTTCCTGCTTGTCTCTAGAATTTTTTGCTCTACACCACTTTGTTGTATGTCCATCATTATTGCACTTATAACACTTAATGTTATTATTCCTTGGAGGTGCAAATATCTTGGGATTTCTCCTGGTGAAGCCATATCTATTCCTATCATGAACCCTGCAATTCATTGCCTTGTGACCAAACTGATTACAAGAGTAGCAATACCCTTGAAAAAGTTGCCTGTTTTTGAATTTTCCATATTCCTGTCTTTCATGTGTCCTGCATTGTGTAGCCTTGTGCCCAAACCTGTGACATGAGAAGCATCATCCATTGAAACTACCTTGCCTTGACCTCATTGGTCTCTTAGTCTCTTTTACCCTATGTTGGTTCTTGTTCCATCTGTTCCTCTTTTGTGCATTGTTCCTTTCCTTGTTGAACTTTCTGTTGTCCAACTCATCCTCAGAAGTCTCACTCTCTCTTACACTCTCTTCTTCTAAAGTTTCTTCTTCTTTAGAACTTGAGGTTGACTCCTCTCCTTGTTTCTTTTGTACCTGTTCAAAACCAAGACCTGTCTTGCTTGATGTAGGTTTTTGTGTCTTGATAATCTTATCCAAATTCTTTGAGCTTCTTCCAAACCTGTGTAACCTATCCTTAGACTCTTTTACTTCTTCCCTTAGTAGAGCCACTTCATGTTCTAACCTTTCACATTCTAAGACCTTTGCTTCTAACTTATCTTTGAACTTCCTTGTCTTAGCCATTGACTTATTTAGATCCTCTATAAGCTTTCCTTTCTCTTCATCACATTCTTGAAACTGAAGCTTAAGTTGGGAGTTTTGCTTTCTTACCTTATTTAATGCATCAAGGGCATGAATAAGCTCTCCTTCAAGATCAACTTCTCCTTTCTTTGATTCTTCCTCTATTTGTTTTCCTTTGAAAACATCTTCATTATTTTCTGAATTATCTTCTATAGGATCACCTCCTTCTTCTTCTAATGCCATTAGAAGATTCTCTTCTGGTCCTTCAAGTGTATCTTCATATTCATCATCACTGAAACTGAAACCACTCTTTGTACAACTATCTTCAAGATGACCAAAGTTACCACATCTAAAACACTTGAGGATTATTGGTGACCTTTTCCTAACCATTTCCTTTTCTTTTGCCAGAAATAGAACTTCATATTTATCATTATCTGAGGAACTATTATCACTATCACTTGAGTACTTACTTGCCTTGTCTGCATAGAAACTCTTCTTCTATCTTTGGAAGAACTTCTTTCCTTGCTTGCCTTGACCATCCCTGCTTTTCTTTTGGTACCTGTATTTTTTTGATTCCCTATTCTTATGATCCTATTTTTCTTCATCATTGCTATTTCTAGCTTCTTGACAATCAGTTGCATAGTGACCATACTTTCCATAATTGAAACATCTAACAGATTTTGTATCTTTAAATCTTCTTGGATCCTTGTTCCTTCTGCCATAATTTGCTTCTTCATCACTGGATGACTCATTGCTTGAATCTGACTTCTTACCCTTTGTCTTCTTAGTAGCTTTGAAGGCTGCTTCTTTTTGGAGATTAGGTTCCTCTTTTGTTCTCATCTCAAAAGTTGTAAGAATGCCAAGTAATTCATCCCTTGTCAAAATATCACCATCTTTTGATTCCTCTATAGTAGAAATATTTTCACTAAACCTTTTTGGGAGAGATCTTAAGATCTTATCACAAACATCAGATTCTTGAACCTCAAGTCCAAGTCCTTGCATGGAGTTAACAACCTCATCTACACGAAGTAGATAAGCACTAATATTTTCCTCATCCTTCATTTTTAGATCTTCAAATTGTCCCTTGAGATTTTGCAACTTTACCTTTTTGACCTTTTTATCTCCTTCATATATGCCTTGCAACTTATCCCAAATTTCTTTTGTTGATTTGCAATGCATAACCTTAACAAACTTTGTTCTATGCAAACCTCTCAAAATTGCATTCATTGCTCTTGAATTGTAATGATGTAGAAGCTTACCATATTTATCTATAGGTGGAGTAGTTGGTGGTGTGTATCCATTTTCAACTGCTTCCCATATTTCATTTCCAAGTGCCATCAGGTGAATCTTCATTCTCATACTCCAAAATACATAATCGCTCCCATCAAACACTAGTGCTGAATTATCTGAGGATCCACTCTTAGAATCCATTTATGTTCTTGTAAGCTTTTCCTTCAAGCTGTTAAACTCTTTCGAAGGAACCCGCTCTGATACCAATTGAAGAACACAAGCTTATACTGAGAGGGGGGTGAACAGTATAAGACCACTTTTTACTTTTTCTTTCCCAATCAATATTATGCAATATATCAATAGCAATATCAATAGTAGTAATCAAAGCAATGCATAAATCACCACACACAATAGAGACACCAATTTAACGTGGTTCACCCAATGTGGGCTACTCCACGGAGAAAATATTTCACTAAAATTTTCTCAACAAATCTCTTGGGAAACCTTTCCCTATTACAATGTTTATGGACCTCTATCCAAAGGAGACACCAATCCCCTAATCAAGTTCATGGATCTCTATCCACAGGAGACACCAATCTCCTCAGCTGGTTCATGGATCTCTATCCATAGGAGAACTCCTTTCTCCTCTACTCTGGTTAGTGATCTTCTAGAAGAACTACTACCTCCACTACACTGGCTAATGGATCTCTATCCACTAAAGACTCATATCCTCACTCAGAAGACCTATCCTCACTACCCTAGCTAATGGACCTCTATCCACTAGAGACTATCATCCTCTATACTCTATCACCTCCAAAGCTTACTCTCAGCTCTATCTCAAATCTACACTAAACATAGTCCTTCGATCTAGCACAAATCTACTCAATCTCTATCTTTGCACAAACCTATCCCTCAAATATCACCAAATCTATCCTCAAATTTCTAACACCCAACAAACTATACTAAACATACTCCGTCTAGCACAAATCTACTCATATTCTATCCTCAAGCCTTAACACAAAGCTTGACTCAATCACAAATCAACTCTGCTAGATCTGCTCCAAACCTTAACTCAAGGTTTGAACAAATCAATCAATCAACTCTGCTCACAAGTCTTCTCAAAGACTTATCTCATAAAATCTATCCACAAGTCCTCTCAAGAACTTATCCAATATCTCTCAATATCTATCATCAAGACTATTTAAGCTTCCACAAATCTCACACCAATCTATCAACAAGTCTTCACCAAGACTTACCTCAAATCTGCTCAACAAGTCCTTCACTAGAACTTGTTCAATCTACTCAACAAGTCTTCACTAGAATCTTGTTTAATCTCATAGAAACATATAGAGAATTGTTAGAGACTCAATATGCTTCACACTCACCACAATTCTCAATCACTTTCAATATCTCTTTTTACCACAAAAACATATAGAGAATTGTTAGAGACTCAATATGTTTCACACTCACAACACTCAATCACTTTCAATCTCTTTCTCAAATCAATTTAGAATATAGAACAATTTGTTTCATAGAATTAGAACTATCACTTCAACACTTCCACTTGACTAGGCTCAATCAACTCCACTCAATCAATCACTCAATGAAACACTCCTTGCTTACAAACCCTAGTCCAAGCATATGAACACTCACTCAATTATTTCCAACAATGCTTATCAAACAATCTCACATAACAATGATACTCATGATCTTGCACAAACCCTAGTTCAAGATAGTTCTCAACTTCACATAACAATGATACTCATGATCTTGCACAAACCCTAATCATGCATATGAAGGTTCATTCAATATTTTCAACAATGCTTATCAAACAAGGTTTTTATCATCAACTCTCACTCAAAAAACCTTTAACAATCAAACTCAACAATGCTTACCAAACAATCCTTTTCACTCCAACTTAGCATTCATAACATCCAAAAATCACTCACAAGGATAATATGCCCTTACCTCTTGTTTGAAGAAGATTTAACCTCAAACACCTGTCTCAATCATAACCACTCCTTTTGCCAATACTAGGGTTAGATAGCAAATATTTATTCTCAATAAATTCTCACAAGAATATTTCACCAAGTCAAATATCACAACTTAATCAACCTTATTTCTCCTTCCAATACAATTATTAACTTTGTATTCAACAAATATTTCTAACTCCTAAGGCACACCTTATTACTCCTCTCAATAAGCTCATAACACTCAAAAATCAAACCTTAACATAAAATAATGCCAAACCTTTTATCTCCCTCACAAAAACCTTATAGCATGCAAATTCCAATTTAAAACCTTTAAAAATTATCTCCACAAATTTTGGGTCTCCGCAAATTTTGGAACTAGTGCATACCTTAGACAATGCAAAAGGTGCCTCGACGGGTTTCGAACTCGGAACCTCTCCCAGCCAGGCGCCTTAGCAAGGCGTGCACCCACCACGTGGGCTACGAGCCACAACACAAAGGAAATGGCTTGCACCTTTCCTTTGTATTCCTCCTAGCGCGCAGTCTTTCACCAAAACACTTCCTTCACTTCACAAAACGCAAACCCATGGGATTCGATCCCTGCACCTCACGCTTGCCAACGACTTGGTGCCTCCCTTGCTACCAGTTGTGCTACAAAGCGCTTTGGGATATAAAACAAAAACCTCCTCTGCTTGTCTTCTACCTTGCACACCCTTCAAAAAACACATGATCACCTCTTTTACCATGTGCACAAAAATCACACTTAACACATCGATCACGGATGATTAATGCCTTGGGTCTCTTCCCTCCTTTATATGCATAATGTGATGTCTTCGACGACGTCGATGTGATTAATTCAAAAATTTGAATTATAAACTTTATAACCCTATCTTTAGGGTTAGCTTAATTAATTTATAAATTAACTTATAATTAAATTATAATTAATTTACAATTAACTTAATAACTTTAAAAGTTAATTAAATTAATTTATAAATTAAATTATAATAAAACTATTATAATTAATTAACTCTTTGGGTCTTGCACTTTTAATATTATAATAAATTATTATAATATTATTTGGCTTGGGCCTTCCTTTTGCCCTTTAAACCTCATCTGACCACCTGGGAGAAAACTTTCTTTTGCACTTGATTACGGAACCTGAAACTGATGTTGCTCATTGAAACTGATGCTTACTGGTGCTGACTTCTTGACATCAATGACAACAAAACCTGCTCATATTTCCAACAACCAAGACATAATAGCATGGAGCTATGATGATCTTTGAATTTATGAAAAAAATGTTATCCAACATACTATAGAGCTTAACCTGATGCCAAGCCATTTAGGCAAAAGTAAAGGTTGATCAATCCCAAAATAGAAACGATAATGAAGCAAGATAATTTAATACAAGTGATATGGTTTTCTTACATCTATAACCCTACAAATAGTTATCATTGAAGATCAAGACTAGTCAGAATTTGGCTCCAAGATTTTATGGTCCTTATAGGATAGTGCGCCACATAGGCAAAGTGGCATATCAACTAGATCTTCCTCCCTCATCTCGTATACATCCATTATTTCATGTTTTATGTCTCAAGAAGGTGATAGGACAAAGAGTACACTCTCAATCATAACTTCCAGTACTTGATGAAGAAGGGTGTATATATCTCCAACCAAAAGCAATATTGCAAAGCAGATCACGTATTCTTTGATCCTGTCACATCAAAAAATTTATAATCAAATGGTAGGACCTACCAATAGAATATGCTACATTGGAAATAGAAAGTATCTTTGAGTCATTTCCAGCTTTGAGGACAAAGCTTTCTGAGGAGGGGAGCCATGTTACAACACCAATATAGCCAAGTCGGATAAATTTCCAAGTTTAACCTAATCATTGATTTATTGATATAAGTAGGAGTAAAATTATTTAGTTTTAATCATCTGTCATATTTGAATTTAATTTATGTATTCACTAGTACTAAGCCCTCCTAAAGTGGCAAGAAATAATTATAATTCTCATTTTCATCTCTCCTCGAATTCGTTGCATTAATTTATACAATTGTTTGGCTTCAATTGTTAGTGCAATACCATGTTAGTCTATATGAAAAAAAATTTACACCCTCTAAGGAAGACTGCAAAACTACACCAACACCAACTCCATTTTTGCACCTTGCATATTCCAAATTTTTGTCTCTCATGGATTGGTTAGATATAGCAGGGATATTTTTCTCTATTTTTGAAGAAATGTTGTAAGTGCCCTTACCTATCCCAAACTGACTATAATATTCTCTGAATGGCAATTCATCTTTCACCTCTAACTCTTCAAAGCTTTCTAATGTGATAGGACACAAACTTTTTAGGTGTTATCCTTATCCTCTTTCCTTTGAAAGGGATTATCATGTCAGAGTAATCCAAGTACATATAGCCTCCTAGCTTAGCATTAAACTCTCTGGAGAGACATCCTAAAATAAGGCTCTAGGTCTACCACCACAATTTCTTGCACAATAGTCACTTTTCAGGCCCTATGCAGTCTCATTAGTACATCTTTTATTACCCCAACCATTTTAACTGGTGTTCCATCCAACTACAAAACTTTGAGATAAGATTAGGTATACGTCATACATATTTCTTCGCAGACTGCTTTAGGCATGACTGTGGTTGAAACCCTTGAATAAATCATATAGTTGTGGACTATCCAACCTTCCATTCTCAAATATATATAGAAAGGAGGGGTTTGTTCTTCAGGGGTAGCAGGAGACATCTTCTCCTTACCATAAGGTATGCTAAAGATGGTGGTATTTTAGTTTTCTTGAGAATTCTTACTCAAAGAAGCCTTGAGCAGATCTATCTGACCAGGGATGAAGAGAGTATCATAGAGACTTGCTTTGGAGGGGATTCTTTTCATCTCTTCTACAATGTTGTACTCTAATTTCTCTGAAGGGAGTTTCTCATACTTCTTTTTTGGTTCACCATATTTTCTCTTATACTATTGTGTAGCTTCAATCCTTTGTCTCTTAGTGATGGAAGGGAATCTCAATCTCTCTTGTGCTTAATTTTTGGATCTTACTCTTTCTTTATCATTCTCTTTCTCATACCATTTGGGAAAATTAATCTCCCTTTTTTGGATCTTAGGAGCTGCATCCTTCTTTTTAGTTGCTTGAGAAATAGGAAAATGATCATTACTTTGTAGAGGAGAATCTTTCTTCTTTTGATAAGGGACTTAAAATTGATCTATCTTCTATGGATCAAGTTGCAAGGTATTTTTACCTGATCTTGTCATGTCATAAATGGGTTCTTCTTCATCAAAATATTATCCAACCATGATTTGCTCTAGCTACCACAACATGTTAACTCTACCCTTTTGATTCCTCTCAACATTTTCTATGGTTTGTTGCACATGGTGTTGGTACATAACATGAATGTCTAAATCATGAGTATCATTACACACAAGGTACCATACATTTACAACACTGGTCTCAGGGGTATATTCTTGATCTTCTTGATTTGCATAAACTCTAATACCTGCACTATTACTGGTACTATATTTCTGATATATGTTGATATAGGGATGTCTCCTTTGTTGAGACCTCTCCATATCTATTTTCTCCATCACGTTCATATTTTTATTGAGTTTTTTCAAAGTACTCAAAATATTAAGCAATAGGATGGATTCTTGAGGTACTTGAGGTGAGAGTGGTGGAAAGGGAACTAAAGTAGATGGTGCTTTAGGGGCAGGAATTGGAGCCATTTGAGGGAGTGGTGATGACAAAGAAGGGGGGTCCATATAGGAATATGTAGCTACCTAACCTTGGATGTGAGGATTATCAAAATAGTAGGGCATAACTATTTTTTGAGGTAACCTGCCTACATTGATGAGGATATTCTTAGCCTGCACAGTTGCATTGTATACCTAGGGGAAGGTGTATACTCCTGACTATTGAGTTTGTAACCCAATTTATAACCTAAGATCTTTGATATAGTACATGAAAGTAAGGGGGGAAACTGGTCTAGCTTCAGGTGGAATCCTTTTCTAGGTTCTGCTAAATCTTAGATTAAAATTTGAAACGAACTCTTACTGATGTTTTTGCATGGATGTGAACTGGTTTAGGAGAGAAAACAGACCAGTAGATTCATTGAATTCTTTTACAAAAGTCTTAGCTAATGTGGCCCATGAAGTTATGCTATTATCCTCTAAGGTCCTAAACCAATGTAGGATATCCCCTCTAAAATACAGGGCTATAATCATGATAATCACATCTTCATTTTTGATGTTATGTATGGCTGCTAAATTTAGGATATCTTGGCAATGCTCATAAGCAGTTTTGCCTATAATCTATTATATGTAGGTATATTTTTGGATACAACTTGGAGAATATCATGCATTTGGGTAAGTCTCAAAGGACCAAATGTATCCCAATTAGGGTATTTTTGTAGAGGCTAATTTGGGTTTACATTCTGTTGTCCAGCCATGTTTACTGACATTGTTCTTGATGGAGGCAACCTTGGAGTTACCTCAGGGGCTCTATTAAATAGTGGTTGGATAAAGATAACAAGATAGGCATCTATAGGAAAACCTCCATCAATCAATTTCTAGTGTCCCACACTTGCAATTAATAGCACTCAAAATAAATAATCTTCATTAATTAAAGAACAAGAGATATGCTTCAAGAAACTATTTCAAACATCTAGAATACTAATAATCCAAATAGCAAAATTAGATAAGTACTCATAATAACAGAAAAAATCTCTTCTAATCATATATTCAAACATTTCAACATTTCAAGGTGATCTAAGTTAGTAATTCAATATTAGCATAATAGACTAACCATAGAAGAAATAGCAAAAATGCATTCACAAATAAAATATCCATTACAATACAAAAGACATCAACCTGAGGCAAACATCCAAGTAATTTTTCTTCTATTGATTTACATAAATTATTTACACAGTAGGGCAAGCAAACACTCTAGATATGACCTCAAAAAATGAGGGTTCAACCTCTATTTATAGTTTTACATGTTTAAAGATTAAATAAAATGGAACATTACAAGGAATTGGAATGCCATATCAGTAATATGTTGAGGTGGTAGCCTCTCATTTATTTTGGAGGAAGAATAAATCCTATGATCTTGTGCTCCTCTACAACTCGGCCTCTGTAAGTTGCTTAGATTTCATGACGACCAACCTTGGTTTGCATCAAATTATCATCAATATCATTCACCATTCTTATCAATGATATCTAGCCATAGATCTACAACTAACATCTCTTCTTGGTTCTTGATCCATCTACTACTTTATCTTCTTGTTATTTTTCTTAGAAGCCTTAATATGTCGATCAACCAAATTTTTCTAAGTCAACTTCTTGCTTTTATATATGTTCAAGAGCATAAAGCGTAAGGACCGTTGATTGCCTTATGAACGACTAAGATTAGTGCTAACTTGGCGTGCTCATTTCACCAAAAATGCCTACAATATAAAACTGATGTTATCTCTCCTTCTTACTTTTCTCAGTAGCGTAGAACCATGTTGTAGCCCGCCATTTGAAAATTTTATTTAAAAAAGTCAACCTCTTTGACCATGGGCTGGAGAAAGGAAAGCTTCATTACCTTAGGTGTAAAATGTGTTATGAGCCATGCAGGGTAGAAAAATATCCTAACCCACTCCTCTTAACCTTTGGATCGTCTTCTTACTATGTTGAGCTATGACGTAGAACCATTCCTCAAACCATGCCATAGCCCGTGATTTGATATCCCAACACATAATTTTGATTGTGGGATAGAACCATGCACCAGGATGCATGATATAGAACATGTGTTATTCCATTTGGGATAGAACCTATGTTGTGGACCATGATTTAGAGAGTGGACTTATCAATTTTGACTATGTTGACCACAAACTGGAACCTTGCTCTATGTTACACAATGTAAAATATTACTAAAAACCACCAGATCTCCACTGTGTTATGGCATGTGATTTTGAGAGTGCTAAGTGCAATGTTGACTGAGTTGACCATAGGGTAGAACACCATGCACTCCGCCGCTACCGCACGGTATAACAACATGCTCTAGGACTTAGAGAAATTTGCAAAAAAATTCTAAGTATGTGGCCATTTTGGACCTACAAGTTATATGGTTGTCACATGGTTTATTGCTATAATTTGGCAAGAATGGAAAAAAACTTCATGATCATTAATTTCATTGCACTTTAACCAATTATTGGATTGTTTTTTACATCTCTAAAAATCCTTTAAGGGTGACTGTGACAATCAACCACTAAGATTGGATGTTTCACGAGACTTTACAACCCAAATGTATATTTTTTTCAAAACCCCATGGATTGCTAGATATTCCACCTATCCAAGATTGATGCCAAACCTTCCTTTGATGTATGCCTTGATTGGAAAACTACTTAAATATTCATGGCTATAAATGTGCTTTCGATGTGTCTTAGGTTTCAACCAATAGCAAGGATATTTTTTGATAATTTCATCACTAGGTTCATGAAATGGCACAAGTTGTTTGATAAACAATCAATTGTTCATGATGCCTTGAAGGCATATTTTGATTGCTTTACTTGTAATTTAGACTCACCATTAATTAATGAGATTAACAACCCACATTATTTTATTTCCTCCATCTATTAATATCCCCTAGAATCAATGCCCATTACAGATCAACCCAATCAATGGGTCAAGTTATTTTCATGTAAAATTAGCATTTGTCATAGATTTGCAAAATCAATGGTATGTTTCACTTTTACATTTTTTTTTGCCTCAACTCATTGATCTGCTTCCTGCTGATGTTTACTCACAAAAAATGGTCAAGGCGTAACTCATCTTGGATGTAGTGAAATTTTACTATAGATCTTCTTGTGTAAAGTTAAAAGATGATGCTTAATATATCATATATAAGCTTAAGTTATTAAATAATTAATGCTCTCCTTTAAAAATAAATGCACAAGTACAACCTCTCTTTCAAACAAAAATAACTACATGGAGAAGCTTCATGGCCAAGCAAACGTTTAATTAGAGGAATTAAGATTCCAATTTTTCTAACCATATTTGACAAGTTATTTTCCCTTGATCATGTACTAATAAACTTGCATATAAAACCCATATTTAATACTCATTCCATAACAAACTAAAGAAATCTAATTATTTTATTGGTTCTTTTATGATCACTTGTAAGTAATTATATGTCCATAACTCATTAATCCTTTTATGATATGAAAAAAAATAATATTTTATTAAACCATAAATACATTTTTAGTTTACTAACTTTTAACACTTTTGTCTTTTATTTTTATATTTTTTATTTACAAATTTTAAAACTTTCATCTTAAAAGAGTTATCACCTAAACTAAAAAGTTAAAACCCTAATATTTAGATATTTTCACTTCAAAAAAACATATAAAATTGACTCTTATAAAGCCATAAATATAACTTTTTAATAAATATTAATCTAATAAATAAAAATTATTGTAATAATATATATTTTTATTATTTTTCAAAAGATACAATACTTTGGATTGTATGGCTAGAAAGGAATAGAATAATATTTAAAAGAAAGTAAAGCAATTTAAAGGTAATGAAAAGGAAAATATGTTTAGCCATAGAGGAGTCTAATTCAACCCTACCAACTCACCTAGTTCCTAATTTGGAAGCAGAGAGACTTGATATATGGAGTCAAATCATAAAATGACATTATGATGTTGGGTACAAGAGAAACAAAAAGAAGGTAAAGAATATAAAGTGGAAACCACCAGATGTGGAGTTGGTCAAATTGAATTTTGATGGAGCATCTAAAAAAATCTAGGACCAACAAGAGGAGGAGAAAATTAGAAATAATAGAGAAGAGATTTTATCTCATTATGCTTTCAATAGTGGATTTAAGACAAATAATGAAGTTGAAACTTGGATAGCTTTAGAAGGGTTAAAAATTTACAAACAAATGAAATGGAACACAATATGGATGGAAGGTGATTCAGGCATAGTAATAAAAAGAATTTTGAGAAAAACAAAGGCTCCATAGAACATCCAAGAGATAATTGTGGAAATTCAAGATATTGCTAAAAAGTTTGAAGAAATCAAGTTTATGCATACATTAAGGGAAGGAAACAAATGTGTAGATAAGCTAGCCAATAGAGGGGTTTTAATTGAGGATCGTGAAGTTAAATTCTATTTTCCATGGTTAGAGGAAGTAGTAAGTTTAGTTGAAGTTGACAAGAAAATGTTGACTACCTGAATCAAATAATGGTTAAGATTTACTTTAATTTTTTTCATTGGTAATATTTGCTTTATTTTATAACATAATGTGTTTTCATATAAACTATTTATTATAATTTTTGTGGTTGCACTTGTGTTTCAGGAAGGAAACTAGCATTCTAGATTTGGTAAAGCATACTATGATAGTGCGATATTTTGGAAATATTACTGTACTAAGATGTAATGAATATATAGTAGAGGTGATTGGTATTGTGAAGGATGCTATAGAAAAATTTCAAGAAGGATGCTGAATTCTGGAATATTTTTATTCATACAAAAAATTGAAAAGATCCAAAAAATGAAAATCAAGGATTCAGACATTTTATGCAAAATGATGTAAATTTCTAGCTATAGCATCTCAATTGAGATGATAAGTGAATCTAATTGTAAACTCTCAAGCTCTAAATAAGAGATTTATCATTTGTTAAGAGTAGGAAACCTGAGTACAACCCCTTGTTATCTAGCATCTATATATATATATATATATATATATATATATATATGTATATATATATATATGTATATATATATATATGTATATATATATATATATGTATATATATATATATGTATATATATATATATATATATATATTTAACTTACAATTGTAGCGAGTGTGAGCCAAGAGCGAGCATGAGCCAGGAGCGAGCATGAGCTAGAAGTGATCAAGAAGTGTGACTAGGAAGTGAGAAGTAGAAAGCAAAGTGCGATCAAGGAGCAAGTGCCACTTCTTGTTCCAGATCTTAGGAGAAACTTAAAAACTAAAGGATTCATGTGAAGAAAATCTAGGTAACATGGCAAGAAAGTCATTTTTGAAAGTCCTTACTAGAAGTAAGGATGCCCTAGTTGGAAGTAAGGATGCCTTAGTTGGAAGTATGGATGCCCTAGTTAGTGATAAGAGGAAGAGAGAATCTATGGCAAACCCTATCTAGGTAGCAGATACTACACCAAAAGTGATTATCAAGGATGAGATGATTGAGCATGATATAATGGTTCTTAAAACTAGAGGGTTAATATGTAAGTTCCATGGATATTGGCCAGGTTTTTATGAGATTCAAAATTGGATCAAGTGGAAGTGGGGATTGAATTCAAATTACTCCATGACTTTTCTTTTGAAAGGATTTTTCCTCATTATCTTCTCTAGTTCAAAAATAAGGGATAAAATAATGGATGGAGGCCCTTGGTTTAGGGGTAAAGATGCATTATATTTAAGACCATGGAGTGAGATTTTTTTATGGAGATAGAGACTATTAAAAGGCTTCCAGTGTGGATTAGGCTTTTTGGACTTCCTTATCAACTCATCAATAAGGAGGTTTTGAAGAATATTGGTAATACTCTAGGTGAGTTCATCTAGGAGGGACCAACTACTAAGGAGAGAAGGCATGTTGTATACACTCGAATATGTGTTGCCATGGATATTTCAAAACCTTTACCATAGTCCATTAGGATTAAATCTATGAATCAAGAGAATGGGATCAACAAGTGGATTATGAAAACATTGCATTTTGATGTTGCAAATGTCATGAAACTAGACACATGGCAAGAGATTGCAAAGTGAAAATGATGGAGAAAGAGATGGAAAATTTTGGGCATGAGGGTAACTTCAATATGAAACAAGGAGATCATATCATAGGAGAAGCTAGGTCAAATCAAAGATTTTCCACTCCTAAGAAAGTGGTAAGAAAAACCCTCTGCATCATCAAATGGCAAAGGCCATTATAGTTCACTCGAATCAACCATTAGAAGAAAAAATGACATGAGGGATGAGGAAGTACAATGCACAAGTTCAAATATAGAAGGAGTTAAAGGTGTGAAGGAAGATGGGAAGGCAAATTTTAAAGCAAAGGAATATGGGGAGGAGAATTTTAAAGCAAATGAGGTGAAGGAGGTCAAGCTTAATCTAGGTAAATCATCTTCATTTTCCTCAAGTAGCATAAAATATTCTCCTTACAATAAAAATGAAAGTAGTACAAAGTGTATTCATTGCACTTTAGGGTTTCAAGAGAAGCATAATAAAGAAAAGCATATGGAGGATATCCAAGGAAATTTAGGGTTTCTAAGGCAACATAAGAAAGTAATGACTATGGAGGATCATTCATGCACTTTAGGATTTTCAAGGCAACATAAAGAAGAAAGTGTTAATGAGGCTATTTCTTGCATATTTAGAAGATAAGTCTCATTATGAACAATATGGAAAAATAGAAGAGATTGATGAAGATGAGAGTGTTGGTGGGAATGGAAAAAGGAGAGGAAGGTCATCAAAGCATGAACAAAGAGAAAAAGAAACTCAAAGGGATATTGATTTGGGAAGCCAAATAAAAATATCATAGGTGTTAACAAGAAGTGGGGCTAAGCCCACTAATAAAAATAAAAAGTGATGATGATGAAAATGATATCATGGAATATTAGGGGTATGAATAAGACCCCTAAAAAAGAGTTATTAAGGAATTAATAGGTTGTTATAGTCCTGAGTTTATTTTAATACAAGAAACAAAATTAAGTAGTGAGGAATGTAAGGATGCTTTTAAAAAGATTTGGAAGATGGGTGATTGTCTAGCAGTTTCTTCTATAGGAGCTTCAAGTAATATTGCAATAATATGGGATAAATGCAAATGGGATGGGAAATTATTAGAAGCAAAAAGTAATTGGGTTGTTGGACTATTTTATAGGAAAGAGGAAAACATCAAAGTTGGGGTTATAAATGTATATGCTCCAACTATAGTTACTCCTCGTGAAAGATGTTGGAAGGACCTTAGCATATTTTTGTCAAATACAATGATGATTCATTATGATCTATGGATTCTTGGAGGTGATTTCAACATTGTTCTATCTCCATTGGAAAAGAAGGGTGGTACTCTAGGATGGTCTAAATCAATGCAATATTTTGCTTCATTTATCAATTCAAATGACCTTTGGGATGTTAGTCCTTCAAGTTTTCAATATACATGGGATAATAGATGCATTGGGAAAACTCATATAGCAGAAATATTGGATAGATTCTTGTTATCCAATAAATGGTTGCAAATAAAGTATACAATCTCTTTAGATATTTTATTGTGAGCAAGATCAGATCACAAACCCATTCTTTTGACTTGTGATTTACCCAATAATGGTCATCCAAAGCCATTTCGCTTCTAGTCTATGTGGCTCCAAGACCTTAATTTCTTCTAGATGGTTATGTTATGGTGGGATGAATCAAAATTTGAAGGATCATATATGTATAAGTTTGTTCAAAAGATGAAATATTTAAAGGAGCAAATGAAGATTTGGAATGCCAAATATTTTGGTAACATTTTTAAAGAAAAAAAGAAATTGAATCCAAGCTCAAAAATTTACAAGAGATAGTAGAAACTAATGGAATGGATCAAGATTCTTATATGAAAGAAAAATAATTACTTTTTGATTATCATAATGCATTGAAAAAGGAGTCATATTGGTTCCAAAAATCTAGGGAGAAATGGCTCAAGGAAGGAGATAGAAATACAAAAAAATCATGCTACAGCAAAAACAATTTTTTCTTTTCGTCACATCAAAAATATTTTAACTCTAGATGGAAGAAATATTGAGGAAGAAGAAGATATAAAAGGAAGCAATTAATTATTTCAAAAATATTTTGTCAGATACTGGGCAAGATAAGGAGGCACAAGATAAGCTTTTGCAAAATATTCCATCAATTATCACACAAGGACAAAATGAAAGCTTGATGAAGAAGATATCTATGGAGGAGCTACATGAAGCAGTTTTCTCTTTCCATCCTAACAAGGCACTTGGCCCCAATGGATTTCCTACAATTTTCTTTCAAAAAATTTGGGATTTATTGAAGAGTGATATGTTAGTTGCAGTTGAAGAGGCCCAAAAAAGGAAGGCTATAATAAGTGAGATCAATGCCACTTTTATTACATTGGTTCCCAAGAAAGGCGAGACAAAATATTTTGATAATTTTTGTCCAATAAGCCTTTGTAATATGATTTATAAGATCATTTCAAAAATTATGGCAAACAGGTTGAAAGGCATTCTAGGTTGTGTTATCTCAGAGGAACAAGGTGGTTTTGTTTGTGGTAAACAAATTCTTGATGGTATAATCATTGCATAGGAGGCCATACATTCTCTTCATTCCATGAAAAACTAGGTATGCTTATGAAATTAGATATGAACAAAGCATATGATAGGGTTTCCTGGAATTTTCTACATGATATTCTCAAAAAGTTTGGTTTTGATTATAGTTGGTGTGAATGGATTAAATGTTGTTATAGCACTACAAAATATTCTATTTTGATCAATGGTTCTCTTGTTGGTTACTTCAAGTCATCTTGTGGACTTTGTCAAGGTGATCCACTATCTCCTTATCTATTCATTATTCTTGTGGAGGCATTAGGGAGAGCTTTCTCAAAAGAAGGAAAAATCAAAGGTATTCAAGTTGAAAAAATGGTCCCTTTGAATCTCATCTCCAATTTGTTGATGATACTTTTCTTTTGGGCCATCCCTCAGTGAGGCCATGGAGTTTAAATCAATATTATCATGCTATGAGAAGGCTACTAGACAATTGGTTAATACTACAAAATCTAAGATTTTTTTATTAACACTGCCCTAGATTTACAATGAATTATTGTGAATATTTTAGGGTTTAAAATTGAAAATTTTCCATCAACCTACTTGGGTATTCCTTTGTCTCATAAAGGAAATAAAAAGGATCTTTGGGTATCTTTTTTGGATAGAATGAAAGCTTTTTTGGTAGGTTGGAAAGGTAAGTTCTTAACCATGGAAGGAAGGCTACAACTCATAAAGACTACATTGCAATCCATCCCTATTTATATGATGTCACTTTCAAGATTGCTAGTAGGTATAGCATCATAAATTGATAAAATTCAAAGAGACTTTCTTTGGAAAGGTTGTGAGGAAAAATTTAGGTTTCCTCTTTGTAAGTGGGATAGGGTTTGCAAAGGAAAGAATATTAGAGGAGCAAGCTTGCAAAATTGTAAACTTATGAGTTTGGCATTAGGGGTAAAGCTTGGGTGGATATTATTTAGAGATCAAGGAAAGAATTGGGAAAAAATATTACTTCAAAAATATATAGGTTCTTTTGATGCAATGAAATTATTTAGGAAAATAACCCTACCCAAAGGATCATCAACAAGGTTGCAGCACGCAAGTGTAGCTGGAAACAAGTGTAGTCAGGAGTGAGTGGGAGCACGAGTGTAGCTGGGAGCAAGTGTAGCTAGATGAAAGTGCAAAAAAGAGAGAGTGAGCACAACCAAGAGTGAAAGCAATTGAAAGTGAGTGTGAGCACAATCCAAGAGTGAGTGCAACCGGGAGTGAGTGCGAGCATGAGTTGAGGTGAGTGTAGATAGAAATAAAAGTGCAAGTGCAAGCTGAGAGTGAGTGTAGTTAAAAGTGAGTATGAGCACAATATAGAAGAGATTAAAACTGAGAGCGAGTGTGAGCATAAACTAGGAGTGATTTTAGCTAGAAACAAGAGTGCGAGTGTAAGTTAGGCATGAGTGCAGTTGGTAGCAAGTGCAAGCATGAGTCAGGAGGGAGTGTAGCCAAAAATGAGTACGAGCATGAGTCAAAAGTAAGTTTAGCCAAAGCAAGTGTGAGTGTGAACTGGGAGTGAGGAGGAAGTGTGAGTAGGAAAGCAAAAATTATAAAGCAAAGTGTGATCAAGTAACAAGTGCCACTTCTTGTTCCAAATCTTAGGAGAATTTAAAGGATTTATTTGAAAAAAATCTAGGTAACATGGAAAGAAAGTCATTTGTGAAAGTCCTTACTAAAAGTATGAATGGCCAAGTTGGAATTTTGGATGCCCTAGATAGCAATAAGAGGAAGAGAGAATCTATGGCAAACCCAGTCTAGGTAGCAAATTCTACACCAGAACTTATTATCAATGATGAGATGATTGAGCATGATATAATGATTCTTAAAACTAGAGGATTTATTTGTAAGTTTCATGGATATTGGCCAAATTTTTTTTAGATTCAAAATTGCATTAATTCATCCAGGTGTTATAGGTGAGTTGGAGAGGAGAGGGCAATCCTCCAAGGGAGATCCCAGGTTCGAATCTCCACCCTACCAAAAAGCTAAATTGGGTACCCAAAATCCAATTGATAATGTTGGTGCGGGCAAGGTCGGGTGCGACTCCCGGGTGACTTTAACGGTGTAGAACCCCCTATTCATGGTCTCTCATGCCAAGGCGGCCCCACAAGGGATTTTTTGCTTAAAAAAAAAAATTGCATTAAGTGGAAGTGGGGATTGAATTCAAATTACTCCATGACTTTTCTTCCAATGGAATCTTTCCTCACTATTTCTCCATTTCAGAAATAATGGATAAATTAATGGATGGAGGCCCGTGGTTTAGGGGCAAAGATGCATTATATTTAAGACCTTGGAGTGAAAAAAAAATTGAGGACACATAAACTATTAAAAAGCTTTCAATATGGATTAGGATTTTTGGACTTCCTTATCAACTCATCATTAAGGAGGTTTTAAAGAATATTGGTAATACTCTAGGTGAATTCATCCAGGAGGGACCAACTACTAATGAGATAAGGCATGTTGTATGAACTCGAAAATGTGTTGCCATGGATATTTCTAAACCTTTATTGTAGTTGATTAGGATTAAATTTTAATTAAGCTAATGGGATCGGCAAGTGGATTATGAAAATATTGCATTCCATTGTCACAAATTTCATGAAACTGAGCACTTGGCAAGAGACTGCAAAATAAAAATGGAGGAAGAGATGAAATTTTTTGAGCATGAGGGTAGCTTCAATTTGAAACAAGGAGACCATATCATAGGGGAAGCTTGATCAAATCAAGGATTTTCCACTCCTAAGAAGGTGGCTAGAAAAATCCCTCTACATCATAAAATGGAAAATGCCATTACAGTTCACTCAAATCAGACATTAGAAGAAAAAAATGATATGGAGGATGAAGAAGTACAATGTGCAAGCTCAAATATATGAGTTAAAGGTGCAAAGGAAGAGCCAAAGGCAAATTTTAATGCAAAGGAAGATGGGGTGATGAATTTTAAATTAAATGAGGTGAAGGAGGTCAAGCTTAATCCAGGTAAATCACCTATATTATCCTCAAGTAGCTTAAAATATTCTCCTTACAATAAAAATTAAAGTAGTACAGAGTGTATTCCTTGCACTTTAGGTTTTCAAGAGTAGTATAGTAAAGAAAATCTTATGGAGGATATCCAAGGAAATTTAGGGTTTTTAGGCCAATATAATAAAGTTATGACTATGGAGGATCATCTATGCAATTTAGATTTTTTAGGGCAACATAAAGAAGAAAATGCTAATGAGGCTATTCATTGCACTTTCAACTCTTTAGGGTAACATAAATATTTAGAAGATAAGTCTCATTTGAACAATATGAAAAATAGAAGAGAATGATGAAGATGAGAGTGTTGGTAGGAATGGAAGAAGGAGAGGAAGGTCATCAAAGCAAGAACTAAGAGAAAAATAACTCAAAATGATATTGAATATAATCCAAATAAAAATATCACAGGTGTTAACAAGAAGTGGGGCTAAGCCCGCTAATAAAAACAAAAAGTGTTGATGATGAAAATGATCTCATGGAATATTAGGGGTATGAATAAAATCCCTAAAAAAAGAGTTATTAAGGAATTAATATGTCATTATAGCCCTAAGTTTATCTTAATACAAGAAATAAAATTAAGTAGTGAGGAATGTAAGGATGCTTTTAAGAAGATTTGGAAGATAGGTGATTGTTTAGCAATTTCTTCTACAGGAGCTTCAGGTGGTATTGCAATAATATGGGACAAATACAAATGGGATGGACAACTATTAGAAGAAAAAAGTAATTGGGTTGTTGGATTATTTTGTAGGAAAGAAGAAAACATAAAAGTTAGGGTTATAAATGTATGTGCTAAAAACTATAGTTACTCCTCATGAAAGATGTTGGAAGGACCTTAGCATATTTTTGTCAAATACAATGATGATTCATTGTGATCTATGGATTCTTGGGGGTGATTTTAATATTGTTATATCTTCTTTGGAAAATAAGGGTGGTACTCTAGGATGGTCTAAATCAATGCAAGATTTTACTTTATTTGTCAATTCAAATGACATTTGGGATATTAGTCCTTCAAGATTTCAATACACATGGGATAATAGTCGCATTGGGAAAAAACATATAGCAAAAATACTTTGTAGATTCTTATTATCCAATAAATGGTTGCAAACAAAGTAGACAATCTCTTTAGATATTTATTACGAGCAGGATCAGATCACAAACCCATTATTTTGACTTGTGAATCACCTAAAAATGGTCATCCATTTCTACGTGAGTGTGGTCTACCTACAAGGACGCCATTTCACTTCCAGTCTATGTGGCTTCAAGACTTGATTGGATGTTTGTAAGAAGTATTTACTTTGATAAAAAATGGTCATCCAAAGCCATTTCACTTCCAGTCTATGTGGCTTCAAGACCATAATTTTTTCCATATGGTTATGTTAGATGAATAAAAATTTGAAGGATCATGTATGTATAGGTTTGTTCAAAAGTTGAAATATTTAAAGGAGGAAATGAAGATATGGAATGTAAAATATTTTGGTAACATTTAAAAAAAAATTGAATCCAAACTCAAAAATTTACAAGAGAGTAGAAATTAATGGAATGGATCAGGATTCTTATATGAAAGAAAAAAAAAACTACTTTTTTTATCATAATGCATTGAAAAAAGAGTCATATTGGTTCCAAAAATCTAGAAAGAAATGGCTCAAGGAAGGAGATAGAAATACAATTTTTTTATGCTACAGCAAAAATAAATTTTTTTGTTCATCATATAAAAAATATTATAACTCCAAATGGAAGAAATATTGAGGACGAAGAAGATATAAGGAAGGAAGCAATAAATTATTTCAAAAACATTTTATCAGATTCTAGGCAAGATAAGGAGGCACAAGAAAAACTTCTGCAAAATATTCCATCAATTATCACTCAAGGACAAAATGAAAGCTTTATAAAGAAGATATCTATGGAGGAGCTCCATGAAGCAGTTTTCTCTTTCCATCCTAACAAGGCACTTGGCCCCGACGGATTTCCTATAATTTTATTTCAAAAATTTTAGGATTTATTGAAGAGTGATATATTAGATGTGATTGAAGAGGCTCGAAAAAGGAAGGCTATAATAAGTGAGATCAATGCTACTTTTATTACCTTGGTTCCCAAGAAAGGTGACACCAAATATTTTGATAATTTTCATTCAATAAGCCTTTGTAATATGATTTATAATATCATTTCAAAAATTATGGCAAACATGTTGAAGGGCATTCTAGGGTGTCTTATCTCAAAGAAACAAGGTGGATTTGTTCAAGGTAAACAAATTCTTGATGGTATAATTATTGCACAAGAGGCCATACATTCTCTTTATTTTGAAGAACATGGACTTATATTAAGAGGGGAGTGAATAGTATAAGATCAACTTTTACTTTTCTTTCCCAAATAATATTATCCAATATTATCAATGGTAATATCAATAGCAGTAATCAAAGTAATGCACAAATCATCACACACAAGAGAGACACCAATTTAATGTGGTTCATCCAATGTGGGCTACTCCATGGAGAAAATATTTCCACTAAATTTTCTCAAGAAATATCTTGGGAATCAATTCCCTATTACAATGTTTATGGACCTTTGTCCAAAGGAGACACCAATCCCCTATGCTCTGATTTGTGGATCTCTCTCCACATGAGAACTCTTTCCCCTTTTCTCTAGTTCATGGAACTTGATCTAGGAGAAATATATCTCCTAAACTAGTTTTTGTATCTCTATCCATTTAAGAACTCTATCTCCTAAGCTAGTTCACGAATCACACTCCACAGGAGAAGTCTTTCCCCTTTGCTCTGGTTCATGGATCTCTCTCCACATGATAAATCTTTCCACTTTTCTTTGGTTCATGGATCTCTCTCCATAGGAGAACTCTTTCCCATTTGCTCTGGTTCATGAATATCTCTCCATAGGAGAACTCTTTCTCCTCTGCTCTGGCTGGTGATCTTCTAGAAGACTTATGTCCCCACTACTCTGGCTTGTGGATCTCTCTCCATAGGAGACCTCTATCTCCACTTCACTGGCTAATGGATATCTATCCATTGAAGATTTTTGTCCTCTTTGTTGTGTCACCTTCAAAGTCTGCTTTCAATTCTATCTCAAAACTCTATCCCAAGTCTAGCACAAATTTTCTCTAACTATGCTCACAAATCTGCACCAAACTTTGTTTTAAATTTGCATCAAACTCTGTCCCAAGTCTAGTACAAATCTGCTCTAACTCTACTCACAAATTTGTACTAAAATTTGTCTCAAATCTATCCCAATTCTAGTACAAATATACTCTAACTCTGCTCACAAATTTGTATCAAACTCTGTTTTAAATTTTTCCCAAGCCTTAACATAAATATTGAACAGATTAGAAATCAAACCTGCTCTCAATGTTGTTTCAAGTCTTCACAAGACTTGCTCCAATCTGCCTTCGAGCCTTCTCAAATAATTCCTCAAATCTACCCTCAAGCCCTCTCAAGAGCTTGCTTAATTTTATCCTCAAGCCTTCACAAAGACTTGCTTAAATACGTCCTCAAGCTCTCTCAAGGGCTTGCTCAATTTTGTCCTCAAGACTTCACAAAGACTTGCTCAAATAACTCCAAAAATTGCATACAAAACACAACTTAAATCTCTTTTAGAAAATTCTCTTCACACAAAAAATTCTACTTAGAATCTTGTTTAACCTCAGGGGCATATAGAGAATGATAAGCTCTATCGAATACCTCAATATGTTTCACACTCACAAATTTTGTACTCAACCAATCAATCTCTATCACTTTGTAAAATCTCTCTCTTAAATTAATTCAAAACAATGTATAAGTTGTTTCACAAAATTGATCTATCCTTCTTACAAATTTCCTTTCACACATCAATCACACTAACACATAATTTCTCTTCACAAATTGATCTCAATCATTTCCATAATTTTAATCAATATTTCAATGTTCAAAAGGTTTCACAAAAATGCACTAACTTGTCTTCAACCTTAGCACAAGTAGTTCACAATATCTATCTCAAATGACTCCAAAACATTCAATCATGAATCACAAAAACCTCACTCAAATATTTCCAACAATGCTTATCAAACAATCCTTTTCACTCCACCTTATGTTTCATAAATATTCATCAAACACTTTAGATAAATAATGATATGCCCATACCTTTTTGCTTGCTCTTATGGAGATATGTCTTCAAAAATTTGTCTCACACACAATATCTTTTGTAACTATAAAATGGTTATAAAATACATCTTTATGAGTTAGCAAACCTTCAACATGTGTGTCCAATCAAATTCTAGACCAACACTCTTGGTTTCTCAAACTATAGTATTAAATCATAAAACCAAATCCTTCTCAATGAAGCAAAAATACAAACAATTAAAATACCTCACACACATTTTAACTCCCTCTTAAATTCTAAAACACATTCATTAAAAATTTACCAAAGATTCGTATTACTCTACAAAATCACTTTAAAAAATATATCATTATAATCTTCTTCAAAAATAAATGCAAATAATAATAAAAATTTTCCTTATATCTCCCTAGGTCAATAGCACTCACAATAATCAATTAAACCATATGTGCTTTATCCTCAACCTTAGCAACTAACAAATTTAAATAGCGCTTACCAAAAACATTGCCGCAAAGATTCAAACACAGTGCCTTCCGCCTGCCAATGCGCTAGCACCCCTTGGGTTGCCACTAGGCCAACCGCATTCACAAGGACCAGATACCACAATGCATAATATACCCATTGTTTATCCTTCTTGTTTTTAAAACAACCAAAATATAATCGTTAGGATTCAAACACAGGATCTACCATCTGCTAACACCTTTATCCTTCCAAGCCCACCCCTAGACCAACCACCTGGTTGATGATAGAAGTTTTCAATCTTATCCCTTTATTCGTCCAAGCCTTTTCCTTTGTTTTTAAAACAAAAACTTTCATCCTTCTTTCACACGATTGCACATCCAAATTTTGCATTAACCATTAACATTCACATTTACCACTTGGCGCTCGCATAAAAACTTATCATTTGGCCTTCAAACCTTACCATATAAATATGAATTTATCTCCATGCTAGGATGTAGGCAGAGATTTCATAATTTAAAAATATTCTTGGCGCAAAATCCACTTAGGGTTTGTTGGTCAAATATCTGCCTAATCAATAAACACTGCGTTTATGCGCCCTAGATATGGCCAACATTGAAAGGCCGGAGGAAAGAGATGTCCTCCGTGCCAATCTCCAGAGAGGGCTGGTTCCCGAACTAAATCCTAAAATGGTAAAATACTAAGGATGTAGGAAAGAATTTGGAAATAATAGAAAGAGATGGGAAATATGGCCATAGGCCGAAGTGCAAGACTAGTGTTAGACTAACTAGCAGGAAAAAACCCAAGCACAAATTAGCATTTATGAAAGCAAACAGAATAGAATAGGCTCATAATCTTGCCATAGCAACTATCAAAATGGTACTCCAACATTCACCTTCTCATTAGCAACTTTAAATCCAATGATAGAATTTAAATACAACAACAAACCAGATAGACGAATGGAAATAGAAGCACGATGTACAAAAAGTAATCACACACAAGACCACTCACGAATTTAGAAGTTTGATACCTTCTATTAATGCAGAGAGCTTAAAGAAATCTCTCGCAAAATGTCTAACTCTCCCTTTTACAATGAAATTTGCCTAGTATTTATAGAGGTTTTCGCCTCTATCATTTAATACATATGAGAGAAGAATGTCCCGGGATCTAAGACATAATTAGCAAAATCCTCCTCGAATTATTTGAAAATCCATTTGCCTGGGGAACAAATTCTTGAAAATCTGAACTTCGGACGGAGGTGCGCATGTTAGGAGAAAACATTAAATTCTTTGGATCACTTCTGATACATTGGAAATCATGAAAGCTCATTTCTCTTTGCCTTACTCTTCGTGATCCACAAAATGGAGTAACTGAGGGCGCCCTTCATTAAATGCTAAATTCAACGTCTTGACCAAATTCTTGTTCGCCCAATTTGTCTTCATCCCAGCATCAGCTTCGCCCCTTCGTAGCTTAGCAAACGCGCGCGATCTTGATAAAAATATGTTCACCCAAATAAATGGTGAATGGCACGTTCACCCCTAGGGAAGGGCGAACGTGATCTTCCATCATCACTAGGTGGTTCGCCCATAGGAGGGGCGAACATCATGTTCGGGCGTGCAGGCCATCAAATGTTTCCAAGGCACGTTCACCCCTAAAAAAGGGTGAATGACACGTTCGCCCCTAAGAAAGGGCAAATGCGATTCTATGCTCAGATAATTTCACCTTTATGCATTAAAAATAGATTCAACCCAAGAGAGAGCGAATGGGGCGTTCGCCCCACCTCAAGGGCGAACATAAATATATATGAAAATATTTGCTAAATTTTCTTTAGAACTTATTTTCTTCACTCCTTTCATATTTCAAAGGATATTTCTTCTTGACTTTTATAAAGGATAAATTCAAAGAAGAATTCCTTCAAAATACATCAGATTTCTATAGACCGAATATTATTCAAAGTATTACATATGAAAGTTAAAATATATACTATCGCTTTGTACAAAAAATGGACTTAAACAATGAATACAGAATGGCCAACATTTCTTGGTGACTCACGGGATATCCAGCTCGCATGGATGCAAGCGATCCTAGGCCTTTATCCATTGGGTGCAGAGTCTATACAGTAGATACGATCATTATGGTTGCAAACATCTCATTTTTTGGTGGCTACCTGTGTGCGCTCTTGTCTCTCTGCCTCTGTTGCGACTCTAAGCACTTCAACACGTTCAGATTCCTCCATCGCTTTCATCGTTGCTTCATGATCTGCTATCACTTTCTCTTCTTGCTCTGTAATAATCTCCGAAAGGGCCTCGTAAGTGTGAACAACATCATGCCAAGCTTTGGTGGTAAATAAGCAACGAACGCTGAGAGATTCATAAACGAAGTGAAGACTTTGCACATCCGTCAAGCTGAGGCGCTTTGAACGTTGGGCCAATTCATAAAGAGATAGCTCCAAGCACGTATACTTCTCCATCAGAGGCAACACTTGCGCTTCAATAAGGGGCTCATCCAAGGTGTTAATATCTATAGTATCTTCAATGAATGCACTCCAGAGCTCTTGCAATTTCTCCATAGAAAGAGGCTCACCCCATTCATCTAGGAAGGTAGTGAAGCCCAACCGATCAATAGTCTCAAAATGAGACATCGAAATAGTATGCTCCCGATCAATAGTATTGAGGACAACCCACCCTTCATTTACAAGATCCATGCACTGAAAATAGCTTCGCAGGGTTACTCGTGCTCGGGACCAGGCATAATCCATCTCGTTGAGAGGGCGAATATGCAAAGGCATATTCAACAAAGCTTGTATCTTCATAGCTGTCTCCATATAGGGTGAAAGCAACTCCTCCATAGAATCAATCATTTGTTGCCCAAGTTGGATCTGTATCTGCGCTTCCCATAAATACTGTAACACCTTGACGACGTATGTGGCCAACTTCGTAGAATTTTAGACAGAGCGATGGTGAATGTCTCTTACACTATCACGTGAAAATCCCATAACAGGCATGGCCTTGGCTTCAAGCTGCTTCTTGAGTTCTTCTACCTATTGCTGAAGGTTATGCATTTTAATTCGAGTAGCATCACGCTCCTTCAAGTGCACCTTGACTTGATTACGCAAATACTCATTTTTAGTGGCTATTTTTCTTCTGTTGCCTTGCTCTTGGCCAGTGCGCTCTCAAACTCTAGCACTTTATCTTGCACCTAGAAATATTTTTCTTTATAGTGCTCCCCATGAAAATACAACGAGCTCATATCTACTTGCATGTTACCCATTTTTTCAATGGGATCAATCCGCGTCAGATCTTCAATGATAGTCTCAAAAATATAATCTTCAGGCTACAACTCGCCTTGAGGTTTCTGAACCAGGAGTGAATGTTGTCACATGAGCCTCCTTGGCAATTGGATCAAAAGCCACCTTCTTGATCGGTCGCACCAGTGCCAAAGCTTCCTTTCGCCGCATACTCTTCAACCATTGGGAAGAGCTTAGGTGCGCTCGATTTAATTTTTCAATGTTTGGCTGCTTGCGGGCTACCTGCACATCTAGAATAGTCTGCAGCTCCAAAAATGGTGTAAATGGGACAAAAAATTTTGAGCGACTAGGCCTAGTGGACACGGATGACATGGATTGAAGTGGAGGAATGGATACGAGAATGGTGGAAGAGAGAGAAAGGGTGGATGAAGTGGTAGACATAGGTGTGGCTGAAGTAATGCTAATCCTAGATGAAACTTACGTACTAACAAACATAATGGTAGAAGAAGTGACGACCGAGGGAAGGGGACGAAAAAAAGGATTTTCCCCCGATGCATACGAACTAAAAGAAACAAAGGAAAAAGGAGCAGGAATGAAAGAAGGAGCAACAGTGATTTCAAAAATAGAAGAAGTAGAAGCAGAAGAGGGAACCATGGAAAATGAAACGGAAGGAATACCAAAGGATGGGGAGATAGAAAGTGGAGGGGACAAAAATGTAACATATGGGACCGAAGAAGAAATCATTGTGTGCTCGATGAGATAAAGGGAAGAAGAGGGAAAAGATGATGTACCTTGGGGTGCAAGCACCACTTGTTCTATGGATGGGGGAGGTTGCGCAATTGCATCCTCTTCTTGATTTACCTCTTGTTCACCAACATTGAGGGCTATTTCCTCATTCAAAATCTCAACATGAGAATTTTTAGAAAGTTGCTCCTCCTCCTCTTGTTGCGCCATCAAAAATATTTGCGCTACTGAAGTAGGAAGCTCAACATTGGGTGAAGGGTTCACTGCCTGTATAGAGGCGACTGTGGAACTTGACGTAGTAGGAATCATAGTACCCAAAGACATGGGTGTTGTAACAATGAATGTAGTGGCCACGCCAATGAGAGGTCGTTTAGCTACTTTAGGAAATGGAGGTGCCATCGACTATCTCTGTTGCTTGGGTGTGGGAGCTTCCTCTTGAGGGTGCTTTATTCTTTAAGACTACCTTTGGAAAACATATTGTTGTTCTTCTTATTCCTATTCATCCTTGGCTTCATCCTCAACCGTAGGACTCTCCTCCTCAGGTTTTCTTTCACCACTTTTGGACTGCTAAAAACTTTGTGGTAAAATAGTGGCAAAAGCAACGGGTTGATAGGACTCCACGAACCTATCGTAAACTTCAAAAAATTGGGTATCAAGCTTCAACCCTTAAGAAGCATACGACTTCCTTCGATGAATGTGCATCACCCACCAATTCATAATTTTCTCCTCCTTCCAATCAGGATTTTCTTCTTTGACAGTTATGAACAGAACCAAAGGAGGAATATGTGTTGTATTCTTCTCTGGATTATTCTCCCCTTCCTGTTCATAGTGATCATGCCATGGAGGAAGGGAGGACATCTTCTCTATATGTCAGTACATGTATAGCCCATAAAAATTATTTTTCTGCTTTTGAATATCCGGGCATGGGCAAAAATGAAAGGTCTTTGCCTTAATAAGTTCCAAAAAATTTCCGAGTGGGTTGTATCGCCAATGCTGTGGCAACTCAATTAGTCCCAGGTCCTGAAGCGCCATCGTCAGAAGGTGATTTTTCCCAATCTGGTTCACTTCTATACTTATGAAATTAAAAGGCATAGTACAAGTTGTCTTTTTTCCTCGTCGAAAGTTGTATATGTCATTGATATAATCCATCCAGTGCACAACTTCCATTGCAAAAATACACGCAGTAGCAAATCAAGGCAACAAAAATGGTTTACCTGTATATCCAAAAATTTGAACAACCATGCCCTGAGTGAGAAAAAATACGTCGTCCTTCTCCTCTGAAACAACATCTCTCAAGTCATGTGGCACTCGGTCACAACTGCCACAAAGCAATTCAATGGCAGGGCCCAAAAACTAGTTATTAAAGCTATAGACAGACTCTTTCTTGGTTAACACCTGAGTCCACTTATAAATTGGTAGGGGTTCATTCTTTTCGCCTGTCTGTGTAACAACAATAAAAGAAAAACGTCATTGCATCTGGAAGAAGAAGAACCATACCAGCAGCAAAGTGTACCGAAATGATCTGGACTTTCCTTCTTGCAATTTTTGCAACTAAGAATTGATTCTTCAAGAAATAAATTTGGCCCAATCAAAATAAATTAGATTTCCACCCTACCTCATAGCAGTGGGAGAATAAAATTCCACCCTACAAATACATTGAGCCATAGTTGACTGCCATTTATGCACCATTTCATCTAAGGGCAACCCAACAATCCAGGCAAGCATGGAATAGATGTCCTGGCACTTGAACTCTAAAAGAGGTTTAGGCAAATTCGACAACTGCCCCATCTGTGGCTCCTTGACGAGCTGAGTTTCCATGAATTGTCTCATAATAACTGTGGAAACATACCTATCCTCTTGCTCATCCGTATGAATTTTCTTGTTTATTGCATAACTCGGCATGCTCACCCCATAGGCAAAAGCCTCTCGGACCTCATCTGGTGTAATCATAAATAGAATCTCTTACCTGGAATTTTGGATGGCCCTAGTAGAGGAGTCATAAAATTGTGCAATTAATTGGATAAGCTCGAGGCATGGGTGCACAGGCGAACAAAGATACAATGAAAGTTGCAAATTGCGACATGTTGTGAGCCAACTATTGTAGGAAACCCCTTGACTCACTGCAGATTCGACCTCTTGCCTCAACCGGTCAACTCCCTTATGCGTTATCAAACAATCACCAATTTTGGCCATTTTATCTTCATAAGGATCCAGTTCAACATAATCATTATGTTGGGCTTTCTTAGCCCTTGAACTTCTATCTTGTTTCTTAGCTGGCTTTGCTTCTACAACTTTCTACGCCTCTTTTGGTTCTTTACTATGTCTGCCCATCTTGCTATATAAAAAGTTGCGGCACTTCTACAATTTCCTGCTTCGAGACTTTCGAAAACTCCTCTGCACTTCGAAATGCAGGATACAAAGAAGCAAAAATTTTAAAAATAAGGAAAAACAAAATTTGCCCTTTACCTCCCAGAATTTATAGAGGCGCTATCAACTATTGTAGTAATTATAGAATTAAATGCAGGTGCGTCTTCGGAGAGAAATATTCTTCAAAAAACTGCTCAAACATCCTTTCCAAGGTGCAAAAATCCTCTTCTCTAATTCACCACCAGATTCTCCTAAAAAATCATACCCTCTGCACTATGCAATCTTATAGAAAAATGTGCCCTGGCACCAGAAGCTTGTTAGGGAAACCAACCCAGTCGTTAATTACCCAATCATCAATTCTGACTGTTGCCTTGAAAAGCTCAATCCGAATGCTTCCCATGTTTGAAAATCATTACTTGAATTTGGCACCCACTACTTTCGATTATCGCCACATAGCCCTGAGGCAAATTAATTTTCCAAACGTGCTTTTGAGAATATCTTGTTCGGCAAAACCTTTCGCGTGCTTATGAATCCATGGGCAATTTTTGTCTTCATGCGAAAGTGTTCCTTTCCATGCGGCACATGTGTTTTAAAACTTCATAGCGTGCCTCCCTTTTCTAAAAGCAATTTTTCTAAAAAAAGCAAAAGCAAGCTTTCCTATGCTTTTTTCCTTTTTGTTCTTATCTTTCTTCCATTTATATATATATATATATATATTTATTTATTTAGAAAGCGCCATGCACAATCTCTCTTTTTTTTGTTTCTCTTTCACCTGATGATGTCATCAAAGCACATTCGCTCTAGAGATAGGCGAATATGATGTTCGCCTCCTCCAAGAGGTGCATGCGAAGATCTATCACCACTGCCAATCTTAAGTTTCATTTTTCGATTGAGAAAAATTTTAACAATCATTTTTTTTTCTTTTCTCTTTTTTCTTTAATTCAGAAACATATTTATACCTATGCAGAATTGTCTAAAACACAAAAATATTTACATATATATAGGGTGTTACCTTTGATTTGAAATTATGAAATATAAGCCTTCAGATGAAGGCCATTCACTGGAATAGGAAGCTCGTACCCTTCCATGTCATAAAGGTGGAATGCATTAGAAGATGTGACAGCAGAAATTCGAAAAGGTTCTTCCCATATTGCATCGAATTTATGATGTTTACCTGGATGTGATTTCTTTTCGTTCCATTTTAATACCAAATCGCCCACCTGGAAGCTTCGATAAGTTGTTCTTTTCTCAAACCACTTCTTCATCTCTGCAGCATGTTCTACGAAAATATGATAAGCTCGCTCTCTTTCTTCTTCTAGTTGCAACAACTGCACTAGTCTTGCCTCCATAGGATTATTTTCTTCATTTTCATCCTAGAACATCTGCAATGTTTGGAGCACAGGAAGCTCAATGTGAGTAGGAACAATAGCTTCTTTCCCATAAACCAAAGCATACGGGTAAGTTTTTATAGACTTCTTCACTGAAATACAATCAGCCCAAAGTTCCTAATTTAATAACAAATACCATATTCTCTTATTTTCACCCATTATTCTTTTTAGAATCTGAAGCAATTTTTTGTTGGTAGATTCAGCCAATTGAAGAACACAAGCTTATACTAAGAGGGGGGTGTGAACAGTATAAGACCTCTTTTTACTTTTTTCATTATACTTCAAAATAGTAAAGCAATATACCCAAAGCAATATCAAAGCAATGCACAATATCATCCACAAAGTGACACCAATTTTAACGTGGTTCACCCGGAATGGTCGGGCTACGTCCACAAAACTTTTCTCTAAAAGTTATCTCAAAGTTCTTTGGGAATCCTTCCCAATTACAATGTTTATGAGCCTCGGCCCAAAGGAGATACCTTCCCCCAATCAGAATTTATGAGCCTCTCGCTCAAAGGAGATACCTTCCCCCAATCAGAATTTATGAGCCTCTCGCTCAAAGGAGATACCTTCCCCTCTCGCTCTGGAAATGATCCCTCAGAAGATCAACCGCCTCTACCTCTTGCCAAGCACGTGGAACTCCTTTCCACCGAAGACCTCCCTCGTCCTCAATGCTTAGCCTAAGAGACCTCTCGCCTTCTATGATCACGTCCACAATAGCTCAAACAACCTCGTACCAAACACAGTCACTCGGTCTAGTACAAGTCTTCCTCTCGTCATGTCGATCTGTCCAACTCTTGAACAAATCAATCCTCTCGCATACAAGCCTTCTCAAAGACTTGCCAAATCTGTCCTCGGGTTCTTCTCATAGAACCAATGCACCTCTGTCCTCAAGTTCTCTCGATAGAACTATCAAACTCAGCTCACAAGTCCTCTCGCTAGGACCTCGTCCAAATCTGCTCACAAGTCCCCACCGAAACCTGTCCAAAAATTGCTCACAAGTCCCCACCGAAACCTGTCCAAAAACTCAACAAGCTCACCAAGAAAAACTTTCTTAGTAGGAAATCACAAAGTGAATTGTTAGAGACCCAATGTGATTTTTCAAACTCATAGAAGCATAAAGAGAATTGTTAGAGACTCAATATGTTCTATACTCAACTCCCAATCTCAAAACTCAACTCAAATCAACTCAGCTCAATCTCAATCTCAAATCTGAAAACTCAACTCAATATCTGAAATGGATAGGATAGAATGCTTTCTTTCAAGAACATGAAACCCCAACAATTGCCAACTATGCAAAGAATCACATAACAATGATACTCATGTTCTTTTCACCATCAATTAGGGCTTCAACAACAATGCTCATCAACCAAGGTTCAATCAACACCATTCAACTCAAAACACAACCTTGAAGCATTTCACAATCAACATCAGAAAAGGAAACAAGTAGAACTCCTTTTCTCTCCAACATTGTTTGAACAAAAAGCATCCACCAACTCAAATCTCAATAGCACAAAACAACTTTTCAAATCATCAACAAAGAAGTAAGCCCAACACTTTAACCAAGTAAAGAATAGCTTGATTATAACCAATTTAATGAAAGCTAATGTCAATCTCAAAGCTGCCCACTTAAGGTTTCACAACTTCACACAAGAAGCAATTCTAACCTTAAAACATCATGCTTTCATTTCCATAATCAACCAAAAGCACTCTCAACATTACAAGAAATATTTATCCCTTATACACCTTATTTCTCCCTTATAGTCTTATCAACAATAAACTTTATCTCTCATAAGAATGCAATAAGATAATGCAAACAACACCTTCAAAAGAATATTTTATCAAAATAAAGCAAGCTTCAAACTCCTTATAACTCCTAAGCTGTTTTTCTCTCTAATAAACTTCCTCCATCCGCAAAATACACTAGCAAAAATTAATTTCAAAAATACCTTGGCCAACACCAAAAATCGCGCTATGGAGAAATTGCGCACGAACTCTAACACCACCCGCTGCGTCCACTTCAACGAAGAAAAACCCTTTCACGTTATTCGAACGCGGAACCTCCCGTTCGGGTAGCGCGCCAACAACCTAGCCGCTACCGATGCGCCAAAGGCGTCCGATGAGGTTTAAACCTCACTCTGTTTCCCTTGTACCTTCTACGCTAGGGCTAAAATAAACAACAAGCCTCCCTGTCTTCTGACGCGAACGACGATGATGAAACCTTACGACGGATACAAAAAATGAACGACGGATATCCGAACAATGGATCACGAAATCACAGCGAGGAAGAAATCGAACATCAGATCGCGAAATTACAACGAGCAACACTTTTCGAAAATGCGGATGGGATAATCTTTGATCTTCATCGTGGGAGATTTATATGCATATTTCCCATAAACTCTTGACGTCGGCGAGGAGTTTAACACGTCGACGGAGGAGTTTAACACGTCGACGGAGGTCTTGGCTAGCGCCCACAATCTTAGAACATAGCGCCATCAAAGTTAAGACATTTGCGCCATGGGTTAGGAGAACCCAATGCAAACAAATAAATTAATATTTATTTAAAAATAATTAAAAGGAACCTTAACAAGGTTTTTAATTATTTAAATAAATACTTCCTCCTGGACCCAAATGCATTAAACTAATGCATCCACCTGTAATCTTTAAACTTGCCAACTTGGGGTTTACAAAAGACCTTTGAAACTCGTCATGTCGTAACCTTCATCAAAACAAGTTATTTGACATCAAATCAAATTCCTTCAAGAGCTTCTTGACATCAATGACAACTTATACACTTGAGCAAAGGCAATGTACCCAAAGTACCCAAAATTGCCAACAATCTCCCCCTTTGTCATTGATGGCAAACCTTTACCGAAAACACTTCTCAAGAGCCAAAACCGAAACCAACTGTGCTAACAACCGACCAACCGTGCCCACAACCGAGAATCTTCCTTTGAAGTTTTGCTCCCCCGAACTTGAAGCTCTCCTCTTCACTTTGAAGCTCTCCCCCTTACTCATATCTCTCCCCCTTTGTCATCAATGGCAAAGGGTCACCTTTGGGGCTCGGGACTAAGAATGAGCCTCTTAGCTTAGTCCCTCCCCCACCTCCCCGATGAGGTGATTAATTCGGGGTGGGAGTAAAACTCCCATTAGGCACTCGATCATCATCAGCGTCTATAACTTCCTTGTCGGGCCTTCTCTTGAACTCTTTGCCCATATTCCTGTTCTTGTCACTGTTCTTGTTCTTGTTCTCATCCCTGTTCTTGTCCATGCCTTGATCCTTGGACCTGATCATGCCACTGTTCCTGTTCCCGTATTCTAGAATTTCAGCTCTACACTCGTCCGATTATGTGACCTTCATTGTTGCACTTGAAACACTTGACGATGTTGTTTCTCCGAGGTAAACCCGATCTTTGAATCCACCAGCTTCGACCAAACCTGTTTCGACCAAACCTCGTTCCGACCAAACCTGTCTTGACCAAACCTCGTTCCTCGTTATTTGCCTTGCAATAAACTCGCCTTGTGCCCAAACTGTTGACAAGAGTAGCAATACCCTTGAAAGTAACTAGCACTTCTGAAACTGTCATTTACCTTCTTCACTTGAGCCATGCAATGTGAAGCCATGTGACCAAACCCGTGACAAGCAAAACATCTCGCCTTGAAACTTTCCTTTATTTGACCTCTTAGGTTCTGAAAACTTCTTCTTCTCATTCTGAATTCTATTTTCTGTTTCTGTGCATCTATCATTCAAGGACTCCTTTTCTGAAATACTTTCCTCATTAGAACTCTCTTCCTTTTGGAGTCTCTTACTAGACTCTCCAACTTGTTCCTTGTGTGGCTTAACAAAACCAAGGCCTGTTTTATCTCGTTGTCTTTCTTTGACCTTTGATGAGTGACTTAACCTTTTTGGAGCTATCTTGGAACCTCGTAAAGCTTATCCTTGTACTCTTTAGTTTCCTCTTTCAAAGAAGCCATTTTCTGTTCTAACTCACTATACTCAAGAACCTTAGACTCTAACTCATCCTTGAGTTCCTGTGTCTTAGCTATAGAGAAGTCAAGACTTTCTATAAGATCATCTCTCTCCATACAACATTCATCTAACTTATCCTTGAGTCTAGCATTCTTCTTTCTTTCCTTTTTCAAAGCACTAAGAGCACTAATAAGTTCACCTTTAAGATCTACTTCACCTTTCTCTATATCTTCCTCTATTTGTTTGCTTTTTGAATCATCAAAGCCTTTTTCAGATTTCTTATCACTAGAGGTGCTACCCTTTTCAAAAACCATACATGCATCTTCCTTATAGTTTTCTGAAGCATCCTCATACATACTAGAAACCAAATCATTATTTGTGCAATCATCCTCAAGGTGACCAAAGTTTCCACATCTAAGACATTTCATGATAATGAATCTATGTTTCGGTTCTTCCTCCTTTTCTGATATGAACAACATCTCATTTTCATTATCACTTGAAGAACTTTCACTATCACTACTAGAACACTTACTTGCTTTGTCTAGGTAGAAACTCTTCTTGTGCTTGTGAGAATACCTCTTTCCTTGATTGTTGTGCTCATCTTTGTTCTTCCTGTGATGCTTGTGCTTTTCAGAATCCTTGCTCTTAGAATCTTGTTTATCTTCATCACTTTCATTCTTGGGAATACAGTTAGTAGCATAATGACCAAACTTTCCACAATTGAAACATCTTACATTTTTCATACTTTTGTGCTTTCTAGAGAACTTGCCTTTCTTTCTGTAATATGCCTCTTCATCACTAGAAGACTCATCACTATCTTGAAGCTGTTTACCCTTGGATTTCTTGGTAGCCTTGAAAGCCGCCTCTTTCTTGACATCAACCTTCACTTGAGTTCTCAACTCAAATGCTGCAAGTATACTATGGAGCTCATCCTTTTTCAACTTATCCAAATCTTTAGCTTCCTCAATAGCAGAAATATTTTCACTAAATCTATTAGGAAGAGATCTTAAAATCTTATCACAAACATCATTTTCAGCAAGCTCAAGACCTAAGTCTTTCATGGAGTTAACAACCTCATCCATACGAAGCATGTAGTCACTAATATTTTCATCATCATTCATCTTGAGTTGTTCAAACATACCTTTGAAGTGTCTCAACTTGGCCTTTCCGACATTTGTATCACCTCGTATGAACCACCTTCAACCGATTCCACATTTCACTAGCTGTCTTGCAGTGAATCACTTTGGTGAGATCTCGCTTTCTGTAAGCCTTTCAGGATTGCATTCATTGCTTTTGAATTGCTGTGATGTAGGAGCCTTTCTTCTTTAGTATTAGGACCATGTTCAGGAATAGTGTACTCATCTTCAATCACTTCCCAAACCTCATTCCCAAGTGCCATTAGATGAACCTTCATCCTTGCACTCCAAAGACCAAAATCGACCCATCAAGAATAGGTGCTGCATTGCCACTTGAATGATCCATTGTGTTCTTTACTAGCTTTTCCTTCAAGTCGTTAAACTTTTCGAAGGCACCTGCTCCGATACCAATTGAAGAACACAAGCTTATACTCGAGAGGGGGGTGAACAAGTATAAGACCTCTTTTTACTTTTTCCATTATACTTCAAAATAGTAAAGCAATATACCCAAAGCAATATCAAAGCAATGCACAATATCATCCACAAAGTGACACCAATTTTAACGTGGTTCACCCGTAATGGTCAGGCTACGTCCACAAAACTTTTCTCTAAAAGTTATCTCAAAGTTCTTTGGGAATCCTTCCCAATTACAATGTTTATGAGCCTCGGCCCAAAGGAGATACCTTCCCCCAATCAGAATTTATGAGCCTTTCGCTCAAAGGAGATACCTTCCCCCAATCAGAATTTATGAGCCTCTGCTCAAAGGAGATACCTTCCCCTCTGCTCTGGAAATGATCCCTCGAAGATCAACCGCCTCTACCTCTTGCCAGCACGTGGAACTCCTTTCCACCGAAGACCTCCTATCCTCAATGCTTAGCCTAAGAGACCTCTCGCCTTCTATGATCACGTCCACAGTAGCTCAAGAACCTGTACCAAACACAGTCGATCGGTCTAGTACAAGTCTTCCTCTGTCTATCGAATCTGTCCAACTCTTGAACAAATCAATCCTCTGCATACAAGCCTTCTCAAAGACTTGCCAAATCTGTCCTCAGGTTCTTCTCATAGAACCAGTGCACCTCTGTCCTCAAGTTCTCTTGATAGAACTATCAAACTCAGCTCACAAGTCCTCTGCTAGGACCTGTCCAAATCTGCTCACAAGTCCCCACCGAAACCTGTCCAAAACTGCTCACAAGTCCCCACCGGAACCTGTCCAAAAACTCAACAAGCTCACCAAGAAAAACTTTCTTAGTAGGAAATCACAAAGTGAATTGTTAGAGACCCAATGTGATTTGTCAAACTCATAGAAGCATAAAGAGAATTGTTAGAGACTCAATATGTTCTATACTCAACTCCCAATCTCAAAACTCAACTCAAATCAACTCAACTCAATCTCAATCTCAAATCTGAAAACTCAACTCAATATCTGAAATGGATAGGATAGAATGCTTTCTTTCAAGAACATGAAACCCCAACAATTGCCAACTATGCAAAGAATCACATAACAATGATACTCATGTTCTTTTCACCATCAATTAGGGCTTCAACAACAATGCTCATCAACCAAGGTTCAATCAACACCATTCAACTCAAAACACAACCTTGAAGCATTTCACAATCAACATCAGAAAAGGAAACAAGTAGAACTCCTTTTTCTCTCCAACATTGTTTGAACAAAAAGCATCCACCAACTCAAATCTCAATAGCACAAAACAACTTTTCAAATCATCAACAAAGGAGTAAGCCCAACACTTTAACCAAGTAAAGAATAGCTTGATTATAACCAATTTAATGAAAGCTAATGTCAATCTCAAAGCTGCCCACTTAAGGTTTCACAACTTCACACAAGAAGCAATTCTAACCTTAAAACATCATGCTTTCATTTCCATAATCAACCAAAAGCACTCTCAACATTACAAGAAATATTTATCCCTTATACACCTTATTTCTCCCTTATAGTCTTATCAACAATAAACTTTATCTCTCATAAGAATGCAATAAGATAATGCAAACAACACCTTCAAAAGAATCTTTTATCAAAATAAAGCAAGCTTCAAACTCCTTATAACTCCTAAGCTGTTTTTCTCTCTAATAAACTTCCTCCATCCGCAAAATACACTAGCAAAAATTAATTTCGAAAAATACCTTGGCCAACACCAAAAAATCGTGCTATGGAGAAATTGCGCACGAACTCTAACACCACCCGCTGCGTCCACTTCAACGAAGAAAAACCCTTTCACGTTATTCGAACGCGGAACCTCCCGTTCGGGTAGCGCGCCAACAACCTAGCCGCTACCGGTGCGCCAAAGGCGTCCGATGAGGTTTAAACCTCACTCTGTTTCCCTTGTACCTTCTGTGCCAGGGCTAAAATAAACAACAGGCCTCCCTGTCTTCTGACGCGAACGACGACGACGAAACCTTACGACGGATACAAAAAATGAACGACGGATATCCGAACAGTGGATCACGAAATCACAGCGAGGAAGAAGTCGAACATCAGATCGCGAAATTACAACGAGCAACACTTTTCAAAAATGCGGATGGGATAATCTTTGATCTTCATCGTGGGAGATTTATATGCATATTTCCCATAAACTCTTGACGTCGACGAGGAGTTTAACACGTCGGCGGAGGAGTTTAACACGTCGACGGAGGTCTTGGCTAGCGCCCACAATCTTAGAACATAGCGCCATCAAAGTTAAGACATTTGCGCCATGGGTTAGGAGAACCCAATGCAAACAAATAAATTAATATTTATTTAAAAATAATTAAAAGGAACCTTAACAAGGTTTTTAATTATTTAAATAAATACTTCCTCCTGGACCCAAATGCATTAAACTAATGCATCCACCCGTAATCTTTAAACCTCGCCAACTTGGGGTTTACAAAAGACCTTTGAAACTGTCATGTCGTAACCTTCATCAAAACAAGTTATTTGACATCAAATCAAATTCCTTCAAGAGCTTCTTGACATCAATGACAACTTATACACTTGAGCAAAGGCAATGTACCCAAAGTACCCAAAATTGCCAACACCAATCCATTCCCCTGTGGGTAATAATCGAAAGAGATTTTTAGGTAAATACCATCTACTATAAAATTTTGTAATCTTAGCTCCAATGAATGGAGTACCATTGTTAGTGACTAAAGAATTCGGTATGCCACAACGGGTGATGAAGCTTTCCATAAAATAAATAACAGTCGTCTGATCTGCTTTCTTGGTGGGTATAGCTTTCGTCCATTTGGTGAATTAGTCTATCATGGTCAAAATATTTATGTTTCGCAGAGGAGTGCAGATCAATAACTCCTATAAAATCGAGATTCCACTGTTGAAAGGGTGCTTCCACCTAGATTGGATGCAGCGGTGATGCTCCTTTTCTAACTCGACCCACATATCTTTGACAACTGTCACACTATTGGCTTATCTTGTGTGAATCAATGAATAGAGTGGGCCAATAATACCCCAATCGAATAATTTTCAGAGCCATAGGTTTTCCTGCATAATGCCCTCTTGATAGCCCAAAATGGAACTCTTCCAAATTTTTTCCCTTCTCAGAATCTTTTACACATCTAAGGAGTATACCATCAATATTCTTATAATATAGTCCATTGGGCAACAGTACATACCTGAGCGCCTGCAATCTGAACCTTCGACGTTGTGAAGGGTTAAGGCTTCTTGGAAACCTTCCAAAAGTAAAATACTCAATGAGTTCCTCTGTCCACTCTTTGTCATCTGCCGCACTATTCACACAAATCACATCTTCACGACTTGTCTCAACAACAGCGCTTTTGGCCAACTCTTGACACAGAGCGTGCCCATGAACCAATTTTATTGGCTTGATCTCTACATCATACTCCTGGATCTTTGAGACCCATCCAACCCTCTTATCACCTAGTTCTCCTTGAATTATAAAATTCCAAACATCAGGATGAATGACGTAAACCACAATCTTACTCTGAGAAACAAAGTGGTAAAACTTCTTCAATGCTTTCATAACTGCATAAACCTGCTTCTCTATAAAGTTATACTTTTCTTTGTGTGGTGCTATAACCTAGCTTAGAAAAGCGATAGGCTTTTCTTTGCCATCATCTTGTTTTTATGTTAGCATGGCAACATAGCTCTCCTGCTCACCTACTGCATAAAGTATAAAGTCTTTGGAGTAGTCAGGGTTGATCAACACTGGCGCTTGAGTAATCCTCTCTTTGATTTCTTGAAAAGCTTCTTGGCTTCTATCCACTTAAACTCAACATTCTTCTTCAAGAGCTTAGTCATGGGCTTGACGACTTGGGTAGAATAGGTAATAAACTTGCGAATGAAGTTTATCTGTCCAAATAAGGACTACAAGTCTTTCTTATTAGCTGGTAACGGTAATTTCATGAGCACTTCAGCTCGTGCAGGGTCTATGGCCAATCCTTCTTGTGAAATCACATGGCCCAACAACTTCCCTTCCTTGACCACAAAAATTGACTTCTTCGGATTTATGGAAATCCCAAATTCTTGACACTTCTCGAATATTTGCCTTAGATGGAAAACATGATATGTTCTACAATGTGAAAACACCATCATATCATCAAGATAAATCACAATAATTTTATTTAGCAACTCACCAAAGGCGACGTCCATGGCTCTCTGAAAAGTAGCACCGGCATTTGAAAGTCCAAAGGGCATCCATTGGTAAGAGAACATGCCCCACTTAGTTGTAAACATCGTCTTGTATTGATCTTCATCCTTAACCCAAATTTGATTGTACCCAAAGAAGCCATCCAACAAGGAAAATATTTGAGCACCAGCCACAACATGAAGAATCTGGTCTATCTAAGGCAAAGGATAATGGTCCTTGAGTGATGCCTGATTTAAATTTTGAAAATCAATGCATAGATGTATGTCCCCATTCTTCTTTCTTACAGGAACCAGGTTTTCCACCCAGGTGGAATGCTTAATAGGGTAAATGATCTTCGCCTCAAGCATCTTCAGTAACTCTACTTTCATGAGGACTTCGATCTTGGGATTAACAGGGCGTTGCTTCTGTCGAAAAGGCTTAACTCCTTGTAGCTCAATAGTGTGCTGAATCACGTTCTTGTCGTATCCTTTCAAGTCTTGATAACTCCATGCTACAATATCTAGATATTCATAGCACAAATTTCTAATGCCTTCAATCTCATCTGCTTCGCAATCGGTACCAATCTTGATGATATTTCCTAGATCCAACTACAATTCTCTGTATTCCTTGGCATCCACCTTAATCCTATGTTTATCAGCCCTATCACTTTGATCAAATAAACTTTCTAGTGAAATCAAACCTCTAGGAATATGATTATTCCTTAATTGAATCATTCCTTCCTTTTCTTCCTCCACAAGAATTCTATCTTCTACGCTGGCAGCTTCTTTGAGTAGAAAATTCACTATTTGCTCATCATTATCAAACACCTGCCAATAGAGGCCCTTATCTAGAATGGAAGTTTTGTAAATCACCCTCACCGTCTTGGGCTTTCGGACCACTTGCTCAGCAGGAGAATAATTAGCGCCCAGGGAAGCTAAAATGTCGACATGTCTATTTTGTTCTCGAGGAATCGCTTGAATATTCAAAGCTTTAAATGCTTCCAAAATATCCCACACTCTGTTGCGATAAGCCTTCAAGTAATGTTGCTTTGACACACATCTATTTGTAACTTGATTGACTATAAGCTCGGAATCACCAAAAATCTGCAGTTGTTCAATTCCCAACTTTTTAGCCTTTTTCAAGCCAAGGCATAATGCTTCGTATTCAGCTGCGTTATTTGTACAACTCTAGGTCAATCTATAGGAGTAAGTTTTTTGTATGCCTTCAGGGGAGACCAACACAACACCTGCTCCCGCACCATTCTTACATCAAGCGCCATCAAAGAACAACTTCCATAACTGATGCGAAATAGGTTCTGGGGGCTCAAGGACTTGCTCTTGGGACTTCTCTATCTTCTGAATTGAATAACAACCAATATCCATTCCAATCATAGTGTTGAAATCTATCAGCAGAAACTCATCTTCCAAGCGAAGCTCCTCAGGTGCTTCTTCAACCAGACCAACCTCTTCCAATTCTTCGGTCATCATGTTCACCATGCCTGGGACTTGTTCTGCCTCCTCTATCTTTTCAATATGAAAAGGGGAGGGCTTCTCATTATGAATGTGAATTCACCTACCCTTGAACGGAATCTCCAAATGTGAATAATCTAGGGAAATATAACCTCCTAGATTAGCTATGAATTCTCTTGAAAGGCACATGCTAAAGTAGGGCTCTAAATCAACAACCACAACTTCCTGGATGACAATAATCTGTGGCATGCTATGGAGCACAATTGGAATGTCCTTGATTACTCCAACAGTCTTAACTGGCGTACCATCCAACTGTAATACTCCTGGACTGCTCCTTGTATACTCCATTCCCATTACCTCGCATACTACCTTCGGCATGACAGTAGTGGCAGCACCAGAGTCGATCATACAATTATGCACGATCCACCCTTCCATTCTCAAAGATAAGTAAAATGGGGGAGGCCAATTTTTACCTATCATCGAAGTGGGGAGCGCTTGAGCCAAGACTTTTTGCAAATGATCCTTCTTTTGGTCTTTGGCGGTCTTCAGAGATTCTTGCAACAAATCAATCTGCCCAGGTAATTGCAATGCATCATATGATGCAAGGTAAGTCTGAAGAAATAATTATCAAATTAATCTAACTAAACATTAGTTTAAAATATTTTTTTATAAAAAAAAAAAAAAAAAACCCCTCCAACCCCCCCCCCCCCCCCCAAAAAAAACACGAGGAGGAGGTTTTACTCCCCCCCAATTTAAAAAAAAAAAAAAAAAAAAAAAAAAAAACAAAAAGAAAAAAAAAAAAAAAAAAAGAAAAGCCAAGGGGGGAAAAAAAAAATTCCCCAAGTAATACATCATACAAGCTAATCCTTGCTGGGATTTTCTTCATTTCTTCCACGATACTGTAGCCACAAGCAGGTGAGACCTTTTCTTCTAGGGGCCGCTCATACTTATCTCGATACTGTTGCATAGCCTCTACTCTTTGCCTTTTTTTCAACGAAGGATACTTGAGTCTTTCCTTAGCTTGCTCTTTTGTCTCGCTAGGGACTGGAGCAGTGGCGATGCGTTGCAAAGTCGAAGGCTGAGCTTGCACTTTATCTTGTGCTTGCCTAGGTGATGGATTTTTTGACTTATCAGCATCAGGAATCTTTACCGGGGATGCCCGCTTCTCTTCTTGTGCTTTTGGAGCCGCAGGTACTTTCAAAGGTTGCAAGTCTACAAGATCAACAGTCACTAGCCTCTTTCCAGACCTAGTGAGGACTGAAACTTGCTCTGGAGATGGCACCATACAATTATGCTCCACTTCTCGAATCATATTAACTTGCCCACCCGAAGAACTTTATGCTAATGTTTGAACATAGTTTAGATGCACCATACATGTATCTTCACCATGAGGATCATTACATGTAGAACACCAATATGTCCTTTTGGACCCATTAACCTCATCATTTACTTGAATCATGGTGTTTTTCTCGGGTCCCCTATTGGTAGATGCTTGCTCCTAGGTGATTGGTGGAGTCTGAAACCTTCTTGATCGGAACTCAGCCTCGGCTTGCTTCTTCCTCATAGTGGTAAGCTCATTGGATATCGTCCTCAAAGCCGCATTATTATATTTTACTTCTTGTAACAAGGTCGTGAGGGGATCTGTATTGGGTGATGGAGTTGGCGCTAGCAATGGCAAGGGCACTTGCGACGCGAGTAAGGGTAAAGGGGTTGGAGGTACTGGCAATGTTGGAAAAGAAACGGATGAAGGTTGTGATGGTACTGACGGAATGGGAAATTGTGGGAAGCTCATAGTAGATGACTGTGGGACAGGGATAGGAGCTACTTGAGGGGAGCTCAAATTCCATGAAGGGACAGGATACATCGACGGCATAGGCTATGAAAATGCATTAGATTAAATATATTGTGGTAGATCAGGGAGAATAGGCATCGTTGCCTTTGGAGGAAGCCTACCTACAACAATAAAATCTGATTCAGCCTTTTGAGCTTGTGTATAGAGATCCAAGAATGTGGTCACATTGGCCTGGTGCACCGCCATACCAATATCGGTATTGAGCGCTCGAAGATAATAAAATGTTGCTTGCTCATGGGTTGGCCGCAAACCATCTGGAACCCTCTGCGCTTCGTGCAAATCGAATGTTAAAATCTACAAGTTCCTCTTGTGGATGTCTTTGAATCGAGGTGAACTGGTGCAACAGAGAATATGGATCAACTTGCTCATGGAAATTCTTAATCAGCAATTCTTCCAATTGATCCCACGAGGTAATGGTACCAGGCTGCAAATATCGGTACCAATACAGCAATTTCCCTCTTAATGACAAAACCAAAAGTTTTATCATCACATCCTCATTAGTTATATCATGAATAGTTGCAAGAGAGGCCACATCTTGGATATGCTCATATGCAATTTTTCCAGTACCATCATATGTGGGTAAAGCCTTCAGAGCAGCTTGAGGTACGAGATTTTGTGCCTGCAAATTCAGTGCTCCTGAGCTATTCCAAGCTAGAAACTACCTTGGAAGTTGTTTTGATGTGGTGGAGGATTCTGAGCCATGTGAACAGGAATATGGGGAGTAGGCTATGGGGCGCTAGTGGTTGTACTAGGTGGAGGCTGAGGAAAACTGGTGGCAGTACTTATAGGACTTACAAGAGCAAAAAACACACCAGCTAATCGGGAAGATGAAATGAATGGTATGGATGGGATATGAGGAAGTGAAGACGTCCGTCGAAAAGTGGCTATTTGAGGATGCTCTCCTAGCCTTTGAATGTCTAGTTCGTAAAATCTAATCTGATTATCAGGATTCTTGGCTTTTGATCTTGTATTCATGAGAAACGACTTTCGTCGTCCTCACGCTTATGGATTTTTGGGTAAAAATTGAGTCGCCAGATGTTCTAATCTCAAGCAGGAAGGCGAACACCAAACCTAGCACTACTGAAAGTGGAACCTTGAAAGTCCCACCGGGCGTGCCAAAAACTGTTGGTCAAATATCTGCCTAATCAATAAACACTACGTTTGTGCACCCTAGATACGACCAACATTGAAAGGCCGGAGGAAAGAGATGTCCTCCGTGCCAATCTCCAGAGAGGGCTGGTTCCCGAACTAAATCCTAAAATGGTAAAATACTAAGGATGCAGGAAAGAAATTGGAAATAATAGAAAGAGATGGGAAATATGGCCACAGGCCAAAGTGCAAGATTGGTGTTAGACTAACTAGCAGGAAAAAACCCAAGCACAAATTAGCATTTATGAAAGCAAACATAATAGAATAGGCTCATAATCTTGCCATAGCAACTATCAAAATGGTACTCCAACATTCACCTTCTCATTAGCAACTTTAAATCCAATGACAGAATTTAAATACAACAACAAACCAGATAGACGAATGGAAATAGAAGCACAATGTACAGAAAGTAATCACACACAAGACCACTCGCGAATTCAAAAGTCTGATGCCTTCTATTAATGCAGAGAGCTTAAAGAAATCTCTCGCAAAATGTCTAACTCCTCTTTTACAATGAAATTTGCCTAGTATTTATAGAGGTTTTCGCCTCTATCATTTAATACATATGAGAGAAGAATGTCCCGGGATCTAAGACATAATTAGCAAAATCCTCCTTGAATTATTTGAAAATCCATTCACTTGGGGAACAAATTCCTGAAAATCTAAACTTTGGACGGAGGTGCACATGTTAGGAGAAAACATTAAATTCTTTGGATCGCTTCTGATACATTGGAAATCATGAAAGCTCATTTCTCTTTGCCTTCCTCTTTGTGATCCACAAAATGGAGTAACTGAGGGTGCCCTTCATTAAATGCTAAATTCAATCGTCTTGACCAAATTCCTGTTTGCCCAATTTGTCTTTGTCCTAGCATCAGCTTCGCCCCTTCGTAGCTTAGCAAACGCGCGCGATCTTGATAAAAACATGTTCACCCAATTAAAGGGTGAACGACATGTTCACCCCTAGGGAAGGGCGAACGTGATCTTCCATCATCACTAGGTGGTTCGCCCATAGGAGGGGCGAACGTCATGTTCGGGCATGCAGGCCATCAAATGTTTCCAAGGTGTGTTCGCCCCTAAAAAGGGCGAATGACACGTTCGCCCCTAAGAAAGGGTGAATGCGATTCTATGCTCAGATAATTTTGCCTTTATGCATTAAAAATATATTCGCCCCAAGAAAGGGCGAATGGGGCGTTCGCCCCACCTCAAGGGCAAACATAAATATATATGAAGATCTTTGCCAAATTTTCTCCGAAACTTATTTTCTTCACTCCTTTCGGATTTCAATGGATATTTCTTCTTGATTTTTATAAAGGATAAATTCAAAGGAGAATTCCTTCAAAATACATCAGATTTCTACAGACCGAATATTATTCAAAGTATTACATATGAAAGTTAAAATATATACTATCGCTTCGTACAAAAATTGAATTTTAGGACTTAAACAAAAATTTCCCAATGAATACAAAATGGCCAACAGGGTTATAAAACATTATAATATAAATATTATAAATATTTTATAATTGACCTTAGGCTTTATCTTTATAACTTTAATATTATAATAATAAATATTATAATATTATTTCCTTTTGGAGCCTAAACATTTTCTTCCTTTGGGATATTTAGACCACCTTTTGGCCAACCATGTGGGGCTTTGTACCAAATCTCTTGGGCTTAAAATATAAATATTTTAACCCTATTTTTATCAATTCCCTTGCACTCAGATGAGCTAACACTTGACATCAATGACAACAAACTTACTCAAAATTTCCAACACATTTCCATGATAAATCCAAGTATGCTTTTGAAATTAGATATGAACAAAGCATATGATAGGGTTTCCTATAATTTTCTACATGTTATTATCAGAAATGTTGGCTTTGATTATATTTGGAGTGAGTGGATTAAATGTTGTTATAGAACTGCAAAATTTTGTATTTTGATCAATGGTTCTCTTGTTGGGTACTTCAAGTCATTTTGTGGACTTCGTCAATATGATCCTCTTTTTCCTTTTCTATTCATTATTCTAGCAGAAGCATTAGGGAGAGCCTTTTCAAAGGTAAAAATGGAAGGAAAATCAAGGGTATTCAAGTTGCAAAAAATGATCCCTTTGAATCTCATCTCCAATTTTTTGATGATACTTTTCTTTTGGGTCATCCCTCAGTCAAAGAGACCATGGAGTTTAAATCAATATTATCATGTTATGATAAGGATACTGGACAATTGGTAAATACTTCAAAATCTAGGATTTTTTAATTAATACTACCCTAGATTTACAATAATTATTGTGAATATTTTAGGGTTTAAAATTGAAATTTTTTCTTAACCTACTTGTGTATTCCTTTGTCTGTTAAAGGAAATAAAAAGGAGCCTTGGACCTCTTTTTTGGATAGAATGAAAGCTTGCTTGGCAAGTTGGAAAGGTAAGTTCTTAACCATGGTAGGAAGGCTACAACTCATAAAGACTACTTTATGATAAATTCCTATTTATATGGTCTATTTCAAGACTACCAACAGGTATTGCATCAGAATTTGATAAAATTCAAAGAGACTTTCTATGAAAAGGTTGTGAGGAAAAATTTAGGTTTCCTCTTTGTAAGTGGGATAGGTTTTGCAAAGGAAAGAATATTGTAGGAGCAAGCTTGAGGAATTGCGGACTTATGAATTTGGCATTAGGAGAAAAGCTTGGGTGGAGATTATTCAAATATCAAGAAAGAATTGGGCAAAAATATAACTTCAAAAATATGTAGGTTCTCTTGATGTAATAAAATTGGCTACAAAAAGAACTCTACCCAAAGGATTTTCAACATGGAACTTTGTATCAAAGAGGTTGAAATTGATAAAGGAACATATTATATGGTTAGTCAATGAGGGGAGTTATGCAAATTTTTGGTCTGATGTTTGGTTGAAGTCTTATACTCTTATCTCTAACTCAAAATAGAAACCATTGGCTCAAGCATACCTAGCATGTAAAGGTCCAAAGGTCAAAGGTTATATTATTATGAGCAAAAACTCCAGATCATGGATATCTTTTAGTAACCTAGTTGAAGGAGTGGAACTCAAACAAATTACAAATTAACTTTAAAATATACCTTGAGAGTTTTATTTGCCAATTTTTACATGAAAGGATGAGTTGGTTTGGAATTTATCAAAGGATGGTGGATACTCAATCAAGTTGGGATATGAGGATTTAGAACAATCAAAATTTCTTTCTCCCAAATATTTTCCTTGGAAGAACATTTGGTCATTAGAGGCTCTCCCTAAGGCCTCAACATTTCTTTGGTTAGTAGTTCAAAGTAAGATTCTTATGGGAGAGAGTCCAAATGTTAAATACTATATTAATATGAGCAACAACTCTAATCATGGATTTCTTTTAGTAACTTGGCTGAAGAAGAGGAACTCAAAAAAATTGCAGATGAACTTCAAAAGATGTTTCAAGAGTTTTATTTACTGATTTTCTATCAAAGTATGATGGATGCTCGATCAAGTTGGGATATGAGTATTTAGAGCAATAAAAAATTTCTACTCCCAAGAATTTTTCTTAGAAGACTGTTTGGTCATTAGAGGCTCTCTCTAACACCTCAACATTCCTTTGGTTAATAATTCAAAATAAGATTATTACATGAGAGACTATATAAAGAAGAGGATATCGTGAATATTTTAGATGTGCCTTATATGAGAAGCATTTAAATACATTAAATCATTTACTTCTTTATTATCCCTTTGCTCACACCATTTATTTTTTTTTAAATGGAAATATGTTGGTTAGCTCCATCAACATTGAAAGAGTTGATGAAATATTGGATTAGTTATTTCAAAGCTAAAGTATTATATATTTTATGGAATATTGGCCTACCATAATTTGTTGGAATTTATGGCTTAAAGGGAATAATATAACTTTTAAAAATAAATCTCGAAATCATGCCCAAGTTTAGAACCATGTTATTGTCTCTCTTGCAGATGTCTACAAATATGGTGCTCATCTGCAATAATGGAATTAAAACAAAGGATCTACTTTGATCTAGGGTAAAATAGAAATGTCTAGAAATTGGTTTTATCAAAATTAATTTTGATGATGCTTCTAAAGGAAATCTGGGAAAAGTTGATGGAGGTGGTGTTTTAGAAATAATAAAGGCAAAATTCTCCTTACTCACTCAAAATCATATGGAACTTCAACTAACAACTATGTAGAGACTAGGGTACTTCTTACAAGGATTAAAATTACAATATATTTCAATTGAGAGGGATTCACAAATTATTATTAATGCTATCAACAAAAATGGATGTGGAGATTGGATAAAAAATAATATTATTGTTGATGTTCATCAACTATTATTGGAGGAAATCTCTTGGAAATATGAGCATATTTATAGAGAATAAAATTGGATAGCAGATAATTTAGCCAATCGTGATGTTGATTTTCATTTTAGTGAAATTCAAATTTTAAATGTTTAAAAATGTGGGTCCAAAGGGTTATTCCCTATTATAATAATAATAAAGAAATTCAAATTTTAAAAGGCAACCTGCCAAGTGAGATTTTATCTCTTATTCAAAATGATGTCAAAAAGTTGATTGTGAAAACATAACACTTCAAGGAAGTTAAAAAAATAATATGATTGTCTTTTGTTAAATTGTGAAAAATGAAATTGCAAAGTGCGAAGGATTAGGATTTTTTCCTAAAAAATGTCTCATCTTTTAGGAGTCATATCTTCATGAAGAGTTATCCGATTCAGTTGATTCTTGGACCAACTTGTGTAGAATTTGAATAGTTTTAAAATGAGTGGTCATATGCAAAAATCCAAGCAATATTGAGGGAGATACGATTCTATGAATTCAACCATTCAAAACAAGGGCAGTGATAATTTTTCAAATCATGAAAAACAAAATTACAAAGTGCAAAGGATTAGGATTTTTTCTAAAAACATCTCATCTTTTAGGAGCCATATCTTCGTGAAGAGTTATCCAATTCAGTTGATTCTTAGACCAACTTGTGCAAAATTTGAATAGCTTTAAAATGAGTGATCATATACAAAAATTTGAGCAATATTGAGGGAGATACAATCCTATGAAGTCAACCATTCAGAACAAGGGCAGTGACAATTTTTCAAGTTGTGAAAAATGAAATTGTAAATATCTGCCAACTAGGGTTTGAACTATGGGAAGAGCAATGAAGGGCTAGGAATTCAGTGAGGCAAGACATTATATCTAGACAAACAATTTTTTAGCTAATTTATTTTTCCCTTTCTTTATCTTAGAATTTGTGCATGAAAATTTTATAAAAAATTTTATCAAATATTATCTTTGTTATAGAACTTTCAAATAAATTTCATTAGATTTTGAGTTTTAGTTTCCTTTCCATGGATCTATTTATAGTTAAATCCTTATAATCATCCCCAGTGGTAGATGTTAGTGAGCGCACCTCAGAGAGATCCTCATTGCTCCAAGATATGGTAGTTTTTGGTAAATTTAATGGGTATTGGCCAAGGGCTTCATCCTTAAGAAAATGGATTGATAGGAGTTGGAAGTCTCCACAAGTGATTCTATCAATTCTTCCCAAATGTTTCTTCCTAGCCATTTTTGTTTTAGGGAAGAAAGAGAAAGAATCCTAAAAGGGGTCCTTGATTTATGGGAAAAGCAAGACTCTTCCTTACCGGTTGGTATGAAGGCTTTTTACCTAAAAAATTAAATCTATCCCTAGTACTATTTTTGGTTAGGATGTTTGGATTACCCATTGAATTTTGGAAAATAAATACCTTCAAGGCAATAGGCAACACTCTCAGAGACTTCCTTAATATTTTAGATACAACAAAAGATGGATTTTTGATTCTTAATGCTCGAATATTGGTCATGATTGATATAAGTAAAGTTTTACCAAAGTCAATCATTCTTAAGTATGGGGATAAGATGTGGATCCAAACTATATATTATGAAAATATATCTTTTAGATGTAGAATATGTCATCAGGTGGGGCATATTGAGAGATCATGACCTAAGAAGAGCCCAGCATAATCATTTGTAGAAAATTGTAAGAGAAATTTACAAATGATTATGGATAAAGAGGGATTTAAACTTCCAAAAAATAGATCTAGAAAAATAAAATAAAATGAATAATGGAGACCAATAATAAAGGATACTGGAAGAAATTCCAATTCTTTTGAGGCTTTAGCCTATGAAGAAAAAGTAGATCAAAACTTAGAGGACATAGGACAACAATTTCAACAAATTAGCAAGGAACCATCTATTCAATATGATCCTAATTTATGGAAGAACATTCTCGATGAACCCAAGGAATGTGTTTCATCATATTTTGAAGACTCTCTTAAAGTACCATGCACCATTTTGGAGAAAATAATTGGTAAAGAAAATACAGTTTTAGAAGGTAATACCTCTGCCATTAATAAGGAAATACCAAAAAATGAGTAGGATAAGTCAAAAGCTTCTATAATAGATCCAGGAGAGGATAAATATGTTGAAAAACAAAATGGTGAAATAATATTGAGGAATAGAATAATAATATCTACTCTTGATATAGGCAAGGAAAAAAGAGGAAAACCCTCAAATTATCAAGCAATATCCAGGGAAGCAAGAGCTAACATAGAGAAAGGAACACAAACTAAGTTGGTTGAACTTATATTTACCAAACAATAAAATGATATTGGTAATACGCAAGAGGGACCAAAATACCCTAATGAGACATGATTATCATCTCATGGAATATAAGGGGTGTTAATGTCCCCTCAAAGCATAAGTGTATTAGGGATCTATGTTTAAGTAATAAACCTGATATTCTCTATATCCAAGAAATAAAAATGACAAAAGAAGAAGTTTCAAAAACTATGAAAGCAGTTTGGGAAAGATGTGAATGGGATGCTATGGATTTTGAAGGAGCAGTAGGGGGAATTCTAACTTGTTGGAATCCTTCTAGAACCTCTTGTGTAATCATTCATAAAACTAGGAATTGGATAGCCTCTTTAGTCACTTTCTACTTTTTTGATATTCGCTTCATCCTTATGAATGTGTATGGTCCTACAACTCAGTCAGGTAGATTAGAATTTTGGAGTGGGACTGAGGATTTTATGAGAAGTAAAGACCAAGAAATCCATTTCATTATCATTGGATATTTTAATGCCATTACCTAGCTGAATGAAAAATTTAGGGGAATTAGGAAATCAAACCAAAGTATGAAATATTTCTCAACTTTTATTCAAAACAACAATCTATGGAAAGTTGAGTTTGAATAAGGCAACTATACTTGGACCAACAATAGGAGAGGCCAAAATCTAGTAGCAGAAAAAAAAATAGATGCATTCTCTCAGATCATTGGTTAGATTGAGGAACTTGTGTTAATACCTTAACAAGGATTGGTTCAGATCACTGGCCAATAAGAGTTAAAAATGGTGGTTAGTGGATTCAAAAAAATATCATATTTTAAATATGAGCATATGCGGGAAGACCATCTTCAATTTGTTGATATGATAGCTCAAACATGGAATTCTTTAGGTAATGGTGGGTTGGATGCTCTTCCAAATAAAATTAAAGCTATGACATCTAGATTAAAATAATGGAACAAGAACACCTTTGGAAATATTTTTGAGAAGAAAGAAGAACTAAAAAATAAACTTTCAATATTCTAAAAAAGTGATGAAAATAATACAATCTCAAAGAAAAGGGAGTTGCTAAGTGAATATCATAATATTTGGATTAAGGAAGATAAATTCTGGAGATTAAAAACAAGACAAAATTGGTTAAAAGGAGATAAAAATACAAAAAAAATTCATAGGATGGCTATAGTACAGAGATCTTCTAGAATTGGTAGAATTAAATCAATATAAAGGGTTTGGATTGAAGATCAAAGTGAAATTAGAAAAGAGGCTAAGTTTTTTTATCAAAATATTCTAGGTTCAGAGGAGACCAAAGTTCTTAATGATAAACTTCTTCAAGATGTTCCTTCAGTTATAACAAATGAATACAATAGGAAACTGATGGAGCCTATTACTCTAGAAGAAGTTTATTTAGCTCTTTTCTCTTTTAATAAGGATAAATCCCCTGGTCTAGATGGGCTCTCTATAGCTTTTTACCAACATAATTGGGATATAGTGAAGTATTCTTTATTGGTGGCAATGAAACAATATAGGGTAAAACAATACATTTCTTATAAAAAAATGTAACTTATCTCATTATCCTAATTCCAAAAAAGAAGGATGCTGAATTATTCGATTCTTTTAGACCCATAAGCCTATGTAATATGGCTTATAATATTATTTCCAAAGTGATGGCAAACATATTAAGACCATTGTTAGACAAAATCATTTCATAAGAGCAACGGGGTTTTGTGAAAGGGATACAAATTTTGGAAGGGATTATAGTAGCTCATGAAGTTATACATTCAACAGCTTCAAGAAAAGAGAAAATTATGATCTTAAAACTTGATATGAGTAAATACTATGATAGGGTTAAATGGAATTTTCTTTTTGGAGTTTTAGATAATTTTGGTTTTAGAAATAAATAGGTTAGATGGATTAAAGCTTGTGTCTCTACAGTTTCTTATTAAGTGTTGGTCAATGGGTTAGTGACAGAATATTTTAAAGCCAAGAGAGGCCTTAGACAAGGAGATCCTATATCTCCTTATTTGTTCATTATTATGGTAGAATTTTTGAGTAGGAACTTAAAGAAGGCTTACAAATATGGGTTTATAAGTGGACTTAAGGTTAGTAAATCACCCATCAATAGTTTGTAGATGATACGACCCTTTTTGGAAGGGCAAGGATAAATGAGGCCAGATCTTTGCATAACTTTTAAAAGAGTATGAAAGAGCTTCAGGAAAAAAAATTAATAGGACTAAATCCAAAATTTATTTTCTTAACACTCCTGCTAATATCAAAGCAAGAATTTGTAGGTTGCTTCAAATGGAGGAGGCAAATTTACCAACAAATTATCTAGGGATGCCTTTATTTGAGGGGAGAATGAGGATAGATTTATGGAATCCAGTTATTAGTAAAGTTTAAAATAAACTTCCAGCTTGGAAAGGTAGATGTTTATCATTTTCCGAAAGAGTGCAGTTAATTAATTCAGTTTTACAAGCCATTCCAACTTGTTATATGTCTTTGTATTCTATGCCAAAATCAGTTGAAAAAATTTTAATCTTTATTATGCAATCCTTTTTATGGTTTGGTTTACATGATAAAAGGAAATTTTCTTTGGTGAAATGGAGCAAGTTGTGTGATGACAAAACTAGGGGAGGTCTTGGTTTAAGAGCTCTTACAAATGCAAACTTAGCTCTTAGGGAAAAATTTATCTAGAGATTGTACAAAGAGAGTCAAATACAATGGGCAAGAATTTTTCTAAGTATGTTGATCCCAATGACCCAAGTTTAATATTTATTGCTTTCTCTCTTCCAAATGGTTCTGCTCTTTGGAATGGTTTAAAAAATTCTATTGATATTATGATTAAAGGTTAATATGGGTGGTGGGAACTGGAGAGAAAAAATCTATTTGGATGGATACTTGGTGTGATAAAAAACCACTCAATTTAGATCTATTTTTGAAACCTTGTATGAGATTGCTTCAAGACAAATACGGTTATAGGGTTTCAAACATTTTGTACAAGGATCATGAAGGAATATACAAATGGAAAGAATATTTTTTTACAAGTATTCAAGACATTGATTCTAGGAGGCATTTGAGTAGAAAGATAAAAATTGTAATTATTTCGAGGGGTGCCAAGGATAAATTGATTTGGGAGTTGAATAGCTCAGGAGAATGCACTACATTAAGTGGATATAATTTCAACACCAACATAATAATAATAATATCACTAGAATTTGGGGAGATATTTGGGATAGCCTAAGCATTCCTAAAGTTAATGTTTGTTTGGTTAGTAGGTCATAGAAGAAGTTTATCCTGGGGTAACCTTATGAAAAGGGGTTTGCATGGCCCCTCTAAATGTGTTTTCTGTAATAAGGAGGAGAGTATTGACCATCTCTTAGGACATTGCTCAATAGTCTAGAATCTATGGCAATGGATTCTTAATATATTTGGAAAATGCATGGTGATGAATAGTAGAATTGAAGATTCGTTTTAAAGCAATGGCAGAGCACTTATAAAAGTGAGGCTTTACAGACAATATTGGATTTATCAAAAGATACAATACTTTGGACTATATGGCTAGAAAGGAATAGAAGAATATTTAAAGGAAAGGAAAGCAGTTTAGAGGTAATGGAAAAGAAGATATGTTTAGCCATATAGAAGTCTAAACCAACCCTATCGACTCACCTAATCCCTAATTTTGAAGCAGAGAGTATTTATATATGGAGTCAAGTCATTAAATAGAATTATGATGTTGGGTACAAGAGAAGAAAAAATAAGGTAAATAATATAAAGTGGAAACCACCAGATGTGGAGTGGGTTAAGTTGAATTTTTATGGAGCATCTAAAGGAAACCCAAGACCAGTAGGAAGAGGAATAATTAGAAATAATAGAGGAGTGTCAAACTATCGAACATTATTACTATTGCATCAACATTTAAGTAATACAAGCAATTCCTGGATTAGCCCGAAGAAGGCGCATCTCAACAGGATGCCGCTGCAACAAAATAACAAGTTGCTAATAATAATTAACAACTAACCAAATACACCTAACAACTAATGTAATATATCGCTAACATCCCCCCTTATTACATTATTTGGGTAATTGAATAACTTCTAGCTATGCTAACATCCCCCCATTATTTTGAAATACATAGAGAATTACGAAACAATTCAAATTTGACACGTGCAAGTGCCTTAGTGAATATGTCTGCAACTTGAGCATTGGTGGAGATGTACTGAAGCTGAATTCGGTGTTTTGGTACTTCGTCTCGAATAAAGTGGCATTGTGTATCAATGTGCTTGGTTTTCTCATGATGTACTAGATTCTTAACAAGATTCAAAACACCCATGTTGTCGTAGAACAAGTGTATTGGAGATTTTTATGGAAGACCCATACTTGTCAGGATGCGATGCAACCATATCACTTCGCACACAACTTCACGTGCGACGTGATATTCTGCCTCTGTTGATGAGATAGCAACCACCTGTTGCTTCTTGTTGTGCCAAGAGACAGGACCAGATCCAAGATGAAACAAATATCCTGAAGTTGATTTACGATCATCATATGATCCGGCATAGTCGGAGTCCATGTATCCCTGTAAGAAGAATTTGTTGTTCCTCTTGTATTCTAGGCCATATTCCATTGTGCCACGGACATAGTGAAGAACTCGCTTTGCTGCTTTCCAGTGTGTAGTCTTAGGTTCCTGCATGAACCTCGAAAGATAGTTGACAACAAATACGATATCTGGCCTAGTGTTGGTCAGATATATGAGACTCCCAATCAACTGACGATAGAGAGTAGCATCTACCTGAGGTGATTTGTCATATCACGATAACTGAAGACCTGTTTCCATTGGTGTTGCCATCGGCTTGCAGTCAGTCATGCGATATTTTTCTAGTAGTGTCTTGGCATATTTTTTTGAGACACTTTGATGTAGTGCTCCTTCTGGTTCACTTCCAGACCAAGACAGTAATGGAGAAGTCCGAGATCTGTCATTTCAAAATATTTGCTCAAATCCTATTTGACAGTAGAGATCATTGTTTTTGAACTCCCTGTTATGAGTAGATCATCAACATAGAGTACAAGCAACACTATTTCAGAGCCTTGCTTCTTGAAATAGAGGTTTGCATCTGACGGACATCTCTTAAATCCATGTTGTAGTAGGTGATTATCCATTTTTATGTACCAAGCCCGAGGGGCCTGTTTCAAACCATATAAGGATTTGACCAATTTGCAAACTTTCTGCTGTTGGCCTTCCACTTCAAATCCTTTCGGTTGAGTCATGTAGACTTCCTCTTGGAGATCACCATTTAGAAAAGCACTCTTGACATCCATTTGGTGCACTTTCCACCCATATTGTGCTGCCATAGCACAAAGAACTCGAATGGTTGTCATCCGAGCAGTAGGTGCAAAAGTTTCCTCGTAGTCAATGCCTTCTCTTTGAGCATAGCCCTTTGCAACAAGTCGGGCCTTATGCTTATCTATTGTCCCATATACCTTATACTTAACTTTATACACCCATTTGCAGCCTATGGGCTTCTTTTCGTATGGCAGATCGACAAGCTTCCAAGTTTTGTTTTTCATCTAAGACTTATACTCTGCATCCATAGCGGCCTTCCATTGAGGCTCACCAAGAGCATCTTGCACTGATGCAGGTTCAAGATCATCTATTGAGGACATAAACACCCTGTCATCATCAATATCCATATCTTTTGTATCTCTCTCTGGATCTACAGAAAGTTCCTCAAAATATTGACATAGATCATCAACCCCAGTATTCTCTGTTGCAACTTTCTCCTGTCGAGCCATGTTGCGAGTACGAGGCCTATCCAATGTCAAATCTGGTGGAGTGGATAGCTTAGAATCTCTGATTGTATTTGTATACCACTTTGGATTCTTCTTCTGAGGTGTTGAAGAAGATGAAGAAGGACCTCCAACTTTTGATGAAGGAGATTTCTCAACCTTAGTTTCCACAAGGTCTAGGTATACATCTGATGTGTTTTTTGATGTGAAAGCCTCATCAAAAACTACATCTCTACTAATGTGTATCTTCTTGGTTAAGGGATCAATCAATCGATAACCCTTAGAGTGTTCATCATACCCAAGAAGAATGCACCTCAATGTTTTCTCATCTAGCTTTTTCCTCTTTTCTTTTGGTATATGCATGAATGCTTTACAACCAAAAATGCGTAGATGAGAGATGGAGGGTTTTCTGCCACTCCATGCTTCCTGTGGAGTCATTCCTTGTAGGGCCTTAGTGGGTGCCCTATTCAACAGATATACTGATGTGGTGACTGCTTCTGCCCAATATTGTTGCCCAATTCTAGCTCCTGTGAGCATGCAACGAACCATTTCCATGATGGAACGGTTTCTCCTTTCAGCAACTCCATTTTGTTGAGGAGTATAAGCAGTAGTCAACTATCGTGTGATCCCATTTTCTTTCAAGAACTCAGAGAATTATTTAGAGGTGAACTCCCCCCTCGATCTGAGTGGAGGGTCTTGATAGAAGTCCCTAACTCCTTTTCAACAGATTTCTTGAATTGTTGAAAGAAGCCAAATGCTTCAGATTTCAGTTGAAGAAAGAATACCCACATCTTTCATGAGTAATCATCCATGAATAACTAAAAATACCTCTTACCCCCACAACTGTTGGGTGTCAAAGGACCGCACATATCGGTGTGAACCAACTCCAGAGGTTTCTTTGCTCTTGTAGAGCTCCTTTCAAAAGGTACTCTATGTTGCTTTCCTACCAAGCAGTCAGAGCAAACTGGCAATGTGGTAGAAAGGGAAGGAAGACCCTTTACCATTTCATACTTACTTAACTCAAGTAAGTAACCAGAACTCATATGTCCATATCTCTTGTGCCATAGGGAAGTTGCCTCTTTTGTAGAGACAATCATGGCTACATCTGGAGAAGAGATAGTATCTAGGGCAAATAAGCCATGCTTATATGAAGTGGTTGCAATGTTCTTACCCCTCCTGGTGATAGAACAACACTTCTTGCCCCCCTCAACACTAAAGTTTACAATCATATTTTTGTCCAGAATTTGTGTGACTGACAACAAGTTGTTCGCCAATCCTGGAACATAGAGAACCTTCTCAATCTGGCACTTGCCATCAGGAAGAGTAACAGAAACTGTTCCTTCTCCCTGAACCTTGTAGGTTTTATCATCGACAATAGTGACCGGTTTGCCCTCTTTGGCCTCAAAAGACTCAAACCATGATTTGTCACCAATCATGTGCTTACTGGCTCCAGAATCGACATACCAAATAGGATCCGTCTGTTTGGATACTGTGGTAGTCATGAGCACTTTGTGTGCTCTCTCAGAATCCATGTCAGATTCTTCAACAACAACATTCACTTGTTGTTGTTTGTTCTTTTGTGGTTTGTTCTGGCCTTTTTGTTTTGATTGTTTATTTTTATGCCAACATCTGTTTGTATCATGACCTTCTTTGTCACAGATCTTGCAATATCTCTTTTTCTGTTGAGGTTGAGTTTGTTTCCCTTTTGAATCCTTTTGAGAACTACCTCCCTTCTAAAAATTACCCTTCTTCTTGTTTTGCCCCTTCCTGTTGGTATATAGGGCAGTGTTAGAAGAATCATCTCGTTGTAGTTGGCGTGCTTCCTCTTCTTGTAGCAAATTTACCAACTCAACAAAGGTAACTTTCCTTTGTGATACCTGAAGTGAGGTGATCAATACTTGAAAAGAATCAGGTAATGCTCTCAATACCACTGAGGTAAGGAGCTTATCATCAACTGGTGCTGCCAAAGAATTCAACTTTCCTTTCAACTCAGATACTCTGCACAAAAAGAGTTCAACTGTTTCTCCCTGTTTCATGCTTAGATTGTGTAATTGAGATTGAAGAAATAGAATGGTGGAATCATTATTTCCTTCATAAATAGTGTTAAGGGCATCCCATGCCTCTTTACTATTTTGACAATCAACAATATGGGGTTGAACTTCATCAGAGACAACAAGCAAAATGAGCACCTTTGCCTTTTTATCTGTCTTATCAAAATATTTTTGATCGGTAGTGAGAGTTGTGGCTCTAGTTACAGATGAAGGTCTTACTGTTGCTCCAGAAACAACATCCCAAAGATCATCCATCTCTAGGATTGCCTTCATTTTGTTTTTCCATGGTGTATAGTTTGGACCTTTTAACAACTGATGAGAATCAGTCATTAGTTTTGTAGACATTATGAAGGTTCCTTATAACACCAAAATGGTCGCCCCTTCGATATACCTTAATGCCAGGCCGTTATACCGTACAAAATACCCGCCCTTACGTGAGGGAGACTATAGGTATTTTGAAAAACCAAAAAAATTACCCGCCCTTACGTGAGGGAGACTATAGGTAATTTTAATGATTATACGATACGTGGTACTTAGGCGGTACTGAAAGGGAATCACCTCGTTGATGGCACCGACCTTAGAAAGTCTTCAATCCGCATGCGTGGGGCATAACTTCCCCTAAACACTTTGGATATCCGAACGTTCGTCTGGATTTAAGCCTAAACACGAGAGTGATTGGGGTAGTGAATGGAGTGAAACAATAGTACAAGAAAACTGGCACTTTCTGTATCTCTCTGCTGAATGTGACTTTGCAAAAAAAATGAGTTTATTTTGAATGTTTATGCTTTATGCTTTTAGAAGTAAATGCTGAAAAATGAGAGCATCCATACAACATTAAAGCATAAAAAATTAACCCTAGGTGTCGGTCACCACCGAAAATGCACCTATTACAAGTTGTGCCAAGTAAAAATGCTTTGAAAGATTGTTCAATATTTTCCCTTCAAATTTTTAGAGAAAAAAAATCACTTCCATTCCCCCCTTTGACAAAAAAATTCACCTCCCCCCTTAAAAAATCTCATGTAAAAAGCAATTTCAAAATTCTTTTATAATCAAAGTTAAAAAAAATATTTACTTTAATTAACATAGTAAAAAAAAGATTACCCTTTAGTTAAAAAAAATAACCTTTTAAAATAAACTATGTAAAAAAAATTAAAGTAAATTTTTTTAATTTTTAACTAAGAAAAAAAAATAATGAAAAAAAAATTTTGATTTTTTTTTACCTTTCATAAAGGGGGGGGGTCGACGGGGCTCGAACCCGTGACCTCTGGGTTCCCAGAACCCACCACGCGGCTCACTAGCCAGTGAGCCCGTGGGCTGATCTGGGTCTAGAGCCCGATGCCCACGTAGATAAGGCTTCAAGAAAAGCCTTGTATGTTGTTCGGCCGCCCTGGGCTGAGCTCGAGCGGAGCTCATGCGCGGGGCTCAGGATGAGAGTAGGGGGTGGTGGGGCAGCGCAATGGTGGCGGCGAGGTGGCGTGCTGGCGGCGGCGACGAAATTAAATTTTTGGTTTTTTTTTAATGCTTCTTCGTTCTCCTGTGGTCAGCCGATGGTAAACTCCTGGATGAGTTCACCTCCAGGAGTTCGAGATAAAAACAAAACTTTCTCCTCTCGTCCTATATCATGGAACCAGAGAATACCGTCCCTCATGATTGGGATTGGAAACACAGCACTCAAAAATGACAATCATACTTCCTCGTGATTCGTTTCCACACGATTATTGGAGGTTGAAACATGGTTTGCTGTCACATTGGGAGAATGAAATAATTACCCACAGGATCTGGCTTTCACTCCGTAAAGCAGCAAACTTCATTGAGAGCTCCTACCCGCTTACTACATGATCATTCCGAAGAAATGAGAGTGGCGGAGGAGTTCATACTTTCAGCTCTGATACCATGTCAAACAATCGAACATCATTACCATTGAATCTAACATTTAAATAATACACAACATTCCTGGATTAGCCCGAAGGAGGCGCATCTCAACAGGATGCCGCTGCAACAAAATAACAAGTTGCTAATAATAATTAACAACTAACCAAATACACCTAACAACTAATGTAATATATCGCTAACAAGGAGATATTTTGTCTTATTATGCTTTCAATTGTGGATTTAAGACAAATAATGAAGTTGAAGCTTGGGTAGATTTAGAAGGGTTAAAAATATATAAACAAATGAAATGGAATAGAGTTTGTATGGAAGGTGATTCTCTCATAGTAATAAATGCAATTTTGAGGAAAGCAAAGGCTCCATGGAGCATACAAGAGATAATTGTGGAAATTCAATATCTTGCTAAAGAGTTTGAATAAATCAGGTTTACACATATATTAAGGAAAGGAAACAAATGTGCATATAATCTAGCCAACATAGGGGTTTTGGTTGAAAATCGTGAAGTAAACATCTCCTTTTCATGGTTAGAGGAAGTAGAAAGTTTAGTTGAAGCTGACAAAAATTTTTGATTGCCTAAATCAATTAATGTTCAAGAATTACTTTAATGTTTTCGATTGGTAATATCTATTTTATTTTCTAACAATAATGTGTGTTCATTTGGACTCTTTATTATAATTTTTGTGGTTGCACTTGTGTTTCAGGAAGGAAACTAGCAGTCGAGATTTGGTAAAGTGAACTATGTTAGTGCATTTTTTTAGAAATATTACTCTACTAAGATGCAAAGCATAGATAGTAGAGGTGAATTTTTGGCATTGTGAAGGCTTCTATAGGAAAATTTCAAGAAATATGTTAAATTTTGGAGTAATTATATTCATAGAGAGATTTGAAAAGATCCAGAAAATGAAAATAAAAAAATCAAACATTTTATGTAAAATAATGTAGGTTTCTAACTATAGCATCTCAATTGAGATGAGAAGTATTTCTATTTGTAAACTCTCAAGCTCTAAATAAGAGAGATATAATTTGTTTTTCATTACATAGGAGAGTTGGTTACAACCACTATTTTTAGTAACTGGGAAGCGTAGGGTTCAAACTGAAGAACATAAGCTTACACTGAGAGGGGGTTGAATAGTATAAGATAAAACTTTTTACTTTTCAATCCAAATGATAACATCAATAATATCAAAGCAGTAAATAATGCACATATCATCACACATATGAGACATGATTTAATGTGGTTCACCCAATATGGGTTACATCCACGGAGAAAATATTTCTTATAAATTTTCTCAATGATCTTTTGGGAACCAAACCCCTATTACAATGTTTATGGACCTCTGTCCAAAGGAGACACTAATCCCCTATGCTCAAGTTCGTGGATCTCTATCCATAGGAGACCTTTGTCCCCACTGCTCTGTTTTTTGGATCTCTTTCCATAGGAGAACTCTATCCCCTCTACTTTGGTTTTTGGATCTCTCTCCACAAGAGAACTCTGATCAAATCTACTCACAACTCTGCTCACAATATGCTCATAATTCTACTCACAATATACTCATAACTCTGTTCACAATCTGCTCACAACTCTGCTCACAACTCTACTCACAATCTGCTCACAACTCTGCTCACAATATGCTGACAAATATACTCATAATATTCTCACAACTCTCCTCAAAATCTGCTCACAACTCTTCTCATAATCTGCTCATAAGTCTGCTTCAACCTAGCTTACAATTCTGCCTTAACCTGCTTACAAGTCTGACTCAACCCTACTCACAATTTTGCTCTAGTCTCCTCAATATCTCTACTATATTATACTCTAATACATACTCAAATCTACCTTCAAGCCTTCTCAAAATACTTGCCCAAATCTACCTTCAAGCCTTCTCAAAAGACTTGCTAAAATCTGCCTTCAAGCCTTCTCAAAAGACTTGCTCAAATCTACCTTCAAGCCTTCTCAAAAGACTTGCTTGAATCTGCCTTCAAGCCTTCTCAAAAGACTTGATCAAATCTGTCTTCAAGCCTTCTCAAAATACTTTCTCAACCACATTCAATACATTCAAACCAATGCTTACAAGGATTGCAAAACAATGAAATTTGTTTCAAAAACCCTAACTTAAATATTTCCAACAATACACACTAATCAACCCTTTTATCTCCACCTTATAATTCTGACATATTTCAACCAAACACTTTAAAGAAAGAGTGATATAACCATACCTCTTTGATGAAGGATTAGTCTCAAAAACATGGCTCAAGATGTATTTCTTATGCCACTTTCAAGGGTTAGTTAGCATAACACTTCTCAAACCAACCATAACATTTTTCAAACCAACCATAACATCTTTCCTCAAAATTTTCTCATAAAAATATTTAATCTCAAGATAAATTTTTGACAATAATCAAGCCCTATTTAATATTTATTTTTATCAAAAATTTCACACACAAATTAAACCATAATCATACCTTATCACTCCTACTTATAAAATCCACTTCTAATTCAATATCACAATTTAATATCCCTAAGTGTATGTCATACATCAATTTATTTTCAAACACCTTATTGCTCCCTTCTTTCAAAAATATATTTCAAATGTATAAAATCACAACCAGATTCTAATATATCATTATGTCCTCAAAATAATAAAATTCATATCATTGCTTATATCTCCCTCGACTATGTAATATGCACTTTAACCAAAAACTAAAACCTTATGCCTCCCTTGTTAAGCGCTAATAAAACCTCAATATTTAAACAAAATTTATTCTCTTACCTGCATCTGCCACCATCGTCGTCATCAGGATTCAAACACTCAACGTCATGACACCTATGCTCTCGCATGAGCTAGAGTGCCAGCTGGGCTAGCCCCATTGGCTGGAACAAATCATGCACAAAATGATTTTATGCCTTCCTCTTTGTCCAAATGTGATTTATAAAATTTTACTACCACGATGATTCGAAACCGAGACCTATCCTTTGCCACACCTTACGCAGGACCCACCTACCACTTGGGCTACTAGCCTTGGCTAAAACTGAAACGTGTGCTTTACCTTATATTTCGATGTCACTTGCTAGAAATTTGTGTGTTGTCTTTTCCCTTCCGTTTTCTCTTCAACGAATGGCGTTGCTCTCCACAAAAATCGATTTAACACATACAATTTTCTTAAGCCTTGGAAAAATGATTATGCTCCTCCTTTAATACGCATTCAAATAATTTTGCTATGACGTCGGCTCACACTTTATTGCCACCTTTTAAATTTGAATTTTGGCGCCTTTGATAATTTCAAATTTATTTTTATTTTTAACATAATATTTATCCTTGGTGTTAAATATTATTTATTATATTATTTAGCTTGATATTAAATAATATTTTTGCTTGTAGTCCTTCATTAATTTAATTTCTTTTTCAAACCTTTGTCCAATGCACTTCCTATCCTCCTTTTAATAAGTTCTTTTGGCCTAAATATTATAATATTAAAATATTACAATATTATCTCTCTTTTTTTAAACCATGAGCTTAAACTTGGGCCTTCAACCTTTTAACCAATCAATTAGAACTTTGACGTCAATGACAACAATATACTCAAAATTTCCAACAATCTCCCCCTTTGTCATTGATGGCAACCCTTTTTAAAATTCCTTTTCCAACCACTGGATTCCAAATCTGCTCCCCTAAGAAACGGCTCCCCCTGACTGAATGCTCTTCCCCTTACTCAAATCTCTCCCTCTTTAACATCAATGGCAAAGAGACTCTTTTGGGGATAAATATAAGACTCTTAGCTCAACCCCTTCCCCACATCCTCTCCTTGAGGTGATTAATTTTGGGGTGGGAGTAAGACAACTCTCAATTTCCTTCTAAGATACTCAAAAGTTTCCTTTGGCAATGGATTAGTAAATATGTTCGCAAGTTGTTCCTTTGTAGTAACATATTCCAATTTGACTTGCAAATTTTTTACTTGTTCTCTCAAAAAATGATATTTGATCGGAATATGCTTGGTCCTTGAGTGCATCACTGGATTCTTTGAAATGTTTATGGCACTTGTATTATCACATAGTATGGAGATGGGATGATCATTCTCTATCTTAAAGTCCTTTAAATTTTACTTCATCATAACACTTGTGTACAAAAAGCAACTACTGCAATGTACTTAGCCTCTATTGTAGATAAGGATATTGATGCTTGTTTCTTGCTTAGCCAAGAGACTAAAAAATCTCCAAGAAAGAATGCTCCTCCACTTATGCTTTTTTTATCATCAATAATGTCTGCCCAATCTACATTTTATATGTTGTGAGAGTAAAGTTGTCACCTCTGGGATACCAAAGTCCAAAATCCATAGTTTTTTTTAAATACCTGAGAATTCTCTTTACTTCCAGTACATGTGTTTCCTTTGGTGTTGCTTGAAATCTTGCCACTAGTCCCACTGCCTGCATTATATCCGATCTTGTAGTTGTGACATATAGTAAGTTACTGTTGACAGTTTTGTCACATTGCACAAGGGGTAGAAAAAAATCAAAAAATTTCCTTTTGCAAGAGTATTTCTTTTCATTTGTAAGTGTTGCAGCAATTTTGGCTTTCCATGCCACTCCCTTGTATACAGAATGAAGAAGAAAAGCTTCGCTGCCAAGCAGGCCAAAGAAAATAGCTCCAAAGCGCAATAAAGAAAAAGTGTCGCGATATCACGACATGTCGCATTTTCGTGGCCGCCATCAAGCAAAGAGCGCAGCAAGGAAAAAGCGTCGTGATATCGCGACATGTCGTAAAATCGTGGCTCAAAGCGACAAGAGGCAGAGCCAAAGAGAAAAGTTGTCGCGATATCGCGACATGTCGCAAAGTCACGGCCGACAGCAAAGAGGCAGAGCCAAAGAGAAAAGTCATCGCGATATCGCGACATGTCGCAAAATCATGGCCGACAGCAAAGAGGCAGAGCCAAAGAGAAAAGTTGTCGCGATATCGCGACATGTCGCAAAATCGCGACCGACAGCAAAGAGGCAGAGCCAAAGATAAAAGTCGTCGCGATATCGAGACATGTCGCAAAATCATGGCCGACAGTAAAGAGGCAGAGCCAAAGAGAAAAGTCGTCGCGATATCGCGACACGTCGCAAAATCGCGGCCAACAGCAAAGAGGCAGAGCCAAAGAGAAAAGCCATCGCGATATCGCGACACGTCGCAAAATCGTGGCCGATAGCAAGGAGGCAGAGCCAAAGAGAAAAGTTGTCACGATATAACGACACATCGCAAAATCATGATCGATAGCAAGGGGGCAGAGCCAAAGAGAAAAGCCATCGCGATATCGCGACATGTCGCAAAATCGTGGTCGACAGTGAGGAAAGAGTGTAGCAAATAAAAGTTGTCGCAATATCGCGACATGTCGCGTTTTCGTCGCCAAAGGCAAGGAGAAAGTGCCAGGAGAGAAAAGCGTCGCGATATCACGACATGTCATATTTTCACGATGCAACAAGAAGAAACAAGCTGAAGGCGAGGAAATGTCGCGATATCGCGACATGTTGTTTTTTCGCGATGGGCACGTGCTTCAAGCCGGGTATTTTCTCGAGACAATCAAGTGCCTCGTAAATGCATTCTTTCTTGCCCAATAAGCTCGCTGCTCATTTTTGGCAATTGGAAGCGAAGTGTCAGTCAAGCATGGCGGCCCCTCGAGCACTACACCCAGAAACCGAGGACACTCAGATGGCTCATCATTGCACATTTCTACGGTTGACCCGGTTACAGTTGCCATTTTTGGTAATGGATTTGAAAGCTCGGTCTCGAGGGCCGCGAGGAGCCGACTTCTTAGATATCAAGAACATACTTTGCCATTCTGTGTAATAATGACTCAGAGGATCGGGTCCTCTATAAAAACCCAGATTTTATAATGTAAAAAGGTAGAGGAACTATCTGCTAGAAAGCTACTGTAACTTGATGTCCTGCAATTAATACTAAGGTACTTTGAGCTCAATTCTTCTCTTTTATGCTGCCTTCTGTGCTTGATTCTTCTATCTCTCTTTGTTTGTAGACTGATATGTTGAACTCTGCGTCTGGGATGCAATCAAGGACAGTGTCCTGAAACTCGTTCGAAAGGATACATAGGAGTTAGAAAAGTGTCTTATTAACTTTCTTTTATGCTGCCTACCTTGCTTGATTCTTCCATCTCTCTTCGTTCATAGATTGAGATGCTGAACTCTGCATCCGATGTGCGATCGAGGACAGTGTCCTGAAACTCATTCGGGAGGATACATAGGGAGGTTGATATTACGTTTCTTTTGTTTTACTCTTAGTGTTCTTTGCTTCTATTCAGGTGTCAGTTAGTGATCGTGCTTCCTGTTCTCTCCCACCTCAAATCATCAACCTCTCTCCCTTAACCCTTTTATTTCTTTCTCTAACCCTACTCCTTTTTTGTTTCTTTCTCTAACCCTACTCCTTTTATCTCTTTCCTGCACTCTTGTCTCAAACCCCAAAAGTAGATTAGTATAGGAGCCGGCCTTTCTCCGAATATTGGCACGAGGGGCATCTCTTCCCCTCGGCCTTTCAATGTTGGTCGCAGGTCCAGGGCGCGCAAACCCACCGAAAGTCCTTTCCTATGCGGATTTGATGACCAACAGTTACCAATAATATATCTATACAATGTCTGATTTGCCTTAGGAGACTCATCATATTTACTCAACTTGCATCCTATAACCATAAGGGGTACTTACTGGTTTGCAATCTTCTAATTTAAATTTATTTAGCATTTCTTTTATATACTTGGTTTGTGAGATAAATACACCCTTTTCTGATTGTGAAATATGTATTCCAAGAAAGAAGGACAACTCACCAAGAATTGACATTTCAAATTCATTTTGCATACTATTTACAATTGATACATATTATCATTAATAGCTTCAAAAATGATATCATCCACATAGAAAATCATAATTAATAAATCATTTCCTTCATTTTTGATGTATAAATTATTGTCAACTATTCCATTTTTGAAACCCTATTCTTGAAGATATTTATCTAACCTTGAATACCAAGCTCTAGGAGCTTGCTTTAGTCCATAAAGAGCCTTCTTTAATCTGCATACATAATATAGCTTATCAGTTAGGTTGAACCCCTCAGGTTTCTCAATGTAGACCTCTTCATCCAAGATGCCATTGAGAAAATCTGATTTTATATCCATTTGATATAATTTGAAGTTTTTGAAACTTGAGAAAGCTAAAAACATCCTTATGGCCTCAAGTCGTGCAACAGAAGCAAATGTTTCATCAAAATCAACCCCTTCAACTTGTGCATAGCCTTTGCATACCAGTCTTGCTTTATTTTTGACTACCTGACCATCTTCATTTAACTTATTTCTATAAACCCATTTAGTGCCAATTACATTCTTGTATTTTGGTCATGGGACAAGTTCCCAAGTCTCACTTTTTTCTATTTGATCCAACTCCTCATCCATTTCCTTGACCCAAAATTTATCTTCTCTTACCTCATTGAAATCCTTGGGCTCAATTTTAGACAACAAAGAAATATTTGCATGTTCACTTGTTCCTATTATCTTCCTCCTTGTTTGTCTTTCATCTGGATTTCCAATAATCAGATCTCTTGGATGATTCTTTTGCACATACCTGGATGGAGTCTTAGGTGGTGTTCTTTGTGTTTCATCTTCTTCTGATTCTTCACCTACTTCTTGGCAACTTTCTTCTTCTTGATATACAATTTCTTGAGCTGGTTATTTTGACCCTATTTGTTCATCAACTATCACATTTATACTTTCCATAATTGTATGTGTCCTCTTATTATAGCATTTATAGGCTTTTCTCTTAGTGGAATAGCCAAGTAAAATACCCTCATCGCATCTTGAGTTAAACTTGCCCAAATTTTTCTCTTCCCATCTTATGTAGCAACTTCCAAAAACTCTGAAATACTTCATAGTAGTTGGTCTTCCCTTCCAAAGCTCATATGGATTTTTATGATGATTTACCCTTACCTGAGCTCTATTGATGATATAGACAGTTGTATGAACTACCTCTCTCCAAAACCCATCTAAAATATTTGATTCATTTAGCATAGCTCTAGCCATATTCTCAATAGTTCTATTTTTCCTTTCAACTACTCCATTTTTTTGTGGAGTTCTTGTTGCTGAGTACTCTCTTTTGATCCCATGTTATTCACAAAATTCTATGAATTCACCTAAAATAAATTCTCCTCCTCTATCTGATCTTAGACACTTTATCCTTTTACCTGTTTCATTTTCTACTAACTCTTTGAATGTATTGAACTTCTCAAAGGCTTCTAACTTTTCTTTTAAGAAAGCTACCCAAGTCATTATGGAGAAATCATATATAAATAGCATGAAGTAACTTTCACCTTGTAAACTCTTTGTCCTTGTAGGACCACATAAATCAGTGTGAACTAGTTTCAATGGTTCAGATGAAGTAAATTCTTTCAACTTGAAACTTGTTCTTGTTTGCTTTCCATGCTGACATTGTGCACAAATTGTGCTTTGTGGTCTTTTTATCTTGGGTAAATCTTTGACTACCTATTTGTTGCTTATTTTCACTATGTTGTCAAAGTTCAGATGACCCATTCTTCTATGCCATAACCAACTCTCATCCTCTTGTGATAAGAAACATTTTTCTCCCTTAATTTCACTTAGTATGTAGAGATTGTTTGTAGTTCTATTGGCATCTGCAATGAGCTTTCCTATTTTAGATTTTCTGATCTCACATCTATTTGGATGAAAAGTGACCGTGTGCCCCTGATCACAAAGTTGACTTACACTTAGTAAATTGTGCCTCAATCCCTTAACATACAATACATTTTTTATCTTTGATTTTCCATTATCTAAACTCAAAGTCCCTTTCCCAACAATTTTTGTTGAACCATTGTCACCAAATTTTACTGATCCTCCATTGATTTCTTTAAGTGCAAGAAATTTACTTTTGTCACCTATCATATGACTCGAACAACCACTATCAAGAAACCACTGATTTCTCTTATCTTGTACATGAAGAGTTGTTTGTACCAACATTGACTTCTCCTTTTCTTGCTCTTTTCTCTCTTTCTAAACTTTTGAGGTTGTATTCTTTTGATCCTTATGATCCTCCTTATTTTTGCTTGATTCAGGAAATATTGTTTTACACCATTTGGCCTTGTGCCCAAAGTTATTGCATTTGTAACAGATGATATTGTTATCCATGAGAGGTGCAAATGAATTGAAATTTCTATCAACATTATTTCTCACACGGACCATGCAATGTACAACTCTATGACCATATTTGTTACATGAAAAATAATAGCCATGGAAGAAATTTTGTAACTTGTTAGATTGCCTTGAATAATATGGTCGCATGCTTCTTACTTTGTTGTTTTTGTAATTGACTTTTATCCATGAAGCTTCTCTATTTTCTTCCTTATTGATGATTTTGCCTTTCAATGCATTAGCATAGATCATGGGCTCTTCTTATTTTGATATCTTTGTTCCTTTGGAGCTTGAATCCTCTTTCTATTTCCCTAACTTTATATCTTGCTGTAACTTATCTTTAGACTTTTCAACTTCCTTTCTTAGAGAGACAATTTCAGATTCCAACCCTTCACATTCTAACTCTTTTGCCTTTAATTGTTTTGCCATATCCTTTTCAATTTTCCTTCCCTCTTCAAATTTTACCTTGAGCTCTATGATATTTTGTAGAAGTTTCATCTTTGCTTCCTCATCCTCTTGGATTTGAGCCTTCAAACTTGAATTCTTCCTTCTAACTCTTTCCAAGTTTCTAAGAGCAGTAATAAGTTCCTCTTTCATGTCGATCATGGCTTCTTCTCCATTTTTTGAGGTCATGTATGTTCTTGTGGGATCTTCCTTCAAGTTGTTAGGATTTTCACGAAGGAACCCACTCTGATACCAATTGAAGAACATAAGCTTATATTGAGAGGGGGGTGAACAATATAAGATAAAACTTTTTACTTTTCAATCCAAATGATAACAACAATAATATCAAAGCAATAAATAATGCACACATCATCACACACATGAGAGACATGATTTAACGTGGTTCACCCAATGTGGGTTACGTCCATGGAGAAAATATTTCTTATAAATTTTCTCAATGAATATTTTGGGAACCAAATCCCTATTACAATGTTTATGGACCTTTGTCCAAAGGAGACACCAATCCCCTATGCTCAAGTTCGTGGATCTCTATCCACAGGAGACCTTTGTCCCTATTGCTCTAGTTTGTGGATCTCTTTCCACAGGAGAAATCTATCCCCTCTACTCTGGTTTGTGGATCTCTCTCCATAGGAGAACTCTATCCATAAAAATTTCTCACAACTCTGCTCACAATATACTCACAATATGCTCATGATATGCTCACAATTCTGCTCTATTCTGCTCACTGTCTCTGCTCTATTCTACTCTAATACATGCTCAAATCTACCTTCAAGCCTTCTCAAATGACTTACCCAAATCTGCCTTCAATCCTTCTCAAAAGACTTGCTCAAATCTGCCTTCAAGTCTTCTCAAAAGACTTGCTCAAATATACCTTCAAGCCTTCTCAAAATACTTGCTCAAATCCACCTTCAAGCCTTCTCAAAATACTTACTCAAATCTACCTTCAAGCCTTATCAAAATACTTGCTCATCCACATTCAATACATTCAAACCAATGCTACAAGGATTACAAATTCATTCAAACAATGAAATTTGTTTCACAAACCCTAACTCAAATATTTCCAACAATACACACTAATTAACCCTTTTATCTCCACCTTATAATTCTGAAATATTTCAACCAAATACCTTAAAGAAAGAGTGATATAACCATACCTCTTTGATGAAGGAGCTCTCTCAAAACCCTATCTCAAGATATTCAGTCTTTCTTATACCACTTTCAAGGGTTAGTTAGCATAACACTTCTCAAACCAACCATAACATTTTTCAAACCAACCATAACATCTTTCCTCAAAATTTTCTCATAAAAATATTTAATATCAAGACAAAGTTTTGACAATAATCAAGCCCTCTCAATATTTCTTTTTATCAAAAATTACACACACAATTTAAACCATAGTCATACCTTATCACTCCTACTTATAAGAGCCACTTGTAATTCAATATCACAATTCAATATCCCTAAGTGCATACCATACATTAATTTTACTTTCAAGCACCTTATTGCTCCTTTATTTTAAAAATTATTTCTACTTTATAAAGTCACAACCAGATTCTAACATATCATTATGTCCTCAAAATAATAAATTTCATATCATTGCCCTTATATCTCCCTAGACTATGTAATATGCACTTTTATTAACCAAAAATTAAAACCTTATGCCTCCCTTGTTAAGCGCTAATCAAACCTCAATATTTAAACAAAATTTATGCCCTTACCTGCGTCTGCCACCACCGTCGCTGAGATTCAAACACTAAACCTCATGTTGCCTATGCTCTAGTGCGAGCTAGAGTGCCATCTGGGCTGGCCCCCCCGGTTGGAACAAATCGTATGCAAAATGATTTTATGCCTTCCTCTTTGCCCAAACGCGATTCGCAAAACTCTACTGTCGTAGGGATTCGAAATCGAGACCTATCCTCTACCACGACTTACGTAGGACCTGCCTGCTACTTGGGCTACCAGCCTTGGCTAAAATCAAAACGTGCACTTTCCATTATAGTTCGCGGTCACTTGCTAGAAATTTGTACGCTGTCTTTTCCCTTTTGTTTTCTCTTCGACGAATGGCACTGCGCTCCACAAAAATTGATTTAACGCTTATACAATTTTCTTAAGCCTTGGAAAAATGATTATGCTCCTCCTTTAATACGCATTCAAATAATTTTACTATGACGTCAGCTCACACTTTATATTTATTTTTATTTTTAACATAATATTTAACCTTGGTGTTAAATGTTATTTATTATATTATTTAACCTTGGTGTTAAATAATATTTTTGCTTGTAGTCCTTCATCAACTTAATTTCTTTTTGAGACCTTTGTCCAATGCACTTTCAATCCTCCTTTTAATAAGTCCTTTTGGCCTAAATATTATAATATTATCCAGGGTTATGCACAGTGGCGAATATTCATAAATTCGATGAATATTAGGATTTCCAAAATTAGAAATTGACGAATATGAGAACCCTCAACGTCGGCCCATTTGCCTAAAATTTTCGGGACAAATTTTTTCTTAGGGTCAATTCACCACAATATATATCTAGACATATGTGTATTTGTACTCGTTGAAAGTATCTTTTCAGGACTGGTCTAATGGTGGTGTTTTTGGGAAGTTATAAGATGATATAATAGGTTAAAAGTGGCCCCAAATATGACCTTACATTTTAAGACTTTAAATATCCCAAATTTTGGTGTGAAGATGCTCGATTTGATTTGCTTAGGTTTCTCCATGATTCACCTTGATTTTGATTAGAATTCGCCATTTTTTTACAAGTACATTTTGAGTCCAACCCCTTATGCATAACCACCGATATTATCTCTTTTTTCTTAAACCATGGGCTTAAACTTGGGCCTTCAACCTTTTAACCAATCACTTAGAACTTTGACATCAATGACAACAATATACTCAAAATTTCCAACAAAAACCATAGGGACTGCTCCCAACAAACCTATTCGTCTCGTTCTTATTGACTCGGTGTGATATGGGGACCGCTAGTTGCTCGGGATTCATACCATCATCATCAATCTAATGCGCACTCAGAGGATTTAGAGCATACTACTACCTTTGCAAAGGGTTGGCTTCCCCCAAGGTTTGAACCTAGGTCTCTTCTTGGTAAGTGCCCAGCCACACCTGCACTTACCAATTCACCTAGTCCTTAGGGGTAAAAAACCTTATGTTAAGGAAAATCATTCCCCGTATCCCCTAGGGGCCAAGACTTCCTGTTCCACAGGGTCTGTCCCATCTGAGTATTACCCCTCAGGCTAGTCGGGGGGGTTTTGTATCCGATGCAGGCCGCTAGGCTTGAACCTCAAACCTCCTTCCGAGGATTGAGGGAACTTGCCAGTAAGGTACCTGGTGCGGATTAAAAACCTTATGCTACAAAAAATTGTTCCCCGCATCCCTTGGGGGCCAAGACTTTACATTCCATGTGGTCTGTCCCATATGGGTATACCCCTCAGGCTAGTTAGAGGGGTTTTTTGTAGCCGGTGCAGGCCGCAAAGCTTGAATCCTGGACCTCCTTTAAAGGATTGAGGGAACTTGTCGGTAAGGTACCTAGTGTGGATTAAAAAAAATTAGGTTAGTGTGAGAAACCCCTACGACCAACGTACAGGGCTGAGCAGTCTCCTTCCAACCATGACCCCTTGTAAAGCCGAGAGCTATGCTTATCAATAGGGAATTTAATACACAGTCTTTGTGTCCTCCTTTGCATTGCAGAGGTTCGAACCGTGGACATCCTGTTCAACAAGGCTCGCCTTCTCCACTTGCGCTACAAAGATGGACAAAGATATAATTTGTTAAGGGTGGAGGACCCAAGTACAACTCCTTTTTATCAAACAAAAAAATAATAATAATATTTAATAGAAAATAAAATGAAAAAATTATAATAAAAAAAATATTAAATATAGTTTGATTAACCTAACAAGAAATTTAATGTTTTAATATTTTGATGAAACTGATCCCAATAACTTATTTATAAAAAATACTTACAACTAAATTACCCAAGCCATTCTTATATATTTAAATACTTCCTCATGGATTACTTTATCAAAGTCAACAACTTACAAAAGTAAATGTTTACAAGTGTTATTATTATAATTTAGACGAGAAAACTTTCTACCTATATAGAAACAATGTCACTCTCATTCGTGAGTCAAATGCACACATTATACGTCAATCAAATAATATATAACAAAGTATGGACTTGTTCTTTGCAATTTAATTTTATATTAAAACATAAATTTTAAATGAGAACTATTGTTAACAAGGAATCAACATAGAACCATGAACTTTAATATATTTCATCTTCAAGAGGGGGAGGGACCTACTCCCTCTCCCTGATCCCTTTTCCCTGGTTCTTGCCCAGTACCTGATTCATCCCAGGTCATCCCACTCTGGGAATGGTTTGTAGCAGATGATCTCCTTGGGGGAGATCCTTACCCACTTTCTGCTCCTTTCCCAGTAGTTTTTGGGGTTTCCTTGTTTGAATCCTGGGCCTGGTGCTTCCCAGGGATCCTCTGGGGTTTCCTGCATGTTCCTGGGATCCTGTCCCTAATCTCCCTTAGGCTTTTTCTTGGGGTTTTTTTGTAGGTTTACTGGGATCTGGTTCCCAGGGCTTTCTCGGTCTGTGGTGGTTGCAGGTTGGGTTCTCGTTCGCTTCCTGGTGCATCCCATGAGGTTCTCTCTTCATCGAGGTTGGTGGGGGGGCCAATTTCCTCTTTGCTCGTGTTTCCTCTCTGGGATGCCATTGGTTGCTGGTGGTCTCATCCCTTTGGGTGGGACCATGTTCGTTTTCCTGTTCGAAGGCTTCTTTTTGTTGGATCTGTTGCTTGGTGGACGCTTTGAGCATTTGCATGGCCTTGGGGGCCTCTTCCTGTGCTTGAGTTGTTCCCAGCCCCAGTCCCTTGAAGCTATTTGTGTGCAAGGATGGGGATTCTTGGTCCTTTCTGTTGGGGTGCTTTGGGTTTTCTGCTGCATGTCTCAATCTTGGGGGGGATCGGTGATCTATGCATGCAGGCCCTTGGATCCCTCAGTTTAGGTTTTCATGGATCCCATCTTTGTGTCTGTTGTTGCTTTCTGCCTGGGCTTCGCAGGTTTTCGTTTCAGTTTTTGTTCGAGGGATTCCTGCTTCTTGGTGGACTCTCAAAGCTTGTTCTTGGCCTTGGGGGGGCCTTTTCTTGTTCCTAAGTTGTTCCCAGTCCTAGTTCCTCTTCCTTGGAACTGTTCGTGAGCAAGGATGGTGGGTCCCTGGTCCTTTGTGGCTTCCGAGATCCTTTCTTTGTGCCTGCGTTTGTTTTCCCTGGATCCTTCCGGCTTCCTCATACTCCTGTTGGCGGGATTCCAGTGCTGCAGTTTCCCAAACCTGTTCTTCTGCTAGTTCTCCTGTTGGGTGGGATTTTCCATTCCTGTTGGTTTTCCCGTTGGGTGGGATTTTTCAATCCCATTTTTTTGTTGGTTTTCCTGCTGGGCGAGACGGGATTTTTCGTTGGGCGGGTTTTCAAATCTTCTGGTTTTCCCATTGGGCGGGATTTTTCAATCCCGTTTTTTTTTTTGGTTTTCTGTTGGGCGGGACGGGATTTCCCGCTGGGCGGGATTTTCAAATCTTTTGGTTTTCCTGTTGGCGGGATTTCCAATCTGGTGGTTTTTAGTTGCTTCCCGTTGGGTGGGATTTTCAAATTCATCATCTTGCATGTTTTCCCGTTAGGCGGGATTTTTCAAAACTGGTGGTTTCCCGCTGGGCGGGATTTTCCAATCTACTGGTTTTCCCGCTGGGCGGGATTTCCAACCTGGTGGTTTTTGGTTGCTTCCCGCTGGGCGGGATTTTTCAGAACTGGTGGTTTCCCGCTGGGCGAGATTTTTCAAAATTGGTGGTTTCCCGCTAGGCGGGATTTTTCAAAATTGTCTTTTCCCATTGGGTGGGTTTTTCCAAACTGTCTATTTTCCACTGGGCAAGATTCTTCAAATTGATTGTTCTTGACCTTTGGTTTGGTCGGTTGACCTATTGTAAAAAGGTTTTGGGGTCCCTTTCAAAACCCACTTTTAATATAATTTTTACCTACAAAAAAAAAAACAAGGAATCAACATTTAATTTCTTTTTTAAATAACACTATTTTTATGATATGTAGATCAATTGGCTCCTCAAACTTTGTAAGGGATGAAGGTTTAAGGTCCAAATATCGGGTTTTGCGGGATTGAAAGCTTGTCCCTTGTAAGGGATGGAGGTTCAAGGTCCAAATATCTGGTTTTGCGGGACTGAACGCTTGTCCCTTTGTACTTTTAGCAATGAAAATATCTAAAATGATCATGGTGATTATAGGAGCAGACTGTGTGGAGATATGTGTGGCATACTGTGACAATCATAAAAATCTAAACAACGACCATAAAAAAAACCAACAACCTACTAAAATTCGTTAGGGCTAATCCCTTTCCTTAAACTTTCAGTGGTGTAAAACATTTAAAATGATCATGATGATTATAAAAATGGACTAAGGAAATCATAGTGTAACCGATCATAAAAAAAACAATACTGAAATTCAACCAAACAAAACAATACCGGAACTCAACCAAACAATCTACGCGGAGGCCACAGGCCAGAATTCCAAAATCAAAAAAATAAATAAATCCTACCAACCAAATAACATTGTATAAAATTAGGTAAGGTTGTGGATATCAGGTAAAGTACATTGACTTTATAAGTTTGTTTTTTTAGGAAAATATATTAGTTTAGATATAAAGAATATATATCTAAAAATATTAAGAGTTATTAATCTTGAGGCGTCTATTTATTTTTTTGTAGTGTGATTTTCAAGATAAGCATATGAGGATTGATAACTCTCAGCGTTTTTAGATATATATTTTTATATGTAAGCTAGTTTATTAAACAGTTGCAACGGTTGGTTAGTCGACTAATGACTAATTTAAATATTATATGCAAGCTAGTTTATTAAACAGTTGTAACGGTTAGTTAGTCGACTAATTTAAATATTATATGCAAGCTAGTTTATTAAACAGTTGTAACGGTTAGTTAGTCGACTAATTTAAATATTTTAAATGTTTAATGGTTGATTAGTCTATTATTTTAGTTTAAATATTTTAAATATTTTTGTTAATATCAATTTTTTTATAGTTAAAAAAAAATTGTTCACACGTGACATGCCATTGTAGAAACGCCTGTCGGCGTAATTATTTATACTGTGAACAATGGAAGCATATTATGAAACGTTTGTTAAAAACGTAGATCTTTTCCTCTTCTACTTGCTGCATGCGGCTCTTTTTCAATTCGTTATTTTTTTTAAAGGTCGGTTTGTATGATAGATAATAGGGATTTAAGACAATTAATAGTAGTATTGTTGACTGTTGAAGAAAATTAGAATTTTTTACTTCTTGCTTTTATTTATTAATTTGTGATCTTGGTTTGAAAGATTGTGTAGTTTATGTCTTAAATTCATGAGATTGTGAGGTTTAGTATTTTTTAATAAGTATTTTAATTATTTTTTAAATAATAAAATATATTTATTTTTAGTTAAATTAATTTTTTTTTTTTAATATTAAGGGATGGGGTTTTGATCAAGAATTTTTCAACCTGTTACAACAACTTCATCAGGGAAATACACATCCACCCCTCACACACTCACCCATGCCACAGTTTGAACCTTGGACCTCTTGAAGAAGAGTTAAAACCCAAACCACTGCGCTACACCCCAGGTGCTTTAGCTAAAATAAATTAAGTTATAAGTATTTTAATATTTTTTAAAGGTAGGTTTGTATGGGATTTAAGACAATTAATAGTAGTATTGTTGAGTGTTGAAGAGAATTAGAATTTTTTACTCCTTGTTTTTATTTATTAATTTGTCAATCTTGGTTTGAAAGATTGAGTAGTTTATGTCTTAAATTCATGTGACTGTGAGGTTTAGTATTTTTTTAATAAGTTATAGGTATTTTAATTATTTTTTTAAATAATAAAATATTATATTTAATAGTAGGTAAATTAAATTATGTTTAGTTTTTTTATTTGATTTTGAAGATTGTATTTTTTGTGGTTATGTTTGCAAAACAAAATTTTGACTATTAATAATTTATGCAAGAAAGATTTTTATCTTTCTAATATTTGTTTTTTGTGTTTTAAGGATGTTGAATATATGGATCATCTTTTCATCTATTGTGATTTCTCAAATAAGGTGTCCAATGTTTTACTGAATTCTTTTTTTGTTAAGTGAACGTTACCTCGACTTTCAAGGAACTTTTCACTCAATGAAAATCCTCCTTTATTAGTCACAACTTCACTAGGGTGTGGGATTTGGTTCTTCCTCATTTTTTATGGGGTATCTAGTAGGAGAGAAACGAAAGAACTTTCAAAGATGTTAGGGATGAATCATTTGTCTTTAGAAGGATTAAAGTTGCTATTGAGAATAACTTGGCTATCTTTGTGTTGGTCAAATATATGTCTAATCATACAAACTACGTTTGTGCGCCCTAGACATTGTCAAAATTGAATGACTGGAGGAAAGGAATGTCCTCCGTGTCAATCTCCAAAGAGGGTTGGCTCCCAAGCTAAATCCTACACTGGTTGAAGACTAGAGTTACGGGAAAGAAATTAGAAAATGCGAAAAGAGATGGAAAATATGGCCACAGGTCGAAAGCGTAGGATTTGGGACAGACTAACAACATGAAATTCATCCAAGTATGAAATAGCATGTAACAAAAGAGAAGTAGTAAAATTTACTTATAAACTTGCAATAACAACCTTCAAAATAACACTCCACCACTCACTCCCTCATTAGCAACATTTAAATTCAGATTCAAAATTCAAATCTAACAACAAATAAGACACAAAAATGTAAAATAGAAGTGCACAAATACAGAAAGAAATTGCACACAAGATCACTTGTAAATTCAGAAGCCTTGTGTCTTCTATTGATGCAGAGAATTGGGAGAATTTTCTTGCAAAGTGTATAATTCAGTACAATGAGAATTCAATAGTATTTATATAGGATTTCGCCTCTTTCATTAAATGCACATGGAGACAAAATGATCGCAGATCAGGAACCATGGTGAGGAAATTCTCCCTCAAAAATATTGAAAATTCATTCTCTTGAGACAACGATCTAGCTATCAAGGAAAAATATTTAGAAAATCAGCATCTTCGGCCATCGATGCACAGAAAATCGCAAGGCTTGGTCGTTGACTTGATACGTTAGCCGTCCTCAAAAATGCACCTCCCTTTGGAAATCATGAAAATTGCCTTGCTCTTTTTTAAATACTGTAGTCTCTTTTTCTCGAGATTCACGACCTTGAGTTACTCTTTGCTTCAATCATTTAATTTTGACCATTCGCTTGACTTAGGCGCTTTTTTAAAACCTGGGACATTATTGACTGCACAATTCTCCCGAACTAGACAATCAACTAATGTGCATTCATTCTTTTTATTGTGTCCCTTGGTCATAGCAGCAATAAATTCTTTGCTTCCTCATGAAGGCGCCTTCAACAATTGCTTCATCTACTTTGAAATTTACGTTCGCCTTCAAAAAGGGTGAAAAGAGTTATCGCCTTCCCTTTTGGGTGAACAAAAATGCTTTCGCTAGAACTTGCCTTCGTGATGCATTCGTCTGAAATGAATATATGTGACGCATTCGCCCAAAATTTGCTTTTACCAGTACGTTCGCCTCTCGGAAGGGCGAACGGTATTTTCGCCCCTCCACGAGGGTGAAACTAATTTTGACCTTTCCATCCAAATTGACTTTTTGACGACACATATTTTACGACGTCTGCCCTTAAGAGGGGCGAACGGGTCTTTCGCCTCACTCCGGGGGCGAACGCATTTTTGGGTCTTTCGGCACTCCTATGATATTTTAAATACGTTCGCCCAACAATGAGGTGAACAAGGCTTTCGCCCCATCCTTGGGGCGAACGTATTTTTACAACTTGGGTGCCCTTTACACTGGGCCATTTTTTTTTGCTGCTATTTCGCCTTCACTTCAATCTTGGGCGCACGGTGCTTTCACCCCATACTTAGGGCGAAAGCGACTTTATTTTCAGCAAATCTCACTTGATGTTTTTGTACTTCTATTTTTGTGGGTAATTCAAATTATTTTTAGGCTATTTTCATCAAGGCGCATCAATTTCTATGATCTTTCGAATGACACAAATTTGCATTTATAGTGCAGTTTTCAACTTTTATACTTAAACATTCATCATCTCCAGGCTAAAAAAGTATATATACAAATAAAACAAAAAAATAAAATAACTGCAACATATAAAATTGGCCCAAAATAATTTTTTAGGATTAATGTCATCGCATTACAATCAAAATGCTCCATTAAAATAAAACCAAAATCCCAATGTGGCAAAGTGCAAAACTGCCAATATTTTTGGTGACTCACGGGGTATCCAGCTCGCATGGATGCAAGCGATCCTAGGCCTTTATCCATTGGGATGCTATGGAGTCTTTTTACCAACTGCCTTGGTTGATGCTTTTATTGTAGATGCCTTTCAATGCACCTCCTCTTCGGCTTTCTCCTTGGCCTCGACTTCGGTCGCAACTTTGAGAACTTTGGCTCGCTCTACTTCCTCAACGGCATTTTCTACCGCTTTGCGTTCTGCTGCTGCTCTTTCCTCTTGCTCTCTTAGGCTCTCAGAAATTGCCTCATAAATTGTGACTACCTCTTTCCAAGCATGAGTAGTGAATAGGCAAGGAACACTCAACGACTCGTGAACAAAGCGAAGATTTTGAATATCATCCAAGCTGAGGCGCTTCGCTCGTTGAGCCAGCTCATACAATGATAGCTCCAGGCGTGTATATTTTTGCATTAGGGGCAATACCTATGCTTCCATGATGGGCTCCTCCCATGCATCAATTTTAGAGGTATCTTCCATGAACTTCTTCCAGGTCGCCTCCAATTGCTCTTGCGGCAGGGGTTCACCCCACTCATCTATAAAGTCCGGAAATCCCAACTCGATAAGAGTATTAAAATGAGTCATGGAAATGGTATGTTCTCACTCGATGGTATTGAGGATTGTTCGGCCTTCTCTCACCAGGTCCATCCTTTGAAAATAATTGCGTAGCGTGACCTTGGTAGTTGACCAAGCGTGATCCATTTCTCTTAGAGGGTGAATATGTATGTTGGAATTGGCCAAGGCCTAAATTTTTATAGCCATTTCCATGTGCGGCTCTAGCATTCCCTCAGTAGTATCTATCAATTGTTGCCCCATCTGAATCTGTATCTGAACGGCCCAAAGATAATGCAACACCTAAACTGCCTATGCGGCCAACTTCTCACAGTTCTGGGTAGAGCGAAGACGGGCCTCCTTGATGCTTTTTAGAGAGAAACTAGCAACCTGTGCAGCCTTCTTTGCTAGCTAATTTTTCATGTCCTCAAGCTGCTGGTGGAGCTTATGCATCTCTATTCTGGCAGCATCTCTTTCTTTCAAGTGCACTTCGACCTGTCGGTGCAAGTGTTCATTTTCTGTGGTAGTCTTTTCTTCTTGCGCTCTACTTTTCACCAAGGCAATTTTGAGCTCAATAATTTTATTTTCATTCTCAAAATATTTCTCCTTGTAATACTCACCATGCAAGTATACCGAGCTCATGTCAACCTGTATATTGCCCATATTTTCCATCGGATTTATCCTGGTGAGGTCTTCTATTATAGTCTCACAGACGTAATCACTTGGCAACATTTCTCCTTGTGGCTTTTGGACCAAGGGAGTGATTCTAGTCGTGTGAGCTTCCATAGCGACCGGATCAAAGGCAACTTTCTTAATCGACCGAGTTGGAGCCAAGGCCTCTTTTCACCTCCTACTTTTCAGCCATTGTGATGAACTCAGGTGCACCCGATTAATTTTTTCTACATCTGGCTGTTTTGGCACTACCTGTACATCGGGCAATGCTTGCAATTCCAAAAATGGGGTGAATGGAATCAAAACTTCTGAGCGGCTAGGCTCAAAGGAAGTGGATGAGATGGCTAGAAGAGGGGGAATGAAAATGGTGGATTGGATAGAGGAACCGGGTTCGGTTGCAGTTATGCTTACTCTAGGAGGAGCTTGCGTACTTACAGCCTCAATGGTAGTGGTGGCGGCAATGGAAGGGGAAGGGCACAAAAATGGGTTCGGCTCGGATGCATACGAACTAAAAGAAAGGGAGGCCGAAGAGATGGGAAGAGAAGAGGGAGCAGTAGTGACTTCAAGAAGGGAAGAAGATGGAAGCGAAATAGATATGGAGGGCATACCAAAGGGTGGAGAAATGGAGACAAAAGATGATGGGAGTGAATCAGAAGTCACTACATGCTCCGGAGAAGAAGAAGAGGGAATAGAAGACGTACCTTCGGGCATGGGCACCATGTGATGTGGTGATGGGAGCGGCTGTGAAATCACTTCTTCTTGTTGTTCTTCTGCTCTCTCCTCAATATTCACATTGTCTGCGACATCCACAACTTCCACTTGAGAAGTCTCCGACTGATGGTCCTCCTCTTGTTCTAGAACCATTGGAAACATTTGTGCAACCATAGTCGGAGCCTCTATTACTGGTGAAGGATTAATAACTATCATCGAAATAACAGGAACTGCAATAACTAAAACCTCAGCAGTAGAAGTAGTGACGGCACCAGTCCTTGGTATTTTTGTTGCCTTGGGAAATGGTGGCACCTTTGGCATATTTTGCTTCTCCGATGTAGGTGCCTCCTCAACTTTTTGCCTCATCCATTGTGATCTTCGTCTAAACATGTATTATTGTTCTTCTTCCTCTGGAGTCTCCTCCTCAACCAACGGATGTTTTCCCTCTATCTCACCTTCACCACTATCGGAGTGTTGAAAACTCTATGGTAGAATGTTGGTGAAAGCAACGGGCTGATATGAATCAACATACTCATCATAAATCTCTAAAAATGACTCATCCAACTTCAGCTCGTAAGGAGTTGTTGGCTTCCCTCAGTGAACCCGCATTATCCACCAATTCATAATTTTCTCCTCAGTCCATTCAGGCTCACTTTCTTTAACTTGGCTAAACAAACCCGGCGGAGGGATTTGAGATTTATACCTAGCTAGATTATACTCCACCTCTTGCTCATAGCAATCGTGCCAAGGTGGAAGCATCGTCATCTTTTCAATATGCCAATTCATATCGGGCCCATAAAAATTATTTTGATTCTTCTAAATATCGAGTCGAGGGCAACAATGAAATGATTTGGATTTTATAATTGCTATAAACTTGCCCAACGGGTCATACCTCCAACGTTGTGGTAGTTCTATCAGTCCCAAATCCTGCAACATTACTGTAAGGAGCCGATTCTATCCCACTTGGCTTACTTCTATGCTGCCAAATTTAAATGGCATATTGCACATCATTTTCTTATCGCACATAGCTCCATACACATCATTCACATAATCCGACTGGTGCACTACTTCCATAGCAAAAACATGCTCAGTGGCAAAATAGGGCAACAAGAATGGCTTACCCGTAAAACCAAAAATTCTCACAACTACGCCCTGAGTGAGCAGAAAAATATCTCCTTTTTCTTGGGCAACCAATGCTTCTCTTAATTCTCGTGGCACCCTCTCACATGTACCGCAAAGTAACTCTATCGTAGGCCCCAAAAACCAACTATTAAAACTGTAAAATGACTCCCTTTTTGTCAAGACGGAAGTCCACATATAAACTGGCAGAGGTTCATTTTTCTCATCTGTCTGTGTTACTGCAATGAAAGGAAAGCACCGTTGGAGTTGGAAAAAGAAATACCATACCAAAAAAGAAGTGTGCCTGAACGACTTTTCCTCCCCAATTTGCAATTTTTCCAACTGAAAATTCAACCTTCGAGAAATAAAATCGGCCCAATCGAAGAAAATTGGATTGGTGCCCTGTCTCATAGCTGAAGGAGAATAGAATTCCACCCGGAAAATACATTGTGCTAAGGCCACTTGCCACTTATGAATGGTATCATCTGAAGGTAAACCTGCGACCCACACCAACATTGAATAAATATCCAAGCTTTTAAAATCCGTGAGCGACTTTGGAAAATTAGGAAGCTGCCCCATCGGTGGCTCCTTAATCAGCTGGGTCTCCATAAATTGATCGCATTGTTACCATGGAGACATATCTATCCTCCTGCTCATTAGTATGCAATTTTTTATGGACCCCATAGGAAGGAGGCTTTAAACCACAAGCGAATGCCTCTCGAACCTCATCCAGGGTGATGGTGAAGAGTATTTCCCTCTTTGCATTTCTCACAGCTCTAGTAAATGGGTCATAAAACTGAGCGATAAGCCGCACTAGCTCAGGACAAGGATGAACCGGTGGGCACAGGTACTAGAACAGCTATGAATGATAGGGCACTATCAGCCAACTTTCTTATGTCACCCCCTGGTTCACTACGAACTCAACATCCTGCCGTAATCTTTCCACCCCTTTGTGGGTAATGATACAATCACCGATTTCTGCCATTGTGTCATCATACGGGTCTAAGTCGACATAGTCATTCCTTCGGGCCTTCTTAGCTCTAGATCCTCCTCTTTTCTTTGACTTTTTGGGCTCTGTAGCCTCTATAATTTCTTTAGTCTCTTTACTTCGCTTCCCCATCATTTCTTTTCCCTGACAAATATTCTGAATACTCTCTGGGAACTTTTGCAATGATAGTTCGAAATACACGGCGGTAATAAAAATTTGAAAAATAAACTGTAGGCTTTTACCTCATCCTTTATATAGAGCGCTCTCCCAACTACCGCAATAAATGCCGAGTTACCCTAGGCGCTTTCAGGAGAACATGAGCATTGATTCGCTCATCGGGCACCACTCCCGATGCTTTAACGGTATCACCTTTGATTCGTTGCCAAATCATCCTAGGAAAGAGTGCCCTCCTTGCTGCGTAAGTTTATTGTAAATCGTGCCCTGGTTGTCGAAGCTTGCTTGGAAAAATAAATCAGCCACCTGAAAACCAATGGTATGTATTCTTTGCTCCTCGGGAACACAAATCTTCTGTAGGGTGCACGTTTAAATTAAATGCCTTTAAAACATTCCTCTACTTGCATTCCTGCTCTCTAATAGTTGCCACGTGTTCAAGGGCGCAATTCCTTCCGCAACGTGCTTCCGAAATCATGCGCTTTCCCTTTTCCTTCAACGAAGTCATTTTATGGGCATCTTCGATTTGCTTGGTAATTTTATGGCGAATTGCCTACTTTAATAGACTTATCTCTTTTGCCTTTTTGCCCATATTTAGAAAATCTGATTTTCTAAAAAAAAAAACACAAGATTGCCTTTTAAAGTGCTTTTCTTCTCCCTATTTTTTCTTTCTCTTTTTTTCTTAAAACGATGCTTTGCATTAATCTGAAAAACCATTTTACTAAAAAAAACAAAACGCATGAGCTCCCTTTTTTTAGACATTAAATCCTTATCGCTCCAAATATTCCCTTTTTTTTTTTTTAAACAAACTTCACTTTATCTTCCCCAAATTAGGGGCAAACGGTCGTTTCGTCCCATCTTCGGGGTAAACATGATTTTGACCTTAAATGTCACGTTGACCAAGGGCTCCAACATATATATTTTTGTGCTCGTCCGTGCCCGAAAAGGGCGTCTATGCCATCAACGAGTTCGCCCCAACCTTGGGCGAACGAACGTGTCGCCCCCTCTTCGGGGTGAACACGACTTCAAAATATACTTTTTCTTTTGTTCATTCACCCCAAACTGGGGAAAAACTTAGCTCCCTCCTTGGGGCGAAAGCTCTAAGCCCCTTTTGCTTTAATTACGTTTCAACACTTTGAGAGGGGGTGAAATCTTGCTTCTTTTTATGCCCAATTTAGATTTCCAAAGGGACGTCCTTTTACTAGGAATCACATAACGCCATTTTTTCTTTTCTTTCTTTTTTTTTTTTTTTATATAAATATACCATCGTCATTTTAAAGCAAATAAAATACTATCAAAAGAATATATACATATTTACAAGATGGTACCTCATTAAAATCTTGTCATTGAATATAGGCCTTCAAGTGAAGACCATTCACTGGAATAGGAAGATCCCAACCCTCCATGTCACGAAGATGATAGGCATTTGCCGAATTTACTACGGAAATATGAAAAGGGCCTTCCCAGATAGCATCAAACTTATGGTGTTTCCCTGGCTTAGCCTTCTTCTCGTTCCATTTGAGAACTAAGTCTCCCACCTGAAAACTGTGCTCAGTTGTTTTCTTTCCGAACCACTTATGCATCTCTTTAGTGTGCTCGGTGAATGCTTGATAAGATTGTTCTCTATCTTCTTCCAACTGCAATAATTGTGCCAATATTGCACTCATAGGATCGTACTCCTCATCTTCATCTTGAAATAACTGCAATGTTTGAAGGATCGGAAGCTCAATGTGGGTGGGCAGAATGAGCTTCTTTTCCATACACCAAAGAATATGGAGATGTTTTGATAGATTTTTTTATGGATATGTGATCCACCCAAAGAGCCTGGTTCAACAACAAGTGCCAACTCCTTTTGTTATTTCCCAGTGTCCTTTTTAAAATACGCAACAAATTTTTATTGGTAGATTCGGCCAAACCATTCCCTTATGGGTAATAATTGGACGATGTTTTGAGATAAATTCCATATTTGCTAGCGAACTCTATGATTTTGGCCCCAATGAATGGAGTTCCATTATCAATTACAATTGAATCTGGGATGCCGAAGCGAGTAATGATTCCTTCCAGAAAAGAGATGACGGTCGCTTGATCAGCCTTCTTGGTGGGAATAGCCTCCACCCATCTGGTGAAATAATCAGTTGTCGTTAAGATGTATTTATGTTCTACGGAAGAATGTGGATCAATGACTCCAATGAAGTCAAGACCCCACTGCTGAAAAGGTGCTTCCACTTGAATTGGGCGTAGAGGTAGTGCTCCTTTCCTGATTCTGCCAACGTATCGCTGACAGCTATCACAATGTTGACTTACTCTATGAGCATCGATGAATAGAGTAGGCCAAAAATAGCCAGCTCGGATAATTTTTAAGGCCATGGGCCTGCCTGCATAGTGACCACCGGATAGCCCAGAATGAAATTCTTCTAATATTTTTTCCTTCTCAGATTCCTTCACACATCTAAGGAGAACTCCATCAATATTTTTGTGAAATAGCCCATTAGGCAACAAAACATATTTGAGGGCTTGCAGCCTAAACCTTCGACGTTGCGAAGCATCAAGGTGTGGTGGACACTTCCCAGAAGTAAAGAAATCAATAAGCTCCTCTGTCCAGTCACGATTGCTTGGAGTATGATTTACACAAATGCTTTCACCAACCTCTTCCTCTTGCATCATATCCAATGATTCAGATGCGACACTTTTAGCTAACTCCTGGCATAAAGCTCACCCACGAACTAGCTTTGTTGGTCGGATCTCCACGTCATATTCTTGAATTTTTGAGACCCAACCTGCCCTTTTGTCACCTAGTTCTCCTTGGAGTATGAAATTTCGAACATCGGGATGTATAACATAAACGATAGTTTTGCTCTGGGAAACAAAGTGTCGAAACTTCTTCAATGATTTCATCACCACGTACACCTATTTCTCAATGAAATTGTACTTCTCTTGGTGGGGTGCAATGACTTGGCTCAGGAAGGCAATTGGCTTCTCATCTCCATCTTCTTGCTTCTATGTCAAAACTGCAACATAGCTCTCTTGCTCACCTACTGCATAGAGAATGAAGTCCTTTGAATAATCAGGATTAATCAACACTGGAGCTTGGGTGATTCTTTCCTTGATCTCCTAAAAAGCTCATCTTCTGGCTTCTGTCCATTTAAACTCGGTATTCTTCTTTAAGAGCTCAGTCATGGGTTTCACAACCTGAGCAAAGTCAGCAATAAACTTGCGGATGAAATTTATTTGGTCGAAGAAAGATTGTAAGTATTTTTTGTTAGCAGGCAATGGTAGCTTCAAGAGTGCTTCAGCTCTTGTAGGATCAATTGCCAATCCTTCTTGTGAGATCACATGACCCAACAATTTCCCTTCTTTAACAACAAATATTGACTTCTTCGGATTAATAGAAATCCTGAACTCATGGCACTTCTCGAACACCTGCCTCAAATGAGAAATGTGGTCTTCTCTACGATGTGAAAACACAGTCATGTCATCAAGATAGATTACAATAATTCTATTCAATAACTCACCGAAAGCGATGTCCATAGCCCTCTGAAAAGTAGCGCCAGCATTTGAGAGTCCAAATGGCATCCGTTGGTAGGCAAATGTGCCCCACTTAGTGGTGAATGTTGTTTTATGTTGGTCCTCATCTTTCACCCATATTTGATTATAACCAGAGAAGCCATCTAACAATGAAAATATTTGTGCGTCGGCAACCACATGAAGGATTTGATCAATCTGTGGTAGAGGGTAATGATATTTTAGTGATGCCTGGTTCAAGTTCCAAAAATCTACACACAATCGAATGTCTCCATTCTTTTTCGTACTGGCACCAGATTCGCCACCCATGTCGAGTGCTTAATTGGGTAAATTATCTTCGCCTCTAGCATCTTTAACAATTTTACCTTCATGAGTACTTCTATCTTGGGATTGACAGGTCGTTGTTTTTTTCAAAAAGGTTTTACTCCCTCCTGTAGCTCGATGGTATGTTGGATCACATTCTTGTCATATCCCTTCAAATCCTGATAGCTCCATGCAACGATGTCGGGGTACTCATAGCACAAGTTCTTAATGTCTTCCAACTCTTTCGGCATGCAATCAGTTCTAATTTTGATGATCTTCTCAGGCTCTAGCTGTAATTCCTTATACTCCTTGGCATCCACCTTGATCCTGTGCTTTTCAGCCCTATCATTTTGATCAAATAAACTTTCCAGTGAAATCAGTCCCCTAGGAATGTGATTGTTCTTTAATTGTATCATCCCCTCCATCTCTTCTTCAACAAGATTTCTATCATCTGTGCTTGCAACTTCCTTGATCAAAAAATTGACTATTTGCTCATCATTATCGAATACTTGCCAATAGATGTTCTTGTCAGGGACTGAGGGTCTATAGATCACCCTGACAGTCTTGGGATTTCTGACTATTTGCTCCATGGGAGAATAATTTGCACCAAGAGAGGCTAGAATATCTACGTGTTTGTTTTGCTCATGGGAAATCGCTTGAATGTTCAAGGCTGTGAAGGATTCAAACAAATCCCACACTTTGTTGCGATAGGCTTTTAGGTAATGTTGCTTAGACACACATTTATTTGTGGTTTGATTGACAATGAGTTTGGAGTCACCAAAAATTTGCAACTGTTTGATGCCCAAATTTTTGGCCTTCTTCAATTCGAGGCACAACGCTTCATATTCGGCTGCATTATTTGTGCAACTCCAAGTCAATCTATAAGAATAAGTCTTTTGTAACCCCATGGGAGAGATCAAAATAATACCAGCTCCTGCGCCATTCTTACATCTAGCGCCATCAAAATAAAGCTTCCATAACTGATCTATGATAGGATCCAGGGAATCAGGGACTTTTTCTTCAATTTGCTCTGGTTTGGTTATTGTATAACAACCAATGTCCATTCCAATCATTGCATTAAAATCTATGAGTGAGAATTCATCTTCAAGGTGAAGTTCACCAAGCGCTTCTTCCATCAAGTCAACCTCTTCTAATTCTTTAGTCATCATGTTAACTGCACCTGGAGATTTTTCTTCCTCCTCCAACTTCTCAATATGAAAATTTGATGGCTTTTCATTATATATGCGAATTCTCTTTCCTTTAAATGGGATCTCCAAATGCGAGTAGTCCAAGGAAAGGTATCCTCCCAGTTTCGTTGTGAACTCCCTTGAGAGGCACATGCTAAAGTATGGCTCCAGGTCAACCACTACTACTTCCTGGATGACCATGATTTGTGGCATGCTATGTAGAACGATGGGAATATCTTTGATTACTCCCACCATTTTGACCGGAGTCCCATCCAACTGCAACACTCCTGGGCTACTTCTTGTGTATTCCATCCCCATCACTTCACATACTGCCTTTGGCATGATAGTAGTCGCAGCACCAGAATCAATCATACAATTGTGTACAATCCACCCCTCCATTCTGAGTGACAAATAAAATGGGGGTGGCCTATTCTTTCCAATGGCCGAAGTTGGTAGCGCTTGCACCAACACTATTTGAGAAGGATTTTTCTTTTGATCTTTAGCAGTCTTCAAAGACTCTTGCAGCAGGTCAACTTGTCCAGGCAACTGTAGTGCATCATATAAGCTCACTTTTATGGGTATCTTCTTCATTTCTTCCACAATATTATAATTTGAGACGGTCAAAGCCTTCTCTTTTGTAACCCACTCATACTTGTCCTGGTACTGCTGAGTAGCTTCTACCCTTTGTCTCTTTGTCAATGACGGGTACTTGAGGTGCTCTTTGGCCTGCTCTTTCGTTTCATTCTGCATTTGGGTAGTTGTTGTAGGTTGTGAAGTTGATGCTTTTGTTTGTGCCTTTTCTTGAGTTTGCTTAGGTAGTAAATATTTTAACATGACAGAATCCTATTGCTTAGCCATTGCACCAGGTGCTTTCACTGGAGGTTACCCTTTTTCATTTTGCACCTTTGGTTCTATAGGCACCTTCAAGGGTTCAAGCTCAACTGGATCTACAATTACTGGCTTCTTTTCGGACCTCGTAAGAACCAAAACTTGCTCCAAGGATGGCATCATAAAATTATGATCAACCTCCCTGATCATGTTGACTTGTCCGCCAGCTGAACTTTTTGCAAGCGTCTACACATAGTTCATATGCACCATGCAGGTTTCTTCTCCATGAGGATCATTGCATGTTGAACACCAATACGCCTTTTCTATCGTGCTAGTCTCTTCGTTTGCTAGCACCGTTGTGCTCTTCTCAGGGCCTCTACTAGTAGATGCTTGCTCTCGAGTAATCGGTGGAGTTTGAAATCTCCTCGACCAAAATTCAGCCTCAGCTTGCTTCTTCCTTACCATCGTAAGCTCATTTGATATTGTCCTTAAGGCTGAATTATTAGATTTCACCTCTTGTAACAATATCGTGAAAGGATCAGGATTAGAAGGTGCGGGGGGCACTGGCAAAGGTAGAGGTGCTGGCGGTGCGGGAAACGGTAATGGGACCAATGGTATCGGTAATGCTGGAAAAGGAATGGATGATGGCAATTGTGGTACTGACTGAGCGGGTAACTGTGGAAAACTTGGAGCCGGGTGTTGTGGGATAGGGATCAAAGTGATTTGAGGTGGGCCTGAGCTCCATGAGGGTACTAGGTACATGGAAGGCATGGGCTACAAAAATGCACTTGAATACAAATGCTGCGGTAGGTCAAGTAGAATAGGCATCATCATTTTTGGAGGAAGCTTACCTATGGCAATCAAGTCGGATTCAAATTTTTGGGCCTAGGTATACAGATCAGGAATGGTATTCATGTTGGTTTGTCGAAAAACCATGCCAATGTCAGTGTTGAATTCCCTAAGGTAATAGAATGCGGCTTGTTCATGCATGGGCCACAAGCCATCAGGAACTCTTTTCCAGCTTTGAGCGAACCTAGCATTGAAATCAACTATCTCCTCCTACGGATGTCTTTGGATTGTTGTAAACTGATGCATCAAGGAGTATGGGTCAGCTTGTTCATGGAAATTTTTTATCAACAACTCCGCCAACTGATCCCATGAGGTAATAGTACTAGGTTGCAACGATCTGTACCGAAGAATTTACAATAATACAATAAAACAAAATTGGAGCAAATATTATCTTCTTATTATCTGGAATAATTCTGGCAGAGTTTCAGTACTCTGTTACAATCTCCTCACCAGGCTCTGGAAGAGCTCACACACTTGCTACAATGCAAAATTCTTCTTCATAAAAGAAAACCCTAAAACTGCCTTAAGTAAGAAAAAACAAAGCAAACCCTAACCCTAGCAAATCACATCCGTCGGATCTACATCGACGGTGTTTATTACATGTCTTAGTATTTCGGCCATAACTTTTGACTCGGGTGTCCGTTTGAGCCCATTTTTTTCAGATTGCACAGATTTCGAAGCTCTACGATTTTGTTTTGTCTCCTCTAAGAGGAGATGCTTTCCAAGGCTGAAAACATCATCTAACGGCCCAAATTTTTGTTTTAATGTATGGCTGGCCAGATTTCCAACATTCTCCCCCTTGTTGGTAAGGGGACTGACTATCAAGTCCCTTAGCAGCAAAAACTGAGGTTTTACTACTCCCTTAGTAAAAATATCTGCTACTTGATCGTGTGTGGAGCAATACCTCAATTTAACTTGTTCCTTCTCTACCATGTCCCGAATGAAGTGGTACTTGATGTCGAAATGCTTGGACCTGGTATGGTGGATAGGATTATGTGCCAACTTAATGGCACTCTGATTATCATAGAATAAAGTAGTTGGAGTCCCTTGCTTCTCCCCAATCTCTCCTAGCACCTTTCGAAGCCACAATGCTTGTGCACTTGCCGATGTAAGTGCAATATACTCTGCTTCAGTAGAAGACAATGCCACTGTAGCTTGTTTCTTGGAACTCCATGTCACCAAACCTGAACCAAGAGAAAAGTAGTGCCCACTCGTGGATTTCCTATCATCAATATTACTACCCCAATCACTATCACTAAATCCCACTAACTTCAAATTCTTTGCCTATGAGTAGTGGATCCCATAATCAATTGTTCCATGAACATACCTCAAAATCCTCTTTGCTACCTTCAAATGTAACTATGATGGATTAGCCATATACCTAGAACACTATGAAACAACAAAGCATATATCCAACCTAGTGTTACAAAGGAACATAAGGCTACCAACAATACTCATGTACTCTATTTTGTTTGCCCTTTCAGCTCCATCCTCCAAACTCAAGATCTCCCCATGTGCAATGGGTGTTGCTACAGGTTTACATTCACTCAAACCAAATCTCTTCAGCATATCCCTTACATATTTGGATTGACAAACAAAAATCTCATTGCTAGTTTGATGTACTTCCATCCCAAGAAAGTAACTCATCAAACCCAAATCAGACATCTCAAACTCCTTCTTCATATCATGTTTAAAAGAATCATTCAAAGAAGAACTACTCCCCATAAATAACATATCATCAACATAAAGGCATACAATAAGAATATCATTACCTTCCCTTTTGTAGTACAAAGTGGGCTCACTCTTACTCCTTTCAAAATTACACTACAGGAAGTAGTCATGGATTCTAGCATACCAAGCTCTTGGAGCTTGCTTCAGCCCATATAGAGCCTTCTTCAACCTGTAGACTTGATCTTATTTTCCTTGGACAACAAAACCTTGTGGTTGTTCCACATATACTTCTTCATCTAAATACCCATTGAGAAATGCACTTTTGACATCCATATGATGCACCCTCCAACTTTTATGAGCTGCCAATGATAGCAACATCCTTACTGTTTCTTGCCTTGCCACTGGAGCAAATGTTTCCTCATAGTCCAAACCATATTTCTGAGTGAAACCCTTTGCTACCAACCATGCCTTGTACCTCTCAATGGATCCATCACTGTTCTTCTTGATCTTGTAGACCCACTTGCATCCTACACATTTCCTATCCTTGGGCAAATCACACAACTCCCAAGTATCATTCTTTTCAATAGAATGCATTTCTTCTTGCATAGCCTTCATCCACACTTTGTTAGTACTAGCATGCTCAAAACATGAAGGCTCAAAATCATCAACAACAACTTTTGAAACTTTAGAAACTTGTGAAACAAGTGCATAGTTTACAACATCACCTTTGGGATCTCCACTGTCATCATCTCCATAAAGATGCAGGTTCTCTAACCTCTCTATTACTGCATTCATCTCTGTATGTTGACTCCTTGTCACCCTCTTATGGAAATTCTTATCAAGAATTTGAGATTCTAGGTGATCCTTCAACAATATTTTACCTTTTCCTTTGGTCGATGGTGATGGAGGTGGAGAACTACTGGAAGAACCTTCTCTTGGACTTGAAGGTGCACTTGCAGAAGATGAACTAGAAACTTTTTCATGGCTGGGCTGAACTAAAACATGGCTTGGTTCCACCTTCTCTTCACCAAAAACATCCTCAACAAACAATTTTTGTGATCCCCAACTTCCCCCTTCATCAAAAATTGCATCTCTAGATACAATTATTTTATGTGAAATAGGATTAAAGAACCTGTAAGCCTTAGATTGCTCATTGTACCCAATAAAAATATATTTTTCACTCTTTGCATCCAACTTCTTCCTATTCTCACCATTAACATGCACAAAAGCCACACATCCAAAAACTCTAAAATGATTTACATTTGGCTTCTTGTTGTACCAACATTCATAAGGGGTAATATTCTCAAGACTCTTAGTAGGACTTCTATTTAAAATGTAATTAGCAGTCCTAATTGCTTCAGCCCAATAAAACTTACTCATACCTTTTTCTTGCATCATGCACCGTGCCATCTCCACCAAAGTCCTGTTCTTTCTTTCAGCCACCCCATTCTGTTGAGGTGTGTAAGGACTTGTTTTCTGCCTTTTAATCCCAAACTCACTACAAAAATCATCAAATTCATGAGAACAGAACTCACCTCCTCTATCTATCCTCAAACATTTGATATAATGACCACTCTCATTTTCAACTAGAGCCTTAAAATTCTTGAAGCAATTGAATGCCTCATCCTTATGCTTAATAAAATAAACCCAACAATATCTGGAGAAATCATCAATAAAAGTCAGAAAGTAAGAAGCTTTACCCATACTTGGTGTCTGCATTGGTCCACAAATGTCACTATGAACCAACTGCAATGGATGTTGGGCCCTCCATGCTTCACCATGCGAAAACTTCCCCCTTGCATGTTTTCCAAGTGCACAACCTTCACAAACCTCCTTGGAGTCTTCAAATTTTGGCAACCCATAGACAAGTGGTGAAAGCATCTTCAAACTCTTATAATTTAAATGCCCAAACCATAAATGCCATAGCCTCTCCTTACCTTCTACACCAAAAAATGCTAGAGCTCCCCCTTGATCTAAAAATTGTAATGGGAAGAGCCTGTTCTTGGTCATATTTATAGTGGTAATCAATTTTCTCCTCTGATCATAAATTTTGCACATTCTATCCTCAAACACTAACTTATAATCCTTTTCCAACATTTGACCAATACTCATTAATGAATGCTTCAAACAGGGTGCATAGTAAATATCTTTTACCTTCATTATTTTTCCTCTCCTGGTAGGAACCTCCATTTCTCCTTTCGCAACCACCTCCAAGCTCTTCTCATCCCCAAGCCTGATACTAGATTGATAAGAAGAATCAAGAGATGAAAATACATCCCTCTTGTCGATCATATGGTTTGTGCACCCACTATCCAGGATCCATGTCTCCTTTGTGCTATTCTATGTAGAGAGGAAAGTTGCTTGCTCCACTTTTTCTTCAATCATACAGAACAAAGTATCATCCTCATAGGAATCCTCTTCTCCATAATGTGCTGATTTTTTAGCCTGCAATCTCTCTCATAATGGCCATATTTGTTACAATTGTAACACTGCACATTTCTCATATCTCGACCTCTACCTCTTCCTCTTGCACTGGATCCTCCTCTTGCAGCATGAGCCTGGTCATTATCTAAATCTTGAGATCTTCCTCGACCTCTACCACCGTAGGAGCCTCTTCTACCTCCTCTTCCATTTCTTCCTCTTCCTCTGGAACCCCTACCGTGACCTCTTCCTCCATCATTCTATTTTGCCAAAAAATCTTGTTCCTCTATAGAACCTCCTTCTTTATCCTTCTTCCTCTTGGCAATTCTCTCTTCATGAGATGTGAGAGAGCCAATTAATGAATCTATATCCATTTTCGAGAGGTCTTTCATTTCTTCTATGATAAGGGCTGCACTGTCAAACTTCTCTGTCAAGGTTCTTAAAACCTTTTTAATTACTACATTTTGCTCTATGATCTCTCCAAGTGTGGCCATTTTATTTACTACTATTTTTACCCGAACACAGTAATCTCCTGCAGTTTCATTCTCCTCCTGTTTGAGATTTTCAAAATCTCTCCACAAAGTCTGCAACTTCACCTCCTTAACTTGGGCACTCCCCTGGTAATTCTCCTTCAACGCCTTCCAAGCTTCTTGAGCCGAAACGCAGGCAAAAATCTGAGGAAAGAGACTCTTGTCTAGAGCCGACTGGATGAAAGCCAAAGCCAAATTATTTTCTTTCTCTTTCTCCTGCATCTCCTTATTTTGATCTACAGTCAATGCACTCCAATATTTTGGTTCGATGAACCCAGCTTCAACGATGGCCCAAGCTCCTTTTGCCTTCAGAATCATCCTCATCCGGATGCTCCAATATTCGTAGTCGGAACCGTCAAATTTTGGGATCGAAATTGAATTGGTGTTGTTGGCCATAATAGCTCCCTTCAACATGAACTGAGATCTCCGAGAAGCTTCTGTAAAACTTGTAGCAAAAATTCCATAGTTACTCGAACCCAATTTCTCGATCGCCTCGCTCTGATACCAAATGAAGAATTTACAATAATACAATAAAACAAAATTGGAGCAAATATTATCTTCTTATTATCTGGAATAATTCTGGCAGAGTTTCAGTACTCTGTTACAATCTCCTCACAGGCTCTGGAAGAGCTCACACACTTGCTACAATGCAAAATTCTTCTTCATAAAAGAAAACCCTAAAACTGCCTTAAGTAAGAAAAAACAAAGCAAACCCTAACCCTAGCAAATCACATCCGTCGGATCTACATCGACGGTGTTTATTACATGTCTTAGTATTTCGGCCATAACTTTTGACTCGGGTGTCCGTTTGAGCCTATTTTTTTGTAGATTGCACAGATTTTGAAGCTCTACGATTTTGTTTTGTCTCCTCTAAGAGGAGATGCTTTCCAAGGCTGAAAACATCATCTAACGGCCCAAATTTTTGTTTTAATGTATGGCTGGCCAGATTTCCAATAGTACCAATACAACTTTCCTCTCAGCGATAGTACCAACAATTTTACCATTACATCTTCGTTCGTTATTCCATGGATTATAGCCAAAGAAGCTACATCCTGAATATGTTCATAGGCTATTTAAAGCTTTCAAAGCTGCTTGAGGCACTGGATTCTATGCTTATATGTTTAAGGTCCCTGAGGTATTCCATGTTGGGAACTGCCTTGGTGGCTGTGGCTACTATGGTGGTGGAATTTGGGCCATGTGAAATGATGTGTGAGGTGGAGCTTGAAGGATGCTAGTGGCAGTACTAACTGGACTTATGGGAGAAGAAAATACATCGACTAGTCATGAGGATGTGGCAGATGATATATGGGATGTATGAGGTAATGAATATGTACGATGTAGAGTGGCTAATTGAGGATGTTTCCCTAACCTTTGGATATCAAGCTCGTAGAACTTAATGGGATTTTCAAAATTTTGGCCTTCGATCTTGTATTCATGAGACACAGCCTTGGATGTCCTCATGTTTGGAGGTTTTTGGGTATAATCAAGTTGACAGATGTTCTAAATGTACAATATGAAGGCAAACATCAAACCTTAACACAGTCGAAAGTGTAATTTTCAAGGTCCCACCGGGCGTGCCAAAAATTATTGGTCAAATATCTGCCTAATAATACAAAGCTACGTTTGTGCATCCTAGACATGGCCAACATTGAATGACCAGAGGAAAGGAATGTCCTTCGTGTCAATATCCAGAGAGGGTTGGCTCCCAAGCTAAATCCTACACTGGTTGAAGACTAGATTTGCGGGAAAGAAATTAGAAAATGCGAAAAGAGATGGAAAATATGGCCACAAGCCGAAAGCGTAGGATTTGGGATAGACTAACAGCAAGAAATTCATCCAAGTATGAAATAGCATGTAACAAAAGAGAAGTAGTAGAATTGACTTATAAAATTGTAATAACAACCTTCAAAATAACACTCCAGCACTCACTCCCTCATTAGCAACATTTAAATTCAAATGCAAAATTCAAATCTAACAACAAATAAGGCACATGAATAAAATAGAAGTGCACGAATATAGAAGGAAATTGCACACAAGATCACTTTCAAGTTCAGAAGCCTTGTGTCTATTGATGTAGAGAACTGGGAGATTTTTCTCACAAAGTGTGTAACCCCCCTTACAATAAGAATTCAGTAGTATTTATAGAGGATTTCACCTCTTTCATTAAATGCACATGGAGAAAAAATGATCGCAGATCAGGAACCATGGTGAGGAAATTATTCCTCAAAAATATTGAAAATTCATCCTCTTGAAACAATGATCTAGCTTTCAAGGAAAAATCTCCAGGAAATCAGCATCTTCGACCGTCGATGCACAGAAAACCGCAAGGCTTGGTCGTTGACTTGATACGTTAGCCATCCTCGAAAATGCGCCTCCCTTTGGAAATCATGAAAATTTCCTTGCTCTTTTTTAAATACTACAATCTCTTACTATGGCTAACTGGGCTCTTGGTTGAGGAGACTTCACTTACTATGGATATCCTCCTAGATGGTGGCGTCAACAAACCATGGAAGCTCTTTTTTCCATTCTTACCATTTATGATAGTATTGTTTGTTGTATCTAGATTTATATATCCTTTTTTTAATAAGCTATGTGTAGCTTCTATTGGAGGTCACTCCCACTACGAAAACAAATATTACATAAATCTCATTACATTTTAACAAGTTAATTAAAGCATATCCAAATTTGTACTTTTATTAGATATATTCTTCATTTATCCTTCTATCAAAGATATTCTTCATATTCCTCAAACTGTTAAGTTTCCACAATCAACTCATTTTATATCAAATGCCTTCAAAAATTTAATTCTATCAAGATGAAATTCAGCACTACAAATGGCTAAAATATTTGATGTCCAACTTCTATATCCAAAAATATCTTATCTACAACAACCTCACAATTTCTAAATACCTTTTTTTAGGGTTCTTATTCATTCCCTTAATATTCCAAGATATTATTTTCATTGTTATTTTTTTTATTTGTGGGTTTAGCCCCACTTCTTGTCAACACTTGTGATATTTGATTTTGTTTTCCCATGTCAATATTCCTTTGTGTTTTTTTTCTCTTTTTTTTTGCTTCTTAGGTCTTCCTCTCTTTTTTTGACACCCAAAAATACTTTCCTCTTCATCAATCTCTTAAATTTTCTCACACTCCTCATAGTAAGACTTACCATATTTAGGTTTGCCTTGTTCAGAAGGATCTAAAGTGCAAGGAGTAACCTCAAAAGCACAATATTCTTTATGTTACCCTAGAAACCCTAAGTGCAAGGATGCTCTTCTCTAGCGATTACCTTCTTATTTTGCCCTAAAACCCTAAATTGTGATGGGTTTCTTCCAACCTCATTTCTATATTATTCTGCTCTTGAAACCTTAAATTGCAAGGGATACCACTTTCACTTTTATTACCTGAAGAAGATTCTATACTACTTGAGGAAAACAAAGAAAAATTACTTGGAATAAATTTGATCTCTTTTGTTGTCTTTATTTTAGACTTTATCTCCACATATTCTTTTGCATCTTTAATTCCTTTTGAAATTGCTAAATGATATTGTAGATAGGATTTGTTTGCCTCTTATTTTGGAGTGGAATATCCTTGATCTAATCTAGCTTCTATTATTGTATGATTTCCTTGCTTCATCTTGAAGTTTATCTCATGGCTAGAATTTTTTGTCTCTTTCTTCATAGTTTTTACTTTGCAAACTCTTGCCATATGTCCAATCTCAAAAAAATTGTGGCAACTAAATACAATTGTTAAGCTACCGGATGCAATGCTACCACTGGAAGTATCCTGAATTGAAAGAAATCATTGATATAACTAGAATCAATGTTAAAAATAAGATGGAAACTCTTATATAATAAAAGTGTATATTATTCGATGATTATATTGTGATAGCCTCATTGGGCTAATATACCTACATAAATATTTGTGAGTGTGAAAGGGTGTGACCCCCTTGTAATATAATAAATAATAAAATACAACTAATGAAGTATGTTAGGAAGGTCCTAACATGCCACCCTCCTTAGAAAAGAGCTTTGTCCTCAAAGCTGGAAATGTGGAAATTGCTCTTGGATATAGTGAAGAGTATCCCATGTAGCATCTTCTAAAGGTAGACCTTTCCAATGGATCAAGACTTCCGTTATATCACGATTACGAAGGTGGCGAGATCAACGTTCTAAGATAGCTTCAGGTTCAACCAAAAGTACTCCGTTGTCTATAAATTCAGGAAGGTTAGTTTGTATAGAGATGTGTGCTCTGTTGAGTGTTAATTTGTCATATTACCAATAATAACATGCAACTTAGAGTCTCGAACAAAAGACTCTTTCTTGCAAAGAAATAATTTATTTTATTTTCCTTCCTTTTATTATTTCTCCAAGTTTCTTTGTGAAATAGCTTTTACGTATATAAAAATGAATTCAATTTAATACATGCAACTGATATATCCCAGAATAACTCAAAATCTTGCAGATAGCTGTTAACAAGGGGCCTTTGTTGATTCTTAATGAACTTTATAATCTTGACTTGTTTGATTAATAAAAAAATAAACAAAAATCCTTTTGATGTTCTAATATTCACAATTTATTCTAAGGTTAACCTGTTCGTTTTATCTCCATTCAATAGTTCTGTTATTTCAGTGTTAGTCTCTGACATGAAATTAAGCATATCAAGGAATAAAGCAGAAACCGTTATTTTGAATCAGCTGGAAAATAATGAAGGATATTAAAATGATTCACGATCTCCTCCCTGCAAAATCCCAAGTTAAGAGATGAAATCCCCAAAACAACCCAACCGATCCGATCTGTACTAACACACAATATAATCAGATCAGATGCAAGACTCTAAGGAAAAGAATATAACTGCATCATTCTACAATTCACCTATCGTAACCCATCCCATGGCGTAAACGAAATAGATACAAGACAAAATGATGCAACGGAAAGATTGACAGTAAAACAATAGTTTTGGCTTCGATCTCCTTTTGATTTTACACACAAAAGTCGTGTTACCAAAGAAAAATCCTTTATTTCAATAAGTAATGCTTTTTTTGTTACAGTCTCCAGCCTCTGTATCCATCTACATTTTTGCTATTTAACCTTTCTGTCGCGCGTTCTTGGCTGCTCCATGACGCTTCGTTTCGACTCCCGGGACCCTTCGCTTCAATTCTTGCCTTTTGGTATTCTAACCCTTGCATGCAATCGTAACGCTCGATCTCTGCGGCCAGTAACTGTTGTTATGAAACGTTACTATGGTTCTGTCATTTCTGCCATGTGTCCTACGTCTCCTGCACCTTTCGTAACGCTTTCCCACGGAAATCCCGACAGAATTTGCATTCGGCCTCTTCCGTTTCCTAGTCGCGATAACGCGACATGTCGCGATATCGCGACATGTTCTTGGTCCGTACGCCCGCAGTAGCTTGTTGTAGCGATATCGCTACCGACTTTGCTTTGCCTTCTTTTCAAAAAGTGGTAGCGATATCGTTACCACTTTGGTTCCGAGCCTTCCTTTCAAAAAGTGGTAGCGATATCACTACCACTTTGGTTCCAAGCCTTCCTTCGATGAAGTGGTAGTGATATCGCTACCACTATGGTCTCGAGCCTTTGCTTCACGAAGTGGTAGCGATTCGCTACCACTTTTCCTTCGAGCCTCCGCTTCACGAAGTGGTAGCGATTCGCTACCACTTTCAACCTTGTGCTTCCTCTCGGCAACTCGTAGCGATGGAGAGACAGGTCGCGATTTCGCGACCCTTTCAACACTTAGGCATTTTTCTTCTCTTCTTCATTTTTAGCATCCGGGTCTTTGAGATCTTCCCTAAAACCTGCAAAAACAAAGGTGGGTCCCCACTTCTGGGGTGTGTTGTGGATGTATCACAACATGCTCCAACCATTGGTTTAAGGCAAGATACATGAAATACGGGATGAATTTTGGAAGAGGGAGGAAGCTCAAGTTTGTAAGCAATGACCCCAATACGTTGGAGAACCTTATAAGGTCCATAAAATTTGGGTGCTAACTTCTAAGAGCCTTTTTGTTTGAGAGATGATTGACGGTATGGTTGGAGGCATAGGAAAACCTTATCACCCTCTTGAAAACTACGCTCGCTCCTATGTTGATCGGCTTGTTGCTTCATGCAATTTTGGGCGATGTGTAAGTTCTCTTTTAGGATGCGTAGAATGTCATCTCGAGTAGAGAGTTTCGTCTCCACCGCTTGTACCTTTGTACTCCCGAGAATATAAGAAGTGAGTGATGGCGGTGTTTGGCCATATAATGCTTCATAAGGAGTCATTTTGATGGATGTATGGTATGAAGTGTTATACCACCATTCTGCTAATGGAAGCCATTTTACCCAATGGAGCGGTTGAGTAGAAACGAAACAACGAAGGTAAGTTTCTAAGCATTTATTAACAACTTCGTATGGCCATCGGTTTGAGGATGGTAAGCGGAGCTCATATGAAGTTGAGTACCTTGTAATTTGAACAATTCCTTCCAAAAAGTGCTAGTGAAGGTTGGGTCACGATCACTAACAATCGTTGAGGGCATACCATGTAATTTAAAGATGTTATCAAGGAAAAGGTGGGCTATAGTACTAGCGGTGTAAGGGTGAGCCACAGGACAAAAATGGGCATATTTAGATAAACGATCTACTACTACAAAAATTGTTGTTTTTCCGCCTGATTTTGGTAGTCCTTCAATAAAATCCATAGAAATATCCGCCCAAGTTTTGGTTGGTATAGGAAGAGGTTGAAGTAATCCTGGAGTAGCAATTGTCTCCCCTTTGTGTCTTTGGCAAGTCTCACACTCTTTTACAAATTTTTTGATGTAGTTTTTCATACCAACCCAATAAAAATATCTAGTTACTCTTTTATATGTCTTTAAGAACCCTGAGTGTCCGACAGTAGGTGAGGAATGTAATTCGTGGAGAAGTTTTTCACGATAAGAGGAATTAGGGGAGAGAACCATCCTTCCTTTGTACCTTAATATACTATCCGTCCAAGTGTATGGCGGTTTGCTATTAGGATTATGTTGGAGTTGTTGAATGATTGCATGGGTAGTAGGATCATTAATCCATTCTTCATGCACCTCATCTAACCATTTAGGAATAAGGGAGGAAAGAGCATGTAATTGAGGCATGTCTTCAAACTTCCTAGAAAGTGCATCGGTGACCATGTTGTCTTTTCCCTTTTTGTATGTAATTTCGTAATCATAGCCAAGTAGTTTAGTAACCCACTTTTGTTGTTTCGAGGTATTAGTACATTGTTCCAAGAAGTATTTTAGGCTATGATGATCAGTGCGTATAATGAAATGTTGTCCAATAAGGTAAGGTCTCCAATGTTGAATAGCGTGAACAATAGCCAACATTTCTTTTTCATAGGTAGAACGGGCTAGATTCTTTTTAGAAAATGCCTTGCTTGTAAAAGCTAGAGGCCTTTCATCTTGCATGAGTACGGCTCCTATTCCTACCCCCGAGGCATCACTTTCAATGATGAATGGTTTAGAAAAGTTGGGCATAGCTAGGACAGGAGTGGTACACATTGCATTTTTTAATGTAATAAAAGCTTCATCCGCTTGAGATGACCATTTGAAGGCATTTTTCTTAAGTAATGTTGTTAGAGGAGCTACGATTTTACCATAATTTTTGACAAATTTTCGATAATATCCTGTTAGCCCAAGAAACCCTCGTAGACTTTTTAAGGTTTTTGGAATAGGCCAAATTTTCACATCCTCAATTTTGTGAGGATCTACCTTAACTCCTTCCTTAGAGACAATGTGTCCTAAGTATTCGATTTCTTGTTTTCCAAAGGAACACTTTGATATTTTCGCATAAAGTTGATTTTCCTTCAAGATTCTTAATGCTTGGCTAATATGGTTCAAATGATCTTCCCATGTTTTGTTGTAAATCAAAATGTCATCAAAGAAAACTAAGATAAATTTACGAAGGAAAGGGTGGAATACCTTGTTCATTAGACTTTGAAAAGTGGAAGGAGCATTGGTAAGGCCAAATGGCATCACCAAGAATTCATAGTGCCCTTCATGAGTGCGAAAGGCTATCTTTGGAATATCCTTCTCGTTAACTCTAATTTGGTGGTAGCCCGATCGTAAGTCTAATTTGGAAAAATAGGCAGCCCCATGTAGTTCATCTATGACCGGAATAGGAAATTTATCCTTGATGGTCATTTTGTTAAGTGCTCTAAAATCGACACATAAGCGCCATGACCCATCCTTCTTCCTTACTAATATAATTGGAGAGGAGTAAGGGCTTCTGCTAGGTCTAATGACCCCTGCCTTAAGAAGCTCTTGTACTAATTTCTCTATCTCGGTCTTTTGAAGATATGGATAACGATAGGGCCTAATATTAGGGGGTTGATGCCCTGGAAGTAGTGGAATAGTGTGATCGTGACTTCATTGTGGAGGTAGTCCTTTTGGTTCATTGAATACTTCTTTATGGTGTTCTAAAATATTTTGTAGCTTTGGCACCTCCTTTTCTTCGTGAGTGGGTTGGATTGAGAATAATTGGGCTACCATTCCTTTGCTTCCTTTGTGGATAATTTTCTCCATTCTATGAGAACTTATGATTTGTGAAGGTCCAGATTTTAATCCCTTGATAGTATAAGTTTGGTTCTTCTCTGTGAACTTCATCCATAACTCGTCAAATTCCCATTGAACTATACCCAATGTTCATAGCCATTGTACTCCTAGTACGATGTCACAACCTCCTAGAGGTAGTACATACATGTCTCCTTTCATGTTATAATCCCCCATAGTTAGTTTTATATTTTTGCATTTACCTTTACATGCAATTTTTCCTCCGTTTCCAATCATCACTTCAAAATTATTGCAAGGATATATAAAACAATTAGCTTGTTTAGCCACCTTTGGATCGATAAAATTGTGCATGCTACCAGAGTCTAGGAGCACAGTAAGGTTTTATTTCTTAAAATACCCTTTAACCCTCATCGTTTGTGGAGCAGAAAATCCTGCAAGGGCGTTGAAGGAAACCTTAGGTGTATTTTCCTCATCGCTTTCAGGTGTGTCGGATAATACCTCCACTTCTATCTCAGTTTCTTCTTCGGTTGAATTTCCACAATCCGTAGCATCCAGAATATACAACTTTCGTGAGGCGCATTTATGATTTCGGTCAAATTTCTCATCGCAGTGGTAGCAAAGGCCTTTAGCTTGTCGTTCCTTCATTTCCTCAAAACTAAGACGTTTAATTGGTAGGGTTGGGTTAAGTTTGGGGGTTGTGTAGGAGTTTTGTACCCTTCCATTTTGCATAGTTTTGGGGTTAGTATAAGTGTTTGATGATTTCCCCATGGGTGGTTTTCCCAATCGGCGTTGTGCCTTGATTTTGTCCTCAGCTAGTTTTGCCAACCCTATGGTCTGCATCATGGTTGTGGGATTATACATTTGTACCTCTATCCGGATTTCTTCTTTTAATCCACTGATGAAACAATCTTGAAAGAATGAAGCGTCTAGCCCAGTTGTTCGATTTGCCAATCTTTCAAATTCAGCTTGATATTCCCTTACTGAAGTGGTTTGGCACAATTTGGTGAGAGCTCCTGTGAAATTTTCAAAAGCGCTAGGTCCAAACCGTACTAATAGATTTTGTGTAAAGGCGAACCAAGTAGGAGTGCCGTTGGTTTTTTCGAACCATTGGTACCATTGGATGGCCTCGTTCTCTAAGTGAAAGGATGCAATATGCACTTTTTGTCTTTCAGGAATTTGATTCAACGAGAAATATTGCTCTACTCGATAAATCCAGTTTGTAGGATCACCGCCTTCAAATTTTGGAAAATCTAACTTGGTAGTCCTGGGTAGGATGGATGTTTGTGGCCCTCCCAATGGTGTTCGGGGTGGCGATCCTCCGTTAGTTTGATTCATTTGCGCTAGTGCCATATTTTGACTGACAGAGTCTAGTTTTAAGTTTAATGCGAGTATTGTTTCCTAGATTTCCTGTCTTAGCGGCGTTCTCTCGAATTTCTTGGAGAAGTTTATCCATATCTAGTGACCTTCTTCCTTCTGCCATGTGAAATCTTGTGGTGTGTTTTGCTTATCTTGGTTATAAGCAAGGTTTCAGTGAAAAAGTTCCAAGCCCTTTTCAATTTGTTTTTTTCAAAACCTTCTTTGGAGAAAAAGCACAACTTTTTCAAAGTTGTTTGACAACTTTAAAGTTGCTCGACAACTTTTTCCAAAAGTTGAAAAATTGTTATCACTTTTTGTCAAAGTTGTAACAAGTTGTAAACAAAATGTTTAATCTTCACCAAAATGTTGTAATTGCACTTTTTAGCAACTTTTACTCTTTGTACTTCAAATCAAGTTGCTTTGTTAAACTTTTTTTGTGCACCTACCCTTTTTATTTCTCACTATCCGCTGTTATTTAATTGACAGTAAGCAAAAAGCAGGGACACGATAGAAGGAACCGGTGATATGAAACACGACAGAAGGACGGCAAGCGGCACGAGTGGCTAGAAGACAGAGCGAGGTGGCACGGGCGGTGGCTAGAAGGCGGAGCGGGGCGACACGGGCGGCTAGAAGGCGGAGCGACGGCGGTAGGAGGGCTGTCAACAAGGTCAGCAGCCGGTGGAAATTTCGAGATCAAACCGACACGTGGCAAGGCGAGGCAGGAGGTTCGCGCGTGGGAAGGGGTCCAAATGCCTAGCAAGCTAGGCGAATAAACTTTATCAGCCTGGCGTTAATAAATTGTTTTGTTGCCAATCGTTTCTTGAATGTGAGATATTGTTCCCAAGAGAACAGAAACTTTCTTCCTCCGACGATGGGCTATCGACCAACAACTTTTTTCGACATCGAGAAATTTAATAAAACCTTATGTTATATTTTATATTTTATAATTTTTCGTCGTTTGTTTTTGTAAGCTCCCGAAAAACGTTACAGTCGACATTTCTGATCGATCTTCAATGTTTCGATTGCGTTGTTCGATCTGGAATTTTTAAGAGCTCAACAAGGATTGGAAAAAAGATTCCGAAGCTTTGTTCTGTGATGTCGTAATCATCGTTGGTCTTTGCTTTCTCATCGCTTGCAGATATTTCACAGTTGGTCGCCAGTTTGAATGCTCTTAACCTGCTTAACGCTCTGTATCCGCAGTATGTCCAGGATCTTTTGTTAATTAACAATTTTTTTTTTTTTTTTTCTTTAAACTAGCTCTGATCCAGATGTTAAGCTACCGGATGCAATGCTACCACTAGAAGTATCCTGAATTGAAAGAAATCGCTGATATAACCAGAATCGCTGTTAAAAATAAGATGGAAACTCTTATATAATAAAAGTGTATATTATTCGATGATTATATTGTGATAGCCTCATTGGGCTAATATACCTCGTAAAGAGTTGTGAGTGTGAAAGGGTGTGACCCCCTATTTAATATAATAAATAATAGAATACAAAGTATGTTAGGAAGGTCTTAACAACAATATTTTCATAGTTTACTTGTTGATCTCATTTTCTTAATTCAGATCTAATTTTAATGGATTGTGGCGAAGGCTTTGAAATATCCACAAAAACACATATTCGAATATATAACATGTTTTCGCTCATTAGTTGTTGGTCCTTCCTTTATGAATTCCCCTAGGGTATATCCAATATTCTTCAAAACATCCTTATTTATAAGCTGATATGGAATTCCAAAAAGCCTAACCCACATTGGAAGCTTCTTAAAAGTTTTTGTCTTAATAGAAAAAATTTCATTCCATGGTCTCAAATAAAGTGCATCTCTTCCCTTAAACCATGGGCCACAAACCATTATTTTATCCCTAATTTTTGAACTAGAAAAGATGATGAGGAAAAAACCTTTAGGAAGAAAAGTCACAAAATAATTTGAATTCAATCCCCACTTCCACTTGATCCAATTTTGAATCTCCAAAAATCCTGGCCATGATGTATGGGACTTAGATATTAACCCTCTATTTTTAAGAACCATTATATCATGCTCAATCATCTCATCCTTGATACTTACTGGTGTAACATCTGCTACCTAGATTGAATTTTCCATGTATTTGCTCTTCTGCTTATCTCCAACTTGGGCCTCCATACTTCCAACCAGGGTGTATTTATTTCTATCGAGGGCATCCTGACTTCCCATTAGGGCTTTCAAATATGAATTTCCTTCCATAATAGCTAATGGGGCCCGCTCATGGCTTGCACTCCCTCTTGGTTCGCACTCCCTCTATGTTCGCACTCGCTACTGCTCTTGGCTTGCACTCTCTCCTGCCTCACACTCCCAGCTTGCACTCCCTCTTGGCTCACAATTTCCCTTGTCTCTTCTTTTTGTCGACGTTCCTTGGCTTCAACAATTTTTTAGAAATAATGTTCCATGCATTCATGGTAAGGGTTTGAAGCATTGATGCACTCTGGATGAACTTGTTGCTCTTCCGCCATTACTGAATCTCAACTTGCACTCCCTCTTGGTTCACACTCCCTCTATGATCTCATTTGCTCTTGGCTTGCACACTCACTCCTAGCTCACGCTCACACTCGTTGCTATACTTACTCTAGCTCATGCTTGTACTCACTTTTGGATGCACTCACTCGCACTCGCTTTCAATTGCACTTATTTGCATTTGCTTCCAGTTGCACTCACTCTTGACTCATGCTTGTACTCGCTATTGCACTTACTCCTGCATTGCGCTTGCACTTGTTGCACTTACTCCCAACTCACGATCGCACTCGTTGGTGCACTTACTCCTGACTCACGCTCACACTCGTTGCTGCACTTACTCCTGACTCGCGCTCACACTCGCTGCTGCACTTACTCCCGACTCATGCTCGCCTATTTATATATCTTTGCTTTACATGGTTACTCTTTTTTTGTATAAATAGTTATAGTAGATTAGATGTAAAGAAAAATAGTCTCACATCCTCTATTAAAACTTGACTTAAAAGCTTTCAATCTTGAAAAAACAAAAAAATATAATTCAATTTTTTTTTTATTAACTAATTTAATTTATTAATCTTTTTTCCAATTTTTTTAATATTTTTATCTTAGAATTAAATGTGGGTTTATCATTTCCTATATATTTAAACATTAATTGATAGATTACTTGAACTTCAATCCAAAAAAATAACAACAAACCATCAAGTACACACTCTACACCTATCCTCCTAGAAGAGTGATAATATCTATGGTGTATTGCGACAAGATATATTTATAATTTTTTGTTTTATTCTTATGTTTAATCGGTTATATAGATGTTTTACTCCTTATCTACCTCATTTTGTTTTTAGTTAGTGAAAAATATCAACACCATATTATTTAATTAATAAATTAATATATATATATATATATATATAAAAGTGCTAGACGAGAAAAACTTTATACATTCTATAAAATCAATGTCACTCTCATCCGAAGTCAAATGCACAGATTATACGTCTATCAAATAGTATATAACAAAGGCACGGACTTGTTCTTTGAAATTAAATTTTATATTAAAATATAAATAATAAATGAGAACGATTGTTACCAAGGAATCAAACAACATAAATCCTCGTGCACCAAACAGCATTTTATAAAATTATATAGGTTGTGGGTATCACGTAAAGTACATTGACTTTAAAAAGTTATTTTTCCTAAGAAAATATATTATTATTTATATTGTGAAGAAGGAAGCATATTATAAAAACGTAGATATTTGCCCTTTCCACCTGCTCCTTCATGCGGCTCTTATTCAATTCGTTTATTTTTTAAAGGTTGGTTTGTATGATAGTGATGTTAGAGGTTGAATTACATTGGTCTAATTTTTTTAAGCACTTATTGTACATAATAAGGATTTAAGATAATTAATAGTAGTGTTGTCCAGTGTTTAAAAAAATTAGAATTTTTGTGTTTTTATTTATTAATTTGATAATTTTGATTTTGGAAGATTTAGTAGTTTAAGTTTTAAAATTATGTAATTAAAAGGTTTAGAAATTATTATTTTTTAATAATAAAATATTATATTTAATGTTAAGTAAATTAAATTATGTTTAGTTTGTTTTTTAAATAAAAATATTTATTTATTTGTTTTTTATTAAAGATATTTTTGTTTTCCTCAAATTATTATGATTATGTAATTAACTTATTAATATCATAAAATATCACTTCTTTAATAGCCTAATTATATAATTTTAAAGGGTAAACTACTAAATCTTCCAAAATCAGAATTATCAAATTAATAAATAAAAACATATCACTTCTTTAATAGCCTTTTAAGATTTGAATTTCATGGAAGATCAACACCACATCACAATTATCTTTATTGGCATCTAATATAATAAAGACATTAATCTCATTTATAGTTTTTTTTTTTTCTAATTTCTTCAATCATATTTACTATATCAATTCTCAACTAATCCTAAATTTATTTGAAAGAAAATTGTAAGAATTATTTTTCTAGTTTCTTCAATCATATTTAATATATCAATTTTCAACAAAATCCTAAATTTTTTTGAAAGAAAATTGTAAGAATTCTATTGGGACCAAGTGCCTTATTAAAGTGGAAAGAGAAACTTTCTCCTATAGCTCCTCTACAAAGATCTTCCTCATCAATCTTTCATTCTATTTTTGTATGATAATTGATGGAATATTTTATGAAAGCTAATCTCAAGTCTTCTTATCTTACCCAAATTTTGGGAATATATCTTTGAAATAATTAATTGGTTCATTTTTAATATTTTCTTCTTTTAGTTGTAACAAGAATTCTTTTTTGGTATTTCTATCACCTTTCTCAAGTCATCTCTCCCTAGATTTTTAAACTAATAAAACTCTTCCTTTTTTCAATAAATTATGATAATTAGAAAGTAAATGTTTTTCTTTCACTTTAGTCTATTTAGTTGATTTTTATTATATTTTGTAAAATATTGGCTTTGGATTTAATTCCATTAAATATGAAAAATATTTTACATTCTAAATCTTCACTTGCACCTTTACATATTTTATCTTTTGTAAAGCATATACATACATTATCTTTGAAGCGTTTGCTTCATTCCACCATAACATAACCATTTGAAAGATATCATAGTCTTGGAGCTAGGCTCAAATCAAAATGGATTTACATAATCATTAATGAGTAGATTGTATCCCAAGAGAGTGGGTTTGTGATTTGATCCTCATAACAAAATGTTTGAAGAGATTGTATATTTTGTTTGTAACCATGTTTAGATAGCAAAAAATTGTCCAAACTTTTTACTGTACGAGCTCTCCAATGTGTCTATTAATCTATATATACTAAAAACTTGAAGGAATATCACCCAAAGGCCATTTGAATTCATGAATGAATCAAAATCCTCCATTGAATTGAACCATCTATCACCCTTCCTTTTAAAGGAGATAGAATTGTGTTGAAGTTTCCAAAGAATCCATAGCTTATAATAATAATGAATTATTATTAAATTTGATAGAAATAAATTAATATCCCTTCAACATATCTATCACAAAAAGTAATTGTATTTGAAGTATATGTATATCCATGACTTAACTTTTGATATTTTTCTCTTTACTCTCATAGATGACCCTGAGTATTTTAATCAAAATTGAGTTAAAGTTTTAAAAACTTTCACATAGGAAACCTAATAATAACGTGTAATATTAGTCAATCCTACTTAACTAATTAAAAAAAAGAATATTATATATTTTTTGGCTTTTCTTTGAGAGGTCCAAGGTTCAAACCGCGTCGTAGGCGCGAGTGTGTGAGGGGGTGAGTGTGTGGTGGCTATGTGTTAAATTCCTTATTATTGATAAGCATAGCTCTTGGCTTTAGGAGGGGTCATGTTGGGGAGCATGTTCAGCTGTGTGCTTTGGTCGTAAGGATTTCTCACACTAAAAAAAAAAAATTACATCAAATTTTATATTATTTTTTTAAATATTTTTTATATAACTAATAATAAATTGTAAAAATAATGATAATATAAGATAAAAATGGTCCTCACCCATACTATAAAGTATTATAACAACTTAATTATTAAATATCTGTAACTTTAAAAAATATCTCCTGTAACTTTAAAAAATATCTCCACTTTCATAGAGAAATTTAATTGTTACTTAATAATAATTACAAAATTTAAATAAAATAAAAATTGTTATATATATTTAATATATTTATTTAATTTATCAAATATTAAGAAGTGAGGGTTTTGACCAAGTATCCCCTGTTACAATAACTCTGTCAGGGAGTTTTTCTTTAGGTTTTAATCCAACTGTATATCCCTCTTTGTATCTTCAAAGGAATTTTTCTGATGAAGTTGTTGTAACAGGTTAAGGATTCCTGATCAAAACTCCATTACTTAATATTACCAAAAATAAAAAAATATATATCTATATATACCTTTTATCGTAGAACATTTACTAAGCCTTATTCACGACTTCCACCGGACCAGCGGGTTATCTCTATTACGCCCCTGACCGTTTCTCCTCTGGGTCTTCTAAAGACTGTTTGAATCTCTACCTGTCTGTCTACGGATAACCCATATATATATATATATAAAAATATACCAGGTTGAATGTATTTATATATATTAAAATATAAAAGGTTATATATATATATTTGTCAGTCAGCAAATTAAAAAATCTGATCGTTTGGAGTTGGCACTTTATTTATTATAACCACGTGGGCCATCTTGGGTTTGTTATAGCCACGTGGGGCATCTACAAATGGTACCTATTTTGTTTTTAAATATATATATTTTTAATGTATGCATGTGGCACAATTTCAATCAACTGATTTTGAATGTCTAAGACTGGAGTGAGAACTAGCGTGCAACAACCTAGATTTCACCCAACCAAGTCAAAAGATCCCCGCATGCATATCATTACAATATATATTGTTATTATATAAACAATTAAAATTTATATTCAAACTAAAAATGTATAGAGAATTAAGTAGTATTAATTGTATAGAGAATTAAGTAGTATTAATTTAAGTGGAGATTAAAGTTTAATCTTGTTAAATCATATATAAATAATATTAAGTTTTGTTATAATTCTATGATAAAAAAAAATTGTTCAATGATGCCATTCAGTCTTATTGTGTTTCATAATGAACAATACCGAACTCACGGAATCCTGACTTGTCTACTAAAAGTAAAATATGAATTTGTCAACCTGACTTGTTTACTGAAAGTAAATTCTAAATTGTTCAAATATTTGGAGGGGGATAAGAATTACATACAGTTTGTGGAGCAGTAGTAGTTCTCTGATCTGGTCTCCTGGTATTGAATATCATCCATGTCAGACTTGAAGGAGCATCTTGTGTCTTATGTGGATGATTATGGGGAGCACAAGAACGGAAGTAATGATGTGGGAGAAAGTTCAGTTAAGTTGGTTTGTGATGCGGAACCACACAATGGCAGCGGCTTCCAAGTGCCTGCTAATGTTATGACCTATCTTTATGTGGGTCACTTTTTAGCAAGATGGGGAACAAGGTATATCAGAATCTCATGATATGCTCATTACCTAAATGCAATTTTTTTAACCCCTTGATAATAATTATTTGGCTTGATGCAACTGAAGAGAGTTTTTGATTAAATCATGGACTTTACTTTTAATCAATGTCAATCAGGTAATATGTTTTTTTTTTTTTTCAACTTTTCCTTTATTCAATTTCAACTTCAAGTAATTTGTAATACTCGCCCACTTTCTTTCTTTGGTTTGATCCAATTGAACAGACTTTTTTATTGGATCATGTACTTCTTTTTATCAATTTCTTCCAGTTGATATTCGCCATCAAGTTTAGATCACTCTTAGGCTTAGAAGTTCCCTGACCTGAATTTCTATCCACCCAAATTTGCATGCTACTTGTACCCAGTCTGCCTTTAACATAGGGAGCATGTGCAGTGGGGCTTGAATCCATGTCACCCTCATAGCAATTGATCCACCTTTCCACTAGACCATGGCCTGATGGGCTCTCAGTAGTTGCTTTAACAAGGAAAGTATATCCAATGGGGGCTTGAATCCAAGTCATCATGATGGCAAATTGCCAATTGCTCCACCTTCCCTATAGACCATTTTTTGGGTTATAGACTTGAGTGGTTATAAGCCCTACAGCTTATCGAACTCTATGTCAATGGGGTAGCAGATTTAAAGGTACAAGCCTTCCATCCTCCTTATGTGGGATTTTCTACCCTTGTTATTATTGAGTAGTAGCATGTGTGTAGGGGTAGTTGGTCCTCTTTTTTTCTAATTGGTTCATTGTGTTAGGAGTAATTACACCATAGACCGTGTGAGAAGTCAAGTGGTATAACCATCACTCACAAAGTACATGCATGTAGTATAGGACAAGGTAGTTGCAAGTTTGTTTGGAGGTTTGCTATGCTTAAATTAGGCAGCCTATGTACTTACATTAGGGTTGTGCAGGAAGGCACTGCAAGTAAACGAATGATTCAGGAGAGGGCTGCAGTGGGTGGACAGTAGCCACAAGACATTGATGCGCATGTAACACATGAGATAGAGATAAGCGTGCAACAGTTGGAGGAGAGGACTGCGTAGCAGGCGTAGGAATTGGTGGTTGTGGATGGGGATGCAAAAGAACAAATTGCAGTGGATGTTGCATAGGAGAAGGGTGCAAGGAGTATTTAGGTAGAGAATGTCAACTCACTAGATAGTTTTGTCAATACACTATTGCAATTTGTGCAACAAGCAGATCCATGTGGATTACCTCCATTGGATGAGGCTGCCCAAATCGAAATCACATCCTTAGCATAGGAGGCAGCACCAACACCAATAGTGCCAAAGGAGAAAAGGGACAGTCTACATTAGAGTTCGGTGTATGGAAGAGAGACAAGGGAAGACAACCATTGCAGGAGCCAAAGATAGTAGGAAACGGTGGAAATTGATGCAACACAACCTATTCAAGAGGGCAAAGTCGCCAAAAGACCGATCAACTCAACAGGTCACGGTGAAGAGGATGTCGAGGAGACAACTACCAAAGATGACACACATATGGAGTTGGCAGGAGATGGGAGCAAGCATTTCATCATTGAAGTGTCGAATTTGAGGAAACCACCAGTTCTAGGAGAGCATATCAATGAGCAGGTTGATGCATTTTTTGAAGAGGTGACCAGATTGTTTGACAAAGTATATAGCGAGTTCAAAGTTGGATGAGTGGGAAAGTGATGGGAGCAAGCATTTCATCATTTAAGTGTCGAATTTGAGGAAACCACCAGTTCTAGGAGAGCATATCAATGAGCAGGTTGATGCATTTTTTGAAGAGGTGACCGGATTGTTTGACAAAGTATATAGCGAGTTCAAAGTTGGATGAGTAGGAAAGTGATGACTATGGCAACTGAGACTGGAAAACGAGTTGGGCTAACTGGTGCACTAGGCTCAAGATGATGAGCATTTGAAGAAGTTTGTTGAAATACACCAAGTGCAGCCATGGGAGCTAGAAGGCGGTGTTAAGTCAATGATTGGATTGAAGAAACTACCAGAGAAGACTCAAGTACTCTATAGACATATGTCACGAATATACATCGATGAAGCGGATTTGGTAGCTTGTTCGGAGGAAGGAGGTGTCAAGTTCATCAGACAGGCACCTGAAACAGTTAAATCATATGTAAGAATGAATTTCTTAGCATACATGATTAAGTGGTTAGCCATAGGATTGGATAAATTTCATGAGAAGAATGTGGAGCAGGCTAACTAGTTGAGGGAGATAAAAGTACAACTTTGGCAGGTGCAGGAGGATGCTGAAACAAAGCTGGCAAGGTTGAGAAAGGAAGTTGAGGAGATCAAGGTGCAAGAGGAGCAGGATCAACTGTTCGGGAAATTGAGAATTTAGAGTGTGCAGTGAGGGAGCAATTGCTAGAGGTGAAAAGAGTTAGGAGGTCAACTGTTAGTTGAGAAGGATGAGCATTTAGCTGAAGCAACCAAGAGGGAAGCTAAAGCCGCAAAGAGGGAGGCAGAGTTGAAGGCTAGACTGGCAAAGTTTGAGCAGAAGTCAAATCATTACGACTTGTAGTGGGCTCGATACCAAGCCTATGCCACGAGACTGAAGGGAGAAATAGAGGCCTTGAAATTGCAAATTCAGGAGCTTGGAGGCATATCTTTTCCTAATCCTTAGCAAAACCCGAGTCCCTAAGAGCAAAAGCAGTCGTCGACGAGGATGTCGACCAATTTAAAGGGGAGGGCAGATGTAGGAGCCAGTTCTGACCAGCCAAAGAAATAATGTACATAGTAGTAGCAATAAGTGTGAAATGTAAATGTGAAATGAAATGTCATTTTGGTAGATGACGTCAAGGGTGATGATGTCATAGGTTGATAAATTGTAATTGTAATGTACAACAAAACTAAGGTCATTAGGCATAGACAAATGGAGGGTAGTTAGTGGTGAGGTGTCCGAGGCGGCAGTTGCTATCAACTACCAGCTCCAAGCATAAAAAGACCCCATTCATTTGTGTAGTATTAGATCACCATAGTATGATGATACCATGAGAATATTGTAGACACTAGGCGAGTACATTAGAGATTGTTCATTCAGTGCTATGCATTGTCAAAGTGTATATGAGTCTATAACGTAGATGTCATATCGGAAAAGTTAATGCAAATACTATTATTCCATATTCTTTGTGTGGAATGAGTTCTATATGATTCCATTGTTGTGAGCAGTTTGTAGGTTGTTTTGGTTCTGTGTGCAGGTTTGTAGACGCATTTGCAATCCAGAAGCATTGTACGAGAGTTGCCATACAAGAAGACTAGTTGGAAGTGACACACGAGGAGGTTCATCGAGGAGTGTTGTATGAGGAGTGCGGATAAGAGTTGTCGTACAAGCCTTTGTCAACAAGTTTGGTAGTTGAGTGGAATCACTAGTGTTCAAGTGATTGTCGTTCAAGTCTGTGTGGAGTTTTCCATTCAAGTGGATTGCATTGTTGCCTTACAAGTGTTGTTGTACAAACACCTATCGTACAAGTGAACATCACTTTGCCGTACAAGTGCATGTTGACACACTGCTGTAGAAGTGGAAATGCTGAGATATTGTAGATCAGTTATGACTGTAGCCTTGATTGGCTCATAGAATTTGTCATATCAATTTGTTCCTCCAATTGTCAAAGTACTCACCACCAAGCTACAACGGTTTTCCTTTGACAATTCTCATTTAGACATTAGTTAGATCATTCACGGAGTTTGCATCATGTTCAACAATGATTCAACCTAGAGGGAGATAGACCAATGATAGTTGCTTTCATTATCTTCACTTGTGATCCTTGTCTTCTTGACAACAAATTCTCTATGATAGTTTGGGACTTTCTACTATATTTGTTTTGTTATGGTTGGGCTTAGATGGATTAGCAAGACTCTTGTTTATCATGAGCTTGATCAAAGGGTTCAAACCTAAAAGAATATATTATTGAAGTAATAATACAAGGTAAATTGAAATCTTTTTCTTCCTCATACAAGAGGGTCTCATTTGCCCAAGAGATGTGCTAGATTGGCTCTGATGTAAAAAATCACCTTTACCTTTTTATATTTGTACTGTACTTGAGATGAATATCTCCCACATGATGTCATTGCACACATATACATGATCCATCCATTCTTGGTGGGAGTTCATAATTTGTACTCTATTCTTTGTAATTTTCTATTATTTGAAACACTAATTTTGGCTTCTCATGGCTATTGTAACCATTGACAATACTGGATTCCTATTATCCTGATTTGGTCACCCATGGGCATTAAGAAAATTTCTTTTCTTTTTTTCTTTCATTCTTTGCGACCAAATTAATGGAAACAGAAACATCTGATTTTGAACTTTAAATCTAAAAGGTTACTTGATTTGGATATATTACTGCCTGAAGGCTGCTTTTTCTTTTTCCTTAAGCTTTGCTGGAAAAGTTGATTCAGCACTTCCCAGACTATTTTCTATTATCTAGAACTACCTGTGTTTTATTCAGCAAGTAAGAATTTTGTTTTTATTTTCTTGGAAAGGTTAAAGAGTTTGAAATTGTGCTAATAAACTCCAATACTTAATGACATTCTTTTAAGAAACAGGTAAACTATTCAACACTACTTCAACCATATCTTCATCAGCTACTGTTTCACTGGTGGAATTCAACAATTATTGAGGTATTTCAGTCTCAACAAATGATTAGACAAGGAATCTCCTTTACTAGTTTTGGTGGAGAATAACAAATTCACAAATAAAGAACCCTATTTTCCTCTGAATTCTGTTATTTTTCTTTTAGACTATTCCGGATATCAGAGGTTGAATTAGCATTCCTAACCTCAGGAACCAAAGCATCATAAACTGAAAATTTTAGAAGAAAAAAGCCTCATTGTGGTTCTCATCAAAATCTTCACCATTAGTAGTAGGCATTTTATTTTTTCCTAAACATTTTATCTAACAAAATTTTATGATTCCCTGTATAATTATGATTAGTCAGTTTTGTAGAGGTAGGGAGAATAAACTTCTGAATTCCAATCATGAAAGACAGAAATAGAATAAAATATAGCTCAAATGTTTGAGTAATTTGTCAGAAATATTCTCAGCACAATTTTTTGGAATTTGGATTCCTCCTTCGAAAAACTTGTTGCAAATGACACAACAACTCTTTTCTCTTAACTTCTTGTACAAAACTATGAAGTCTGAACTTTGACCCTCTTGATTCCATTACTCAATATAACTTTGCAAGGGATACACATCTCTCTTAGTCTTGGAATGCCAATGTTTCCAACAACACTTCCAAGACATACCTACAAAGATGTGCCTCTTTTATTGCATCATCAAACCCATACTCCTTTATGGATATGAGATTTGGGATCCAAGCCTAAGGTGTGTTGATTGGTCTCACACTAAGAAGGATTAAACTATTTTGCCTTAGTGATTTGTATGATGTAAAGAATAGTTCCCCAACATGCTGTTTAGGATGAGTTTGGTGCTCATCTTGTTTGCCTTGAGAGCATCTTCAGAATTATTTTTCAGCTTTATCTCCTTAGATCCATGGGTGATTGCACCTCAAGCTGATAGAGATACCCATATTTGGTGCTCTTCTTCTAAGAATGGATTACCTTGAGGAGCACTTTTGGTCATCATCTTTGAGGGTACTCAAAAGTTATTCTCTTCTTCAGTCAGTTGGCATCTCCATAGATGGATTACTTCCATTCAAATAATTTTAAATGCTCTTTGCCACCTTCTTCTTCATAAGAGAGTGATTAGTCAAGCAGTAATAGATGATGTTTATCAGCAATATATTCAAATTGCTTTGGAGCTCCTTCTCAGTCACTTAGTCATAAGTTGGCCTTCTACACTAAACATTTCATGATGATGGAAAATGGCATTATACTCATCTTGATTATATCCAACAACATCAGACAAACAACCTTTGTATTCATCTTGGTCAGCTCAGAGTAATTGTGAGCGGACACAGATAACCATATTCCTGGAGAGGGTAGGGTATGTAGTCTTTGCCCTCTATGGAAGGTGGATATTGAGGAACATTTCATCTTTCAGTGTCCTTATTCGTTTTGAGGGAGGTATTATTGCTTGTATAGAAACTTAGGTGTATCACTTGCTATATTTTTGGCTATCTTGACAAAAAAATGCTTGGCTCTTTACTGTAGAGAATATATCACTCTTCGACATTAGTTATTAAAGGGGAGATCAACTACTACTAATCACCTAAGTCTTTCACTTTATCTTTGTAATTGAGAGTAGCAAGTTTTCATTTGAAGCTACAACTCTCCAAAATGTCAATGATAGATTTGTGTGCCCTTGTTTGCATACAAAAGTGGTTATTAGGGCTTTGGTTCTTTCTTTTTCTTGCATGTGGTGGGACAAGACTCTAGTTCTCCAACGTTGGGTTTTGGCTAGCCCTCACATACCGAGGAGTTGTAGACAAACACAACTTATTAGTTTCCTATTTTCTTCTATTAGTTCCATAGCCATAGGTGCTAGAATAGTCTTGAGCGGTCGAAATCCATGTCCTCCCAAGATTATCCAACAAGGCCCTCTTGGTCTTGGCCATTCTCTTGTGAGCATCATTAGATCCTATGTTTGCCCTTTTGAGATGGTGGTGACAACGATTATGCTCGTACTTTACGTCCCACTACAAATTAGTGTTGACGCTTGGATCCACTGGAGCTCCTTTCTATCTCTTTTTTACCTTGATTGTTGGCTCTCTCTTCATCATTACTTTTAGCATGTTAGGGTTTATCCATTTTGGGTAACCCTCGAGGCTGTAATTTTATGCCATACAGCTGTTCCACTTTAGTGTAGTTTACACTAGATTATTTACTCTAGTTTAACTTATTTTTGTAGTACTTTTTGGTTACTACATTGCATTGTAACAACTCTTTTCAACGAGTCCATGAGCCTACTTGGGCCATTTGTGGAAATTAATAAAATTATCTTACCTTATCTTAAAAAAAGTACAAAAGAAACTTGGATAATTTATAAGTAGGATGAGATAATTAAGTTTAATTAAAATAGTTAAAAATGATTTTGGTATTAACTCCAAGATAACAAATGATCATTGGTGTTGTACTTCTTGAAAAGGAAAAATATTGTTTCAATGTTTTCTCTTCCTTATTGTAGTTGACTTACACAAAAAAATGAGCTGTTAAAGAATGGGAGAACATAGGTTTTGGTTCCTATTACCAACATACCTATCATGCTAAGGATCTTATGAGGCCCATTATATTTAGAACCCAACTTTTGCTTTTGCTTGTGTTGACTGTTTATAAGGCTAATGCCTGATGCAAATGTAATCACCTACTTCAGTCAAGCTTTCATTGCATTACTAAGTAACCTGCCACTTTATTCTATTCTATGATAGTTCGAGGTTAACCCCCAGTAAATTGAGGTTTTTTTTTGGTTTGTGTTGTAGGTATTTCTCCACTGTCTCTACATTGGAGTAACCTAGAGATCATTTCCAATGTCAAGTGGTGGGTAATATCATAGTTGAGAAAATTGGAATTGACAAAAATTTGACAAGGCAAATGAATCGAGAAAAATATGGGAAAAAAATCGACAAAACAAAAACCAAAGAAAATGCAAATTTTCATTGAAAATTTTTTTTCATGCATATCACAATGACTTGACACTATGAAAATCAAATATTAATACTATACGTGATACAAGCTTAAACTACACATGAAAATGGCAAGTGATACAAGCTTAAAGCCTTAAACTACTACACATGAAAGTGACAAAACACATCTTGTATTGCTCATAATATAAAAAGGTACAAATTACAAAATGTGTCATGAGTCATGACAAATGTCAAATACAATGCCTCAATGTCTTTGAATGCCTTTGCCCTTTGCCTTAGCAGAAGCTCTAGTCTCTCTTTGTTGTTGTGTCTGTGTCTCTTGTGCCTTGGCTGCCATCTCCTCCGCTAGGTTTTCAAAATTTTCAAATTCACCCATGGGAAAGAGATCATCTTGTTGCTCCTCCTCCTATGGCTTTGTGATCCATTCATTAGATGGATCAATCTTGTCTAGGTCAAAGGCCTCGATACTTGTTCTTGTAATTTTTCTATGGTGGAGGTGAAGGTTGTAATGAACAGACACAAGATCATTCAACTTTTCTTGTGTAAGCCTATTGCGTCTCTTGGAGTGTATGTGCTCAAACATACTCTAATTGCGCTCACAACTTGAAGCACCATATGGTTGAGATAAAAATCTTATGGCGAAGCACTGTAGATTGGGCGTATATGCGCCAAAGTCCTCCCACCATAAATCTAAAGACAACCAAGAAAAAAGAAATTTAATAATTCACATGCAAAATTGTGAATTGAGATTATTTTTTAAAACATTATCAAAAGACAAATAAATTATAATTCAACGAGGGTTACTTGGCCTCATAGTTGCTCTTGATCGAACACACATCGAATATGGGAAAAGGATGGCCTCACACTTCTTATAAGCATGCATCTCATATTGTATCTTAAAGCTCATTTCTTCATAAAGGTATATGCAATCAACGCATAATCGAAGACTCGCCATCACCTCATTGTCGACATGGAATGTGATGGAGTAAAAAAATTTGGGTTTGAGGTAGTACCCCACTGTATGAAGAGGGCTATGGATTTGAGATGTCCATTGACTATTAATAATATCCCAAATGGGACCATATTTGGTTTGGACATGTCCATAAAATGAAGTAGTTGTCGCTTTTGCCCTATCCATAGCCTCATATACATATGCCATTGGTGATCAATCTCCATCAACAAGATAGAGAACCCTCATTGAAGGATTTGACACCTGAAGAAAAGAAAAATAATTTAAATAAAAATATTTTACTATACAAGATTTGCAAATGGCAAAATATTTTTAATTAAAAAATAAATAATAATATACATTAAAAAACTTAGTCTTGTACCTTGGTGGCCTCATCCATGGCTATCCAAAAGGGCTCCTCAAACAAATAGTCGTATACCTTCTGCCCCTCACTAGAAAATCGGTATATAGCAGCTTACTTGGAATTCCAATCATCGCTCACAAACATCTTGCATTATAAATGCTCTGCAATGTCACGAAGTTTGTGGTGAAGCATGTAACTTTAGCCCACATTAGCTCCCTGCCACCAGTGAATTGCCTCATGAGGTTGAGGACCCATGCATGGTTGTAGATGAATTTTGTAATAGCCCTAGAATTTTGTACAACCTCTAGCACCTAAAGTAATTTTCCAATGTCTTCGAGGAGCAAATTGAGACAATTGGTTGCACATGGGGACCAAAAAATGGAGGGAAATATTTTCTACAAAATCTTACCAGTTGTTGCATATGTTGTTGCATTGTCCATGATGACTTGGACAACATTCTCCACCTTCACCTCCATCACAACCTCCCCCAACAACCCTGCAAGGATTTTGGCACTCTTAACTTGTGTTTATGCATCCACTGACTTGAGAAATGCCATTCTTCCTCCAGAATCAACCAAAAAATTAATTAAGGTTTTTCCCCTCCCATTGGTCCACCCATCATACATAGTGCAACCGTTAGTGCTCCACACCCTGCATTGCTCTTCAAGAACAACTTGAATGTCGTCATTGCATTCACGAAGGAGAGGGCCCCTAATGTCGTCACAAGTTGGCGGCTTAAATATTGTGCCACAACTTGCGATTGCATCTACCATGCCCTGCTAACATGGAGACCTTTCCACATTGAAAGGAAGGTCAAAAAATACCAAAAACTGCCAATGGTCTTCCTCGCTGCCCTATGCCTCTCTTGGTTCCATACAACCATACCCTCAAGCGTGGGTTGTGCCCCTGGAATGGAACATTCCCCAAAATTGGACTCATTCGCCTCACTCCTTGGGTGTGCAACTGATGGACTCGAACTGTCTTGGTGAAATCGGCTAAAGGTGCTACCTACATAATCTGTAGTTATACAAAGTCAAGAAGGGGGGATGACATGACCTTGATTTGTCTTTGTTTGATCTCTTTTTTCTCCACTTTTTGATTGATGATTGCCATGCATTCTCTCTCAATGTCAGTTGGCACATGTGGACATAACCTAACATTTTCGCCTGGTTTCCTTGCCAAATGGAATTTGAGACGATATATGCCTCCATTCATCATAGACCCACAAAAATTGCAATAGACTTTTCCTTTCTTTTCCCCTTCCATTGCATACTTCCATGCTATATCTCTTTTCGATGACATTTTCCTGTGGCTACACATAGAAACAAATAACAACAAACAATTACTTTATAAAAAATAAATAAATAAACCTTAAACCCTAAGGGCCTAAACCCTAGTTTGAAGTTTAAACATTGACAACTGAAAAGATAGAGTTACATATTTTAAGCAACAAATAACAACAAACAATTACTTAAAAAAAATTGTAAACCCTACTTTAAAGTTTAAACATTGACCAATAACAGCTGAAAAGATAGACTTTTATGCATATTTCAAGTAGCAAATAACAACAAACAATTACTTAAGAGAAAAAAAAATTAAACTCTAAACACTAGTTTGAAGTTTAAACATTGACAGCTGAAAAGATGGACTTGCATACATATTTCAGGCAGCAAATAACAACAAACAATTACTTTTAAAAATAAATAAAAAACCCTAAACCCTAGTTTGTTGTATTTGGTTTTAAATTATAACATTAAAAAAAAAAAAAAACATGCTTGGAATAGAATAAGAGAAAAAAAACCAGTTTGCAAGAATTTTTTTTACCTCAAATGAATCCTTTGGGTAGATGTTGGTGGCTATTGGTGGCTGCCAGATTCCTTCAAATTTCAAAAAATCTGCTGTTTGGTGATTGTTGGTGGCTGCCAGATTCATTCAAACTCCAAAAAATCCACTTTTAAGATATGTTTTAGGGTTTTGTTTGGGGTGTAGTGGGTAGGTAGACCTCTCTCTCAAGTTTGAAAGAAGCAAAAAATTGAAAAGAAAAAAAAAAAAATTTATGCTGTTTTTTTTTTTTTTTTGATTATACTAGAGGAATCGATAACTAGTTACAATTTTCTACGCCTCTTCGTGGGTTCAAATCTCGCTCTTTGTTGCCACTATAACCTCCAGTTGCATCGGGTAAACCTTTTACGTAGCTGGCTACGCTGACGTGACACGCCCACCGGCACTACGGGGCCCGAGGGATTGGAACATTTTATGTTGTTTTCTCTACCCGTGTGTCTGCGGTTGATTTTTTCAATGAAAAATCATGATTTTTTGCCCATTTTTTGAAAAATGCTGATTTAATCGTTCTGGCTATGAATCATGAAAAACCATCTCGAATCGGGAAAAATTGGCAGTTTTCTCAACTATGGATAATATCCATAAAGAGCCTTAATAGGGATCTCTAGGGTATTGCTTGCAATATTATATCACCATTCAGCCCATGCTAGTCACTTAAGCCATTGGGATTGTTTTTTGAATAGCAAATGTATCTTTGAGGGTATTTATCAACGACGTTAGTTCAACTATCTGTCCAAGTGTGATACATACACAAAAATGGGAATGGGTTGGAGCAATCTTGGTGATTCGATCATTTCTCCTTTATTGTGTTGGAAAATGCCATATTCTGCAGTAATCTTCTTTGCATCATTCTCAAGACCTTCCCAACGAAAAGATTTCTTGACCCTCTGACATGTCTTGAGGAATCATAAATGTCCTTTTTATGGGAAGGCATGAGATTTTGTTAGGATAAGTTTTTTGTTTTGAGGTACATGATAAATTATGTTGATATGGAAATACCAAACGTGAAGCTAATTATTCATTAGGTGCAATCAAATATATAATGCTACAATCAAATCACGTGGTTACAGTGGTTGTAACAATTTGCCAAACATGGCCAACCACTGTAACTAACAGATAAAAATCTGCTAAACATGGATGCCAACTAACTGCTAGAAGACAAAGGACAACTCTAACAGTCTAACTGAACATCCTAACTGTTGGTTACGAATATGCCACTAGGATAGGATTTTAATCTATATGCGCCCTAGATTCGCCCAACAGATTGAAAGGCCGGAAGGAAGGAATGCCTTCCGTGCCAATCTCCGGAGGAGGCCGGCTTCCTATGTTTTCTCAATTTGGGTTTTAGCTCAGAGTGCAGGAAAGAGATTATAAATTACTGAAAGAAACATAAATATGCTTGTTTCGGGTGGGGAAGATAAGCAGCACGGAAACAAACCAATCACCACTACTAACAACAATCTAAGCAGAATATGTAACAGAAACCATTAATGTTACTTTATCCTATGTATCCCTCACTTTAAGCATTCCAGGTACACTTAATTGCCAATACAGATATCCAGATAAGCAGAATAAAAGTAATCAGAAATATAAGCAACATGAGGCAGAAATGCTTAACGAAGGCAGCATACAAAATAAAGACAATCAATGGAGCCAAGTATATTTTGCATTCAAAAGCAAACGCACAGCTACAGAAGTCTCCTAGCAATATATCTCCCATCCACCCTTATACAATGATATGGCGCAGCTATTTATAGCGCAATTTTCCCCCCGATTACAACTTTGGGCACAGAATCCCAGACCTGACAAAAGCTGGAAAAGCTGGCAAAAGCGGCAAAAAGCGGCTGATGTTGACCTCTGCGGGTATGGAATGTACTTGCAGCAAGGTCCGCCTGAAAACTTAGCAGCTACGTGGCAGTCCGGTAGATGAAACCTCGAGTCAGTTTGAATGAGGGTAGATGCGGTACAATATGTCAGTTCACGCTCGCACACCTTCTGTCACATCTTTGACTCGAATCTCGAGGCTGGACACCTGTCAGCATCTGATGGGGGGAAGAAATTGCCTTCAAAGCTCATCTTTTATATCCCGCCCGACTTCGCACAAAATTGGAGCGCAGCCGGGCAGCGTAGGGTGGAAGCAGCGCAGTCGGGAAGGCCTTCGTGCCTTAGAAATTTTCTGGGCAGCATCTTCTCATCCTCCGCCCGAGTGCGCACAAACTGGTGAGCGCAGCCCGACTTCGCTGCGAAGTCGGGCGGCTCAACACTTAGCCATTTTCTGATGTCTCCAAGGCAAGCCAGCCCTACTGCGCACTAACTTTAGAGCGCCGCCCGACTTCGCTGCGAAGTCGGGCGGTGCTCAACACTTAGAATTTTTCTGGCTATTTTTCAATCGGATGCCGCCCAAGTGCGCATGAAATTAGGAGCGCAGCCCGACTTCGCTGCGAAGTCGGGCGGCTCAACACTTAGAAATTTTTGGGCTCAGCTCTGACAATTCCGCCCAGGTGCGCACGGATAGGCAAGCGCAGCCCGATCGCGTCGCGCAGTCGGGCGAACAACAACACTTAGAAGATTTTGGGGCATTTTTGCCCACTCAGAGAAACAGTTAGAAATATGGACAAGGAGATGGAGAAAATGAAACTGATGGCAGAAAAGAAGGGGGATGGTGGAGAAGGGGAGAGAAGAAAGAGGGAAGGGAAAGCAACATCCTTACAAAAATTTGAAGACATGGCACCCCGTGCAAAATGTGACAACATTCCTGGCGGCTCGCGGGGTGTCGAGCTCGCCTCGATGCAACGAACCAGGCCTTTATCCCTTGGGCGCAGAGGAACTCCCTTCCCCTGCATCCTGCTGTTGCTGCTGAGCTCCCTTCTTGGGTAGTTGTTCTTCTTCGGGCTCGCTCTCAGCAGTCTCTTCTTCTGATCCTTCCTCTTCTTCTCTTTCTGAGCCTGATTGCTCAGCACCACCATCGCCTTCCTGTTCAGCAGGCTGGTCCCGCTCGCGGACGTGCTCGTAGGCAGCTTTGGCCTGATCCCAAGCTGCTGCCTGGAAGGGCTCTAAGTCGCTGATATCCTTCAGCGCTCCTTTGAATGCCGCGACCATATGCACGTCAATGGTGTCATACCTCTCTCCCAGCTCCTGGAGGCATGTGTTAATCTTGCAAAATTTGGACACCATTTGGGTCACCTGTGCCTCTTGGACTGGGTCAGTCCAGCCATCAATCTCGGATGTGTCTGCCTCAAAAACCAGCCAGTCTTGCTTTACTTGCTCTAGAGGCAGAAATTCTCCATCCTTGACAAAGCTCGGAAATCCGAGCGCAGAAAGAGTGTTGAAGGGGGCCAGGCAGATGTTCATTTCATGGTTCAATACATCCAGCATCTTCCTGGCAGCCCTGATCTTCTCAGTTTTCTCAAAATAGTTTTGCAAGGTAACCCTTGCATCTGCCCAGTCTAGGGCAATTCGTGACATCGGTGGAAATCGGAGGCCCTTGCGCGCAAACTCCTCAAGTTTTATTGCCAAGTCTAGCCACTGCCTCGCTTGGCGTTCGGCCTCCTCTACCGCAGGCTTTCCCTGGGCAGAAACTTCTTGTATTCTGGATGCAAAATCCAGGACGGACAGGGACCTGACAACATTAGTCCTGCAGTCCTGCAGCAAACTAGCTCGCATCTCCTTGATCTTGTCCTTCGAAAAGGCGGCCGCCTGGGACGCTTTCTCCTCCAGCTGCGACTGAGTCTTCTGCAGCAGATCCTGCAACTGGGCAACATGCTCGAGTGCTGCCTTTTTCTCCTCTGACAGCTGCTCAGCTGTCTTCCTCTGTGTTGCTGCCTCCTGCTGGGACGCAGCAAGCTGGTCCTTTAAATCTTTAATCTCCTTCTGAGCAGATTCCAGCTGCGTGGTGGCCTTGGCCAGATTCTCTTCCAGCTGCCTTGAATTATTTTGAAGCTGAAACAACTTCTCTTGGGCCTCGAGCCGCTTGACAAGGAGATTATCAGTCTTTCGACGAATACCATTGATTTCGTATTCCTCGCTTATATCGTCGAAACTCTTCTCCTTGATTCGGTGCTCATAGTCTGCCTCAGTCATCTCCCGGAGAGGCTTCTTGACTTTTGGGATTAACTTCTCCGTTCGGAGCACCCTCTTGTCCAAGTCAAACTTGGTGCGCTTCACAGGAATGGCTATCTCCTCGGCTCTTCTTTTCTTTACGCCCTGGAGGAAAGAGGCAGAACACCCTGCGGCCTTTGCGGCTAGAGGTTGGTCGTCTGTAACTTGCAGTTGTTCTTCCATTAGGTCCAGCTCTGCCAACATAGGGTATGCCGAGGCCAAATCCTGCTGCGGCATCCTCCCTGAAAACAATGAAGCAGGAGATATTCCAGAAGATAAGGCCGCTTTTGAGGGCGACCGGGACCTAGGGGAAACGGGCGGCTGCGTAGGAGGTGGAGATGGGGTTCTGAATGCGGCGTCAGCGGCGGGTGAGCGGCGCGGTGATGTGGATACAGCTTCAGTGCTGGCCGCGGGTGAGAGACTTAGGGTTTGACCCAGGGTTTGAAAAACGTTAGGGTCCTGGGCAAAACGTCCAAAGGAGTGGGGGCTGTGGAGGGACTGGGTGATAGGCGATATGGATGAGGCGGCTAAGGCGTGCCCTGATGCAGAAGAGGAGGGCGTGATAGCAGGGCTAGCTGGGGTTTGTGATACAGGGGAAGAGGACGTACCTGCGTGCTCCGCCTGAGCCGGTGCTTGGATGACGCCTGCTGCCCAGACTTCTGCTTCTTTTTCTGGACTATCTAGAGAGATTATTTCGGGTGCAACCGCTCCTGTCCGTGGGGCCGCCACTATCTGCTGTGCAACCTCCTTTTTTGGCCGCTTTATTTTGGTCTTCTCGCCCCTTTTTCTTTTCTTTTCTCTCGGAGCGGCGGTTTGTTCGGTAGAGGCAGAGACGGTTGGTGCGTCAGGTACCGAGGCGCCCACGGTAAACTTGTACTTGGGCCTTGTCGGAGGGGTGCCCGCTACTGCTGCCTCGCCGGTTGACCCTTCTGGCTCCTTCTCTGTCTGAGGCGACTTTTCGGGCGCTGGAGACAACATTGGGCCCACCTGACTGCCTTTTGGCGCCTTGCTGCCGGATGGCTTTCGAATGGGCAAATGCTGTGGAGGGGGCTTCCTTTTATATCTTTTCCTGGCGCCTAGGGGAACGCAATCTCGAAATGCGAACGGCTCCCACTTGCCGGCGTATTTATCGTATAAGGCCGAAAATCATCATCTATGGCCAATGTCTTTTTGTCCGATTTATCGTGTCGCGTGCGACACCTCATCTTCCAGCATTCAATTATTTTGTCCTTTTCCCAGCCGAGGGGCGCCACCTTTGTGAGGAACTTTCTGAAACCGGCTGAGTCTAGCTTGTGATCGTCGTTATGCTCTGGATCGTAATCCACCTCTACACAGTAGAAGTCATGCCATGGCGGCCACGACTGCATTCGTTCAATGTGCCACTCCAGGTCTGCCCCTGTCTTATTGCACCTCTCTTCCATGATCTCTGCTCGCGGGCAAACATGCACAAACTTTCCTCTGACCCCAATCGGGTCGTATTTCCAGCGCTGTGGTAATTGTATCAGGCCCAAGTTGAGGAGTGCCTGCTCCAGGTAGATATGCTGCCCAATTTCGTGGACTTCAATGTTTCCCCAGATAAAAGGATATTTGAAAATATGGCCCCTCTTTTTCCCCTGGCCGAATTCCTCTTCGACGCAGTCCATCTGCCGCGCTGCCTCCATGCCGAAATGGTGCTCGGTACAAAAATAGGGCAGCAAGAACGGCTTCCCTTTGAACCCGTAGATTCTGATGACGACGCCCTGGGTCAACCGGAAAGTGTCCCCGAATTTGTTCCTCGTCAGGTACTTCGTCATAACATGGGGAGGGCGAGACGCCTTGCCATTGAACAGTGCCAGGGTCATACCCAAGAATTTGAAATTAAAATCATAATAGGACCCCCTTCTATACAGCAGCTCCGTCCACTCGTATACAGGCAGCGGTGCGCCCTTCTCATCTACTTTCTTAAGCCCGGGCACCTTTATTCGGTAATGCGTATGGTAGAGGCACAGCCATACAAGGAATGAGCAGTGCCGGAATTCGGTTGTCTGCTTCTGCTGTATCTTAACCAGGTTCGAATGGATGGCGTACGCCACCCAGTCTGCCCAATCAAAAAAGATTGGGCGCCTTCCGCTTCTCTGCGCAGTGGGGTCATAGAACTCCCCATGCAAGATACACTCTGCGAGTGCCAGCTGGTACGGGTGCACTACTGCGTCTGTGCCGCAGCCAAGAACCCATGCAAGGATAATGTAGATATACTTGTTCTCAAATCTTTCCAGGGGTATAGGACCAGACGGCAAGCTTGCAGCCGGCAGTGGGCACTTCAGCTCTGAATTTAGAAATTCTCTCATCCTTCTGCCCTGGCTGAACCTGCCCGCCTGCTCTTCCAAATTAATCTTTCTGATGATGGCATTTGGGTCGTATTCGAGCCCCGGGGCGAAGGCTGGCTGTACGCTTTCCTTAAAGAGGGTAAACAACACCCTTCCTTGGCAGTCGCAGACCTGCCGGGTGGCTGGTTTGTAATACGTCGCAATTGACTCGACCAGCTCCGGGCAGTGGTGAACAGGAGGGCACAAGAACCAGTAAAGGTTCGATTTATAGGCGGCCCCGAGGTGGTGCGAGGATGAGACCTTGTCTGCCCACTTCGCGATATTGGGGCGCAGCTTGGTGAGACTGATGGAGTACTCGCCATCCCTGTATTCGGCCAGGCGGTTGATGGGCGGCGGCAGAGGACCTTGTCTTTTAGCTCGCCTCGACCTGGATTTTCCCCTTTGCTCCTGTGGCGCCTCACTTTCATGAGCGCTAGAGTCTGTGTGTTCCTCGGCTTCCCGCTCTGAATCACTGGATTGCGCCTGCATTGGCGCCTTCCCCTTGTCTACTCTCTGCCCTTCACTCATGGTGCTGGAGACAGAAATTACAGTCGTTGCAGAGCTTAATTTCGCACTTCTCTTTTTCACTGCGCAGCTCAGATTTACACTGGTAATTCTGGCGTTCTAAGTAAGGGCCCTTTTCTAAGAATGGGAAAAACAGCATTAATGGCGTGAGGGGGAATTTAAAGTTATTTGTCCGAAGTAGGTAAAAAGCGTCGTTATTCCTCGACGGCCGCGCGTGGGATCTTCTATTGAAAAGCGCAACTCGTACGCGGTTGGCCCCTTGTGCGCTCTCTCATTAATGACATCCGCTTTGAAATTCGTGCAATCATTCCTTAAAATCTTCGAACTTCGTGCTTTTAATGACGTCACCGCCGCCATCTGGGCACACACTTCGAGGCACTAAACTGAGGGAGGCCCTTTTGAACTGCCCCGACCGAGTGCGCTCAAAAAATGAGCGCAGCCCAACTTCGCGCTATGAAAGGTGCGCCCTCGGGAGGCCTATACTTAGAAAAATTTCATCATGCGCCTTGCTTCTGGGATGCGCCCGTCGGAGTGCGCAAAACTTTGAGTGCGCAGCCCGACTGCGCTGGGAAAATTTGCGAGTCGGGCGGGGACACTTAGCCGATTTTTCATCTTTTTTCTTTGTTCCCGTCCGGTTGCGCTCAGAAAAGGGTGCGCAGCCCGACTTCGCTGCGAAGTCGGGCGGCGTCCCCAGCACTTAGAAAATTTTCTGAGCTCTTCTTGCTTGCCTTTGCTCCTTAACCTCCCGACGTCGCACAAAATTAAGGGCGAAGCCCGACTTCGCTGCGAAGTCGGGCGATTTTCCTGCCTTGGTCAGTCCTCGAACTGCCATGCACTTGCTTCTTTTTTCACACTTGGCTTTCTTTTGAATTAAAAGCGGAAAACTAAATGACTGAAAGCAATATTTACATTCTGAAATAAACTGAACTGCAGGAAATAAATAAGAAAAATATGTACAAGGTAGGACCTTTGACAACCTTCAGTGGTGATAGGCCTTCAGGTGAAAGCCGTTAACAGGGATCGGGAGGAGCTGTCCCTCCATGTCTCTGAGCACGAATGCATTGAACTGGTTTATCCGGGCGATTTGGTAGGGGCCTTCCCAGAAGGCATCGAACTTGTCGTGATTGCCCGGCTTCGCCTTGAGTGAATCCCATTTGAGCACTAAGTCCCCGATTTTGAAAACTCGGGTAGTGGTCCCCTTTGCAAACCAGCTCTGAGTCGCTTCGGCGTGCTTAGTAAAGGCCTGATACGCCTTCTCCCTTTCCTCTTCTAGCTGCAACAGTTGACAAAGTCGGGCATCCACGGGGTCCCCATCACCTTTCTCATCTTCTAACAACCAGAGTGCGGGCATTTCTATGTGGGTGGGCAGGACAGCCTCCTTGCCGTATACAAGCGCGTAGGGGGACGTCTTGATGGATTTTTTGAAAGATATACGGTCCGCCCATAACGCTCGGTCCAGAAGCAGGTGCCACGACCTCTTATTCCTTTCCACAGTCTTCTTTATGATTTTCAAGAGGTTTTTATTGGTGGACTCGGCCAGGCCGTTTCCCTGCGGATAGTAATTTGAAGACATCTTGTGGTAAATGCCATACTTGCTGGTAAACTCAGTGAGTACCGCGCCTGCAAATCCTGGACCATTATCTGTGACGATTGCCTCTGGAATCCCGAAACGGGTAATGAGGCTCTCAAGGAACCCAATGACCGTCTCTTGGTCAGCATGCTTTGTAGGCGATGCCTCAGCCCATCGGGTAAAGTAATCTGTGGCGGTTAGGATGAACTTATGCCCCGCCGAAGAGTTGGGCGTTATTGTCCCGATGAAGTCCAGGCCCCACTGCTGAAACGGAGTCTCGGCTTGAATTGGCTGGAGGGGCAAGGGTGCCTTCCTATTTCTGTCGGTGAACCTCTGGCATTTTTCGCATTTTATACAGACTGCATGCGCGTCTGTGAAGAGGGTGGGCCAATAATAGCCGGCTCTGATAATTTTTAAGGCCGTAGGCCTTCCTGAATGATGTCCTCCGGGCATCCCAGAGTGAAACTCTCCGAGAACCTTTGGCTTGTCTGATTCCTTGACGCACCGCAACAGGATGCCGTCAATATTTCTAAAATACAGCCCCTCGGGGCGCAGTACATACTTCAAGGCGTTCAGCCTAAACCTCCTTCTTTGTGAGGCGTTGAGATGATCTGGACATCTCCCTGTGTTGAAGTACCACACTAGATCATTTGTCCAATCATTCTCCTCTGATAAGGAGTTGGAAAGGTTGGCCTCTGTTACTGGATTCTCCCACTGGCAAGCAGAGATTTCGGCTGCAGCGCTCCGGGCCAATTCTTGGCATAGAGCCCGACCTCGGATTAGCTTTGTTGGCCGTACCTCTATGTCAAACTCTTGTATCTTGGCAATCCATCCTGCCCTCTTGTGACCCGGCTCCCCTTGGATGATGAAATTTCTGACGTCCGGGTGTATCACGAAGACAGTTATCCGACTCTGGGAGACAAAGTGCTTGAACTTTCTCAGGGATCTCATAACTGCGTGCACTTGCCGCTCAATAAAATTGTATCTTTCTTCGTGCGGCTGAATCACCTGGCTTAGAAATGCTATGGGGCGCTCCTCGCCATCATCTCCCTTCTGAGTCAGAACTGCAGCGTAGCTTTCGGGCTCTCCCACCGCATACAGGATGAAATCCTTGGAGTAGTCTGGATTTATTAACACTGGAGCCTGGGCAATTCTGGCCTTGATTTCTTCAAAGGCTTGCTTCCTCTCGTCAGTCCATACAAATTCAGCATCTTTTTTCAGGAGCTCAGCCATGGGCTTAATTACTTGTGCAAAGTCTGGCACAAACTTCCTTACGAAGTTGATTTGGCCAAAAAATGATTGCAGCCCCTTTTTGTCGACTGGGATGGACAAGCGAAGAAGAGCCTCCGCTCTGTCAGGATCAACTGCAAGGCCCTTTTCAGAAATAACATGGCCCAGCAGTTTGCCTTCCTTCACCGCGAAGACTGATTTCTTCGGGTTGATGGAAATGCCGAATTCACGACATCTCTCAAATACTTGCCGCAAGTGGGAGGCATGGTCCTCTCTCTTGTGTGAAAACACAGTCATGTCATCCAAGTAGATGACAATGATCTTGTTGAGCAGCTCTCGGAACGCCAAGTCCATAGCCCTTTGAAATGTAGCCCCGGCATTGGAAAGACCGAAGGGCATACGCTGATATGCAAACGTTCCCCATTTGGTGGTGAACGTCGTCTTGTGCTGGTCTTCATCTTTCACCCAGATTTGGTTATAGCCGGAGAAACCGTCTAAGAGAGAAAATCTCTGAGCTCCTGCGACCACGTGAAGGATTTGATCAATTTGGGGGAGCGGGTAATGATCCTTCAGTGAAGCCTGATTGAGGTTTCTGAAATCCACGCAGAGACGGATGTCTCCATTCTTTTTCCTCACGGGGACCAGATTTGCGACCCAAGAAGAATGCTTGATGGGATAGATGATTTTGGCCTCCAGCATCTTCAAGAGCTCAGCTTTCATCATGGCTTCAATTTTCGGGTTCACCGCCCTTTGCTTCTGCCTGAAAGGCTTCGCATTATCTTCCAGTTCTATAGTATGCTGGATCATCTCTCTGTCGTACCCCTTCAGGTCTTGGTAGCACCAGGCTACAATATCTGGGTACTCTTTGCATAGAGCTCGGATCTGCTCTAACTCCTCATCAGTGCAATCTGTCCCGACCTTAATCACCTTTCCAGGTTCCAGTTCCAGGTCCATGTACTGCTTGGGGTCTACTTTGATCCTGTGGGATATGGCTCTATCATTCTGATCAAAGAGGCTCTCCAGGGTAATCAGTCCTTTCGGGACATGATTATTTTTTAACTGTATCAACCCCTCATATTGCTCGTCATCAGGGTCTCTACCTTCGATTGTACTAGCTTCATTTATCAAAAAGGTGACGATATCCTCGTCACGATCGAACACCTGCCAGTGGGTGTCCTTGTCAGGCACAGAAGGCCTATAAATGGTACGAACCGGCTTCGGCTTCTCGACAGTGTCATCAGCCGAGACGTACCTGGCTCCAACAGACGCCAGAATGTCAGCATGCTTATTCTTTTCACGAGATATGGCTTTGACATTCAAAGAGTCAAATGACTCCATCAGATCCCAGACACGGTTGCGGTACGCCTTGAGGTAATGCTTCTTGGAGGCGCACTTATTGGTAATCTGGTTGCACACCAGCTCTGAGTCGCCAAAGATCTGCAAATGTTTTATCCCAAGCCTCTCTGCCTTCCTCAAGCCCAAGCACAAGGCTTCATACTCCGCCGCATTGTTAGTGCAACTCCAGGCCAGCCTATAACAGTAGTCCTTTTGAATGCCGGATGGTGAAACCAGAAGTACACCTGCCCCGGCGCCATTCTTGCATCGGGCACCATCAAAGTACAACTTCCACAGCTTTTCTGGGGCAGGTCCAACATCCTTCTTTGAAGACTGATCAAGTCTTTCAGGCTGGGTGACGGAGTAGCAACCTTGTTCGGTCTCAATCATGGCATTGAAGTCCAGTAAGGAGAACTCATCCTCCACTTGCAACAGTTCCAGGGTCTCTCCCGCCAAGTCTACCTCTACCAGCTCCTCAGTCGTCAGATGAACCATGTCATTTTGCTGTTCTTCCCCAGGTATCTTCTCGACCAGAAAAGTGGAAGGCTTCTCATTATAAATCTTCAATCTCCTTCCTTTGAAAGGCACTTCCATATGTGAATAATCCAGCGACAGATATCCACCCAACTTCGCAGTGAACTCCCTAGAGAGACACATGCCGAAGTAGGGTTCCAAGTCCACCACTACGACTTCTTGGATAACCACGATGTCGAGTGCTTTATGCAGCCGGATTGGGATGTCCTTGATGACTCCGACTGTCTTCACAGGAGTGTCGTCTAGCTGCAGCACACCTTGGCTGCTCCTTGTGTATTCCATACCAATCTCTTCGCAGACAGCCCTTGGCATGACAGTAGTGGAGGCACCAGAGTCCACCATGCAATTATGTACTATGTGGCCTTCCATTCGCAAAGACAGATAGAAAGGTGGTGGCCTGTTTTTCCCGGTAGCAGAAACTGTCAAGGGCTGAGCTAACACAGCGGGCTGCGTCGGCTTCCCATCTTTCACATTCTTCAAGGATTCCTGCAACAGGTCTACCTGTCCTGGGAGCAGAAGAGCATCATACATGCTTATTTTTGCTGGAGTTTTCTTGAGCTCGTCGACTATATTGTAAGTCGAAGTGCCGGCTCCCTCTGTCTCTTTTGCTGGCTCGTACCTGGTTCGGTATTGTTGCGTGGCTTCAACCCTCTGTCTCTTCGTCAGCGACGGGTACCTCAGCTTTTCTTGAGCTTGTTCTTTTGTTTCAGCTAGAGGTTGGGCCGTCGGAGCCTTTACCACGGGAGCCTTGAGCGTTGGGAGCTTTTCTTTGGCTGTAGGAGGTAAAGGCGGCTTATCAGGAGCTGGCACAGCAGGCTGCGTCCTCTCCCTTCTTGCATATACCTTCAATGGCTTCATCTGGGCCGTGGTGGCCTCAATCGGCCTTTTGCCCTCCTTGGTCAAGAGAGACACGGGATCTTCTTCAGGGACTGCAAAGTTACCTTCATCGTCAAGGATCATGTATGCTTCATCTTCCACGGCGCTGCCCGCAAGGGTCTGAATATAATGTTGATGCAACATGCAACCCTCCTCTCCATGTGGATCGTTGCAAGTAGAACACCAGTTAACATGGTCAGAAGTGCCTGGTTGAGCATTGTTGGCAGCATTCCTTGCTGGGGGCCTTTGCGCTTGAGCAGCTTGATCTTTTGTCAGCGCAGGAGGAGGATATGGTCTCCTAGGAAGAAACTCCATCTGAGCTTGCTTCTTCTTCATGATCGTCATGTCGTTGGAGATAGTATGGTAACCGGAGGCAAGAGCCCGCACTTCCTGAAGGATCTTATTCTGAATATCATTATCAGCAGGCGCCGGCCGGGCCGGCGGAGGTAATGCGGCTAATGGTGGAGGAGCAGAATATGTCGGGTATTGAGGGGGAGCTGGGAGTGCTGGATATTGCGGAGGTGGCGGATTAGGATAATGGACCTGGGGCGGACCATACGGGTTTATAACTGGCGCTGGGTTCCACGGCTGATGGGGGTACTGATTGGACGATGATGACGTCCCACCAGACGCGGGCGGATATTGTGACTGAGGGAAGTCGGGATAAATGGGAGGCTGCATTCTATGAGGAAGTCTGCCTATAGAAATTATGTCTAATTCTGCTTGCTGAGCAGCCTCATACAAGGCGGGAAAAGTGTTGACCCGGGCTATCTTAAGAATTAGACAAATGTCTGAATTAAAAGACCTCAGGTAATAGTGAGCAGCTTGTCCTGCAGAAGGACGCAGCTCAGGGGGTACTCTTTTCCAGGACCTCGCAAACCTCACGTTGAAGTCCGATATCTCCTCTTGCGGATGGCGTTGGATACTTTGAAACTGGTGCAACAGTGAGGAGGGATCAGCGGACTCATTGCATCCCTTCACTAGTCTGCCCGCTAGCTGGGGCCACCCCGTGATAGCTCCCTCCGGCAAGGATCTCCACCAGTAGAGAAGCTTTCCTCTCAGAGAGAGAGCTAACAACCGGGTCTTAACACTCTCATTAGTGATAGAGTGCAGTGCAGCCAAGGCCAGAATGTCTTGGATGTGCTCGTATGCTGTCTTCCCGGAGCCATCATACGTAGGAATGGATTTCAAGGCAGCGGGAGGAACAACTTCTTGTCCAACTAGAGCCAAGGGCCCTGTGGAATCAACGGCTGGGAAGAGATCATCATCATTTTGCTGATTCTGGGCAGCCATGTCTTCTTCCTCTTCTTCAAGCTGATCAGTGGTATAATCAGTATCAGTGTTGTCCGAAGTTGTAGGTTGTTCTTCAATTTCGGCCTCCTCAACTTCTTCAGCTTCTTCAACTTCAGCTTCTTCTATTTCAGCTTCAGCTTCGGGTTCGTGCTCGAACCTATCGTCTTGGTGAGCTTGGTAGTCAGCCAGCCTTACTCGCTCTCCAGGAGCGTTGATGTCGATTTCGTAGAGATCAGGCTGTTGTCCTGGGTTCCTTGCTCTCCACCTTCTTGTATGCATGAAGGCGCTTTTGATATTGGACCAGTCTCACGGACTCAGAGAATATTCAGGTACAGCAGAGTCGCCAGGTGTTCTGATTTGACAACAATGAAGCGAACACCGATGCTTCGATTCTGTTTTGGGGTGGGAAACTCCCGTGTCCCACCGGGCGTGCCAGAGAAACTGTTGGTTACGAATCTGCCACTAGGATAGGATTTTAATCTATATGCGCCCTAGATTCGCCCAACAGATTGAAAGGGCGGAAGGAAGGAATGCCTTCCGTGCCAATCTCCGGAGGAGGCCGGCTTCCTATGTTTTCTCAATTTGGGTTTTAGCTCAGAGTGCAGGAAAGAGATTACAAATTACTGAAAGAAACATAAATATGCTTGTTTCGGGTGGGGAAGATAAGCAGCACGGAAACAAACCAATCACCACTACTAACAACAATCTAAACAAAATATGTAACAGAAACCATTAATGTTACTTTATCCTATGTATCCCTCACTTTAAGCATTCCAGGTACACTTAATTGCCAATACAGATATCCAGATAAGCAGAATAAAAGTAATCAGAAATATAAGCAACATGAGGCAGAAATGCTTAACGAAGGCAGCATACAAAATAAAGACAATCAATGGAGCCAAGTATATTTTGTATTCAAAAGCAAACGCACAGCTACAGAAGTCTCCTAGCAATATATCTCCCATCCACCCTTATACAATGATATGGCGCAGCTATTTATAGCGCAATTTTCCCCCCGATTACAACTTTGGGCACAGAATCCCAGACCTGACAAAAGCTGGAAAAGCTGACAAAAGCGGCAAAAAGCGGCTGATGTTGACCTCTGCGGGTATGGAATGTACTTGCAACAAGGTCCGCCTGAAAACTTAGCAGCTACGTGGCAGTCCGGTAGATGAAACCTCGAGTCAGTTTGAATGAGGGTAGATGCGGTACAATATGTCAGTTCACGCTCGCACACCTTCTGTCACATCTTTGACTCGAATCTCGAGGTTGGACACCTGTCAGCATCTGATGGGGGGAAGAAATCGCCTTCAAAGCTCATCTTTTATATCCCGCCCGACTTCGCACAAAATTGGAGCGCAGCCGGGCAGCGTAGGGTGGAAGCAGCGCAGTCGGGAAGGCCTTCGTGCCTTAGAAATTTTCTGGGCAGCATTTTCTCATCCTCCGCCCGAGTGCGCACAAACTGGTGAGCGCAGCCCGACTTCGCTGCGAAGTCGGGCGGCTCAACACTTAGCCATTTTCTGATGTCTCCAAGGCAAGCCAGCCCTACTGCGCACTAACTTTAGAGCGCCGCCCGACTTCGCTGCGAAGTCGGGCGGTGCTCAACACTTAGAATTTTTCTGGCTATTTTTCAATCGGATGCCGCCCAAGTGCGCATGAAATTAGGAGCGCAGCCCGACTTCGCTGCGAAGTCGGGCGGCTCAACACTTAGCATTTTTCTGGGCTCAGCTCTGACAATTCCGCCCAGGTGCGCACAGATAGGCAAGCGCAGCCCGACTGCGCTGCGCAGTCGGGCGAACAACAATACTTAGAAGATTTTGGGGCATTTTTGCCCACTCAGAGAAACAGTTAGAAACATGGACAAGGAGATGGAGAAAATGAAACTGATGGCAGAAAAGTAGAAGGGACATGGTGGAGAAGGGGAGAGAAGAAAGAGGGAAGGGAAAGCAGCATCCTTACAAAAATTTGAAGACATAGCACCCCGTGCAAAATGTGACAACACTAACAAATAACAACCTATCTCCACATAGGCATACTATGCCTCATGTGAATACAAAGTGCAAGAAATAGGAAATAATAATAAAATAATAACTTAGGCTTATAATTAAGCCTAAGGTACAATCATATCCTCAACACTCCTCCCAACCATAGAAGCATTGGACCCCAATGCTCTCAACAAATGTGGAAAGTCATGGGCCATATAATGGTGAGGAATCCAACAAGCCATGTGTGGAATGTGACCGCGGCAGGCGAAAAGGTAAGAAGTGGAAGAACCTGTTGGTTACGAATCTGCCATGAGGAAAGGATTTGTTGTTATTGCGCCCAGATTCGCCCACCAGATTGAAAGGCCGGAAGGAAGGAATGCCTTCCGTGCCAATCTCCGGAGAAGGCCGGCTTCCTGTGGGGGTTTTTGTGTTTTAGGTTAAGAGTGCAGGGAAAGAGATAAAAGTACAGAAAGAGATTCCAAATATGATTGGAGTTGGTGGGGGGAATAAGCAGCACGACAACGAATCAATCACCACTACTAACAACATTCCTTTACAAAGCACACATTGAAACTACCACCATCATTAATCCTATGTATCCTCTGATCTATGCATTCCAGGAATACTTGACCACCAAATACCAGAGTCCAGAGTTCAGTACAACAGTAAGCAATGATACAAGAAACATGAGGCAGAAATGACAAGGAGAGGCAGCATACAAGAAAAAGGACAGTGAGCAGAGCCAAGTATGTGCTTGTATTAGAGGCAAACGCACAGCTACAATTGTTCCCTAGCAATATATTCCCCTTCCACCCTTTACAATGAAAATGAGTGGGCTATTTATAGCCCAAGTTCCCCCCGATTACATTCATGGGCACGAAGTCCCAGACTAGACATTAGTCGACACAAGCGGTTAAAGAGCTGCCGATGCTGACTTCTGTCGGGTAGGACGGTACTTGCGGCATGGTCTCCCTGAAGGCTGTACAGCTACGTGGCAGCACGTTGGATGGAACTTCAAATCAGCGGGAATGCGGGTAGGTGTGGCAGATGGCACTTCACATCATCTTAAATGATGGCAGTTGGCGTAGGTAGTGCGGTCCATGCTTGTCCTTTTCCCGGTCAAGTCTTGGCTCGAATCTCGAAGCTGGACACTTGTCGGATGCTGATGCGTGACACATGGCTGCCTTGAAAGGCAGTTTATCCAACTTCGCCCAAGTTCTGAGCGCTATCGGGTCGCGCAGGTAGAAAACAGCGCAGTTGGGAGGGTCATCTTGCCTTAGTCATTTTCTGGTCTTGCTTCCCCAACTGCGCACCGGTCAGAGGGCGCACCCCGACTTCGCTGCGAAGTCGGGTTGCGCACCGGCACTTGCTGTCTTCTTTCCGTTCGGACTGCGCACTAAGAGGAGGGCGCACCCCGACTTCGCTGCGAAGTCGGGTTGCGCCCCAACACTTAGTCATTTTTCTGCCACACTGCTCTCCAAGTGCGCCCAGGAAGAAGGGCGCACCCCGACTTCGTTGCGAAGTCGGGTTGCGCCCCAGCAGTTAGTCGAATTTCGCTCATTTCCTGTTCTGTTGTCGCACTTCGCCTTCCCTACTGCGCTCCAATCTGGAGGGCGCACTCCGACTTCGCTGCGAAGTCGGGGTGCGCCCTGACACTTAGCCATTTTCAGGGGACACTTGCTGGAAACTTTACTGGGGGAAGAAAAGGGGGAAGGAAGAGGAATGAAAATTGCAAGGAAGAGGGAGAAAGGGAGAGATGAAGAATGGGAAAAAGGAGGAGGGAAGGAACAGAGCAGATCACTTACAAAAACGGAAAACATGGCACCCCGTGCAAAATGTGGCAACATTCCTGGCGGCTCGCGGGGTGTCGAGCTCGCCTCGACGCAAAGAACCATGCCTTCATCCATTGGGTGCAGAGGAACTTCCTTCCCCTGCCTTCTGCTGCTCTGACCGCTTCCTTCCGGGCAACTGTTCTTCTTCAGGTTCACTTTCACCAGTTGCCTCCTCAGTTTCCCCTTCTGAGTCTGAATGTTCTCCACTGTCAGCCTCCCACTCGCTGATGCGTTGGTATGCAGCCTCGGCTTGGTCCCAGACTGCTGCTTGGAAGGGTGCGAGGTCGCTGATCTCTCTTAATGCTGCGTGGAATGCAGCGACCGCGTGCAGGTCGATGGTGTTATATCTTCTTCCCAACTCCTTCAGGGAGGAGTTGATTTTACAGTATTTTGACACCATCTGGGTGACCTGAGCTTCTTGAATTGGCTCTGCCCAGCTGTCAACTTCTGCTGTATCTGTCTCAAAGGACAGCCAATTCTGCTTCACCTGTTCAAGGGTCAGGAACCTGCCATCCTTGACGTAGCTCGGGCACCCGTGTTCGGACAGAATGTGAAAGGGAGCCAGGAGAATGTTCCTTTCATGCTCTAGGGCGTCCAGCGCCTTCCTGGCAGTTCTGATCTTCTCTGTCCTATCAAAATAAGTATGCAAGGTCACCCTTGCATCTGCCCACTCTGAGGCAAGTTGGGACATAGGAGCAATTTGGAAGCCTTTGCGCTCAAACTCTTCAAGTTTTATAGCCAGGTCCAGCCGTTGCTTCGCCTGGTGTTCGGCTTCCTCTACCACAGGCTTTCCCTGGGCAGATACTTCTTCAATCCTGGACACGAAGTCCAGAACTGATAATGATTTAACAAGGTTGGGCTTGCAACCTTGTAGCAGACCAGCTCGCGTCTCCTTGTCTTTTCTCTTTGAAAAGGCCGTCGCTTGTGATGCTTTCTCTGCAAGCTGCGACTGCGCCTGTTTCAGCTGATCTTGGAGCTGCGAAACTTGTTCCAGCGCCGCTCTTCTTTCTTCTGACAGCTGTTCGGCTGTCTGCTTCTGCTCTGCGGCCTCCTGCTGAGAGGCGGCCAGCTGGGCCTTAAGTTCTTCTATTTCCTGCTGGGCTGACCCCAGCTGCGCAGTAGCCCTAGCTAGGTCTTCCTCAAGCTGCCTTGTGTTGTTCTGCAGCTGGTACAGCGCCTCCTGGGTCTCGAGATGTTTGACGAGGAGATTGTCAGTCCTACGACGAATACCACGAATTTCGTATTCCTCGTTGATGTCGTCAAAGCTTTTCTCCTTCCTCTGATGCTCATAGTCTGCCTCGGTCATCTCCCGGAGAGGCTTCTTCACTTTCGGGATCAACTTCTCTGTTGTGAGCACTCTCCGGTCTAGGTCAAACTTCGTACGTTTTACCGGGGCAGCTATCTCCTCGGCCCTTCTGCGCTTCACGCCCTGGAGAAAGGAGGCAGAACCCCCGCGGCTCTTACTGCCAGAGGCTGGTCCTCTGTGATATCCAAGAAGTTGAGGTCCTCCAGCGTCTGGTCTTGCTGCGGCATTTTCCCTGCGAACAGCGAAGTAGGCGGGATTCCAGAGGGGGTATCAGCCTTTGAGGGCGACCGGGTCCTAGGGTTAACAGGAGTCTGAGTGGATGGTGCCGGCAAGGCTTCGGACGGTTGGGGTGAGGAGCGCGGTGATGAAGGTGCAGCTTCAGCACTGGCTGCGGGAGAGGGCTCTAGGGTTTGGCTCAGTGATTGGAAAGCATTGGGATCCTGAGCAAACTGGTCGAAGGAATGTAGGCCGCTAGACTGTTGGGTAGCTTGGGAAGCGGAAGACGCGGCTATGGCTTGCCCTGATGAGATGGGAGATGGGGCTTTTGCAGGGCTGACTTGGACTTGGGGAAGAGCAACAGTGGACGTACCTGCGGGCTCCACCTGAGCCGTCGTTGGAGGGGTGCTTGCAGCTCGGGTATCTGCGGCTGGTTCGGGGCTGTCCAAAGTGACAACCTCTGGCGCTGCTGTGCTAGTTTGTTCCACGGCTGCCTGCTGCACTGGATCCTTGGGCCGTTTGGCCTTTTCAATTCTCTTCCTCTTTTTCTCTTCCGGCGCCCCGGCTGATCCAGTGGAAGGAGATAAAACGGGGGCGGCAGGCGCTGAAGTTCCCACGGTAAACTTGTACCTGGGTCTGCTTGGAAGAATGCCAGCCGTACTTGGCCTACCAACTAGCAGCGCGGACGCTTTTTCTGCTGGAGGGTTCGCCTCAGGGGTTGACTTCTCTGAACTTTGCGCCCTTTCGGGCACTGCCTTAGGAGCTACAGGCTACATTGGGCCCACTTGGCTGCTTGTTGGAGTCACGCTGGAAGTCGCAGGCGTTGAAGATTGCTGGGGGTGGGCCTCCTCTTATACCTTATCTTCGCGCCTCGGGGAACGCAATTGCGGAATTCGAAGGGCTGCCACGTGTCGACGTGCTGGTCATATAATGCCGAAAATTCATCATCGACGGCTAGATTCCTCCGGTTGGATTTATCATGCTGCGTGCGACACCTCATCTTCCAGCATTCAGCGATTTTGTCTTTACTCCAGTTGAGGGGCGCCACCTTAGCGAGGAATCTTTTGAAGCCCGCCGACTCCATCCGGTGGTCCGGGTTCCGCTCTGGGTCGTATGTCACCTCTTCGCAGTAAAAATCATGCCATGGTGGCCATGATTGCATCAAGTGAATGCGCCAGTGGAGGTCTGCACCTGTCCTGTTCCTTCTTTCCTTCATGATTTCAGCTCGGGGACAGATGTGCGTGAATTTTCCCCTGACCCCAATTGGGTCGTACTTCCAGCGCTGCGGCAGCATTATCAGGCCCATTTCGATGAGTTCCCGCTCAAGGTAGACGTGCTGCCCAATCTCGAATACTTGGGTATTCGCCCAGGTCATGGGATATTGAAATATATGACCTCTCTTTTTCCCCTGGCCGAATTCCTCTTCAACGTAGTCCATCTGCCGCGCAATTTCCATCCCGAACTGATGGTCAGTGCAGAAGTAGGGCAGCAAGCACGGCTTCCCCTTGAACCCGTAGATTCTGACTATGATGCCCTGGGTCAATCGGAAAGTGTCCCCATACTCATTACTCCACAGGTATTTGGTCATGGCTTCCGGTGGTCGAGACGCGCCGCGGTTGAACAACCCCATGACCTGGCACAGAAACTGGATATTAAATTCATAGGAGCCTTTTCTGTACAGAGCCTCTGTCCATTCGTACACGGGGAGCGGCTCTCCTCTTTCGTTCACCTTCCTCAAGTCTGGAACGTTCATCCGGTAATGCATGTGATACAGGCACAGCCATGCGAGGAAGGAACAAAACCGGAAGTCCGTTGACTGCTTCTGCTGCAGTCTAACCAGGCTGGAATGTATTGCATATGCCAGCCAGTCCGCCCAGTCGAAGAAGATAGGGCGCTTTCCGCTCTTCTGCGCCGTGGAGTCGTAGAACTCCCCGTGCAGGAGACACTCTGCCATCGCCAGCTGGTACGGCCGTACCACTTTGTCAGAGTCGCAGCCGAGGACCCACGCCAGGATGATGTAGATGTACTTATTTTCAAATTTTTCCAGGGGTATGGGGCCAGTTGGCCACTGTCCGGCTGCCAGCGGAGTCTTCAGCTCTGAATCCAGAAACTCTCTCATCCGCTTTGTCTGCGCAAATCTGCCGGTCTGCTCGTCCAGATTTACCCTTCTGACAATTGCGCCAGGCTCATACTGAAGCCCTGGGGCGAATGCTGGCTGGACGCTCTCTCGGAAGAGGGTGAACAACACTTTTCCTTTGTTGTCGCAGACTTGCCGGGCAGCTGGTTTGTAATATTCTGCAATTGCTTCAACCAGCTCCGGGCACCAGTGAGTAGGCGGGCACAAGAACCAATACAGGTTCGACTTGTATGCAGCTCCGAGGTGGTGGGAGGGCGAAACCTTATCCACCCACTTCGCAATGTTCAACCGCAGTTTGGTGAGGCTGATGGAGACAGAGCCGTCTTTGTATCCGGCCAGGCGATTAATTGGCGGCGGTGGAGTCTGCCCAACTACGCGCCTCTTCGTCCGGGATTTTCTTTTCTGGTCCTTCTGAGGCGCTCCGCTCTCATGGGCGCTTGACTCCGGTGATTCCTCAGCTTCGCGCCGTTCTTCACTTGATTGCGCCTGTACGGGCGCTTTCCCTTTGTCCATCTTTCTGAAACGGCAGTGTCGGGAATTACAGAGAATTTCAGCTTCTGAATTGTCAGCTTTATTCCTTGCAGTCAGGGAGCCAGCTTGAACAATTTGAATTTTTTGGTTGCGCCAAGGTCCCTTTTGTAGACAATGACTGGAACATTAATGGCGTGAGGGAGGGAGTTAGGGCGGTCGACTTGAAGTTGGTGGAGGCATTATGATTTTTTGGCTGCTGGGTATGGGTTTATTTTTGGAAAGCGCACCCCAATAGCCGTTGGTCCAAGGCGCACCTTGCTTTTTTAATGCATCGTTCTTGAAAGCCGTGCAATCATTAAACCTCCTTGGACGTTGTGTCGTTGATGACGTCATCGCCGCCGTCTGGGCACACTTTACAAGGGAAACTTTAAAGCCCATATGCCCAACTTCGCGTTGCCGAACTTCGCCCTGGGCCCACACTTAGAAATTTTCAAGCTCTCCGTGGTAGGTTATTCGGACTTCGCCCGAAAAACAGGGCGCACTCGGACTTCGCCCAGAAAATGGGCGCACTCCGACTTCGCCCGGAAGATGGGCGCACTTCGGATTTTACACTTAGCCGTTTTCGGCTTCTCGCGCCGGATCATCCAGGGTGCGCCCGATAATGGGAGCGCACTCGGACTTCGCCCGAAAAACGGGCGCAATCCGACTTCGCCCGGGTTCGCCTGCGCAGTCTGACACTTGGTTTCTTCTTGCTTGGCTTTTCCCAACTACGCCCTTTGGAGAGGGCGCAGCCCGACTTCGCTGCGAAGTCGGGTTGCGCACCCATACTTAGCCAATTTTTCCCCTTTTTCAGCTACCTTCTTTCGGACTTCGCACCGTTCAAGGAGCGCTACCCGACTTCGCTGCGAAGTCGGGGTTTTGCCTTCGGATTACTTGGGCTATTTGAAAAATCAAAACCAAAAAACTGAAATATTTACATTCCGAAAACTGAAAAAAGCAGAAGGGAAATCTGTACAAGGAAGGACCCATTCGGGTGCCTTCAGTGGTGGTAAATTTTTAAGTGGAACCCATTGACGGGAATGGGGAGAAGCTGTCCCTCCATGTCCCGGAGCACAAATGAATTGAACTGATTTACCCGGGCAATCTGATAAGGGCCCTCCCAGAGGGCGTCAAACTTTCCGTGGTTGCCCGGCTTCGCCTTTAGTGAGTCCCACTTTAGCACCAGGTCCCCGGTTTTGAAAACTCGGGCGGTGGTGCCTTTTGCAAACCAGCCTTGGGTTGCTTCAGCGTGCTTGGTGAAGGCCTGGTAAGCTTTTTCTCTGTCTTCCTCTAACTGCAGTAACTGGCAAAGTCTGTCCTCTACCGGATCCCCGCTGCCTCTTTCTTCATCAAGCATCCAGAGAGCGGGAATTTCGATGTGGGTTGGCAGGACTGCTTCCTTGCCGTATACGAGCGCATAGGGGGACGTTTTAATGGACTTTTTGAAGGAAATTTTGTCCGCCCACAGCGCCCGATCCAGGAGTAGGTGCCAAGTCCTCTTGTTTTTCTCTACTGTCCTTCGGATGATCTTCAACAGATTCTTGTTGGTGGACTCGGCAAGACCGTTCCCCTGCGGGTAGTAATTGGAAGACATTTTGTGATAAATGCCGTATTTGCTGGTGTACTCCGTGAGTACAGCGCCTGCGAACCCCGGACCATTGTCCGTTACTATCGACTCAGGGACACCGAAGCGGGTAATGAGGCTCTCGAGGAACCTAATGACCGTCTCCTGGTCCGCATTCTTTGTAGGGATCGCCTCTGCCCACCGTGTGAAGTAGTCGGTGGCGGTAAGAATGAACTTGTGCCTCGCTGCAGAGTTCGGCGTAATCACCCCGATAAAGTCCAGACCCCATTGCTGAAACGGAGTCTCGGCTTGGATCGGTTGAAGAGGCAGGGGTGATTTTCTGTTTCTGCCAGCAAATCTCTGGCATTGATCACACTTCGTACAGACCGCATGCGCGTCTGTAAATAGAGTGGGCCAGTAGTACCCAACTCTGATTATTTTCAAGGCCGTTGGCCTTGCAGAATGGTGACCCCCAGGCATCCCGGAGTGAAATTCTCCGAGGATCCTGGGTTGGTCTGTTTTTCTGACGCACCGCAACATGATGCCGTCAATATTCTTGGAGTACAGCCCCTCGGGGCGAAGAGTGTATTTCAACAATACCTAGCCGAAACCTCCTTCTTTGTGAGGCATTCAGGTGGTCTGGACATCTTCCGGTGCAGAAATATTTCACCGGGTCATCTGTCCAGTCGCACTCCTCGGGTAAGGAGTTGGCTAGGTTGGTGTTTGTTGCTGGATCCTCCCACTTACAGGCGGATATCTGGGCTGCTGCGCTTCGGGCCAGCTCCTGGCACAAGGCTCGGCCTCTGATAAGCTTGGTTGGCCGCACCTCGATGTCGAACTCCTGGATTTTAGCAATCCATCCTGCTCTCTTGTGACCCGGCTCTCCTTGTATGATGAAGCTTCGAACGTCCGGGTGTATCACAAAAACAGTGGTTCGGCTCTGGGAGACAAAGTGCCTGAACTTTCGGAGGGATTTCATAACTGCGTGAACCTGCCGCTCTATAAAGTTGTACTTTTCTTCATGCGGCTGGATTACTTGGCTCAGAAACGCTATGGGGCGCTCTTCGCCATCGTCTCCCTTTTGGGTCAGGACTGCGGCGTAACTCTCGGGTTCTCCCACCGCGTACAGGATGAAGTCCTTGGAGTAGTCCGGGTTTATCAACACCGGAGCCTATGCAATTCGGGCCTTGATTTCCTCGAAGGCCTGCCCCCTTTCATCAGTCCATAAGAACTCTGCATTCTTTTTCAGCAGTTCGGCCATGGGCTTGATTACCTGTGCGAAGTCCGGTATGAACTTCCGCACGAAATTGATTTGGCCGAAGAAGGACTGCAACCCCTTCTTGTCGATTGGAGCGGGCAAGCGGAGGAGGGCCTCTGCTCTATCAGGGTCTATGGCTAGGCCTTTCTCGGAGATGACGTGTCCCAGCAGCTTTCCTTCTTTTACCGCGAAGACAGATTTCTTCGGGTTTATGGAGATGCCGAATTCACGACACCTTTCAAATATTTGCCGCAAGTGTGGGACATGATCTTCTCTTCTGTGAGAGAACACAGTCATGTCATCCAGGTAGATGACAATAATCTTATTGAGCAGCTCTCGGAAGGCTAGGTCCATGGCTCTTTGGAAGGTGGCACCCGCATTAGATAAGCCGAAAGGCATGCGCTGATAGGCGAACGTTCCCCATTTGGTGGTGAACGCCGTCTTGTGCTGGTCCTCATCTTTGACCCAGATCTGGTTGTACCCAGAAAAGCCGTCCAGGAGGGAGAATCGTTGTGCTCCAGCAACTATGTGTAGGATTTGATCAATTTGGGGAAGCGGATAATGGTCCTTGAGGGAGGCCTGATTCAGATTTATGAAGTCCACACAGAGACGAATGTCTCCATTCTTTTTCCTCACGGGAACCAAGTTTGCAACCCAGGATGAATGCTTGATGGGGTAGATGATCTTGGCTTCCAGCATCTTCAGGAGCTCGGCCTTCATCATGGCCTCGATCTTCGGATTTACGGCCCTCTGCTTTTGCCGGAATGGCTTGGCGCCATCTTCTAGCTCAATGGTATGCTGGATTATTTCTTTGTCATACCCCTTCAAGTCCTGGTAGCACCAGGCTACTATGTCAGGGAACTCTCGGCACAATGTTCTGATTTGCTCAAGTTCCTTTGTGGTGCAGTCTGTCCCGACCTTCATTGTTTTTCCAGGTTCGAGCTCCAGATCGGCAACCTGCTTCGGGTCTACTTTGATCCGGTGAGATATTGCTCTGTCATTCTGATCAAAGAGACTCTCAAGTGTAATAAGTCCTTTTGGGACTGTTGGCCACGAAGCCACCACCTGGGAAGGACTTGGTGTGTCAATGCGCCCTAGACCCGCAGACCAACATTGAAAGGCCGGAAGGAAGGAATGCCTTCCGTGCCAATCTCCGGAGAAGGCCGGCTTCCTATGGGGTTTTTAGTGTTAAGACAAGAGTGCAGGGAAAGAGATAGAAGTGCGGAAAGAGAATCCAAATGTGATTGGAGTTGGGTGGGGGGAATAAGCAGCACGACAACGAATCAATCACCACTACTAACAACATTCCTTTACAAAGCACACATTGAAACTACCACTATCATTAATCCTATGTATCCTCTATCTATGCATTCCAGGAATACTTGACCACCAAATGCCAGAGTCCAGAGTTCAGTACAACAGCAAGCAATGATACAAGAAACATGAGGCAGAAATGACAAGGAGAGGCAGCATACAAGAAAAAGGACAGTGAGCAGAGCCAAGTATGTGCTTGTATTAGAGGCAAACGCACAGCTACAATTGTTCCCTAGCAATATATTCCCCTTCCACCACCTTTTACAATGAATTACATGGCTATTTATAGCCTCAAGTTCCCCCCCGATTACATTCATGGGCACGAAGTCCCAGACTAGACAATAGCTGACATGAGCGGCTGATGAGTCGCTGATGCTGAATTCTGTCGGCGAGGATTGTACTTGCGGCATGGTTTCCCTGAAGGCTGTACAACTACGTGGCAGCGCGTTGGGTCAAATATTTGGTCAGCAGGAATGCGGGTAGGTGCGGCAAATGGCACTTCACATCGGCTTAAATGGTGGTAGTTGGCGTAGATAGTGCAGCCCATGCTTTGTCCTTTTCCCGATCAAGTCTTGGCTCGGATCCCGAGGTTGGACACTTGTTAGATAATGATGAGTGACACACGGCTGCCTTGAAAGGCAGTTTATCCAACTTCGCCCGAGATCTGAGCGCTGTCGGGTTGCGCAGGTAGAAAACAGCGCAGTTGGGAGGGTCTTCTTGCCTTAGTCATTTTTCTGGGCCTGCTTCCCCAACTGCGCACCGGTCAGAGGGCACACCCCGACTTCGCTGCAAAGTCGGGTTGCGCACCGGCACTTGCTGTCTTCTTTGCTGTTCGGACTGCGCACTAAGAGGCGGGGGCACTCCGACTTCGCTGCGAAGTCGGGTTGCGCCCCAACACTTAGTCATTTTTCTGCCACACTGCTTCCCTAGTGCGCCCAGGAAGAAGGGCGCACCCCGACTTCGCTGCGAAGTCGGGTTGCGCCCCAACACTTAGTCAAATTTTTCTCATTTCCTGTTCTGTCGCACTTCGCACTGTCCCTACTGCGCTCCAACTGGAGGGCGCACTCCGACTTCGCAGCGAACACTTCCTGGAAAAACTGAAAATATGGCACCCCGTGCCAAATGTGGCAACATTCCTAGCGGCTCGCGGGGCATTGAGCTCGCCTCAATGTGAGGACCCAGGCCTTTATCCATTGGGCAACAGAGTCACCCTCGCCATCCTCTTGATATTCACTGTCGGCAGCAACCTCTTTCTCAAACCCTTGGCACCCATGGCCCTCCTGGAACACTAAAAAAAAGAACCGCATAAACTAAAATAAGAAAACAACTAAAACTTTGCATACTAGCCGGATTATTTATATTATTTATACAAAAGTTTGCAGCATGATTGGCATGCCGCCAACACACATCTTGCTTTGGTTGCCTATCCGGTGAACCTGCAGTGTCCGGACCAGATCTGATTGTACTTCGGATGATCTTTGAAGTCCGGCTGGCCTCCCAAAGTTTACCAGGTCGCGAACATGGTGCAACGTGGCAGGTTATCATTCATGCCGGTACCCATACAATTGATGAACAATGTGGCAAGGAGATTTGTCAGACGGAAGCCTTCTTCGGGTACCGGTTACGGTGATGGTTGGAGCCAATACCACCGCTTTAGAGAGTCCACCACCTGTGGGCTCTCAAGCACAAGTTCCTCCAACTCCTTGATGCGATAGCAGGAGCTTTCCGACGATAGGCTTTTTGCCGGGGTCTCCTCATGATCAGCCTCCTGGTGAGGCATGCTTATTGGGCTTTGGCTGAATGCTTGCGTGTTACGTCCTGGGACAGAAAAAGGGTGCAAAAATATGCCCTCTTTGTGTTCAGAATTTGCCACTGGATTTTGTTCCTCCTCTTGGCCCGTCTCCTAATGGAAACTGCAAGCAACCATATTATTCATCATTTGGGCGGTGTTTGCATATTCCCACTGGTGACTTTGGACGAGATCTGCCTCTCGAGCTCCACACAGCTGCATTCTAGGGCTTTGCATAGTATGAGGGATTTGCCTTGGTGATTTTGCCAGATGAAGGCAAGCCAAAGATTCACCAACTCGGGCTTCCATATTTCAGCTCAGTCAGAGTCGCCAGGTGATTTTTCCAGATGAAGGTAAGCCAGAGATTCACCAAACTCAGGCTTCCTGAAAATATGGAGACTGTAGGTGAACATTCATTTCTCCGCTTGTGAAGTCAAGGCTGCTCACCAAACCTTGATTCCTCCGGGGTGTCTTCTATTGGCTTAAAAAAGAAAAGGGCGTCTGCGATCAAGAAATCTGGATCTTCAGCTCAGTCAGAGTCGCCAGGTGATTTTGCCAGATGAAGGCAAGCCAGAGATTCACCAACTCGGGCTTCCTTATTTCAGCTCTGGATTCGTCTATGCGAGCTTGGCGGTCAGCCGGCCTGACGCACTCTCCTGGAGCGGCAATGTCAATTTCGTAAAGGTCAGGCTGATTTCCCGGATTCCGTGCTCACCACCTTCTCGTTTGCATGAAGGCGTTAGGACCGGTCTTTACGGACTCAGAATATTCAGGTACGTGCAGAGTCGCCAGGTGCTCTGATTTTTAACAGCAATGAAGCGAGCACTCGTGCTTCGATTCTGTTTGGGGGTGGGAAACTTCCATGTCCCACCGGGCGTGCCAAAAACTGTTGGCCACGAATCCGCCACCTGGGAAGGACTTGGTGTGTCAATGCGCCCTAGACCCGCAGACCAACATTGAAAGGCCGGAAGGAAGGAATGCCTTCCGTGCCAATCTCCGGAGAAGGCCGACTTCCTGTGGGGTTTTTAGTGTTAAGATAAGAGTGCAGGGAAAGAGATAAAAGTGCGGAAAGAGAATCCAAATGTGATTGGAGTTGGGTGGGGGGAATAAGCAGCACGACAACGAATCAATCACCACTACTAACAGCATTCCTTTACAAAGCACACATTGAAACTACCACCATCATTAATCCTATGTATCCTCTATCTATGCATTCCAGGAATACTTGACCACCAAATGCCGGAGTCCAGAGTTCAGTACAACAACAAGCAATGATACAAGAAACATGAGGCAGAAATGACAAGGAGAGGCAGCATACAAGAAAAAGGACAGTGAGCAGAGCCAAGTATGTGCTTGAATTAGAGGCAAACGCACAACTACAATTGTTCCCTAGCAATATATTCCCCTTCCACCACCTTTTACAATGAATTACATGGCTATTTATAGCCTCAAGTTCCCCCCGATTACTTTCATGGGCATGAAGTCCTAGACTAGACAATAGCTGACACGAGCGGCTGATGAGTCGCTGATGCTGACTTCTGTTGGCGAGGACTGTACTTGTGGCATGGTTTCCCTGAAGGCTATACAACTACGTGGCAGCGCGTTGGGTCAAATCTTTGGTCAGCAGGAATGCGGGTAGGTGCGGCAAATGGCACTTCACATCGGCTTAAATGGTGGTAGTTGGCGTAGATAGTGCAGCCCATGCTTTGTCCTTTTCCCGATCAAGTCTCGGCTCGGATCCCGAGGTTGGACACTTGTCAGATAATGATGAGTGACACACGGCTGCCTTGAAAGGCAGTTTATCCAACTTCGCCCGAGATCTGAGCGTTGTCGGGTTGCGCAGGTAGAAAACAACGCAGTTGGGAGGGTCTTCTTGCCTTAGTCATTTTTCAGGGCCTGCTTCCCCAACTGCGCACCGGTCAGAGGGCGCAGCCCGACTTCGTTGCGAAGTCGGGTTGCGCACCGGCACTTGCTGTCTTCTTTGCTGTTCGGACTGCACACTAAGAGGCGAGCGCACTCCGACTTCGCTGCGAAGCGAAGTCGAGGTGCGCCCCGGCACTTGCTGTCTTATTTGCTGTTCGGACTGCGCACTAAGAGGCGGGCGCACTCCGACTTCGCTGCGAAGTCGGGTTGCGCCCCAACACTTAGTCATTTTTCTGCTGCACTGCTTCCCTAGTGCGCCCAGGAAGAAGGGCGCACCCCGACTTCGCTGCGAAGTCGGGTTGCGCCCCAGCACTTAGTCTATTTTCGCTCATTTCCTGTTCTATCGCACTTCGCACTGTCCCTACTGCGCTCCAACTGGAGGGCGCACTCCGACTTCGCAGCGAAGTCGGGTTGCGCCCTGACACTTAGCCATTTTCAGGGAACACTTGCTGGAAAACTTTGAAAAACTGAAAATATGGCACCCCGTGCCAAATGTGGCAACAGGGACATGATTGTTTTTTAGTTATATCAACCCCTCATATTGCTCGTCATCAGGGTCTCTACCTTTGATTGAACACGCTTCGTTAACCAAAAATGTGACGTTCTCCTCGTCACAATCAAACACCTGCCAGTGGGTGTCCTTATCAGGCGCAGAAGGCCTGTAAATGGTGCGAACCGGCTTCGGCTTCTGGACAGTGTCATCAGCCAGAACGTACCTGGTTCCAACAGACGCCAGAATGTCAGCGTGCTTGTTTTTCTCACGTGATATAGCCTTGACATTCAATGAGTCAAATGACTCCATCAGATCCCAGACCCGATTTCGGTATGCCTTGAGATAGTGCTTTTTGGAGGCGCACTTATTCGTAATCTGGTGGCACACCAGCTCTGAATCGCCAAAGATCTGCAGATGTTTAATCCCTAGCCTCTCTGCTTTTCGCAAACCCAAGCATAGGGCTTCGTACTCCGCCTCGTTGTTGGTATAGCTCCAGGCCAGCCTGTAGGTGTAGTCCTTCTGGATCCCGGTTGGAGAAACCAAAAGCACACCTGCCCCGACGCCATTTTTGCATCGTGCGCCGTCAAAGAAAAGCTTCCACAGCTTTTCTGGTGCAGGTCCCACTTCTTTCTTGGCTGACTTGTCAAGCCTTTCAGGCTGAACTACAGTGTAGCAGCCTTGCTCGGTCTCAATCACGATGTTGAAGTCCCTCAAGGAGAATTCATCTTCTATTTGTAGCAGCTCAAGAGCTTGCTCCGTCATGTCCACCACCACCAGCTCTTCCTCCGTTAGCTGAACCATGCAATCCTCCAGCTCTTCTCCGGGTATCCTCTCTACTAAGAAAGTGGAAGGCTTCTCATTGTAGATTTTCAATCTTCTTCCTTTGAAAGGCACTTCCATGTGTGAGTAGTCCAGAGACAGATACCCTCCCAACTTTGCAGTGAACTCCCTAGAGAGACACATGCCGAAGTAGGGTTCCAAGTCGACAACCACGACCTCTTGGATGACCACGATGTCGAGAGCTTTGTGCAGCCGAATGGGGATGTCTTTAATGACACCGACTGTCTTGACAGGGGTGCTGTCCAGTTGCAGCACGCCTTGGCTGCTCCTTGTATACTCCATCCCGATTTCATCGCAGACGGCTCTCGGCATTACGGTCGTGGAAGCACCGGAGTCCACCATGCAGTTGTGTACTATGTACCCTTGCATCCGTAATGACAGATAGAAGGGAGGTGGTCTGTTCTTCCCAGTAGCCGAGGCTGTTAAGGGTTGCACCAGGACAGCAGGCTGTATCTGCTTGCCATTCTTCATGATTTTCAGAGATTCCTGCAGCAGATCAACCTGGCCCGGTAGCAGAAGAGCATCATACATGCTGATTCTTGCGGGGGTCCTCTTCAATTCATCTACTATGCTGTAGCCTAAGGTGCTGGCTCCTTCCGCTTCTTTTGCCGACTCATACTTCGTCCGGTACTGCTGAGTGGCCTCAACTCTCTGTCTCTTGGTCAGAGACGGATATCTCAGCTTCTCCTGAGCTTGTTCTTTGGTTTCAGCTGGAGGCTGAGCTACGGGAGCTTTCGCAACGGGAGGCTTGACAGCGGGAGTCTTTGCTGGAGGAGCTTTATCTTTGGCTGTGTAGGGCCACAGCCTCTTGTAAGGTGGTAGCCCATCAGGTGGCGCCTTATCTCTTCTGGCGTATACCTTCAAGGGCTTGGCAGCAGCTTCAGCAGACTTCCTTTCTTCCTTGGCGGGAGGCGGCACTGGAACTTCCTCTGGGACAGCGAAGTTGCTTTCATCACCCAGGATCATGTAGAGTTCTTCGTCCTCTATGGCGCTGCCGGCCAAGGTCTGGAGGTAGTGTTGGTGCAGTGTGCAGTCTTCCTCCGAATGTGGGTCATTGCACGTGGTGCGCCAGTTGACCTGGTCAGAAGTACCAGGTTGGTCCTCAATGGCAGCATTTCTCGGAGGGGGCCGCCTTTGCAGTTGCTGCTCCGTGGTTCGGTCTTTTGTCAATGTCGGGGGCGGATATGGCCTCCTTGGAGCCAGGTCCATCTGGGCCTGTTTCTTTTTTAGAACAGTCATGTCGTTGGACATGGTGTGATATCCAGAGGCCAGAGCCCTTACCTCCTGGAGGATTTTATTCTGAATATCATTGTCAGGAGGCGGCAACTGAGTTGGAGGAGGTAATGCAGCCAATGGAGGAGGCGTAGAATATTGTGCATACTGCGGGGGAGCAAGGAGCGCTGGAAAATGCGTAGGAGGCGGATAATGAATTTGTGGCGGGCCATAAGGATTCACGATCGGCGCCGGATTCCATTGCTGCTGGGGTTGCTGTCCTGAAGTGGACGGCACTGGACCAGAAGCTGATGGATACTGAGATCGGGGGAAGTCGGGGAAAATGGGCGGTTGTACCCTGTGCGGAAGTCTGCCAATGGAGATGATATCCATCTCAGCTTGTTGGGCAGCCTCATACAAAGCAGGGAATGTGTCGATTTTGGATACCTTCAACAACAGGCAAATGTCTGAGTTGAAGGATCTCAGGTAGTAGTAGGCGGCCTGACCTGCTGACGGTCGGAGTTCGCGAGGTACTCGTTTCCAAGACCTCGCAAACCTGATATTGAAGTCTGACACCTCCTCTTGGGGGTGTCTTCGTATACTTTGGAATTGATGCAGTAAAGAAGAGGGATCAGCGGACTCGTTGCATCCTTTCACGAGCCTGCCGGCTAGCTGTCGCCACCCTGTGATAGATCCCTCTGGCAGTGATCTCCACCAGTAGAGAAGCTTTCCTCTTAGGGAAAGGGCCAGCAGACGAGTCTTCACACCTTCGTCGGTGATGGAATGTAGCGCAGCTAGGTCCAGAATGTCCTGGATGTGTTCGTACGCCGTCTTGCCGTAGCCGTCATACGTAGGGATAGACTTTAAGGCAGCAGGGGGCACAGCTTGCTGTCCGGCCAGAGCCAGGGGCCCTGTAGAGTCTACCGCCGGGAAGAGGTCATCATCGTTCTGCTGGGCAGCCATGTCTTCTTCCGACCCGGTGGTGTACTCAGTATCGAAGGTGTCCAAGGATGTAGATTCTTCTTCAGCCTCAACCTCTTCGATTTCAGCTTCGGCTTCTTCGATTTCAGCCTCGGCTTCTTCTACGCGAGCTTGTTGATCAGCCAGCCTGACGCGCTCGCCTGGAGCGTCAATGTCAATTTCGTAAAAGTCAGGCGGGTTTCCCGGATTCCTTGCTCGCCAACTTCTCGTTTGCATGAAGGTGTTAGGACCGGTCTTCACGGACTCAGAGAGTATTCAGATTCGTGCAGAGTCGCCAAGTGCTCTGATTTTTTAACAGCAATGAAGCGAGCACTGTTAGGATCTCATCCTAACCCTTAATGTAATAACTCCCCTTTTGTAATAATTCCTAGTGAACGTGGGTAGTACCCATGATTAATATTTTGTAATGTTCTAAGTTTTAGCTTAGGTAGTGCCTATGACAAATGGCACCCTTTTTATGTAACACATGGTAGATAGGTGGCATTGTGCATGTAATTCGGGTGGCATTGTGCATGTAATTCGAGTGGCATTGTGCATGTAATTCAAAGTGGCACTATGCATGTAATTCGGGTGGCATTATGCATGTAATCCGGTGGCATTTTGCATGTAAGCCAACCTTGGAAGGAAACTCCTTAAATACCCGAAAAGGCACCAATGTAACCATCTTTTGCAAAATTAATGAAGTATTGAAGGAGGTTGCCCCCTCGAAGAGGCCTCGCGATTCTCGTCTTATTGTGAGATTGTTCTTTATGCAAATTTCTCGTTATATTAATGTGATGTTTATGTGAGTTTATTTCCAAGCAATTGTGTGAGAGTGTGTTATTTGAGTTTATTTTATAGCAGGATCTTAACAAGTGGTATCGTAGCGCTTTCCAGGGCCAAGTTCTGTTGCAACCGCAACGATTCTTGCCATCCAATCCGCCTGTTAGGTATAAATTTTGTGTGTTTTTTCCATTCTGTTTTTCCTTATTAAAAAAAATCCAAAAAAAATACAGTGTTTTTTTTTTTCCAGACCAAAAACAAAAAAATATATTGTTAGTTGAGTAGGTAGAAACCCTGTACCGGGGGTTTTAAAATATCGCGAAGGATCTGTCGTTATTGGCTAAGCTAGATAGCCCATAAAGCGTCTAGTGAAGTGAGGGGCGATCAAGCTCCAATACCTAGGCCTCGTACGTAACTCGCGCACGGACTTGAGCTCCCACGTATCTTCGGGTATATCGGGAGACCATCTAGGATTAAACAAACTTTTAGCCATTAGGAAGCTCTTCGGCCTTGTATTACTCATAGTCTACGGGACACAAGCATCCCGGACGATTACCCTCCCGTATTGTCGAGAGGCGGTAGTGTGCTCAAGGGTATGTGTGGAATCCTCCTTGAGTAGTGGCCTGAAATATTGGTCCGAGCACTATTGTTCGTCACTGTCGGTATATTAGAGGGCCTATGGGTGGTACATACTCCTATACTTAGCATTCCCTGGTTCCGTTAAAACTTCAACCTGTAAAAAATGCCAAAAAAAAAAAAAATAACAATAAAAATCCAAACCTCCCCTGTTCGTAAACCCGCATTTCAAAAGTGAGCATATGAGAAAGGAGTCCTCTACTAAAAAAATAATAGAAGGGACATGCATTCGGGATAAGCCATGAGGGTGACACTTAAGCCGACGATACTGGAGAATAACAAGAAAATTTACAGAGGGCAATCACAATCAAGTCGACCAAAGTCGAGAGGTCAAGACAACTGAAGGCAGAATTCACGACCTTCTGTGGTCGTAACAGAACCGTCATATCGCCACCCGCAAAATACAGAGAATCTTGAGTGTGAAACACGGCCAGTTATAGATAGTGCTCCAAGGACCCAACTTTTGCTCAAGCAGCTCGTAATTAAAAACCGTAAAACACCGTTAGACTCAAGAAAACAGAGATAAAAAAAAAAAGTCTAGGGTGCCAAAAAGTAGTGTTGAGAGATATAGCTCATTGTGACCACCTCCTTCAGCTGATCATTTTGATATATAGCACCCAAGCACTTTTTTGGGCACTTACTAAAAATAGTAAGTCCAAAAAAATTCAATTCTATTTTTAGTAACTGGTCACAAAGGTCTAAAAAATGGCCCAGGGTACCCGTGGACACCAGAAAGAACTAGAACACTTGGAATCCCTAACAAAAGCCATTGAGAACTTGCACTCGGCTTTTCACTCCATAAGGGAAGAAGTCCAAGGTCTTCGCCTAGAGCATGAGGCCACTAGCAACCGCCTAGAAGAAGCACTGGACAGAAGTGGACAGCAAACTGAGAAGAGAACCACCCAAATCAGAATACCAAGCTGAGAGTTCTACAAGGAATCGTGACCATGATCCACCCTTTAGAATGCCCAAATTGGACTTTCCCAAATTTAGTGGGAAGGATGTTGATGGGTGGCTATGTCGGGTTGACCAATTCTTTCGACTTCATAATGTACCCATATTTCATCGAGTCCAGATGGCTTCCTTTAACTTGGAATCCGAGGCTCTACACTTGGTTCCAATGGTTGCGTCTTGCCTACCCAAATCTCTCTTGGGAGGATTTTGAATCCCAACTACTCACTCGATTTGGTCCTAGTGAGTTTGAGGACTTTACAGGAGCCTTAACCAAACTACAACAAACAGGGTCAGTCCGAGAGTACCAAGCTCAATTTGAAAAATTGGCCAATCGGACAAGAGGATTGAGTGAAGGGTTCTTCCAGAGTTGTTATATCAGTGGGTTGAAGATGGAACTCCAAGCAGAAGTCAAAATGTTGAAACCACGAACTATGATGGAAGCTATCAGTTTGGCCCGTTTGGCCGAATCTAAACTCTCTGCCCAAAGACGCCCATCAAAGTTTCTGCAAAATAGACCTTCATTTCCTCCTAGAGCCCAACACCCAATTGATACTAAACCTGCCGCACCCAAGCGCCTCACCACCGAAGAGATGGATGCACGTCGTGCCCAAGGATTATGCTACAATTGTGATGAAAAGTTTTTCAAAGGGCATAAGTGTGCACACAAAAAATTGTTCCCGATAGATGTTGAAGAACCCGATACCTCCGACGAGAGTGATAAGGATGAGGACCCTCCGTAAACACCTCCTCCACAAGAAGAAGTGAAACAGAACCCGAGACAAGCAATTACAGTCCATGCCCTTGCAGGCATTACTACTCCTCAAACCATGAAGGTTACAGGATTTTTCAAGGGCCAACGTCTTTCCATCCTTCTGGATTCGGGAAGCACGCACAACTTCATTGACCCTAGAGTTGCTCAGCGGGCAAATTGCTATATCCACACTTGTAATTCCTTTGAGGTCATGGTAGCCAATGGGGGAACCTTACCTTGTAAGGGAAAGTGTCGCAATGTTAAAATCCAGATAGGGGACTATGCACTCAAGCAGGACATGTTTGCCCTCCAGTTGGGTGGATGTGATATTGTTTTGGGATCTCAATGGTTGAGTACGTTGGGCACTATCGACTTGGAACTTTGCTGAACTTTGGATGCAGCTTCTCCCGTAACGGCCAAACACACATCATCAAGGGCTCCCCAAAGAGAACACCTCAAATTATCAGTTCAAACGGCATGGAGAAATTGCTAAAGAAATCATCACGTGGGGTCATTGCACAACTATTCTCCATCCAACCATCCACATCCCCAATGGGTGAAATTCCACCAGACATGCAACAGGTTCTCCACAAACATGAGGCCATCTTTTCATAACCAACCACACTACCACCGCATCGCTCTCATGACCATGCCATTCCATTATTGCCGGATAGTACACCTCCCAATATCCGACCGTACAGATACCCCCATGCCATGAAGTCAGAGATTGAGAAGATGATACAGGAATTACTCAAGGCGGGTGTCATTCGGCCTAGTACTAGTCCCTACTCGCACCAGTCCCACTGGTCCTCAAGAAGGATGGCTCTTGGCGATTGTGTATTGACTACCGAGAGCTCAACAAGATAACGGTCAAGGATAAATTTCCTATCCCCGTGGTTGATGAATTACTAGATGAATTACATGGGACCATGTACTTCACCAAGCTAGACCTCCGCTCCGGGTACCATCAGATCCGGCTTAGGGATGAAGATATTCCTAAAACTGCTTTTCGCACTCATGAAGGTCATTATGAATTCTTGGTAATGCCATTTGGTCTCACAAATGCTCCTTCCACATTCCAAAGCCTGATGAACAACATCTTTCGCCCTTTCTTGCGGAAGTTCATCCTTGTGTTCTTCGATGACATCTTGATTTACAATCACACATGGGAAGAGCATCTCAATCATGTAGATCAAACTCTCCAACTACTGGCCGACCATAAACTGTTTGCAAAAAGGTCCAAGTGCTCCTTTGGTTTGACTGAAGTGGAATATCTGGGACACATTGTCTCAAAGGATGGTGTCAAGGTTGACCCTAAGAAGATCCAAGCAGTCCAAGAATGGCCAAAACCTCGCACACTCAAGGGGCTTCGAGGATTTTTAGGGCTTACAGGATATTACCGTAAATTTGTCTGCAACTATGGAAAGATAGCCGCCCCCTCACCTCCATGTTGAAGAAGGATTCTTTTACTTGGACAGGGCTCGACCGAGCAAGCATTCCCGGACCTCAAGCATGCCATGACCACCACTCCAGCTTTAGCCATGCCGTACTTCTCTAAAAAATTTGTCATTGAAAGTGACGCTTCGGTCGTGGTATTGGGGCGGTATTGATGCAAGAAGGACGCCCTTTGGCTTTTACCAATAAAGCCCTATCTGATCGCAATTTGGGAAAATCCACATATGCCAAGGAAATGTTGGCAATATTGCATGCAATCCTACATTGGCGGCCTTACCTCATTGGGCGCCATTTCTCCATCAAAACTGACCACCAGAGCTTGAAATACTTTCTAGAACAACGAGTTGCCACCCCCGAGCAACAAAAGTGGGTATCAAAACTCATGGGCTATGATTATGACATCACGTACAAAAAAGGGAAGGAAAATCTTGTGGCGTATGCTCTCTCTCGCCAATTTGAGACCCTTAGTATGTTGTGTGCCATCTCTGCACCATTGCCCCAATGGATTGAGCCCTTACGTCAGGAAATACTTCAGGATGCAGATTTGAAAGACCTGGTTGCTTCACTTAGGGATGATCCAGAGTCTACACCAGGATATAGTTGGGATGGCCAGGATCTGCGTTACCATCAACGCCTGGTTCTTCCTCCTAAGTCCCCACTTCGAGAACTCCTCATGAAGGAATCACATGCTACTCCATCTGCTGGCCATTCAGGGTTCCTAAAAACTTATGAGCGACTCAAGCGCACCTTCTTTTGGAAAGGCATGAAACAGGACATTCGCTCTTTTGTAGCGGATTGCGACACTTGTCAACGGATGAAAGGAGAAACAGTGCGCTCCCTAGGCACTCTTCAACCATTGCCGATACCAGATCAGGTGTGGACTGACATCTCCATGGACTTCATAGAAGGGCTACCTAAATCTGGAGGCAAGTCTCGTTATTTTCGTGGTAGTGGACCGCCTTTCAAAGTATGCTCACTTTTGTGCCCTAACCCATCCTTACACAGCATCCACTATTGCCCAAATTTTTCTTGACTCCATATTTCGCCTTCATGGCATGCCCGCCTCCATTGTATCTGATCGTGATCCCACCTTTACTAGCAATTTTTGGCAAGAGTTGTTTAAGTTGCAGGGGACTCAACTCAAAATGAGTTCAGCCTACCATCCGCAAACGGATGGTCAAACAGAGGTTGTTAATAAATGCTTGGAAACCTACCTTCGCCGCTTTGCCTCCGATCATCCTACTCATTGGGCAAAATGGCTTTCTTTGGCTGAATGGTGGTACAACACTTCCTATCATACCGCCACCAAACTCACACCGTTTGAGGCGCTTTACGGGCGCCCTCCACTCACGCCTTCCTCCTACATTCCGGGCAGCTCCAAGGTCCAGGCCGTCGACAATGCTCTGAGTCAACACACCGAGGTCCTTCGCCAACTCAAGCAAAATTTGAACATGGCCCGGAATCGGATGCGCCAACAAGCCGATCAAGCATCGTTCTGAGCGCAGTTTTGATGTGGGTGATATGGTCTTCCTTCGCTTGCAGCCATACAAACAATCATCCCTACAACTCCGCAGGTGTCAGAAGCTTGCTCCAAAATTCTATGGTCCTTATCAGGTTCTGCAACGGATTGGTCCAACAACTTACAAATTGGCTCTTCCCCCCACTTCCAAGATCCACCCTATTTTTCATGTTTCCCTTCTCAAGAAAGTTGTGGGCACAAAGGTACAGGTTCAATCAACACTCCCCGAATTGGATGAAGAAGGCTCCATCTTACTTGCACCGGAACAGCTGCTGGATCGTCGAACTCGCACTCTGCGCAACCGTACCATCACAGAGGTCCTGGTTCAATGGCGTGGACTTCAACCTGAGGATGCTACATGGGAGTCTCTCCATCAACTCCAGCAATAGTTTCCTCATTTTCAGCTTTGAGGACAAAGCTCCTTTAAGGAGAAGGGCATGTTAGGATCTCATCCTAACCCTTAATGTAATAACTCCCCTTTTGTAATAATTCCTAGTGAACGTGGGTAGTACCCATGATTAATATTTTGTAATGTTCTAAGTTTTAGCTTAGGTAGTGCCTATGACAAATGGCACCCTTTTTATGTAACACATGGTAGATAGGTGGCATTGTGCATGTAATTCGTGTGGCATTGTGCATGTAATTCGAGTGGCATTGTGCATGTAATTCAGGTGGCACTATGCATGTAATTCAAGGTGGCATTATGCATGTAATCCAGGTGGCATTTTGCATGTAAGCCAACCTTGGAAGGAAACTCCTTAAATACCCGAAAAGGCACCAATGTAACCATCTTTTGCAAAATTAATGAAGTATTGAAGGAGGTTGCCCCCTCGAAGAGGCCTCGCGATTCTGTCTTATTGTGAGATTGTTCTTTATGTAAATTTTCTGTTATATTAATGTGATGTTTATGTGAGTTTATTTCCAAGCAATTGTGTGAGAGTGTGTTATTTGAGTTTATTTTATAGCAGGATCTTAACAAGCACTTGTGCTTCAATTCTGTTTGGGGGTGGGAAACTACCATGTCCCACCGGGCGTGCGCAGAAACTGTTGGTTACGAATCTGCCATGAGGAAAGGATTTGTTGTTATTGCGCCCAGATTCGCCCACTAGATTGAAAGGCCGGAAGGAAGGAATGCCTTCCGTGCCAATCTCCGGAGAAGGCCGGCTTCTTGTGGGGGGTTTTGTGTTTTAGGTTAAGAGTGCAGGGAAAGAGATAAGAGTACAGAAAGAGATTCCAAATATGATTGGAGTTGGTGGGGGGAATAAGCAACACGACAACGAATCAATCACCACTACTAACAACATTCCTTTACAAAGCACACATTGAAACTACCACCATCATTAATCCTATGTATCCTCTGATCTATGCATTCCAGGAATACTTGACCACCAAATACCAGAGTCCAGAGTTCAGTACAACAGTAAGCAATGATACAAGAAACATGAGGCAGAAATGACAAGGAGAGGCAGCATACAAGATAAAAGACAGTGAGCAGAGCCAAGTATGTGCTTGTATTAGAGGCAAACGCACAGCTACAATTGTTCCCTAGCAATATATTCCCCTTCCACCCTTTACAATGAAAATGAGTGGGCTATTTATAGCCCCAAGTTCCCCCCGATTACATTCATGGGCACAAAGTCCCGAACTAGACATTAGCTGACACAAGCGGCTGAAGAGCTGCCGATGCTGACTTCTGTCGGGTAGGACGGTACTTGCGGCATGGTTCCCCTGAAGGCTGTACAGCTACGTGGCAGCGCGTTGGATAGAACTTCAAATCAGCGGGAATGCGGGCAGATGGCACTTCACATCATCTTAAATGATGGCAGTTGGCGTAGGTAGTGCGGTCCATGCTTGTCCTTTTCCCGGTCAAGTCTTGGCTCGAATCTCAAATCTGGACACTCGTCAGATGCCGATGCATGACACATGGCTGCCTTGAAAGGCAGTTTATCCAACTTCGCCCAATTTCTTAGCGCTATCGGGTCACGCAGGTGGAAAACAGCGCAGTTGGGAGGGTCATCTTGCCTTAGTCTTTTCTCAGCTTGCTTCCCCAACTGCGCACCGGTCAGAGGGCGCAGCCCGACTTCGCTGCGAAGTCGGGTTGCGCACCGGCACTTGCTGTCTTCTTCCGTTCGGATCGCGCACTAAGGAGAGGCGCACCCCGACTTCGCTGCGAAGTCGGGTTGCGCCCAACACTTAGTCATTTTTCTGCCACACTGCCTCTCCAAGTGCGCCCAGGAAGAAGGGCGCACCCCGACTTCGCTGCGAAGTCGGGTTGCGCCCCAGCAGTTAGTCGAATTTCGCTCATTTCCTGTTCTGCTGTCGCACTTCGCCTTCCCTACTGCGCTCCAGCCTGAGGGCGCACCCCGACTTCGCTGCGAAGTCGGGGTGCGCCCTGACACTTAGCCATTTTCAAGGGACACTTGCTGGAAACTTTACTGGGGGAAGAAAAGGGAGGAATGAAACTGCAAGGAAGAGGAGAAAAAGGGAGAAATGAAGAATGGGAAAAAAGGAGGAGGGAAGGAACAGAGCAGATCACTTACAAAAAACGGAAAACATGGCACCCCGTGCAAAATGTGGCAACAGAATCCTGTCGAGTGTGATGATTCTTCTCGAAAACTCTATCTGTAGTGAGCGGAAGCTGACGATCAGGTGCCATTGCTGTTGTAGGGCTGATGACAGGTTCAGGTACCAAAGGAGGATCCTGAAATGGTGTCTCTGGAAAGCGTTGCTTATCCAAAGAAAGCCAAACTCTATCTCCAACCTGAAATGAGTGAGGACTGTGATGTTTGCACATCACTCTCTACTGTTCCTGCTAAGTCTTCTACAAGTCCTGTGTTATCTTGCCCTAAATGCTCTGTCGGTGCTGAATGAAGGAAGTGACCTTAGCTTGCTCCTCCATATGTGCAATGGTGGAAGAGGGCAAAGCCAAAGGCAACTTTTGTGGAGCAAGTGGTTGTGTGTCCATAGGTGTACCCGAAATGATGCCAATGGAATGGTTGGTATCTTTCTCATGAGTGAGAGTGATGGGTTCCTTAACCACGAGCTCTTGTGATTGTTCAATTTGTGGAAGTGAAGCTTCTTCTTTATCATGAGTCTTTGATGGTGTTTGTTCTTTCTCTTGTGTGGGACTTATGCAAGTAGGAGCCAAAATAAGTGCTTGACTTAATGGTTTACGAACTTTCCTACAACTTAGCATCAAATTTGATGTGGGTGTAGTGCTTTGTATCAAATATGTTTTATCATGCAAATCCAAGGTGTATGTGTTCTTTTTAGCATGATAGCATGATACCCTGCATTCCTATCATATTGATAGGGTTTACCAAGCAATAGTCCACAACAATCCATCTCAGTGACATCACATCTTACTTTGTCCACAAACTTATCACCAAAAGGAAAAGTCAAGGTGCAAGTGTGTGTGATGTTAGATCAATTTGCCAAACATGGCCAACCACTGTAACTAACAGATAACAATCTGCTAAACATGGATGCCAACTAACTGCTAGAAGACAAAGGACAACTCTAACAGTCTAACTGAACATCCTAACAAATAACAACCTATTTCCAACATGGGCATACTACACCTCATGTGAATACAAAGTGCAAGAAATAGGAAATAATAATAAAATAATAACTTAGGCTTATAATTAAGCCTAAGGTACAATCATATCCTCAACATATATCTTTCTACAGTAGGATGGCAGCTTTCTGCAATGAATCTTAGAAGTTCTCCAGCTTGTTTGTAACAGTTATATCTTTAAATCAGTGATTGGCTATCCTTCTATTCCCTTTTCTGCTTCAATTCATGATGGATTTATAGTGGTAACAAAGCTTATTGCCGTTGCTACTTATAGTTGTCCAGATACAACGTTTTTCTTTGCCTCTTGTATAAATGAGTACAAATTTGGCTTCAATTCATGATATAATATGGTGGTGATAGAGCTTATTGCCATTGCTGCTTCTAGCTGTCCAAGTAGAGTATCTATAATAGCGTTTTTTTTTACTCTTGGTAAATAAGTACAAATCCGTAGCCTTGCATCTTGGTCACTCACTTATGTTGCTTATATAAGGAAACCCTTTTTCAGGAAACTAGATAAGGCTATTTTGGTTGTTTTTGACTTTGAAGGGCCTCCCCAGCAGGTATAGGTGCCATTTATTGACAGCATATGTAATGGCCAACATCTCTAAGAGTTGGACTTAACAAAGTCCTCGGTTTTTAGTTATCAGTGTCCAAAGAATATAGGCCTTCTTTCCTTTGTCAGTACAACCCTGATGGCTTGCCTCTAGGCATCACATTCCACTACAAACACCTTATTTCAAGTCTAGTGTGGCCAAGACCAGTATGGTCCTCAAGGCTTCCTTGAGGAATGCAAATGCTTGGGTTGTCTCTTCTAGCTTGCAGAAACATTTTTTTTTTGAGATTATTGGGCTTTATCTTGCTTATGTGGGACAATAACTCCTCAGGGTAACTACCTCAGGGAAAAATCAATTTCTGATATAAAAACATTCATGCTTTCCCTAGACTTTCAACATTAAGAAAACTAAAGCAATGTCTAGATGAGAAAGGACTCAGTGCCTTATCTGAACTAAGCAGATAATTTCTGAAAAACCGTCTTGAGTATCTGGTGAAGCCTGATAAGTAAAAACCTCAGAGATCTCCGATGTTTCTGGCAGTGGGCCATTTTATGCTAGCTTAGATCTTCTGCAGGTTGACCTGAACTCTCTCTTCTGATATGTTGTGGTCAAGTACTAGATTTCCTTGCTTGCAAATGCACATTTTAATTTCTTTGTATACAGCCGGTTCTCTTCTGGGGTCTTCAGTAACTTGTCGAGATGAATAAGATGGTCTTTCTGGTTTCTATTGTAGATGAGTATATATCGTTGAGGGTGTCCAGTACAAACCTTTTGAGAAAGGGCTAGAAAACTTTCTTCATCAGGATCTGGATGGTGGAATGGGTGTTTGTTAGCCTAAAGTATTACTGGAACGCATAATGGCTTTCACAGGTGTGAAAGGCTGTCTTGGGGATGTCATCTTCTCTGATCCAAATGATGATATCTGTACCTCAGATGATGTCTGATAAAGAACACAACTCTATTTAATCCATCAAGGGACTCATCATAAGCTCCTTGTAATCTATACAATCAACAAGAATTGTCATTTCATACCAAAATAACGAGGGCCAACAATAAGCTCCTTACTTTGATGAATCTGGCCTCTAGTAGATCTTGGAGAAAGTGCTCAATTTTCCATGCAAGTTTTGAATCCATCATGCTTCTCTAAACATTGAGAACAACTCAATACCAGTGAACTGTAATAGCAATACTTACCTTCTTTGGAAAAAGTGAAAAGCTTTGCACTGCTGTGTTCTTATTCCAAGTTACATTTAACCACTATCTTATCTGTGGGCATCTTTCATTCTGAATCATTTCCACTATGGGAACAGCACTCTTAGTAATCTGATACTGTATGTTGGAGTTAGAAGAGCCTATATGTAGAAAACTACTAAAAAACAAATTATAAGCATAAATATATAAGCAAATGATATGATCAAATGGTAGGAGCTCAACTGGTTAAATACATCAACTTTCAAGCAGAGATCAGGGTTTAAATTTTGCCAGGCAATATATGCGTAATTGCCAAACTGTTATTGTAATGCCCTATTCACGCGGCCATGATATAATATGGGTGTGGCCTATTTCAGTCTCATATAACCTATTAAAATAATATATATATGCAAATGATATGCATCAGCACCTGTGGCTTTGCCATTATGAGAGACTGGAAATAACTAGATTACAAATGACCTTTAACCTTCCTAAATTACTTCTAAATCAACACTTAGTATTCTGTATCTTATGAATTCTATTTCCTACATATGTTTCATGTATGTGTAATATCCATTATCAGATTATTATTATTTTTCAATGAGAGGGGCACAACAACAACAAAAAGAATATGTTTGAAATTTGGTGACGTATTTGTTTTCAAAATTTCTCAAAAAAACAAACTTCAAGGACTTTTCCTTTTTATTTGCTGCTTGATTTTTCAATGTCTGCTGTTTTGATTTGGTGATAGTGTTTAGGCAGATAATATGGGTTCATAAGTCTAACTTCAAACTGTGCATCTTCTTTGTACTTCTGTAAACAATCCTCAAGCTAGATAAGGAGAAGACAGAATATACAGTTTGGTATTTGACTTATTGGCTTTGCTTCTGCTGATTTAATTTTCATAATCACTCTGAATTTTCGTTTATATCTCCTGAACAATCTTCTTTCTAGAAAGCCTACACATGCATGGTACCAGATTAAGTTTTTGGTCCTCTTGTCTTCAGCATTTCATTTAGTTGAGTTCTTGTTTTATTTCTAAACAAAACATTGTGTTTCGAGATTTATTAGGAGTGAATGAGCTTATTTTGCCTGATGCTTGTCTGAATTGCAGAATGTGGGAATTCTCAGTAGGTTTGTTCATGATACATGTATGGCCAAGCTCCCTGATGCTTACTGCTTTGTATGGTGTTGTGGAAGCAGCATCTGTTGCAATTTTTGGCTCTATTGTCGGCAATTGGATTGATAGAATGCAGTATATCAAGGTCTGTAAAACTTAAGATGTCCTTTCAATTTAATGTTTTCAGAAGTTACAATCTCCACAACAGGTGCATAATTGGTGTTAAAGGCCAAAGGCATTGTTTACATTCAGTTTAGGTTAAGCTAAAATGAATGCTTTTGTAATAAAGTAATACTCAGACCAAGATTACTGGTTGGTTATGTCAAAACACAGGTGCTAAAAATTTGGCTGGGACTCCAAAACTTGTCCTTCATTGTAGCTGGAGGAGCAGTCTCAGTATTGCTGATTTATCCTGGTTCTACTACTGGAAAACTAACTTTTATTGCCCTTGTCACTCTTATAAACGCCTCTGGAGCTCTTGGTGCATTAGCCAGCCTTGGAGGTGCTATCTTGATAGAAAGAGATTGGTAAGCATCATTCCTTTTGTTAAAAATCGAAGGAAATGCTGGGTCTGAGGTAAACTTTGTGTTTATTAGTGCCAGTAGAGATCCAGTTATTGAAACTTTTGACAAGAGAGTAAAAGCAAGCTTTCGTCTGATATTGTTGAGATTATACTTCACATCTATACTTTGACATTGAAATTAACTGTGCCAAGTAAAGAAATTTATATACTCAGATGCTTGCAAGTAAAAGCTGTCTTTGAAAAAGCAGGTGAGGAAATACTAAAAAAGGTTTTTATATTTTGGAGGATGGATTTGACAATAGTGGAATACCTTGTCCACGTCTTGTGTCTACCTAAAACTTGATACGAGAATGAGCAAAGAAAGTCCAATCACTCAACTATCCAATCATTAGGAAAGATAGCCATTGCGAGGTTTATCCCACTCACAATCTTGGTGACCACGGACTTCTAATTGTTGCCTTCCCTTATTATATTTCATTTTTGTATGACCTGTCTAGGAGTTTTTATTACGTATATTATTTTTTTTAGTGGTTCAAGTTAGATAAAAATCCATAGTGCCAGATCACTGTGACATTTGTATCTCAATTGGATCTGCGATTCACGTTGCATATTTGTGGTGTGCTTTTATTGCTTCTACGGTTCTACCTAAATAGCTATTTGGGGTGCTAGGTTAGCATAGAGCAGTCTATTAATTCCTGAAGCCTCTGAGCTTTGGACATTAATTGTATTTATATTTAGTTCTTTGCTTTTTCACATGTCTAATTGCTATTCATGCTTTCTTTGATAATTCAATCAAATTGAATTGAAATCATGGCCTTGTAAATTTTTCTCATTTCACAAATTAAAAATACAAACAAAGACACAATGTTGTTCTATTTGTATCCATATCATTTTGAATGAATACCAATAGCTATTCAATCCATTTTTTCAGGAATGGCACCAGATTCTAGTTCATTTTAAAATAATTTGTCAGGAAAATACATATTCTTTTAATTACTGGTTAAAATGTCTAAGAGCATTTCTTTTCCCTGAAAATTGTGTGTTTCTAATCATATGAAACAATAGCATAAAGGCACTGCCTGAAGTAAAAAATGCAAAACTAAATACACAAATCCACAATCAGTAAATGATAAAGCATGTCAAGATTTGTTTTCCTTTTTTGGGAGAACTATGTCAATTATTATACAAAATAAGGAAGAGTAGTTTTAAGAAAAAAAAAATGATTTATCTACAAGTTACAACTGGTTCATATATAATATCAGGATTTCCTTAGTTGTAAATTGCCATTTTTTTCTGCCTAAAAAGGTTATAATTTGCATACTTGATTCCTAAGTTTCTAATCATTGAGGCACGTGGCTCGGGTACCTACAGCATACTGAAATTTGAGAAAACACAAAACTTTCTTCATACATGATAAAAGGTAAAGAATGTACAGTTTAGCATCAAATATCATAGAAAAGCACAGTTTCGAAAGGTTTGCAAGCATAAAGCACAAATTCATTGATTATTATAACATGAGTGCCACAAGGCAAAGTACAATAACTTACAAAGCATTAAATATCATAGGATGCATTTTTCTAAGGGCTTGGACCATAAATATCAAAAGCTGTTTTTTTCTTTTGTTATTATCCATAAGGAGCATAGGGCACAGTCATAGTACATGTTTCACATAATCAACAAGAGCTATAAAAACATAACTGCCATGCATAAACATGAAGCACCAAAAGCTTTACCGGAGTCTTCTACGAGCATCTCCTTACAGACTTATCAAATGGGGGATCACAGAGTGCTTGTAAATGAATTATTGGCTGCTGAGATGGATGCACCTACAGTGCCTTTACCAGCACTATCTATTTGTGCCATAAGTGGTTCCACTTCAGTACATAATCCATACTTGACATGTTTATTGATTACTTTCCAAAGGTTCAGTCGCGTGATGCTCATGAGTACTGAGAGTGATGCTTGGCGGTATGGTAAGTATGATGCCAAGTGTCTACTCTGGACATGGAAGTTGGAACTTTGATGAGTTCATGAAATTCTCATTTTCATTGCCTAATTGAATGTCCTCCACACTTCTATGATGAGTTTTCAGGTTAGAATCTCTGTGATCCACATAAATCTTTAATAAATAAAAAATAGATCTTTAAATGAAAATCCAGCAAATGAAGATTTTTATTTTTATTTTTTAAGAGAAGAAAATACCTCAAAGTTAGTTATTAACTTTTCTGGATTTTTTGCCCTAATTCTCATGCTCTTAAAAGCAGGATTGAAAAGGAAAATAAGAAATATCATCCTTAGAATATGTCTTCTTGCTCTACTAAGTTTACAAAATCTCATTTGCTATTATTTTTTGTTTCTTATTGGATCTCAAAAGTCTCGAGAACTAGAAGCACTTATAGTTCTCGTTTCTTGGTTCTTAAATTGCAGGGTTGTGGTGATATCTGAAGGTCAGTCACCAGGCATTCTTACTCAAATGAATGCGGTCACACGTCGAATTGACCTTAGCTGCAAGTTGTTAGCACCTGTTGCTGTTGGGTTCATTATGAGTTTTGCATCAATTACAACATCTGCCATTTTTCTAGTTCTTTGGAACATATTGTCTATTGGTTTAGAATATTGGCTTTTTTCTTCAGTCTATCATGCTGTTCCCATGTTGAATCTAAAGACGAAGAGAGAGAAAAGTAGAGAAAAACTGACCTCCAAGGAATCACGTGATGATCCAGATGGAGACACAAGCATGGTTCATTTAGTTGCTAATGAGGAAAATGGTATTATCCTGGAAAAACATGAATTGACAAGTTGGCAAAAAAAACTATTACAGAGATTCTTGCATATTCCTAGTGTGGAAGCATGGATAGTCTACTTCCAGCAGGATGTAGTGCTAGCAGGACTTGCTTTGGCTATGCTTTACTTCACAGTTCTAAGGTGATTGTATTACTGCTATAAAAGAATTTGGTATTTACCATCAATATACAATGCTTAGTCTTCAAGTTTAGGAAAAAACTTATTTTTCATGTATTAGATGTTCCTTATTTAAAGTCTTATCTCAATAGTAAAAATTAATGTGCCAATGGACTTCCAATAGTGATAAAGTGACAGAACATTTTTCATTCCTTTTTGCAGAACCTGTACTTTGAGTTGGACAGTTTTTCAAGCATATAAAATTCCATTTTCGTATTGCTTGTTAAAATTAATTCCTGTCATTCTTCTTGCAGTTTTGGTACACTGATGACAGCGACCTTAGAATTGAAAGGTATCCCTTCATACGTGCTGGGCCTTGCTCGTGGAGTGAGTGCTCTCATTGGCATATCTGCAACACTTCTCTATCCTATAGTACATTCTCATCTTCAATCACTTCGCACAGGACTTTGGTCTATTTGGATTCAGGTTTTTACCTGCTATTTCTAATTTTTCTAGAGTTTCTTTTCCTGGTAATGTTGAGTCTGGCACTAGAGGACATAGTTTCATTGTTTACCACATAAATGTCAGATATTCTTGAATGCTTCACAGCAGTTTTTGGTTATAGAAAGCATGTAAAATGGACTTCAATTTTCTTTTTAGATTTCAGGTCTTTTAAAATTATTACTAATTATTTTTTCACTATTTGTGTGTCTTTTCTCAGTGGAGCATTCTAATAATATGCGTGGCTTCCATTTGGGTTCATAATCAACAAGTATCAGGTTGGATGTTAATGGGAGGAGTAGCTGCATCTCGTTTGGGATTATGGATGTTTGATCTTTCTGTGGTGCAACAAATGCAGGTAAATCTTGTATTTCTATAGCACAACATGGAATAGAAATAGAATATCAGAACTGAAATGGAACGAAATTGCAGCGAATAACTTGCATTATGTACGGACAACAATGTACATTCATCTACAATAGCAATATAATTATTCATAGGCACATGCAATTACATGCTCAACATAAATATACACTCAGGTACACAATGGCTGAATGGATGTTCTCTGATTATCTCTGTGTACATGTTAGGAGGTGAAGTCAATATCCAGATCTCCAATGTTCCTCAGCAGAGAGGTGCATGGTGGTGCAACTTATAAAGAGGAAACAAACAGTATTTTGTAGTATTCCTTTGGGAGAGGAAAAAAACAGTTTTTTTGAGTCTTCCTTTAGAAGAAGAAACAAACAGTTTTTTGGACTCTTCCTTTGGAAGAGGAAACGAACAGTTTTTGGAGTCTTCCTTTGGGAGAGGAAATGAACAATTTGTTTTTTCTATAAAAGGGGAATGACCCCTTGCATGTAAAAGTTGATTGAATGTAATTCTACCGAAATGAATAAAAGATCAAGCTGCCATTGCCTCGTGGTTTTTCCTGCACATTGCAGGTTTTCCACGTAAAATCTGTGTTACTGTTTTTCCTGTGTTATTGTGTTTTTCTGCTTGCATAAAATTTTGCTATATTTTCTAACATTTGGTATCAGAGCCTAGGGTTTTGTGCGAGTGGGAGCTGCAACAATGACTAGAAGTGTAACCAAGTTTGAGATTGAAAAGTTTGATGGCAGGAACTTCACCCTATGGAAGATGAAGGTGGAGGATTTGTTGGTTCAAAATGACCAAGCCCTAGCCTTGAAAGGGGTCACGAATAAACTAAGCAACATGAAAGATGAGGAGTGGGAAACGCTGGATAGGAGGGCGGTTTCTACAATCCGTCTATGCCTAGCGGACTCCGTCTTGTTCAATGTAGTTGAAGAAAAGACCGCGGAAGCGCTTTGGAAGAAGCTTGAAAAGTTGTATGAGACGAAATCTACAACAAATAAGGTTTTTTTGAAAAAACAGCTTTACAGCCTAAGGATGAAGGAGGGTTCATCTGTGGCGATCACCCGAATGAGTTTAATACCCTTATCGAAGAACTGGTTTCAGTTAATGTGAAGATGGAGGATGAGGACAGAGCTATCACCCTACTTTGTTCCCTCCCGGAGACTTGGGATCATTTGGTGATGACCATTAGCAATTCATCATCAGGAGATCTAACTTTTGATGATGTGGTAGCCGCTTTGTTGGCAGAAGAGTTGAGGCGGAAACGTCTTTGGAACCCTCAACCAATGAAGCCCTAGCTATGAGAGGTCGATCTTTCGAGAAGAGTCAATAAAGTAGATCACAGTCCAGATCTAAGTCTAAAGAACACAAGCTGAAAGGGAAGTGTTGGCATTGTGGGAAGCCAGGGCACTCAAAGAAGGATTGTTGGCAGTTAAAAAAGGAAAAAAAATGGTGAAAAGCAATTTCAGCCATCACCGAGGCCAGACAGAGAATTCGGAGAGACGGCAACATGTGAGGCTTTCGTATCGACAGCAGCAGATCTGTTTTATATACCTGGGTTTTGGACTCGGGTGCATCTTTCCACATGTCTCCTCACAGAGACTGGTTTGACAAATATCAGCCATATTTTGGTGGGAAGGTCTACTTGGGTGATGATCACGCTTTAGAAATTATGGGAAGAGGGGACATAAGGATCAGGCTGGATGATGGTAGAGAAAGGTTGTTATGTGATGTACGACATGTGCCAGATTTGCGAAAGAATTTGCTCTCAATCAAGATGATGGATAAGCTAGGGTATTCTGTCACTTTCGGTAACAACTATTGCAAAATTATTAGAGGAGCTATTGTAGTGGCAAAGGGAGAATCTTATGGGACCCTATATCGTTTATGCGGTGATACGGTGACAAACCATGCAACAACAACAACTTCTTTTCAGGATGCAGTAATGCTATGGCATCAACGCCTAGGCCGTATGAGTGAAAAAGGTCTGAAAATTCTGCATGACAGAGGTATGCTTTCTGGGATTAAGTCTTGCAATTTAGACTTGTGTGAGCATTGTATTTTTGGTAAAAAAAAGAGGGTTCGGTTTACTGCACGCCTTGGTAAGAGTTCTGATTTTCTGCAACTTATACATTTGGATATTTTTGGACCAGTCCCCACTCAATCCTTAAATGGTGCCATCTATTTTCTGACTTTTATAGATGATTATTCTAGGAGAGTGTGGGTTTATTTTTTGAAGAAGTCAGAAGCTTTGCAGAAATTTAAAGAGTTCAAAGCTCGGGTAGAGAAAAGTTTGGGCAAACCTGTTTTGTCTTAGGTCAGATAATGGGGGTGAATATTGTTCCAAGGAATTTGATAAATTTTGTACGCAGGAAGGAATTAAGCACCAAAAGACTGTACCATATACTCCACAATAAAATGGTGTGGCTGAGCGGATGAATTGCACAATCATAGAACGTGCAAGAAGCATGCTCATCGCATCAATGTTGGATAAAAGGTTCTGGGCAGAGGCTGTTAATACAGTTGTTTACCTCATTAACAGGTCACCTACAACTGCGTTGGATGGACTGATTCCGGAGGAGGTTTGGTGTGGTAAGCCATTTGATTACTCTCATTTGCGTACCTTTGGCTCTGATGCATTTGCCCATGTGCCTAAAGAAAAAAGGTCCAAACTTGACCCGAAGTCAAGCAAATGTGTTTTTCTCGGCTATGGAGATGCAGTAAAGGGGTATAGATTGTGGGATCCTACTGCCCATGTAATGACCCTTTTATGGGGTCCTAGGGATTTTTAACAATTTGCTAATTTCTGCAAATAATAAAATGACAATAAAATGCAGATAAATTTCCAAGATTTGCAAGACAACAATTTCCCAATGAAGATTCTTTATTGAAGTGATAATCAACAAATTTCATAAGGACATGTCATATCAATAAGCAATTACATTCATCAGATCTGATTACAATAAACAAGAACAATTATCCAAGATAGGACATTGCACCTTTGAAATATAATATGTTGATTTATCACTTGGGAATGGCAAAATAACTGGCAGAAATGGAAGACAGCTTCTCTGGAATCACCATATGCTGATTGGATCCTCACAACAGGCTTGGAAAGGCTGCAAGATGGGACGCTAGCTTGCAAGGTTTGTCTAGCATTGAATCTACCCTCAATCTGCTGCTGATTACCCACAAGTGGGACGTCTGGCATATGAGCTCAGTGATGTTTGGTGAAGAGCACAAAATCTGCTATTGTCTGCTGAGATGATATTATGCTGAATCTTCCTTTGAATTGCACCAGAAATTGCCTTTGTATGGAACGTCCAGTCTAGGATGACTGCAATTCCTGAATATATCCCCAAAATCTAATTTTAATCTGCAATGGGATAGGACGTCTGCTTTGAGGAGGCTCTATTATCTATTGAATCCCTCAGAACTTGCTAATATGCAGCCAAAATTCTCCTAAGAATGGGACGTCCAACTTCTCTAGGGCACAAGTGCTGCAAACAATGCCACAACACTGCCAATTTTCCTCCAGGAATGGGACTTTCCTTCCCACAATGGAGAAATGCTGAATTAAATTTTGATTTCTGCAATTTCAATCTCTAAATAGCTGAATAATCCTACTGATAAACCCTCAATGGTGAGATATTGAATTTCTGCTCACAAATGTTGATCCATTTAGCTCATGTGCAAACTCTGAATGAATTTGCCCTTGGAGACACGAGGGTTTCCGTCCTCTGCCTCTTGAGACTTAGGGTTTTCGTCCTTCGTCTCTATCACTGAGGGTTTTTGTCCTCAGAGATTTGCTTGCCGAGGGTTTTCGTCCTCAAAAGCTAGGGTTGTGACTTCTTAGCGAAAACACCAAAACGGGAGAGTAAAAATGGCAAACATGAATTCCAAAATGAAGTCCACCATTTCTTTTATAATGCTCAACCCTAATTCTCCGTTGAGCATATTTTATTATTTTATTTTATTAATTAATATTATTTCCTAATATTCCCTAAGTGTGACGTTCCCCTTATAACTCCCTTTTTATTATTCTTTTATAATTTTTGCTCTCATAAGTCTCGTAAAGCCACATTATTATTTTTATTATATTATTTCCCTTATTAAACACAAAAATAATTATTAATATAACACCACATATATATAAAGCCGAGAATCCAAAATTGGGACATTAGAATACATCCCCTCCTGAGATTGCTTGTCCTCAAGCAATCGAATCATACACTCCATCAAAGCTATTTGTAGCATGATCAAGAACGATCCCAGGGTCCCAAATGAGTCTCAAAAAGCATCTACCAGGCTGAGATAGTTCCACCTCAAAAATGAATGCATTGGAGCAAAATAGTTTCTTGTTTTTCTTCCCAATGTCCATGTATGCTGCAAGCCTTACCAGGAATGCCATTATTGATTCATCACAATCATCATCCCTTCTAAATTCTGCTGTAGACATGATCCCACTAAATTCAATCCACAAGAAATGATTAATTGCCTTCAATACACTGTGGGGAAATGCAAAATTAGTTCCTGCTTCAATAACCAACAATGTATCTTCATATTCAGTCCACAACTTATGAAAAAGTGTAGCCTTGATACAGTCAACAACTGCTATGGTTTCGCCTCCATTAAGGGTGCCAAATGGTAGAAAGAATGTTGTCCATGGCTGTCCCTGCAAAGAATTATCAACAGCCATACAACCTGTCCCTAAAAATTTGATAGTAGTCCCCAATTTATCACCAAAAGAAGAGATATTACCCTGTATTTGCTTGCCAATAATTGTGCTCTCAAAACAGCCCATATGCCAAAGTTTATAGCAATCATTTTGTGATGTTATCAGCCACATATCTTTCCCATCATACTGCTGTCCTGAATTATTATTGTCCATTTTGTGATGTCTATCTCCAACTATTATGCTGCTTTCCAACATTCCAACTGAAGCATAAGATGACTCCATATTTTTGATGCTTCTAAGAATGATTTCACAAACATTGTGCCTAAATTTTAACTCTAATTCTTCATAATTGAAAGTGATATCACCAAAATAAAAAATCCATTGTGTTCCCAGCACAACATGAGGGAAACCTCTCAAGGGAGAGTCATAGATGGTGTTGTATTCACTCATTATTATTTCTGAATGCTTTTCATGAGTGGCTATCTTGCTACATCCATCAAGGTTTAATTCTTCTTCTTTATGATCATCATGCATGCTTACTTCTAATGGAATCAAACTTTGAGAATCTAAATCAGAATTTTTTAGCTCATGAAATGTTGGAATTTCATTTTCCTTTTTGTTAATGTGATGACAAATGATTGAACTAATATCATACAAATGGGGACAAGTTTCATACCCGTCATAAGCCATTCCATGAAGAGGAACACAAGATAAATGGTCTATATCTTCAAAATTTGAAACAACATCACCTTCCAACATCATCTTGATAATGCCTATTTCTGATTTCATGTCTTCACCACCATCAAATTCTTCATCAAACTTAGGCTCCTTATAATCATCAAAGTATAATGCTTCATCTTCATGGTCTTCACTATCCACATGAGTAGGGCTATGCAAAATTGTTACACTGCTATCATACAAATCAGAATTAACCTCATTCTTTTCAGCTGTAGCTTCTTCAATAATATCTTCATTGGTAGGGTTTAAGGCAAAGCTAATAATTTCTGATTTTTTTTGTCGCAGAGGTCAACATCAGCTGCTTTTGTCAGCTTTTTCAGCTTTGGTCAGGTCTAGGATTCTGTGCCCACATTGTAATTGGGGGGGAAAATTGCATTATAAATAGAAGCATCATATCATTGTATAAGGGTGGACGGGAGATATATTGCTAAGAGACTTCTGTAGCTATGCGTTTGATTTTGAATACAAAATATACTTGGCTCTATTAATTGTCTTTATCTTGTATGCTGCCTTTGTTAAGTGTTTCTGCCTCATGTTGCTTATATTGCTGATTACTGCTATTCGTCTTTTTGGATATCGGTATTGGTGATTAAGTATATCTGGAATGCTTAAAGTGAAGGATACATAGGATAAAATAGCATTAATAGTTTCTCGTTACATACTTTGTTTAGATTGTTGTTAGTAGTAGTGATTGGTTAGTTTCTGTGCTGCTTATCTTCCCCACCCGAAACAAGCATATTTATGTTTCTTTTTGTAATTTGTAATCTCTTTCCTGCACTCTAAGCTAAAACCCCAATTGAGAAAACATAGGAAGCCGACCTCCTCCGGATATTGGCGCGGAAGGCATTCCTTCCTTCCGGCATTTCAATCTGCTGGGCGAATCTAGGGCGCAAATAGATTAAAATCCTATCCTAGTGGCAGATTCGTAACCAAAAGTTTCTCTGGCACGCCCGGTGGGACGTGGGAGTTTCCCACCCCAAAACAGAATCGAAGCATCGGTGTTCGCTTCATTGCTGTCAAATCAGAACACCTGGCGACTCTGCTGTACCTGAACATTCTCTGAGTCCATAAGACTGGTCCAATATCAAAAACGCCTTCATGCACACAAGAAGGTGGAGAGCTAGGAACCCAGGACAACAACCTGATTTTTACAAAATTGACATCAACGTTGCTGGAGAGTGCGTAAGGCTGGATGACTACCAAGATCACTAAGACGATAGGTTCGAGCATGAATCTAAAGCTGAAGTGGAAGAGGTTGAAGAAGTTGAGGAGGCCGAAGTCGAAGAACAGCCCACAACTTCAGATAGTACTGATACTGACTACACCACTGATCAGCTTGAAGAAGAGGAAGAAAATATGGCTGCTCAGAATCAGTAGAATGATAATGACCTCTTCCTAGCTGTTGATTCCATAGGCCCCCTTGCTCTAGCTGGACAAGAAGCTGTCCCGCCTGTTGCCTTAAAGTCCATTCCTACCTATGACGGCACGGGGAAGACAACATATGAGCACATCCAAGACATTCTGGCCTTGGCTGCACTGCACTCTATCACCAATGAGAGTGTTAAAACCCGACTGTTAGCTCTCTCTGCGAGGAAAGCTTCTCTACTGGTGGAGATCCTTGCCGAAGGGGACTATCACGGGATGGCCCCAACTAGCTGGAAGGCTAGTTAAGGGATTCAATGAGTCCGCTAATCCCTCCTCGTTGCTGCATCAATTTCAAAGCATTCAGCGCCATCCGCAAGAGGAGATATCAGACTTTAATGTGAGGTTACCGAGGTCCTGGAAAAGATTACCCCCTGATGTGCGTCCTTCTGCAGGACAGGCTGCTCACTATTACCTGAGATATTTTAACTCAGACATTTGTCTAGTTATTAAGTTAGCCCGGGTCAACACTTTTCCTGCGTTATATGAGGCTGCTCAACAGGCAGAACTGGACATGATTGCTATAGGCAGGCTCCCTCATAAAATGCAACCTCCGATCTACCCGGATTTCCCTTAGTCCCAATATCCCCCCGCTTCGGGTGGGGCCCCATCTTCATCCAATCATCACCCCCATTAGTCATGGAATCCCGCGCCATTCAATGACCTGTACGGACCGCCCCATATCCATTATCCTACTCCGCCACCTCCGCAACATCCAACACTCCCCGCTCCCCCTCAATATCAAGCGTTTCATGCTCCTCCACCATTAGCCACCTTACCTCCGCCAACCCGGCCGGTACCTGCTGATAATGATATTCAAAATAAGATCCTTCAAGAGGTGCGGGCTCTTGCCTCCGGTTACCATACAATCTCCAATGACATGACAATCATGAAGAAGAAGCAGGCTCAGATGGAGTTTGTTCCTAGAAGGCCATACCCTCCTCCTGCGCTAACAAAAGATCAAGCAGCTCAAGCGGAGAGGCCTCCAGCGAGAAATGCTCTCGGCAACGCTCAGCCTGGTACTTTTGACCGCGTCAACTGGTGCTCTACTTGCAACGACCCCCATGGAGAAGAGAGTTGCATGCTGCATCAGCATTATATTCAGACCCTTGCGGGTAGCGCAATAGAGGATGAAGCATACATGATTCGCAATGACGAGGGTAACTTCGCAATCCCTGAAGAAGATCCTGTATCCCTCTTAACCAAAGAGGGCAAGAAGCCAATTGAGGCCACTCCAGCCCAAATGAAGCCATTGAAGATATACGCAAGAAGGGAGAAGACAGCCTGTTGTGGCAGCTCCTGATAAGCCGTCTATACCTCCGACTGCCAAAGAGAAGGTCCCAGCGCTCAAAGCTCCCATAGTCAAAGCTCCAACGACCCAACCTCCAGCTGAAACAAAAGAGCAAGCTCAGGAGAAGCTGAGGTACTCGTCCCTGACAAAGAGATAGAGGGTTGAAGCCACGCAACAGTACCGCCCAAGTACGAGCCAGCGAAGGAAGCAGAAGGGGCCGGTACTTCTACCTATAATATAGTCGATGAGCTCAAGTAAACACATCAAAAATAAGCATGTACGATGCTGTCCAGCTCCCAGGACAAGTAGACCTGTTGCAGGAATCATTGAAGAATGTAAAATACAGGAAGCCAGCACAACCTGCTGTGTTAGCTTAGCCCTTGACTACTTCTGCTACTGGGAAGAACTGACCGCCACCTTTTTATCTATCTTTGCGAATGGAAGGTCACATAGTGCATAACTGCATGGTGGACTCTGGTGCTTTGACTACTGTCATGCCAAGGGCTGTCTGCGAAGAAATTGGTATGGGATACACAAGGAGCAGCCAAGGTGTGCTACAGTTGTACGACACTCCTGTAAAGACAGTTGGTGTCATCAAAGACATCCCCATCCGGCTGCATAAAGCACTCGACATTGTAGTCATCTAGGAGGTCGTAGTGGTTGACTTGGAACCCTACTTCGACATGTGCTCTTAAGGGAGTTCACTGCGAAGCTGGGTGGATATTTGTCGTTGGACTATTCACATATGGAGGTACCTTTCAAAGGAAGGAGGTTGAAAATTTATAATGAGAAACCTTCCACTTTTCTGGTCGAGAAGATACCTGGGGAGGAGCAAAAAAATGACATGGTTCATCTGACGAACGAGGAGCTGGTAGAAGTAGACTTGGCAGAAGAAACCCTGGAACTGCTGCAAGTAGAGGACTAGTTCTCTTTGTTGAATCTCAATGCCATGATTGAAACTGAACTGGGCTGCTACTCTGTCACTCAGCCTGAGAGGCTTGACTAGACCGCTCAAAAGGATGTAGGACCTGCCCCAGACAAGCTGTGGAAGCTGTACTTTGATGGCACCCGATGCAATAATGGCGCCGGGGCAGGTGGCCTTCTGGTCTCACCATTCGGCATTCAAAAGGACTATTGTTATAGGCTGGCTTGGAGTTGCACGAACAATGCGGCAGAGTATGAAGCCTTGTGCTTAGGCTTAAGGAAGGCAGAGAGGCTCGGGATTAAACATTTGCAGATCTTTGGCGACTCAGAGCTGGTGTGCAACCAGATCACTAACAAGTGCGCCTCCAAGAAGCACTACCTCAAGGCGTATCGTGTAGACAGGGGTGGGTATGTTCTCGATACGGGTGATGACAATTAGTATCAGGGTTAGGCAAGGTAACAAATGGTCTAATTGATAGGCTAACTCTGGCCGTCAAGGGTCCAGACGTTGGATAGACAGGTGCAGACGTCTGGGACTATGTCAGACATCTGGTCTAGACGTCTGGGAGTCAGACGTCAGGTTATGGTTGGACGTCGGTTGAAGGGGCTGACGGCTAGCCGTCTGGTGGTGACCAGACATCCGGCTAGACCTCAGGCCTTAGTGAATGCTCAACCGCCATAACCGCTTCTGCTCTAGCACCTGTTCGTCAATACGCAACAGCAAACCTGCAACAATAATTCACCAGTCGAAAACCTGCAACATAGCCATTAATGCTTCAAACCTGCAATAACTCCATTAATGGCAGCAACCTGTAACTCAACGCAACACTCAATGCATACACAGAATATGGATTAGAATAACAGTATTTGTATTATGTTTCAATCACGATTACAACATTCAATGGTGATCTCAGACAAAGTCTGTGCTCTCCCTCTCTGTCTCTGATGCTTTACAAATGTTTGAAAAGGGGGTATTTATAGGGCTGGAAGTTGGTTATCCCAACCAACTTCCCCAACTTCCCCAACCAATTCCAAAACCAATTCTCTTAACAAATAACTAATCAGACGTCTAACCTATGCTAACTAGCCGTCAGGCCACTAGCCCAGATGTCTGGCAGTTAGACTAGACGTCTAGCAGTTAGACCAGACATCTGACGGCCAGTCCAGACGTCTGACAGTCAGCCCAGACGTCTGGCAGTCAGCCCAGACGTCTGGCAGTCAGACTAGACGTCCGACGGCCAGTCCAGACGTCTGACAGTCAGCCTAGACGTCTGACAAAATTGGATGTCTGGTGACTTGCCAGACTAGACGTCTGACTTACAAACTGGACGTCTGATATCAACACTTATACAAAATTGCTTAGTTACATTCAAAATTGTTCAGTTACATTCAAAATTGTTTGGAGGATGTGCCAGTCAGTCCTAGGGCTTAGAACTACTGTCTACATCTATCCTCCCCTTCGAAGAAGTCGATGTCCTCAGCGACCTTCTCCGCTCCGATGCTGAAGCTCCAGCCTCAGTTTGTTGTACTTTTGTTGGTGTAGCAGCCCTCTGTGCTTGTTCGTAGTCCTGAAGCCTTTGACGGTGTTGGTCTCGTTCTTCCTTGAGTCTTTTGGCATAGTTATAATATTTTGCCCATTCGACTTCCAAGGTATTTGCTCGCTCTTCGGTCTCTTCAGGTTTGTTAGTAGTTCTGTTTCCCTGCTGTGGAACATATCCTTCAACAATTCCTCTGAAAGGGAAGCTGTTGGTGCTCCTGATTGTTGTTTTGCCTTCCGCAGTTCTTCCTCCAAGGCTGCATTTTTGTTTAGCAGTTCTTTTTCTTGAGCCCAAGCTCGCTCTTGCTGACTTCTACTGACTGCAAATGAGGCTGCCTGTTTAACCAACAGTTCTTTCTAATTCTTGAGTTGGTCTATCTCCTTCGCCGCTACCTATAATTTTAGATCTTTGTCTACCAACTCAACTTGTAAACTTACATTTACCTTCTTCATCCCTTCGTGTATTTTTTCCATGCATTGCATGCCTTCAAAGAAAGAGTCTATCCTTCTCCAACAGAGCCTGTGTAACTTCTTGCTCCATGATGTCCTTAGCTGTACTGATGTGTTTGATTGCCTCGCCCAGCCACTGTAACAAGTGTGCGAGAAAATTCAGCTGTGTATACATCGGCAATAGTTCTGGCACTACTTCCACCTGCGTGTCGTGCTCCGTAGTCCGTGGAGGATTCTTGTCGTGTCCGCAAACATAAATATGTTTGGTCTCATAATAGAGACTCGATGTCTTGTCTGGCAATTCTGCCACATCTTCCATTGTTTGCACTCGGGCTGTAGGTAGTGACCAGGGTTGCCTTGCGTAAATTCTGGAAATATCTCTTCGCCAAGGTCCCTGAACTGCTCACTGAACCAATCGGTCAAGTTCCTCTTCCACTATGCCTTGCCAATTCTTCCATTGGCCCATACAGGCGCTGCTGAACTGCAAACTCAGACTCTGCATTACTTGTGCTAGTTTCTGGAAACAGAGTGCTGCATTTTCATCCATCTCGTTGGAGGGATCCATAAAATTCGATAACCTTAGGAGAATCTCCTGGGACCAAGCATCAATTTGTTCAGCCTCCCGGATTTTTGCTTTGCCTTTGTCTTTCTGGCGAACAGATGGGCTTCCTGTAGCCTGTCCCAAGGTTTCACTGTCCTCTTTGTCCTGTTCTTCATTTTTCTCCAGGTCTACCCATTCTGGTGACTGTTCTTTTCCATCCTTGGTAATAAATACGCCCGGAATCGTTGTTGGTGTCTCTTTGTGGGCTCCTCTGTTACTTTCTCCCCTTGTTCTGTAACTGCTGGCTGAAGTCCCTCTTCTACTCCAGAGCTACCACTGATTCCTGCAGCTTTCCTGGCTGTTGCTATCTTTTTTGCTGTAGCAAACATTTCCTCAATAGAAAATGTGCTCAATGTATCAGCCAATGCGGCTGGTCTTGCCACTGGTCTGTCAGATACATCAGGTGAACCCATACGACCTATGTGCTCTTCTGTGGCAATCCTCTCCTCTGTTCCAATTGGGTTAACTGTACTTGTCCCAGCTGTCGGATCCTACCTTGTAGCTGCTGCGGAAAACTCAGGTTCTTCTCTCGGCTGCAGTTCCCAATTACGAGCTACTTCCAAATTCTTCTCTATCTTTTGTAATGCTTCTTGCGAGAGATTCTGTGGACGCACATCGAATCGCCCCTTCTTATTTTGTCTGGGTTCATCTGGATATTGTGCCTGTTTTTGTTTTTGTATTTCTGACTCCCGAGTCGGTGTGGCTCCCTTATCCTCCCCTTCTGGCTCAGCCACCAGCTTCTCCTGACGTGGTTTGTGGGAAATCTGCTTTACCCTTGCCTTCTTTGCTGGTGTCTTCTTGGCTGTCTGCGACTCTATCCACCTACAGATGGATGGTCCTTTTGGTGGGACGTCCCTGGAAGCCTCAAAGTCTGGAATAGAAATTTATGTGCTTGCTGCCGCATCCAGAATCAGTCCAATTGCATGGAACGTCATCGAGAAATTCTTTGTTGTTCTCAACAGAAATGGCTGTATCCGGTTTGACAGATACGTTGCCCAATCATACTGTTCTCCCCGCTCTATTCCTTGTAAATACGGGATCAGCCAAATTGGCAGATCTGAACTTCGCTGCTCTCCTGACAGCATAGACATGATCACGTTCATTATCACTTCATATCCTTCATTCCGGAGTTGTGTCTGCTTGACTCCTCTTCCGCCGTGAACGCGGAGCATCGCATCTACTTCTTCCTTTGTCAGATTGGTGACACTCATAATCAGCTTCGTCGTCTTCTTCGGATCTCTTTCATTCAACACTGGTTAACCCTTCAAAGGAAGTCCGAACGTGTGCTGGAAAGTTTCGGGAGTGAATTCGACTTCTAATGCTGTACCGTCTATCTCTATCAGACTGCTATGCTTTCTCTCATCATAAGTCTCCAGCATCTGCACTAGATACTCCTTAAAAATCTCCCGGTCAAAGTGAGGAGCCTGCAAAATAAAATGCACCCCCGTTTCCTTAATCTTAGATTTCACCAGATGATCCTTGGGTACATCTGCCCACCACTGCCAGAAAAACTCTCCTGACGGACAGACCCAGGTCATCTCCTCTATTGAAATTGGTGCTTTTCCGCTTGGGTGAATCTCCTTACCTCGGCGGGTTGCCACTTCCACTGCTTCTTTTCTCCCCCTCGACTGTCCAGCTTCCGTACTTCTGATCTGACTTCTCATTGCAACCTCTTGCTGGTGCCGTAACCGCTTGGCTACCACTGAGTCCGGTGCAGGTTCACTCCGTGCAGAAGTCTTTCCGCCTTTATGCTGCGATGTTCTCATGTTTCCCTTGTTACACCTAATGGCCCTAGACGTCTTGTATCCAAGCCATCTAGTTAAATAGACGTCAGCTGCGATGGGCGTCTCTTTCCTGCAAACATCTAGCTCTGTAGCCGTCTGCCCTGTCCACCCGTCGGGTCTGGCTAGACGTCTGGTGCAGCCGTCTGACAGTCTGGACGTCAGGACCTGCTAGACGTTTGGTGCAGCTGTCTGGCAGTCTAGACGTCAGATGCAGACGTCCAACATCAAGTGTAGATGTCTGGCCGGTTGGATGTCAAATCCAACCCATCTGGGTGTCTAGCCGTCTGAGCAACCTCCTCTTTCCATGTGCCATCAGCCGTCAACAGCCGTCGTCTTTTGCCCTAGCCGTTTGCACACTATCTGCGTACTCCTGCTTCTTCTGCCACGCGCTCTGCTCCTTTTCGTGCTCTTCCTTGTCACTTGAAAGCGATGTGAGAAGAATGAAGCTTCTCATCCTTATATAGTTTTTCTCCCAACCGTTTCTCAACCGCTCCAACTACCTGTTTGCATGCATGCGCGACACGTCGGCCTTCATGGACGTCTAGGTGTCCTTATTTTGTCTTTTTCCCTATTTCATCTTTTTCCCTTTTTCGTATTTTTCTCTATTTCGTCTTTTTCCTTTTTGACTTTTTATGTTGGCTTTTGACTTTTTCTAATTTTTATTTTATTTTCTGATTTTTTTTCAAAATTTGGCTAGACGTCTACTGTTTAACACTGCCGGGTGAACCGTATGGCCATGCCAATACGCAATTCCCAGCCGTCTGACGTCTCCCTTTGCCCTTGACGACTCTGTTCTTCCGAACCATCAAAACCTTCCAAAATTTCACTATAAAATTCTTCCGTCCTCTGATGTCTTCTTGTATTATTTTGACTTGGAGCAGTTTTCGCGTATGGCTGATGTTGGCGTCTTTCTCTTCTTCGTGGAATCACACGCCAGTCCAGTTGTCGGACTTCTCCCGGTGGTTGTCATACTTCCAACTCTTCAACTTGGTGGTTATTTACCTGTCGCCCATCTATTATCAGCCTCTTGTTGGTTTCTTGCTGCATTCTAGCGAATCTATTCTATCCAATCCTCCACCCTTTGTATATTTGCCTCTCCCGATTCAGCATTCCCCTAATGACTAGGTTCTGCTACACCTGCTCGATGTCTGCTTCTAGGATTCGGACGTTCGGGGTGCGCAGGCACCCATGTTATCCGTTCAGTCGTTCCGTTATTCCGCCACATTATTAAATAGTCGTCCATATAATTATATATTATCCCTTCTTGTATCTGTTGATCAAGCTCATGCGACCTGGGCTGTTGTCTTCTCTGCTGCTCCCTATTTTGGTGGGGTCGTCTATTTCTCAGGCCTCGTCCTCGACCTTGGTCATTGCCTGCAACTGCTCGTGCTTGATTCCTGCGTTCTAGATTGATGTTTCTATCCCAATATCTCCTTCCGCGGACCTGGTTACTGTGTCCTCGGCCTCTTTCCCATCGAATCTCCCTAATGTTGGGCCATTGTACTCCCAGCTGCCCGAGATTCGGTAGGTCCCTCAGTCGTTCCTGACGACGTCTCAGGTTCCTACGAGCTCACTTAGATGGACCTCTCGGTCTATTCTCAGGAGCACGAAGTGATGGGTTGACTTGGACTAAGTTCCCAGATGGTCCTCGCGGTCCAAACTGAGAACCGGTCGACCTATTGGTAGCGAGGGGAATTTCTTCCTCTCAAGCTACCGGGACGGAGGTCAACCACGCTCCTCCCTTGGTCAGGTACTTTCGGGGTTCCTTGCGGTCTCCCGAAGGTACCTAAATTATCTCTGCTACGGGCCTCGTTTATAGGTTGTGCTCTTGGCTCAGGTGTTAGTTGTTGCAAGATCCCCACTCTCCTATCGGCTCCCATCAGTCTTCGTCTCCATCTGCTTTGCTCAAATTGTCGTTGCATGGTACAATGAGCCAAATTTTCCCGGTACTCTTCTGAAAAGACTGAGTCGGTACTTGAGTCATTTCCATCTCCTCTCGTATTGAGTGGCCAGATTGAAGTTTCTTGAACCCTCTACTGCAATCTTCGTACTTCTCTTCTATGCTGTTGCAAATCTAGTGCAGCCATCCGATACCTAGCTACCTCTTCTCGTTCAGTTGGGCATCTCATGGCTCCAGCATAGGGTGTTCTCCATGCACGAGTTGGTGGTATTTTGGGTATGCCATCCCCATTCAATCCTCCATTGTATTTATCTTGTGAACTTAGTGAAGTATCGTCTTCAATTATTTGTGCAGTTTCCAGGAATCTGACACCTGCTTGCCGACTGCGATCTTCCTCCCTTTGCCTTCTATTGTCTGGGTTAGGGCTGGCAATTGGGATATCTGGGTTCCTTTCGAACCCCATCTCCACCTCCTCAGCAGCCGCCCACTTCCCCTAGGTCCTGGTCTCCCACAAGAGCGGCCTTGTCTTCTGGTGTACCCCCTACCTCACTGTTTTCGGGGAAGATGCCGCAGCAGGATTTGGCCTCTGCGTACCCCATGTTGGCAAAGCTGGAGCAGATTGTTAGGATTCTACTCCTAACCACCATTCTAATCACATTATTAGTTAATTATTTAATCACTCTCTCTTTCACAAAGGTTGTGACCTTTGATCACACCTTCACACTCGTAGAAATAGGCATTTCATTTGGTATAGTTGAGGCATCGAAGAATATAATTATTAATTAATTGTTGGGTTCCCCATACAATACAACAACGATTCCTTAATAAAAGTGATTCCTTTTTATTATTCTAGCATTATAATCAATCTTTCTCTATTGGGTTCACTACATCTGGATCAGAGCTAGTTCAATCCAATTTTTTTTTTCCCCACAAAGCCACCGTCTCCACTTTACGTGCCACCTTGTCATAAGTGAGTACGGGTCTGCCTCACAACACCGTATTCCTCTGTGATAACATAGACCGACAACGGAATAAAAAATAGAGCTCCACCATAATATAAATTGCCGACATCGGCTGTGAGTTCTGACGCAGCGATAGTGCAATAAGCGGACATAAACTCCAGAATTTTTTTTTACAGCGAACGAACAGGCTGTCATAGTCTCTTCGGCGTCTACCTCACCAAAAGGACGAAATAGTAACCCAATCCGGCAGAAAAGAAAAGCGAGAAGTTATAAAAAATTCAGAAGTATGGCTGTTGAAGACTAGCAGAGTGATTCGACCAAGCGCAGATTAAAAAAAATACATCAAATCTGAAGAAATCACGAAAAAATTGGTCGCTTGCAGAGTTTTCCGGCAAAGACACAGGTTAACGGTGGAATCGTATAAAATTAGAGTATAAACTTAAGGTTTAAAATAAATTTTACCCACCGGCGGCTACGGTTCGCGTCACTGGAAAACTTCGGCATCGAAGAAAGGACGAAGGTCACAAGACATGGCAAAGGATATTGCGAAAGAGGTCTCGAAAGAGGTTTCAAAAGAAATGAAAGAAGTGATGCAAGAAATGGCCGATGGAAGAATATATCACGACCCCAACCTACTTTTGCTACTTAATCTTGCCCACCTACGTCAAATCACATCAGTGAGGGTATATAAAATTCAGTTCCAGGATATCGCCAATCGCATCACAGGGTTGGACGAATCAGTCCTCATAAGTGGGTTCATCAATGGATTGAAAGAAGAAATTAGAGTGAATATCATGATGTACACTCCTCGCACCCTACAGGAAGCCATTGGATTAGCCTTGTTAGCCGACGATACATTCAATGTTCAACGTCAACATGGGGAGCAACCTATTGATAAATCAACATTCACGCACACTATTCCAAAACACAAACCCTTGCCAGTTAAGTACCTTAGCCTACAAGAAATGGAGGAGCGACGAGCGAACGACCTCTGCTATACTTGTGATGAGCAATTTGGGCCCCTTCATTGTTGTGCTACACAAACATTGTATTTATTGAATATAGTTGATCCCTATCACTCCATAGAGGAAGAAGGTGAGGAAGATGTGCACGACATGACCAAAGCACCTGATCATAACAATGAAGGAAATGAGGTCGATGTGCAAGAAGTGCTCGATGCACCACGAAAAGATGAGGTAGACATCCATGCAGTAAACAATGAAGGCAAGACATACACTCTCAAAGAACTACACACAAGTTCATCGCCAATAGTGAGTTCTCATCGTATAGGCAGCCTGATTCGGAAAGGAGGCAAAAGAGTGAGTGCACCTTTATTTTCCCTTCATTCTACACAGGAAGAATCGGCTAAAGCGGAAGCCTACCGTCATCACAATTCTCCTAAGGAAGATTCTACTATTCTTTCTAGCAACCCCCCACTAATGCTTCGACCTTCAATATATCCTTGCCTTCGAAAAAGTGACATTAAAATAGTACAAGAACTTGCACAAATTCAACCGGGAAAACAAGCAACGAAGCTCCTTACTTTGAGCTTTGAGGACAAAGCTCTTTTTAAGGAAGGTGGCATGTTAGGATTCTACTCCTAACCACCATACTAATCACATTATTAGTTAATTATTTAATCACTCTCTCTTTCACAAAGGTTGTGACCTTTGATCACACCTTCACACTCGTAGAAATAGGCATTTCATTTGGTATAGTTGAGGCATCGAAGAATATAATTATTAATTAATTGTTGGGTTCCCCATACAATACAACAACGATTCCTTAATAAAAGCGATTCCTTTTTATTATTCTAGCATTATAATCAATCTTTCTCTATTGGGTTCACTACACGGATGGATAAGCAAATGCAAGTTACAGATGATCAGCCTCTAGCAGCAAAGGCCGCAGGGAGTTCTGTTTCTTTCCTCCAGGGCATGAAGTAGAGAAGAGCAGAGGAGATTGCCATACCTGTGAAGCACACCAAGTATGACTTGGACAAAAGGGTGCTCCGAACGGAGAAGTTGGTGCCTAAGGTCAAGAAGCCCCTCTAGGAGATGACCGAGGCAGACTATGAGCACCGGATGAAGGAGAAAAGCTTTGACGATATAAGCGAGGAGTAAGAAATTAATGGGATCCGCCAAAAAACGGATAATCTCCTTGTCAAGCGGCTCGAAGCCGAGGAAAAGTTGTTTCAGCTTCAGAACAGTTCAAGACAGCTGGAGGAGGATTTGGCCAAGACGACTACGCAGCTGGAGTCCGCCCAGGAGGTAGTTAACAAGTTGAAAGATCAGCTCGCGGCATCCCAGCAGGAGGCGACAACCCAGAAAAAAGCAGCTGATCAGTTGGCGGAGGACAAGAAAGCTATGCTGGTGCATGTTGCACAGTTGCAGAATCAGCTCCAGCAGACTCAGGCGCTGCTGGAAGAGAAGACGTCCCAGGCTACTGCTTTTTCAAAGGACAAGATCAAAGAAATGAGGGCTGGCCTGCTGACAGGTTGCAGGGCAAATGTTGTCAGATCCTTATCTGTCCTGGATTTCATTTCTAGAATTCAAGAAGTTTCTGCCGAGGGTAAGCCTATGGTAGAAGAGGCCGAACGTCAAGCGCGGCGATGGCTAAACTTGGCGATAAAACTTGAGGAGTATGAGCGCAAAGGCCTCCGATTTCCACCCATGTCACGTATTGCCCTAGACTGGGCAGATGCAAGGGTTACCTTGCAAAACTACTTTGAAAAATCTGAGAAGATTAGGGCTGCCAGAAAGATGCTGGATGTGTTGACTCATGAAATGAACATCTGCCTGGCCCCCTTTAACACATTGTCTACGCTCGGATTCCCGAGCTTTGTCAAAGATGGAGAGTTTCTACCTCTCGAGCAAGTAAAGCAGGACTGGCAGGTTTTTGAGGTAGACACGTCCGAGATCGATGGCTGGATTGACCCAGTCCAGGAGGCACAGGTGACCCAGATGGTGTCTAAATTTTGTAAAATCAATACTTGCCTCCAGGAGCTGGGAGAGAGATATGACACCATCGACGTGCATATGGTCGCGGCATTTAAAAAGACGCTGAAAGATATTAGCGACCTAGAACCCTTCCAGGAAGCAGCTTGGGATCAAGCTAAGGCTGCTTATGAGCACATCTGTGAGCGGGTTCAGCCTGCTGAGCAAGAAGGGGACAGTGGCGCTGAGCAATCAGGCTCAGAGAAAGAGGGAGAGGAAGGTACAGAAGAAGAGACTGCTGAGAGCGAACAGGAAGAAGAACAACTGCCCAAGCAGGGGGCTCAACAGCAGCGTCAACAGCAGCAGCAGCAGGATGCAGGGGCCGGGAGTGATTTGTGCCCAAGGGATAAAGGCCTGGTTCGTTGCATTGAGGCGAGCTCGACACCCCGCGAGCCTCCAGGAATGTTGCGCACCCTTTGTAAGAACGCTGCTTTGCCTTCCCTCTTCTTTCCTTTTCTTCATCATGTCCCTTCTTCTCTTCTGCCATCAGTTTCAGCTTCTTCATCTTCTTTTCCATGTTTATGTGAGTGGGCAAATTTTCCCAAAAAAATCTTCTAAGTGTTGCTGTCCGTCCGACTGCGCAGTGTAGTCGGGTTGTGCTTATCCACTTTGGCGCACTCGGGCGGTATTATCAGGACGGTGCCCAGAAAATTTCTAAGTATAGAATCGCCCGACTTCGCAGCGAAGTCGGGCTGCGCTCATAATTCCGTGCGCACCTGGGCGGCCTCAGTTGAAAAGTAGCCAGAAAATCGGCTAAGTGTTGGGACCGCCCGACTTCGCAGCGAAGTCGGGCGGCGCTCTAAGGACAGTGCGCACTTGGGCGGGCTCACTGTGAAGACGTCAAGAAAAAACCTAAGTGTTGAGCCGCCCGACTTCGCTGCGAAGTCGGGCTGCGCTCACCAAGATGTGCGCACTCGGGCGGAAAACAGGAAGTGCTGCTGAGAAAATCCTAAGGCATGAAGGCCCTCTCGATTGCACTGTTTCCACCCTGCGCCGTCCGACTGCGCTCCAGTTTTGTGCGCAGTCGGGCGGGATAGAAATATAAAGGATGAGCTTTAAGATGTTTTTTCCCCCTCCATCAGATGCTGACAGGTGTTCGGTCTTGAGATCTGAGTCAAGATGTTACAGAAGGTGTGCCACCAGGGTACCAGACAGATGAGCGTGAACTGACAAGTTGTACCGCATCTGCCCTCATTCAAACTGACTCGAGGTTTCATCTACCGAATTGCCACGTAGCTGCCATGTTTTCAGGCGGACCTTGCTGCAAGTACATTCCATACCCGCAGAGGTCAACATCAGCCGCTTTTTGCCGCTTTTGTCAGCTTTTCCAGCTTTTGTCAGGTCTGGGATTTTGTGCCCACATTGTAATCGGGAGGGAAAATTGCGCTATAAATAGCAGCCTCATATCATTGTATAAAGGTGGATGGGAGATATATTTCTAAGAGACTTCTATAGTTGTGCGTTTGCTTTTGAATACAAAATATACTTGGCTCTATTAATTGTCTTTATCTTGTATGCTGCCTTTGTTAAGTGTTTCTGCCTCATGTCACTTATATTGCCGATTACTGCTATTCTGCTTTCTGGATATCGGTATTGGTGATTAAGTATATCTGGAATACTTAAAGTGAAGGATACATAGGATAAAGTAGCATTAATAGTTTCTGTTACATACTTTGTTTAGATTGTTGTTAGTAGTAGTGATTGGTTAGTTTCTGTATTGCTTATCTTCCCCACCCGAAACAAGCATATTTATGTTTCTTTCTGTAATTTGTAATCTCTTTCCTGCACTCTGAGCTAAAACCCCAATTGAGAAAACATAGGAAGCCGGCCTCCTCCGGAGATAGGCGCGGAAGGTATTCCTTCCTTCCGGCCTTTCAATCTGTTGGGCGAATCTAGGGCGCAAATAGATTAAAATCCTATCCTAGTAGCAGATTTGTAACCAACAACTATCTTGCTACATCCATCAAGGTTTAATTCTTCTTCTTTATGATCATCATGCATGCTTACGTCTAATGGAATCAAACTTTGAGAATCTAAATAAGAATTTTTGAACTCATGAAATGTTGGAATTTCATTTTCCTTTTTTTTCATGTGATGAAAAATGATTGAACTAATATCATACAGATGGGGACAAGTTTCATACCCGTCGTTAGCCATTCCATGAAGAGGAACACAAGATAAATGGTCTATATCTTCAAAATTTGAAACAACATCACCTTCCAACAACATCTTGATAATGCCTATTTCTGATTTCATGTCTTCACCACCATCAAATTCTTCATCAAACTTAGGCTCCTTATAATCATCAAATTTGAAATCATCAAAGTATAATGCTTCATCTTCATGGTCTTCACTATCCACATGAGTAGGGCTATGCAAAATTGTTACACTGCTATCATACAAATCAGAATTAACCTCATTCTTTTCAGTTGTAGCTTCTTCAATAATATCTTCATTGGTAGGGTTTAAGGCAAAGCTAATAATTTCTGATTTGTTTCGAATATTTTCATATTTACCTTCTTCAACCACTTCTCTAGGTATAACACTAACATCTTCACTATTCTCAAATTTGGAAGAGCTAGATGAAGTAATTACATTGATGCCATGTAAATCAGAATTGTCCTTATTTGTCTCAACTTCACTCCTAGGACTCACCTCAACTTCATTGCAATGCTCTTGAGCTTGATCATCCAATTTCTGTTTTGTTTTCTTTAACTGGCTGAACTTTCTTTTCAAAAGTGTTTGCATAAGATTCAAATTCATAGAGTAAAGACACTGTATCATAATGTTGACTCCCATCATACAAAACTCCAATAATGTTTTCATGTCCATACTCTTTCTCATATTCTGAAATAATTGAAAGTTCACCATTTTTGTCATTTTTCAAATAAATTGTTATGGGTTTTTTAATTACATGTGTGGCCATGAAAATTTCTGGTTCTTGTTGGTTACGAATCTGCCACTTAGGAAAGGATTTTGATCTTTTGCGCCCTAGATTCGCCCAACAGATTGAAAGGCCGGAAGGAAGGGATGCCTTCCGTGCCAATCTCCGGAGAAGGCCGGCTTCCTATACTAATCTATTTTGGGGGTTTTAGCTGAGAGTGCAGGAAAGAGATTACAAAGTGCAGAAAGAAATGTAAATATCATGTGTTTCGGTGGGAAAGAACAAGCAGCACGATCACTAGCTAGTACACAAACCAACAACAATCAAAACAAAGCATGTAACAGAAACTATCACTGCAATTCTTTCCTATGTATCCTTCAGTTTCGTATTCCAGATTCAATTAAATGCCAATGCTGTGATCCAGGATTCAGAATGACAGCAATCAGAAAAATAAATGAACATGAAGCAGAAATACTAACAAAAGGCAGCATAAAAGAAAGAGACAGAAACAGAGCCAAGGATGCTTTTGTATTGGAAGCAAATGTCTGATACAGCAGAGCTTTCTAGCAATATGTTCCCCCCCTTTTACAATGAAGTTCATCTGCTATTTATAGCAGGAATTTCCCCCCAAATTACAATTGATGCACGGAACTCAAGGCACTGCAAAAGCTGCAAAAAGTGCCGAGATTAGACCTTTGCTGACCGTGAGTGTACCTGCAGCAAGATCCACCTGGAAATGGTACAGCTCTGGGCAGATCTGGTGGGTGAGATGTCAGGTCTGATGAATGCGGTAGGTTTGGTACAACTCACCATTCAATGTTCGCTTAGGTTGTACCTCTGCAGCACACTTTCTGTCACATCCTGACGGATTCGAATCCCTAAATCTGCACGTGCTTGGCCCAGGTCTGAAGTTTGTTGACGAAAGGGGGATCTGACCAAAGTCGCTTGCTGAAGAGAGCGACCTCGGGAGTCGCTCCAGGATGGAGCGAACTCGGGAGACACCCTGACTTAGAATTTTCAGCGATTTGGTTCTTCTTTCTCATATTCACTGACTGGGGGAGAGGCGACGACGGTCGCTGGAAAAAGGCAGCGACGACGGGCGGCGCTCGAAAAATGAGCGACCGACGTCGGTCGCTCCCTTGATGCCTTAGCCAAATCCTGGAAACTTTCGCCCGCTGTCGCTGAAGAATGGCAGCGACGCCCGGCGTCGCTCCAAAACGGAGCGACCGGCGTCCATCATAGAATGCTGCCTCTACTGGATTATGCTTGGTGGCGATGGGTGACAACGGGCAGTGCTGGCGATCGTTGGCGAACCTGAGCGACGATGGGAGGCGCTGGCAAAACTGAGCGATGACGGGAGGCGCTACACTTAGAATATTTTTCATTTTCTCCTTTTCTTCCTCCGCCCATGGTCGCTCGAAAAGGGGAGCGACGACGGGAGTCGCTCCAAAATGGAGCGACGACGGGAGTCGCTCCCAAGCCAACACTTAGAAAAATTTCGCAATTTTCTCCCCGTCTACCTTATCGCTTGAAATGTCGCCGGTCGCTGGAGGAAAAGGCGAAGCTGGGAATCGCCCGGAAGAGGGAGCGACTCCCGGAATCGCTCCAAAATGGAGCGACCACGGGAGTGCCCAACACTTAGGAATTTTTGGGCTTTTCACCAAGCTTGCCGAAACTGCTGGAAATCTTGAAAAACAAAGTTGAAAACAGAAAGCTGAAAACTGGAAAGTGGAAACTGCATGAGGAAAGCTGGAAAGGAAGGAAGGAGGGAGGGAGGCAGCAACAATTTTTCAGATTTTTCAGAATTTGTACCCCTTAGCAAAATGTGGCAACATTCCTGGCGGCTCGCGGGGTATCGAGCTCGCCTCGATGCAAGGACCCATGCCTTCATCCCTTGGGCGCAGAGTCATCTCCGGTCCCTGCTTCTTTCTGTTGCTGCTGCTCTTGCTCAACCTCTTGTTGTTGCTCCTCTTCTTGAATGTCCTCTGCGGACTCTTCTCCTGAATCTTCCTCTTCTCCTCCCTCCGAATCCTCTCCAGACTGCCATTCGCCTTCTTCTTCGTGTTCTGGGGGATCGAGGCGATCACGGACATGCTCATAAGCGGCTCGAGCCTGGGCCCAAGTCGCCTCCTGGAAGGGCTCTAAGTCGCTGACCTCTTTCAGCATACGCTTGAATGCCGCGACCTGGAGCATGTCAATCATGTTGTATCTTTCCCCCAATTCGTGGAGGCAGGTGCTGATTTTGCAGAATCTGGACACCAACTGTGTGACCTGCTCCTCCAGAACTGGGTCCTCCCAGCTGTCTATCTCTGAGGTGTCAGCCTCGAAGGCTTCCCAGATTGGCATCAATGTCTCCCTGGGCAGGCAGTCTCCACCTGGGCCGAAGAAATTCGGAAACCCAAGCGAAGAAAGGGTCTGGAAGGGGACCAAGCAGATGCTCTTCTCCTTCTCCAATGCATCCAGCATCTTCCTGGCCCTTTTGATTCTTTCAGTTTTTTCAAAATACGATTGCAAGGTTGCCCTTGCATCAGCCCAGTCTAGGGCAATCTGTGACATGGGAACAAATTGGAAGCCTTTGCGCTCACATTCTTCAAGTTTAATCGCCAAGTCCAGCCACTGCTTCGCTTGGCGCTCGGCTTCCTCTACCACAGGCTTACCCTGGGCAGATATATCTTGCACCTTGGAGATGAAGGTGAAGACTGCGAGGGCTCTGGAGACGTGGGTTCTGAAACCCTTCAGTAGGCCAGCTCTAATCTCTTTAATTCTTTCTTTCGAGAAGGCAGCGGCTTGTGACGCTTTCTCCTCCAGCTGCCTCTGAATTTCTTGGAGTTGCCCTTGCAATTCAGATACCTATCAGCGCTCCTTCTTTCTCCTTGGCCAGCTGTTCAACGACCGCATTTTGATCTGTTGTCTCTTTTTGCGAGGCCGTAAGTTGGTCTTTCAAATTTTGGACCTCCTCCTGGGCAGTCTCCAGCTGCGCTCGCAACTTAGCCAAATCCTCCTCCAGCTGCCTCTTTTCGTCCTCGACCTGGTAGAGGTGCTGTTTCGCCTCCTGTTGCTTTATGAACAACGTATCAGCCCTCCGACGGATCCCGCCTATCTCATTTTCCACGACGACATCGTCCAGGCTTTTGTCCTTGCGGTGATAGTCATAGTCGTCGGTGGTCATGTCCTTGATAGGCTTCTTCACTTTGGGGACCCTTTTCTCAATCTGGATCACCCTCTTGTCCAGGTCGAACCTGGCTCGCTTTTCCACCACAGCCAGTTCTTCACCTCTCCTCTTTCTGACTCCTTGGAGAAACTTGAGAGAGCCTTGAGCCGCCTTGGCTGCCATGGGCTGATCGTCTGTTGTCTGCAGCTGTCGTTCTACAAGCTCCAGTTCTCCATACAAGGGGTATGCCAAAGACAAGTCCTGCTGAGGCATTTTCTCAATAGCGAACAGAGAAATGGGGGCGGCGCCTGGTGATTGAGTCGCTTTTGAGGGCGACTGGGCTTGGGAAACAGTGGGCGGCTCTTGAGGGGGCGGAGACGGGTTTTCAGGGTATGCAGCCGCGGGAGATGTAGGGCGAGGGGAACTAGGGACTTCCTCAGCGACGCTGGCCGACTGCGAATGACCTAGGGTTTGGCCTAGGGTTTGGAAGGCGTTGGGGTCTAGGGCAAAATGGCCAAACGTCTGTAGGCCTGGCTGTGCGGAAGCAGGGGGCTGTGTGATAGGGGACTGAGAGGAAGCGACGACAACGGGTTCGGCGGATGAGGAGGAAGGTGCGATGGGTAGAGGGCCAGAAGACTGTTGAGGGGAAAGAGGAGACGTACCTGCGTGCTCAGAATGAGCTGGCGTCTTGATAACTTGGGTTGCCCACGCTTCCGCCTCCTTCTCTGGGCTGTCCTCGACGATAGTTACAACCTCCCTGGCGGCAACCTCTTTCTGCGGAGTCGCCTTGGTCTGCTGTACAGTCTCTTTTCTAGGCGTGGACCGCTTCTCCTTCGTCTTTTCAGACCTCTTCCTCTTTTTCTCTCTAGGCGCAGCCGCTTTTTCTGGTGCAGTGGCAGCGGCTGAGGCTGGGGCGTCGGGTGTCGTGCTGGAAACCGTGAATCTGAACTTTGGCTTTGACCTCAATGGCTTCAAGCTCTCCTCTGCTGCTTGGGCAGACCGTTCAGGTTCCCGCGGCTTTTCAGATTGCTGCGACTTTTCGGGAGTTGAATGCACCATGGGGCCCACCCCTTGGCTCCTTTGTACTCCACTGCTTGAACTCCCTTGCGCAACTGACCGTTGGGGTGGGGTCCCCTTTTTATGCTTGCGACGGACGCCTCGGGGTACGATGTCACGGAAAACGAGCGGCTGCCACGTGTCAACGTTTTTGTCATATAGGTCAGAGAACTCGTAGTCATTGGCCAGCAACTTTTCTGACTTTTCTTTCTTTGTATGGCATCTCGTTATCCAACACTGCGCTATCTTGTCATCGTTCCAGCCCAGCGCTTTCACTTTCGATAGCATCCTTTTGTAGCCCGCGGAGTCTGTTTTGTGATCGTCATTATGAACAGGATCATACTCCGCCTCAATGCAGTAGAAATCTTGCCACGGTGGTAGCGACTGCATCTTTTCAATATGCCACTCTAGGTCGCTCCCTGTTGGGTTATTCCTTTCTCCCATGATCTCTTGTCGCGGGCAGGAGTGTGTGAATTTCTTTATCGCTTCGATCGGATCATACTTCCAGCGCTGGGGAAGCTCCACCAGGCCGAAACTCAGGAGGGTGGCTGTCAGATATTGGTGCTGCCCGCCCACATGGACCTCGACGTCGCCCCAGATGATCGGATACTTGAAGATGTGGCCTTTTCTTCGCCCCTGACCATATTCCTGGTCTACGTAGTCCATCTGCCGCGCTGCCTCCAGGGCGAAATGATATTCAGTGCAGAAGTACGGCAGGAGAAAGGGTTTGCCTTTGAATCCGAACACCCTGATGACAACGCCCTGCGTCAGCTTAAAGGTGTCGCCAATTTCTTCTCGGACAAGATAATTTCTCATGTCTAGAGGAGGGCGCGTGCATATGCCGTTGAGGAGGGCCAGGGCGGCGCCCAGGAATTTCAAATTAAACAGGTAGTGCGATTCCCTCCTGTACAAGATATTGGTCCACTCGTAGACCGAAAGTTGCACACCATCCTGGTCCTTAGCCTGGACTGGAACCGTATTCATTTTGTTATGCATGTGGAACAGGAACAGCCATGCCAGGAACGAACAATGTCTGAATTCCGTGCTCCTTTCCTCCTTCAGCTCCACGAGGCTTGAATGAATTCCATAAGCGACGCAATCTGCCCAGTCGAAGAAGACTGGCCTCGTTCCTGATTTCGGGGCGTTGGGGTCGTAAAATTCCCCATGCAAGATGCACTCTGCGAGAGAAATCTGATATGGGTGGACCACTGCGTCAGTGCCGCAGCCTAAAACCCAGGCCAGCATGGCATAGATGGACTGGCTCTTGAAGCGCTCCTGAGGTATCGGCTGCGTCGGCCATTCTTTGGCTGGCAGTGGTTGTTGCAGCTGGGCGTTGAGGAAATTCCTCATTTTCTGGTTGTCGATGCATCTGTCTCTCTGCTCGCCTAGGCTGACCCTTCTGACAATGCAATTCCGGTCCGACGAATGCCCTGGCGCGAAAGCCATCTGTACGCTCTCCTTGTAGAGGGAAAACAACACCTTCCCCTCGCGGTCGCAAACTTGTCGGGTGTTGGGCTTGTAGTATCTGGCGACGGCCTCAACCAGCTCCGGGCAATGGTGAACTGGCGGGCACAGGAACCAGAACAGGTTCGAGTGGTATGATGCACCGAAAGGATGCGAGGTCGGGACCTTCGTCCACCATTCTTTCACAGTGAGTCGCAGCTGTGTAATGTTGTGCGAGTAGTCGTCGTCTCTGTATTCCCCCAGGCGGTCTACAGGCGGCGGAGGAGGATCTTTCTTCGCTGCGCTCTTCGCTTTTCCTTTGCCCTTCTTTTCCCTCTGCAATTCGCTCTCAGGCGAGCTCGAAGCTGCCTGCTCAGGGGCTTTACCCTTCTCTGCGCTCGATTTCTTACCCATGGCAGCGAAAGAAATTAGAAATTACAGTTGTCTGCTGGTAAAATTCTGAATTTTATCTCTGGCGCAGCTCGAAATTTGTCTGGTTAACTTTGACAGTAGAATGAGCGACTGAGCCCTTTTTACGGAGATAGGTGAAAAGTTGGCATTAATGGCGAGTGGTGGAATTAAAGCCCGGTGCGCGAAGTGGGTGAGGGGCGCCGTTATTTTTCGTGGGCCGTGCGTAAAATCTCCCTTGGGGAACGCAACTCATCATTGATTGGCCCAACGTTCGTCCTTGTCTTTAATGAAATCTGCATTGGAAACCGCGCAGTCATTCCTTCTTTTTAAAACGTGGGCTTTGATGATGTCACCCGCCGCCACCTAGGCACGCGCCACGAGGTCCGTTATTTTTGAAAACTGCGCTGGGGACGACGGTCGCTTGGAACTGGGGGCGATTCCTAGAATCGCTGAAAAAATGGGCGAACTTGAGCTTTTGGCGTCTCGGCGAGCGACCGGCGTCCTCTGGGACTTAGAGAAATTTTAAATTTTCTTTCCACTTGAAGTCTACACTTTGCCCAGGTTCGCTCAACAAATGAGCGACGACCGGCGTCGCTCGAAAAAATGAGCGACCGCGGGAGTCGCGAGAAAAATGAGCGACGGAGGGCGGGTTACACTTAGAAAAATTTCTTCATCCTTTTGCCTTTTCCTATCCTCCTATCCGCCGAAGTTCGCTCGAAAAGTTGAGCGATGACGGTCGTCGCTCCAAAATGGAGCGACGGTGGGCGCCAACACTTAGCATTTTTTCTTTCCTCGCGCCTTGGGTCCTGACGGCTGTCGCTCGAAAGTGTGAGCGACTCCCGACGTCGCTCAAAAAACGAGCGACCGCGGGCAGCTCTGCCACACTTAGAAAATTTTTGGCCATTTTCCCCTGATGCACTTCGGCAACCGAACTCGAGCCCTGACCGCGCGATTCCCGGGAGCGCTTGTATGAGTGAGCGATCTTGAGCTTTTTTAGGCTTTTGGAGCGATCGCTGACTTCTCTCTTCACTTCGGCACCTCCCAGGATCGCAAATTTTTCAAGGCGACATCCGTCGTCGCCGAGTTTTGGAGCGACAGCGGGCGTGAGCCCTTGCCTTAGTCATTTTTTCTTGCTTTCGCCTCCCGAGGTCGCTGAATTTGGAGGGCGATTCCCGGAGTCGCTGAAAAATCGAGCGACGACGGGCTCCTAGGGAGTTAGACAAATTTTTTCCCTCTTCCCATTGGTTGAGCCGCCCTTAGCACATGGCTAGAGTTCGCTTGAAATCTTGCGCGATGATGGGCGTCGCTAGCCGAATTGGGCGAACCTCGGCATCTCCCTCTCCATGGACACTTAGTGAAATTTTACAATTTCTTAATCCTCCATGATTTCTTCAGCCTTAGGAGTCTGCTACCAGGCACTCTGTCTACACAAAACACTTGGCTCTTTTTCTTGGATTAAAGCAGGAAACTACCTCTATTGAAAGCAATATTTACATGCAAGAAAAGCAAATTCAAACTGCAGAAAAGAAAGTATGTACAAGGAGAAACCTCCGGAACTTCTCAATGATGATAGGCTTTCAGATGAAAGCCATTAACTGGAATCGGGAGGATATGACCCTCCATGTCTCTCAGCACAAAGGAGTTGAACTGGTTCACCCGAGCAACCTGAAAGGGGCCTTCCCAGAAGGCATCAAATTTGTCATGGTTGCCTGGTTTTGCCTTCAAGGCATCCCATTTCAGCACTAGATCGCCAATCTTGAAGACTCGGGCCGTAGTTCCTTTTGAGAACCAGTTCCGTGTGGTTTCGGTGTGCTTCATAAAAGCTTGATAAGCTTTTTCTCTTTCCTCTTCGAGTTGCAGCAACTGAGCCAACCGGGCATCAACAGGGTCCATGTCACCCTTTTCATCCTCTAACAGCTAGAGCGCGGGCATCTCGATATGGGTAGGCAAGACAACCTCCTTCCCGTAAACTAGCGCATATGGCGACGTTTTGATTGATTTCTTGAAGGAGATACGGTCTGCCCACAACGCTCGATCCAGGTATAGGTGCCACGACCTCTTGTTCCTCTCCAAAGTCTTCTTTATGATTTTCATGAGGTTCTTATTCGTGGACTCGGCTAGGCCGTTTCCTTGTGGGTAGTAGTTGGAGGACATTTTATGATAAATCCCGTATTTGCTGGTGAACTCTGTGAGTACAGCCCCAGCAAAACCTGGCCCGTTGTCTGTCACAATAGCCTCTGGGATCCCGAAGCGGGTGATTAGGCTTTCAAGGAAGGCGATGACCGTCTCCTGGTCGGCATGCTTGGTAGGTATCGCCTCAGCCCACCTGGTGAAGTAATCCGTGGCAGTCAGAATGAACTTATGCCCTGCCGATGAATTAGGCGATATAGTTCCGATGAAATCGAGGCCCCATTGTTGGAACGGAGCCTCAGCCTGGATCGGCTGGAGGGGCATAGGTGCATTCCTATTTCTGCCGGCGAACCTTTGACATTTCTCACATTTTTGGCAGACTGCATATGCATCTGCGAAGAGGGTGGGCCAATAATAGCCCGCTCTGATGATTTTTAAGGCCGTTGGCCTTCCTGAGTGATGTCCTCCCGACATTCCAGAATGGAACTCGCCTAGGACCTTCTGTTTATCGGATTCTTTGACGCATCGCAAAAGGATGCCGTCCACGTTCTTGAAATACAGCCCCTCGGGGCGCAAAACATACTTTAGAGCTTGGAGCCTGAATCTCCTTCTCTGACTTGCGTTAAGGCGATCAGGGAGCCTCCCAGTGCTGAAGTACCGGATGATTTCATCTCGCCCGTCTCTGTCCTCTTCGAAGAATTGGCAAAATTGCCCTCTAGGACTGGGTCATCCCATTGACAGGCAACGACTTCTGCAGCAGCACTTCTTGCTAATTCTTGACATAGTGCCCGACCTCTGATTAGCTTGGTGGGTCGCACTTCTATGTCAAACTCCTGGATTTTGGCAATCCAACCCGCCCTTTTGTTGCCCAGCTCCCCCTGTATGATAAAATTTCTAACATCTGGGTGGACAACGAACACGGTCGTCCGACTCTGGGAAACAAAGTGTTTAAATTTTTTCAACGACCTCATGACAGCATGCACTTGGCGTTCGATGAAATTATACCTCTCTTCATGGGGCTGGAGATCTGATCATGGATAAAATTAACATTCAACCGAACAAAGGATTGTGGACTTTTTCAATGAGTCAAACATGATCAGAGTCCAATCACAAGAAGGTTGTAGCGGTCAATAGCCAATCAACATTGAGTGGCGGTCCACTCAACCAAGCAACTTGGAAGTGAGAATCAGCAAGGAGTGAAAGTCTGTTATTGCTAGACAATTCCCTCAAATCAAGTGGATCAAAGGTCTGATATCCAAAGTGAACAAGTGATTTGACTCATAGTGGAGATCCACTATTCGACATTGCAAAGCAATATACTTTTCATAGAGCAAAATTCTGTGATTGCAATCATCATAGGCCATTTTAGAGAGCTTGGCAAATATTTAAACTTTCATTTTTCCAGATTCTCAAAAACCAAATGGGAGAAATTACAGTGTATGGAGTAATAGGATACTCATCATTTATGAGTATCATGATTTAGCTAACATTGTCCTAGAGGAGAAGGCAATACCAGTTGTTGATGTTAATGATTATGGCAAGAGACATAAGGAAGCTTTGTTGCTTATAAAGTTATCTATTGTAGACAATTTAATTTCAGAAGTCCACAACATCGATCAGGCTGCAATGCTTTGGAAGAATTTGAGGAACAAGTATCAAACATTTGTAGTTGAATGTGCTTTGTGCTTGAAGAAGCTTATCTTTTCATCTTAGTTGCTAGAAGGCGTATTTATTTCAGAGTATCTCATGCATCTAAGGCTCTATGATTTAAGTTAACAGCCATTCAAAAAATAGTTGAACATGACAACCTGGTTGCTTTGGTATTGTCAGGTTTGCCTCCATCTTATGAGTCTTTTCTAGAATATTTGATTTGATTGCAGAAACCCAGAATTCTAGATTTTGAAAAGACATCTACACTACTGAAAAAGGAGTAGAAACAAATACAGCTGGAAAGTCAACCTTAGGGAGCCTTCACTACCAAATCTAAAGGAAAAGGCAATTAGCATTCCAAGCAAGCACCTGAAAAGAAGCAACTTAATGACTAACAAATCCAAAGTAATTTGTTTTTATTGCAAGAAGCCAAGTCATTACTTTTAAGAGATTGCAAAAAGCAAGAGAGTGAATCAGGCAAGCAAGGATCCAAGCAAGCCAATGTTGTTGAGACAGAACATCGATAATAAAAGTTTGCTTTTGCAACAGTTGAGGGGCAATCATCTAAATCCATCTGGTACTTTGACACAACCAAACAATACACATGCCATAGAGAATGGTATGCATCTTTTATTAAAGATAAAAATAGTGATTAGTATGTTTTCTTGGGAGATGGTAGGACATATGATGATGTTAGTATTACATTAAATAATGACTTCACCTATATCTCTAAAAATGTAAGATATGTCTCTAATATGAACATTTTTTTTTTTTTAAATTAGTGAATTCTCTAAGAATCCCCAACTTGCAGTAAAATCTCATGGAGATATATATGAGTTGACAAATGTTCATAACAACAAAGTAATTGCTCTAGGTCTTGGTGAGAATGGAGAGTACAGGTTAGTTGATCCAAAATCAGCAAGTAGATATGTACTGATATCTGAGGGCAACAGTGTTGGACTTTGCTAGAAGAGGTATGGACACCTTAATTATAGATATTTATTTTTATTAATAAGCATGACATGGTTTGAGGACTCTCAACCATTGAGGAAAAATAGAATGCATGTGCTAGGTGCCAAGTAGGCAATAAAAGTCAACAACCATTTAAAACAGATAAGGCATGGCATGTGCAAAGTTTCTTGGACGTAGTGCATGTTGATTTGTTCGTTCAATGAACACTATTACTGAAAGATAATTATTCCAACAAGAAGTGAATATACTTTTTGAAGTGTAAATTTGAATGCTTTTAGTGTAGTTTATAGCATTAAATGGTGGAAAAACACATTGGGAAGAAAATCAAGACCTTGTAGTTTACTAACAGATCAGAAAAAAAGAATTCTAATTTTCCATTCTAAATTATTGATTTCATGCCGGTTGTATATTATCAGTATTATTATAATAGGTAGATAAACCCTTTTTTTTATAAGATTAAATACCAAGACTGCAGATTTTAATATCCTTCCAATAATGCAGACCCTATTCAGTTTCAACTTTCCAGGTCTAGATATAATTTTCTTTGGAGACTTTTAGCAAAATCTATTTCTGAAATTTTATAAGATGTTGATTCTACCTCAGAAAATTACAATACTCTGGTTTTTCTTGCCCTCATTAAGCATGTCTGGTTTTTGGTATTCATGTATTGTGTTCTAAAACCCAACAACCAGCAAAAAATGGAAATTCTAGAATAAAAAAAAAAGCAGTCACACCTGGTATGTATGGCATGTGTAGTATTTAGGCTTTCTTATTGTGATTTTCTTCAGCAGCTTATACTCATAGTGCTAGGGTTCTTCAGCTCTCCAAATAACTCTTGTACCAGCATGCACTCTGCACATGAAGTGCAGCAACCATGCAGGCTGCAAGGTTAGTCACTTTTACAATTACAGTCTTTCTGTCACAGCATGTCACAAAGGGGTTTTGGTTTTCCCTGGCCATCATAGTAGCAGAATGGGCTTCACATGACACAATTCTGTGGCTATCATATCTTTGTCCTGCTGGTCCGTTTATATGTTTCTATGCACTATTTGTGCTTTAATGCTAATAATGGAGAGTTGTAAGGGAATATCACTTTTTTTCAATGAATGAGAATGATTTTTATGCATAACATGAGAGAAAGGAGAGAGTGTCCCATGCATGACTGTCTTCAACTACTTTATATTGCAAATCTTTTGCAAACTAGTATACTCTATTAAAATAAAGTCTAGATAAGTTCTATTACAAAATGTTATTTATATTATACTTGACTAGCCCAATGGGTTTGGGGCAAGTGGTGGCAAGTGATGAGTTTCATATCTTGTAGAACCATAAAGGCACCTAGACACAGGGCTAAAATTATGGCAACATATTACGGATCCAAGTCCACCTTCATGTTCACCGAGCACTGCCCAAATGTTAACATTAAATTTTTTTATCAAGTTTGGATATAAGGCTTTGGAACAATCTGAATTCCCTACTCCTAAGAATTTTCCTTAAAACAAGATTTGGTCATTGTTGCCACATTTTGCACGGGGTGCAATGTTTTCAATTTTGTAACAGTGCTGCTCTTCTTTTTCCCTCTTCCTCTATTTTCCTTTCTTCTTCTCTCCCTTTCTCTTTCTTTCCTACATTCTCTTTCTTCCCCCCTTTCTTGGAGCCCCTCATTGAATTTCAGACTTGACAGCGGTTACCTGAAAATGGCTAAGTGTTGGTGCGAAGTTCGCACTTCGCCCGCTTTGGTGCGAGTGCGCACTTCGCCCAGTTTTGGTGCGAAGTCCGACTTCGCCCCTCTTTCTGGGCGCACCTTGTAACTGGCAGGCTGACGTAAGAATGATAAGTGCTGGGGCAAAGTCCGTACGGCGGCAGATACCAGTTTTCACCTGCGCAGTCCGACTTCGCAGCGAAGTCGGAGTGCGCCCTTGACAGGTGCGCAGTAGGGAAACAAACTCGGAAATACACCCAAGGCATGAAGGCCTTCCCGACTGCGCTGTTTTCTGCCTGCGCAACCCGATGGCGCTCTGATCCCAGGCGAAGTTGGATAAACTGCCTTTCAAGGCAGACACGTGTCAAACAACATCATCCATCATCTGACAAGTGTCCAGCTTCGGGATTTGAGCCAAGACGTGCCGAGCAAAAGGACGAGCATGGGCTGCACTACCTGTGCCAGTGACCTCATTTAAAGCTGATCTGAGGTTCTACCTGCTCCAGCTACCCGCATTCCTGCCGAGAAGAAGTTCTGCCCAACACACTGCCACGTAGCTGTCCAGCTTCCAGGAAGACCATGCTGCGGGTACAGTCCGGTCCGACAAAGGTTAGCATTTGCAGCTCCTTCGCCGCTTTTGTCAGCTAATGTTTGACTGGGACTTTGTGCCCATTAATGTAACGGGAGGGACTCGGGCTATAAAAACCCACCATGATTTCATTGTAAAGGGTGGAAGGGGAATGTCTGTTAGGGAACCATTGTAACCGTGCTTCGCTTATAAATATAATTTGTATGCCCGGTTCTCGTTCTGCTGCTTTTATTTCTTTATGCTTTATGCTTTACGCTTCCCTGTGTCACGGCTCGTTGATTCGTTTCAGCATTTGGTGATCAAGCGCCTTTAGCATTGTTTGTGCCATGGCTTGTTGATTTATTTTAGCATTTGGTGGTCAAGCACTTTTGAACTTCATAGACTAGATGTGGTAGCAGCCCATCGCTGTGTGTTACGTTGTTGTCCGTAGTGGTGATTGATGCGTTGTCGTGTTGTTAGTTCTCCTTGTAGGGAGAATGTTTGCTAGGGGACCATTGTAGTCGTGCGGTTAAATTCTCTCGCATGACACATATACCGGTCTCGACATCTCTTAGTTACTTCTTTTGAGTTTCCGTACGTAGTGGTGATTGATGCATTGCCGTGCTGTTAGTTCTCCTTGTAGGGAGAATGTTTGCTAGGGGACCATTGTAGTCGTGCGTATATTGCTTAGTACAGAAAGTACACTTAGATTTTGCAGTTCTCAGTCATGCTTTGTATTTATGATGCAGTAAGTATTGGTGATTGCTGGTTGCCGTACTGTTAGTTCCCCCCACCAACTCCAAGTACATTTGTAAATTCTTTCCGTTCATTTATCTCTTTCCTGCACTCTTAGCTTAAAACCCCCAAAAGGAGCCGGCCTTCTCCGGAGATTGGCACGGAAGGCATCTCTTCCTTCCGGCCTTTCATGCTGGTGGGCGAATCTGGGCGCATTAACCCAAAATCCTTTCCTCATGGCAGATTCGTAACCAACAGTCTGGCACGCCCGGTGGGACCAGGGTCCCACATTTGAAGAGAGATTTTCTGGATCGCCTCCACCGGCGCCGACAATGGTTTCGAGCACTCGGTGAGACAAGGAAGTTTCTCACCCCCAACAGAACTGAAGCACCGGTGTTCGCTTCGTTGCTGTTCTAAATCTGAACACCTGGCGACTCTGCGCGAACAAATCCTCTGAGTCCGAAAGACCGGCCCCAGCCCCTTCATGCAAACAAGAAGGTGGCGAGCAAGGGATCCGACAAGCCCGCCGGACTTTTACGAACTGGACATCAACGCTCGAGGCGAAATTCCCAGGCTGGCCGATCCGCAAGCTCGTGTCGACGAAGCCGAGGCTGAAATCCAAGAAGAAGCCGAAGCTGAAGTCGGCGGAGCTGAGTACGAAATAGAAGAGGCCGAGGAAGAAGAAGCACCTGCATCCTCGGAAAGTACCGACACTGAGTACACAACCGACGGCGGAGAAGAAGAAGAAATGGCTGCCCACAGCAAAATGACGATGATCTCTTCCCGGCGGTGGACTCTACAGGGCCCTTGGCCTCGGTCGGACAGCAAGCTGTGCCCCCTGCTGCTTTAAAGTCTATCCCTACATACGACGGCTACGGCAAGACGGCGTACGAGCACATCCAGGACATCCTTGCCCTGGCCGCATTGCATACCATTACCGATGAGAGTGTGAAGACCCGTCTACTGGCTCTTTCCCTGAGGGGAAAGCTTCTCTACTGGTGGAGATCGCCGCCGAGGGATCCATCACAGTGGTGGCCCCAGCCTTGCCGTAAGGCTCGTGGAAAGGATGCAACGAGTCCGCTGACCCTACTTCTTTGCCGCATCGGGCCCAAGCTATCCGGAGACATCCTCAAGAGGAGGTGTCCGATTTTAACATCAGGTTTGCGAGATCCCGGAAACGGGTACCTCGCGAACTTCGGCCTTCAACCGGCATGGTCTGCTCACTACTATCTCGAGATCCTTCAACTCGCACATATGCCCGTCGCCGAAGATTGCCATAATAGATGAGTTTCCTGCGCTGTACGAGGCTGCCCAAGCAAGCCGAAGCCGACATTATTTCCATCGGCAGACTCCCGTCCAGGGTGCAGGAACCCATTCATCCCGACTTCCCTAGATCCCAAGCATCCTCCTGCTTCTGGCGGTGCGCCGTCCACATCAGGGCAACAACCCTAGCAGCAGTGGAATCCGGCGCCGGTCGTAACTCCTTACGGCCCGCCTCAATTGCATTATCCTCACCCGCCTCCTCCCCGCTCCGCATTTTCCAAGCACTTCCCGCTCCCCGCAACGCACCTTATTCTAACCCTCCTCCATTAGCCGCATTGCCTCCACCGGCACGCTTGCCGCCTCCCGAAAGTAGTATTCGTAACACAATCCTCCAGGAGGTGCGGGCTTTGGCCTCGGAATATCATGCCATGTCCAATGACATGACCGCTCTGAAGAAGAAGCAGGCCCAGATGGACCTCGCTCCTAGGAGGCCATATGCGCCCCCGGCGCTGACGAAAGACAAGCCCCCGGAGCATCAGCTGCAGAGGCGTCCGCCTCCGAGAAATGCTGCTATAGAAGACCCGCCTGGTCCTTCCGACCAGGTTAACTGGTGCACTACGTGCAATGACCCGCATTCGGAGGAAGACTGCACTCTGCACCAACACTACATCCAGACCTTGCCGGCAACGCCATAGAGGACGATGAACTGTACATGATCCTGGACGGCGAAGCCAACTTTGCCCTCCCATAAGAGAATCTAGTGCCGCCCGCCAAGGAAGAAAAGAAAGCTGCAGATGCGGCCAAGCCTTTGCAAGTTTACGCCATAAGAGAAAAACCGCAGCCCGTGGGCCGCCACCGTACAAACGGCCGTGGCCCCACACACCCAGGAGAAGGCATCCAAAGATAAAGCTCCAGCCAAGCCTCCTCCGGCAAAGGCTGCCCCCTGCTCCAGCCAAGCCTCCTATAGCTAAAGCTCCCGTACTCTCACCTCCACCGAAACCAAAGAACAAGCCCAGGAGAAGTCAAGTACCCGTCTCTGACCAAGAGACAGCGAGTTGAGGCTACCCAAAGCACCGGACGAAGTATGAGCCGGCAAAACAAGCAGAAGGAGCTAGTACCTCGGGCTACAACATTGTAGACGAGTTGAAAAGAACACCTGCTAGAATCAGCATGTATGATGCTCTTCTCGCTCCCGTGCCGTGGATCTCGTCGCAAGAATCATCGAAGAACATGAAGAGCGGCAAGGGATACATGCCCGCTGTCCCGGTTCAACCTTTGATAGCCTCACCACCGGGAAGAACAGACCGCCCCTTTTATCTCTGTCTTTACGGATGCAAGGGCACATAGTTCACAACCGCATGGTGGATTCTCGGTGCTTCCACGACCGTGATGCCGAAGGCCGTCTCGCGATGAGATCGGGATGGAATACACACGGAGCAGCCAAGGCGTGCCGCATTAGGACGGCACCCCCGTCAAGACAGCTGGTGTCATAAAGGACATCCCTATCCGGCGCACAAGGCTCTCGACATCGTGGTCATCCAAGAGGTCGTGGTTGTTGACCGGGCTCCCTACTTCGGCATGTGTCTCTCTCGGGAGTTCACCGCGAGTTGGGCGGGTACTGTCTCTAGACTACTCACACATGGAAGTGCCCTTCAAAGGAAGGAGACTGAAAATTTTCAATGAGAAGCCTTCCACCTTCCTAGTAGAGAAGATACCCGGAGGAGAGTTGGACCGCATGGTCCAGATTGTCGGAGGAAGAGCTGGTGACAAGAGAGTCGACCGAGCAAGCCTTCGAAGTGCTACACCTTGAAGACGAGTTCTCTTTGCGGGACTTCAATGCCGTAATTGAGACAGAGCATGGCTGTTACTCCATTGTACAGCCCGAGAGGCTTGACAAGTCAGCTGCAAAGGAAGTGGGACCCGCACCCGAGAAGCCGTGGAAGCTTTTCTTTGACGGCGCGCGATGCAAAAATGGCGCCGGTGCAGGGTGCTTCCGGTTTCTCCAACCGGAATCCGTAAGGACTATACCTACAAAGTTGGCCTCGGAGCCGCACTAACAACTCGGCGGAATACGAAGCCCTGTGCTTGGGTTTGCGAAAGGCGGAGAGGTCGGGAATCAAACACCTGCAGATCTTTGGAGATTCAGAGCTGGTGTGTCACCAAGTTACGAACAAGTGCGCCTCCAAACAACACTATCTTAGAGCGTACCGCAACCGGGTGTGGGACCTGATGGAGTCATTCGACTCGTTGAATGTCAAGGCGATATCGCGTGAGAAAAACAAACACGCTGACATTCTGGCGTCTGTTGGAGCCAGTGCACGTTCCGGCCGATGACGTTGTCCGTAAACCGAAGCCGGTTCGCACTATTTACAGTGCCTTCGTGCTCGATAAGGACACCCACCGGGCAGTGTTCGGCTGAGACGAGGAGATCGTCACATTCCCGGTTAACGAAGTTTGTGTAATCGAAGGTAGAGACCCTGATGACGAGCAATATGAGGGGTTGATACAGCTAAGGAATAATCATGTCCCAAAAGGACCGATTACATTGGAGAGTCTCTTTGATCAGAATGACAGAGCAATATCTCACAGGATCAAAGTAGACCCGAAGCAGTATGCCGACCTGGAACTTGAACCAGGTAAAACTATCAAGGTCGGAACAGACTGCACGCCGGAGGAACTTGAGCAGATCAGATCACTGTGCCAAGAGTTCCCCGACATCGTGGCCTGGTGCTACGAGGATTTGAAGGGGTATGACAGAACTGTCATCCAAAGATACCATTGAGCTAGAGGATGGCGCCAAGCCATTCCGACAGAAGCGGAGGGCCGTGAATCCGAAGATTGAGGCCATGATGAAGGCCGAGCTCTTGAAGATGCCGGAGGCCAAGATCATCTACCCCATCAAACATTCATCCTGGGTCGCGAATTTGGTGCCCGTGAGGAAAAAGAATGGCGACATTCGTCTCTGTGTCGACTTCAGAAACCTAAATCAGGCTTCCCTCAGGGACCACTATCCGCTTCCCCAAATCGACCAGATTCTACATATCGTTGCTGGAGCCCAAAGATTCTCACTTTTAGATGGATTTTCCGGCTACAACCAGATTTGGGTCAAAGATGAGGACCAAGATAAGACGGCGTTCACCACCAAGTGGGGGACGTTCGCCTATCGCCGCATGCCGTTTGGCTTATCCAATGCTGGTGCCACATTCCAAAGGGCCATGGACCCGGCCTTCCCAGAGCTGCTCAATAAGATCATTGTCATCTACCTTGATGACATGACTGTTTTCTCTCACCAACGAGGAGATCATGTTTCACACCTACGGCAAATATTTGAGAGGTGTCGAGAATTCGGCATTTCTATAAACCCGAAGAAGTCTGTCTTCGCGGTAAAGGAAGGAAAGCCGCTGGGACATGTCATCTCCGAGGAAGGCCTCGCCATTGACCCTGACAGAGCGTAAGCCCTCGTTCGCTTGCCAGCCCCCATCGATAAAAAAGGGCTGCAGTCCTTCGGTCAGATTAACTTCGTGCGGAAGTTCATTCCGGACTTCGCACAGGTGATCAAGCCTATGGCCGAACTGCTGAAAAAAGATACAAATTACGAATGGACTGATGAGAGAGAGCAAGCCTTCGAGGAAATCAAGGCTCGAATTGCGCAAGCTCCGGTGTTGACAAACCCGGACTACTCCAAGGACTTCATCCTTTATGCAGTGGGAGAACCCGAAAGTTACGCTGCAGTCCTAACTCAGAAGGGAGACGATGGCGAGGAGCGCCCCATAGCGTTCCTTGAGCCAAGTGATTCAGCTGCATGAGGAAAAGTACAACTTTATAGAGCGGCAGGTTCACGCCGTTATGAAATCCCTCCGAAAGTTCTGCATTTTGTCTCCCGGAGCAAAACGACTTGTCTTTGTGATTCACCCGGACGTTCGAAGCTTCATCATACAAGGAGAACCGGGTCACAAGAGAGCGGGATGGATTGCAAAAATCCAGGAGTTCGACATCGAAGTGCGGCCCACCAAGCTTATCAGAGGCCGAGCCTTGTGTCAGGAATTGGCCCGAAGCGCTGTAGCCGGCATCTCCGCCTGTAAGTGGGAGGACACAGCGACACGCATCTACCTAGCCAACTCCTTATCGGAGGGGAGTGATTGGACAGATGAACCGGTGAGATTTTTCGCACCGGAAGATGTCCCGATCACCCGAACGCCTCACAACGAAGGAGATTTCGGCTAGGTGCACTTAAGTACACTCTTCGCCCCGAGGGGCTTTACTTCAAAAACATCGACGGCATCCTGTTGCGGTGCGTCAGAAAATCAGACCAGCCTAGGGTCCTCGGAGATTTTCATTCCGGGATGCCTGGGGGTCATCATTCTTCAAGGCCAACGGCCTTAAAAATAATTAGAGCTGGGTACTATTGGCCCACTCTATTTACAGACGCTCATGCGGTCTGTTCTAAATGTGATCAATGCCAGAGGTTTGCTGGCAGAAACAGAAAGCACCCCTGCCCCTTCAACCGATTCAAGGCCGAGACTCCATTCCAGCAATGGGGTCTAGACTTCATTGGGGTGATTTCGCCTAGTTCCTCTGTCGGACACAAGTTTATTCTTACAGCCACCGATTACTTCACACGGTGGGCAGAGGCAATCCCGACCAAGAACGCAGACCAAGAAACGGTCATCGTGTTCATTGAGAGCCTGATTACCCGCTTCGGGGTTCCGTAGTCAATTGTGACAGCATAATGGTCCGGGATTCGCAGGCGCTGTACTCACGGAGTACACTGGCAAACTTGGCATCTATCACAAGATGTCTTCTAATTACTACCCGCAGGGGAATGGCCTTGCCGAGTCTACTAACAAGAACCTCCTGAAAATCATCCGGAGGACCATTGACAGAAACAAGCGGACTTGGCATTTACTCCTGAACCGGCGCCGTGGGCGGACGGAGTTGCATTCAAGAAATCCATCAGAACGTCCCCTATGCGCTTGTCTATGGCAAAGAGGCCGTCATGCCATCCCACATTGAAATCCCTGCCCTATGGATGTTGGACGAAGACAGGAGCAGCGGAGACCCGGTGGACGACAGACTGTGCCAACTCCTGCAGTTGGAAGAAGACAGAGAAAAAGCATACCAGGCCTTCACTGATCATATTGCTGCCACTCAAGGCTGGTTTGCAAAGGCACCACTGCCCGAGTTTTTGAAATCGGGGACCTGGTGCTGAAGTGGGACTCATATAAGGCAAAGCCGGGCAATCACGGGAAGTTTGATGCCCTCTGGGAGGGCCCTTATCAGATTGCTCGGGTGAACCAGTTCAATGCCTATGTACTTCGGGATATGGAGGGTCAGCTCCTACCTATCCCTGTTAACGGGTTCCACTTAAAAATTTACCGTCGTTGAAGGTGCCCGAGTGGCCCTTCTTTGTAAAAATTTCCCTTATGCATTTTTGTTTTCCAGCATGTACAGTTTCCAGCTTTCAGCTTTTAATTTTTTATTTTTTGAGCCTAACTGCGACATGGGAGAGGAAACAGACTTCGCAGCGAAGTCTGTTGTCGCCCCTCAGAAGGGGCGAAGTTCGGGCTGCTTGGGTGAAGAAAAAGAAAAAAGCAAAAAAACGGCTAAGTGTTGGCCGCTGCCCGACTTCGCAGCGAAGTCGGGCTGCGCGCCAGCCAAAGAGCGAAGTGTGGAGAAGGGAAAACTGCAAGGCACGAAGAGAACGGACTGCGCTCAGTTTTGAGCGAAGTCCGACTTCGCGAAGTCCGACTTCGGCCGGCTTGCGCGCGAAGTACGAACTGCGCACAACCTCCGCGCGAAGTGCAACCCTAGTTCGAACTTCGCCCGAACTTTGGGCGAAGTCCGAACGCGCTTCATGTTCAAGCGCAGCTCGTACAGTCCGGTCCAAAAGAGGCGTAAAGTTCTAAGTGTTCGCCTCTCCTCCGAAGGTTGCAGGGGCCGGACTGCGCTCAACCCTTGGGCGCGGTAGAAAAAGGAAAGGAAGCAAGAACAGTTTCAATGCGAACTTCGCGCGAAGTTCGGACTGCGCCAGATTTTTGGCGGGCGAGTCGGATCGCGCCCAACTTTGGGCGAAGTCCGATCGCGCCTTGTTTTCTGGGCCAGCTTGGACATTGTTTAAAAAAATGAATAAAATATTCAAAAAGTTCCAAGCTGGGCCCAAGGCGCATTGCGACCGTTCTAAGATAGGTTTCCGCACCAAAGGTTTTTTCTTGAGCAGTGTGCCGGGATAGCAGCAGTGACGTCAGCCATGGCGCAGCGTTCAAGGTAAAGTTAATGATTGCACAGTCCTCAATGAAAAGTGCAATAAAAAGAGCATGGCACGGCAGCCGGGTACCTTTTTCCAAACATTCCCCTGCGCAGCCACCCAAGAAACTTAACTCCAGCCGACCTACCCCCTCCTGCGCGGCATTAATGACGCTGTCATTATCTAGAAAAGGGGGTCAGATGCATCCAGACATGCCAGACTGCGCAGATTATTCCTTGGACTGTGCAGATTATTCCTGTGACAGCGAAATCTGCTGCAGACGCCCTGAACTTGTAATTATTGCTGTTTCGGAGAGATGGACAGAGGAAAGATGCCAATGCCAGCGCAATCCAGCGAAGGGTGCGAACCTGAGGATTTACCACGGCCAGGTGTTTTCAGAAGTGAAACACCGCCGGAGCGAAAGTCAAAGTCCCGGCCTAAAAGTACAAAGGGCAAGCCCCACCACCTCCGGTAAATTACTTGGCGGGATACGAGGACAGCTCGTTTTCTATGAGCCTGACTAAATTGCGGACAAATGTGGAGAGTTGGGCGGACAAGGTTTCACCCTCTCACCATTTCGGAGTGGCGTACAAGTCCAACCTTTTCGATTCTTGTGCCCTCCCGTCCATCAATGCCCGGAGCTGATAGACCTGATTGTCAGACACTACAGACTAGCTACCCGACAGATTTGCAGCTCCAGCGGTAAACCCTTGTTCGCGCTGCGCAGGAGACCGTCCACCACTTTCGCTCTGTGGTTGGAGTATGACTCAAAGACAATTGTCGTAAAGATAAATCTGGGCGAGCAAGCGGGACGCTTCACGCATACCAAAAGGATGAGGGATTTCCTCAATTCGTAGCTGAACGCCCCGCTTGCACCGGACAAGGCCAACCGGCCCCATGCCCTTGGCGAGGTTTCGTAACAAATATTTATACACCATTCTCGGCATGGATCCTCGATCGCGACTCGATGAGCCGGGTACAGCCATACCAGCCTAGCGCTCGTGCATCGTCTCCCGTGTGGAGAATCCTACGAACCAACAGCCAGAGAAGTGGAAAGCGTCCCATCTTTTTCGACTGGGCGGACCGGCTGGCATACGCCATCCACTCCACCGGTCAAGCTCCGTAAGAAGCAGTCCACCGAATTTCGGTTCAGTCTCGTTCTAGCTTGGCTTTGTTTGTATCATTTGCACTCCCGGATGCCGATCCCGAACCTGAAGAAGGTCAACGAGAAGGGAGAGCCACAGCCCGTCTATGACTGGACGGATGACCTATACCGGAAAGGGTCCTACTACAAGTTTAACTTCAACTTTCTGGGGATTGGTCATGTCAGTCTTCAGCGAGGGCGAAATCCCTCGCCCCCCGCGAGAAATGACGAACTCTTTGCTGAGTCAGAAGCTCGGGGACGTTTTTAGACTGACGCAGGGGATTGTGGTCAGAATCTACGGATTCAAGGGCAAACCTCATTTGCTGCCCTACTGGTGCACGGAGCATCTGTTTGGGATGGAGGTTGCCCGTCAGATGGACTATGTTGAGGAGGAGTTCGGCCTAGGAAAGAAAAGAGGCCAGATTTTTCAATATCCTCTTTCCTGGGCGAACGTTGAGATTTCCGAGGTAGGACAAGCATGTCTATCTCGAGCAGGAGCTGTTTCGCATTGGCCTCGGTTCTCGCTGCCGCAGTCGCTGGAAGTACGACCCGTACGGGATAAGGGGAAAGTTCACACATCTCTGCCCCCGGGCGGATATAACCGAAGATAGATGCGACGTGGTCCATGTGGACCTTGACTGGGAAATTGAATTGATGGAAGCTTCTCCTCCCTGGCAGGATTTTTACTGCGAGGAGGTAGCATATGACCCCAAGCGAAACCCGGACCACCAGTTCTCATCTCCAGTGTTTAAAAAATTCCTCTCCAAGATAGCAGGCCTTAACTGGCCAAAAGAAAAGATTATTGAATGCTGGAAGATGAGGTGCCGCACGCAAGGACGACAAATCCACCAGGAGAAATTGGCCGTTGATGACGACTTTTCAGTTCTATACGACCAACACCATGACAGCTGGCGGCCGTTCGCATATCAAGGTTACGTTCCCCGAGGTCCCTTTGAGGGTTATAAAGGAGGGTCTTCCTCCCAACAGTTGTACACTTCGGCAACTGCCAGCGCGGGCCCAGCAGACATCCAGGTGGACCCAATGCAGCCCGTGGCTTCCAAGGCGGCGCCTGAAAAGGCGAAGAAATTAGTCAAGGCAACGCCCGAGGTGATTCCTCAGGCACAAAAGACGCCAGCGCCGCCAGAGAGCAGACCGGTTGCGGCAGACCTTCTGCAAGTCAAACCCCGGTACAAGTTTACCGTGGGAACATCAGTGCCTGCTGCACCTGCTTCATCTCCTTCCCCCGATCCGACCATTGTTCCAGAAGAGAAGAAAAGGAAGAGAGTTGAAAAAATCAGGCGACCTAGTCTGACAGAGGCAGCAGCCAGTCGCAGAGCCGCAGCCGCGTTCGACCGCTCCAGAGACAGTTTCTCTGGGCAGTCCCGAGCCAGCCGCCGGAACCGTAAGCGCAGACATCCATCCAGCATCGGCTCAGGCGGAGCCCGCAGGTACGTTTGCTGCCCCAGTCTCTTTGGTCTCATCTAGTCCTACCCCTACTCCATCTCCCGCTCAATCCGAGCAAGTCATGGCCGCATCTTCCTCCCCGTCTCCACACCCTTCTAGCGGCCCCCATTCTTTTGACCAGTCTTGCTCAGAACCCCAACGTTTCCCTATCTCTGAGTCAAACCCCAAACCCTTCGCCTGAGGTTAGTGCTGAAGCCGTGCATTCACCGTTACATCCACCGCCCCAGCCGCTTCAAACCCTTTCAACACGCCCGCTCCCATCTCCACTTCCCGGTCGCCCCAGAAGCGGCCGATCCTTCCAAAGTCCGTCCGGTTCCTCCTGATCCCATTCCCGCAGGAGAGACGTCTCAGCAGAACCCTAGGCTGGGGGAACCAGACTTCATGGACGACCTCCAGAATACAGACGACTTGCCCCTGGCAACGAGAGCTGTAGAGTACTCTATCTCTTTCCTCCAAAACCTGAAGCGGAGGAGACCTGAAGAGATAGCCGCCCCGGTAAAGCGCACCAAGTATAATTTCGAGAGGAGAGTGCTTACAACAGAGAAGATAATCCCGAAAGTGAAGAAGCCTCTCCGGGAAATGACCAGGGCGGACTACGAGCTCCAGACAAAGGAGAAGAGCTTTGACGACATCAACAAGCAATACGAGATTCAGGGAATCATTCGTAAAGCTGACAATCTCCTTGTCAAGAGTCTGGAGGAACAGGAAGAGCTTTTCGGGTTGCAGGATAAGACAAGACAGCTTGAAGAGGACCTGTCTAGGTCCACTGAGCAGCTGGAAGCGGCGCGGCAAGAAATAGATGAATTAAAAGCCCAGCTGGCCGCTTCTCAGAGCAACAAGCCGCAACCGAAAGAGGCAGCCTTGGAGCAGATTTCTCACCTCCAAGAGTCTTTGAAACAGCGCAACGCAACCGCAGAGAGAGCATCTCAAGCGACGGTCTTTTCGAAGAAGAAAGTTAAGGAGATGCGGGCTGGTTTGCCGCGGGGATGCAAGCCCCACACCTATAAGGCGATGTCGCCTCGGATTTCGCATCCGTAATTCAAGAAGTTTCGCCCAGGGAAAGCCCGTGGTAGAGGAGGCCGAACGCCAGGCGAAGCAATGGCTGGACCTGGCGATAAATCTTCAGAGCGCGAGCGCGATGGCCTCCAATTCTCCCCCATGTCCTCATTCGCTGCAGAATGGGCAGATGCAAGGGTAACCTTGCATAAATATTTTAAAAAAGTAGAAGAGGTGAGAGTTGCCAGACGAATGTTAGACGCATTCGAACATGAAAGAGACATTTGTATGGCTCCCTTTCACGCTCTTTCCGAACTAGGGTGCCCAGGTTTTGTTGAGAATGGCGAATTTCTCACCCTAGATCAGGTGAAAAAGAATTGGCAGTCCTTTGAGGCAGATACAGCTGAGATTGATAGCTGGACTGAGCCAATTCAGGAAAGTCAGGTCACCCAGATGGTGTCCAAATGTTGCAAGATCAGCTCCTACTTCCAGGAGCTAGGAAAAAGATACCTCACCATCGACCTGCACGCGGTCGCTGCTTTCCACGCAGCATTAGAAGAAGTTGCTGACCGCCGGCCATTCGAAGTAAGCCTGGGGCCAAGCCTGAGCCGCATACAACCGCATCTCGCGAGGCGTAAAAGCCGGAGAGCCTTCGGAAGGTGATTCTGAGGGGGCAACTGACAAAAGTGAATCTGAAGAACAGTTGCCGCGAGGAGAACAGCTAGAGCAAGAAAAGGCGTGGGAAGCAAGTTCCTCTGCACCCAATGGATGAAGGCATGGATTCTTTGCGCCGAGGCGAGCTCGACACCCCGCGAGCCGCCAGAAATGTTGCCACATTTTGCACGGGGTGCAATGTTTTCAATTTTGTAACAGTGCTGCTCTTCTTTTTCCCTCTTCCTCTATTTTCCTTTCTTCTTCTCTCCCTTTCTCTTTCTTTCCTACATTCTCTTTCTTCCCCCTTTCTTGGAGCCCCTCGGTTGAATTTTAAACTTGACAACGGTTACCTGAAAAATGGCTAAGTGTTGGTGCGAGTTCGCACTTCGCCCGCTTTGTGCGAAGTGCGACTTCGCCCGCTTTGTGCGAAGTCCGACTTCGCCCTCTTCTCTGGCGCACCTTGTAACCGGCAGCGGGCAGCCGACGTAAGAATGATAAGTGCTGGGGCAAAGTCCGTACGGCGGCAGATACCACCACCAGGCATCCGACTTCGCAACGAAGTCGGAGTGCGCCCTGACAGAGCGCAGAGGGAAACAAACTCGGAAATACACCCAAGGCATGAAGGCCTTCCCGATCGCGCTGTTTCCGCCCGCGCAACCCGATGGCGCTCCGATCCCAGTGCGAAGTTGGATAAACCGCCTTTCAAGGCGTACACGTGTCAAACAAAGATCATCCATCATCCGACAAGTGTCCACCTTCGGGATTTGAGCCAAGACGTGCCGAGCAAAAGGACGAGCATGGGCTGCACTACCCGTGCCGTTGACCTCATTTAAAGCCGATTCGAGGTTCTACCCGCTCCAGCCTACCCGCATTCCCGCCGAGAAGAAGTTCTCGCCCAACACACCGCCACGTAGCCGTCCAGCCTTCCAGAAGACCATGCCGCGGGTACAACCCGGTCCGACAAAAGGTCAGCATTTGCAGCCTCCTTCGCCGCTTTTGTCGCCTATTGTTTGATCGGGACCTTGTGCCCATTAATGTAACGGGAGGGACTCGGGCTATAAAAACCCACCATGATTTCATTGTAAAGGGTGGAAGGGGAATGTCTGTTAGGGAACCATTGTAACCGTGCTTCTGCTTATAAATATAATTTGTATGCCTGGTTCTGTTCTGTCGCTTTTATTTCTTTATGCTTTATGCTTTACGCTTCCCTGTGTCACGGCTCGTTGATTCGTTTCAGCATTTGGTGATCAGGCGCCTTTAGCATTGTTTGTGCCATGGCTTGTTGATTTATTTTAGCATTTGGTGGTCAAGCACTTTTGAACTTCATAGACTAGATGTGGTAGCAGTTCCATCAGTTGTGTGTTACGTTGTTGTCCGTAGTGGTGATTGATGCGTTGTCGTGCTGTTAGTTCTCCTTGTAGGGAGAATGTTTGCTAGGGGACCATTGTAGCTGTGCGGTTAAATTCTCTGCATGACACATATACCTGGTTCTGACATCTCTTAGTTACTTTCTGTTTTGAGTTTCCGTACGTAGTGGTGATTGATGCATTGCCGTGCTGTTAGTTCTCCTTGTAGGGAGAATGTTTGCTAGGGGACCATTGTAGTCGTGCGTATATTGCTTAGTACATAAAGCACACATAGATTTTGCAGTTCTCACCATGCTTTGTATTTATAATGCAAGAAGTATTGGTGATTGCCGGTTGCCGTATCGTTAGTTCCCCCCCACCAAACTCCAAGTACATTTGTAAATTCTTTCTGTTCATTTATCTCTTTCCTGCACTCTTAGCTTAAACATAAAAACCCCCCAAAAGGAGCCGGCCTTCTCCGGAGATTGGCACGGAAGGCATCTCTTCCTTCCGGCCTTTCATGCTGGTGGGCGAATCTGGGCGCATTAACCCAAAATCCTTTCCTCATGGCAGATTCGTAACCAACAGTCATCCGAGGCCTTCCCTAAGGCCTCGACATTTCTTTGGTTAGTAGTTTAGAACAAAATTCTTATGGGTAATACTATAATACTCTTCAAAAAAGGGAGTATCATGGAGCTTTTAGGTGTGCTTTGTATGAGAAAGGTCTAGAAACATTAGATCCTATTTATTCACTATATTTTTGCTTCCACCATTTGGGGTTAACTTTTTAAGAAAATGAGAAAATATTGGGTTATTCCATTGGCATTGAAGTGTTAATGAAATGTTGCATTAGTTGTTTGAAAACAAATGAACTAGTTATTCCATGGAGTATTGGTCCTACTATTATTTGTTCGAATATTTGGCTTAAAAGTAACAATAGAATCTTCAAAAACAAATATCGGAATCAAATCCAAGTTTGCATTCATATTGTTGCCGCTCTTATGGCGTTTTTGCGGACAGGGTGCTCTTCATGATAAGTCTCAAGTTTGGAAAAAGCTGTGTTGAGCTCTTGGTTACAGAATATAAATATGCATGTGGGGGTGATATGTGATTATAGAGTTAGCAAAAAGGATTTGCATCTTTGATGGTAAAATGGCAATATCCTAAAGTTGGGTTCATCAAACTTAATTTTGATGATTCTTCTAAAGAAAACCATGGGAAAGTTGGCAAAGGTGGTTTTTTTGAAAGCTATGAAGGCAAAATTATTCTCACTTCGAATAATACGAAACTTCTATAAACAACTGTTGACAATTTTGTCACATTACTTGAAGGGGTAGAAAAGATCAAAATTTTGTAAAGTATTTTCTTATTTTTTCATGAATTTGTTCCCTTGCTTTTTAGTGTATTTTCAAGCATTACAACAATTTTGGCTTCCATTTTTGCCCCCCTTGTATATAATCCATGTATATAAGAACTTCGCCAACATAGCAGAGTAGGATAAGAAGCTTCGCAGAAGAAAGAGAAGGAGAAGGACAGCTTCGCAAAGGAGAAACAGGAGAGTCTAGGCTCGAGCCCGAAAAATTTCTAAGGCATGGAAGGAGCTTCGCTGGCGAAGCTGCCTAAGCATCTACTTCGGGCAAAAGACTGGCGAAGCTGCAGATGCGGGTTGCCGAAATTTTCTAAGTCTGCAGACGCACTTCGCTAAAATTTTGGCGAAGCATTCACTTCGGCCCCCTTATCTGGCGAACCATTTCACTGGCGGGAGCTACTTCGCTCCAGACCATAGCGAAGCATCAGCTTCGGCCATCCCCTCAGCGAAGCTCCCCAACCGAATCCTTGCTTCGCCAAAAAACCAAGAAAATGTCCTAAGGCAAGGAGCTAGCTTCGGCCGAAATCTTTCCGAACTGCTGTCTTTCAGATGGTTCGCGGCGAAGTAATTCCATAGCCCGTCGCCAGCAATCCGCCACTTCGGGCAAAATCCTTAGCGAAGCAGTATTTTGCTCACCTCCCGGGCGAAGCAATGTAGCTGGAGGCCATGCCTTTCACAGGAAACATCCACTTCGGCCTAAACACCTAGCGAAGCCATTCTCGGGGACACCTTCGGGCGAACCATCAACACCTTCTCATCACTCTTGCTTCGGCCCAAACCCGCTGCGAAGTGACGCTCCGATTTAGAATCCGGCGAAGCTCTTTCCAGGGCTCGAATGACGGTGGCGCTTCCTTCAAGGAACACACATCCCTAGGTTGGGTATTTGTTCAAAGCACTCGATTGCCACATAAATGCGGTTTTTCTTGCCCGAAAGACCCGGTATCCTTTTGAGGCAATAGGATGTGAATTATCAGTTGCAGAGGAGGGCCAGAGCAACTTGTGGAGCCACTCGAGCACCCCACCTCGGAGCAACCCAGGACAGGTCAGCGGCTCATAAATGCGGCTTTCCCCGTTAAACGCGGCCCTGTAACCAGATATAGAAATGGGATGTGAGTTTTCATTTCGCATGAGAAGGCGAGCGCGATTTTTTCGGCCGCCAGAACGTCCTTGTAAACCCAGTGCATTAATGGCTCAGAGGGTCGGGTCCTCTATAAAAACCCGGGCATTGTAATGAGAAAAGGGGGGGAACATTTGCTTGAAAGCTGCTGTATCTTGATTTTTGCAATCGATATTAAAGAACTTTGGGCTTCATTTCTTTCTTGTATGCTGTCTTCTGTGATTATTTCTGCTATTCTGTTTCTTCATTTGCATACTGTAATTCTGCATTCTGGATTTAGGTGTGTGATTGGGGACAGAACCCTGGAATTCTCCTGGAGGATACATAGGGGAGAAAACGCTGTGTTAGTTTCCTTGTATGCTGCCTGTGGTTAGTGTTTCTGCTATATTCATGTATTTTCCCAACTCGCTGTAATTCTGAAATCTGGATTTAGGCGTAGGAAGATAGGTGGATCCTGGAGCTCTTCCAGAGGATACATAGGGAAGCTAGCGTGGTGTTCATTTATGTTTTATTCTTTGTATTTATTGCTGCTACTTCAAGGTATTAGTTAGTGATCGTGTTGCTGGTTCTTTCCCTTTAAATCAGTTATTTCCATTTCTTTCTGTACTTTTTATCTCTTTCCTGCACCCTCACTCTTTTCATTTCTTTCCTGCACTCTTAGCTCAAAAACCCAGTAGTTTAGTAAAGGAGCCGGCCTTTCTCCGGAGATTGGCACGGAGGGCATCTCTTCCCTCCGGCCTTTCAATGTTGGTCCAGGTCTAGGGCGCGTATATACATACAAAATCCTTTCCTGTGGCAGATTTGTGACCAACAGTTTCTGGCACGCCCGGTGGGACCTGGTCAGTCTCACCTTATGAGTGGTATTGAGAGTTGATGCTCATCTCATTACTGTAAGACTCGAGCATCTGGCGACTCTGTTCAATCTGAAAATCTCAAAGCCTTAGAGACCAGTACTAATCATCTGAACCTTCATGCATACAAGATGGAGAGTTAGGAATAGTGGAGAAGAGACCGAGTTTTTTGAACTCGACATTAACGCCTTCGGGGAACGCCCTAGACTAGTCACACCCGAATCACTCTTACGCGAAGGGTCCTCGCAAGAGGCTGTCTTTGACGAACAAGGTCTAACCTCGGACAACACAACGGCCAGTCTCCCCCCTAATCCCCCTAACTCCCCAGATCACCAGAGCGCCTCCGTTCCACCTATTCACCAATCAGGAACTTCGGGAGTTTCGGTTTTCCCGAACCAACCGAATCAGAGCGCAAGTATGGCACACCAGCAACATCAACAACAAATGCAGCAGCAGCAGCCGCCGCCGCCGCCCAGACTGTTCCCGGCATGGAACTCTACTGGACCATTGAATCTAGCGGGACAGGGGCAAGTTCCGCCTGCTGCTATGAAGAAAATCCCCACGTTCGATGGCACGGGGAAGACAGCTTACGATCATATCCAAGACATCGCTTCCCTGGCCTCGATACATAATATCACGGAGGAAGCAGTTATGGTTAAGCTCTTGATTTTGTCTCTCAGAGGGAAACTCCTATACTGGTACAAAACTCTACCACCTGGCACAATAACAGGATGGGACCAGTTAGCCGGACAACTGATGAGAGGGTTCAACGAATCTGCCGATCCATCTTCCCTCTTGCACCAGTTTACAACAATCCAAAGGCACCCTCAAGAGGAGATAGCCGATTTCAATGTGAGGTTCGCCCGAACCTGGCAAAGAGTACCCACTGGACTTCGGCCAACTAGCGAAGCTGCAGCCTATTACTACCTCAGGGCTTTTAACGCCGACATTAGTATGATGGTAAGATTTTCGAATGTTAATACTTTCCCTGAATTATATGAGTTGGCCCAGAAGGCGGAAATGGATTTGATCGCCATCGGCAAACTCCCTCCGAGGATGCCGATGCCCATGTTCCTAGATTTTCCCCAATCTCAGTACCCTAGTGCAGCTGCTTCGCAAACTTCTGCATCTCCGATGTGCCCAATTCCACCTTGGAATCCCAACCCTATAGTATCTCCGTTTTCCGCTCCACAGATACATTTCCCCACAACTTCGCCACCACAACCCACTATTCCTTCGCCATTTCCGGCTTTACCAGCGCCACCTCAATACCCTGCTTTACCCTCAGTGCCAGCAATAGCCCCATTGCCAACTCCAGTAGCATCGGCCCCTTCAGCCACGGACATACAAGCTAAAATATTGCAGGAGGTTTCATCTTTGAACTCTACTGTGCGAACCTTGTCTAATGACATGGCTGTCATGAAGAAGAAGCAGGCACACCAAGAATTCCTGCCAAGAAGATCGTATCCTCCACCGACGCTCACTAAGGACCAGGTGGCACAGCCAGGCAGACCTCCAACAAGGAATGCCGCGATCGATGAGGAGCCAAGCACTTCCGATTACGTGCATTGGTGCTCCACCTGCAATGACCCACATGAAGAGGGCACTTGCATGTTACATCAGCATTACGTGCAAACGCTATCTGGCAGTGCCTCCAGCGGTCAGGTCAATATAATAAGGCAAACAGATCACAATCTGGTGATCGCTGGAGAAGAACAAGTTTCGGTCCTTACCAAGGAAGGAAAGAGACCGATGGAGGTAGACGCAGCTCAAATGGCCCCCTTAAAGGTGTATACCCGCCGCGAAAAGGAGCAACAACCTGTTAAGGCTCCAGACAAAGCTCCTCATCCTCCGTCGGCAAAAGAGAAATCCCAACAGGCCGCCGCAGCCCCGCCTCAGGCCGAAACTAAAGAGCAGGCTAGAGAAAAACTCAAATTCCCTTCACTAACGAAGCGGCAAAGAGTCGAAGCCACGCAACAATATCGTACCAAATATGAGGCGACGAAGGAGCCAGAGGCACCCGCTATCACGGCATATAACATCGTGGACGAGCTGAAGAAAACCCCCGCCAAGATCAGCCTTTATGATGCCCTGCAACTACCAGGACAAGTGGACTTGCTGCAAGAGTCCCTGAAATCGGCAAAGGCGGGAAAATCAACACAGCCCGCTCTGGTTCAAACCCTATCTACTTCCATCACGGGAAAAAACAGGCCTCCTCCGTTCTACCTGTCCCTACAAATGGAAGGACATATCGTTCACAATTGCATGATTGACTCCGGTGCCGCAACAACAGTTATGCCGAAGGCAGTCTGCGAAGAGATAGGGATGGAGTATACGCGAAGCAGTCACGGCGTGCTCCAGCTGGACGGTACCCCTGTAAAGACCGTCGGCGTCATCAAGGATATACCCATCCGGTTACACAAGGTACCCCAAATTGTGGTGATACAGGAGGTGGTAGTTGTTGATCTTGAGCCCTATTTTAGCATGTGTCTCTCAAGGGAATTCACGGCTAAGCTAGGCGGATATCTTTCCATGGACTATTCACACTTAGAAGTCCCATTCAAGGGAAGAAAGGTCAAAATCTACAATGAGAAACCCTCCACGTTTCTCGTAGAAAAGATGACCGAAGAAGGAGAAAATGATGATTCAGTCCACGCGATAGCTGAAGGGATGGAACAGGTGGACTTAGTGGAAGAATCTTTAGAGAAGCTGTGTACCGAAGACGAATTCTCACTAACAGACTTCAATGCAATGATAGAAACAGGAATGGGATGCTACTCCATCGCCAGACCCGAAGAGTCCACGAGGTCGATGCAGGAGAATAAAAGAGCTGCCCGAGATGAATTATGGAAATTATTTTTTGATGGCGCCAGATGTAGAAACGACGCTGGGGCAGGGATACTCCTAGTATCGCCATCTGGCGAACAGAAGGAATATTGCTACCGGCTGGCCTGGAGCTGCACCAACAATGCAGCCGAATACGAAGCTCTATGCCTAGGACTGAAGAAGGCCGAAAAGTTAGGCATTAAACATCTCCAGATTTTCGGCGACTCAAAACTGGTATGTAATCAGGTCACGAATAAATGTATTTCCAAGAAGCATTATCTCAAAGCATATCGCAACAGGGTATGGGACCTGTTCGAGCAGTTTGAATCACTTAATGTGCGGTCCATCCCACGGGAGAAAAATAGGCATGCTGATATCTTGGCTTCTATTGGGGCCAGATACTCTCCAGCCGATGACATGGTACACAAGCCTAAAGCCGTAAGGACCATTTACAGGCCCTCTGTGCCGGACAAAGACACTCATTGGCAGGTCTTTGACAGTGATGAACAAATCATCAATTTCCTAATTCAAGAGGCGGCCACTGTTGAAGGGAGAAACCCCGAAGAAGAAGATTATGAAGGGTTAATTCAGCTGAAAAACAACCATGTTCCAAAGGGGTTGATCACTCTAGAAAGCCTATTCGACCAGAATGATAGGGCAATTTCCCACAGAATCAAGGTTGATGCGAGGCAATACCAAGATCTGGAGCTCGAATCTGGGAAGGCGATAAAAGTCGGGACGGATTGCACCCTAGTAGAACTGGAACAGATCCGATCTCTATGCAGACGATATCCAGACATAGTGGCATGGTCTTATCAAGACCTGAAAGGCTACGACCGACAAATGATCCAACATACAATCGAGCTGCAAGAAGGGGTCAAACCTTTCAGACAGAGGCAAAGGCCAGTCAACCCAAAGATCGAGGTCCTCATGAAGGCCGAACTTCTGAAAATGCTTGAAGCTAAAATCATTTATCCGATAAAGCATTCTTCTTGGGTTGCGAACCTCGTCCCGGTGAGGAAGAAAAATGGGGATATCCGCTTGTGTGTGGATTTTCGTAACTTAAATCAGGCTTCATTGAAAGACCACTACCCTCTCCCGCAGATCGATCAAATCTTGCATTCAGTAGCTGGAGCCCAACGTTTTTCATTGCTCGACGGTTTCTCAGGGTATAATCAGATCTGGGTTAGAAATGAGGACCAACACAAGACGACATTCACCACTAAGTGGGGAACGTTCGCTTATCAGCGAATGTCGTTCGGCCTTTCAAACGCGGGAGCCACATTTCAAAGGGCTATGGATTTAGCATTCGGCGAACTGCTGAATAAAATCATCGTCATCTATTTAGATGACATGACTGTATTTTCTCGAAAAAGAGAGGATCACGCCTTGCACTTGCAGTAGATATTTGAGAAGTGCAGAGAATTCGGCATCTCGATCAACCCGAAGAAGTCCATCTTCGCGGTAAGAGAGGGAAGCTACTGGGACATGTCATATCAGCAAAAGAGACTCGTCGTCGACCCCGACAGGGTTGAAGCCCTCCTAAAGCTTCCACTCCCAATGAATAAGAAAGGGCTGCAGTCATTCTTTGGTCAAATCAATTTCGTAAGGAAGTTCATTCCAGACTTCGCCCAAGTCATCAAGCCGATGTCCGAACTCCTGAAAAAGGATGCTGAATTTGTCTGGATAGAAGAAAGAAAAGGAGCGTTCGAGGAGATCAAAGCTCGGATCGCCCAGGCCCCCGTGCTGGTCAACCCAGATTACAACAAAGACTTCATTCTTTATGCAGTTGGGGAACCTGAAAGTTATGCAGCGGTCCTGACACAGAAGGGAGATGATGGCGAGGAGCGCCCCATCGCATTCCTAAGTCAGGTAATACAGCCCCATGAAGAAAAATACAATTTCATAGAGCGTCAGGTACATGCGGTCATGAAATCTCTGAGGAAGTTTAAACACTTCGTCTCCCAGAACCGGATCACGGTATTCGTTGTCCACCCGGACGTGCGAAGTTTCATCATCCAGGGTGAAATGGGCAGCAAGAGGGCCGGCTGGGTGAACAAAATACAAGAGTTTGATGTTGAAATTCGGCCCACAAAACTGGTTCGCGGTCGCGCATTGTGCCAGGAGCTTGCAAGAAGCATCGCTGCCGAAGTAACAACCTGCCAGTGGGATGACCCAATAGCAGAAGGGAGCTTCGCTAATCAGGTAGCTGATGAAGGGGATTGGGTTAGTGAAATAGTCGAATATTTCAACACCGGGAGGTGCCCCCAGCACTTGAATGCTTCGCAGCGAAGGCGCTTCAGGATGCGATCCCTCCGTTATATCTTACGCCCCGAAGGGCTATTTTTCAGAAATCTTGATGGTGTTCTCCTAAAATGCATCAGAAAGGACGAAAAGGAAAAGTCCTCAATGATTTTCATTACGGGATGTCAGGAGGTCACTCTTCAGGGAGGCCGATGGCTTTAAGGATAATCAGGGCAGGCTATTACTGGCCCACAGTCTTTGCCGATGCCTTTGCAGTCTGCCGAAAGTGCGAACAATGTCAGAAGTTCGCCGGCCGAAGCAAGAGTGTCCCCATGCCCCTCCAACCAATACAAGTTGAAGCGCCATTCCAGCAATGGGGGCTAGATTTTGTAGGGGTTATATCTCCAAATTCTTCAGCAGGACACAAGTTCATCTTGACTGCAACAGATTATTTCACCAGGTGGACTGAAGCAATACCCACAAAGAACGCCGATCAAGAAACAGTCATAGCGTTCCTAGAAAGTTTGATCACCCGTTTTGGCGTCTCGGAAGCAATAGTGACAGATAATGGTCCCGGGTTCATAGGCGCCAGGATCAATGAATTCGCCTGTAAGTATGGAATATATCTCAAAGCCACTTCCAATTATTATCCACAGGGTAATGGGTTAGCAGAATCAACAAATAAAAACCTATTGAAATTATTGAGAAAGCTTATAGAGAAGAACAAGAGGACTTGGCACCTCCTCTTAGATCAAGCGCTATGGGCTGATCGGATATCTATTAAAAAGTCAATCAAGACCTCACCCTATGCCCTGGTTTACGGCAAAGAAGTTGTCTTGCCGACTCACTTAGAAATTCCTGCATTATGGATGCTAGATGATGAAAAAAGGGAATTTGATCCCATGGAGGCTAGGTTAGCTCAATTGCTCCAGCTAGAGGAGGACCGAGAAAAGGCTTACGAGGACTTCGCGAGGCATGCACAAATTACCCGAGACTGGTTCAAAAGAAAGTCTTCTGCCCGCACCTTCAAAGTTGGAGACCTAGTGTGGAAGTGGGACTCCTGGAAGACTAAGCCAGGCAACCACGATAAGTTCGACGCGTTCTGGGGAGGGCCATTTGAAATTGTGCAAGTAAATCAGGCTAACTCCTTTATCCTTAAGGATGCGTCTGGCCAGACCCTACCGATTCCGGTTAATGGTCTTCATCTGAAGGCCTTTCACCATTAAAAGGTACCCCAAAATTTTGCCTTGTATATAGCATTTTGTTGTTTGCACCTGTATATACTCTATTTCAGAGCCTTTTAGAATTAGAAATGTATTTAGAATAGGATCGCAGCCTTTTGCTGCAAAGCTGACCGATCCCAGCCCAAAATCATTAAGTCCGACTTACCTGAGTCTAGCCAACACTTCGGGGATTTTTCGCGCGAAGTATTTGTCACCAGTAGGTTCGCTGCGAAGCTCCTCAACATCAATGGATGGAATGGTGTCAAGAAGTTTCCTCCGGAGCAGAACGGCGTCAAAGGATGGTTCAAGGCATGTGTACAGCGCTTCGTCAAGAGACAGCTCGTATAGCCCAGGACCAAGGAAAGAGAGAGGAGATGAATAACATCACCCAGAGGCAAGCTTCGCTAAAGGAATAGACGAAGGACCCCTTTGAGGTTTGAAATTGACTAAGGCACGAAGGATACTTCGTCCAAAAAGGCCTAGCGAAGCTACACTCCAGCGACAATCTAGCGAACCACTTCCCGTTCCCATAAAGACAATGAGGTTGAAGAAACGCGCGAAGTAAATGCTTCGCTCAAAAGGAAGCCGAACCTCCACTTCGGGGCCGATTCCACGCGAAGCAGTCACCCACCAAAGTAATCACGACACCGTGGAAGAAGCAGCTTCGGGCCAGGGACATAGCGAACCTATGGATCGCTCCGGATTTCAGCGAAGTACCATTTGAAAAAAGAAAACGAGGAGTTGAAACTGGTTCGGCAAGGATCTGCTTCGCTAAACCTCAAGCATAAAATCGACTTCGGGAAAAAGGTTTGCCGAACTCCTAGATCGCTCCCAACCTCAGCGAAGCAACAAAATAAAAGGGAGAGCGCATTTAAAACGTGCCTTGAAGCGCGTGCCAATTGGCAGCATAGGAAAGCGTTTGAAACGTGCGGAGTTAATGCAAAGGTGGCGGAGCACACCCCAAGAGAATTTAGTTATGCTAAAAGATCGTGCCCAGGTACGAGGTAACAAAAGGTTAAGTTTTCGAGACAGGGCCAGATCTTCAAAGTACAATAGCCCTCGTGAACGGCGCCGCAGAACCAATGGAAGGACAAAGCGATCTTGTCGGCCCGATTTGCACATTTAATTTTAGCAGGAGCCATTAATGGAAGCAGCTTCAACTACCATCTATAAAAGCCGAGCTCCATTAGCAAAAGGCTATTTACCTACTGGAGAATTTCGAGCGAGAGCTTGAAGCCTTAAGAACCCTAACCAGAGCTCTGTTGTGTTCTCGCCACTCTGCCTTAAAACCCTGCTACATTCTGTGAGCTAAGATGGGGAAAAGAGCTTCGAAAGAGAAGAAGGGGCCCGAAGAGGCGGGTACGGAGAAAACCAAGAGGGCAAAGGAGGAAAGGAAGCATAAACCTAAGAAGGTCGACCTCAACCTCCGCCCTGAAAAGCAGGTCGTGGAAGAAGGGGAGGATTCTGAGGAAGAGCAGCCCGTCGAGCCGCCCATTGATGGGTGGCAACACATCAGAGATACCGAGCTTTCAAAGAGCATTGCTGAGCTCCGAAAAATAATTGACTTCATGAGGAGCCGACTTTCTGCAGAAAATAAGCGGGCCGCTGCTTATTATTCACACATATACTGGTATTTGACTCCGCCGGTGCATCATTGCCCTGAATTGGTCCATGCAATTGCGCAGAACTACCAACCCTCAACCAGGCAGGTCCTGGATGCGGCAGGCAACAAGCTATTTACAATCTTCACGGAGGACGTACAAAATGCCTTCGCTCCCCGGCAGGGGCCACCTAAGGGGTACACCGTTCGCAACGTCAGCCTGAGCGAACAGATGGGGAGATTCACCCCCTCCGACCACATCATTAAGTTCTTGAGCGATAATTTGAAGGATGGGCTCCCCTCAGGCAAATTGCCGCAGATGCCTCGCCCCCTTGATGATTTTAAGTATCCAGACATCTTCTCCATCCTTGCATGGGTGGCGGGCTTGTCTACTGACGCTGTTGTACACCCCTGGCAAGTGGCGCTCGCGGAATGTATTTCGCGCGGAGAGTTCTATGCTCCAGATCCGTCGAGGCCAAACACCAACCCAGTATTTTTTGACTGGGCGGAGTGGGTGGCTCGAACCCTGCACACGCGGCTGGCCAATTTAAAAAATTCTGGGACGGACCAGTATTTCGGGCCATGTTCCTTCCTGATTTGGCTCTTCTTCTACCATACTCAGGAGCGTTTCCCCCACATTGTTGTCAATCGCATCGGCAAAGATGGAGTTCCCCAGCCTGTATACCAGTGGACTTCTCTCCTGGCGAGGTCAGAGTCATATTATGTTTTTAATCAACAGTTCTTGGGACCCGCCATGCAGCTCATGCGAGGCTCCTGTCCTCGGGTGCCCGCGATTCTCAGGGATAAGGTCGTCGTCGAGAGAAAGGGCGATGTTTTCCAACTAACGCAGGGGCTCGTCGTTCGTTTGTTTGGGTTTACAGGAAAGCCCTTCCTGTTACCATTTTATACTTCTGAATACCAATTTGCACTGGAGGTCGCTCGCCAGAGCGACATGACTAATGTAGTCTACGGCCATGGCCGAAAATGGGCACCGACCTGCGATTTCCCCTTCAAAATGGGGGTCGTTGAGGTTTTCGCCCTCAATCAGTACATTCACCTGGAAGAGAAACTCGCCGACTTCGGCCTGCTGCGAATCCCGCAACGGTGGTTCTATGACCCTTTGGGAGTGATGAGGGATCACCTCCGATTTAAGAACTTCCACATTTGCCCTCATCCGGAGATAGTAGAGCAGCGTAACAACCCGAACGGGAGAGATCTGGAGTGGCACGTCGAGCGGATGCGAATGTTGCCCCCGTGGCATGATTTTTATGCTGTTGAGGCCGAATTCGACCCCACCCGGCACCCTTTTCCGGAACCAGACTCGGCATTCTGGAGAAAGATGAAAGACGATTTGAGAGGAGAACTGAAGGGTTGGCGAGAAGAACAACTGAGGGAATGGTGGATAATGAGGGTCCACCGCCGAAAACAAAAATCACACGGCCTCCTCCAGATGGATACAGATTTCGGCATTTTTTATGAAGCCAACGTTGGGTCCTGGCAACCCATCTCCTTCGCCGACTTTGTCCCTCCTAGTGCCCCGGGCTCGGGCGAAAGCCCAAGGAGAATTGAAGATATCTCTGAGCAAGAAGAAGAAGAGGAGACGGCGGTAACACAGCAGGAGCTGCCGAAGGAGCCTGCTGAAAGTTCTGACCCGGATGCTGGGAAGGAGGCACAATAGCAGGAAAAGGAGGAAAAGAAAAAGAGGAAGAAGCTCGATAGAGTTCAGATGCCTCCCCCGCATCCAAAACGACCTCGCACAAGACCCTCTGGTGCTTCTGGCGAGCAACTTGCGGCAAGCTCAGATGAGGCGAATGTTGGAGAAGCGGCACCTGAACCTCCGCCGCAAGAAGAAAAGGAAATTATTGAAGTCGATGTTATTGATGTGGAGGAACACCTCCAAGAAAAAGAAAATGTAGGGGAGAAGGAAGCAGAGGATGTTGAAGGAGCAGGAAAGGAAAGTGGACGCGAGCCCGACACGCAGGATTTCACTACTACCGCTCTATCATCAGAGCACGCAGGTACGCGCCCCCCTTCCCTCTCTCTTGTATCCCAGATCGCGTCTGTAGTAGCCCCGACCGAAAGGCCCTCAGAGTCTTCTGCCCCTTCAAACAAATTCCCCCGAAGTACCTTTCCCATTGTACAGTCACCAATTCACACGGACTCATTCGCTGCTACCGCCCTGTTTACCCGAACCGTGTCTCGCAACCCCGCCGGTCCCCCTAACGTTTCCATACCATCTGAGTCGCTTGGCTGGGACGCATCCACCAGCGAGACACCGCCCATCCACTCCAACCCCATATCATCTAAACAGTCCGGGGGTGACACTTCACTCCCGAATCCTGACACCCGTGCTACAGTAGCACAACCTATCGCTTCACCCACTGGATCCCCCACCACGCCTATCACCAACCCCACCGGTGAAATGTCATCTCTGCAGTCACTATATTTGTTCACACCTCTGGCTGGTAACCCGGCCTCACTAGAAAATGAATTGGCATTGATCAAAGAGCGCCCTCTGGCGGAGAAGCTGCTCCAAGCCAGACAGAACACTGACAAGCTTCTCAGGGAGGCCAGAAAGAAAAGAGGGCGGACCCTGGCGAAGGAGGAGAAGTGCGATGTTTTTTATTTGAAAAATAAAAAACTATATAAAGTGAAGAAAGTGCCCAAGGTCCAGAAGCCAATAGACGAAATGACCCCTGCAGATTATGAATACCAGGAGAGGGTCAAGGACCTGGAGCACTTGGATGTAGATGATGAATCTGAGTCCATGCATGTGAGGGTAGAGTCAGTTCGCGCGCATGCAAAGATAGCCAATGAACGCCGCTATGAAGCGGAAAATGCGAACATTAAGCTAGAAGAAGAACTGGCCAAAACTCGCTCGCAGCTTGAAGATGCTCAGAAACAGTGTGAGCAGATGAAGGAAGAAGTGGATGCCCTAAAACAACAAGTAGTTCAACTGCAGGTTGCGGCAAGAAGTCAAAGCAAGATACAAGCCGAGGCTGAAGTGAAGGCTAAGGAATTTGAAGCGCGAATCTTGCAGATGCAGCTGCAGTTGTACGAAAAGGAGAATTTGGAACAGTTCGATAGGGACAGGATTAAGAGCATCCGTTCACACTTGCTGCAAAACTTCAGATCCCGGGCCTCCAGCGCCCTGTCAGTACTGTCTTACATCACAGAAGCCCAGAGTGCTGCTTCACAAAAAGGACCAATAGTTGATGAGATAATACAGGAGATAAGGAGTCGACTCAATTTGGCCTTTGAGGTACAGAGCACCAAGTACCAGGATTTACAGGTAGCTGCCATGAGTCGGACAACAAGAGATTGGTCCACTGCTCAGTCCACGGTTCGCGCCTTCTTCTCAAAATTGAGGAAAGCTCAGAAGGCCAAGCATCTCATGGACGTGTTCGAGCAGGAGCAGCGCACTTCACTGGGATATTTCCAAGATCTCTCAGGATTGGGTTTCCCGAGCTTCACCGATGATGATGGGAACCTCTTGACCAAAGAAGAACTCAAGCCAGCATGGCTCCAGTTTGAAAATGATGTTTCAGAGATAGATAACTGGAAGGAGCCAGTTACGGAGAAGCAGATCACGGATTTCATCCTTAAGTATTGTCAAATCGCGGCTTGCTTGAATGATTTGAGCAAAAGGGCCAAGCATGCCGACATAGAACAAATTGATCAGTTCCATATTTTAGTCAAGGCGCTGCAAGATCGAGAACCCTTCCAGAAGGGTGCATGGGCCCATGTTCGCCGGACTATGGAACGCATCCGTGATCGCCTTCCCCCGCCGCCTCAACAGGAGCAGACACCTGGTGAAGAAGAGAAAGAAAAAGGAAAAAGATAGTTGCAGAAGCGCCCTCGGAAGAAGAAGAGCAGAGAGAAGAAGGGACCGGAGGAAACTCTGGCCCAATGGATCAAGGCTGAGGGTTCGTGCACCGAGGCGAGCTCGTTACCCCGCGAGCCGCCAGGAATGTTGACAATTGTGTCACATTGCTTGAAGGGGTAGAAAAGATCAAAATTTTGTAAAGTATTTTCTTATTTTTTCATGAATTTGTTCCCTTGCTTTTTAGTGTATTTCCAAGCATTACAGCAATTTTGGCTTCCATTTTTGCCCCCTTGTATATAATCCATGTATGTAAGAACTTCGCCAACAGAGCAGGGTAGGATAAGAGGCTTCGCAGAAGAAAAAGAAGGAGAAGAACAGCTTCGCAAAGAAGAAACAGGAAAGTCTAGGCTTGAACCCGAAAAGTTTCTAAGGCATGGAAGGAGCTTCGCTGGCGAAGCTGCCAAAGCATCTACTTCGGGCAAAAAACTGGCGAAGCTGCAGATGCGAGTTGCCGAAATTTTCTAAGTCAGCGGACGCACTTCGCTAAAATTTTGGCGAAGCATTCACTTCGGCCCCCTTATCTGGCGAACCATTTCACTGGCGGGAGCTACTTCGCTCCAGACCATAGCGAAGCATCAGCTTCGGCCATCCCCTCAGCGAAGCTCCCCAACCGAATCCTTGCTTCGCCAAAAAACCAAGAAAATGTCCTAAGGCAAGGAGCTAGCTTCGGCCGAAATCTTTCCGAACTGTCGTCTTTCAGATGGTTCGCGGCGAAGTAATTCCATAGCCCGTCGCCAGCAATCCGCCACTTCGGGCAAAATCCTTAGCGAAGCGGCATTTGATCCACACTCCAGGCGAAGCAATGTAACTGGAGGCCATGCCTTTCACAGGAAACATCCACTTCGGCCTAAACACCTAGCGAAGCCATTCTCGGGGACACCTTCGGGCGAACCATCAACACCTTCTCATCACTCTTGCTTCGGCCCAAACCCGCTGCGAAGTGACGCTCCGATTTAGAATCCGGCGAAGCTCTTTCCAGGGCTCGAATGACGGTGGCGCTTCCTTCAAGGAACACACAGCCCTAGGCTGGGTATTTGTCCAAAGCATTCGAGTGCTTCATAAATGCAATTTTTCTTGCCCGAAAGACCCGGTATCCATTTGAAGCAATACGATGTGAATTATCAGTTGCAGAGGAGGGCCAGAGCAACTTGTGGAGCCACTCGAGCACCCCACCTCGGAGCAACCCAGGACAGGTCAGCGGCTCATAAATGCGGCTTTCCCCGTTAAACGCGGCCCTGTAACCAGATATAGAAATGGGATGTGAGTTTTCATTTCGCATGAGAAGGCGAGCGCGATTTTTTCGGCCGCCAGAACGTCCTTGTAAACCCAGTGCATTAATGGCTCAGAGGGTCGGGTCCTCTATAAAAACCCAGGCATTGTAATGAGAAAAGGGGGGGAACATTTGCTTGAAAGCTGTTGTATCTTGATTTTTTGCAATCGATATTAAAGAACTTTGGGCTTCATTTCTTTCTTGTATGCTGTCTTTTGTGATTATTTCTGCTATTCTGTTTCTTCATTTGCATACTGTAATTCTGCATTCTGGATTTAGGTGTGTGATTGGGGACAGAACCCTGGAATTCTCCTGGAGGATACATAAGGGAGAAAACGCTGTGTTAGTTTCCTTGTATGCTGCCTGTGGTTAGTGTTTCTGCTATATTCATGTATTTTCCCAACTGCTGTAATTCTGAAATCTGGATTTAGGCGTAGGAAGATAGGTGGATCCTGGAGCTCTTCCAGAGGATACATAGGGAAGCTAGCGTGGTGTTCATTTATGTTTTATTCTTTGTATTTATTGCTGCTACTTCAAGGTATTAGTTAGTGATCGTGCTGCTGGTTCTTTCCCTTTAATATCAAGTTATTTCCATTTCTTTCTGACTTTTTATCTCTTTCTTGCACCCTCACTCTTTTCATTTCTTTCCTGCACTCTTAGCTCAAAAACCCAGTAGTTTAGTAAAGGAGCCGGCCTTTCTCCGGAGATTGGCACGGAGGGCATCTCTTCCCTCCGGCCTTTCAATGTTGGTCCAGGTCTAGGGCGCGTATATACATACAAAATCCTTTCCTGTGGCAGATTTGTGACCAACAACAACTATGAAGAGGCTAGGGCATTTCTTGCAAGGATCAAAAGTGCCATCATGAAAGGATGAACATTTATTTAAATTGAGGGAGATTCATAGATTATTATTAATGATATAAATGAAAAAGGATTTGGAGATTGGATCAACAATAGCATTATTTTAATGTCCATCAATTATTGATGGAGACAGTATTGTGGAAATGTCAGTGGATCTATGGAGAAGAAAATGGAGTGGTAGATAATTAAGCTAATGGCAATATTGATCTCTAATTTAGCAAAATTGAAATTCTAGAAGGTAATTGGGTGGGAAAGATTTATATCATAAAGAAAATGATAGCAAGGATTTGATTGAGGAAAATTAGTGGCTTAAGAAGGAGAAAAAGGGAACTGTTGCCACATTTTGCACGGGGTGCCATGTTTTCATTTTTTGTAAGTATGCTGCTCTCCCTTCCCTCCTCCTCCTTTCCCTTTCTCCACTGTCCCCTTTCTCCCCTTCTGTCAGCTTCATTTCCCCTTTTTTCCCCTTTGTACTTTCTCTGGTTAGATTCCCAAAACAGAGCAAACATTCCTTGAAAATTTCTAAGTCTAAGAGCGCAACCCGACTTCGCAGCGAAGTCGGGGTGCGCCCTTAAGTTCGAGCGCACTCGGGAATGCGAAGTGCGGAAGAGGACCAAAAGGACCGAAATTTTGGCTAAGTACAGGAGCGCAACCCGACTTCGCAGCGAAGTCGGGCTGCGCTTTCTTTCCTGCGCGCACCTAGGAAGTAGCGGATCATGAAAATTGGCTAAGTGCCAGAGCGCAACCCGACTTCGCAGCGAAGTCGGGCTGCGCCCTCATTCCTATGCGCAGTCTGAACAGCAGCCAAAAATGACTAAGTGCTGGGTGCGCAACCCGACTTCGCAGCGAAGTCGGGCTGCGCCCTCTGACTTGTGCGCACTTGGGCAAGATGTTTCAAGCGGCCCAAAAACTATCGCAGCGAAGTCGGGCTGCGCCCTCTGACTTGTGCGCACTTGGGCAAGATGTTTCAAGCGGCCCAAAAACTATCCAAGGCACGGAGGCCTCCCCAACTGCGCTGTTCCCCACTTGCGCTGTCTAATTGCTCTCTAATCTCGGGCGAAGTCGGACATGAAATAGAGACTGCCTTTCAAGGCAGATACGTCCCTCATCAGAATTTGACAAGTGTCCAGCCTCGGGATTCGAGCCGAAGATGTGACAGGAAAAGGACAAGCGTGGGCCAAATTATCTACCGCATCTGCCCACATTTAAGCTGACTCAAAGTTCCATCTACTGCAGTTACCCGCATTCAAGCTAACTCAAAGTTTCATCAACCGCACTGCCACGTTGCTGCCAGGTTTTAAGGTGGACCTTGCTGAAAGTACAGTCCTTGTCTGTAGGAGTCAACATCAGCAGCTCTTTTGCCGCTTTTGTCAGCTTTGTCAGCTATTGTCGGGTCTGGGATTCTGTGCCCAGAGTTGTAATCGAGGGGAAACTGCGCTATAAATAGCCGCACCACATCATTGTAAAGGGTGGAAGGGGGATATCCTGCTAGGGAATCATTGTAGCTATACGTTTGCTTCTGAATGCAAGATACACTTGGCTCTATCTACTGTTATCGTTCTTTATGCTGCCTTTACTTAGCATTTCTGCCTCATGTTGCTTATTTTATTGCTTACTGTTATTCTACTATTTGGATACCGGTATTTGATGATTAAGTATTCCTGGAATGCATAGCTAGAGGATACATAGAATGTATGACAGTTGTAGTTTCTGTAATGTATTATGTATTTAATTGTTGTTAGTAGTGGTGATTGATCGTTGCCGTGCTGCTTATCCTCCCCACCCAACTCAAATCATATTTACATTTCTTTCTGCATTTTTAATTCCTTTCCTGCACTCTGAGCTTAAAACATTTGAGAAAAAACACATAGGAAGCCGGCCTTCTCCGGAGATTGGCACGGAAGGCATTCCTTCCTTCCGGCATTTCAATCTGGTGGGCGAATCTAGGGCGCATTTCACTAAATCCTTTCTTAGTGGCAGATTTGTAACCAACAGTTTCTCTGGCATGCTCGGTAGGACCCGAAAGTTTCCCACCCAAAACAAAATCGAAGCATCGGTGTTCGCTTCATTGCTGTTAAAATCAGAACACCTGGCGACTTTGCAAGTACCTGAATATTCTCTGAGTTCGTGAGACCGGTCCAAGCGCCTTCATGCATACAAGAAGGTGGAGAGCAAGGAATCCGGGTAACCAGCCTGATCTTTACAAAATTGACATCAATGCTCTGGGAGAGCGCGTCAGGCTGGCTGACTACTGTTGCCACATTTGGCACGGGGTGCCATATTTTCAGTTTTTCAAAGTTATTCCAGCAAGTGTTCCCTGAAAATGGCTAAGTGTCAGGGCGCAACTCGACTTTGCTGCGAATTCGGAGTGCGCCCTCCAGTTGGAGCGCAGTAGGGACAGTGCGAAGTGTGACAGAACAGGAAATGAGCGAAAATAGACTAAGTGCTGGGGCGCAACCCGACTTCGCAGCGAAGTCGGGGTGCGCCCTTCTTCCTGGGCGCACTAGGGAAGCAACATGGCAGAAAATAAACTAAGTGTTGGGGCGCAACTCGACTTCGCAGCGACGTCGGGGTGCGCTCGCTTTTTGGTGCGCAGTTCGAACAGCAAAGAAGACAGCAAGTGCCGGTGCACAACCCGACTTCGCAGCGAAGTCGGGGTGTGCCCTCTGATCGGTGCGTAGTTGGGGAAGCAGGCCCAAAAAAATGACTAAGGCAAGAAGACCCTCCCAACTGCGTTGTTTTCTACCTGCGCAACCCGACAACGCTCAGATCTCGGGCGAAGTTGGATAAACTGCCTTTCAAGGCAGCCGTGTGTCACTCATCATTATCTGACAAGTGTCCAACCTCGGGATCCGAGCCGAGACTTGACCGGGAAAAGGACAAAGCATGGGCTGCACTATCTACGCCAACTACCACCATTTAAGCCGATGTGAAGTACCATCTGCCGCACCTACCCGCATTCCTGCTGACCAAATATTTGACCCAACGCGCTACCACGTAGCTGTACAGCCTTCAGGGAAACCATGCCGCAAGTACAGTCCTCGCCGACAGAGGTCAGCATCGGCAGCTCTTCGACCCGCTCGTGTCGCCTAATGTCTAGTCTGGGACTTTGTGCCCATGAATGTAATCGGGGGGAACTTGGGCTATAAATAGCCACCACATTTTCATTGTAAGTGGTGGAAGGGGAATATATTGCTAGGGAACAATTGTAGTTGTGCGTTTGCCTCTAATACAAGCACATACTTGGCTCTGCTCACTGTCCTTTTCTTGTATGCTGCCTCTTCTTGTCATTTCTGCCTCATGTTTCTTGTATCATTGCTTGCTGTTGTACTAAACTCTAGACTCTGGCATTTGGTGGTCAAGTATTCCTGGAATGCATAGATCAGAGGATACATAGGATTAATGATGGTGGTAGTTTCAATGTGTGCTTTGTAAAGGAATGTTGTTAGTAGCGGTGATTGATTCGTTGTCGTGCTGCTTATTCCCCCCACCCAACTCCAATCACATTTGGAATCCCTTTCTGCACTTTTATCTCTTTCCCTGCACTCTTATCTTAACACTAACAACCCCATAGGAATCCGGCCTTCTCCGGAGATTGGCACGGAAGGCATTCCTTCCTTCCGGCCTTTCAATGTTGGTCTGCGGATCTAGGGAGCATTGACACACCAAGTCCTTCCCAGGTGGCGGATTCGTAACCAACAGTTTCTGGCACGCCCGGTGGGACATGGAAGTTTCCCACCCCCAAACAGAATCGAAGCACGAGTGCTCGCTTCATTGTTGTTAAAAATCAAAGCACCTGGCGACTCTGCATGAACCTGAATACTTTCTGAGTCCGTACAGACTAGTCCTAATGCCTTCATGCAAACGAGAAGGTGGCGAGCAAGGAATCTGGGAAATCAGCCTGACCTTTACGAAATTGACATTGCCGCTCCAGGAGAGCGCGTCAGGCCGGCTGACCGCCAAGCTCGCATAGACGAATCCGAAGCTGAAATAAGGAAGCCCGAGTTGGTGAATCTCTGGCTTGCCTTCATCTGGAAAAATCACCTGGCGACTCTGACTGAGCTGAAGATCCAGATTTCTTGATCACAGGCGCCCTTTTTTTAAGCCAATAGAAGACACCCTGGAGGAATCAAGGTTTGGTGAGCAGCCTTGACCTCACAAGCGGAGAAATGAAGGTTCACCTACGGTCTCCATATTTTTAGGAAGCCCGAGTTTGGTGGATCTCTGGCTTGCCTTCATCTGGCAAAAACACCTGGCGACTCTGACTGAGCTGAAATATGGAAGCCAGAGTTGGTGAATCTTTGGCTTGCCTTCATCTGGAAAAATCACCATGGCAAATCCCTCATAATATGCAAAGCCCTAGAATGCAGCTGTGTAGAGCTCGAGAGGCAGATCTCGTCCAAAGTCACCAGTGGGAATATGCAAACACCGCCCAAATGATGAATAATATGGTTGCTTGTAGTTTCCATCGGGAGACGGGCCAAGAGGAGGAACAAAATCCAGTGGCAAATTTTGAACACAAAGAGGGCACATTTTTGCACCCTTTTTTTGTCCCCGGGACGTAACACGCAAGCATTCAGCCAAAGCCCAATAAGCATGCCTCACCAGGAGGCTGATCCTGAGGAGACCCCGGCAAAAGGCCTATCGCCGGAAAGCTCCTGCTATCGCATCAAGGAGTTGGAGGAACTCGTGCTTGAGAGCCCACAGGTGGTGGACTCTCTAGAGCGGTGGTATTGGCTCCAACCATCACCGCAACCGGTACCCGAAGAAGGCTTCCGTCTGACAAATCTCCTTGCCACATTGTTCATCAATTGTACGGGTACGGCATGAATGATAACCTGCCACGTTGCACCATGTTCGCGACCTGGAAAACTTTGGGAGGCCAACCGGACTTCAAAGATCATCCGAAGTACAATCAGATCTGGTCCGGACACTGCAGGTTCACCGGATAGGCAACCAAAGTAAGATGTGTGTTGGCGGCATGCCAATCTTGTGGCAAACTTTTGTATAAATAATATAAATAATCCGGCTAGTATGCAAAGTTTTAGTCGTTTTCTTATTTTAGTTTATGCGGTTTTTTTTTTAGTGTTCTAGGAGGGCCATGGGTGCCAAGGGTTTGAGAAAGAAGTTGCTGCCGGCAATGAATATCAAGAGGACGGCGAGGGTCACTCTGTTGCCCAATGGATAAAGGCCTGGGTCCTTTCGTCGAGGAGAGCTCGACACCCTGCGAGCCGCCAGGAATGTTGCCACATTTGGCACCGGTTGCCATATTTTCAGTTTTTCAATGTTTTTCCAACAAGTGTTCCCTGAAAATGGCTAAGTGTTAGGGCGCAACCCGACTTCGCTGCGAAGTCGGAGTGCGCCCTCTAGTTGGAGCGCAGTAGGGACAGTGCGAAGTGTGACAGAACAGGAAATGAGCGAAAATAGACTAAGTTCTGGGGCACAACCCAACTTCGCAGCGAAGTCGGGGTGTGCCCTTCTTCCTGGGCGCACTAGGGAAGCAGCATGGCAGAAAATAAACTAAGTGTTGGGGCGCAACCCGACTTCCCAGCGAAATCGGGGTGCGCCCTCTTTTTGGTGCGCAGTCCGAACATCAAAGAAGACAACAAGTGCCGGTGCGCAACCCGACTTCGCAGCGAAGTCGGGGTGCGCCCTCTGACCGGTGCGCAGTTGGGGAAACAGGCCCAGAAAAATGACTAAGGCAAGAAGACCCTCCCAACTGCGCTGTTTTCTACCTGCGCAACCCGACAACGCTCAGATCTCGGGCGAAGTTGGATAAACTGCCTTTCAAGGCAGCCGTGTGTCACTCATCATTATCTGACAAGTGTCCAACCTCGGGATCCGAGCCGAGACTTGACCGGGAAAAGGACAAAGCATGGGTTGCACTATCTACGCCAACTACCACCATTTAAGCCGATGTGAAGTGCCATCTGCCGCACCTACCCGCATTCCTCGCTGACCAAATATTTGACCCAACGCGCTGCCACGTAGCTGTACAGCCTTCAGGGAAACCATGCCGCAAGTACAGTCCTCGCCGACAGAGGTCAGCATCAGCAGCTCTTCAGCCGCTCGTGTCAGCTAATGTCTAGTCTGGGACTTTGTGCCCATGAATGTAATCGGGGGGAACTTGGGCTATAAATAGCCACCACATTTTCATTGTAAGTGGTGGAAGGGGAATATATTGCTAGGGAACAATTGTAGCTGTGCGTTTGCCTCTAATACAAGCACATACTTGGCTCTGCTCACTGTCTTTTTCTTGTATGCTGCCTCTCCTTGTCATTTTTGCCTCATGTTTCTTGTATCATTGCTTGCTGTTGTACTGAACTCTGGACTCTGGCATTTGGTGGTCAAGTATTCCTAGAATGCATAGATAGAGGATACATAGGATTAATGATGGTGGTAGTTTCAATGTGTGCTTTGTAAAGGAATGTTGTTAGTAGTGGTGATTGATTCGTTGCCGTGCTGCTTATTCCCCCCACCCAACTCCAATCACATTTGGAATTCCTTTCTGCACTTTTATCTCTTTCCCTGCACTCTTATCTTAACACAACCCCACAGGAAGCCGGCCTTCTCCGGAGATTGGCACGGAAGGCATTCCTTCCTTCCGGCCTTTCAATGTTGGTCTGCGGATCTAGGGCGCATTGAAACACCAAGTCCTTCCCAGGTGGCGGATTCGTAACCAACAGTTCCTGGCACGCCCGGTGGACATGGAAGTTTCCCACCCCCAAAAAGAATCGAAGCACGAGTGCTCGCTTCATTGCTGTTAAAAATCATAGCACCTGGCGACTCTGCACGAACCTGAATACTTTCTGAGTCCGTAAAGACCGGTCCTAACGCCTTCATGCAAACAAGAAGGTGGCGAGCAAGGAATCCGGGAAATCAGCCTGACCTTTACAAAATTGACATTGTCGTTCCAGGAGAGCGCGTCAGGCTGGCTGACCGCCAAGCTCGCATAGACGAATCGGAAGCTGAAATAAGGAAGCCTGAGTTGGTGAATCTCTGGCTTGCCTTCATCTGGCAAAATCACCTGGCGACTCTGAGCGAGCTGAAGATCCAGATTTCTTGATCGCAGGCGCCCTTTTTTTAAGCCAATAGAAGACACCCCGGAGGAATCAAGGTTTGGTGAGCAACCTTGACCTCACAAGCGAAGAAATGAATGTTCACCTACTGTCTCCATATTTTTAGGAAGCCCGAGTTTGGTGGATCTCTGGCTTGCCTTCATCTGGCAAAAACACCTGGCGACTCTGACTGAGCTGAAATATGGAAGCCCGAGTTGGTGAATCTCTGGCTTGCCTTCATCTGGAAAAATCACCATGGCAAATCCCTCATACTATGCAAAGCCCTAGAATGCAGTTGTGTGGAGCTCGAGAGGCAGATCTCGTCCAAAGTCACCAGTGGGAATATGCAAACACCGCCCAAATAATGAATAATATGGTTGCTTGCAGTTTCCATCAGGAGACGGGCCAAGAGGAGGAACAAAATCCAGTGGCAAATTCTGAACACAAAGAGGGCACATTTTTGCACCCTTTTTCTGTCCCAGGACATAACACGCAAGCATTCAGCCAAAGCCCAATAAGCATGCCTCACCAGGAGGCTGATCCTGAGGAAAGCTCCTGCTATCGCATCAAGGAGTTGGAGGAACTCGTGCTTGAGAGCCCACAGGTGGTGGACTCTCTAGAGCGGTGGTATTGGCTCCAACCATCACCGCAACCGGTACCCGAAGAAGGCTTCCGTCTGACAAATCTCCTTGCCACATTGTTCATCAATTGTACGGGTACCGACATGAATGATAACCTGCCACGTTGCACCATGTTCACGACCTGGAAAACTTTGGGAGGCCAGCCGGACTTCAAAGATCATCTGAAGTACAATCAGATCTGGTCCGGACACTGCAGGTTCACCGGATAGGCAACCAAAGCAAGATGTGTGTTGGCGGCATGCCAATCATGCTGCAAACTTTTGTATAAATAATATAAATAATCCGGCTAGTATGCAAAGTTTTAGTTGTTTTCTTATTTTAGTTTATGCGGTTTTTTTTTAGTGTTCCAGGAGGGCCATGGGTGCCAAGGGTTTGAGAAAGAAGTTGCTGCCGGCAGTGAATATCAAGAGGACGGCGAGGGTGACTCTGTTGCCCAATGGATAAAGGCCTGGGTCCTTGCGTCGAGGCGAGCTCGACACCCCGCGAGCCGCCAGGAATGTTGCCACATTTGGCACGGGGTGCCATATTTTCAGTTTTTCAAAGTTTTTCCAGCAAGTGTTCCCTGAAAATGGCCAAGTGTCAGGGCGCAACCCGACTTCGCTGTGAAGTCGGAGTGCGCCCTCCAGTTGGAGCGCAATAGGGACAGTGCGAAGTGTGACAGAACAGGAAATGAGCGAAAATAGACTAAGTGCTGGGGCGCACCCCGACTTCGCTGACAGAACAGGAAATGAGCTAAAATAGACTAAGTGCTGGGGCGCAACCCGACTTCGCAGCGAAGTCGGGGTGCGCCCTTCTTCCTGGGCGCACTAGGGAAGCAGTATGGCAAAAAATAAACTAAGTGTTGGGGCGCAACCCGACTTCGCAGCGAAGTCGGGGTGCGCCCCCTTTTTGGTGCGCAGTCCGAACAGCAAAGAAGACAACAAGTGCCGGTGCGCAACCCGACTTCGCAGCGAAGTCGGGGTGCGCCCTCTGACCGGTGCGCAGTTGGGGAAGCAGGCCCAGAAAAATGACTAAGGCAAGAAGACCCTCCCAACTGCGCTGTTTTCTACCTGCGCAACCCGACAGCGCTCAGATCTCGGGCGAAGTTGGATAAACTGCCTTTCAAGGCAGCCGTGTGTCACTCATCATTATCTGACAAGTGTCCAACCTCGGGATCCGAGCCGAGACTTGACCGGGAAAAGGACAAAGCATGGGCTGCACTATCTACGCCAACTACCACCATTTAAGCCGATGTGAAGTGCCATCTGCCGCACCTACCCGCATTCCTGCTGACCAAAGATTTGACCCAACGCGCTGCCACGTAGCTGTACAGCCTTCAGGGAAACCATGCCGCAAGTACAGTCCTCGCCGACAGAAGTCAGCATCAGCGGCTCTTCAGCCGCTCGTGTCAGCTAATGTCTAGTCTGGGACTTTGTGCCCATGAATGTAATCGGGGGAAACTTGGGCTATAAATAGCCGCACCACATTTCATTGTAAGTGGTGGAAGGGGGATATATTGCTAGGGAACCATTGTAGCCGTGCGTTTGCCTCTAAATGCAAGCACATACTTGGCTCGCTCATCTGTCTTTCATTCTTGTATGCTGCCTCTCCTTGTCATTTCTGCCTCATGTTTCTTATGTCATTGCTTGTTGTTGTACTTGAACTCCGGACTCCGGCATTTGATGATCAAGTATTCCCGGAATGCATAGATAGAGGATACATAGGATTTATGATAGTGGTAGTTTCAATGTGTGCTTTGTATTTGAATGTTGTTAGTAGTGGTGATTGATTCGTTGCCGTGCTGCTTATTCCCCCCACCCAACTCCAATCACATTTGGAATCTCTTTCCGCATTTTTATCTCTTTCCTGCACTCTTATCTTAACATCCTAACAACCCCATAGGAAGCCGGCCTTCTCCGGAGATTGGCACGGAAGGCATTCCTTCCTTCCGGCCTTTCAATGTTGGTCTGCAGATCTAGAGCGCATTGACACACCAATCCTTTCCAGGTGGCGAATTCGTGGCCAACAACTACCAAGCTCGCATAGACGAATCCGAAACCGAAATCGAAGAGGCCGAAGTTGAAGAGCAACCTACATCTTCGGACGGCACCGATACCGAGTACACGACCGGAGGGGAGGAAGAAATGGCTGCTCAGCAAAATGATGACGACCTCTTCCCGGCGGTCGACTCCACGGGGCCCTTGGCCCTAGTCGGACAAGAGGCTGTACCCCCCGCTGCCCTGAAGGCCATCCCTACTTATGATGGCTACGGCAAAACGGCGTATGAACACATCCAGGACATTCTGGCCTTGGCTGCGCTACACTCTATTACTGATGAGAGTGTCAAGACCCGTCTACTGGCTCTTTCCCTAAGGGGGAAGCTTCTCTATTGGTGGAGATCCTTGCCAAAAGGATCTATCACGGGGTGGCCTCACCGGTAGGCAGGCTTGTAAAAGGATGCAACGAGTCTGCCGATCCCTCTTCGCTGTTGCATCAGTTCCAAAGCATCCAACGACACCCACAAGAGGAGGTATCAGACTTCAACATAAGGTTTGCGAGGTCTTGGAAAAGAGTACCTCGCGAACTGCGACCTTCAGCAGGTCAGGCTGCACACTACTACCTGAGGTCTTTCAACTCAGATATCTGCCTACTTCTGAAGATAGCCCGAGTCGATTCCTTCCCTGCCCTATACGAAGCTGCCCAACAAGCGGAATTAGATATAATCTCCATAGGCAGACTCCCGCATAGAGTGCAGCCCCCTATTTATCCTGATTTTCCTCAGTCCCAGTATCCATCGGCCTCTGGTGTGATGCCATCATCCTCAAGTCAGCACCCCCAGCAGCCGTGGAATCCGGCACCAGTTATAAACCCCTACGGCCCGCCTCAAATCCATTATCCTAACCCGCCACCTCCGCCTCCGCAGTATCCCGCACTCCCTGCTCCCCTCAGTACGCGGCGTATTCTCGCCCCCCGCCATTGGCTGCATTACCTCCGCCGGCCCGGTTGGCACCTGCAGACAATGATATTCAAAATAAAATCCTCCAAGAGGTACGGGCTCTGGCCTCTGGGTATCATACCATGTCTAACGACATGACGATAATGAAGAAGAAGCAAGCCCAGATGGAGTTCCTTCCAAGGAGACCATATCCTCCTCCGGCGCTAACGAAAGATCAAGCCGCACAAGCTCAAAGGCACCCCCCTGCAAGAAATGCTGCCATTGAGGATCAACCTGGCACTTCTGACCAGGTCAACTGGTGCTCCATGTGCAACGATCCACACTCGTAAGAAGGGTGCACGCCGCATCAGCATTACCTCCAGCACTCGCGGGCAGCGCCATAGAGGATGAATTATACATGATCCCAGACGATGAAGGCAACTTTGCCGTCCCGTAAGAAGATCCCGCGTTGCTCCTGACCAAGGAAGGCAGAAAGCCCGTTGAAGCTGCCGCGGCCCAAGCAAAGCCATTAAAGGTATACGCCAGAAGAGAAAAGGCGCAACCTGCTGGGCTACCACCTGACAAGTCACTGTGGCCTCATACAGCCAAAGAAAAGTTTCCCGCGCCCAAAGCTCCCGTGGTGAAAGCTCCCGCAGCTCAGTCTCCGACTGAAACAAAAGAACAAGCTCAGGAGAAGCTGAGATATCCGTCGCTGACGAAGAGACAGAGAGTCGAAGCCACGCAGCAATACCGGACTAAGTATGAGCCTGCGAAAGAAACGGAGGGAGCCAGCACTTCAAGCTACAGCATAGTTGACGAGCTAAAGAGGACCCCCGCAAAGATAAGTATGTACGAGGCTCTTCTGCTCCCGGGCAAGTTGATCTGCCGCAGGAATCTTTGAAGAACATAAAAGACGGGAAGCCGACGCAGCCTCGCCGTGTTAGCTCAACCCCCGACGCCTCCGCCACCTGAAAAACAGGCCACCTCCTTTCTATCTGTCATTACGGATGGAAGGCTATATAGTGCACAACTGCATGGTGGATTCTGGTGCCTCCACGACTGTTATGCCGAGAGCCGTCTGCGATGAGATCGGTATGGAATATACAAGGAGCAGCCAAGGTGTGCTGCAACTAGACGACACCCTTGTCAAGACAGTTGGTGTCATCAAGGATATCCCGATCCGGCTGCATAAAGCCCTCGACATAGTGGTCATACAGAAGTCGTTGTGGTCGACTTGGAACCCTACTTCGGCATGTGCCTCTCCAGGGAGTTCACCGCAAAGCCGGGTGGGTATCTGTCTCTGGATTACTCACATATGGAAGTGCCCTTCAAAGGAAGGAGACTGAAGATCTACAATGAAAAGCCTTCCACATTTCTAGTAGAGAAGATACCCGGAGAAGAGTCACAGAACGGCATGGTTCAGCTGACAACTGAGGAACTGGTGGTGGTGGACATGACAGAACAAGCCCTTGAGCTGTTACAAGTGGAGGATGAGTTCTCCTTGCTGGACTTCAACGCCATGATCGAGACTGAGCAAGGCTGCTACTCCGTCACCCAGCCTGAGAGACTTGACCAGTCAGCAAGGAAAGAGGTAGGACCCGCACCGTAAAAGCTATGGCAGCTCTTCTTTGATGGCGCCCGATGCAAAAATGGCGCCGGTGCAGGGGTACTCCTGGTTTCCCCGTCCGGGATCCAAAAGGACTACACTTACAGGCTGGCTTGGAGCTGTACTAACAACGCGGCGGAGTATGAAGCCCTGTGCTTGGGTTTGAGAAAAGCAGAGAGACTGGGGGTGAAACATTTGCAAATCTTTGGCGACTCAAAGCTGGTGTGCAACCAGATTACGAATAAGTGCGCCTCCAAGAAGCATTACCTCAAGGCGTATCGTAACCGTGTCTGGGACCCGATGGAGTCATTCGACTCGTTGAATGTCAAAGCCATATCACGTGAGAAGAACAAACACGCTGACATTCTGGCGTCTGTTGGAGCCAGGCACGTTCCGCCGATGACACCGTCCGTAAGCCGAAGCCGGTTCGTACCATCTACAGGCCTTCTGTGCCTGATAAAGACACCCACTGGCAGGTGTTTGATTGTGACGAGGATATCGTCACTTTTTTGATTACCGAAGCATGTACAATAGAAGGTAGAGACCCTGATGACGAGCAGTACGAGGGGTTGATACAGTTGAAGAACAATCATGTCCCGAAAGGACTGATTACCTTAGAGAGTCTCTTTGACCGTAACGATAGAGCAATATCACACAGATCAAAGTAGACCCCAAGCAAGGACGTAGACCCGGAGCTAGAACCTGGAAAAATAATCAAGGTCGGGACGGACTACACTGAAGAGGAACTCGAGCAGATCAGATCATTATGCAGAGAGTTCCTCGATATCGTAGCCTGGTGCTACCAGGACTTGAAGGGGTATGACAGATAGATGATCCAAGATACCATAGAGCCGGAAGATAATGCAAAACCTTTTCGGCAGAAGCAAAGGGCAATAAACCCGAAGATTGAAGCCATGATGAAAGCCGAGCTCTTGAAGATGCTGGAAGCCAAAATCATCTACCCCATCAAGCATTCATCTTGGGTCGCGAATTTGGTTCCCGTGAGGAAGAAGAATGGAGACATCCGTCTCTGCGTGGATTTCAGAAATCTTAATCAAGCCTCGCTGAAGGACCATTACCCGCTTCCCCAAATCGATCAGATCCTCCACATAGTTGCTGGAGCACAGAGGTTCTCTCTCTTGGACGGATTCTCTGGATACAACCAGATATGGGTAAAGGACGAAGATCAGCACAAGACAACGTTCACCACCAAATGGGGAACGTTCGCATATCAGCGCATGCCCTTCGGCCTGTCTAATGCCGGCGCTACATTTCAAAGAGCCATGGACTTGGCCTTCCGAGAGCTGCTCAACAAGGTCATTGTCATCTACTTGGATGACATGACTGTATTTTCTCACAGGAGAGAGGACCATGCTTCCCACCTGCGGCAGATATTTGAGAGATGTCGTGAATTCGGCATTTCCATCAACCCGAAGAAGTCAGTCTTCGCGGTAAAAGAAGGTAAGCTGCTGGGACATGTCATTTCCGAGAAAGGCCTTGCAAGTGGATCCTGACAGAGCATAAGCCCTCCTCCGCTTGCCCATCCCGACCGACAAGAAGGGGTTACAGTCATTCTTCGGCCAGATCAACTTCGTGAGGAAGTTCATACCGGACTTCGCACAAGTAATTAAGCCCATGGCCGAACTGTTAAAGAAGAATGCCGAATTCTTGTGGACTGACGAAAGAAAGCAGGCCTTCGAGGAGATCAAGGCTAGAATTGCGCAAGCTCCGGTGTTGATTAATCCGGACTATTCCAAGGATTTCATCCTGTACGCGGTGGGAGAACCCGAGAGTTACGCCGCAGTCCTGACTCAGAAGGGAGACGATGGCGAAGAACGCCCCATAGCGTTCTTAAGCCAGGTGATTCAGCCGCATGAAGAGAAGTACAATTTTATTGAGCGGCAGGTTCACGCAGTCATGAAATCTCTCAGGAAGTTCAGGCACTTCGTCTCCCAGAGCCGGATAACTGTCTTCGTGATACACCCGGACGTCAGGAATTTCATCATACAAGGGGAGCCTGGTCACAAGAGGGCAGGATGGATAGCCAAGATCCAAGAATTTGACATCGAGGTACGGCCAACAAAGCTGATCAGAGGCCGAGCCTTGTGCCAAGAGCTGGCCCGAAGCGCTGCAGCTGAAATCTCTGCCTGCAAGTGGGAAGATCCGATAGCGGAAACCAACCTAGCCAACTCCTTATCAGAGGAAAGTGATTGGACAAATGACCTGGTGCGATATTTTAGCACCGGGAGATGCCCAGATCACCTCAATGCCTCACAAAGAAGGAGGTTTAGGCTAAACGCCTTGAGATACGTACTTCGCCCCGAGGGGCTTTATTTCAAAAACATTGACGGCATCTTGTTGCGATGCGTCAGAGAGACAGACAAACCCAGGGTCCTCGGAGAATTCCACTCCGGGATGCCTGGGGGACATCATTCTGGGAGGCCTACGGCCTTAAAAATTATCAGAGCTGGGTACTATTGGCCCACTCTCTTCACAGACGCACATGCGGTCTGTGTCAAATGTGATAAATGCCAGAGGTTCGCTGGCAGGAACAGAAAAGCACCCTTGCCCCTCCAGCCAATTCAAGCCGAGACTCCGTTTCAGCAATGGGGTCTAGACTTCATCGGGGTCATCACGCCTAACTCTGCAGCGGGACACAAGTTTATCCTTACAGCCACCGATTATTTCACTCGGTGGGCAGAGGCGATCCCCACTAAGCATGCGGACCAAGAAACGGTCATTGGGTTCCTCGAGAGCCTCATCACCCGTTTCGGGGTCCCGGAGGCAATAGTGACAGACAATGGTCCGGGGTTCGCAGGCGCTGTACTCACGGAGTACACCAGCAAATACGGCATCTATCACAAGATGTCTTCGAACTACTACCCGCAGGGGAATGGCCTGGCTGAGTCCACCAACAAGAATCTACTGAAGATCGTTAAAAGGACAGTAGAGAGAAACAAGAGGACATGGCACCTACTCCTGAATCGGGCGTTGTGGGCGGATCGCATATCATTCAAGAAGTCTATCAAGACATCCCCCTACGCGCTCGTGTACGGCAAGGAGGCAGTTCTGCCTACCCACATAGAGATACCCGCACTCTGGATGCTAGATGAAGAAAAAGGCAACGGGGATCCAGTGGACGCCAGACTTTGCCAACTACTGCGGTTAGAAGAAGAAAGAGAAAAGGCATACCAGGCCTTTACTAAACATGCCGAGGCGACCCAAGGCTGGTTTGCGAAAGGCACCACCGCCCGAGTTTTCAAAATCGGGGACCTAGTGTTGAAGTGGGACTCACTGAAAGCAAAGCCGGGCAACCATGGTAAATTTGATGCCCTCTGGGAAGGTCCCTATCGATTGCTCGGGTGAATCAATTTAATGCATTCGTGCTTCGGGACATGGCGGGACAGCTTCTCCCCATTCCTGTCAACGGGTTCCACCTGAAGATTTACCACCACTGAAGGCACCCAAGGGGTCCTTCCTTGTACATATTTCTTTTCTGCATTTTAGTTTATCACAATGTACATATTTATTTCAGCATTCAGCTTTTAGTTTTCAAAGCCTAAGTGAAGCCTAGAGCAAACCCCGACTTCGCAACGAAGTCGGGCATCGCTCCTTGAATAGTGCGACATCGGGAGTTTGAGAGAAGGCAGCTGACGAAAAAAGCCAAAAAATGACTAAGTGTTGGGTGCGCAATCCGACTTCGCAGCGAAGTCGGACTGCGCACCGTCTTGGGAGCGCATGGGAGCGCAGAGCAAAAATCAGCTAAGTGTTGAAGTCAGACTGCGCAACTTTTCTGGGCGAAGTCGGAGTGCGCACGTTTTCTGGGCGAAGTCTGAGTGCGCCCTCAATTTCGGGCGCACCTTGAATGACTTGTCGCGGGAAACGAGGGACAATGATAAAATATTTCTAAGTATGGGCCCAGGCTGCGCAGTATGGCATAGTGCGAAGTTGGGTTGCGTCCCTCCTTAAAACCCTGGGCCAAAAGTTCTCCCTCGAAGTGTGTGCCCAAGCGGCGGCTGTGACGTCATTGGAAGCACGAGGTCCGAAATTTTTTAAAATAATGATTGCGCGTCTTTCAAAGCGGATGTCATTAAAAAAGCAGGCGCATTAGGACCAACCGCAACCAGGGTACGCTTTCCAAAGAAAAACCCACGCACGGCCGCCAAAAAATTATAACGCTTCCACCTACTTCGGGTAAATCACCTTAACCCCCTCCCTTGCGCCATTAATGCTGTATTTCTTGCCTAGAAAAGGGGCCCTGGCATACTCAGAACATCCAAATTGTCAAGTCAAGTCTGAGCTGCAAGGCGCAGAACTGAAGAATTAGTAGCCAGAATCCCCGTCTCTGCCACTTCGAGCAGAAAAGAGAGAATGGACAAGGGAAAAGCGCCAATGCCGGCGCAGTCCAGCGACGAAGAACGCGAAGCTGAAGAGCATACAGAATCCAGCGCTCATGAGAGCGAAGCGCCACGGGAGCGAACAAGGAGAACCAGGTCGAAGAGAAGCCAAGGGCAAGCTCCACCGCCGCCCATCAATCGCCTGGCCGGGTATAGAGACGGCGAGTACTCTATCAGCCTCACCAAGCTGCGGCCAAATATAGCGAAGTGGGCTGACAAAGTTTCACCCTCGCACCATGTCGGGGCTGCATACAAATCGAACCTGTACTGGTTCTTGTGCCCTCCTGTCCACCAGTGCCCGGAGCTGGTTGAATCCATTGTGGCATACTACAAACCAGCTGCCCGACAAGTCTGCGACAACCAAGGAAGAGTATTGTTCACACTCTTCAGGGAGAGCGTCCAGCCAGCCTTCGCCCCGGGGCTCCAGTACGACCCCAACGCAATTGTCAGGAGAATTAACCTGGACGAACAGGCGGGCAGATTCGCCCAGACCAAAAGGATGAGAGAGTTTCTCGACTCAGAGCTGAAAACCCCGCTACCAACCGGACAGTGGCCGACAGGCCCTATACCCCTGGACAGGTTCGAAAATAAGTACATATATATCATCCTGGCATGGGTACTCGGCTGCGACTCCGACAGAATGGTGCGCCCGTACCAGCTGGCGCTCGTAGAATGCATCTTGCATGGGGAGTTTTATGACTCCACGGCGCAAAGGAGCGGAAGGCGCCCTATTTTCTTTGACTGGGCAGATTGGGTGGCGTACGCCATACATTCGAACCTGGTCAGGTTGCAGCAGAAGCAGACAACAGAATTCCGACTCTGCTCGTTCCTCACATGGTTGTGCCTCGTACCACACGCACTACCGGATTAAAGTGCCCGACCCGAAGAAGGTGAATGAAAAGGGAGAGCCGCCGCTCGTGTACGAATGGATCGAAGCCCCGTACAGGAGAGGGTCATACTACGAGTTCAACTTCAAATTTCTAGGTATGACCCCGGCGCTGTTCAACGGCGAGGGATCCCGCCCGCCACTGGCCATGACGAACTATCTGAGGAAGTACAAGTGCGGGGATACCTTCCGGTTGACGCAGGGCATTGTGGTCAGAATCTACGGATTCAAGGGGAAGCCGTTCTTGCTGCCCTATTTCTGCACTGACCATCAGTTCGGTATGGAGATATCACGCCATATGGACTATGTCGAGGAGGAATTCGGCCAGGGAAAGAAGAGAGGCCATATTTTCCAATATCCTATTACCTGGGCGAACATTCAAGTGCACGAGATTGGACAGCATGTCTACCTCGAACAAGAACTCCTCATCATGGGCCTGATACAGCTACCTCAGCGCTGGAAGTATGACCCGATTGGGGTCAGGGGAAAGTTTGTGCATATCTGCCCCCGAGCGGAGATCATGCAAGAAAGGTGCAATAGAACAGGTGCAGACCTGGAATGGCACATTGAGCGGATGCAATCATGGCCGCCATGGCATGATTTTTACTGCGAAGAAGTGGCGTTTGATCCGGAGCGCAATCCGGACCACCGGTTAGACTCAGCGGGCTTCAAGAAATTCCTCTCCAAGGTGGCGCCCCTCAACTGGCAAAAAGACAAAATCATTGAATGCTGGAAAATGAGGTGCCGCACGCAACACGATAAGTCTAACCGGAAGACGTTGGCCGTAGATGATGAATTTTCGGCCTTATATGATCAATACGCCGACAAATGGCAGCCGTTCGCATTTCGAGATTGCGTTCCCCCAGGCGCCAGAAAAAGGTATAAAAGGAGGCCCCCGTCCCAGCAATTGCCTACTCCAGGGACTTCCAGCGCGACACCAACAAGCAGCCAAGTGGGCCCAATGTTGCCTCCAGCTCCTGAAGCGTTACCTCAAAGGGTACAAGAGCCAGAAAAGTCAACTCCTGAGGTGGCCCCCCTAAAGGAAAAGGCGCCAGAAGAGTCAACCGGTGGAACGGCCGCAACAAGCATTCTTCCGTCAAAACCCAGGTACAAGTTTACCGTGGGAACATCGTTGCCTGCCGCCCCAACCTCCTCTGCCTCCTTCGAACCAACTGCAGCTCCAGAAGAAAAGAAGAGGAAGAGGAGCGAAAAGGCCAAGCGGCCTAAGGAGTCTGCGCAGCAAACGGCCGCAGCACGGACAGGGACGGCCGCGCCGGAAATTATCTCATTGGACAGCCCCGGGAAAGAAGCAGAAGCTTGGGCTGCAGGCGTCCTTCAATCAACGGCTCAGGCGGAGCCCGCAGGTACGTCCTCTTCCTCGGTTCCCCAAATCCCAGTCGGCCCTGCCGTAACACCGTCCCCCACTGTATCAAGGCAAGCCCTAGTTGCATCCTCTTTGTCTCAAACCACCCAACCCTCCCACAGTCCCCATTCCTTCGATCAGTTCGCCCAAGACCCAAATGTTTTCCAGACCCTCAGTCAAACCCTAGACCCCTCGCCCGCGGCCAGTGTCGAAGCGGTGCCTACATTGCCGCGCCGCTCACCTCCCTTGTTCAAAACCCCGCCTACACCTTCCACTCAGCCGCTCGCTTCCCCTAGGACCCGGTCGCCCTTAAAAGCGACCACGCCTTCTGGAATATCTCCTGCTTCACTGTTTGCAGGAAGAATGCCGCAACAAGACTTAGTCTCGGCGTATCCGATGCTGGCGGAGCTTGACTTCATGGGAGAACAGCTGCAGATCACAGATGATCAGCCTCTGGCAGCGAAGGCCGTAGGGTGTTCCGCCTCTTTCCTCCAGGGCGTCAAACGGAGAAGAGCCGAGGAGATAGCTGCCCCGGTGAAGCGCACCAAGTTCGACTTGGACAGGAGAGTGCTGCGAACTGAGAAGTTGATCCCGAAAGTGAAGAAGCCTCTCCGGGAAATGACCGAGGCAGACTATGAACACCGAGTCAAGGAGAAGAACTTTGACGATATAAACGAGGAATACGAAATCAACGGTATTCGTCGCAGAACTGACAATCTCCTTGTCAAGCGACTCGAGAATCAGGAGACGCTGTTTCGGCTGCAAAATGACTCAAGGCAGCTGGAGGAAGATCTGGCTAGGGCCACCGCGCGGCTGGAGTCTGCCCAGCAGGAAATCAATGACTTGAAAGCACAGCTCGCCGCCTCTCAACAGGAGGCTACAACGCAAAGAAAGACGGCCGAACAACTGTCAGAGGAGAAGAAGGCAGCGTTGGAGCATGTCTCTCAGCTGCAGGATTCGTTAAGGCAGGCTCAATCTCAGCTCGAGGAGAAAACGTCCCAGACGGCGGCCTTTTCGAAGAATAAGGTCAAAGAGATGCGGGCTGGTTTGCTGCAGGGTTGCAGAGCTAACGTCGTCAGGTCCATATCCGTCCTGGATTTCGCATCCAGGATCCAAGAAGTATCTGCCCAGGGAAAGCCTGTGGTAGAGGAGGCCGAACACCAAGCGAAGCAGTGGCTGGACTTGGCAATAAAAATTGAGGAGTTCGCGCGCAAAGGCCTCCGATTTCCCCCAATGTCCCGAATTGCCTTAGAATGGGCAGATGCAAGGGTAACCTTGCACAATTATTTTGAAAAAACAAGGGCCGCCAGGAAAATGCTGGACGCATTGAACCACGAAATGAACATTTGCCTGGCCCCCTTCAACGCTCTTTTTGAGCTCGGATGCCCGAGCTTCGTCAAGGATGGGGAGTTTCTCCCCCTTGAGCAGGTGAAGCTGAATTGGCTGTCTTTTGAGGCAGACACGTCAGAAATTGACAGCTGGGCCGAGCCAGTCCAGGAAGCTCAGGTCACTCAGATGGTGTCGAGGTATTGCAAGATCAACACCTCCCTTCAGGAGTTGGGAGAGAGATACAACACCATCGACGTGCACGCGGTTGCAGCATTCAGAGCAGCGCTGAGAGATGTCAGCGATTTAGGGCCCTTTCAGGCAGCAGCCTGGGACCAGGCCAAAGCTGCGTACAACCATGTCCGTGAGCGGGAGGGTGACAGTGGTGATCATTCGGATTCAGAAAGAGGAGGAGAAACAGAAGAAGAAACTGCCGAAAGTGAATCCGAAGAGGAGCAGTTACCCAAGAAGGGGCCGTCAGAGCAGCGGAATGCAGGGGAAGGGAGTTCCTCTGCGCCCAAAGGATGAAGGCCTGGTTCTTTGCGTCGAGGCGAGCTCGACACCCCGCGAGCCGCCAGGAATGTTGCCACATTTTGCACGGGGTGCCATGTTTTCAAATTTTGTAAGTATGCTGCTCTCCCTTCCCTCCTCCTCCTTTCCCTTTCTCCACTGTCCCCTTTCTCCCCTTCTGTCAGCTTCATTTCCCCTTTTTCCCCTTTGTACTTTCTCTGGTCAGATTCCCAAAACAGAGCAAACATTCCCTGAAAATTTCTAAGTCTAAGAGCGCAACCCGACTTCGCAGCGAAGTCGGGGTGCGCCCTTAAGTTCGAGCGCACTCGGGAATGCGAAGTGCGGAAGAGGACCGAAAAGGAGCGAAATTTTGGCTAAGTACAGAGCGCAACCCGACTTCGCAGCGAAGTCGGGTGCGCTCTCTTTCCTGTGCGCACCGGGAAGCAGCGGATCCGAAAATCGGCTAAGTGCCAGAGCGCAACCCGACTTCGCAGCGAAGTCGGGCCGCGCCCTCATTCCCGTGCGCAGTCTAAGCAAAGGCCAAAATGACTAAGTGCGGAGTGCGCAACCCGACTTCGCAGCGAGTCGGGCTGCGCCTCTAGCTTGTGCGCACTTGGGCAAGATCTTTCAAGCAGCCCAAAAACAGTCTAAGGCACGGAGGCCTCCCCAACTGCGCCGTTCCCCACTTGCGCTGTCCAATTGCGCTCCGATTCCGGCGAAGTAGGACACAAAAGAGAGACTGCCTTTCAAGGCAGATGCGTCCCTCATCAGAATTTGACAAGTGTCCAGCCTCGGGATCCGAGCCGAGATGTGATGGGAAAAAGGACAAGCGTGGGCCAAATTATCTACCGCAGCTACCCTCATTTAAGCTGACGCAAAGTTCCATCTACCGCAGCTACCCGCATTCAAGCTGACTCAAAGTTTCATCAACCGCACTGCCACGTAGCTGCCAAGTTTTCAGGTGGACCTTGCTGCAAGTACAGTCCCTGTCTGCAGGAGTCAACATCAGCAGCTCTTTTGCCGCTTTTGTCAGCTTTTGTCAGCTATTGTCGGGTCTGGGATTTTGTGCCCAGGATTGTAATCGGGGGGAATTGCGCTATAAATAGCCGCACCACATCATTGTAAAGGGTGGAAGGGGGATATCCTGCTAGGGAACCATTGTAGCTATACGTTTGCTTCTGAATGCAAGATACACTTGGCTCTATTTTGCTGTTATCATTCTTTATGCTGCCTTTACTTAGCATTTCTGCCTCATGTTGCTTATTTTATTGCTTACTGTTATTCTGCTATCTGGATACCGGTATTTGATGATTAAGTATTCCTGGAATGCATAGATAGAGGATACATAGGATGTATGACAGTTGTAGTTTCTGTAGTGTATTCTGTATTTAATTGCTGTTAGTAGTGGTGATTGATCGTTGTCGTGTTGCTTATCCTCCCCACCCAACTCAAATCATATTTGTATTTCTTTCCGCATTTTTAATTCCTTTCCTGCACTCTGAGCTTAAAACATCCGAGAAAACACATAGGAAGCCGGCCTTCTCCGGAGATTGGCACGGAAGGCATTCCTTCCTTCCGGCCTTTCAATCTGGTGGGCGAATCTAGGGCGCATTTCACTAAATCCTTTCCTAGTGGCAGATTCGTAACCAACAGAACTAGGAAATATCTTTAACAGAAAGACAGATTGGGAATGGTTTATGATAATTTTGCTTGGATATGGTCTACTTGACATAATAGCAGATCTCATGTTTTGATATTTTGATAGAAATGGCCCTTAATAGAAGCCATATATATATAACGACTGAATATTATGTCCCATATTACTCATTTTTACTTAGTTGGATTTCCTAAGATACAAAATTGTACTAGGAACTTTTTCTTTCGTGCAATTAAAATTAAATTGTTTTTGTCAAAATGTTTGAAGTTTGTTTTAACATTTTTTTTTCCATGGTGTGGTAACTAGTTGATTATTTATTATTTTACCTTATTTGACATTATTGTTATGGATCATCTCACATGGACATCTGCACATAGCATCAAAATGCAAGACAACAATGCTTGACTACGATAGTCCCACACACAAACTGCGTAATGTTAATGCTAAATTGCTCTAGAACAGATGGGGACCATTACCAAGCCACAACCAAATATGGTTAGTCCTTGTTTTTCATTGCTATGCAGACTATACTAATATAGGAGTCTAAACAAATCTTGTGCATTGTCTAACCTGTATAGGATATACTGACAATAATTTGTAAATACTGTTAGTACAATTGTAAAAGCTACTTCAATCACACATTATCCTCTATGATAACTTATTGGTGAACAACAATGAAAAATATTGCTATAGCACTAAGCACAATTCTCAAGTGTACCCAAATGAATATGGCCTTAAATGTCCCTTGGGAAATCTTTTTATCCTTGTACATATCGCCATATATGACTATATGTCTCAACCTAAGTCATATCTTTTTGTGTGTTTTATACAAGATAATCGAATTTTTGGAAAATTTCAGAGTTTTGAAATTAAGTTTGCTGCATTTTCCTTTTTTATAATCTGCATAGAATGTTTTATATTGGAGGAAATTCAAAAACTTAGTCTTACTCAAAAAAAAAAAAAAAAAAAAAAAAAAAAAACTTAGTCTTGACTTTTAAATGTTTTAGATTCATTTGTCAAAAAGATATTTTTAATATTGTGATTTGAAATGCTTTTAAAATTTCAAGTTTTGATCAGTTATCATGGTTTGCATGTCTTAACATGTTCTTCATCAAGTATTGAACTTTTTAGAAAAATATTCCATTTTTTAATGTTTTCTTGATTTATTTTAAATTTAGAAATTTAAAATAATTTAAAAACAGCAAAACCGTACTAACAGAATTCATTACGATTCTTTCAGGAATTTTACTCAGTCACTTTCTTTTTATTTTATTCTTGCTGAACACAAATACAAATTTGAGCCTTGTGACTTAGGTTTTGATTGAGATCAAGGCGTTCAATATTTCACAAGGGATGACTTCGGCATTTCAACACAAGATCGACTGATTAAAATCTCTATAAGTGAATTTTGTCGTCTTGATTAGGATCAAAACCTATTAATATCTTCACACAACCTCCTATGAGCATCTTGGTTCATGACAACCCACAAACATTTCGATTGGGTTTAAAGTTTAAACCAACTGAACAAAGTACATCACCTTTTATGATACAACAATGAACAGATACGATAGCTGAATCACTATATTCAGTTAAGCCTCAGTACAACCATTAACACTCAATAATAAGAGTCAAATTGCATTTATTCCCTGATCTAATCAAACATTACAGTTAAAGCAACATTTAAATCCCATGTCAAAAACATTACAACACTCAGACAAGGTCAGTGGTCATCTTATCTTTTAAAAAGGAATTAAAATATATACTGTAGCAGGTGAGTCATCAAATAACAGTCTATCTAGCCAATGGTAGTCAATTCTGGTTGAAAGGACATAAGAATCCTGTCAATAACAGTAAAACTTGTCAAAAACAAGGGTAGGTCAGTTCTGGCAACTCTTGGCATCTTCCAGGGATTTGCTGATGCCAACAATATAAGCTGCTTCCTATTCACCTGTTTTGTTCTCAACTTCCTCATTGATGAACAAAGAAATTCCCACAAAATATGCATTTAAAAGGCTCCATTATGAAAATGCACAAGCAGTAAATAAGGTTTATTAGGGTTGATGTGGCATTCATCAACCCGATTAGCTATATAAGGATAATTAATATTGTCCAAACGGCTAGGATGGCTAAGAAAGAGTTTATCCACTTTTATACTCAAATATTGGAGATTTCAATTTCAGATGTAATGATGATGTCATTACGAAACTATAAATTAGTTATAATATATCATATCTTCTTCTTTGTTCTACATTGAGTACTTTGTTTTGTCTCTGGTATTGGGATTTTGTTAAGCAGCTCGTAATGTAGCTTTTCTTGTGGCCATAACAGTGATTAAAATAATTTAGCACACGTGATAATGCTTAATTTCTTTCATGTGCCTCTAATCACATTTTGTGTCCCTTTTGTAGACTTTATAGTTTAGTTGTTTAAATTATGTTCTTAGCTCATTGGATTTGTTTAAATTATGTTCTTAGCTCATTGGATTAATTTGCATTGCCTGCGACATCCTTTGTAACATGAAAATTCCCCCCTACCAAAAAAAAAGACTAACTTAAGATGCAGTCATCAATAACATTTGGTACACAATAGCATCACAAGAGTTGATTGAATATTTTGAAGCATTTGGAGAGCAATGACAACTATTTCACACATGAAATATTTTCCACACTAACTTATAGAAGCTGGATATAGGACTCTGTTCCAGAATCAGAGCGTGGTGTGGTAGGCGGTGTTCAAAACTCTGTACAATCATTCATGGACTTGATGACTTATGTCATGGGGATGATCATCTCAAATCCTGAGGTAAGTTTCTTTGTAAATGAACATTTCTTCAATAGCCAAATAGCCATCCCCCACATCTACATCATTAAACATGATTGATAAGGGTCTTGAAATACAAATTTTGCCCTTTAAACCATTACTATGTTAGAAAACTCAAATTTTACAAACATGCTCTAATCCTAATGATATTTTAGCTGTGCTATCATCCAATGCTATTATAATTTGCTACTTGTGGTTAATTTATCATTTTAATTTTTTGAGTGTGGTGCTTATTTATTTTGATTCTTCACGCCCACAGGAAATGTATGTCTAGTAACTCAAGAACTTATGTTGGCATAATTCAAATGTACTTATTAAATTACCATTCAAACATGAGGTTTACATAGGTCTTACAATATATTTAAAAAGATGACCAATTTTTAGGGACTTCCTATAATGATTACATTCATTGGTTTTTGTTTCTATGTTTTCAACTAAAGGGGTCGCATGTGCTTTCTTTACATTTTCTGCTCTTGGAGACCTATCAAACTCATTTACAAGTTCCTTATAAGTATCTTTAAGATTGCTAGGGGATGTTAAAGAATGCAAAGACCAACTTGCTTGATTCTTGTTGAACACGGAAATCGTCGGATGAGATTTGCACTTGTAATCATAGTTCAACAAATGGATGGGAAGGGATTACTCTTCCCAACCTCCGACTTCTAACTGAAATATTGCAAAATATAAGCTAAGTAAACACAACAAATCTATTATACTCTTGTTGAGAAAAAGGATGCAAGAAAGTAAGCAAACACAAAAAAAGTAAATACAATCGAGGCTGTAGCAAGATCAGCATTGATCCAATTAGAATATCTAGTAGTGACTGAATAACTTCAATGCATCAAATATTTGAATAACCTGCAATAAAATGAGAGAGAGGACTAATAGGGGGAAGGAGGGCTAGTAGCTAGTGAAGCCTATGAATGGGCATCTTACCTCTCATGTTGCATTAAGACTTTCTTGATGCAAAGAATGAAGAATTTTTCAATGGTATTTCATTCCATTCGTTTGCTGCTAACTTTTGTAATGTAGGCAAGGATACGGATTCCAAGATTGGATCCTCCTAGAGAGTTATCGGAGTTGGCACCAACAGTGTTAAGGTGGATGGATGCAAAGCCATAAACTAAGAAAAGCACTTTGGCAAAAGCATCTAGAACAAAGAAGATATTGAGGACGGATCTACTAGGTGATATACCTAGTGAAGATTCACATGAGGATACACCACCATCGAGGTTAGAGCCGGCCCAAAAGTAGAGGAAGCATAGGAGGCTAGTTTTGGAAGAACCCTCAATCCCCACAACAGACCATAGTGGAGGCAAGTGGCAGAATGGAGCGGGATGTGGAAGAAAGGCAAAAAGGAGTGGTGGAGCAACAACCGGAGATGGAGGAGTCTCTAGAATTGTGCCCATGGACAAGGAAGTCCAAGAAGCTCTGGATGCAATGGGAAATGTACGAGTTGGAGCAACTGAATTTTTGGTAGAGGCCTAGCAACTCGATCTATATGCATCATCGCCAGTGCAAGGAGAGCCACACTTTGAGATTACTTCCATAGTGGAGGAATTACAGACAAGCAAACAAGTCATGCTAGCTATGACACCGAAGAAGGAGAAACCAACGGAGCTAGCTTAGACACCAAAAAAAGGAAAGGAGCCAACACAAGAAGATGCGGGACCTGTACCTGTACCAATACAACAAGGATCAGACTCACATGATAGTGAACACTCCAAAAGATGCAATTTGTTTAGGGAAGGAAATAGCCGAAAGAGGAGATAGTTGGCTAATACGACTCAAAATCCAATAAGAAAGAGTAAAGCAACAACAAAAGCTATCAATTTGTCTGGGCAAGGAGAAGAGCATGTGGTGGAGACCACCACAGATTATGATACGGATGATGATTTAAGTGAGCATGTGCTGATAAAAGTGCCGAACTTCAGACAACCACCTAAGTTGAGAGAGCACATTGATGCACAAGTAAGCAATTGTTTGTGGAAGATATCCGAAGTTATTGACAGATTGCAAATGGAATTTGAAATGAGCTCTATAGGATAGTGGAGAAAGTGGTAGTTGATGACCGAAAATGAGTTGGACAAGTTAGTGAACTGGATCTATGATGGGGAACGGACGATGGAACTTGCCAGCATTCATCAGATGCAGCCTTGGGAGTTAGAGACTGGCGGTATCAAAACCGTGGTTGGGGTACAAACTGCTAGAAGGAACCCAAACATTGTATACAAGACCAACCCATATTTACATCAATGGAAGTCGTAGTTTACTTTGCCCATCAAATGAAAAATATGTGCAATATGTGGAATTGGCACTGGAGTTGTTCTCGGCCTATGCCAAGATCAACTTTTTGGCATACTTAGTGCAGTGTTTAGCTGCAGGTATCAAAAATTTGTATAGTGTAGGATAAGAGAAAGCTAACTAGCTGCAGACAGTAGAAACTAAATTTCCGCAGGCAAGTGAAGAAGTCGAAGTACAACTAGCTAACTGAAACAACAACTTTAGGGAAAGGCCAAAGAGGTTGAGGAGAAGACTAAGGAGGTCGAAGAAAAGAAAAAAAATATTGAGGAAAAAAATGCAATGATAACACAACTGAGATCCGAGTGCTCAATCAAAGAGCAACTATGGGAAGCTAAGACAAAAGAGTTGGAGCACAAAGACCAGTTGATTGTGGAACAAGATGAGCAAATTGTAACACTAATGCAAGGGACTGCAAACGAGGCCTTCACAAAAAGGGAGGAGGAGATTTTGACAAAGTTGGCAGAAATGGAACAGAAAGCCAACCATTTTGGTCTAGAATGGGCCAAGTTCTACAATTTCGCCAAGAGACTCAAGGACGAGAAGGAGGCCCTGAAATTGCAAATTGCTGAACTGGGATGAGTATGTCCCACAACCTCAACAACCAAGTTTGGCCCCATCAGAGTAGAGAAGGAAGTCCATGAGGACGTTGACCAGTTTAAAGGGGAGGAAAAATGTAGGCACTAGTTCTAAGCAGAAACAAAAATGAAAGTGTTTGCAGAAATGTCCAAGTGTTAGGCACTAAGCTAGTCCAAAAGGGAATAAAATGTAATGCAATGTAATAAAATGAAATGCCAATAATATGTAATGCAAGGAAATGCAATGTAAATGTCATAGCCATCATAACTGAGCACCTAAATAATTGATATATTGTAAAGTGGCGTTATGTCTTAGGAATATAGGCAAGGGGAAACGATTATGTGTAATATGCTACTTTTTTTTTTTTTTTTTGGAGTTTGGTGTGTAATGCAAATTCTGATTTCTCTCTTTGTGTTGTTTCTGTGGTTTTGTATTTTTTTTTGTTTTTGATTGCAAGTAATCAATGCTGGAAATAAAGTAATAGCGGATGTCTAAACTATTGCCTAAACTCTTCACATCACGAAATGCATAACACATAAAGTAACTTATGCTGTAAATTCATGGAAAAGACAATGGAGTATACAGTACTAGGCTTAAATTGAATGACTGTAAAGTCTGATTTCTGATATCCCTGAATACAACTTGAAATGTTTTTTTTTTCCCACACTCACAATGCTGGTTGAGTGATGTAGTATCCTGGCCGCTCTTGTTAGGTGAGATTGCAGACCAAAAATGGGGGCGATTGGCCCATTAAACCCCATGCTACCCCTGTGAACAAAGCTACAACAATCTGGACTGCAATTTTCAGTTCGAATCTCCCCAAAGGATGCTGATCTCCTGGTTAGAGACGGCTGCAACAGGTAATGTTGATAAGGCCGCCCTTAAATGAATTATATTATAGCCTTGAAGAGGAGCGATATCTTCTTGTAGTGCATGCTTAGCTATACAAATAGTCTCTTGGGAACCAACAACAACCCAAGCAATGTCCTCATCTTCCATGTAAGGAACAACAGTCCGTTCACCATCAAATGCAGTCATTAAGTCAGTGATAGCGATCCCAGAATCATGAGGTATTGCAACCCATACAACATCAGCCGACCCTCCATCAAATGCAGCCTTCATATTGTCTACAGCTGCCACTGTTTTACCTTCATTATGAGCGCCAAAAGTTGAAAAGTATGATGTGCATAGCTGTCCAAACAAAGATTTACCATCAGCCAATAAATCAGTACCTAAAACTTTAGAAACAGTCCCATCTTCGTTCATATTGGTGTGTTTAGGAACAGCAGTAGCTATATTTTCATGTGCAGCCCTTAAATAACACCCTGTAGCTTCCAATTTGTCATCCACATACAAAATATCATTCTTCAATTGTTGGCTCCTGGTCATACTGTGGAAACAGTCCATAATTTTTGTGTCATATTGTGCATACTGAGGTGTCATCAGCCATTTACCTTTTACTTCATACTGCTGCTCTTTACCTGTTATGATGCCCTCCATCATTCTGATTGAAACATTGGGCCCATCTTTGATCCCCTTAAGAACAATCTCACGCCCCTCATGCAAAAATCTTAATTCCAACTTCTTGTAATTACTTGTCACATCTCCAAGATCAAAGAACCATTGTGCTCCAAGCACTACTTGAGAAAGACCTCCCATTGGATAAACATAAAAATCATGAATAACTTTGTAATCACCCATTGTTACTTCTAATTGCTCTACCACCCTATTACATGATGAGAGTCCCTTTCCTGTAGCAACATTAAATGCTGGGAATGTTCCTGTTTTGAGTTGTTTTTTAGCTACAAAATCCTCATCAACAAAATTATGTGTAGCCCCTCCATCTATCAAAATTAGCACATCCTCACCTAAGACTTTTCCTGGGACTTTTATAGTAAAGAATTGGGGTACACAATGAAGAGTTGCCAAAGTGACAAGTTGAGTTGAATCATGAGATGACTCACCTTTTGGTTGTCCTTTATGTTCACCTTTTGGTTGTCCCTTGTGTTCTTGCTCCTTTATTTCCATTTCAGCTGAAGAATATGATTCATTATCTGAGTCACTATCTGATTTCACCTCAATGTAGTGAATCTCTCCCTTTCCCAAGCATCTATGATTAGGCTCCCAAGGTTTCTTACAATTGAAGCAAAGTTTTTTCCTTCTTAATTCATTTCTAGTAGCTTCATCCATACCTTTTGTGAATGGTGTTGGAGCTGGAGGTTTTTGTGGCTGAAGTGTGGCTCTCTCTTCAGGTGATTTCATCTTGCTCCATGGTTTGGATGTCTCTTCATGCCTTGACCTCTTTGGTGATAATCTAGATTTTGAAGATGTGTAAGGCTCAAGAGTGTGCTCAAGCAAAATGGCCCTTTTTATGGCCTCATGAAGTGATGGAGGAGAGAAGGATTTGACCAAACCCCTTAAGGGTTCCTTTAAACCATCCAAGAAGAGATAAATCACCCTCTTGGGTGAGATGTCCTGCACTATCACTGAAATTCGCTCAAACTCCTCTATGTATGTGGAGAGTGAATCTGTTTGTTTTAAGGCTGTCAACTCCCTGAAATACTCCTCATCATCCTTCTTCTCAAATCTGTCCAGGAGTCTCTGACTAAACTCATCAAATGTTGTAATCTCATCATGCCCTTGAGTAATCAAGCCATTATGCCACCAATCATAAGCTTTTCCTTCTAAATTCAGCGTGGCCAACTGTAATGCATCATTTTCAGCTATGGGGTCAAGTGTAAAGAAGGTTTGGAGTTTTTGTAACCATGCCCTGGCTGATAATCCATCACTCCCATTGAATGTGGGAACCTGCATTTTCTGCTGTAATTTCTTTTTGGGCCTTGTTGGCTTTGTACCTCCAACCTTTTTGCCTTTCATCTGAATGTACTCATAAAATTTCACTGCACTGCGGAAAGCCTCAGATTTCAGCTGATACTCAGCGAATAATTCCTCCAAATCATCATCCTCCTCAACATTGGGTTCTTCTGTTGGTTCCAAAAACATGGGTCGAGAAGGTTTCTTTAGTGGAGTGCGAGTAGATCTCACACTACCCTGCTCAAGTGCAACGCCCCTATGTGAAGATTCTGCTTGTCGAACTGGAGATGGTTGGCGTTGATTCACTAGCTGCCGTAGCAAATTGACTATTTCCCCAAATTGCTCAGCTGGATCTGGTGGTGGGGCGTTTCTTCTTTCTTCCATTTCTTGAATTTCCTCTGCTTCTTCTTCAAGTGCAATATCCTCTAGGGTTTCCTCCCCAGCTGGAATATTTTGATTCTGCTGGTTTCTTCTGCCTCTAAGATGATACTGATAGCGTATTGGAGGTCTTTGGTTCATAGAAACCCCAAAAAAATTTTCTGACTTGCCAGGATGGTAGATCTGCTGGAAATATTCAATACCCAGAAGATGGAAACCCTAGATCTGAATTTCTCACCACAAACCCTAACTCAATCCTCCACAGGATGGCAGAATCAATGCTCTGATACCACTGTAATGACCTAATTCTGAAAATAATGCTAAACCCTAGCAATCTTGCAATATTTTTTAAAGCAATATAATATTTATTTAAATAGAATTCAGATCTATAATTTTTAAATCACAAAATTACTCAAGATTTGCCAAGCAACTCCAACAATACGATTTTGTATTAAATCTGAAATGCATAGACAATTACATGAACAGTTCTCAAAGAGATCACATGAAACAACTCACAAAACATGAAATCTGATTGCTAATGCTGGATAGAATACCCCAGATGGGACGTGGGGGTCTTGAAGCACCACAATGATGGATTTAACATCAGAAATCTGCTGATATGCTGCCAGCAATGGGACGTTGGGGTCTAAGACTGTCAATCTGCTGATTCTGACCTCTAACTCCTGAAAATCTGCCCTCAGAATAAGGACGTCAGCCCCTGAGGACTGTCAATGGCTCCCCAAACCTGATGCCAACCCTATTTCTCCCTCAAATCACTGAAACAACCTCACACAAGTGCAACGTCCACCCTGAATTGCTGCAGTCTGATCCTAGGAGTGGGACGTGGGTCTTGAAGTGCTGCCAATACTGCCAATGATGCTCAAAACAGGGACGTCTGCCTCCCTAGGGCAAAATATGCTCTCAATGCTGCCAAATTGCTGATGAGACTCAGGGGTTTCGTCCTTTGCCTCTGATCCAAGAGGGTTTTCGTCCTCAGGGATTAGCTCCTGTAGGTTTTCGTCTACAAGAGTGTTGTAGATGACTTCTCAGCCACATACAAGAGAAAATACTCAAATTCAATATTCATAGATGTGCAAATGAAAACCCTTCTTCTCTTTTTATAGGCAAATATTCTATTTCTTCGTTGAGAAGCACTTTTTATTTTCTCTTAATAATATAATAAAATAATATTATATTTTCCTAATGTGGCATTCACCCTTATTTCCCCTTTTATTATTTTTTATATATTTTTTTATTTTTATTTATCTAGAGCCACATAAAAATACTATCACACCACACCACACTTTGTACCATGCTAACAATAAAAATGGGGACATTATAGTATTGAATAAATTCATTGTGGTCATTGTTGGTTACGAATCTGCCATGAGGAAAGGATTTGTTGTTAATGCGCCCAGATTCGCCCACCAGATTGAAAGGCCGGAAGGAAGGGATGCCTTCCGTGCCAATCTCCGGAGAAGGCCGGCTTCCTGTGGGGTTGTGTTAAGATAAGAGTGCAGGAAAGAGATAAAAAGTGCAGAAAGAGATAAAGAGTGCAGGAAAGAGATAAAAGTGCAGAAAGGGATTCCAAATGTGATTGGAGTTGGGTGGGGGGAATAAGCAGCACGGCAACGAATCAATCACCACTACTAACGACATTCATCTACAAACACACATTGAAACTACAGCTATCAGCGATCCCATGTATCCTCTATCTATGCATTCCAGGAATACTTGGCCACCAAATGCTGGAGTCCAGAGTTCAGTACAACAACAAGCAATGACACAAGAAACATGAGGCAGAAATGACAAGGAGAGGCAGCATGCAAGATAAAAGACAGTAAGCAAAGCCAAGTGTATGTCTGTATTTGAGGCAAACGCACAGCTACAATTGTCCCCTAGCAATATATTCCCCTTCCACCACCTTTTACAATGAATTGCATGGCTATTTATAGCCTCAAGTTCCCCCCGATTACATTCATGGGCACGAAGTCCCAGACTAGACATTAGCTGACACAAGCGGCTGAAGAGCCGCTGATGCTGACTTCTGTCGGCGAGGAATGTACTTGCGACATGGTTTCCCTGAAGGCTGTACAGCTACGTGGCAGCGCGTTGGGTCAAATCTTTGGTCAGCAAGAATGCGGGTAGGTGCGGCAGATGGCACTTCACATCGGCTTAAATGGTGGTAGTTGGCGTAGATAGTGCAGCCCATGCTTTGTCCTTTTCCCGGTCAAGTCTCGGCTCGGATCTTGAGGTTGGACACTTGTCAAATACTGATGAGTGACACACGGCTGCCTTGAAAGGCAGTTTATCCAACTTCGCCCGAGATCTGAGCGCTGTCGGGTTGCGCAGGTAGAAAACAGCGCAGTTGGGAGGGTCTTCTTGCCTTAGTCATTTTTCTGGGCCTGCTTCCCCAACTGCGCACCGGTCAGGGGGCGCACCCCGACTTCGCTGCGAAGTCGGGTTGCGCACCGGCACTTGCTGTCTTCTCCGCTGTTCGGACTGCGCACCAAAAAGGGGGCGCACCCCGACTTCGCTGCGAAGTCGGGTTGCGCCCCAACACTTAGTTTATTTTCTGCCATGCTGCTTCCCTAGTGCGCCCAGGAAGAAGGGCGCACCCCGACTTCGCTGCGAAGTCGGGTTGCGCCCCAGCACTTAGTCAATTTTCGCTCATTTTCTTGTTTTGTCACACTTCGCACTGTCCCTACTGCGCTCCAACTGGAGGGCGCACTCCGACTTCGCAGCGAAGTCGGGTTGCGCCCTGACACTTAGCCATTTTCAGGGAACACTTGCTGGAAAAACTTTGAAAAACTGAAAATATGGCACCCCGTGCCAAATGTGGCAACATTCCTGGCGGCTCGCGGGGTGTCGAGCTCGCCTCGACGCAAGGACCCAGGCCTTTATCCATTGGGCAACAGAGTCACCCTCGCCGTCCTCTTGATACTCACTGCCGGCAACAACCTCTTTCTCAAACCCTTGGCACCCATGGCCCTCCTAGAACACTAAAAAAAAGAACCGCATAAACTAAAATAAGAAAACAACTAAAACTTTGCATACTAGCCGGATTATTTATATTATTTACACAAAAGTTTGCAGCATGATTGGCATGCCGCCAACACAAATCTTGCTTTGGTTGCCTATCCGGTGAACCTGCAGTGTCCGGACCAGATCTGATTGTACTTCAGATGATCTTTGAAGTCCGGCTGGCCTCCCAAAGTTTGCCAGGTTGCGAACATGGTGCAACGTGGCAGGTTATCATTCATGTCGGTACCCATACAATTGATGAACAATGTGGCAAGGAGATTTGTCAGACGGAAGCCTTCTTCGGGTACCGGTTGCGGTGATGGTTGGAGCCAATACCACCGCTCTAGAGAGTCCACCACCTGTGGGCTCTCAAGCACGAGTTCCTCCAACTCCTTGGCCCGTCTCCCGATGGAAACTGCAAGCAACCATATTATTCATCATTTGGGCGGTGTTTGCATATTCCCACCGGTGACTTTGGACGAGATCTGCCTCTTGAGCTCCACACAGCTGCATTCTAGGGCTTTGCATATTATGAGGGATTTGCCCTGGTGATTTTGCCAGATGAAGGCAAGCCAGAGATTCACCAACTCGGGCTTCCATATTTCAGCTCAGTCAGAGTCGCCAGGTGATTTTTCCAGATGAAGGCAAGCCAGAGATTCACCAAACTCGGGCTTCCTGAAAATATGGAGACTGTAGGTGAACATTCATTTCTCCGCTTGTGAGGTCAAGGCTGCTCACCAAACCTTGATTCCTCCGGGGTGTCTTCTATTAGCTTAAAAAAAAAGGGCGTCTGCGATCAAGAAATCTGGATCTTCAGCTCAGTCAGAGTCGCCAGGTGATTTTGCCAGATGAAGGCAAGCCAGAGATTCACCAACTCGGGCTTCCTTATTTCAGCTTCGGATTCGTCTATGCGAGCTTGGCGGTCAGCCGGCCTGACGCGCTCTCCTGGAGCGGCAATGTCAATTTCGTAAAGGTCAGGCTGATTTCCCGGATTCCTTGCTCGCCACCTTCTCGTTTGCATGAAGGCGTTAGGACCGGTCTTTACGGACTCAGAAAGTATTCAGGTTCGTGCAGAGTCGCCAGGTGCTCTGATTTTTAACAGCAATGAAGCGAGCACTCGTGCTTCGATTCTGTTTGGGGGTGGGAAACTACCATGTCCCACCGGGCGTGCTAGAGAAACTGTTGGTTACGAATCTGCCATGAGGAAAGGATTTGTTGTTAATGCGCCCAGATTCGCCCACCAGATTGAAAGGCCGGAAGGAAGGGATGCCTTCCGTGCCAATCTCCGGAGAAGGCCGGCTCCTATGGGGGGTTGTGTTAAGATAAGAGTGCAGGAAAGAGATAAAAATGCAGAAAGAGATAAGAGTGCAGGAAAGAGATAAAAGTGCAGAAAGGGATTCCAAATGTGATTGGAGTTGGGTGGGGGGAATAAGCAGCACGGCAACGAATCAATCACCACTACTAACAACATTCATCTACAAACACACATTGAAACTACAGCTATCAACGATCCCATGTATCCTCTATCTATGCATTCCAGGAATACTTGGCCACCAAATGTTGGGGTCCAGAGTTCAGTACAACAGCAAGCAATGACACAAGAAACATGAGGCAGAAATGACAAGGAGAGGCAGCATGCAAGATAAAAGACAGTAAGCAGAGCCAAGTGTATGTCTGTATTTGAGGCAAACGCACAGCTACAATTGTCCCCTAGCAATATATTCCCCTTCCACCGCCTTTTACAATGAATTGCATGGCTATTTATAGCCTCAAGTTCCCCCCGATTACATTCATGGGCACGAAGTCCCAGACTAGACATTAGCTGACACAAGCGGCTGAAGAGCCGCTGATGCTGACTTCTGTCGGCGAGGACTGTACTTGCGGCATGGTTTCCCTGAAGGCTGTACAGCTACGTGGCAGCGCGTTGGGTCAAATCTTTGGTCAGCAGGAATGCGGGTAGGTGCGGCAGATGGCACTTCACATCGGCTTAAATGGTGGTAGTTGGCATAGATAGTGCAGCCCATGCTTTGTCCTTTTCCCGGTCAAGTCTCGGCTCGGATCCCGAGGTTGGACACTTGTCAGATAATGATGAGTGACACACGGCTGCCTTGAAAGGCAGTTTATCCAACTTCGCCCGAGATCTGAGCGCTGTCGGGTTGCGCGGGTAGAAAACAGCGCAGTTGGGAGGGTCTTCTTGCCTTAGTCATTTTTCGGGCTTGCTTCCCCAACTGCGCACCGGTCAGAGGGCACACCCCGACTTCGCTGCGAAGTCGGGTTGCGCACCGGCACTTTGTTGTCTTCTTTCGTTGTTCGGACTGCGCACCAAAAGGGGCGCACCCCGACTTCGCTGCGAAGTCGGGTTGCGCCTCAACACTTAGTTTATTTTCTGCCATGCTGCTTCCCTAGTGCGCCCAGGAAGAAGGGCGCACCCCGACTTCGCTGCGAAGTCGGGTTGCGCCCGACACTTAGTCAATTTTCGCTCATTTTCCTGTTTTGTCACACTTCGCACTGTCCCTACTGCGCTCCAAGCTGGAGGGCGCACTCCGACTTCGCAGCGAAGTCGGGTTGCGCCCTGACACTTAGCCATTTTCAGGGAACACTTGCTGGAAAAACTTTGAAAAACTGAAAATATGGCACCCCGTGCCAAATGTGGCAACAGATCATATCTCCAAAGTAATCAACAATATCATATAGAAATGACTATTAGAGGGGAAAAATGTACAACTACTAGTTCCATGCATTCATAAATTAAAGTTTGTAGACACAATCATCCATGAATGTCAAGCACAATTCTTTGTTTTATTGATCTCAAAGTGTTAAGTACAATGATCTTTAGAGAGTAGCTTTGGTATGCTGGGTAGCCAAAAGACCCTTACAATGAGAATCATTCTCTTATTTATACTTGAAAAGTAAAAACCTAATCTAATTTTGGACTAGTAGTTCACAATCTCATGTGGGCATAACGCCCAAAAATAGACACACAACTCAAACGAGGTGTTAGTTGCTTCAAACAAGGCACTCTAGGAAGCAGGGCATGTCGGTGGCTTCGAGGGGAGCACTCTAGGAAGTTGCTTTTGTTAGGAGGCAAAGTGAATATCCAGATCTCCAATGTTCTTCGGAAAAGAGGTGCATGGCGGTGCAGTTTATAGTGATCCTTCCCCATGCGCAACCGTACTTTGGGAGAGGAAGCCAGGGCACTCAAAGAACGACTGTTGGCATCTGAAAAAGGAAAATAATGGTGAAAAGTAGTTTCAGCCATTAGCTAAGGCCATTACGGTAGATTCAGGAGACATGACAACATGTGAGGCTTTCTATATCAGCAACAACATATCTGTTCTATATACCTGGGTTTTGGACTTAGGTGCATCTTTCCACATGTCTCCTTAGAGAGACTAGTTTGTCAAATATCAGCCACAGTGATGGGATGGTCTACTTGGGGTGATGATCATCCTTTACAAGTTGTGGGAAGAAGGGACATTAGGATTAGGTTGGACGATGGTAGAGAAAGGATGTTATGTGATGTACGACATGTGCCTGATTTGCGGAAGAATTTGCTCTCAATCAAGATGATGTATAAGCTAGGGTATTCTATCACTTTCGGTAACAATTATTGCAAAATTACAAGAGGAGCCCTTGTAGTAGCAAAAGGAGAATCTTATGGAACCCTATATCGTTTGTGTAGTGATACGGTGACAAACCATGCAACAACAACTTCAAGAAATACTCAGGATGCAGTAATGCTAATGCATCAACGCCTAGACATATGAACGAAAAAGGTTTGAAAATTCTGCATGACCAAGGTATGCTTTCTAGAATTAAGTCTTGTAATTTAGAATTGAGTGAGCACTGTATATATGGTAAAAAAAAGAGGGTTCGGTTTACTACAAGCTCTGGTAAGAGTTTTGATTTTCTACAACTTATACATTCTGATATATTTGGACCAGTCACCACTCAATCCTTAAATGGTACTATATATTTTTTGACATTTATAGATGATTATTCTAGAAGAGTGTTGTTTTTTTTTTCTGAAAAAGAAGTCGGAAGCTTTGGAAAAGTTTAAAGAGTTCAAAGCACAAATAGAAAAAAAGTTTGGGTAAGCCTATTTTATGTCTCAGGTCAGATAATGGGGGTGACTATTGCTCCAAGAAATTTGATAAATTTTGTATGCAAAAAGGAATTAAGCACCAGAAGACTATACCATATACTCCACAACAAAATGGTGTGGCTGAGCGGATGAATTGCACAATCAGGGAACATGCAAGAAGCATGCTCAGTGCATCTAGGTTGGATAAAAGGTTCTGGGTAGAGGCTGTTAATACAGTTGCTTACCTCATTTACAGGTCATCTACAACTGCGTTGGATGGACAAATTCCGAAGGAGGTTTGGTGTGGTAAGCTATGAAGCAATAATGCACGAAAAGATTAAGCAAATGATGATCAATCGAACATTAGGAATTGCATTCAACTTAGAAGCTTAAGTAGGTTACAAAATAGGATTATTAACCATTTAGCATTAGAAGCACTAACGATGATTAATAATAGATTTATTCTAACAACCTAAATATCATAAGATATTTACTTATTAACCTTAGTTAACTAGGAGGTAATTCATAGAATAGTAAATATCTCCTATGGTAGAAAAGTAAATGTAATAACCTATGTAGTATAATGCAATATACTACCTATTTTACCCTAACATCCCCCTTTATTACATTACTTTGATATACAAAGTCTACTTCGAAACAGTTCAAATTTGACACGTCCAAGTGCCTTTGTGAAGATGTCAACAACCTGTTCGTCGGTGGGAATGTATTGGAGCTTGATCCTATGTTTAGGAACTTCATCACGAATGAAATGACAATCCGTGTCAATATGCTTTGTGTGTTCATGATGGACTGGATTCTTGACCAAGTTCAAAACACCTGAGTTGTCACAAAACATGTGAATAGGAAGTTTCTTTGGTAGGCCCATGGTAGCCAAGATGCAACTTAACCATATCGCTTCACACACAGCTCCACGTGCAGCGCGATACTCTGCCTCTGTTGAAGATAAAGCAACCACCTGTTGCTTTTTACTATGCCATGAGACAGGACCAGATCCAAGATGAAATACATATCCTGAAGTTGATTTTCTGTCATCTAGGGATCCAACATAGTCAGAGTCAGTATAACTCTGTAAGAAGGATGAGTTATTCTTCTTATACTCTAGACCATATGCTACACTACCTTGAATGTAGTGAAGAACACGCTTAGCTGCTTTCCAGTGAGAGGCCTTTGGTTCCTGCATGAACCGAGAAAGATAGTTTACAGCATAAGTAATGTCTGGTCTAATATTGGTCAGATAGATAAGGCTTCCAATCATCTGTCTATATAGCGTGCCATCTACCTGTGGTGAATCATCATACCGTGATAACTGAAGCCCTGATTCCATCGGTGTTGCCTTGGGCTTGCAATCAGTCATACGATATTTTTCTACTAAAGTCTTGGCATACTTTTTCTAAGTCACCCTAAGATGATTCTTTTTCTTTTCTATCTCAAGACCAAGACAGTAGTGGAGAATTCCTAGATCTGTCATATCAAATGACTCTTTCAAGTCATCTTTCACGACGTTGATCAATTTCTCTGAATTGCCAGTGATGATCAGATCATCTACATATAATACAAGAATCACTATTTTAGAACCTGTGTTCTTGATATAGAGATTTGCATCAGATGGACTTCTCTTGAATCCGTGCTGCAGTAGGTGACTATCCATTTTAATGTACCATGCTCTTGGGGCTTGTTTGAGCCCGTATAATGATTTGACCAACTTGCAAACCTGTTGCTCATGGCCTTCCTCAACAAATCCTGGAGGTTGAGTCATGTATACCTCTTCTTTTAAGTCACCATTCAGAAAGGCACTTTTTACATCCATTTGATGTAATTTCCATCCGAACTGTGCTGCCATAGCACAAAGAACTCTAATGGTGGTCATCCTTATAGTGGGTGCAAAGGTTTCCTCATAATCAAGGCCTTCCTTTTGAGCATAGCCCTTCACTACAAGACGGGCTTTATGCTTGTCTATGGTACCATCTGCCTTATATTTGACTTTGTAAACCCATTTGCAGCCTATGGGCTTCTTTCCTTTAGGCAAATCTACCAGCTTCCATGTTTTATTCTTCATGAGGGAGTTATGTTTAGCATCCATAGCTGCCTTCCATTGAGGTTGTCTAAGGGCTTCATCAACTGTAGAAGGTTCTGTTGCCACATTCTGCACGGGGTGCCATGTTTTCAAATTTTGTAAGTATGCTGCTCTCCCTTCCCTCCATCTCCTTTCCCTTTCTCCACTGTTCCATTTCTCCCCTTCTATCAGTTGCATTCCTCCCTTTTTCCCCTTGTTCTTTCTTCGGTCAGAATTCCCAAAACAGAGCAAACATTCCCTGAAAAATTCTAAGTCTGAGAGCGCAACCCGACTTCGCAGCGAAGTCGGGGTGCGCCCTTAAGTTCGAGCGCACTCGGGAATGCGAAGTGCGGAAGCAGACCGAAAATGAACAGAATTTGGCTAAGTATGGGAGCGCAATCCGACTTCGCAGCGAAGTCGGGGTGCGCTCTTCTTCCTATGCGCACTTGGGAAGCAGTATCCAGAAAATCAGCTAAGTGTCAGAGCGCAACCCGACTTCGTAGCGAAGTCGGGCTGCGCCCTGATTCCTGTGCACAGTCTGAACAGCGGCCAAATTGACTAAGTGTCGGAGTGCACAACCCGACTTCGCAGCGAAGTCGGACTGCGCCCTCTAGCTTGTGCGCAGTTGGGCAATATCTTTCAAGCAGCCCAGAAACTATCTAAGGCACGGAGGCCTCCCCAACTGCGTTGTTCCCCACTTGCGTTGTCCAGTTGCGCTCCGTTTCCAGGCGAAGTAGGACACAAGAGAGAAACTGCCTTCCAAGGCAGATGCGTCCCTCATCAGAACTTGACAAGTGTCCATCCTCGGGATCCGAGCCGAGATGTGATGGGAAAAAGAACAAGCATGGGCCAAATTACCTACCGCAGCTACCCGCATTCATGCTGACTCGAAGTTTCATCAACCGCACGGCCACGTAGCTACCAAGTCTTCAGGTGGACCTTGCTGCCAGTACAATCCCTGTCTGCAAGAGTCAACATCAGCAGCTCTTTCGCCGCTTTTGTCAGCTTTTGTCAGCTCTGGGATTTTGTGCCCAGGATTGTAATTGGGGGAACTGCGCTATAAATAGCCGCACCACATCATTGTAAAGGGGTGGAAGGGGGATATCCTGCTAGGGAACCATTGTAGCTATACGTTTGCTTCTGAATGCAAGACACACACTTGGCTCTATTTGCTGTTATCATTCTTTATGCTGCCTTAGCATTTCTGCCTCATGTTGCTTATTTCATTGCTTACTGTTATTTTGATACCTGGATTCCGGTATTTGATGATTAAGTATTCTTGGAATGCATAGATAGAGGATACATAGGATGTATGATAGTTATAGTTTCTGTAGTGTGTTATGTATTTAATTGTTGTTAGTAGTGGTGATTGATCGTTGTCGTGCTGCTCATCCCCCCCACCCAACACAAATCCTATTTATATCTCTTTTCACATTTTAATTTCTTTCCTGCACTCTTAGCTTAAAACACTTGAGAAAACCCATAGGAAGCCAGCCTTTTCCGGAGATTGGCACTGAAGGCATTCCTTCCTTCCGGCCTTTCAATCTGGTGGGCGAATCTGGGGTGCATTTCACTAAATCCTTTCCTAATGGCAGATTCGTACCCAACAGTTTCATTTTCATCATATGAAGACATGTAAACCCTCTCCTCATCAATTTCCATATCATCTCCACTTTCTAAATCTCTATCAACAGAAAGCTCTTGAAAATCTGCACAAAGATCATCAACTGAAGTAGATGCTTCTGCCTTTCTCTGTCTAGACATGCTTCGTGTCTTAGGACGATTGAGAGTGAGATCTGGTGGTGAAGTGAGTTTGGAATCTCTCATAGTACTTGTATACCATTTAGGAGGCTTTTTCTGTTGTGGAGGAGTCTGTGGTTGTTGCTCCTCATCTTCCAGGTATACTGATGTAGTGTTAGATGTGAAAGCTTCATCAAACACTACATCTCTACTAACATGTATTTTCTTGGTGAATGGATCTATCAACCGATAGCCTTTTGAGAATTCATCATAACCAAGAAAAACACACTGTAGGATATTTTCATCTAACTTCTTTCTTTTCTCCTTAGGTATGTGCATAAAAGCCTTACACCCAAATACTCGTACATGAGATATGGAGGGTTTCCTTCCACTCCATGCTTCCTGAGGAGTCATACCTTCAAGAGCCCTTGTGGGTGCCCTATTTAGAAGATATACTGCAGTTGTTACAGCTTCAACCCAGTAAATGTGCTCAAGATTGGCTCCCTTAAGCATACATCGAACCATTTCTATAATGGAACGATTTATTCTCTCAGCAACCCCATTTGACTGAGGAGAATAGGTTGTTGTTAACTGTCTTTTTATCCCATGTTTCTGTAAAAATGAGGAAAATTATTTTGATGTGTATTCCCCCCTCGATCTGAACGGAGGGTCTTTATGAAACATCCTGATTCTTTCTCAACAAGCTTCTTGAACTGTTGAAAATAGTCAAATGCTTCAAACTTCAATTGCAAGAAGAAGACCCACATTTTCCGTGAGTGATCGTCTACAAACAATTGAAAATACCTTTTTCCTTCACAACTAGTAGACATAGGACCACACAAATTTGTGTGAACTAACTCCAAAGGTACTTTAGCTCGAAAAGAGCTAGGTTCAAAAGGTACTCTATGTTGCTTTCCCGACAAGCAATCTGAGCACACTGGCAAAGTAGATGAAAGAGTAGGCATTCCTTTCACCATTTGATATTTATTGAGTTCTAGTAAATACCCTGAGCTTAGATGCCCAAATCTCTTATGCCATAGAGAAGTAGCCTCTTTTGTGGTTATTGCCATTGCAGTATGTGTAGAGGTAATTGCATCTAAGATAAACAAACCATGTTTGTATGAACCTGTTGCTATCTGTTTTCCTTTTCGAGTGATAAAGCAACGTTTCTTTTCTTTTTCCACTTTGAAATTGACATTCATGTTATTGTCCAAGATTTATGGAACTGACAAGAGATTATTTTTCAATCCTGGTACATAAAGAACTTTTTGAATTTTACATTCTCCATCTGGAAGGGAGACAGAAACACTTCCTTCTCCTTGAACTCGATAGGTCTGATCATCAGCAATGGTTACCGGTCTACCTTCTTGAGCCTCAAATGTCTCAAACAAGGACTTATCGCCAGTCATATGTTTACTAGCGCTTGAATCTATGTACCAAACAGTATCCTTGTGAGAGGATTTTGTATGTGTCATGAGCACTTTGTGTGCTCGTTCAGAGTCCGAACTAGAATCTTCAGCGACAATGTGTCCCTGTTGCTGTTTATTCTTGTTCTTTGGTTTACCTTTGCCCTTCTTTTGACCTTGTTCATTGGGCGGTTTGTTCTTAAACCAACATCTTTTGGTTTCATGAGTGTCTTTATCACAAATTTTACAATACTGCTTCTTCTTCTTAATCTCTTTGCCTTTACCCTTGTCTTTGTTAGAAGAAGATCCTTTCTGTTGATTCCACTTTTTCTTTCCACTTTGCTTGTTTGATAAAAGTGCATTGTTGGATGCCTCATCTCTTTGGAGTTGATTAGCTTCTTCAGTTTGAAGCAAATTTACCAACTCTACAAAAGTCACTGTCCTCCCAGAGACTTGTAGTGAAGTGATCAACATTCTATAGGAGTCTGGAAGAGCCCTTAAAATGATTGAGGTCAGGACATTGTCTTCCACTTTTTCTCCTAAGGCTTGCAGTTTTTTTTTTATATCTGCGACTCTGCAGAGGAATAGCTCTACGGTCTCTCCAGATTTCATATGAAGAGTATGAAGCTGTGTTTGAAGGTTAAGAATTGTTGATTGATTCTTTCCTTCAAAAATGGTTGCTAGGGCATTCCGTGCCTCCTTACCATTTTTAACTTCACTTATATGAGGCTATATGTCATCAGTAATAGCTAGCAAGATCAATAAGGAAAGTCTTTTATCATTTTTATCATATGTTGTCTGATCTGCTCCTGCTGATGTGGGTCTAGAATCAGTGCCATCCACTATTCCCCACATCTCCTCTACAGTTAAAATGGCTTTCATCTTAGTTTTCCAGGCTGAATAATTTGAACCTTTGAGCAGTTGGCTCTCAGTGAGATACTTATTGATCATGGCCATGGTTAAGGTTTCAAATTGATATGACTAAGATGAATTTATCTTTGCAGTATACCCTCAAAAGAGTATATGAAAGAATTTTAATTTGCTCTTTAAGATATTTAATGGCACCTGCCTTAACACCCTTAACAAGGGATGAAAAGTTTGAGGATTTTAAGCCAAACAAAATAGAGCAAATTAAAGGGGTAGGTTTTGAAAGACTTCTGATTTTGCTCTCTAGGATATTTAATGGCACCTGCCTTAACACCCTTCAAGAAGGATGGAAAGTTTGAGGAAATTAAGCCAAACAAAGAGAGTGAATCAAGGTGTTTGGATTTTGACCTTTGGGTGAGGAGTAAAAAAAATTGACTTTGTTTAACTTGTGCAAGGTGTAGCATGATTGTAGTGAAATTTGGGTTTTGTGAAATGCTTCTTCAATGTTTTATATGATTGTTTAATTGCACACAAAAAACATGATTGTTAGTGCAATATTCAAAACAAGAGAGCAACCCAAATTATTATCACTATAGGTGTCGGATGCAACCGAAAATGCACCTAGTATAGTCAATTTTTAAGAAAAGGTGTAGAGTAAAATCGAGAATGCACCTTTCTTACTTTTGAAATATCCTCCCTTTCTCTTTACAATTTTGCAAAAAATAGAATCGCAAAATATGACTTTTATTCCCTCTTAATTCTTACAAAATTTGAGAAAAAAAAATTCGAGCACTCCTTTCAAGACAAGTCGACACACGACCCGCGTTTGAAAGGCTTCCAGACCAGTCGATACACGACTTTGGTTTTTGTCTTCAACACTCAAGCATAAGGAGCAAATAGGTTCAAAAAATATTTCTCAAGTGTTACAACAAAAAATGTGCAATTTTATGTCTTATATCTCCATTATGAAGGAGAAAACAAAAGCAAATTTTGGATTTTGTTGCAAAGAAAAAATGACCTTTGTCCTTGCCAATGTGTTCAATTTCTTTGATTTGCAATAGAATTTTGAGTTTCTATGTCTTGTATCTCCAAACAATTTGTGAAGAAAACTATAGAACTTTAGAGGAATTTATTGCAAAAAAAAATGAAGGTGTTGTTTGTCTCCTTTCAAAAATCTCCTAGTTCTTAAAAATGCTAAAAAAAATATCTTTTAAAGTTGAATAATTTTTATAATAAAGCTTATTTTTGGAAAAAAAATCAACCATTTTGCTTTAATTGATGATTAAATCCAAAAAAAATACTTAATTATAAAAAAAATACTAAAAAAATATTTAAATCAAGCATAAAAAACTTTAGGAAAAAAAGTTGAGAGAATAGAGTTTAAAACCTTCAAAAAAGAATTTTTGGGCATCGTGCGGGCTCGAAAACGCAACCCGCTGGGCCCAAGGCGTCCGCCTTGGCCAACCAAGCTGCCGGAGGGCTTGGAGCAAAAACCCCGGCGCGTAGTATTTCAAGAAGCCTGCGGGATTCCACGGGACTGCAGTGGGATTTATCCCACATGCATCCCACAGGGGATGCCGAAGGCTTCAAAAGCCGCAGCACGCCCCTTGGGATGTGATTGCCTAGGGGCAATCGCGGTCCAACCCGATACCCATTTGGACGCTGCCATGTGGTGCCAAAGGGTGTGTCGTGTCGTGTCATCCAGTGGCTGTCCGCCATGTGTCGTGTCAAGTCTTCCAGTGGCTGTCCGCCACGTGTCAGTTGAGTCAGGTCGTCCTGTGGCTGTCTGCCACGTGTCAGGTCTGTGTCAGGTGGTCGGTCCAGTCAGCGTCCAGCTCAGCACCTCGATGTGCGTGCAGTCTAGAGTTGTCCGGATCTCTCCATGTGGCATAGATCTGTGCGGATCGAAGGGCCTCCTGCCCTCACGGATGTCGAGGTTGTTGGGGATTGGAGGGCGTGCCTGCCCTCTCAGATCCCGATGTGGTCTGGAGCGTGTGCGTCCAGCTGGGAGGGGAGGGCTCGCTTGCCCTCTCGGCTCTCCCAGTCTGCAGGGGCCACGTCCACGTGGGATCGGGAGGGCGCTCTTGCCCTCCTGACGATCCCGCGTGTAGACTGCAGGAGACATCGCAGGCCGATCCCGTGTGTGGGAGTCAGCGCGGTCCCGATTGGCCAAGGATGGCCACGGGATCACGGGCTGAGAGGCTTCGACCTGAAAAAGTCGAGAGCCTGGCCGTGCGGGCGATCGATCGGATCGCGATTGCCTCGGTGATCGTGTCGGCCGATCGACCCCACAGTGGGCTGCACCCTGGCAGGTCAATTTGACCTGGCTAGCGTTTGGCCTATAACCACTCCTGCCATTAAGCTCGCCTGTCGAGGTGGGTTCGGTGGTTACCAAATGGCACCAACTCGTCCTCCGGGCGAGCAAAAAAAAATGGCTCTGATGCCAATGAAGCAATAATGCACGAAAAGATTAAGCAAAATGATGATCAATCGAACATTAGGAATTGCATTCAACTTAGAAGCTTAAGTAGGTTACTGTTGGTCACAAATCTGCCACAGGAAAGGATTTTGGTATGTATACGCGCCCTAGACCTGGACCAACATTGAAAGGCCGGAGGGAAGAGATGCCCTCCGTGCCAATCTCCGGAGAAAGGCCGGCTCCTTTACTAAACTACTTGGTGTCTTAAGCTAAGAGTGCAGGAAAGAGATAAAAAGAGTAAGGGTGCAGGAAAGAAATAAAGGGAGTAAGGGAAAGAATGTCAATGGATTTTCAGAGGGAAAGAACCAGCAACACGATTACTAGCTAATATCTTGAAGTAGCAGCAATAAATACAAAGAATAAAACATGAATGAACGCCGCACTAGCTTTCCTATGTATCCTCTGGACGAGTTCCAGGATCCTCCTAATCCCTTACGCCGAAATCCAGATTTCAGAATTACAGCAATTAAGAAATAGGTGAATATAGCAGAAACACTATCCACAGGCAGCATACAAGAAGACTAACACAACATTTTCCCCCCTATGTATCCTTCAAGAGAATTCCAGGGTTCTGTCCCCAATCACACACCTAAATCCAGGATTCAGAATTACAGTACATAAATGAAGACAGAATAAAAGAAATAATCACGGAAGGCAGCATACAAGAGAGAAATGAGGCCCAAAGTTCTTGATATTAATCGCAGAAATCAAGTTACAACAGCTTTCTAGCAAAAGTTCTCCCCCCTTTTTCATTACAATTCGTGGGTTTTTATAGAGGACCCGACCCTCTGAGCTATTAATGCACTTAATCCGGAGGTACGCTCTCGGGAACCTGGAAAATCTGCTTCTGCTCCTCCTGCAACTGAGTTTTCACATCCTTTTCCACATTTACCCATTATGGCCGCATTAGCCGGGGAAACCTGCATTTATGGGCCGTTTGACCTGTCCTGGATTTTCCCGGGTGTGGGGCTCGAGTGGGTCCTCGAGTCCCTCTGGCTCTCCTCCGTGATTGATATTTCTTTTCCAGTTGCTACAAATGGGTACCGGGTCTTTCGGACTAGTAAAGGCGTATTTATGAAATACTCGATTGCCTCGGAAAAATGCCCGGCCTAGGAGTGCGTGCCTTTGAGAAAAGCGTCCTCGAATGAGCTTCGCCAAACTCACATTCGGAGCTTCGCTTCGCAACGGACGTGGGCCGAAGCGGGAATGATCGCCTTTCAAAACGTGGCTCCCAATTGTTTATTACTTCGCCAAAAAAACAAGTTGGATGCCGCTTCGCAGGGGGTTCTTGTCCGAAGCGGCGGATAATCGCCAATGGGCTACAAAATGCTTCGCTGCGAACCTTCTTCAAGACAGCTTTTCGGGAGGTTTTGGGCCGAAGTGCGTTCTTGCCTTAGAATATTGCTTTGACTTTTCAAGGGCAACTAATGCTTCGGATGAGGGAGCTTCGCACAAAAGTTGGCCGAAGTAGATGCTTCGCAGCAGCCCAAGGCGAAGTAGATTATGCTTGGAGAAATGGTTCGCCAGAGAGGGGTCCGAAGCGGATGCTTCGCTTAAATCTTAGCGAAGCACTCTCTCAATACTTAGGAATTTCTGCATTTTCCGCTTCGCAAGGTTCTCACCCGAAGCGACTGTTTAGGCTGCTTCGCTAGCGAAGCTTTTTCCATGCCTTAGCAAATCTTGGGCTACGATCTGAACTTTCTTGTTTTCCTTTCTTGGCGAAGCTATCCTTCTTTTTCCCGCGAAGCTCCTAAACCTGGTTTGCTTTGTGGCGAAGCTCTTACACATCCAATTCTATGTACAAGGGGATGACAATGAAAGCCAAAATTGCTGCAATACTTAAAAATGTTCAAAAGCAAGGGAACAAATTCATGAAAACTAAAAAAATACTTTACAAAATTTTGATTTCCATTACCCCTCTAAGCAATGTGACAAAATTGTCAACATTCCTGGCGGCTCGCGGGGCAACGAGCTCGCCTCGGTGCAAGGACCCTCAGCCTTGATCCATTGGGCCAGAGTTGCCTCCAGACCCTTCTCCTTTCTGTTTTTCTGAGGGTGCCTCTGCAGCTATCTCTTCTTCCTCTTCTTCTTCTTCTTCTGGCGTTGTTTCGAGTTGCGGCGGTGGGGGAAGGCGATCACGGATGCGTTCCATGGTTCGGCGAACGTGGGCCCAGGCACCCTTCTGAAAAGGTTCCCGATCTTGTAGTGCTTTAATCAGAATATGGAACCGATCAATCTGCCCTATGTCGGCATATTTGGCTCTCGTGCTCAAATCATTTAAACAAGCCGCGATTTTGCAATATCTAAGGATGAAGTCCGTGACTTGCCCCTCTGTGACTGGCTCCTCCCATTCATCTATTTCTGAAACATCGCTTTCAAAGTTGAGCCAAGCCGGTTTAAGTTCTTCTTTTGTTAAAAGGTTCCCGTCATCATCGGTGAAACTCGGGAAACCTAATGCTGAAAGGTCTTGAAAATATCCCAGCGATGTACGCTGCTCCTGTTCAAACATGTCCATGAGGTTCTTGGCCTTCTGAGCTTTCCTCACTTTGGAGAAGAAGGCGTGGACTGTAGCTTGGACAGTGGACCAATCCCTTGCTGTCCGACTCATGGCGGCGACCTGGAAGTCCTGATATTTGATGCTTTGTACTTCAAAGGCCAAATTGAGTCGGCTTCTTATTTCTTGTATGACTTCGTCCACTATTGGTCCTTTCTGTGCAGCAGCATACTGGGCTTCAGTGATATAGGATAGAATTGACAGGGCACTGGAGGCCCGAGATCTGAAGTTTTTAAGCAAATGCGAGCGGATTTCTTTAATTCTGCCTCTATCAAACAACTCTAAACTCTCCTTCTCATACAACTGCTGCTGCATCTGCAAGATTCTACTTTCGAACTCCTTGGCCTTCACTTCGGATTCGGCCTGTATCTTGCTTTGATTTTCCGTTGCACTCTGCAGTTGGTTTACCTGTTGCTTCAAGGCATCTACTTCCTTCTTCATTTGCTCGCACTGCTTTTCTGTATCTTCCAATTTTGAGCGTGTTCTGGCTAGATCTTCCTCTAACTTAATGTTGGCGCTCTCCGCTTCGTACCGGCGCTGATTGGCAATCTTCGCATGTGTGCGGAATGTCTCTATCCTCACATGCATAGACTCGGATTCATTGTCTACATCCAAGTGCTCCAGGTCCTTGACCTTCTCTTGATAGTCATAGTCAGCAGGGGTCATCTCGTCCAGGGGTTTTTGGACCTTGGGTATCTTCTTCACTTTGTGTAATTTTCCGCTTTTCAGGTCAAATACAGCGCACTTTTCTTCCTTCGCTAGAGAACGCCCCCTCTTTCTCCTTGCCTCCTTGAGCATCTTGTCGGTATTCTGCCGGGCTCGGATCAACTTCTCTGCTAGAGGACGCTCTTTGATCATAGCCAATTCATTTTCAAATGAGGCTGGGTCACCAGCCAAGGGGGTGAACAAGTACAATGACTGTATGGGTGACGCGTCGCCAGTGGGTTCGGCGACAGGTGTGGTGGGGGTTTCGGTGAGCGAAACGATGGCATGCGTGACTGGGGAGCGGGAGTCGGGGTTTGGAAGTGGAATATTGCCTCCGATCTGACCAAATACTAAGGGGATGGTGGTGTGGGTGAGCGAAGTGGTGTTCGTGGACTCGTCCCGGCTTGACGACTCAAACGGGGTGGAGACGTTTATGAGGCCGGCGGGATTGTGAGACAGATTTGTGGTAGCAAAGGGTACTACGCGATGGGGCGACTGTTTAGTTTGACAAATATTTTGGGGAGATTTATTTGAAAGAGGGGAAGACTCTTGGGGACCTTCGGCCGGGACTACCGTAGACACGACTTGGGAAACCAGGGTAGAAGGTGAGGGATGCGTACCTGCGTGCTCTAACAATAGAGCAGAAGCAGCAAATACCTGCGTGTTTGGCTCATGTTCTTTCCCGGCCTCTGTACTTCCGACATCCTTGACTTCTTCTTCAAGATTCTCTTCTTTTTGGAGGAATTCCTCCACATTAATGATGTCCACCTCCGAAACCGTCTCAGTCCTTTGCGACGCTGTCTCTCCGACACCCACCTCAGCTGAGCCTATTGTAGACTGTTCGTTAGAAGCACCTGGAGGTCTGGTACGAGGTCGCTTCGGATGAGAGGGAGGCATTTGGACCTGTTCAAGTCTCTTTCTCTTCTTTTTCTCCTCCTTTTCTTGTTGTTGTGCTGACCCCACAATATTTGTGTCATAACCTCCAATAGGTTCTTTAGGCAACTCCTGTTGTGTCGTTGTTGCCTCCTCTTCTTCTTCCTGCTCGGAAACGTCGTCAATTCTTCTTGGGCTTTCGCCCGAACCTGGGGCACTAGGAGGAACAAAGTCAGCGAAGGAGATGGGCTTCCAAGATCCAGCATTAGCTTCATAAAAAATTGCAAAATCCTTATCCATCTCCAAGAGCCCATATGATTTTTGCTTTCGGCGATGGATTCTCATCACCCACCATTCCTTCAGTTGTTCTTCACTCCAACCCTTTAACTCTCCCCTTAAATCATCCTTCATTTTTCTCCAGAATGCGGAGTCTGGGCCTGGAAAGGGGTGCCGAATCGGGTCATATTCAACCTCCATGGTGTAAAACTCATGCCACGGGGGTAATGTCTTCATTTTCTCCAGGTGCCACTCCAAATCTCTCCCGGTGGGGTTGTTCCGCTGCTCTACTACCTCCGGGTGGGGGCAAACATGGAAGTTTTTAAATCGGAGATGGTCCCTCATTACCCCCAAGGGGTCGTAGCACCACCGCTGAGGGATCTGCAGCAAACCGAAGTCGGCAAGTTTATCCTCTAAGTAAACATGTTGTTTGAGGGCAAAAACCTCAATGACTCCCATCTTGAAGGGGAAATCACACGTGGGTGCCCATTTCCGGCCGTGGCCATAAATAACATTTGTTGCGTCGCTCTGGCGAGCAACCTCCAGTGCGAATTGGTATTCGGAAGGGTGAACAGGTAGTAGGAAGGGTTTCCCTGTAAATCCGAACAGGCGAACCACAAGCCCCTGTGTCAATTGAAAAACATCCCCCTTTTCCTCTTTAACTACCTTATCTCTAAGGCTTATGGGCACCCGAGGGCAAGAACCTTGCATTAGCTGAATAGCAGGTCCTAAAAACTGTTGATTGAAAGCATAATATGACTCCGTCCTCGCCAGGAGGGGAGTCCACTGATATACTGGCAGAGGGGCTCCGTCTTTGCCGCTCGGAGTAATAGCAATATGGGGAAAATGCTTCTGAGTATGATAGAAAAAGAGCCAAACCAAGAAAGAGCAAGGTCCAAAATACTGGCCCGTCCCAGAATTTTTCATGCTAACCAGCCGCGTATGTAAGGTCCGGGCTACCCATTCCGCCCAGTCAAAGAAGACCGGGTTAGTGTTTGGCCTTGATGAGTCCGGAGCGTAAAACTCCCCTCGTGAAATACACTCGGCCAACGACACTTGCCAGGGGTGTACAGAAGCATCGGTAGACAGGCCTGCGACCCACGCAATGATGGAGAAAATATCCGTGCTCTTAAAATCTTTCAGAGGGCGAGGCATTTGAGGCAGCCTGCCTGAAGGAAGCCCGTCCTTGAGGTTTTCACTTAGAAATTTTATGATGTAGCTGGAAGTGGTAAACCTCTCCATTTGTTCGCTCAGAATAACATTACGAACAGAATATCCTTTGGGCGGCCCTTGCTGCGGGGCGAAAGCTTCTTGTACATCTTCCTTTAAAATTGTGAACAATTTGTTACCTGCGACGTCCAGAACCTGTCTGGTGGATGGTTGATAGTTTTGCGCGATAGCATAGACTAACTCGGGACAGTGGTGCGCTGGCGGAGTCAGGTACCAGTATATCTGTGAATAATAAGCGGCGGCTCTTTTGTTCTCTGCAGAAAGTCGGCTTTTCATGAAATCGATGGTATACCGGAGTTCGGCAATGCTCTTCGAAAGTTCGGTGTCCCTTATCTTTTCCCACCCGTCAATAGGTGGTTCTGCGGGTTGCTCCTCCTCTGAATCTTCCCTTTCTTCCATAGCCTGTTTTTCAGGGCGGAGGTTGAGGTCAACCCTCTTGGGTCTATGCCTTCTCTCTTCCTTACCCCTTTTAACCTTTTCCGGGCCGGCTACTTCAGGTTCCTTCCTTTTCTCCTTGGAATTTTTCTTTCCCATTTTGAATTTTAGTGGCAGCAGAACCTTTGACACAGAGAATTCGACGCAGAGAATGGGAGTACTGCAGACTTCTGGCCAGGGCCCTTATACTTGCACTTATCAGCAGGCGAACAGTTTTTCACTGCTACGACTTGGGTTTTATAGCTGTAGGTGGTAACTACCACCATTTATGGCGCCTGCCAAAATTAAATTCATAAATCGGGCTGAAGAGATCGCTTTGCTTTTTTATTGGCTTTGCGGCGGGGTTGCACGCGGGTCTATGTGCTTCGAGGACCTGGCCCGGCTTTGAAAATCTAACTTTTTGCCACCTCGTACCTGGGCACGACTTTTAATCATAACTAAATTCTCTTGGGATACGCCCCGCCACCTTTGCATTAATCCCGCATGCCCTGAACGTTTTCCTAGGTTGCCGCTGGCACACCTCTCGAAGCACGTTTTAAATGCTTCTCGTTTTGCGCCTTATGATTTGGCGAAGCTGATCTTAACAAGGGACACTTCGCGGCAAACCTCCAACGATCCACCAGTTTTCACACTTCGGGCCCGAAGTTGTTTTACTCACGGGATTCGGGCTACCTTACTGCCTCATTGCCTGCTTCGCGGAAGATCAACCCCGAAGTGGGGATTGAGTTGCCTTTTGAGCGAAGCGCGTCTCTTTGTCTCTATCGCGCTTATAGACGGGGAAATGGTTCGCTGAATTTCTTTTGAAAGTCACTTCGCTCGGTCTCCTTTTCGCGAAGCATTTCTCATGCCTTAGGCAATTGGAGGCTTCGGAGAGGTACTTGCATTTGCTTCTCCAGCGAAGCTTGCTGCTGAGCGAAGTCGTTTATATTTGCTTTCTCCTTTGGGATTTGAGCATTATGAGCCATCCCTTGGTATTGGTTGTCGGCGACACGCCGTATTCTGGTCTCAGTCTTCATTTTGATGTTGTTTTGGCCTTCGAGGAGCCTTTTCACGTTTCAACGCCAAGGTGCTTCGCAGCGAACCAACTTGCATCAGCTACTTCGCGCAAAAAATTCCCGAAGGAGGTTCTACTAGACTTGGTGAAGCCGGAGCTCATTGCTATGGCGGTATGAAGCTGCGATCTTCTTCTGGCTGTCTATTTAACCTTTTGAAAGTCTTAAAACAAAGTATATACAAGCGCAAACAACAAGATATTATATACAAAGGTAAAAACTTTAAGGAATTTTTTAATAATTTTTTTTTTTTTTTTTTTAAACGATGGAAGGCCTTCAAATGAAGACCATTTACAGAAATTGGCAAAGTCTGGCCAGCTGTGTCCTTGAGGATAAAGGAGTTAGCTGAATTTACCTTCGCAATCTCGAATGGCCCATCCCAGAAAGCGTCTAGTTTATCATGATTGCCAGGCTTGGCCTTCCAAGAGTCCCACTTCCATACCAGGTCTCCTACTCTGAATGTTCGGGCAGAGGACTTCTTCTTGAACCAATTTCGGGTGATTTGAGCATGTTTTGCGAAGTTCTGGTAGGCCTTATCACGATCTTCCTCCAATTGTAGCAGTTGAGCTAGTCTATCCTCCATGGGACTGAATTCTTCTTCTTCGTTCAACAACCGTAACGCAGGAATTTCTATATGGGTTGGTAAGATAGCCTCCTTGCCGTATACCAGGGCGTAAGGCGAAGTTTTGATCGACTTCTTGACAGATATCCGATCAGCCCACAGGGCTCGATCCAGGAGAAGGTGCCAAGTCCTTCTGTTCTTCTCTATGAGCTTTCTCAGCATCCTTAACAGGGTTTTATTTGTTGATTCTGCCAATCCATTACCTTGTGGATAATAATTGGAGGTGACCTTGTGGTACATCCCATATTTGTAGGTGAATTCGTTGATCTTGGCACTTGTGAACCCAGGACCATTATCCGTTACTATTGCTTCCGGGATGCCGAACCGGGTAATCAAGCCCTCTAGGAATGTAATGACTGTTTCCTGGTCGGCGTGTTTTGTGGGCACCGCTTCGGCCCATCTAGTGAAATAGTCAGTTGCAGTCAAGATGAACTTATGTCCTGCAGAGGAGTTCGGCGAGATAACTCCTATGAAATCTAATCCCCACTGTTGGAAGGGTGCTTCTACCTGTATTGGTTGGAGGGGCATAGGAGCACTTTTGCCTCGGCCGGCGAACTTCTGACATTGTTCACATTTTCGACAGACTGCAAAGGCGTCGGCGAAGAGCGTAGGCCAATAGTAGCCCGCCTTAATTATTTTTAAAGTTGTTCTTCCTGCGAAGTGGCCCCCTGAGAAACCTGAGTGGAATTCACCTAGGACCCTTTTCTTATCATCTTCTTTTATGCATCTGAGAAGAACACCATCAATATTTCTGAAGAATAGGCCTTCGGGACGTAATATGTATCGGAGGGACCGCATCCTGAAGTGTCTTCGCTGCGAGGCATTCAAATGTGGAGGACATCTCCCAGTGTTGAAATATTCAACTATTTCACTGACCCAGTCTTTTTCATCTTCTTCTTGATTCGCGAAGCACTCTTCTGCTGCCAAGTCATCCCACTGACAAGCTGTTACTTCGGCTGCTACGCTCTTCGCAAGTTCCTGGCATAGCGCGCGACCGCGAACCAACTTTGTAGGTCTAATTTCAATGTCAAACTCCTGTATTTTGTTGACCCAACCAGCCCTTTTGCTGCCCAACTCTCCTTGGATAATGAAGTTGCGTACATCAGGATGAATGACGAATACCGTAACCCGACTTTGGGAGACGAAATGTTTGAATTTCCTTAGGGATTTCATAACAGCATGCACCTGTCTTTCTATGAAGTTGTACTTCTCCTCGTGGGGGTGTATTACCTGGCTTAGAAACGCAATGGGGCGCTCTTCGCCATCTTCTCCCTTTTGTGTCAGGACTGCGGCGTAACTCTCGGGTTCTCCTATAGCATATAGGATGAAATCCCTACTGTAGTCAGGGTTAGTCAGGACGGGTGCCTGAGCGATTCGGGCCTTGATTTCTTCAAATGCCCCCCTTCTTTCATCCGTCCAGGTGAATTCAGCGTCCTTCTTCAAGAGCTCGGACATCGGCTTAATGACTTGAGCGAAGTCTGGAACAAACTTCCTTACGAAATTAATTTGGCCGAAAAACGACTGCAGCCCTTTCTTATTCGCCGGGAGTGGGAGCTTTAAGAGAGCCTCAGCTCTGTCAGGATCTACGGCGAGGCCCTTCTCTGATATAACATGTCCCAGTAATTTTCCTTCATTTACTGCGAATATGGACTTCTTCGGGTTAATTGAGATGCCAAATTCTCGGCATTTTTCAAATATTTGCTGTAAGTGCAAAGGATGGTCTTCCCTTTTCCGGGAGAAGACGGTCATGTCATCCAAATAGATGACAATGACCTTATTCAATAGTTCGCCGAATGCTAAATCCATAGCCCTCTGGAAAGTGGCTCCTGCGTTTGAAAGGCCGAATGGCATTCGCTGATAAGCAAATGTTCCCCATTTAGTAGTGAATGTCGTTTTGTGTTGGTCCTCATCCCTAACCCAAATCTGGTTATATCCTGAAAAACCATCAAGTAGGGAGAAACGTTGGGCCCCAGCTACTGAGTGCAAGATTTGATCAATCTGCGGGAGAGGGTAATGGTCTTTTAGCGAAGCCTGATTTAGATTGCGAAAGTCTACACATAGTCGAATGTCTCCATTTTTCTTCCTGACGGGGACTAGATTCGCTACCCAAGAGGAATGCTTTATGGGGTAAATTATCTTAGCCTCAAGCATCTTCAGGAGTTCAGCTTTCATCATGACTTCGATCTTTGGGTTAACAGGCCTTTGCCTCTGTCGGAAAGGTTTGACCCCTTCCTGCAACTCAATTGTATGTTGAACCAATTGTCGATCATATCCCTTCAGGTCTTGATAAGACCATGCTACTATGTCAGGATACCTTCTGCACAAAGATCGGATCTGTTCTAGCTCTGTTGAGGTGCAATCTGTCCCGACTTTTATCACTTTCCCAGATTCGAGCTCCAGATCCTGATATTGCTTAGCGTTGACTTTGATTCTGTGGGAAACCGCTCGATCATTTTGATCAAAAAGGCTTTCTAGAGTAATCAACCCTTTTGGAACATGGTTGTTTTTTAACTGGACCAGCCCTTCATATTCTTCATCTTCTGGGCTTCTTCCTTCAACAGTAGCTGCTTCTTGGACCAAGAAATTGATGATCTGTTCATCATTGTCGAAAACTTGCCAATGCATGTCTCTATCCGGCACAGAGGGCCTATAAATCATCCTCACGGCCTTGGGCTTGTGTACCATGTCGTCAGCTGGAGAATATCTAGCTGCGATGGAGGCCAAGACATCGGCGTGTCTATTCTTCTCTCGTGGGATGGACTGCAGATTGAGCGACTCGAACTGGTCAAACAAGTCCCATACTCTGTTACGGTATGCTTTAAGATAATGCTTTTTTGAGATGCACTTGTTGGTGACCTGATTACATACCAATTCTGAATCTCCGAAGACTTGGAGATGCTTTACGCCCAACTTTTCTGCTTTCTTTAGTCCTAGGCATAAGGCTTCATACTCCGCTGCGTTGTTGGTGCAACTCCAAACCAACCGGTAGCAATATTCTCTTTGCTCGCCAGACGGTGATACTAAAAGTATTCCTGCCCCGACGCCATTTTTGCATCGGGCGCCATCAAAGAACAATCTCCATAATTCCCCCTGGGCACACATCTTATTCTCCAGCTTAGTGTGCTTCTCTGGTTCGGTGATAGTATAGCATCCTATTTCTGTTTCTATCATGGCATTGAAATCTGTCAGTGAAAACTCATCTTCAGAATTCAACTGCGCAAGGGATTCTTCAACTAGGTCCACCTGCTCTATCCCCTCCGCTATTGCATGTATGAGATCACCACTTTCCTCCTCGGACATCTTCTGTACGAGGAATGTAGAAGGTTTCTCATTGTAGATTTTAACCTTCTTTCCCTTGAATGGAACTTCTAAATGTGAGTAGTCCATGGACAGGTATCCTCCTAACTTTGCTGTGAATTCCCTTGAAAGGCACATACTAAAATATGGCTCCAGGTCAACGACTACCACCTCCTGTATTACCATAATTTGAGGCACTTTGTGCAGTCGAATAGGTATATCTTTAATTACGCCGACTGTCTTTATAGGAGTACCATCCAGTTGGAGTACGCCGTGGCTGCTTCGCGTGTACTCCATTCCTATTTCCTCGCAAACCGCCTTAGGCATGACTGTCGTTGCGGCCCCGGAATCAATCATACAATTGTGGACGATATACCCTTCCATTTGTAAGGACAGGTAGAACGGAGGAGGCCTGTTTTTTCCTGTAATGGACGTGGATAAGGTTTGCACTAGGGCAAGTGGTGCTAACTTTCTTGCCTTAGTTGTCTTCAAGGATTCCTGCAACAAGTCCACTTGTCCAGGTAGTTGTAATGCGTCGTACAGACTAATCTTGGCAGGTGTTTTCTTTAGCTCGTCTACGATGTTGTATATTAGGGAGTTGTGTATCTCGGGTTCTTTTTTAGCCTCATACTTCGTGCGATACTGCTCCGTGGCTTCGACTCTTTGTCGTTTGGTCAGCGAAGGGAGTTTAAGCTTTTCCCTAGCCTGTTCTTTGGTTTCCGCCTGAGGCGGGGTTGCGGAGGCCTGTTGGGCCTTCTCTTTTGCTAGCGCAGGATGAGAAACTTCGTCCGGGGCCTTGGAAGGTTGTTGTCCCTTCTCGCGGCGAGTATACACCTTTAGGGGGGCCATTTGAGCCGCATCTACCTCCATTGGTCTTTTTCCTTCCCTAGTAAGGACTGAAACTTGCTCTTCTTCATCAATTACTAGGTTCTGATCTGTTTGCCTGATTATATTGACTTGACCACCAGGGCTACTACCCGACAACGTTTGCACGTAATGTTGATGCAGCATGCAGGTATTTTCTTCATGTGGGTCGTTACACGTGGAGCACCAATGTATGTAGTCAGAAGTGCTTGGAACTTCGTCAATCACGGCATTTCTTGCCGATGACCTCCCTTGCTGTACCACTTGGTCTTTAGTGAGCGCTGGTGGGGGATAAGACCTTCTTGGCAGGAACTCCTGCTGTGCTTGCTTCTTTTTCATGATGGTCATGTCATTAGACAAGGTCTGTACCGTGGAGTTTAGGGATTGAACCTCCTGTAGTATTTTAGCCTGCATATCTTCAGCTTTGGGGGCAGGTGGCAATGGGGCCATCGTTGGTATTGGGGGTAGGGCAGGGTATTGGGGTGGTGCTGGTAACACGGGAAATGCCGAAGGGACAGTGGGCGGTGGTGCTGAAAATGTAGGAAAATGTATTTGTGGAGTAGTGACCTGAGACACAATGGGGTTCGGGTTCCATGATGAGATTGGATACGCAGGGGTTGCGGAGATTTGCGAAGTAGCCGCACTTGTATACTGGGACTGAGGGAATTCTGGAAGTATGGGCATCGACATCCTTTGAGGAAGTTTACCCACGGCTATCAAATCCATTTCCGCTTTCTGGGCCAATTCATACAGTTCAGGGAAGGTATTAATATTCGAATATCTTACCATCACGCTGATGTCAGGGTTAAAGGCCCTAAGGTAATAATACGCCGTAGCTTCGTTGGTTGGTCGGAGTCCAGCTGGTACCCTTTGCCAAGTTCGAGCGAACCTTACGTTGAAATCAGCAATCTCCTCTTGCGGGTGTCTCTGAATCGTCATAAATTGGTGCAAGAGAGAGGATGGATCGGCAGATTCATTGAAACCCCTCATTAATTGTCCGGCTAACTGGTCCCATCCCGTTATAGTGCCAGGTGGTAGGGATCTATACCAGTAGAGGAGCTTTCCTCTGAGAGACAGAACCAAAAGCTTTACCATAACTCTTTCTTCTGTGATGTCGTGAATTGCTGCCAGAGAAACAATGTCTTGGATATGTTCCAGAGTTGTCTTCCCTGTTCCATCGAATGTGGGGATTTTCTTCATAGCAGCAGGCGGAACCTGCCCTTGTCCCGCTAGATTTAATGGTCCGGAAGAATTCCATGCCGGGAACAATCTGGGCGGCGGTTGTTGCTGCTGCTGCTGCATTTGTTGTTGATGTTGCTGGTGTGCCATGTTTGCGCCTAGATTCCGAAAAACAGGAATTCCCGAAGTTCCTTGTTGATTGCTAACTGGATTACTAACTGGAACGGAGGCACTTGGATGATCTGGTGAGTTAGGAGGATTAGGAGGAAGACTAGCCGCTGTGCTATCCGAAGTTGGCCCTTGTCCGTCAAAGGCAGCCTCTTGCGAGGACGTTCCACGTAAAAGTGATTCAGGGGTGACCAACCTGGAGCGTTCCCCGAAGGCGTCAATATCGAGTTCAAAGAACTCAATCTCTTCTCCACTATTCCTAACTCTCCATCTTGTTTGCATGAAGGCACGGATACTTTAGTACCGGTCTCTACGACTTTAAGATTCTCAAGTTGAACAGAGTCGCCAAATGCTAGAGTCTTTTGGCAATGAGATAAGCATCGGTTCTCACTACCACTCACAAGGTGAGACTGACCGGGTCCCACCGGGCGTGCCAGAAACTGTTGGTCACAAATCTGCCACAGGAAAGGATTTTGGTATGTATACGCGCCCTAGACCTGGACCAACATTGAAAGGCCGGAGGGAAGAGATGCCCTCCGTGCCAATCTCCGGAGAAAGGCCGGCTCCTTTACTAAACTACTTGGTGTCTTAAGCTAAGAGTGCAGGAAAGAGATAAAAAGAGTAAGGGTGCAGGAAAGAAATAAAGGGAGTAAGGGAAAGAATGTCAATGGATTTTCAGAGGGAAAGAACCAGCAGCACGATTACTAGCTAATATCTTGAAGTAGCAGCAATAAATACAAAGAATAAAACATGAATGAACGCCGCACTAGCTTTCCTATGTATCCTCTGGACGAGTTCCAGGATCCTCCTAATCCCTTACGCCGAAATCCAGATTTCAGAATTACAGCAATTAAGAAATAGGTGAATATAGCAGAAACACTATCCACAGGCAGCATACAAGAAGACTAACACAACATTTTTCCCCCCTATGTATCCTTCAAGAGAATTCCAGGGTTCTGTCCCCAATCACACACCTAAATCCAGGATTCAGAATTACAGTACATAAATGAAGACAGAATAAAAGAAATAATCACGGAAGGCAGCATACAAGAGAGAAATGAGGCCCAAAGTTCTTGATATTAATCGCAGAAATCAAGTTACAGCAACTTTCTAGCAAAAGTTCTCCCCCCCTTTTTCATTACAATTCGTGGGTTTTTATAGAGGACCCGACCCTCTGAGCTATTAATGCACTTAATCCGGAGGTACGCTCTCGGGAACCTGGAAAATCTGCTTCTGCTCCTCCTGCAACTGAGTTTTCACATCCTTTTCCACATTTACCCATTATGGCCGCATTAGCCGGGGAACCTGCATTTATGGGTCGTTTGACTCCGTCCCGGATTTTCCCGGTGTGGGGCTCGAGTGGGTCCTCGAGTCCCTCTGGCTCTCCCCCGTGACTGATATTTCTTTTCCAGTTGCTACAAATGGGTACCGGGTCTTTCGGACTAGTAAAGGCGTATTTATGAAATACTCGATTGCCTCGGAAAAATGCCCGGCCTAGGAGTGCGTGCCTTTGAGAAAAGCGTCCTCGAATGAGCTTCGCCAAACTCACATTCGGAGCTTCGCTTCGCAACGGACGTGGGCCGAAGCGGGAATGATCGCCTTTCAAAACGTGGCTCCCAACTGTTTATTACTTCGCCAGAAAAACAAGTTGGATGCCGCTTCGCAGGGGGTTTTGTCCGAAGCGGCAGATAATCGCCAATGGGCTACAAAATGCTTCGCTGCGAACCTCCTTCAAGACAGTTGTTCGGGAGGTTTTGGGCCGAAGTGCGTTCTTGCCTTAGAATATTGCTTTGACTTTTCAAGGGCAACTAATGCTTCGGATGAGGGAGCTTCGCACAAAAGTTGGCCGAAGTAGATGCTTCGCAGCAGCCTAAGGCGAAGTAGATTATGCTTGGAGAAATGGTTCGCCAGGAGAGGGGTCCGAAGCGGATGCTTCGCTTAAATCTTAGCGAAGCACTCTCTCAATACTTAGGAATTTCTGCATTTTCCGCTTCGCAAGGTTCTCACCCGAAGCGACTGTTTAGGCTGCTTCGCTAGCGAAGCTTTTTCCATGCCTTAGCAAATCTTGGGCTACGATCTGAACTTTCTTGTTTTCCTTTCTTGGCGAAGCTATCCTTCTTTTTCCCGCGAAGCTCCTAAACCTGGTTTGCTTTGTGGCGAAGCTCTTACACATCCAATTCTATGTACAAGGGGATGACAATGAAAGCCAAAATTGCTGCAATACTTAAAAATGTTCAAAAGCAAGGGAACAAATTCATGAAAACTAAAAAAATACTTTACAAAATTTTGATTTCCATTACCCCTCTAAGCAATGTGACAAAATTGTCAACAGTTACAAAATAGGATTATTAACCATTTAGCATTAGAAGCGCTAACGATGATTAATAATAGATTTATTCTAACAACTTAACTAAATATCATAAGATATTTAGTTATTAACCTTAGTTAACTAGGAGGTAATTCATAGAATAGTAAATATCTCCTATGGTAGAAAAGTAAATGTAATAACCTATGTAGTATAATGCAATATACTACCTATTTTACCCTAATAAGCTAGTTGATTACTCTCATTTGTGTATCTTTGGCTATGATGCATTTGCCCATGTGCCTAAAGAAAAAGGTCCAAAATTGACCCCAAATCAAGCAAATGTGTTTTTCTTAGCTATGGAGATACAGTGAAGGGGTATAGACTGTGGGATCCTACTGCACACAAGGTAATTATTAGTCGGGATATCATTTTTAATGAAAAATCCATGCAAAGGAAGGAGGTGCAACAAACACCTAATGTTGTACTAGTTGAAGTAGATATGAATGAAGATGAAAATGAAGATCAACATGGTAAAGCTTTTGATCAGCATGTAGAACAAGTAGAGTAGCAAGTAGAGCAGCCACAACAGTCACAAGACCAAGAGCCACAACCAACAAATCATTGGATTAGAAGATCTACACGTTCTCAAAAGTGTCTGGAAAGGTTTTCTCCTGTTTTTTAGTCCTCTTTTGCTTTATTAATTGATGATGATGAGCCTAGTTCATTTCAGGAAGCTCGAGAATCTGAAAATGCAGAAAAGTGGAGGAAAGCCATGGAGGAGGAATGGAAGCACTTCGCAAGAGTAAAACGTGGGAACTTTTGGATCTCCCACCTGGAAGAAAGGTTGTTGGCAACAAGTGGGTGTAGAAAGTAAAGAAGAACAATGATGGGTTGTTGGAATGCTATAAATCTCGCTTGGTGGCAAAAGGATATGTGCAAACTTCAGGTATAGAATTTAATGAGATTTTCTCTCCAGTTGTGAAGTTAACTACTGTTAGAGTTTTACTTGCACTTGTAGTAGCACAAGATTTAGAACTGGAGCAGCTTGATGTAAAAACTGCTTTCCTGCATGGTGATCTCGAGGAGGAGATTTATATGGATCAGCTTGAGGGCTATGAAGGAGGCAAAGAACATTTGGTTTGTAGACTCAAGAAATATCTATATGGATTGAAACAGGCGCCAAGGATGTGGTACAGAAAATTTGACACCTTCATGAAGAGCCAAGGTTTCAACAGGAGTGAAGCTGACCATTGTGCATACTATAAGAGGTTTGATGATGGCAGTTTTATTGTTTTGTTGTTGTATGTAGATGATAGGCTAGTTGCAGGCCCTAGCATGAAGAAAATAATTGATCTAAAGGCTCGGTTGGCTAGGACATTTGAAATGAAGGATTTAGGAGCAGCAAACCAAATTTTAGGGATGAAGATACACAGGGACAGAATATGAAGGAAGATTTGGTTATGTCAACAATCATCTATAGAAAAGATTCTGCAGCGCTTCAATATGCAAAATGCAAAACCAGTTAGTACCCCACTTCTTTCACACTTCAAATTGTCTTCTGAACAGTGTCCTAGAACAGAAGCAGAGAAGACAAGCATGTCTCATGTATCATATTCATCAGCAGTAGGAAGCCTCATGTATTCTATGGTAAGCACCAGATCAGATATTGCCCAAGCAGTGGAAGTTGTTAGCCGGTACATGGAAAATCCTAGTAAGGAGCAGTGGAATGCAGTGAAGTGGATATTTATATATTTAAGAGGCACTTCAGATGTTATTTACTACCGATTGACAAATTTGCAAGTTAAAGGTTTTGTGGATTCTAATTATGGTGGAGATAGAGATGGGGGAAAGTCCACTACTGGATATACTTTCACTCTTGCTGGTGGATTTGTGAGTTGGAATTCTAAGTTGCAGTCAGTAGTGGCTTTATCAACCACTGAAGCAGAATATATTGCAACCACTGAAGCCAGCAAAGAAGCAATTTGGATAGATTACGTTGCATTGTGATAGCCAAAGTGCTATTCAGTTAGTGAAGAACCCAACATTCCATGATCGCACGAAACACATTGATATTAATTACCAATTTATAAAAAAAGTGGTGGATGAAGGTAGGATTCTATTGGAGAAAATTAATACTAAAATGAATCCTGTAGATATGCTTACAAATCCGGTCAAGACAGAGAAGTTTGAGTGTTGCAAAACTTCTTTGGGCTTGCTGAAAATGTGATAAGGGCAGCATTGGGCAATTGGCACTTGGATGGAAAACATAGGCAAAGAATTCCTGTATATTGACTTCAAGTGGGAGAATGTTAGCAGGTGAAATGAATATTCAGATCTCCAATGTTCTTCAGTAGAGAGGTGCATGGTGGTGAAGTTTATAGTGATCCTTCCCCACGCGCAACCGTATTTTGGGAGTCTTCCTTTGGGAGAGGAAACAAACTATTTTTTTGGAGTCTTCCTTTGGGAGAGGAAACAAACAGTTTTTGGAGTCTTCCTTTGGGAGAGGAAACGAACAGTTTTTGTAGTCTTCCTTTGTTTTTCTATAAAAGGGGAATGACCCATTACATGTAACAGTTTAATGAATGTAAAAGTTGAAGAACACAAGCTTATATTGAGAGGGGGGTGAAAAATATAAGACCACTTTTTACTTTTCTTTTCTCAAACAATATTATCCAATATATCAATGGCAATATCAACAGCAGTAATCAAAGCAATGCACAAATCATCACACACAATAGAGACACCAATTTAATGTGGTTCACCCAATGTGGGCTATGTCCATGGAGAAAATATTTCACTAAAATTTTCTCAACAAATTTCTTGGGAATCCTTCCCTATTACAATGTTTATGGACCTCTGTTCAAAGGAGACACCAATCCCCTAATCAAGTTCTTGGATGCCTATCCACTAGAGACACCAATCCCCTAAGCTGATTCGTGGAACTCTATCCACAGGAGAACTCCTCATCTGCTCTGGCTGGTGATCCTCTAGAAGGCTACTGCCTCCACTACACTGGCTTGTGGATCTCTCTCCACTGAAGACTCCTGTCCTCACTTAGAAGACCTCTGTCCTGGATAATGGATCTCTATCCACTAGAGACTACTGTTCTCTTCTCTATCACCTCCAAAGCTTGCTCTCAGCTCTGTCTCAAATCTGTACTAAACACAATCCTTCGTTCTAGCACAAATCTTCTCAATCTCTGTCTCAAATCTGCACTAAACACGGTCCTTCAGTTTAGCACAAATCTTCTCAATCTCTGTCTCAAATCTGCAAAAAACACATTCCTTCGGTCTAGCACAAATCTTCTCAATCTCTGTCTCAAATCTGCACTAAACACAGTCTTTCGGTCTAGCACAAATCTTCTCAATTTCTGTCTCAAATTTGCACTAAACACCGTCCTTCGGTCTAGCACAAATCTTCTCAATCTCTGTCTCAAATATGCACTAAACACCGTCCTTCGGTCTAGCACAAATCTTCTCAATCTCTGTCTCAAATATGCACTAAACACTGTCCTTCGGTCTAGTCCTTCGGTCTAGCACAAATCTGCTCAACTCTGTCTCAAATCTGCCTTCAAGCTTTAACACAAATCTTGATCCAATCACAAATCAACTTTGCTAGATCTGCCCCAAACCTTAACTCAAGGTTTGAAAAAATCAATCAATCAACTCTGCTCACAAGTCTTCTCAAAGACTTGCCTCAAATTTGTCCACAAGTCCTCTCTAGAACTTGCTCAAACTACTCTCAAGTCTTCACCAAGACTTGCCTAAAATCTGCATTGTAAGCTTCCACAAAAGCTCACATTAATTTGTCCACAAATCTTCACCAAGACTTGCCTCAAATCTGCTCAACAAGTTCTCACTAGAACTTGCTCAATTTGCTCAATAGGTCTTCACCAAGACTTGCCTCAAATCTGCTCAACAAGTCCTCACTAGAACTTGTCCAATCTGCTCAATAAGTCTTCACCAATACTTGCCTCAAATCTGCATTGTAAGCTTCCACAAAATCTTACTCAACTCAGTCCTTAAGTCCACTCTAGGACTTCAAATCTGTTCACAAGCTTTCACAAAAGCTTATTCAACTCAACTCAATCTATCACATAAAACCTCTTCAATCACACAAACAAGTTTCACACAGAATCTTGTTTAATCTTATAGAAACATATAGAGAATGGTTAGAGACTCAATATGTTTCACACTCACCAAACACTCAATCACTTTCAAACTCTCCTTCAAATCAATTTAGAATAAAGAACAATTTGTTTCACAGAACTTGAACTATCACTTCAATACTTTCAATCAATAATGCTCATGCAACTTCACTCAGAGCATCTACTCAATGAAACACAACTTGCTTACAAACCCTAACCAAGTGTTTCACTTTACTTCCAACAACTCACACTATAAACCTTGACTCAAGATAATTCCAAAGTCACATAACAATGATACTTATGATCTTTCACAAAATCCTAATCATGCATATGAAAGCTTACTCCAATATTTCCAACAATGCTTATCAAAAAATCTCACATAACAATGATACTCATGATCTTTCACAAACCCTAGTTCAAGATAGTTCTCAATTTCTCACTCAAATGTTCTCACAAACATTCACCAATCATGCACATGAAAACTCACTCAACAATGCTTATCAAACAAACCTTTTCACTCCAACTTTACTCAATCCAACAATATTTCACTCACAAGGAAGATGTGCCCATACCTTTTGTTTGATGGAGTTTTGACCTCAAAACCTGTCTCAATCACAATCAACCTCTTTGCCAATCTCAATGGTTAGATATCAAAAATTTATCCTCAATTATTTCCTTCAAATATTTCCCTCAAAATATTTTACCATACAAAAAGTATGAAATCTCAATTACACCTTATTTCTCCTCCTCTATAAATTCTAACCACAAAAATTAAAATAAAATATTTTAACTTTATTTTCCCTTTTATCTCCCTCAATCACTCATAAACACCTTTTAATTTTTCACTATGCAATTTCCAAAATATCAAAACCTTGGGCAAATTAAAATATTTTTAATTTCCACACCATGCAATTTTCGGATTATCAAGACCTTGGCAAATTAAAATATTTTTAATTTCCACACCATGCAAATTTCAGATTATCAAAACCTTGGCAAATAATAATGTGAGCGCATACCTTTTATTCTTCCCAACAAAAACCTTTGGCGAGATTCGAACACCCAACCTTGCCTCACCAAGCACCTTAGCGCAAAGCACGTCCACCGCTTGGGCTATGTGCCCTCACGAGATAACAAAGCGTACGTACTTCCTCTTAACCCTTATGGCTCCTCGACTTCGGAGCAGACAAAAAACTTTTCTCCCTTTGCAAAACGGCGATCACGTGGATCGAACCCACGACCTTGTGCCTGCGAACGACTTAGCGCAGTCCTTGGCTGCCAATTGCACTACCCAGTGCTTTGGACATACGTTGGTGCTCCCACTTGCCTTTATTCCTTTGTCTGCCCTCTTAAGCCTTTAAGCACATGCGAATCTCTTCCTCTCTAATCACAGCGCACGATTTTCTTTGGGCAATATTACATTCGCATGGATGATTTTTAAATTAAAACTTGCCCCCTTTTATATATCATGTGCCATATATTCAAAATGTCGACGATCCTTGAAATTCGAATTTAATTTGAATTTAAATTAAACTTTGGCGCCTTAATTGATTTAAATTTAAATTTTAACCCTACGGTTAAAATATTTAAATTTAAATAATTTAAACCTTAGACTTTAAAATCTACCACATGGGTCTTGTGGAGGAATTATAATTTTATAACTCCTTGGCCTTCGTTTTTCTTCAAACCAACTTGTAACCCGGAATATTATAATATTATATATTATAATATTATTATTTCCATTAAACCTACTTCTTTGCCTTTTTGGAAAAACCATTGGAAGACATTAATAACACCGAAACTTGGACATCAACCTCTTGACATGAATGCATGGATGACAATGAAACTTGGTCATCATTCTCTTGACATCAATGACAATAAAACTTGCTCATATTTCCAACAAAAATTTGCCGAAATCAATAAAATAACAAAGCTGCCATTACCCCATGGTTTTACCTGCACACTTCAGGGTTTCCACGTAAAAATTTGTGTTACTCTTTTGTTTTGCATTATTGGTTTGCTTGCTCATAATATTTGTTTTCTAACAGCTTTGAGTGGGGCACTTTGGAAAGTTGCTCCAAGTGGGGTGCTCTGGGAAGGGGGATGCACTTAAAGCGGAGTACACTGTCTAGAGTGAGGTGCCTTTAAATCTCTAATTCAGTCTCTTTTGCATTTCTTGTCTCATTTTTGTGTAGTGGGTGTCTCTTTGGAGGTGATGGCAGTAGTTTACTACTACAGCTACCACTCTAATTTGTTTGACAAAACTATTTTGAATTACTCCACTTGTGACAAGGAGTTGTATGCCTTGGTGCAAGTCATCAAGAAATGGAAGCACTATTGATGGGTAAATTGTTCAAATAGATCATTAGCCTTTACAATATCTTCAAACTTAAAGCAAACTACAAGCTAAACATTTCAAATGTATTGGTTTATCGTAGCAATCTCATGTTGTAATTAAGTACAAGAAAGGTGTTAATAACAAGATGGTTGATTTGATATCTGGATCTTCCATATCTGTAGCCAGTGTTGTGGTGCAGGTTGAGCCCTTGGCACATGAGGAGTTTTTGGAGAAGTATGCTCAAGACAAGGATTTTGAAAATATATATCAGCATTTGAAGGCCTCCAAAGTTTGAGATCAAGGAGGTTGATTCATTATCAATTTATTGATGGCCTACTTTACAAATTGGGTAAGCTTTGCATACCAAATGGGAGCTCAAGCATGCACTTCATAAGAGAAGCCCACATCTCTCTTGTTGCTAGTAATTATGATGTAAAAAATCTATTTTTAACTCGCAAAGATATGTATTTTGGCCAAGAATGGTAGTTGATGTTGCCAAGTTTGTGAATGGTTGTGTTCTATGTAGTACTAGCAAATCAAATAACAAAAAGTCGGGGTTATGCACATCATTGTCAATTCGATCTAGGCCTTGGGAGAGTGTCTCAATGGAGTTTCTTGGTGGTATGCCTAAAATATGGTAGATAAATGATTATTTGTTTGTTATATTTGATTGATTTATGAATTTGTGTGTGTTGGATCCCTATAAGAAGACTATTTCAAGTCAAGATGTTGCCTACAAGTTCCTTATGTAGGTCCAGGTCCATTTTGGGTTACCAAAATCCATTATTTCAGATCGAGAATAGTAGATTTCTTAGTGTCTTTTGGTCTTTTGGTCAACGTTATGAGATAGGATGGACACCAAGTTAAAGAGGATTATAACTTTTCATCCTCAAACAGATGGACAAACACAGGTTGTGAAAAGGGCACTGATTCATCTTTTAGGAAAGCTATAATTGAAGGAATATGAAGACTTGGGATGAGAGTTTACCTTATATTCAGCATGCATATAAGAAGGTAGTTCATAGTTCCAGTACCATGTCACCATAGATATCTTCTGAATTCACCTCTCAATTTAGCATTTGAGTTTTTGCAGAATGATGCACATAGTCATAAGGAGAATTTGGCTCTCATTTTCCAAGGGAAACTGCTGCAGTCTTTGTTGTAAGAAACTCTTAGGTTGCCCTCATTTCTCCATTTCAAAAACTTGGAAACTTGTCATTTTGACTTTCCATGTTTCCTTACATTTTTAAGAGACATTTCCAACATTTCCAAGGGCATTTCCAATGTTTTCAAGGGCATTTTTGACATTTCCTACCATTTTGAACCAAACAAAAAGTTTAAAGTTGAGGATTTTAGAGGTTTCATGGGTATTGCATAAGGCTCATATAGGACACACATGACCCATTTTAATAGAAATCAAGTTAGATGAGGAAAAGGGGGAAAGAAATTAATGATAACTTGAAATAATTATACATTGGGATCAATGAAGCCATAGAATGAGAATCTAGAACAAGTGATAATATCTTTGGGAGGAAAGAGGAATTGAAGTGCATATGGGTTTAGTCACTTGGTGAAGCAAAACAAAAAAAGCAAGAATTTAAGTGTTTTTGCATTCTAATATTTGTTTTGTATGTTGCAAGAAAGAGAGCACACGATAACGAAAACAAAAGATTGCAATGTGGATCCTTAAAATCCTAACTTTAATATTTCCATGACTTCACTTGATCTTGAGGATGATGAAATCCCTTTTCATATTTCCATGGTTCAACTATTGAAGCCATAGGAGTTGGGTCTTATTGCAGTTTCAGTACTGATTTTGATGACTTTGAAGGTTAAGAACTATGTTTAATTTCTGAGCTTTTAATGGACCAAAAGCCTCCCTTTGGGGAGTCATGATCTAGATTGAAGACTGGGTCAAGCATTAAAAAATAATAACAGTCATTTCCAAATTTGAAGAGAAATGGGCAAATGAAAGGTCATTGGAGAATAAATTGAAGAGGAAGAAGGGGCATGACTTTTGGACTTCTATGCCCCACTTTCCTTCCCATTGCTGGAATAGCGTAAATTGAGGATATTGTTGCATTTTCCAGCCATTGGCAAGGTAGGAATTTGTAGAATTTTTGAGTTGTGTGAGCTATTTTTTTTTGGTAGGTAAGAGTACTTTATTTACTACACAGGTTAAAGGGTCCTGTCCCTATTACAGTAGGAGTAAGTAGAGTCATCAGTGCCCAACAGTGGCAGCCATACAAAAACCATCAAGGGTTCTACCCCTTTCAACCTGGTCCAGTAAAGACCAAGACCAAAAAAAACAGAATTCATCAAACCATTACAAAAACAGGCAGCCTCGCTGCCTAACGGATAATTTTCCAGGCTACTGGGAATACTTATTCCTTTCCTTCTGAGCATTGGAGTTATGATCCGGGGACAGAAGAGTCTTGAGCATAGCAGGGAGATCCTTGAGCTCCTGGATGGCACTGAAAAGGAGAGCATCGCCTTCCTGGTAAATGTTAACAACCGTCTGCAAGTGGCCTACTACTTCGCTAACTCGGTTGAGGGCCACAGAGCGGAGCTTATCCTCGGCACTAGTGGTGTGATGCTCGTCTTCGTCACTGATTATTTCTGGAGACAGTCGCTGGCCACTCAGGTTTGGGGTCTTCAGCCTGTTGGACTTCCTTCTTTTCTGGGAGGGCCGAATTGACTTTTGTTTGTACCTCGGGCGCTTTCCAGTGAGAGCTTCTTCACCAGGAGTAAAAACAGGGGACGCATCTTTCTTTCCAAGGTCACAGGGGGCGGAAGGTTCAGGGGAAGGGGGATTGATGGGGCTGCGGGGGGGGGGAGCTGGTAGACTTGGGGGACGGGGGGGGTGGGTGCATCGGCGTAGGCAGAGTCGGAAGAGTGAGCGGGAGTAGGTGACCGAGAGGAGATTCCCCTTGAAACTTGGTGGGCTAGGGATTTCCTGTAAAGCACCAGAAAGAGCCCCTGGTGACGAGGGGGTTTCGGGGATTTACTCTCCCTAAAGTTGGTAATAGTGATAATGATGGAGCGAAGGAGGAAGTCAGGGACATTGATGGGTCTAACGTCGCGAAGATGATTAACAAAGGCAAGGTTATAGGCTCGGAGAGGTCTATTGGGGTCGTCAACAGTGACATACTGAATAATGGGGACAATGGCAGTGTCCCAAGGCCGAGGCAAGGAAGAGCGCACAACCCCTTTCTTATCCCAAACTAGATTTTTCCCCTTGTTGGGGAACTGATCAGTTTCCTCCTTAAAGTTATGCCTATCTCTGCGCACAATTCTACCATCGAGAGGAATACCAAAGACTTGGGCAATAGAATGAACACTTACCTCGAAGCGGTGACCTCGAACCTGCACTTCTCCCTGATTCCACGACTCGATGAAATCTCTGGTGACTTCCTCACTTGTCGCAAAGAACAGCTTGAAGAAATTGATGAAGCACTTGGCGTCTAACAGGGCCGCAGTGCTTGGCTCAATCTGCAAGTTGGCAGGCTCAGAGAGGGCCATGGTGGTGATTAGACCAGGGGAGACAGGGCTGGCTAGAAGGGTTCTGTCGCCTCTCTTGACGTGCTTTGAAAGAATGATCTTCACGAAAGCTGGGCGAAGATAAAAAGATAGGGAGAGGCGAAAAAAATGGCCATCGAGGGTCACGGGGAAGACAATCCGAAAAAAGGGGATGGGAACGAAAACCTTGGCAGAAGCATGGCTCATGATGACAGGGCCAAAATGGAGGGGAGAGGAGGGAAGAGCGAAGTGGGCGGCGGAAGGGCTGGAGATAGAAACGATGCAACACGAGCTACTGGAATTCGAAGGCGAGGGTTGACAGGGGGTGCACGGGGGATTAAACGAGCCATATTGCCTGTGCGGAAAACCGTACTGACATCACACCGACGAATGATGGGAGTGGCGGAGTTCCAAAGGTTGTTGGTGTTGAGAGTAAACACCCTTGTTGTTGATGAAACACCCTCGTGGTGGTAAGAACCATATTTTTTGTTGATCTTCCGAGGAGAGGTGGTGTTAAAAATGAACACCTTTGGTATTGAAGAAATACCGTCGTGGCAGCAAGAGCTACCTTTTAAATATTTTCTCTACATCCTGATTGGCTTTGGTGATGACATCCAGGGGGAAGTCTTCTTCCCAGATAGACAGGGTGGTTTGGTTGACAACTTTGTTGGCTAGGATGTCAGCAACCTTATTTGCTTTCCCGAACACATGATTAATCTTGTATTGGAGAATGCAATTAAGGGAGACTTGGCACTCCTGGATAATGTTCTGGATGTTCTTTCCTCCTATGCTCTTGTTGACGATGTGACCAAATATAACAGTAGAATCCCCTTCGAAAATGATTGGTTTGGAAAGGGGTTTGCTCACCTCATGCTTCTCCACAGCGCTCTGGCTTCTGCATAGTTGTTAGTTTGGGTCCTCAAATTTTCAGCGAAAGCCTTGATAATACTGTCGTTGTGGGCGGCGGAAGAGCTGGAGGTAGAAACGATGCGACACGAGCTATTGGAATTCGAAGGCGAGGGTCGACAGGGGGTGCACGGGGGATTGAAACGAGCCATATTGCCTACGCGGAAAACCGTACTGACATCACACCGACGAATGATGGGAGTGGCGGAGTTCCAAAGGTTGTTGGTGGGAAGAGCGAAGTGGGCAGCGGAAGGGCTGGAGGTAGAAACGATGCAACACGAGCTACTGGAATTCGAAGGCGAGGGGCGACAGGGGGTGCATGGGGGATTGAAACGAGCCATATTGCCTGCACGGAAAACCGTACTGACATCACACCGAAGAATGATGGGAGTGGCGGAGTTCCAAAGGTTGATGGTGTTGAGATTAAACACCCTTGGTGTTGATGAAGCACCCTCGTGGTGGTAAGAGCCACATTTTTTGTTGATCTTCCGAGGAGAGGTGGTGTTAAGAATGAACACCTTTGGTATTGAAGAAATACCATCGTGGTAGCTAGAGCTACCTTTCAATTATTTTCTCCACATCCTGATTGGCTATGGTGATGACATCCTGGGGGAAGTCTTCTTCCCAGATAGACAGGGTGGTTTGGTTGACAACTTTGTTGGCTAGGATGTCAGCAACCTTATTTGCTTCCCTGAACACATGATTGATCTTGTATTGGGGAATGCAGTTAAGGGAGACTTGGCACTCCTGGATAATATTTTGGATGTTCCTTCCTCCTATGCTCTTGTTGATGATGTGGCCAACTATAACAATAGAATCCCCTTCGAAAATGATTGGTTTGGAAAGGGCTTTACTCACCTCAATGCTTCTCCACAACGCTCTGGCCTCTGCATAGTTGTTAGTTTGGGTCCCCAAATTTTTGGCGAAAGCCTTGATAATACTGTCGTTGTGATCTCTGATGACTCCTCCCGCCCCTGCGCTGCCTGGGTTGCCTTTGGATGCTCCATCAAAGTTAGCCTTGAGCCATCCCAGGGGAGGAGGGAACCATTTGGCATTGGTCCTGGAGTTGGGGGAATTCTGGACTTTATTGCAGTCTGAGGGAATCCCAAGAGAAGCAAACAAGTAAGATTCAAGCCCAAATTTTGGAACATCAGTGCAGGGAATGAGGCTGTTGTTCTCAATGGCAAAGGATAGGGCTCTGATGGTGACAACGTTCGAATTTTTGGGGCTCTCATTGAAAATGCGATTATTGCGTTCCAACCAAATTTGCCATGTCGCATGATGGAGCAAGGAGTTCCACAGAAAGCTGAGTCTTGAATTTTTAAAGACCTTGGGCCATTGGGTGAACAGGTCCATGATGGACTTGGGCCATACCCAGCTGACCTGGAATCTACTGATCAAGAAGGAGAAAACATCCCAAGCGAAGGGGCATTCCAAAAGAATGTGTTGGGTGGACTCCCATGCTTGGGTACAGAGGTAACACCTATTGGGAACAATGACTCCCCTTTGGATCAAGTTGTCCGTAGTCAGGATTCTATTATGGACAGCAAGCCAGCAGAAGTGGGCCACCTTCGGGATCAGGAGCTTGAGCCAGATGCTCCTGGCTAAGGACTGGTTGTCTCTATTTTTGGGAGTCATGGGTGGGGTGTCCATCATCTGGGAAGCATATTTAACGGTGAAAAGCCCATCGTTGGACCCTTTCCAGCAACGCTCATCTTTCCTCTGGGACTGCGGGATGAAATTCACCCTAAGGATGTCCTGGAGAGTTGCTATGGCTTTGTCAATGGCAGCACTCTTAATTCTGAACTGGACCTGCTTCCATTTTTGACTTCCCTGATCCGTGGTGATGAAATCAGCAACTCTGGGACCGTATTTATTATCTGTGAGGTGTTTGATTGCGGCCACTTCGGGATCATTGATGAGGGGATCTGATCTGGCCCAAGCATCCTTCCAAAATTCAATGTCCTTACCATTTCCCAGCTGCCACCATGACCCCTGTTGTAGAAGTTGCTTGGTGTGGGCTATGGATTTCCAGAAGTGGGAGCCAATGCAGGGAGTCTCCATATCCAAAAATGAGTGGTGTTGTAGATATTTTCTTTTGACGATGGACACCCACTCCAGATTGGCATTGGTGACCACCTTCCAAGCTTGTTTGGCCAGGAGGGCCTTATTTGTGATGCTTATACGATGCAGACCCAACCCCCTATTTTTAGGAGTGCAGACCTTATCCCAGGCAACCAGGTGGAATTTTCTCTGAGTATCATTCCCAACCCACAGGAAATGCTTCTGCACTTTTTTGATAGCTTCTCCCACCATAGCAGGGATTTTGAAAACCGATAGAAAATAAGTTGGAATGCTTTGAAGGACAGATTTAACCAAAGTAGCTTTGCCTGCTTGGGAGAGGAGAGCCCCTTTCCAACCTGCCAACTTTTTGTGGATCTTTTCTGTGACATTGTTCCACATGGCCTTGAGCGACCTTCCTCTGAACATCGGAAGGCCCAGATAGGTAGTTGGGAGATCAGCTATGGTGCAGCCCAAAATTCCTGCAATCTTGCTCTATCTTTTGATGGGGGTGTTGATGAAGTAGAGCTTACTCTTAATGAGGTTGATCTTCTGGCCGGCAGCTTCCTCGTAGAGGTTGAGGATGGCCTTGATGACTTTGGCTTCGGAGACTGAAGCTTTGGTAGCCAACAAAGTGTCATCCATGAACTATTGGTGAGTGGAAGGAGGGAGCCCAGAGGCTGCCTTGATACCAGAGATCAGATTTCTGGAACAAGCGCTTTTGATGGCTCTTCCCAAACTCTTAGCCAAGATGATGAAGAGAATGGGGGAGAGGGGGTCTCCCTGCCTTAGCCCCCTGGTGCTGGGGAAGTAGCCGATGGCTGACCCATTAACCAAGACAGAGAACCAAGAAGAGGAAAACAGTTGGAGATTAGATTTACCCAAGATTCATGGAAACCGTACTTGAGGAGGATTTTGGTCAGGAAATCTCGATTAACTCTGTCAAAGGCTTTGTTCATGTCAAGCTTGAGGAAGAAGGCAGAGGAGTTGGAGTTGTGGGTAGAATGGATCAGCTCATGGATGGTTATGACACCGTCAAGAATGTTTCACCCCTTTACAGTGCTGCCTTGGCAAGGATCGATGATGGTGGGAAGGATCTCGGTGAGTCTGTTGGCCAGGGCTTTGGATAGAACTTTGTAGATGACGTTGCACAGACTGATGGGATGGTAATCAGAGAGGGACTGGGAATTCACCCCCTTGGGGATCAGGGCCAGGAAGGTGGAATTGACATCTCTGGGAATGACGTTGGACAACTGCATTTCAGTGATGGCTAGGCACAGATCAGGGCCCACAATGTCCCAGTAGGTTTGGAAGAATCTAGGGGAGAAGCCATCGGGCCAGGGGCTTTATCAGGTTTCATAGAAAATAGGGCTTGGTGAATTTCCTTGTGGGATAGGGGGCTGAGGAGAAACTTATTCATATCTTCGGAGATGGTTCTGGGAATGTTTTTAAGGAGAGAATCCATGGCAAGGATGGAGGAGGAGGGGGGCGAGGAGATCTTCAAAGTGACAGATGACTTCGTTCCTAATCTGGTGGATGTCGGAGGTGTACGACCCGTCCTGTCTGGTGAGGCCTTTAATTCTGTTGGCTCCCCTGTGCCTGAGAGTAGAGATGTGGAAAAACTTGGAGTTGGAATCACCTTCCCTGAGCCAAAGCTGTCTTGATTTCTGGTGCCAAAATGTTTCTTCTTTGCGTAAGGTGTTGTGATATTCAGACAACAAAACCCTCTCTTCATCTCTAAGCATGTCATCCCCCTGCCCTTTCTAAAATTTATCCTCGATCTGATCGAGCCTGGTCTTGATATCATGCTTGGTTTCAAAAATATTCCCGAAGGTCTCCCTGTTCCAAACTTTCAAATTTTCCTTGATCAACCGAAGTTTTTGCATTACTTGATTGGTGGCTGTCCCAGGGAATTTTCTTTTCCACCATTCTGCAATCTGATTTTTGAGATCAGGATGTTGAGTCCACATTGACTCAAACCGAAAAGGAGTCTTAAACTGGGGCCTGCTTGTTGTTTCGAAGAGGAGCGGGCTGTGATCAGACCCTATCTTCGGGAGAGCCTGAAGGGTGGCATCTCCAAAGAGAGGGAGAGCTTCTTGGGACAGCAGGAACCGATCAAGATGCTCTTGGATGAGATTGTTTCCCCTTCTTCTGTTACTCCAAGTGAAATGGGATCCCCGCAACTGGACGTCCATAAGGGCATTGGAGTCCACAAACTATCTTAAATCATTTGTTGATCTGTGGGTGATGGCATTCCCTCCTCTTTTATCAAAAAAGTGTAGGGGAGAGTTGAAGTCCCCTGCCAAGATCCATGGAATATTGACGAACGCTTGCCTCATCTGAGTGATGGTGTCCCACAAAACCATTCTGCCCTGAGAAGTGTTGGGGGCGTAGACATTAGTCATGATCCAGGAGGTCTGAGAACTGAGATCATGGAAAAGAATGTTGGACAATCTGTCTTGACCAGAGATGAATCTGCCTTCGACTTTGGTTGGGTTCCAGAGGCATAGGAGGCCACCTGAGGAGCCGAAAGTCGGGGAGTAGACGAAGTCACAATTTTTCCAAATGGTCTTAGCAACCCTTGGTGACCACTGATCATCTAATTTGGTTTCCTGGATAAGGAAGATTGTGGGGTTGGAATCTTTCCTCATGGCGGCAGCCAACCTTTGCTTAGCTGCCCCATTCAGTCCTCTCGCATTCCAGGAGAGGACTTTCATTTAGAACTTTTGGAGGGTTTTTTCCCCCTTTGCCTTGATGCATGGGGGGTTTGGGTCTTCGACTTTCTTCCTTGATGGTGTTTCCAATTTCTTGGAACAGGGTTTTCTGAGTTCCGTTGGCTATGTCCTCAGCAGTGTCCCGATTTCTTCGTTCTACATCGGAAGGCCTACCCTTCTTTCTATCTCCTCCTACATCCATCTGGGACTTTCTGAAGCTTCGGGTTTGCTTGGGACTCCAGGGTTCTGGGGATTCGTGGGCAGACTCATCGCTGTCGAAATCGGTGATGTTTGTGTTAGCCGGGGAGGTAGGGTATTCAGACCCTAAAGGGGGGGCAATGGGGACAGGGGGGTAGGCGAACATGGGGGCTTTGAAGGAGGGCTTTGAAGAGCGGTGCTGATAGTGGGTGGGGGTGACTGACGCGGAGGGGGAGGGGGAAAGGGAATTTCCTGGGTGGAACTGGCGTTCGGGCACAGAAGGGAAGTGAGATTAGGAACAGGGGAAGTCTTGGCAGGGATTTCTCCTTCCTCAATCTCCTCAATGGAACCAGAATCATTGAGTAAATTAAATTTATTAGAGATAGAGACCAGGGTACTTGCCTTTTGCGTAGCTCCGACTGACGGTGGTCGGTTCTGATGTCTGCTCTTGATGTTTAGGCTCTGTCCTATTTTAGAGATAATCTTCTGGTTGTCAGCTTGATCCGAATGCACCGTATTCTGGTGATCGATTTTAGGGTTTTTGCACTTTGGGCACTGGGATGGGAGGTGCCCTTGAGATTGGCACTCCGAGCAGAAAGCGGGCTTGTTTTCAAACACTAGCGGTTGTCTTCATCTGTAATCCCCATAGATCAGGTTGAGGTGATCTGGGAGTTGCGATTCCAGATTCACATTGACACAGATGCGCGCCTGAGTTAGACGAGTCCTGGCGTGGGTGGCTAGGTCTATAGCCACAAGCTCCCCGAATGCCTGAGCTAGACCTTGTAATGCGTCCTCGTAGAAGAAGTGCGCGGGGAGATTAGGGAGCCGGACCCAGATGGGAGCTATTGGTCATAAATCCGCAACAAGAAAGGATTTTCGTATGTCTAAGCGCCCTAGACCTGGACCAACCTTGAAAGGCCGGAGGGAAGAGATGCCCTTTGTGCCAATCTCCGGAGAAGGCCGACTCCTATACTAAACTACTGGGGGTTTTAAGATAAGAGTGCAGGAAAGAGATTGGGAAAAAGCTAAGGGAACTGGAAAGAAATTGAAATATTGCAAAAAGAAATGTAAATAACTGATTTAAAGGGGAAGAACCAGCAGCACGATCACTAACTAATACCTTGAAGTAGCAACAATAAATACAAAGAATAAAACATAAATGAACACCACGCTAGATTCCCTATGTATCCTCTGGAAGAGCTCCAGGATCCACCTATCTTCCTACGCCTAAATCCATATTTCAGAATTACAGCAGTTGGGAAATTACATGAATATAGCAGAAAAACTAACCACAGGCAGCATACAAGGAAACTAACACGGCGTTTTCTCCCCTATGTATCCTCCAGGAGAATTCCAAGGTTCTGTCCCCAACCACACACCTAAATCCATGATGCAGAATTACAGTATGCAAATGAAGAAACAAAATAGCAAAAATAATCATAGAAGACAGCATACAAGAGAGAAATGGAGCCTAAAGTTCTTAATATCAATTGCAAAAATCAAGATACAACAGTTTTCAAGCAAATGTTCCCCCTGTTTTCATTACAATGCGTGGGTTTTTATAGAGGACCCTTCCCTCTGAGCCATTAATGTGCTAGATCTACAAGGACGCTCAGGCGACTCCAAAAATCGCGCTCGCCATCTTCTGCAATTGAAACTTACCATCCTATTACCATAACTAGATACCGGGTCTTTCGGGGCAAAAAACTGCATTTATGTGCCAAACAAATGCCTTGGATAAATATCTGGCCTTGGAAGGTGTGCCCCTCGAAAACAGCACCGGTATCAGAAAAGTTTCCGGAGAAGCTTCACTGAGAACTTGGCCCAAATTGGCAGTTCACTGGATTTTTGGCCAACTTGGCCGACTTGAGTTTTTGGCCGACATTGGGATTCTGGCCGACATTGGAATTCTGGCCGACGTTGGAATTATGGCCGACATTGGAATTCTGGTCGACGTTGGAATTTTGGCCGACGTTGGGATTCTGGCCAACGTTGGGATTCGCGGCCGACATTGAATTTCGTTGGCCGACATTGAGCTTCGTTGGCCGACATGGAGCTTCGCTGGCCGACTTGAGATTCGGGGGCGAAGTGAACCTTTTGGCCGACGTTTAATTTTTTGGCCAACGTGAGCTTCGCGGCCAACATTACACTTCGGGGGCCGACATGGAGCTTCGAGGGCGAAGTGAACCTTTTGGCCGACGTTTAACTTTTTTGCCGAAGTGAGCTTCACAACCTACTTGAACCTTTTGGCCGACATGGAGCTTCGCTAGCCGACTTGAACTTCGTTGGCCGACTTGAGCTTCGGGGGCGAAGTGAACCTTTTGGCCGACGTGAGATTCGCGGCCATCTTGAACCTTTTGGCCGACATGGAGCTTCACTGGCCGACTTAAACTTCGCTAGCCGACTTGAGCTTCAAGGCCGAAGTGGAGTTTCCTGGCCGACATAGAGCGCTTTGGCCGACGTTGAACTTCGCTAGCCGACATGGAGGATTTTGGCCGACGTTTAACTTTTCGGCCGACTTGAAGCTTCGCTGAAGTGGAGGCCCGAAGTGGTAGTTCGGCCAAATTCTGGGCGAAGTGCCCCTCTTGCCTTAAAGCTTTTTCTGCCAACTGGATGGAGGTTCGCTAAAACTGTGGCCGAAGTGGATGCTTTACCAGGCTTAAGCCCGGTGTTAAGATCCTGCTATAAAATAAACTCAAATAACACACTCTCACACAATTGCTTGGAAATAACTCACATAAACATCACATTAATATAACAGAAATTTGCATAAAGAACAATCTCACAATAGAACTGAATCGCAGGCCTCTTCGAGGGGGCAACCTCCTTCAATACTTCATTAATTTTGCAAAAGATGGTTACATTGGTGCCCTTTCGGGTATTTAAGGAGTTTCCTTCCAAGGTTGGCTTACATGCAAAATGCCACCTGATTACATGCATAATGCCACCCGAATTACATGCATAGTGCCACTTTGAATTACATGCACAATGCCACCCGAATTACATGCACAATGCCACTCGAATTACATGCACAATGCCACACGAATTACATGCACAATGCCACCTATCTACCATGTGTTACATAAAAAAGGGTGCCATTTGTCATAGGCACTACCTAAGCTAAAACTTAGAACATTACAAAATATTAATCATGGGTACTACCCACGTTCACTAGGAATTATTACATCAAGGAAGTTATTACATTAAGGGTTAGGATGAGATCCTAACATGCCCTTCTCCTTGAAGAAGCTTTGTCCTCAAAGCTAAAAATGAGAAGCTATTCTTGGAGTTGATGGAGGGACTCCCATGTAGCATCCTCAGGTTGAAGTCCACACCACTGAACCAGGACCTCTGTGATGGTACGGTTGCGAGTTCGACGATACAGCAGCTGCTTTGGTGCAAGTAAGATGGAGCCTTCTTCATCCAATTCGGGAAGTGTTGATGGGACCTGTACCTTGGAGCTGCCCGAAATGTAGGAGGGAGGCGTGAGTGGAGGGTGCCCGTACTCTGCCTCTGGTGGCGGTATGATAGGAAGTGTTGTACCACCATTCGGCCAAAGAAAGCCATTTTGCCCAATGAGTAGGATGATCGGAGGCAAGCAGCGAAGGTAGGTTTCCAAGCAATTATTAACAACCTCTGTTTGACCATCCGTTTGCGGATGGTAGGCTAAAATCATTGTGAGTTGAGTCCCATGCAACTTAAACAACTCTTGCCAAAAATTGCTAGTAAGGCTGGGATCACGATCAGATACATTGGAGGTTGGCATGCCATGAAGGCGAAATATGGAGTCAAGGAAAATTTGGGCAATAGTGAATGCTGTGTAAGGATGGGTTAGGGCACAAAAGTGAGCATACTTTGAAAGGCGGTCCACTACCACAAAAATAACAAGACTTGTCTCCAGATTTAGGTAGCCCTTCTATGAAATCCATAGAGATGTCGGTCCACACCGATCCGGTATCGGCAAGGGTGGAAGAGTGCCCGAAGAGTGCCATTGTTTCTCTTTTCATCCTTTGACACTATGTCGTAGTCTGCCACAAAAGAGTGAATGTCCTGTTTCCTACCTTTCCAAAATAAGGTGCGCTTGAGTCGCTCATAAGGTGGTATGATATTGGGAGGTGTACTATCCGGCAATAATGGAATGGCATGGTCGTGAGAGCGATGCAGTGGTCGTGTGATGGGTTATGAAAAGATGGCCTCATGTTTGTGGAGAATCTGTTGCATGTCTTGTGGGATTTCACCCATTGGAGATGTGGATGGCTGGATGGAGAATAGTTGTGCAATGACCCCACGTGATGATTTCTTTAGCAATTTCTCCATGCCGTTTGACCTGATAATTTGAGGTGTTCCTGTCGGGGAGCCCTTGATGATGTGTGTTTGTCCGTTATGGAAGAACTGCATCCAAAGTTTAGCAAAGTTCCAACTGATAGTGCCCAACGTACTCAACCATTGGCATCCCAAAACAATATCACATCCACCCAAATGGAGGGCAAACATGTCCTGCTTGAGTTCATAGTCCCCTATCTTGATTTTAACATTGTGACACTTTCCTTTACAAGATAAGGTTCCCCCATTGGCTACCATGACCTCAAAGGAATTACAATTGTGGATATAGCAATTTGCCCGTTGAGCAACTCTAGGGTCAATGAAGTTGTGCGTGCTTCCCGAATCCAAAAGGATGGAAAGACGTTGGCCCTTGAAACATCCTGTAACCTTCATGGTTTGAGGAGTAGTAATGCTGCAAGGGCATGGATTGTAATTGATGTCTCAGGTTCCTGTTTCCCTTCTTCTTGTGGAGGAGGTGTTTATGGAGGGTCCTCATCCTCATCACTCTCGTCAACGGTATCAGGTTCTCCAACATCTATCAAGAACAATTTTTTGTGTGCACACTTATGCCCCTTGAAAAACTTTTCATCACAATTGTAGCATAATCCTTGGGCACGACGTGCATCCATCTCTTCGGTGGTGAGGCGCTTGGGTGCAGCGGGTTTATTATCATCTGGGTGTTGGGCTCTCGGGGGAAATGAAGGTCTATCTTGAGAAAACTTTGATGGGCGTCTTTGGGCGAGAGAGTTTAGATTCGGCCAGACGGGCCAAACTGATAGCTTCCATCATAGTTCGTGGTTTCAACATTTTGACTTACGCTTGGAGTTCCATCTTCAACCCATTGATATAACAACTATGGAAGAACCCTTCACTCAATCCTCTTGTTCGATTGGCCAATTTTTCAAATTGAGCTTGGTACTCTCGAGCCGACCACTGTTTGTTGTAGTTTGGATAAGGCTCCTGTGAAGTCCTCAAACTCACTAGGACCAAATCGAGTGAGTATTTGGGATTCAAAATCCTCCCAAGAGAGATTTGGGTAGGTAAGACGCAACCATTGAAACCGGTGTAGAGCCTCGGATTCCAAGTTAAAGGAAGCCATCCGGACTCGATGAAATACTTGGTACATTATGAAGTCGAAAGAATTGGTCAACCCGACATAGCCACCCATCAACATCCTTCCCACTGAATTTGGGAAAGTCCAACTTGGGCATTCTAAAGGGTGTATCATGGTCACGATTCCTTGTAGAACTCTCAGCTTGGTATTCTGATTTGGGTGGTTCTCTTCTCAGTTTGCTATCCACTTCAGTCAATGCTTCTTCTAAGCGATTGCTAGTGGCCTCATGCTCTAGGCGAAGACCTTGGACTTCTTCCCTTATGGAGTGAAAAGCCGAGTTCAAGTTCTCAATGGCTTTTGTTAGGGACTCCAAGTGTTCTAGTTCTTTCTGGTGTCCACGGGTACCCTGGGCCATTTTTTGACCTTTTGTGACCAGTTACTAAAAATAGAATTGAATTTTTTTGACTTACTATTTTTAGTAAGTGCCCAAAAAAGTGCTTGGGTGCTATATATCAAAATGATCAGCGGGAGGAGGTGGTCACAATGAGCTATATCTCTCAACACTACTTTTTGGCACCCAGACTTTTTTTTTTTTTTTTCTCTGTTTCTTGAGTCTAACGGTGTTTCTGATTACGATTACGAGCTGCTGAGCAAAAGTTGGGTCCTTGGAGCACTATCTAAAGCGGCCGTGTTTCACACTCAAGATTCTCTGTATTTTGCGGGTGGCGATATGACGGTTACGTTCGACTACGAAGGCTGTGAATTACTGCCTCGACCTCTCGACTGATCGACTCATTGTGGTCGCCTGCTGTAAATTTCTTTGTTACTCTCCAGACTTTCAACTTAAGTGTCACCCTCATGGCTTATCCCGAATGCATGTCCCTTCTATTATTTTTTTTGGTAGAGGACTCCTTTCTCATATGCTCACTTTTGAAATGCAGGTTTACGAACGGGGGTGTTTGGATTCTTATTTTGATTTTTATTTTTGCATTTTTTACAGGTTGCAGTTTTAACAGAACCAGGGAATGCTAAGTATAGGAGTATGTACCACCCATAGGCCCTCTAATATACCGACAGTGACGAACAATAGTGCTCGGACCAATATTTCGAGGCCACTACTCAAGGAGGATTCCACACATACCCTTGAGCACACTACTGCCTCTACGACAATACGGGAGGGTAATCGTCCGAGGATGCTTGTGTCCCGTAGACTATGAGTAATACAAGGCCGAAGAGCTTCCTAATGGCTAAAAGTTTGTTTAATCCTAGATGGTCTCCCGATATACCCGAAGATACGTGGGAGCTCAAGTCCGTGCGCGAGTTACGTACGAGGCACGGGTATTGGAGCCTGATCGCCCCTCACTTCACTAGACGCTTTATGGGCTATCTAGCTTAGCCAATAACGACAGATCCTTCGCGATATTTTAAAACCCCCGGTACAGGGTTTCTACCTACTCAACTAATAATATATTTTTTTGTTTTTGGTCTGGAAAAAAAAACACTGTATTTTTTTTTGGATTTTTTTAATAAGGAAAAACAGAATGGAAAAAACACACGGAATTTATACCTAACAGGCGGATTGGATGGCAAGAATCGTTGCAGTTGCAGCAGAACTTGGCCCTGGAAAGCGCTCTGATACCACTTGTTAAGATCCTGCTATAAAATAAACTCAAATAACACACTCTCACACAATTGCTTGGAAATAACTCACATAAACATCACATTAATATAACAGAAATTTGCATAAAGAACAATCTCACAATAGAACCTGAATCGCGAGGCCTCTTCGAGGGGGCAACCTCCTTCAATACTTCATTAATTTTGCAAAAGATGGTTACATTGGTGCCCTTTCGGGTATTTAAGGAGTTTCCTTCCAAGGTTGGCTTACATGCAAAATGCCACCTGGATTACATGCATAATGCCACCCGAATTACATGCATAGTGCCACTTTGAATTACATGCACAATGCCACCCGAATTACATGCACAATGCCACTCGAATTACATGCACAATGCCACACGAATTACATGCACAATGCCACCTATCTACCATGTGTTACATAAAAAAGGGTGCCATTTGTCATAGGCACTACCTAAGCTAAAACTTAGAACATTACAAAATATTAATCATGGGTACTACCCACGTTCACTAGGAATTATTACATCAAGGAAGTTATTACATTAAGGGTTAGGATGAGATCCTAACACCCGGACTTAGCGCTTTTCTGGGGATGGTTCGCTGGGAACATTGGCCGAAGTGCAACTTCGGCAATTTTTTGGGCGAAGTGACCTGGCAGCCTTAAACTTTTTTCATCATCGGGACAGGGAGGTTCGCCGGAGTTGGAGCCGAAGTGGAGGTTTGGCGACCAAAGAGCCCGAAGTGGCAACTTTGGCAGCATTCTGGGCGAAGTGCCCCTCATGCCTTAGAATTTTTTTCAAGCCCGAAGTGGACTTTTGCTGGCTTTGCTTCCGGGGCCATAACTTTTGATCCGCTGACCCGATCACCTATTGTAATATATCGCCGGAAAGCTTGCGAAAAGATCTGCAATAATGAGACATCAAAAGATCAATTCGTCCACTTTATCATCCCCTTTTAGGGCCCGCGAAAATGCCAACACCTCTGCATGCTCTTTGCCGCTTTGAAGCTCCATACTTAGATAAAATTTTGTAAAAAAATTTAATGTGGCAAAAATGCCAACATTCCTGGCGGCTCGCGGGGCATTTAGCTCGTCTGAATGCAGAGATCCCAGGCCTTTATCCATTGGGCAACAGAGTCATCCTCGCTGTCCTTTTCTGAGTGCTCACTGGTGGCGGTAAACTCCTCCTCCAACTTCTTTGGGGCCTTTTCTTTCTTTTCAGCGCTCCTCTTGCCCATTCTGGCTGTACAATTGCCCAAGCGCTTGATCTGAAAATGACAGCGCCTTATATGGCACTGAACTGCTGTGCCAGGGGATGCTAAAAACAACACCTGAAAACTGCTATCTCTTTGGAGCGCTAAAAAGAAACACACACAAACTAAACTAAAAACAGAAAACTGTACTTAAGCTCCTAAGCAACACTTAGTGCCCTCGGCACTTTATTTACCAGTCGGGCTATTTACAGTATTTACACAAAAGTTTGCGACATGATTGGCATGCCGCCACCACAAACCCAGCTTCGGGTGCCTATCCGGTGAACCTGCAGTGTTCGGACCAGATCTGATTGTACTTCAGTCGATCTTTGAAGTCCGGCTGGCCTCTTCCCGAAGTTCTCCATGTTGCGAACAGGGTGCAACGTGGCAGGTTATCATTCATGCCAGTACCCATACAATTGATGAATAATGTGGCAAAGAGGTTTGCCACATGGGGGCCTTCTTCGGGTACCGGTTGTAGTGATGGCTGGAGCCAATACCACCACTTTAAAGAGTCCACTGGCTGTGGGCTGAGTACAGGCTCCTCCAACCCCTTGATGCGACAACAAGACTTTTCCGGCGATAGGCCTTCTTCCAGGATCTCCTCAGGCTCAGCCTCTTGGTGAGGCATGCTTATTGGGTTCTGGCTGAATACTTGCGTGCTATGCCCTGGGACACAAAAAGGGTGCAAAAATGTGCCCTCTTTGCTCTCAGGTTCTGCCACTTGAGCCTGTTCCCCTTCTTGGCCCATCTCCTGATGGAAACTGCAAGCAACCATATTATTCATCGCTTGGGCGGTGCTTGCATATTCCCATTGTTGGCCTTGGATGAGATCTGCCTCTCGAGCTCCACACAGCTGCATTCGAGGTCTCTGCACAGTATGAGGGATCTGCCACGGTGAATACTGCGCGGGATAGACCGGAGAAAGTGATGGAGTTTCTCCCCACTGCCACTTTCCTGATAGGAGCAGAAGTTGCTCTGCTTGTACTGCTTCCTCAAAGATTTGAGGGAATCTATGTTCACCTGATTGCAGCAAGAGGAGGCTTATGTCCGGGTGGAAAGCCCGAACATAGAAGAGGTGGGCCTGGGCGGGTGTCGGTTGGATCTCCCCTGGAATTCTCTTCCAACTTCTGCAAAATCGAACATTGAAGTCTGTGATGCTCTCCAGAGGTGCTCTCGTGATGGTGGAGAGGTGCATCAATAGCTGGAAGGGATCCTGAGAGCCGTCAAATGTGTTGATGAGTGCTCCCGCTAGGTCATCCCATGAGCAGATGCTCTTACGCCCGAGCAGTCTGTACCACTGCAGCGCCCTTCCTTCCAGAGACAGGACCAGAAGTCTGATCATGACATCTTCATGGGTTATGCCATGGAGGGTCGCTAGAGCAACAACATCTTCAAGGTGCTCTCGGGCCATTCCCTTGGTGCCATTGTATTTTGTCAGGGTTTTCAGGGCACTTTTGGGAATCTCGTGCCAACTTTGGAGATTCAGAGGGCCAGGATCATCCCAGCTGGGATGGCACACCTTTGCCATTATAGCAGTGGTCTGCAGAGATCACGGTTCTCGCCACTAAGTCGGAGTCGCCAGGTGAACATTCTTTTCTCCGCTTGTGAGGTCAAGGCTGCTCACCAAACCTTGATTCCTCCGAGGTGTCTTCTTTCAGCTTTAAAAGGCGCCTACGATCAAGAAATCTGGATCTTCAGCTCAACAGAGTCGCCAGGTGATTTTGCCAGATGAAGGCAAGCCAAAGATTCACCAAACTCGGGCTTCCTTAAAATATGGAGACTGTTCGTCCCACCGGGCGTGCCAGAAACTGTTGGTCACAAATCTGCCACAGGAAAGGATTTTGTATGTCTACGCGCCCTAGACCTGGACCAACATTGAAAGGCCGGAGGGAAGAGATGCCCTCCGTGCCAATCTCCGGAGAAGGCCGGCTCCTATACTAAACTACTGGGGTTTTAAGATAAGAGTGCAGGAAAGAGATTGGGAAAAAGCTAAGGGAACTGGAAAGAGATTGAAAAGCTAAGGGAACAGGAAAGAAATTGAAAGATTGCAGAAAGAAATGTAAATAATTGATTTAAAGGGGAAGAACCAGCAGCACGATCACTAACTAATACCTTGAAGTAGCAACAATAAATACAAAGAATAAAACATAAATGAACACCACGCTAGCTTCCCTATGTATCCTCTGGAAGAGCTCCAGGATCCACCTATCTTCCTACGCCTAAATCCAGATTTCAGAATTACAGCAGTTGGGAAAATACATGAATATAGCAGAAACACTAACCACAGGCAGCATACAAGGAAACTAACACAGCGTTTTCTCCCCTATGTATCCTCCAGGAGAATTCCAGGGTTCTGTCCCCAATCACACACCTAAATCCAGGATGCAGAATTACAGTATGCAAATGAAGAAACAGAATAGCAGAAATAATCACAGAAGACAGCATACAAGAGAGAAATGGAGCCCAAAGTTCTTAATATCAATTGCAAAAATCAAGATACAGCAGTTTTCAAGCAAATGTTCCCCCCTTTTTCATTACAATGCGTGGGTTTTTATAGAGGACCCTTCCCTCTGAGCCATTAATGCACTAGATCTACAAGGACGCTCAGGCGGCTCCAAAAATCGCGCTCGCCATCTTCTGCAATTGAAACTTCCCATCCTATTACCATAACTAGATACCGGGTCTTTCGGGGCAAAAAACTGCATTTATGTGCCGCACAAATGCCTTGGATAAATACCCGGCCTTGGAATGTGTGCCCCTCGAAAACAGCACCGTTGTCAGAAAAAGTTCCGAAGAAGCTTCGCTGAGAAATTGGCCCGAACTGGCAGTTCGCTGGATTTTTGGCCGACTTGGCCGACTTGAGTTTTTGGCCGACGTTGGAATTCTGGTCGATGTTGGGATTCGCGACATTGGAATTCTGGCCGATGTTGGAATTATGGCCGACATTGGAATTATGGCCGACATTGGAATTCTGGCCAACGTTGGGATTCTGGCCGACGTTGGGATTCGCGACCGAATTTGAACTTCGCTGGCCGACATTGCGCTTCGGGGCCGACATGGAGCTTCGCTGGCCGACTTGAGCTTCGAGGGCGAAGTGAACCTTTTGGCCGACGTTTAACTTTTTGGCTAACGTGAGCTTCGCGGCCGACATTGCACTTTGGGGGCCGACATGGAGCTTCGAGGGCGAAGTGAACCTTTTTGCCGACGTGAGTTTCACGGCCGACTTGAACCTTTTGGCCGACGTGAGCTTCACGGCCGACTTGAACCTTTTGGCCGACATGGAGCTTCGCTGGCCGACTTGAACTTCGTTGGCCGACTTGAGCTTTGGGGCCGAAGTGGAGTTTTCTAGCCAACATAGAGCGCTTTGGCCGACGTTAAACTTCGGTAGCCGACATGGAGGATTTTGGCCGACGTTTAACTTTTTGGCCGACTTGAAGCTTCGCTGAAGTGGAGGCCCGAAGTGGTAGTTCGGCCAAATTCTGGGCGAAGTGCCCCTCTTGCCTTAAAGCTTTTCTGCCAACTGGCTGGAGGTTCGCTAAAACTGTGGTCGAAGTGGATGCTTCGCCAGGCTCAAACCCGAACTTAGCGCTTTTCTGGGGATGGTTCGCTGGGAACATTGGCCGAAGTGCAACTTCGGCAATTTTCTGGGCGAAGTGACTTGGCAGCCTTAAACTTTTTTCATCATCGGGACGGGGAGGTTCGCTGGAGTTGGGGCCGAAGTGGAGGTTCGGCGACCAAAGAGCCCGAAGTGGCAACTTCGGCAGCATTCTGGGCGAAGTGCCCCTCATGCCTTAGAATTTTTTTCAAGCCCGAAGTGGACTTTTGCTGGATTTGCTTCCGGGGCCATAACTTTTGATCCGCTGACCCGATCACCTATTGTAATATATCGCCGGAAAGCTTGCGAAAAGATCTGCAATAATGAGACATCAAAAGATCAATTCGTCCACTTTATCATCCCCGTTTAGGGCCCGCGAAAATGCCAACACCTCTGCATGCTCTTTGCCGCTTTGAAGCTCCATACTTAGATAAAATTTTGTAAAAAAATTTAATGTGGCAAAAATGCCAACAGGAGCATAATTAATGCTCTATGTTTCTGTATCAAAATTTGGCTCCAATTTCCTTAGGAACAAGCTTCGCCTTCCGAAGAACCAAGGACCTCCGAACAATATGCGTTCTGCACCCTCCCGCGTGTTAAGTTGGATCATGAAAAACCCCCTGGACATCGCGGAGAGTTCCAAACTCCCTAGGGTTTTCCATTTTGTTGATGCCCAATAGCGGATTGAGTCCATATCCGGGCGTCCTTCGACAAATTTTCCCACAAGGGAAAACTAATCTCGTGTCGCATACCCTTCCATGAGTTTTTAGGGCATAGCACATCGTATCCCTGTGCGACGAAGCCACTCGAAGCAGCTGTAGGTTGTCTATATTTGCTCTGCAAGAGCTCTGCATAGGAGGGTTGGCCGTGATGTTTCCCGCCATCGTCTGGTTTTTCAGGGGGGTCTTTCCCCTTGATAGTTCTGTTTTGAATATTGCCGCTCAGGGCGGGTGGAGTGCTTTCGACTTGATTCGCCGCCACGTGGGTGGATTTGCCACGCGATTGCGCGCCGCTCTCCGCCCGATCATCTGCCTTACTCTGCTTCTCGCCTGCGGCTGAAATATCGCTCATTTTTTCGGTCGCCATCTCTCACCATTAGAAATCTCCGTGTGAGCTATTTTTGCTCTCATTTTCCAAGGGAGACTTTGTTCTAGTCTATGTTGTAGGAAACTCTTAGGGTGCCCTCATTTCTCTGTTTCAAAAACTTGGACACTGCTGGAAACTTGTCATTTTGACTTTCCATGTTTCCTTACATTTCTAAGAGATATTTCCAACATTTCCAAGGGCATTTTCAATATTTCCTACCATTTTGAATAAAAAAAACAAAGAAAAGTTTAAAGTTGAGGATTTTAGAGATTTCATAGGTATTGTATGAGGCCCATATGGGACACACGACCCATTTTAATAGAAATCAAGTTAGACAAGGAAAAATGGGAACAAAATTAATGATAACTTGAAATAATTATATATTGGGATTGATTAAGCCATAGAATGAGAATCTAGAACAAATGATAATATCTTTGGGAGAAAAAGGAATTGAAGTGCATATGCTTTCAGTCACTTGGTGAAGCAAAACAAAAAAAAAACAAAGAAACTAAATTTTTTTTGCATTCTAATATTTGTCCTGTATGTTGCAAGAAATAGAGCACACAATAAGGCAAACAAAAGATTGTGATGTGGATCCTTAAAATCCTGACTTAGATATTTCCATGGCCAGCCCCGATCTTGAAGATGATGAAATCCCTTTTCATATTTCCATGGTTCTACTATTGAAGCCATAGGAGTTGGTTCTTCTTGCAATTTTGGTACTGATTTTGATGACTTTGAAAATGAATAGCCTGATCTGTAAAGCTTGAACTTTTGACATAATTGTACTCTATATAAGATCTAATAATTAAGTGTGTTTTCATTCATTTGTGATCTCTTTAATTAAATTTCGTATGTATATATATGTGTGTGTGTGAAGTGTTTCCTTTGTCGTTTTTGTGTTTTCAAAGTATTTGAAAATTCACGTTACGTAAGGCATTTCTGTTCTGGAAACTTTAACTATTTCTGAGTTTTGTGCAACTTAGGTTCTAGTTCATACATGTTGTATTTCTATTACTTGTTAGTTATATAAGTTGTTAATTCTTTCTTGTGAATTTCTTCCCTTAGAAGGTTTTCCCCACTTAAATCCTTACATGCTTGCTGGTTTTGATAGCTTATATTTTATTACTAGTGGTTGTTTACTTCACTGTACTGCAGTTGTGCTTTGTTTAGTTGATTTTTCCTTTGTTTTGATGCATTGAGCAAGGTATACTACATTGTTTTAGTCTAGTTGTTAAAATATTTGTGTGAGTGAGCCAATTTGAGGGCTGCCATGAATCATCCATGGTTGTGGAACCAATAGAAGAAGATAGGAATCTTGTAAGTTGTGTTTGTTTGCAACTCTTGGGTATGTGAGGGGTGGATGAAACCTGACTTGGATAACTCCAATCCTATCCCACTGCATGCACGAAAGAAAGCATCAAAGCCTTACTAGCCACTCTTGTATGCAAACAAGGGCACATAGATCTGTCATGAACATTTTGGAGAGTTGTAGCTTCAAATGAGCACTTACTGTTCTCGGCTATAAAGATAAAGTGAAAGAATGAGGCAATGAGTTGCGTAGTAGTCAATCTCCCTTGTAATACTGACATTAAAGAGTGATAGCTTTCATAAGATAAAATGTTCTTCAGTCTCCACCTTCTTAAGAGAGTAAAGATGCCATAACCTATCCTCTTGAGGAATATGTGGTTTGTCTTCACTCGCAATTGATGTAAGTACACTCTAAGCTGACCAAGAGGAATCCTAAGGTTATGTGTCCAATGTCGCTGGACATAATCAGGATGAGTAATAATGTCATTCTTAATCCTCATGAAATGTTTAGTGTAGAAGGCCAACTTAGGACTAAGAGGCTGAGATGGAGCAACCCAAGCGATCAAAATATATTGTCGATAAACATCATCTCTGACTACTTGATTAATCATCCTCTTATTGGGAAGAAGTTGGGGAATATCATTTAAAGACTATTTGATAGCAGGTAATTGATCTACAGAGATGCCAACTAACTGAAAAACCATAGAGATCTTACATAGAATTGAAGGTTTAAGCCTATAGATGATTCTCATACACATTCCATTTCTAGTCATATCGTATTATTAGGCATAGTAGTATCTCATAAGTTTAGTTTTTAGGAGGTGGTTCACCCAACAAATCAAATAATCATAATTACAATATCTTTGCTTAACATACTCATAGAATACTGATGAATTTCACCCAATTCTTCAAAAAATCAATAGTGTTAAATATTTGAGAGTCATAATTGAGTTTTATTCTAATTATGAATTCATACAAAAATAATATAGTAGAATATTATGGAAAAGGGAATGTTATTCTTAATGAATCGTCTTTAACATGTTTGGTCTGACTAGTATAAAATTGTTTGTTATGTAGAAACTTGTTGGAGAAAGAATGCATTGACCTATGATGTGCAGATAACAAAAATATGGTAGGTACATCGGTCAAAAGCAAGTCTACATGGAACTCTATATAACCAAAAATATTACCAAAAAGTCAAATTAAGGATTACAAGTATATTACGCCCTATACAATGACTCCTTCTCAAATTAAGGATTACAAATATATTACACCCTAAACAATGACTCCTTTCCTAAGCATGTGCTGCATAATTATTAACTCAGTATAGATAAATATGTGTTTCAATCAACTGTCACCTAAACTTAAAAGGATGGCAACTCAATTTTGTTCCTTTATCGAGTGATTTAAAGGTAAAGGTAAAGTAGTTTTTAACGTCCACAAGACCATAGGCCATATGAGACAACCCTCATAGAGGATGTTATTTACCCAATATATGTTTATCCAACCAAACTCTAGTTACCGAAGTATGGTGTACAACTCTACCTCTTGTTGCATTCAAACCTTGAACCTCCTATTCAGAGTTCCAATGTCTTATGGTTACCATTAGGCCCACTCAAGTTTAAATAATGTGATTTTAGATGGCAAATTCATGATAAAAATTAACAATTATAACTAACTATGTTTTCCATACAAATAGATAATAGATGACCGGTGTTGCATATTTATCTCTTATAGAAGTAGGTGAAATAAAACAATTGGTACTGCATAAGTAGCGTCAAGTTTACTATGGTTCAATACAAGTTACTATGCAAGGTTGAAGAGATTAATTATATATGTGGAATTTGTGCCTCATAGCCTATGTCCTTATAATACAATTCGTATTCTCACTAGATATTTTGGTAGTAGTTCAATCCCCCCCAACCTCATCCAAAAAAATAAAATAAATAAAAGATGAAAGCAAAACAGTAAATGGGCATACCTTCAAGAATTTTCCTTTCTTTTACAAGTATTTTATTTGGAAGAAAACACAATTAATAACTTGTGCCCATGTTGATCTAACTTGCTTTGCTTTCTTTTGTAGGATTTCGGAATATTAATCCTTGCCTCTTTCATGTCAATGACATGCGCAGCCATTCTTTATTCTGTTCATACATATAGAGTCAGACGGCACATTTTTCACTTTGATCGCTTTTGTGCCAAGTTTAAGATAACCTTTGCATAGTCAGAGCTCCAAGTTGTGTAAAATTATGGCAAGGCAAAAAATTTTCCCTGTTATTTTAACTTTTTTATGTGATACGCTCAGCAATTCTTTATTCTATTCATGCGCATAAAGTCAGACGACACTTTTTTTACTTTGATTGCTTTTGTGACAAGTTTGGGATAAAACATTGCATAGTTAGAGCTGCAAATTGTGTAATTCTATTCATACATTAGAGTCAGAAGACACCTTTTTCAATTCGGTTGCTTTTGTGCCAAGTTTGGGATAAAAAATTTGCATGGCTAGACCTTCAATTTGTGTAAAATTATGGCAAGGAAAAAACTTTTCCTTATTGTTTTAACCCTTTTAAATGACATCACAACAATTCTTTATTCTACTCATGCACATAAATTCAGAAGAAACCTCTTTCACTTTGTTTGCTTTTGTGCCAAGTTTAGGATTAAAACTTGGTGTAATGAAACTTGCAAATTGTGTAAATAACAATGCAAATATTTTTCACTATTTATTTTTTATGTTTTATATTTAATCAATAGTATTTACCTTAATGTATTGGACTTATTCTATCATTATTGGTACTTTTTATGTAATAACCTGATATGTGAGTATAAATAAACATGCTTTTGCCTCTAGGCATTCTCAGTTAGTAATTCAAATCCATAACTGATTGTCCTAGGTATCTGGTGTCCCCATGGATTATTGGAATGTATCCTAATTTTTATTAATGATTTAGAAATCTGCATCTTTCTTGATGCTTTTCTTAACAAAAATGAATACAACTAATTTGGATGGTAATATCCATATTAAAGTATGATATATTGCAGTCTAAACTTCATACATGGTTGTGTAAGATTGTGAATGGAAGTAGAAGAGAATTCACTGTTCACATATGGAAAGTTTTTGGTGTATTACATAATCCAATTACAATAACTTTCATATTTTGCAACTGCATTTTTGCCATATATCTAAACTGTGTATACAATTTTTGTTTATGAATATCATGCAGGGATGAGTTTCATTTGCGAGGTAATTGTCCATTTATAAATTCAAGTGCTTTATTGTCAGAATCGTCTCTCACATGGATCTTCAATAAATGTAACTCTTTATATGAGCTTGGATGTAAGAGGTTTTCTTAAGCATTCCTCACTGAATATTCTCAAAATTTTAATTGTTCCTCTCAACATGATAGGGGATGATGCCCTCAACTCTTTGGTCCAAACTCTAGATATAAATGCATTACAACACCCCTATATAGATTTCATCTCCAACTTTAATCTTCATTAAATCCTAGTCTATCAAGGGATCTTTCCCTCACAATTATCAGTATTCTCTCATAGACCATATGAATTAGTGTTTAAAAGCCTTTTTTTCTAGGTTTACACTCCCCCATCCTGGTTTTCTTTCTTTGGTTTATATTCTTTATAGTTAGTCTTAGTGGTTAGTTACTTTTAGCTACTAGGATTCTTCTTACGTTAGTACAAACTGTTTTGGCATGTTGCTCATTTGAATCCTAGTGACATGTTTTGGTCATATGGGGCTATCATTTTATTTCATTTCATGTTTGCACTTACCTGTTGTAGTTTTATTTGCTTCATTGCCATCTTGCCATAATGCTTGGAATCATTAATCTATTGTTGAATACCTCTTCATGTCCTACATTGGAAACCCGTTATAAGTTGGCTATTAGTGCTTGTTCACCTTGATTGATAAGCTGGATTACACCGCTTTGCAATGATCTTGTGAAAACCTTGTTGAAGAATTATTTGTGATTTTGATTAAATAATAAATCTTAATGATTAAGATGGTCCCTTATATGATTAAGACTAACTAATTTTTCTTTCCTCTTTGTCTATTTTATCAATAAACAGAAAATAAAACCTAGTTTACAAAAAAAAACAAAAAAATCTAAACCCTAAATGCATAAACAATAGAGTTATGGGTAGAAAAATCTGTTTCTGCCACTATGGCAAATATGCCACCTGATCACAAAAGCATTGTTGATGCTATCACCTACTGATAGTGCTATCACTTGACTTGCAAAATAGACAAAAAATATATAGTCAGTGGTAGAGGGGTCTGTTTGAGTTGGCAAAGAATGGTTTTCTCCCTTGAACAACAATTAGGCCCCTGTTTAGATAAGCAAAAAATGATAGAAATAAAAAAATGCAAGTGATAAATGTCAAGTGGTGGAAGTGCCACTCGGTCATGATAGCACTATTGATGCTTTCGCTCAGTGATGGTGCTTTTACTCTATGTAAAACCAGAGAGCAGTAGCACCACCGACCTACAATCTAGCAGGGCTTTCGCTTATGAGAGCAGAACAATTAGATTGAATGCAATAAATGATAAGCTTAAGATACCTATGATAAAGGGCTCTGACTTAGGAGTACATAGGCTCTGTCTAACAACAAAATAATGTGGATTGCTTAAAGCTTAATATTAAATTCCTAAATGTAATATTAGCTATATGCCAATGCAAGAAGCACAATTAGTTCTAAATACTATTAAATAGAATCCTAAAACTACATGGACAACGAATATCCAATAAGAAAAATAAGGGGAAAGAGCACAACCCAAGATATAATGTTGTGTTCCCCTTTTTGGAAGCTTGTTGAAGGTTGCTAGCTTGCTTGTTGATGGCACTTGAATGCTTGAGCTTGAAGGCTTGATGCTTGATGCTTGATGATTGCTTGAGAGCTTGTAGACTTGATTGCTTGGAGAGAGCTTTGAGACTTGATGCTTAAATGCTTGTGAGAATGCTTAGAAAAATATTGCGAGCAAGAGCTTGAATGCTTGCAAGGATGGTTGTTACAAGATCGTGGTAATATTTTGACATAATCTTGCCATGCAAAATGCTAAAATGCCTATGATTCTAAAGAGATTTTTATAGAGTTTTGCTACTCTAAAGCTCTCCATGAAATGGTCATCCTAAGTGCTAGTGTTATAGGCAACCATAGCTCCTTGGGGGAAGAATTGCATTGAAGTTGACAAGATTGAATATGGTAAGGATTTGAAAAGAGGATCAAAAGGACATTAGTGGAAGATCACGAGAGGGTAAAATATTATATTTGGGATCTATTGTAGGGGATGTTGGTCAAAATTTTGGGGATTTGGTTCATTAATGGTTGGGGGCTTGAAAGGGATAGAAAGTTAAAAATCTTGATTTTGACATATGATAGTCAAAGCACTAGGAAGCATTAGCGTTGGTGCTTTCACCTCATGATTGTTGGGGGTCAAAAATGGATGAGAAAAGGTCAAATTTGAAATTTTTACAAAAACACCACCAAAAACATCACCATGTCATGATAGTATCATCAATGCTATCGCTTATGCCCTGACACTCTCTCTGTAGGAGCAATAAATGCTCTAAAGTTGATCACAAGAAAGATTGATTTGAATTGGTTGATTAAAAGGGTGATTGATGTAGGGATTGAAAAACATGAAGATTAACCATGTGTTCAAAATTAGGTATCTACATTTGTCCCTTTTTGATGCATTTATTGCATAATAAATGCATCAAAAGTTGACATAGATGCCTCAATTTTGAGACAAAATTTCTATTGCTTATGATTGATGATGCTAGATGAGTGATGTTGAGATTGTTTGCTTAGAAGTAATGTTAAAAATTAATTATTGGGTAGCATTAAATGTTTCCATGCCCCAATGTGCCCCCTCAAGTTTTGAAGGGAAAATCAAGTTGGATCGAGGAAAATAAACTTGATTATGATCCACACTAGTGCAATGATGAAATATTGGGATATATGTTTGATTTGGATGGATGATGTTAAAAATTAATTATTAATGTTGCATGATTAGATTGATGACTAAAGGATTAGATGTGAGAATGTATTTATTAATGTTTAAAATAGATTTGTAGATTAGATGATGATGGTTGATTTAGGATTGGAGTTGCATAGATTAAGATTAGATATGTTGTTAATGGTGATTAATGAAGATTGATTAAGATTAAAGATCACTTTAAGAGATGAAATATGAACTGATTAAGTGAAGAAAGAGGCATGATGTGCCTGAGAGGGCACTACTATAGTACAATTATGTACAAAAGATATACAAATATATACAACTATATATATAGATATGTGCCCAAAGGGAATTTAGTTAGCTTTTGACTTTCTTATGGGGAATTTAGTTAGCTTTTGACTTTCTTATGGAGAATTTAGGTAGCTTCGCCCAGAGGAATTTTGGTTAGCTTTGAGATTTGCCCTAGGGGGGACTTTAGTTAGCTTTTCCTGGAGGACTTCTAGTTAGCTTTGAGATTTGCCCAAGGGAGTTTTATTTAGCTTTTTCCAAAGAACTTCTTGTTAGCTTTTGACTTTCCCAAGCTTTTTCCAAAGGAATTTTGGTTAACTTGCTATGATACAAATATATATACAAAAATGAAAACAAATTATTTTCTTATAGACAAACATCTAAAGGACTTTTGCCTTGCTCATAGGACTTTTTATTTAGCCTTGCCCATAGGAATATTTGATTTTGCTTTTCCTGGAGGACTTTTTATATGAGATTTACCTTTAAGCAAATGTCTAAAGGACTTCTTCCTTGACTTTTGATTTAGCATTGATAGATTTACCTTTAAACAAATGTATAAAGGACTTATGCTTTGCCTTTAAACATATGCTTAGAGGACATTTTATTAGATTGGTTTGGCTTGTAGAGAAGTGTCATAGATGATTTATGATTGACTAGTGTAGCAAAAAGCAATGCCTCCACTTGGGAAGACAATTTCATTGTTGAACAATTGCCTCCACGAGAGGTGTTATATGGGAAAACAACAAATTATGAGATTGAGCTTGCTATCAACACTTGTGAACCTCATAGTATTCATCATGTAGCAATTGACGAGATAGAAGAATTTGATTTGAATTTGCCACTAGCGCATGGAAACCTCATAGCATTAATCATGCGGTAAGGAAATTATAGTTTGGAAGACTTGATAGATATGGTTTGAGATAAATTAGATTGAGCTAGATAGAAAATGATGAGATATAATTCAATAGAGATAGATGATTGTGTGAACCCTAATTTGATTTACAAATATGTGACTAGGAGTATTTGCTCGCATCAACCACTTAGTGTAATGAAAAATAATCTATTTTGACTAGGATCATCATTTGCATGTCATTGTTGATCCCTAACTCAATATGCACCAAGCAATCTAGACATAAACAAGCACGTGCATGCAAGAAAATATGAAATCAGGCAGAATACAAACAAGGAACATTAGGCAACTAAAATAAACAAACAACCAATATAGGCTCAAATGTAATACTTTTTAAGATGCATTATTTTCATTAGTTTTTAAAGTTATTTTCCATAAAGCATGGCAAGGCGGTAAGCTCCCAAACCAAACTTGGTGATTATGATGAATGAACCTAGCCAATTAGGCTCAAACTTACCTTTGAGATTATTTTTGGTATTAGTGTTATTTTGGTTCTCTTTAAGAACAAGATCACCAACCTCGAAGGAGTGGTATTGTACCTTTTTACCATAAGCACATTTAAGTCTTTATTGGTAGACCTGTCTGCACTCTAGTGCATGAATCCACTTTTTATCAAGCAGTTCCAATTGGCTAAGATGGGCAAGACAATATCCATCTTTGATAGAGGATTCTTGCAACAAAATGTTTAAGGCACCTCAAGCTCAAAAGGGAAGACAATTTAGTTCTAGAAACCAAAGCATAGGGCATCACACCTATGTGTTAGATTTTGATGCTATATATTTAATGAAAATGCAACCACAAGGACTAAAATGAGCAAGAAATATTAAATATATGATAATGACAATATACTAAGCATGTAAAACTCATAAGAAACTTCTGAAACTACTCATAAAACTACCATTAATGAAAGCTCACGAAAATAGTATAGAATGGAGATATACTATTGCATGCTATGAGCAATGCACTTTCTCCATACTTATTACAATGCTTTGTCATACACATATATAATAGTATGCGACTCTTCACTTTTCTACTTTGAGGACACGTGCACCTTGCATGATGGACACTTGTGCACATGCACACCTAACTACAAGACACTTGTGCATTTCCTGCACATTATTACATTACATAAAGTAAAGACTCAAATACTAACTTAAGACACTTAACCTAATCTAACCATGTACCCATGGTGGTACATTGACATGTACCAAATAATGTAATATTCTCCAACAACCCTCCTTGTATTACATTATTTGGTTATTGAAGACTTTAGTCTTCAATATGGATCTTCATATTTGTCTTCATTCTTCAAGTGACCTTGCATTTGATCTTCTGCTTGAGCTTCATCTTTTTGCTTGACTCTGTATTCTGACTTTGGCATTGTTACTATTTTCCTTCTAATTTTGTTGTTGAAGAATTTCATACCTTTCTTGTCCCCATCTCTAAATTTTGAGAAATATTTTTGAGGAAATCCATTAATGGCTTTTCTTGTCATTGTGTATATCCATTCAAAAAAATGATTTTCTTTGTACCAACAATGTCTTTGAGAATGATTGGTACCTCCACAAATTTTACAACTATGGAGATTCCAACATATCTCTATCTTATGCCCATATCTACCACAATGACTACATCTATTTTATGTTACCAAATCCCTTTGACCATTTTGTCCTTTATTGCAATTGTTCCTATCAATCCCTGTCATAGATTTGATGTCACTATTTCCTATCACAAATTTAGTTCCTTGCTCATTATTGCTAGTCTGACTTGTATATCCAAGACCTTCATACTTTGGTCTTATTTTTGGTACAATTGGTTCTTTCATTCCCTGTTCATGTTTTCCTAAACTTGTATCTTTATATCCCATTAATTTTGAACCAAATCCTTTAGTATGCTTTTCAAAATGATCAATACAATCATTAGACTGATATTTATCAATATCAATACAATTTTGAGCATCACTATCTCTATCATCATTTGAATCTATGCCTTCATCAATTCTAATAGCATAATTTTTTCTGCACAATCATGAACTGTATTCAAATCACTTGTATTGCATATAGCATCAATCTTTGCAATAGGTTCTTCTATATTTGTCATGAATTCTAAATCACTAGTGTCATTGCTTACATCATAATTTGCATCTTTTTCCTTTTGAAGAAGATCACTAGTATCACAACATGCATCAATCATCAATGGTTTTGATTCTATAGTATTGCAACATGAATCTACCATCATAGGCCTTAAGTCATTTGTATCACAAGAAGCATGTTTCATCACTGATTTGTTCCCTACTTCTTCAACCTTTTCTTGTTTTCTCATCTTGCCTTTGAAGACTTCATTAGAAAGTAATGCCATTTTTATTATTGTTCCTATATCATTGGGTAATGTGAAAATATTTTTAGAGTCTTCAATTGCTTCTTCAAGCTTTGAATTTAGATAATTTTGAAGCATTGAAAAATTTTCATCTTTGGCTTCTCCCATGATTGTTTGTAAGATTTTCTTTTCCTTCATTGATATACCCTTTTGTCCTTCAATGTTTGGTATCATGTATTTGATACAATGTTTCAAATTTTGCAACATTTCCTTAGTTTCTTCTAAGGAGTCATCTTCAATGTATATTGATTCTTCTTGAAAACATAAATTTCCTATTTCAATTGTTTTCAACTCATGTATTTCTATTTCTATTTTTTGATCATTTATTTTCTTCTTCATTTGCTTTTTCTTTGCCATGTTCCTTTGAAGTTGACTATCTTATATATCCCTAGGTTTTGAATGAATAATCAATAATTTTGACAAAGGTTTCAATTCTTCAAATTTTTAATTCTATTGTCTCTTTAATTTTGAACGAGAGACTAGATATTAATGTAATTTCCAACTTTCTAAAACTCTATGGTGTACTCCTTATATCTCTCAAATTTCAATAATATGGCTTTTAAATTTCAAAAAACTAATTTGATGTTGAAGTCCTTATGGCTCCCAAATAAGAAATTTAGAATTTTGTAAACTATATTTGCAAAGTTTTGTAACCCTGATTTGATGTAGGAGTCCTTATCTCTCCAAATTTCAAAATAATTGCAAATATTAAATATGTTTCACAAAACTTATCAATTTGTTTACAAAACTTCTCAAATATTTTCCAAAATTTGAAATTTAACTTTTAACTTCCTTCTATACTTTCCAAAAATAAATAATTTGCCTTCTAAGGTTTTAATTTTCACTTTAAAGTCTTATCTCTCCAAATATTTAATTAATTAGGGTAAAGTGCTAATTAATTAAACTAAACCTTAGGCAAATAATTATTAAATCTTCCTTATGGCTCCAAAATTTATAAAATTCAATAATTTAACTTTTAATTTTTACCTCCTTCAATGGTGCACACTCTTTTCACACACGATCTCTTCAGACTACAACAAGTGGCCCTCTCCTTAAAGAACTCTTCACTAACTATTATGCCCTCAAAAGATGCGACCTAGCAGTTAATTTGGTACCCAAGTCACTGTTGAACGTTACTTTCTTGTAACAACTATTTTGCAATATTTTCTCTCCAAAATCAAAACTGAACGTTACTCATTGTCGAACATTTCAACATTCGTAAATGACTGCCTCCAGATTCTATACTAGGAAAGAATTCAAATCTCTATGCATTCATCATACCGACGTCTCCTTTCATGTGGTCTTGATAGATGAAAATACCCTCCTGTGCACTCCATTCTATCCACATGGTCTTGAAGATGATTGTTACAACTTGATGCCATGAAAAAAAACATGAAAAAACATCGTCCACCTAGCATAGTCAAGGTGTTCTCGGATTGGAAAAAAGTACTACATCCACTATGTGCAAGGTAATCAATGTCTACCTTGACTATTTCTTCAAAAATTCTCATCTATGATCAAATGTTTGATTTTCCTCCAAAAAATAATCAAGTGCTTCGAGTGCTAGTTGTTTTGGTGGTTGAAAGCAATACAGGTGTTGTCGGGTGCAATATCGAACAACGTTGATGAATGATAATGATCAGGTTGCTCTTGGTTGCTAGATGCCAAAGAAAAAATCTAACAAAACACAATGAGCCCAACTTGCTTATAGTTTCCAATGATGGTGGGGTTGATGGATGAGGAACATATAGTGTATTTGAATAGTTTATTTTAATGGTACTTGTACTATCAATATGGTTTAATTTCTACGCTAAACTTCTGAGAACCAAATTGGTGGTGATTTTGAGTGGTGATTTCTCCTTTGTTATTCTTCTCCACATGCAACATTGCCCATGCTCCTCTTGATGTTCAATGATATGCTCTTCTTTGGCTCTAGATGCTAATGATGGTGATGATGACGTTGACGCTTTGCTCCTCCTTTCTACTTTACTAATGCTTGATAAATTTGCCCTTTTAAAACTTTATAAAAAATATGTATATTAAGACTCTCTTCTTATTTCTCTTTTTCAAGCAATCTTTAACTCCACTCTTTGCTGTTGTATTTTGCAGAGTCCACGATGCCTCTTTCCTTAGCTTTGGGGACACTAAGCTTAGACTTATTTTGATGATTTAAAAACTCTAATATGGTGCCTTTCAAAAACTTAGAATAACCTAACTTTAATGCTTGGATAATAAAATTTCATAGCACCATTTTTACACGTCTTTTAGCCTCCTTTTGTAGCTAGTCTTCTTGGTGATTTGGTTCACCTATTTGTTGCCCTAAGGCTCTTCAATTTCTGCTACAAAAACAACAATCTTCTTTTCAAATCAACCTTCAAATAATTTATGGTTGTCTTCAAATTTCTCAAATCCGGTGGCCTCTTCTAGCTCCTTTTTCCTCCAATCTTCTTGTCGAATTCTGAATTCTAAACTAGTCTCTTTTGCTGACATTTTTTCTCAATATTCTAAATGTCTTGAGATCTTCAAAAAAAAATTCTAAAATCTAACAAAATTCTTGCCAAATCCTTTTTCCTTTTGGGCTTCTTGTTGGATGGCGACAATTATCTCAAATTCTTCTTTTTCAAGAGCTACTCCTTGTAATCTTCTATCTTGAGCTTTCTTCAAATCTTCTCCAATGGCCACTTCTTCAACTTCTTCAATAGGGCTTCTTCTTGCCTTCTTCTTTCTCCTTTCAAGTTTGTTTGAGATATCTTCTCTTGGGTCTTCAAATTAGGCAGCTTCAAATCTTCAATAGGACTTTTTCTAGTCCTTCTCTATCTTCAATCTTCAATCTTATATCTTCCAAATATGTAAGTTCTTCAATGGGACCTATTTTTTGGGTCTCCTCCTTCTCAATATGAAATAGAGCTACTTTCTTATTTCTTCAATCTGTAATTTCCAGTCTTCAATCTTCTATGGGGACATTTTTCTTGAGTCTCCTCTCTCTTCAGTAGCACTCCTTTGGACTCTTTCTCTCTTCTCAATATTCAAACTGGAATCTTCAATTCTACAAATTCTACAATGGGACCTTTTTCCTTAGGATTCCAAATTCTTAAATCTTTGACTTGTTGCTGCAAGTATTAAATTGATTTCAAATAAGATATTCTTCCTATATATTGTAAGAAGCTTCTCAACTTTCTTTGAATCAACTCTTCTCTGCAACAAAGTATTAGAATATAATAATGCAAATTATTCAAATCTAAAAATAATGAACTTCACTAGTTGATTTGTCAAACTAGTGGAATCAATGTTGAGTCCTAGTCTTCACACATTTTTCTGCAACTTTGTGGAAAGACTAGTCAAAAGTAATTTTTTAAAATTTTGAAAATAAAATATTCTTACCTCCTCTCAATATCTCTTGTGGCTCTCCCTATATCCTATCAATATACCTTGTGCTATGATACCACTGTTAGCTTTTGATGCTATATATTTAATGAAAATGCAACCACAATGACTAAAATGAGCATGCAATATTAAATATATGATAATGGAAATATACTAAGCATGTAAAACTCATAAGAAACTTTTGCAACTACTCATAAAACTGTCATTAATGAAAGCTCATGAAAATAGTATAGAATAGAGATCTACTATTGCATGCTATGAGAAATGCACTTTCTCAATAATTATTACAATATTTTTTCACACATATATAATAGTATGTGACTCTTCACTTTCCTACTCTAAGGATACATGTGCACCCTACATGATGGACACTTTTACACATGCACACCTAACTACAAGACACTTGTGTATTTCCTACACATTATTACATCACATAAAGTAAAGACTCAAATACTAACTTAAGACACTTAACCTAATATAACCATGTACCCATGGTGGTGCATTGATATGTACCAAATAAAGTAATATTCTCTAACACTATGGGAGTTCAAACACTAGTGCAATAGGCCCACAAGATAGGATAAAGTTGAAGATGCCAAAATTCACCACTTTTGTTGATAAGCTTCTTAAGGATCTTGAAAAGAGTCTTGTTAGAAGCTTCAACTTGGTCATTACCTTGAGGATAGTAAGGCATTGTGCATTTGTGCTGATTTTTGTATTTAGCATAAAATTTCTAGATATCCTTGTTCTTGAATGGTGTTCTATTGTTATATATTAGCACACCGTAGTGGCTATGGATTTGGTTAGGGATAAAATTGGAGACTTAGACTCTAGTGATTGAGGCTAAAGGTATGACTATGACCCAATCAGTGAAGTACTTAGCAACCATGATGATGAAGTTATGCCCATAAGATGGTATTGGATTGATCTTCCCAATGATGTCTAAGCCCCAAATGGAAAAATACCAAAGAGACATTAAGGGTTGAAGGGCCTAGGATGGAGGGTGAATACGGTTATCATGCTTTTGACACTTATCACACCTCGTAACATAGTTGCAAGAGTCCTTTTCCATGAAGGGCCAATAATAATATATTCATGGGAGTTTATTGGCAACGGTGACACCACTAAAGTGACCACTACATGATCCATCATGGGCCTCTTTGGTGATTGCTTGGGATCTAGCTAAATTAAGCCATTTAAGGAGAATTCCATTAGATGAACAAAAATATAAGACATCATCAATGATGACATGTCAATAGGTGTGTTGCTTAAGTTTATTTTTCTTATTTTGGTTTAAACTATTAGACAATGTACCATCCTTAAGAAAGACAAAAATATCCTTAAAACAAGGATCATAAGATGCTTCTATAAAAATGAATCCTAGAGAAAGCTAGTGAGACTCTAAGGTTGAAGGCTCCCTAATTTATTGAATGCCAATCATAGCTTGTTTGTCATCCAACTCTAAGTGGATAAGGGATGTTGTTGCTATCATAGCATCTACATATTGGTTACTATATCTAAGGATGTATTCAATTATGATTTTGTCAAAAGTAGACATGAGTTTAAAAACATTGTTTTTGTATGGCTTAAGATTTTTATCTTTCATTCGATAAACCTTATTGAATTGGTTGACTACAAGTCAACAATATCTAAAAACATAGAGGATTATAACTTGTAAATCTAATGTTATGTGAAGCCCTAAGATAAGAGCTTCATATTCCATAGTATTGTTGGTACAAGAAAACTTGAGCTTAAAGGAGAAAGGAATAAGCCATTGCTAAGGGGTGACCAAGATGACTCCTACCCTCATTTCTCTGACGCATCAAGATACCATCAAAGCATGGGATCTAAGAATCTAGGTTGATTAAATTTGATGCTAAATACCGACTCATATGGAAATTCTATGGATAATAGATGGCTATATTTTATGGACACAACTGCTATTTGGTTATTAATGACCCGACCCTTCATAAAATTTTGCTGACAAACTCAAGATCAAATTTGGTAAGGACGATGGCCCACTTAGCGGTTTTTTCTAAGAGGGGAGGCTTTGATATGAGATATCACAAGGGCCAACCTTCACAATGAAAAATTTCTTATGGCTAAGCATGTAGTGTCTAAGCTTATGAGAAGCAAACACTTTGACAAGACAAAACTTATCTAAAGGGGTAAGACTTTGTATTTGACCAAAGTCCTACAAATGTAGAAAATAACACTCTCTATGTTGGTCATTATACTATTCCAATATATTATCTAATGCATTGATGTTATGTATAACAATAAATACCAAGAAGGATTAGAAAGGATAAGGATGAGAGGAGATAAGAGGTAGGATTTGAGAGAATCAAAGGTTGCTTGACAATCAACATCCTAATTGAATATTGCATTCTTCCTAAAAACCTTGGTAAAAGGTTAACACTTGTTAGCAAGTTAGAAAATTAATCTTTGATTGGACTGGATTTTGCCTTGAAGACTTTGAAGCTAGGCTAAAATTCGAGGGGGTGGCATTTCGATAATAGTTGATATCTTGTCAAGATCAATTTTGATGCCCCATAAGGATACAATTAATCCCAATAGTTTTCCTAATGTAACCTTGAAGATACATTTTTGAAGCTTTATGCATGTCTTGTATTCCCTCAACCACTTGAAGATGTGCCTTAGATATCAAAAATGATCTTCCTAGTTTTAATATTGACCAAGAAGATAATTGGCATAGTCTTCCATGATGTTATGTATCATGTCATAAAAAAATGTATATCATGGGTTTTTGGTAGGTAGCTCTTGCATTTTTCAATTTGAAAAACATGACTTGATAGCAAAAGGTTCCCCATGGGGATGAAAGTTGTTTTGGCTTGTTCCTTAGGAGTGATTTTGATCTAATTATAGCTTGAGAGCTTATCCATCAAATACAACATTCCACATATTGAAATGAAATTGACAATCATGTCAATGTTGGACAAAGGAAAGTCATCCTTAGGACATTTCTTATTGATGTCCCAAAAGTCATTACAAACTCTAACGCTACCTATTTTTTGGAACCAAGAACAACATTAGAGATCTAGTTGGAATAGTCAATGGCATTGATGAAATTGACATGAAGAAGCTTTTGGATCTCCTATTTGAATAACAAAGCAACTTTTGGATGCATCTTTCATAAATTTTTATGGGTTTTGCATTACAAGTGATGACTAGGTGGTGGACAACTAGCAAATGATCAAGACTTGGAATATCAACATAGGCCCAAGCAAAGATGTCACTAAAATTTGTGAAAATATTGGTGTATTCCTCACACTCAGTTTAAGGTCAATGCTTTGCTTAGATTAAGGATCTTGGTATTTTTCAAGAGTTCCAATATAAATGTCCATAGTTTTCTCAATCAAAATATAAGACTTATATTTCAATCAAGAGGAAGCAAGAAACACTCCTAGAATCTCAAGATATATTGGATCTAGGGATAGTTAATTATGATTGATCAACTATGAGATGTCATTTGCAATTTGAGGAAAAGATCCACCCAAATAGAAGTTATTTTGTCTTAGATATTCTAAGGGACCATCTTGAGGAGGATCATTTGGAATGTCCTTTATCTCATAGTAATCTTCATCGATAAGTGGCACGGGATAGGCTAGGACTAGAAGATTTAGACTAGCAAAGTGTGTAAATCAAGAGAAGTTAGAATCTACGAGGAGCGATAAACACATTGTCATCCTCCTTATCCTAATCCAATCCATTTAAGGAAATGATATCATCATGTTAGAAAGGAAAGCTTCATATTTGCTATCGAACAAAGAGGAAGGGGAAAGAGGTTGACTACAACTAGGGATGTAACCTATCCCATAATATCTTAGCCAAGCTTCGATCTGTAAGGGCTTGTTGATGTCTTGCTCATGTGGACCTAGTCCTTTACCTTGATATCCCATATTAGAAAGTATATGTTTTAGAGTGGAATACAAGTTTGGAAAAATCATGAAGCATATTACTGTTCAACAGGGAAAGGGTTATTGCCATGGACTTTCTCAATGTTAATAGTACTATAGTGAGATTTCACTACACTAGAAAAATCCATATTGAAGGGGAAATTTTAAGCAAAATTATTGTCCATAGTTGAGCAAGATGAAAGGACCTAAAGCTCCTTCCACCTAACAAGTAGCTGATGTTGAGAAAATTCTAAGGATGTTGACAAGGGAAGGCCTATGCCAAAAGCTTCTAGTAAATTCAAAACTCCCTACACCACGGGCAATGATGACCACCCAAACTGGATAGACAAAGGACTATGGCCTTTTTGGTGGTAGCTAAGCTAAATGACATAAGTAGGAATCTTAGAGCTTTTATTATGGTAGCTAAAAGGGATCTATTGTTGGTAGGGTTTCTATCTGCTCAGTGGCCATAAATCCATCCCTCAACGAAATGGATGGATTTGGAAAATAAGTCATCCTCTTTTGGTAATTGGGTTTGCAATGCATCATATACCTTAGAGCAGTTAAAAATAACACCAACAAGAAATCAAGGAAATAAAACCCAATAACAATGGAAAAATAAAAAAAATGGGCCAAGGTGTTCAACCAAGGATTCAGTAAGGATATTTAAGCTTGCTAGTCCATATAAAGTTCACCCTAAAAATTTGTGGTAAAAGGGACCAAAAGGTAGCAAATTGGCGAAAATTAGACAAAGGAAATGACTCAAATGCATTTGTAAAATGAAAATTTCTAGAAATCCCTATATGAAAGAAACTTTGAAGCATCAAAAATCATGTAAGGAGTAGGGTGATAGTAAAAGCGACATTCATTAGACCAAACAATGAGCGAGAAAGTGATAATCAAAACTCTGGGTAATATTCAAGCTTGAAAAATGTGTCTGAAGTCATAATTCCTCCAAGCATGTTGTTCCAAAAGCTCAAGCTAACCATTCTGGGTTTAAAGTTGTTCAAAGTTTGTGTAGTGAATTTCTCACTACATGTAGAATCCTAAGGTAGCCATCTACCCAAACTAGAGCTAGTACAAAGAAAATACTACAAAAGCAACTGGATCCATGGAAGGAAGTCTAAGCTAAAGGTTGCTACCGAAGTTTGGTAATTGGGCCCCAAGGGTTGATCGATGCAACCACCAATTGGATTCAATGAAAGGACAAGCAAGACAATGACTTGATAACTAAGCAAACATGGGGATGGAGCCCACACTATCTTGGGATTGGCAATAAGGATTCCCCAATAAGGAAATGTTAACACCACCTAAACCCAAGTTTCCATGAAGAGAAGAGGCTCATTATACACCTTTGAAGGGTGCCACTCTGCCTATAAGACATTTATGGTAATTAGACATCAAATAAACTCTAGATATATCAAGAATGAATTCATCACAATACTTCAAGTTCAACAACCAAAGAAGACATAGGCGTTCTCTCTTATAAAAATTGGAGGAAAATTTTGAATTTTGAATTTAGAGATTAGACTGTATAAATATACCAATTTTGTATCTAAAAAGGAAGGAAGAATAATATTTTCGTGCTTTTTTGTGGTATAAAACAAACATGAAATTAAATTAAAATGAAGGGCATAATATAGGTTCAAAAATTACAACTAATGTCCTACGAAGGAGCAACAAAATCCCAAATGAATAAAGTCGGCTCGCATCCGAAGGAATTATTTAAGGACTAACTATTATCAATCCAACTAACCTAATCTAGAAGGTGGCTAGCTAAACTACGTGAGCACCAAGTCTCACTTACATTAAATATTTTATTTAAAAGTGGACTAAGCCCTAAGACCTAGCCTAACTAAGGATCCTAAACCCTAGTATCTCATTTGATGCCCTCATCATACCTCCCCACAAAGGAAGCATTGGACTCCAATGCTTATACAATAGTAGTGGGTGAAGGGGAGCGAAAGTAGAAAATTAGGTACCGGAGGAGCAGGGGAACTGATGATGTCGAGAAGTCCAAGTGATGTCGATGCTGGAGGGCCTCGCCTGGTCACAACTGGAGGTCCAACTTGAGTAAAAACTTGTTGAGGACGAATCTCCTATGGCAGTGGATGCAAAGGCTGATTCATTTCAGAAACCTACTGCACGATAGAAGTAGGACGAGGAGCAACTGGAGCAATAGGAGGAGGTACTAAAAAAGGAGGAGAAGCCTCCTTGTGTGCGACTGTAGCTGGGGTGTCCCTGGGCTTGCGGAAGACCAATGTTGTATGGAATGGACCTGCATAACTGTATGTGGGCTTTGTGGAAGAGATGAGAAATTTCTTGTGTTGGTGATGCAATATATAGGTATTGTTATACACATCATATTGAGCCCGTTTGTCAAATTGATAGGGCTTTCCAAGAATGAGATCACAACAATCAATTGGAGTCACATCACAAGTGACTTTGTCCACATAGCGTGGCCCAAATACAAAGGACACAGTGGTTCCTGTAATCCACTCTTGAATTTGGTGATTAGCTTAGCAGTAGAGTCCTGAATACCATTCAAAATTCTCAATTTGTTGAATAGGTCGATGTAGTTTTGGACATTCATGTTGTAGCCTTGCCTCAATCGAAGCCATAAAAATTCAAGATCTTCTGCATAGTTTGAAGGATAAAAATTATTTGTCAAAGTCTTCACCAAATCATCCCAATTTTCAATTGGATTCTGATTGCTTAGGCGGTCCATGATCAAAACTTTGGCTATTCTAGAAAGTTTTAAGAGAGCAAATGAAACTTGTTCATCTTTTGGTATTTTGCTATAGGTAAACCACGTGTCCATGTCGAGGATCCAACTGTTTAGAACCTCAGGATCACGGGAGCCATCATAAATTTTGACCTCGTATTTTGCTTTCACGCGAAGGTCAAGGGCTTGACTGGGACCACTATAAGAAGCAATATCGTTGACCTTATCGGCCAAAGTACTAATGACTGTGGTGATTTCAGCCATTTGCTTCGCCAAATCCTGAGCCATTTGTCCTCTGGTGTATGCTAGGAGTATTACAAAGAGGGTTTACAAATATATGCTAAAAGGGGTTTACAAAAGAGTGCTATTTGCCCCAATAATTGCAAAAACAATGTTGCAATTTTACAATGGTGGGCACCAAAATTCCCTTTTATAAAAAATCAAAACATTTAAAATATATATATATTAATAAAATGGCTCAATTCGAACCAAAAGTATAAAAAATCAAAGCATATATTAATAAAATGGCTCAATTCGTACCAAAAGTATAAAAAATCAAAGCATTTAAAAAATATATATAAATAATAAAATGGCTCAATTCGTACCAAAAGTATTGGAGCGTTGCACAGTGCAGGTAGAAGGTTGCAAAGTCGGCCCGATACCAGAAGTAAGTTATAAATCGATGCCACGTAATGATTGTTCAACATGCTAGTCTCCCAGTAAAGGGTAGCAATCGCCCACTATGGTCCAACAAGGTAGATCGAAGCCACCAGCCAGCGTACGTTAAGCCAGCGTGTGATAGCTTTTAATTAAGAGCGTGCAAGTTCTTTTAAAGCCTACAAATGCTTTCTCACACTAAATGTGGGATTAAAGTCTCCCACCGAACACAAGAAGATGGCGACCACGTGGAGCCCACCAAAATTGACGTCGCTAGGGTCGCATGGATCTTTGTCCATGACACTTCAAACGCCAAACGATGATGGTGGATCTATGTCGGCAAAAGGTCGAATAGTACGAATTTCCAGATCATTGGTTGGCGAAAAACCAATGCATGGCGACTGTGGAGATCTCGGTCGTTGAAAATATTGGATCTCACTTGGCGGTTCATAGCTTTAATATGCAGTTGGATCAGCCCTGCAAACCAAGACTGGCCGCCTAGATCGTGCAATTCAAAATCTGCAGAATGGTGACTGACTATCTCTTGTTAGTGTTGCAGGAATGGTGACCACAGGCTACCCTCTTGTTAATACACAACAACAAAACACATCCAATTTTTTTTAGGTTATGGTACAACTGTTATGGATGTTTGTCGATGAGGAACAACAAATCAATCTTCGTAATAAAAAATGAGCAGAACTGGCAGGTGTAGGAGGCAACGCAGTTTCCCAAACCGAGCTCTAAGTGAAAGTGCAAAGCATTACATGAGCAAAACAATGCCCATAGTGTTCGTGCTGCACTGTTGAGTGGTGATAGACTACGTCACAGAAACCAATGACCTCCTATCACCAGACGGGGTCCCGTCTGTGGAACCACCACGGAAAGGAGCCGGTTGCTCCTTGGGCAGGTAAAAAAAAATCGCTGCATAGGCCTGCTAAGTTACTGAAAACGTCGCGTGCCGAAGGCAAAGTGGAAGCCTATGGCCACGACAGAAGTCGTGTCACGTGTCGTAGGTGACCAATCCTGCACAAAGTTGCTGCGACAAACTTTTTTTTTTTAAATGTTGGCAACAAAATTTGTTGCAGCGAAATGCTATCAACAAAAATTAGTTGCAACGTCGTCAAAAAAATTGCAACAACAAGAATTAACAGCAAATTGTAACTTCAATCGCAGCAAAGTTTTTAACAAAACTAAAGAGCTTCAAACAGAATAAAATTGGTTGTAAATAACCCAACCCAAGACTATGGAGGTCGAAAATGATCTAGAACCTCCAAAATTTGCCTTCGCTCTAATACCACTGTTGTGGTATAAAACCAACATGACATTAAATTAAAATGAAGGGCATAATATAGGCCCAAAAATTACAACTAATTTCCTACGAAGAAGCAACGAAATCCCAAATGAAGAAAGTCGGCTCGCATCGAAAGGAGTTATTTAAGGAATGACTATTATCAATCCAACTAACCTAATCTAGAAGGTGGCTAGCTAAACTACGTGAGCACCAAGTCTCACTTACATTAAATATTTTATTTAAAAGTGGACTAAGCCCTAAGACCTAGCCTAACTAAGGAACCTAAACCCTAGTATCTCATTTGATGCCCTCATCATGCTTAGTCTTTGGCCTTGAGTCAATGAATGTACAGGCCTTTGAGCCTCTTTCATCTTCTATATAGTTGTAAAGCGCTTGGAAACATAAATACAAGGAGTTGTGACTACTCGATTTTTTGCCCTGGGCTTTATCTGTATGTATATTTGTGTGCAGAGCTATAACTAGTATAAATCTTGGTCTCCACGTAACATTAATAGATGAACAATTATCCTAAGTTGAAACCATATTCACTTTTAAGTATGATATTTTGATGCATGTGTTCACTAATCCCATTGTACTCACAATGAATCTATAATTCTTGGCACATCGCCACCCATAGTTTAGGCTAGTTAGTTTTATTGTTTATCTTCTATCCCTTTTTCTAGATAAAAAACTAGTAGTCTAGGCTAGCTTAGGAGAAGAGCATCAAGAACACATCTTAACAAGGATCTAACCTTGATGAAAAAACCTGAAGGTTATCCCTGGAATCACGTCCCATGATCCCAAAATTCTAAAAAATGTGCTCCATTCGAGGCATGCGCTCCATATACACTTGATAACCACAATGGGTGGTCATTGGGCTTAGAGCATGCAACCAAAACTGGTTCTAGGAGATTTTTGACTTCCAAGAAGTACTAATGCAAACACAGAAGCAAATTCTGATTTGCACCATTTTACCCTTGCTACTAGAAGGTAAGCCCAATATTTGAGGAGATGGAGGAAGCTTAGCTAGATCCAAAAAAAGGTTGATAATCATATTTATTATTAACTTTTATGTTGGCTAGAACTCATATTCATTATTAGGTTGATTAATTAAGGTGAGATACCTTAATGATTAGTAATTGGAAGTAGAGAAGAAGAGGAATATGACTCAAAAGATAAATTGAGAGAAGGGAAAAGATGAGCCTTAGGATTCTTGACCTTTATCACCTAACAATGAGCAAAGTGTGCAAGGTCGATTGGAAAATGATAAGTATTGTCTTTATATTTGTATTTGAGGCATTGATGAAGATTTGAAGAGATGACCCACATCACATGGATCCATGACCTCTTAAGAAGAATGTTGTAGGTTAAGTCATAAAGCATGATATAGAATAGAGCATTAAGAATGTAGCGTACAACTTTGAGGGGTAAGACTTGTTGGTTACGAATCTGCCACTGGGAAATGGTTTAGTCTATGTACGCGCCCTAGACCCGCCCAATAGATTGAAAGGCCAAAAGGAAGGGATGCCTTTCGAGCCAATCTCCAGAGAAGGTTGGCTCATTTACTATGCTACACTAGGTTTTTAGATTAGGGAACATGAAAGGAATCAATAAATTATCGAAAGAAATAAATAACTAAAAGAAATGGGAAATGCAGATAGTTTCAAGGGGAAGAACAAGAAGCACAATTACTAACTAGCACTTAAACCAACAGCAATCAACATTAGGAGTATAACAGAAACTAATAAACCTACCCTGATACGTATCCTTCAACAATTCTAGACTTCGTTCTTAATTCACACACTTAAATCCAGATTGCAGAATTTACTGTATGCAAATGAAGAAACAAAATTAACAGAAATAAGCATAAAAGGCATCATACATAGGAAAAGAGTCCAAAATTAGAACCAAGAGTCTTAATATTGAAGCAAGAAGTCCAAGTACAACAACTCTTTAGAAAAATGTTCCTTCCCTATTACATTACATTGAACTGCATTTTATAGAAGAAAATCCCCCGATTACATTAATGCCCAACCCCAAAAACTATTGGGGTAGTTGAGATTTGACCCTTATCAGCTAAAAATGTACCCACAGTGTGGCTCACTTGAGTTTAGAATGGATTCAAACGACTTCTATAGTTGGGAAAACATGTCTCATTAATGCGGTTGGTGCAGCTTGTCCTTTGGAGTTTTTTTGGGACCTAATAGGGCATCCTGAAGGGATGGGTTAAGACTTGAATTCGTGTGCCATTGATGCAACTTAGATGTCCACATACTGTAGCGACCCCGGGACGCACGCACCGTCCCATTTTTAACCCTACTTGCAATGTTATTTAAAATACCGAAGATGAAATGGAAAGACAAGAAGAAAAAGCATATAACACGAAATAACAAAGATAGATCTCTTTATTGATATTGAAGCTCGGTTACATGTCGGTCCCTCTTAGGGATACCCATTTCGATACTATAAGTTACAAATAGGCAAAGAGTGCCCCTTCCACGAAGAGGTGGTGTGCTTATAAAAGCTTCCCGGTTTCACACATGAAAATGTATGAGGGCTTACAGATGCCTCCTTCTCCAGGTCTGTTTCCTAGAGGGATCCCTTTTGCTCTCGTATGTTGTAAACTTCGTCCGATGTACCTGTGGCCCTACAAGCAATGAAACAACAACACACATTTAGGTGTCTGAGATTGCCTCCCCGGATGAGGTTGTTAGTAATAAAAGAATGTAACGAAAATATGATGAAACTATGCCATGAAATCATGTAAATCTATGCTAATGATATGAAAACATAAAGAAACAGAATAAAAGAAGCTATGTCTAAAACCTAAGCTAAGCCTGCGGGCCACTGTCCAAGACAACGACCGCTAAGGTAAACCTTGCTCTCTTTGCCCCAAAGCTATGGGTCAAAGCCTGTATCTGATGTCGAAATAATAGGTGTTATGCTCTTCAATTCGTTCGGGCTTCGCCGTACACGTGATCTCAAAGAGAACTCTCCAAGTCTCGAAAGCTCTCCTCAAAAAGATGTCTCGATGATAAAGATATCAAAAGATAAAAATCTCTATCTCTCCTATGATCCTGGTGCTCTTAGGCTTGCACCTTTTATAGTGTGAAACCCTAGGTCTATGTCCAAGCCCTAGAAATGAATTTCTCATGCGTAGTGCAAGTTAGCATGAGAAGCTTTTGTCCATTGTCTATGTTTGAAGGCCAGTTAACTGAAATCTAACTGCCCACTTGAGTCTTCTATGCGAACTGGTTGTTAGCATGAGAAGCTTTTGTCCTTTGTTTATGCTTGGAGGTCAGTTAACTAAAGTTTAAATGCAAACTCAAGTCTCCTATGTGAACTGGTCATGAAAAGGAATGCAAAGTTACTCCCGCTCACCTTTATTGCATGTAGAATGCCACTTTCACCTATGATTAGGCTTTTTTTCGGCAAACTGCTTCTTATGGCTTAGCCATTGTCATCTGCAATGGCTAAGATCTAGGTCTGCTATCATATGTAGTGGCTAAGGTCTGGCCACTCTAGGCTTGAGTGGCTAGGATCTGGCCACTCTTGGCTTGAGCGGCTAGGCTTGGATGGCTTGAAAAGGCCCCAAATGAGTGGTGAGAACCACTGTTGATGCTTGGAAAGTCCAATATTATGTCTTATGATCTTATGAGTGTGTCTATGTGAGCATCTCCCCTAAGCATGACACGATTTAGGTGTCTACAGATGCCCCTTTTTGTGACATGCTATGTGGAAAACACAACGTTGAGCAAAAACGTAGACTGATCTTTTTGTAGGGTGTATGGTGATCAATGGTCTGATCAACGCCGGATGGCCCAATCATGCAAGATGGCGTGCATCCCTTGAATCATTGCCTCAACGTTCGGAGGACTTAGCTCAGTGGCTTTTGCATGTTAAATTGCACTCATTCCTCAAACTCAATCGGGTAGCTTCAATTGCTACAACAATTCCGACCGGTAGGAGAGCTACAATTGAAGATGTCATGTCTGCTTACGTTCCCAACAAACAAGGGAAATTTGTGATTGTTGTATGCAATGATTCATAGGACGAACATGATTTTGCTATGATCGAGTGATCTTTTGTTGATTTTGATTATGATTATGTTGAAGTTTTGAACTACTTCCTCACACAATGAATTGGTGAAGAAATGACAATGAATGAAGCGACAAGTCGCTTGACCAATATGACTAATCTGGTTCCTTTCTAGCATTTGTTGCTTTTAATGGGCAATCCCACATCCAAGTGTGATTCCAATTGTTTATGATAATCATCCATCCCTATCCCGAGGAGCGGTCCAACTATCAATAGCCTTCTTAGGGAGTTAGGATGAGTGATTCTATTTATGTTTAGATTGTATCACTTTGACTTAATGTTTTTGATGTCATAGGGGAATTAGAATGATCCTTTCGCACCCATGGAGCAGTCCGACCATCTTGGTCTTCTTCGGGATTGAAGGGTGGCACATCGTAATTCCAAAATGAGTTGTTTTTGCCCCAAGTGGCCTTATGGTTATCTACTCATCTCACCGAAATACATGGAGTGCAAATCGTTGCAATCGTCGAGTGGATAGAGTAGGTAATTGGATATGAGGCCTACCTGAGATTGTGCTTTTATGTGATTTTTTTGTTATTTTGAACATTCTGATGATCTAAAACCACCAAAGTGTGTTTATTTGCTATTTTTGTGGGATCCCTCAAGGAGAAAATCCCTTATTTTGACTCTGTGGATCTGGTCGTTGTCAGGTCCAGTGGCCTCTGAGTTCTTGCATGTGGTCGTTGTCGCCTTGAGCGGCCAAGAAGTTTGGGCCACTGACGTCAGCAACGGCCAAGGCATAATTAAGGAAATATAAAATTTGCATTTTCTAGGGTTTGACCTTTCACTTTCATTGTTGAAGATTCACTTTGGGAGCTCTGGTGTGACGGTGACGATTGCGACTTTGAAACTTGTTGGTGTTGAGGACATGGCTGCACAGGGTGAGACATCAACTGCTAGAGGAGCCGGAGCTTCTCGGGTATTTCTCTCTTCAAAACCCTAGCTCTCTTTTCCTTATCTACGTAAAACTGAACCTCACTAAGTAATGGGCAAAATGAACCTCACTAAACCTGTTGGCAACGAACAAACTCCGTAATTAGGCTTAGCTTCCCCTTTGCTATGGTGGGTTAGTCCCCAATTTTATTTTTTGTTAGTGGCTTTAGCCTAGGGTTTTTGAATTTTTTCGTTATTCACCTACTACCGCCATTTTGGGCGTTTTGAACTTAGCTTAGTTTTGATGCTTGGGTGGGAATATTTGCTTTCCATTCTATTTTTTTCCCTCCCTATGTTGATTTGTTTAAGTTATTTTGTTAATTTTGTAATTTTTTTTTATTTTTTGGCCAAGGGTTCACGGGTTTGCCGTGTCGCCCCTTGAGTCCCTTCGTTGTCGCTCAGAGTGGCCGGATATGAGTCATTATCACTCAGAGCGGCCAAGCTTGAATCCCAATGGTCAAAAATTTGACCATTGGGTCTTGGTCGTTGTTGCCTCCAATGGCCAGGTTTCGATCGTTGTAGGCAATAGTGGCTAAACCCTTAGCCTTGTTTTCTTGCATTTTTGTTGAATTTTTATGACATATTTTATTTTTTTGAAATTTTTGAATTTTTATTTGTTTGATTAGGTGCAATCTTATTCTTTTTCTTAGACTTAGAATAACCCATACTCTTTTGCACCATTTTCATGTTTATTGTGAATTATGCCTTAGATGCACTATAGTTATGTTTTGTCTTTCTTATGCTTTGCTTAGATCCTTACTGCTCGGGCTCGAGACCCGAAGCTCCTGCTTGACTTACTTCCTAGCTTTGATGATATGGACTGGGCATGGTTCAAAGCCCATGGGTTGCAGTATGTCATCAGGTTACCTTACATCATGGCAGATCAGGCTTACCTTACGACTTTGGCCCATCGTTGGGACCCACAGACTAATACCTTCCACCTCTCGATCGATGAGATGACCATTACGTCGGAGGATGTGTATAGGATCTTTCAGATTCCATTTGATGGGGTGGCCATTGTCTCTTCGACCACTAATGATCAGGTGGTTGTCTTCACTCGGGTGTTTAGAGGGCACTCTACGGATGCTCTCAAGGACACCAAGTCCGGAGGAGTGTCCATCAACCATTGGCATGGGGAGGGCATCTTTACGGTGAGGCATGTCGTATTGTTGATGGTGATCAGCAATGTTCTTATCCCGAACTGCTCGGGTTTGAGGTTCCCATGGAACCTTCTGGCGATGGTGCAGGATCTATTGGATAGCGAGGAGCCTATCATCTATGCATGGGGTAGATCACTATTGGCTCAGTGCTATGATGAGTTGTACCACATCCATCGATGAGGATGTGTCAGCATTGCCTACAGCTTGCTCCTACAGGTTTGGGGATGGGAGCACATTATGGTAGATCGCCCTAAGGGGCTCCCAATCGAGATTACAATGATTGATGCTCGAACATAGTGCTATGCTGCTAGATGGGCTCGAGAGCATGAGGAGCATAAGAGCCACACTTTCATAGGGGAGCTATCCCACTACACTGATGCTTTCACTAGACTATTGGTCGGAGATGTCGTGTGGTGGCCTTACTATGAGTGTCCTACTTGGGATGATCCAACTAGCTTTACTGCTAGGACACGATGTGAGCGATGGCTCATTGGCCGTAAGATTGCCATCCGGGAGTATTTCTTCTACTCTCGGGTTCTTCATTAGTATGGATTGCAGTAGGATGTGCCCTTGATACCATTCTTGTATAGGCACCTCACAGCAGAGAAGGACCTACCTCCATGACATATTATCGAGCTTTCAGATGAGGAGGATGCCCTAGCTATTGACCCTATAGTGGTTGGGGGAGTTACAGAGGCCTACACTCAGTGGTGGGGTGATCGGATGTGGCATGGTGTCGGTAGCCTAGGGCGCAAGGATGATGGCGGGGGTGATGGCACAGATCCGATAGGACATAGAGTCCGAGCCAAGACCGAGGTATGGGGCCAGCCAGTAGAGCAGGTGGTAGTGGAGGATCTTGATGTTCTTGAGGAGGAGGAGGAGTTAGAGCCCGAGGAGAGAGACTCTCCTCTAAGAGCATAGCTGCATGAGGTCGAGGCTGAGCTTCAGGCCACTAAGATCTAGGTACAGTGATGAGATGCTACCATTGAGTAGCTCACAACATAGATACAGGCTCTACAGGCTACTATTGGGGGTGGTGATGTCAGGATGCAATTTGTTGTTCCTCCTTCTACACCACAGGAGGTTCCAATGGCAAGTTTAGGAGTAGATGTGGGACATCTTCAGTCTTTGTTGGATGAGCATGAGGAGCAGATCCGAGGACTTGTGGATCATGTTACCCTTCTTCAGATGTAGCTTAGGAGGCATGAGATTGTCCCTAAGGATCCAGTAGGTGTGGGTGGTTTGTAGGTCAATGGGCACTCCACCTCGGGGTAGTCTTCCACCCATCCTAGCCAAAGGACCCAAACTCGGATAGAGAGACCGACAGGCTCGCATCATTCGACTCGCAACACTGCCACATGGGGAGGTAGCACTAGAGGAGGTGATGTAGGGGGCTCAAACCCGGTATTTGATTGATGCTTTACTTGGTCCTTGATCCATTTTTGAGGTCGACTGACCTATATGATTGTAGCCCATAGGCATTTTTGTATATCCATTAGACTTGACACACATACTTTTATGATAGCTTTGCATTATGACTTATTATGTGTATCATTTATTGCTCATGTTTTTGTTATTATTTTATTTTATGATATGATGCGATGATGGTATTATGATGATTTATTATATTTAAATTATGATGATTGAATTTTGAATATGTTTATTGATGTTTGACGAATATATTATCTTGATTATTTTAAAGATGAATACTTGATTGATTTTCAACGTTTGAATTGACCTTATTTGATTTCCAGCGGTATGAATTACCATAGCTGATTGTATTTTATAAATTACCCTTGGAGCCTTTTTGAATTGATTTTGACCAAGCGGTTGAATTACCCTTGGAGCATTTTATTTGATTTTGACCAAGTGGTATGAATTACCCTTGGAGCCTTTGATTGTATTTTTGAAATTTTATGTTTTTATGATTTGTTTGTATTTTTGACATATTTGAATGTTTTTGAATTTTATGAAATATTTGAATGTTTTTTTTTATGAAATATTTGAATGTTTTTGTATTTTATGTGTAAAATGCCTTTAAGTGAATGATATTGAGAGGTTCAGGCTCTTCAACACCATCTAATGATATAAGGTGATATGCTCCAGGCCCAACTCTCTGTGAAATCATATATGGACCTATCCAATTTACCATAAACTTATCTCATAGATGCGATGATAGATTTAAATTCTACTAGTTTTCTTTGAGCACTAGATCTCCAACCTTGAATTCCCTTAGGTGGACTTTACTATTGTAAGCTCACGCAAGGTGATCTTGGTAAACGTGAAGATGCTCTAAAGCATTGACTCGACATTCATCAAGAAGCATCAACTGATCAAGGCGGCCTTGTCATGTAACATCATCATCTATGAAGTCCTTTAATGCTATGCGTAGAGTCAGAATTTCTAACTCTAGTGGCATGATGGCCTCAGTGCCATATACTAGTGAAAATGGTGTTGCCCCAGTGGGCATCCGTATACTAGTCCTGTATGCCCATAGTGCAAGAGGCAATTGCATGTGCCAATCCTTGTGATTGTCTTACATCGTCTTCCTCAAAATGGAGACTATTATTTTGTTTGAGGCTTATGCTTGCCCGTTTGCTTGTGGATAATAAGGCGTTGAAAAACTATGCTGAATATGGTATTTGTTCATTAAAGCACGCACATTTTTGTTCTTGAAATATGGCCCATTATCCGATATTATCTTAGAAGGGACCCCAAAATGACTTATGATATTGTGGAGTATAAACTCCGCAATCCTTGGTCCAGATTGTTGATGTTAAGGGGATCGCTTCTACCCATTTAGTGAAGTATTCTATGGCCATTATGATGAATGTGTGTCGGCCTGAGGATGGGGGTGAGATCTTCCCAATCAAGTCTAGTCCCCATTGCGAGAATGGCCATGCTGCCTGGATGGGCTGCAAAGCTTGCGATGGTAAGTGCGTTAGATTTGCATGATGTTGGCACTTACTACATTTCTTGACATACTCACAGTAGTCCTTTTCCATGGTGGGCCAATAGTAACCCATTCTCAAGATGCACTTAACGATGGCCATGCCACTGAAATGGCCTCCACATGTGCCATCGTGAGCTTACGAAATTGCCCAAGATGCTTCCTGGGGCTCAAGACAACGGAGTAATACTCCATCATATCCTCATCTATAGAGGATTTCTCCTAGAAAGATGTATCTTGTTGCTCTCTATTTGAACGTTCACCTTTCAATATGTGACAAACCTTGAGGTACTATTCCAAGCTTCAGGAAGTCCCGTAGTTGGGAAAGCCAATCCTGATAAGCCATGACTTCTATAGAAAAGATAGCTTGCTCTTCCTATATTTTTGAGCTAGTGAACATGGATTGAGGAACAACTCTATGGTGTATGGTTGCACCACACTCCATAGGTCCTTGGGAGATCAAAGACCCCCAAGGTGCCATTTGTAAGAAATCTCTGGCTACGAAGGACCAATCCTGATTTGGCTCGATGTTGATCATGTTGATTGATTCTTGATTGTCAAAAGCTTCATGGCATATTGTTGAGTGTGAAAGCACTTTCACATGAATGGTTGTAAAATTAGTAGATGGATTCTGAGGGATTAAGGATCCCAAAGAGGCCATAGTGTCTACAAATCTATTCGACGTACGAGGGATTGCCTCGATGTCATACCATTCCAGACGGGCTAGGTAGGTGTCAACAAGTTCCTTGTAAGTCTTCAGGAGTGGGCACCTACATTGGAATAGTCCTTTGACCTAGTTTACTATGAGCAAGGAGTCACCAAAGATATTCAATCTTTTAATGCCCATTGCTATGGCTGTTTGGAGTCCTAGGATCAATGCTTCATATTCTGTATTGTTGTTTGTGCACGGGAAGTCTAGTTTGAATGATAAGGGCAATGGAGCACCCTATGGTGTGATAAAGACAATCCCTACTCCACCTCCTTGTTCACACTTTGAACCATCGAAGAACAATGACATGTCTCTTTATTTCTTAGGTTCTTCGAGTTCTGGTAGATCTGATAATGCAAAGACCGCATCATCAGGCAATTCTATAGTGAGAGGCTTGTTATCCTGAAGAGGCACCTCTGCTAATTGATCTGCTATGACTTGTCCCTTGATGGACTTTTGGCTTATGAACTCTAGATCAAATTCTATCAATAGCATGATCCACTTTGTGGTACATGTATTGTGATATGTCTTGCTCATCATGTACTGCAAAGGATTTTGTTTTGATATGACGTAGGTCGTATGGCTCAACATGTAGTGTCGCAACTTTTGAGTTGCAAAGACCACTGCTAAACACAACTTTTTGACATACGCATATCCTAGCTCATAACTCACCAAGGTGCGACTAATGTAATATATGGCTTGCTCTTTGTCTTGTGTATTCTTTTGGGCTAACATGGTGCCCAATGCAAAATTAGTAGCCGATATATATAGTAAAAATGGTATGTCTGGCCTTGGTGGAGCCAATACTGGTGGCGTTGCCAGATAAGTTTTGATCTCTGCAAAGGCTTGATGGCATTCTTCATCCCAATGAAAGGGGACTTCCTTGCATAGCAACCGATTCATAGGTCGGCATTTGTCTGATAATTGCGTGATGAATCTTTTGATGGATGCTATCTTGCCTTGTAGGCTCCTCAACTCCCTAATGTTGGTAGGGGCGGCCATTTCTAGTATAGCCTTTACCTTTGCAGGATCTACTTCAATGCCTCTCTTGGATACGATGAATCCCAAAAGCTTGCCAGAAGTTACGCCAAATATGCACTTCTTAGGATTCAATCGGACATTGTGTTCTATGAGGCGATCAAAGACTTGTCTAAGGACTTCGGCATGCTCTTGCCGCAATAGGGACTTGGCCAGTAAGTCATCCATGTAATCTTCCAAGATCTTATGCATATAGTCATGGAATATGTATGTCATGGCCCATTGATATGTGGCACTAGCATTTTTGAGACCGAATGGCATCACTTTGTAACAGAATGTTCCCCATGGAGTAATGAAAGTAGTTTTATGTTGATCTTCGGGCTTAATCCGGATCTGGTTGTATCCAAAAAAACCATCCATTAGGGAGAGCATTTCATGACCTACGGTTGCATCTACAAGAGCATCTATGTTTGGCAATGAGAATGAATCCTTTGGTGTTGCCCTATTTAAATCTCTGAAATCCATGCAGATACGGACTCTTCCATCAGGTTTCCCCATGGGTACCATGTTTGACACCCACTCAGGGTAGTCAATAGGAACTATGAATACTGCATCCAGTAGTTTTTGCAATTCGTTCTTCACCATCAAAGCGATGGTTGGATGCATTTTCCTCAGCTTTTTCTTGATTGGCTTCTTCATGGGATCCAATGAAAGGTTGTGAACGACTAACTTTGGATCTATCCCTGGCATGTCTTTGTAAGTCCAAGCAAAAATATTTGGCCTCTCCTTGAGGAGAGGAATTAGGATGGCTTGTTCCTCTGGAGATAGACTTTCTCCGAACTTGACTTTCCTTGGTTGGGTAGGATCATCGCTGATGTCCACCTCGAAAGTCGCTTCTATAGCCATATGTGACCCATCCTCTAGCTGATGAGGCATGGGTATCAAATGAATGTCATCGACGGGATTCACAGGACCTACTGACTCAGGTTCCAAACCAACATGGAAGATGTCATACGCACAACCTAATGCAAAATGGAATGGCTGTAACATCTCTTCATTGGGGAAGAGGTCTTCAGGCTCTATGGGTGAATTAGCATGATCCCAATCAATAGCCTCTACATCAAGATGCAATGATTTGGTAGGATCTACTGGATTATGAAGTGGAGTGGTCAAATCAATGGAGATCATGTTGATGGATGGGATGAAATCTCCAGGACCACATGGGTGCAATCTTGTCTCAGGGGTTTCCCTTCCATACTCACGATGAGGTTCTGGAGGAATGGGAATTTTTGGATCTGGCCCATGAGTAGGGTGGAACAATAGGATCATTGGGCTCTAATCGCTCTCTGAATGTAGGCGGAGGGGGATTGACCATCCGATGAATGGCAGCTAGGTCAACAGGTCTCCCCAAAAATCATAGATGAGGGTCTATGGCACGGAGTGCCGCCTCTCTCTCTACTAGCTCATTGACTTGCCGCAAGTGGTGAGGTCCAAGATAAGCCATCTCGGTCTCATCCTCAAAGTCATCATCACTTATCCAGAAACCGTTAGCATTGGTATGCGGCCCTAAGACAAGGGGCTCATGTCTTGGCCCTAAGTAGGCCATCTCTATTTCATCTTCATATTCTTCATCACTTATGAAGAATCCATTTGCATTTGTCTCTTGCCCCAAAGTCGGGGGTTGATGGCTTAGGCCTAAGTAGGCTCTTTCTATTGAGTCTTCTGATTCATAGTCACTTTCATCTGATGTATATCCACTCTCATCATGGATGGACCATGTGAATATTTGTAAATAGCGAGGCCCCTGATAGGCTAAGCCAAGTTGTGCCTCATCATCACTTGCTTCATATCCATTCTCCTCATCCCATGAGTTGTACCCTATTGGGGTGGAATCAATTGAGATGTTTGGATGATAAGTTTTTGGAGGTGGTATGTTTACCGTGGCCACTTGTCTGTTGCTCAAATTTTCCTATTCTTAGGGGGTGATAAGGAATGAAATCAATGTCTTCTCCTAACCCTAAGCTTAATCTTTCCAATGCCACTGCAAGAGAGTCATCTCGACCTCCGCTATAATAGCCTAAGCCAAATCTGTCGGAGGGAAGCTGATATTGTGGCTCGTATGGCCGCTGTGCCCCTGCTCATATATGCCAAGGCCATAGCCATGCCAATGGCAATGCTCAAAGTAGCTTAGAGCAAACTTGGGGTTAGAGAGGTAATGAACATTGACCATGAATAATTCATCACTATCCTCTTCTATATCTGAAGACTTATGAGCGCAGTCTAGGCGACATAGACAAAATTGGTTTGGTTGGGAGGGATTCCAAGTGGAACCATTGTTCCTATTGGTGGCCTCAAGTCCTTAGGCCTTCCCATGTCTTGTGCAGACTCAATGATAGGTGTAAAGGTGATGTTCTACACAAGGTACTCCCCTATGCCTGTGCTTGCCAAGTGTATTGATGCATGCGACGTGGATGACCCTACGGATGACACTGGCGAAGCAGGGTGATAATCACTATCTTCATCTTGATCTTGAAGATCTTCCTCTTCCATAGGACTTGGCATTTCAGCAATGGCTATAGTTGGCACTTCCTTGGGCCTTTCTTCCTTAACTAAGGGTGCCTTTAGCTTCTGATTATCTTTTGGTTTTGACATTGATGGTACTTTAGAAGCATTGACTACTTTGAGTGCACCAGGAGGTGTTGATGTGCATGGGTCTTTTCTTACCCCTTTGTCTTCGTTATCCACTTGTGTGGTTGGGGATGAAGGTGCCACGTACAGGTGAGTAGAAGGGATTACAAATTCTCCTAGAATGTCCACCTGATTGACGTATTTAAAAGGCTCTTCATCGGCCAGAACCACATAGACTTTGTTCTCGTGCACATACTTGACACACTGGTGCAAGATCGAAGGCACACACTTCATGGCCCTTATCCAAGGGTGCCCTAAGAGGATGTTGTACTGCATAGCTCCTTCCAAGACATGACACATCATGGGGATGGTCTTGTGCCCCACCTTGATGGGTAGGACTATCGTTCCCATAGTATTGCATAAAGCATCATTAAAAGCTCTCAATGTGTAAGCTCCTGGAACGATATTGGACTTGGGGATCTTGAGGTGCTCTATTGTAGTTGTTGTGATGATGTTTATCGATGAACCTATATCGACCAAGACCCTCTTGAAAGGTAAGTCATTGATTGCCGCTACAATGTTTAGCGGAGGGTCTGGTAAGGCAGCAAGAACTGTCTTAATCTCATGATCATAGAATCGGATTACAGGTTCCTGGCATTCTTGTACTTGTCCCACAAAGTGAGTGAATGCATTCGCATCTTGCGGTTGGAGCTCAATTGTTCTTAAAATCTCCATTAGAGTCTCCCTATGCTTTGGGGACTATTGTATGAGCTCATAGATGGATAACTTAGCTGGAGTCATCTATAGGTTTTGCTCCAATCTACTCCGAATAGTTACCATAGGTCACGTTGGTGGACCTGGAAGGTTGTCTTGCCTTTGCCTAGGAGTGGCTGGGATGTTCATGGGAGCTGCAGGAGGTTGTGGTTGACCATACCACCTAGTCCTTGTTGCTATGTTAACAATCTCAACCATCCCAACGCATCCATGGGTAGGTATGTCAGCTCGAACCTGATTGACTTGGGCCCCTTGCTCTCGAGGGGCCTCATGATTGGGCAATGGGTTTCTGTATATGCCCATGTCTCTATTATCGGGAGCCAGTGGGTTGTCAACTTTGAGTTCTCCCACCTCAATCATGTTTTGCACTTGATGCTTAAACCCGATGCAAGCCTCAATGTCATGCCTCGATATCCTGTGATAAGGGCAAAATTGATCTTCCCTATATCCTTTTGGCTTAGGATGGTTGGGATCTATAAGAGGTATATCAAGAAATCTGATCCTCCTAGCCTCGCTCAACTGATTAAAGATTGATTGCATTGATTCTGTCAGAGGCATGAAATAACGAGGCGGCTTGCATTCTCGGTTTCTTCCCTGATTGTTCTTTTGGTCGTAGTTGGCTGGTGGGGGATGTGCTTGATAGTTCTAGGGTTGTTGTGCACCCCCATCCTTGGGTGTAGCCAATACGACTTGATTGACTGGAGCAGGGTTGCCTTGCTTCTGCTTATACTTGTCATTCTTACCATTCTTGTTCCACTCCTTTTTGTTTCGGAGTTTAATGGTTCCCTCATCTACTTTTATTTCTTCGATGAGCTTGGCCTGTGCCAAAGCTTCCTCAAATGAAGGATACTGTTGGAGTTGTAGCAAGAGGGAGATATGTTTAGAGCAACTTTTGGTGAACATGTGAATGATCTCTTCTATGGGAATGGAGAATGATAATTTTGCCATGACTTTTCTCCATCTATTCCCATAATCCATTACTGGCTCATCATCATACTGTTTCAAGTTGGCCAGGTCTGAAAGGTTCACCTTCTTCTTAGCACCAAAGGAGAAATGCTTTAAGAATGCGTTTACTAGTTGTTCAAAGTTGGTTATGCTATGCTTAGGTAGTTGGTTGAACCATTGAGTGGCAGCACCTAAAAATGTCATTATGAATGTTCTTAGCATGAGAGCGTCATTGTCTTCAAGATGAAAATAGGCATTGATAAAATTGGTGACATGCTCTTGTGCATCCTCTTCACCTTTAAACTTTTCTAACCTAGGCATCTCAAAGTGCTTAGGATATGGAGGGCTAGGGATTGATGGGCACAATGGTTGGTTGTGTATTTTGCTCAATGTTGGTGAGTTCCCAGCTGCCTCTTGTTTCTCAAAGGTTTTCATCTTTTCAGCAAGCTCTTGAAATGCCTTTGATGCATGAATTTCCTCCTCTTGTAAGCCTATTCACAGTGGCAATGGAGGTAACTCTCTATCCATTTGATTTGTTCCATTTTCCTCCCTCCTACGAGGGGACTCGAGATTATGATCTTGGTTTGTTGTGTTTGCCCTTCCCCCATTAGTTGGATTTCATTCATGATTTGGTGGGGGATTTCATTGTGGGCTATCTTGTCTAGTGCGCCTCTCCTTAGGTGAGTCAGCGCGTCTTGTTCTTTGGTGGTCACCACCATTTGTCTATAAATTGTTAAGAGCTAGCCGCTCGGCCTGCTCTCTTAAACACTGCTCATGTTGGTGCAAGAGTCTTTCTCTTTGTTTCTCTTGTTCGAGAGCTTCCACTAGCTCTCACTCCTTACGTAATGCATTTTCTAACCACCTCATTCGGTCAGTTTGTGCTGTCATAGAAGACTCATGTTTATCTAAATCTGTTCTTGTTGTCTTGACTCATAGATTCCTCGAGGAGGTTTCTGCTGTATCTGTACTCTTGCTAGCTAATGTGACTTGTTCAGTGTACTATTGAGTATCCCTATGATCAGACTCCATGCGTCTACTGCGGGGTCACTCTGAGGTACCCCTAGACTAGGAGATATGTTTAGAAGTCACAATTCATGAGCTTCTAGATGCAGAGTTCTCAGTAGCTATAGTTCTTTGAGTTGGTCGTGTAGGAAACCGATCCAACCCATCTAGTTGTCTTGTTTTCCATGGCTGGTCCCGTGGGGTGCCATTCACTCCTATGAGGTCATAGTCTATGGGAATATTTCCTTTTGTATGAAGGGTTTCTTCTATTTGATTCCCATGGCTAGATGTAGCTCTAGTTTCCTGCCCTTCAGTAGGCAGACCTATTTCATATGTTTCTTGTGAGTCTTGAGGTGTTGCAATTCTTGTTTGCCTTCTTGATGAAGAGGGCTTTGTGGTAACATGTTTTCTCCATGTGGATGGAGATGTAGCAGTCTCGTCATCCCTATGTGAAGAATGAGTCTTAGAACCTTATTTATGTCCATGTGAGGAGGAAGCCCTTGAAGCTTCCTCACATCTTTGAGATGTTTCTGTGTGTTTAGAGGAGGCCCTTGAGGTCTCCTCATGTCTCCTTGATGAGGATGGCTGTGAAGCCTCTTTTTGTTTATGTGACTTTGTTCCATGATGTGGTTCCTTACTTGGGGTTTCTCGAGGAGATCCCCCAAGGGTTGAATTATCACCCCTTAGGCTCATGGAGCTACGTCTCACGATCTTACGGGTAGGTCATTCAATGTTACTACGACTCCGCCTATGGGTATGAGTTGCTTTTGTCTCTCCCTCGATATCAGACCGAGGGTGCTTACTTCTTGTTTTGACCATGTTGTCTTATGAATTGATATTTTGAGTTGCAATTTAGGAATAACCACACAATACCAAACAAATGTTTATCTTGATTACCGATTTGAGTGTGCCCTAAACTGTTTGATGTGTTTTGATGTGTTGTTCTTTCGATTTCTTTGCTCTTGTTCTTGGATTAAGAATGAGAAGACTCATCCATAGTGACAATCAAGTACACCCATGCCAAACATGATTTTCTCAAAAGAAGCTAGGGTACACCACTGAAGACCCAATGGAGGGTTCACCTAGCTCTTCCACTCTGAACCAATGATTGTTCCAATAGTGGGAGACAGTTTGAGCACAAGTAACTTAGTGTCACTATAAGTAAGTTTCTCAATCCATTTCTAGGAAGCTCTAGGGGGTAAACCAGTGGAAGGAGATGAATTCCAACGTCACTGGACTGAATTGAAGGTTGGTGATGAAATCCAACTCCCCAATGTTTAAATGAGACGTGCGTGTGTGGTGTTCATTTTAAGCTTGTGTAACATAAAGTGCATCATATAGCAGCAATGAATCTTTCCTATATGCCTAAGTGCAAAAATATGTTTCAATATTTAGAAAGATGCATGAACTACTATGATTTGTATGAGTGCACTTTATTTCGTGCAACTATGGCCTCTAGCAGGGCCTCAAAGCAAGCAAACAACATACAATGTCTAGCACGTTGGATTCTAGGGCGAAATTTTTAGGCATAAGCCATTGTTCCTAGCAATGCCTGTAGGCAGCAAATCCACCTCCCAAAAAAGAAGAAGTGATTTGCTAAGTTTTGGATAGTTTTGGGGATGATTTGCTCCAGTTTTGTGAAACCATACAGTGGGAGCAAATCATACAAGAGACCATACAACTGAAGTGGCAAACCATACAGAGCAGTGGCAAATCATACAGGGCGTACCGAAATTCAATGAGATGCAAAGGAAATGTAATTTCGGGATGAAAGGTCGCATGGATTTGCTAACCTAAGGTGTAAACTTAGGAAAATGCCAAAATATTGTATTCAGTTGTAATTGGGCAGTTGTGAATAACGGATTGTCTCAAGAACCACTTTGGAACGGCCTGGACAACGTTATATAAGGCCCCATTTTTGAATTTGTAGGTCTGGCTACTAGTTTACTGGTTCTTAGTTGCTAGAGTATAGAGATAGTAATATTTCTGAGTTATTGCTATGATATTGATAGAGTTTCCACATTGTAACTGAGTTGACAACCATTAATGATAATAACAGACATTGTGGATGATAGTGTATGGTCCTATTGTGTATGGTTGATGCATTGTGGATTATCATTGTGTGAATGAATTTCCTTTCTTACTGTTATATGTTAGTTCTAGGCTTTGTTGCAGCTTTGTGAGAAGATTGTTACTGGTGGAATCATGGGGAATGATCTAGAAGCATGAGAATGTGGACAAGGATGTATTGAGACCGATTGTATGATTTTTGGACGTAATTGCTTGAATGGAATCTCTCACTAACCCGGATTGGGAGTTTTGTCTGTGAATGGAACCATCTTGTTAGGTTGTTAAAACCTCTACAAAACATCCCAGAGAGAGATTGGAGCAGAAGAGCATTGCAATTACTACCTTTCTGTACTTTTGGATCATACATATCGTACATCGTACAAATCGTACACAGAGTTATTACCCGATTTGGTAAAACAGGTGATCGATAGAAACTTACCCGATTTGGCAGTTTTGGTAATCGGCTTGAACGATTACAAAACTGTGTACGACAGCCTCCAAAATAGCATCTATCAATTTTTTTGAGTGCAATATCATACCATCTTGGTCACTGTATGATCTGAGATCATACAGTGTATGTGTTAAAGACCGTACAAGAGATCGATAGTTCATACAAGGGTAGTTCGGGTAACTGGAAGATTGTTCGATTTGGTAGTTGGAACAAAGCTCTATCTAGGGATCATTATGACCTTTGGAAAACACCTCCCCATCGGGAATACTCCACCATTGTGTTACATTTGGCATCGTTGCCTTATCGAATTTGGCATTTTTGTTAAAACGGGTCGAATTTGACTAACAACTGGAGGTGATTTTTTATGACGGACACCGGTACACGAAGTCGTGGGAGAAGAGAACCATGAGAGAACATTCTAGTAAGAAGGAGCATAAGGATTTCTCAAAGAGGAAACATGAGTAACTCAGATCAGAGTACGCATGAACCAGAGATAGAGCAAGTTTGGACATCCGAAGAAGGAGACTTGGAGATGTTGTTGATTGAGACAGAAGACGAGGAGGAAGACCCACCGATCGTAGAGACGGGTGACAAAGAGAAAGTGCACGATGATGGAGAGTGGATGGTAAGACCTGAGGAAGTGGCAATGAGGTTGCGAGAGGGTGCAGAGGATGGGAGTCAGACACCAAGGCAACAGGACGTGGGGACTCAGGAGGATAGACCACGACAATCTCCATCACATCAGCGAAGAAGGTCGTAGAGTGAGGATGCACGAGAATTTGGTCATCGAGTGATGGGATAGAATAAGATACCTCGAATTGATTCTTCTGATGACAATGGAAGTGAGACACCCTCGAGGAGGAATCCGATAGAGATCCCATGGGACACCTCGAGTGAGAGCGATGACTCTCCTAAGATGGCTAACAGAGCAGCCAAACAAAGATGTCCACCATTTTTAGGTGAGGGTAAGGAAGACCCCACATGACACGTAGGAACTTGCATAACTATTTGGAGAGAAAATGGTGTAGATAGCCCGGAGGATTGGGTAGTCCTATTTCCTACCACCTTGAGAGGATTGGCCATAGACTGGTACCTAAAGAGAGAGAATAATGTTGATTTTTAGACTTGGAATCAGATAAAGGAGAAATTCATTGAGGAATTTTGACCTTTGAAGGATGATGGAGACATAGTCACTGAGCTTTGCGTAACAAAATAGAAAGCAGATGAGGATATAAAATCCTACAATCATCGACTAAAGTAGTTAGTCGATAAGATGCAGATGCCACTAGCAGATGTGTTAATAAAATGATGGTTCATAGATGGGTTACTACCAAAATATAAGAAAAATATGAAGGGAGTACCATCGAACACATATGAGGAAGCTTTGAAACATGCAAAGACCTTTGAGAGTGAATCAAAATAGACATATACGGGAATCTTGTCTCATCCCAAATCGAAAGATTTAGATAGTGAAGAAGAAGACACTATTCAGAGGATGGTAGCATCATTTCGTAAGGAGTTTGATAAAATGGTTAAAGAGCAAAAGATCAAACCAGATAGGAATGAGTTGTGGTGCACAGAATGCAAAAGTGAGGGACATACAAATATGAAGTGTCCAAAAAATGACTATTGCCATATTTGTAATGTGATGGGGCATGACGTAGTGCTCTGTCCCTACAATGCAAGAACCCATCCGTAGGTACTATCAATCCAGGAGTAGGAACAAAAACCACAGGCCCAAGGGAGTGGCCAACAAGCAATGAGTGGCGGTTACAAAAATAGTAGAAGAGGTGGCAGACAGAATTAGGGTAATCGACAAGGAGGACAAAGTCACTTACAGTATGACTCGGAGGGTAGACCGATCATACAATGTCACAATTGCCAAGAGTGGGGGCATTTTGTGAAGAATTGTCCTGCACCTCAGATGCAAGGAGCACCGCAAGCAAGCACTACACATATGTGTAGATGGTGTGGTCCAGGGAACCACAAGGAGGAGAATTGTCCAAAGTAGGCGAGTTCGAGTAACCCGTAGAATGTGAGCTATTTGGACATTGAAGTTCCTCAAGTTAAAGAGGAAACTCAGGAAGTGTTAGCCATGATGAGGAATCAGGCTAAAAAGGATAAGTATCCAGAGCCAGCAAAAGAGAAGCAATGCTGGCAAGCAACAAAGAAAATACTGCAAGAAGAAACTGAGAAAGTTAAGCAAGGAGAATCGAGCACTCGAAAGGAAGTACGAAAACCATCAGAACAGGAGACAGTTGTGCAACATCTGGCAGCACAGGTATTAGATACCACAGTAGAACTTAAAGTATCTGATTTATTCGAAGTGATCCTAGAATTGTCGAAAGCAATGGTGGAGGAGATGCAACCACAGAAGGTGATGGAAGTAGAGAGCCAACCAATTGTAGGGGAAGAACAAAAAGATCAATTTATGGATCCTACCATATTAATGATTGATGTGGGAAAGAAGCCTGCATTAATGCATATGGAGATTTTGGGGCACAAATTGACACAAGTGATTGTGGATGGAGGTTCCAGTGTTAATGTGCTACCCGAAAGGACTTGGCTAGAACTAGGCGCTCCATCACTATGGGCACCGAGCTTCCGACTGTATGGGGCTGACCAGAATGATATTAACATCAAAGGAGTTTTGACTGCACAACAAGTAATGATAGCTGAGCAAGAATTTGTCTTGGACTTTGTTGTGATTTCAATGCAGAAACTTGCATATGATGCTCTCTTAGGGAGAGGATGGCTACGAATGGCCAAGGTTAATCACAATTGGGGAAAGAATCAGATCACCTTCAAAAAGGGATAACATAAATACATGATCAATTTAGCTAATCAAAGAGTTAGTGAGGATGTAGCTACAACTGACGAATCAGAAAACTCATCAGGGGATGAAGAACATGAACCTGATGGAGAAGGGATGTTGTACATAAATGAATGTAGTGAGGATGAAGCTCGATCTGAGAGTGGACTTCTTCATTGGAAAATGGAGGATTATGAGATGTTTCAGCCCAAATGCCTCTGTATTGAGTCAGAAGAGATCAAGGAAAAGCAAGACAAACCAAAAGTAAGCAAAGAGACTAAGAAGGAAACAGAAGAGAAGTGGACATTTCCAAAAAGCTTTGTGGAGTATACAGTAGGAGATGCAGAGATTGATACAAGACCGGTGCACCCTGAGAATGTAGTGAAAGCTACAAGCGAGCCAGAAAGTATCAAGTATGAAGGACCTAAGATAGTGGATATTAATCTAGGAATGGAGAAAGAACCTAGGATAGTCCATTGTGGCGATGATTGGAATCCTGTATTGAAGGCAACAACTTTCAAGATATTCTTGGAGTACAAGGATGTCTTTGCATGGACATATAAGGATTTGAAAGGAATCCCACCTGAGTTATGTGTCCATAAGATTACACTAATGCCTGGCGCCCAACCTGTGAGAAGGAGACCATATAGAATGAATCCAAAGTATGCGGCATTGGTGAATGCAGAAATAGAAAAGATGTTGGAAGCAGGAATTATATTCAAGGTGACGAATAGTGAATGGGTTTCACCTATAGTAATCACCTTGAAGAAAGAAGTTGATAAGATAAGGATATGCGTAGACTTCAGGAGTCTAAATGCAGTGACCATTAAGGATCCATTTCCTATTCCATTCATGGATTCTATCTTGGAAGAAGTTGCAGGACATGAGATCTATTCATTTTTGGATGGATTCTCAGGATACAATCAGATCAGCATCATCGAGGAGGATAAGCTGAAGACCACATTCATTGTGGAGAATGGCATCTATGCATACAATCGAATGCCATTTGGACTCTGTAATGCCCCAACTACATTCCAGTGCATCATACTGTATATATTCGACCAATTGGCGATGGGGAATTTCAAAGCATTTTTGGATGATTGGTCCATTTATGGGAAGATCAAGGAGCATCTTCCAGCTCTTAGTGAATGCATGAGGAGGTGCAGAAATGCACAGATATCATTAAACCCAGTAAAGTGTTTTCTGATGGTACCATATGGAAAATTGTTAGGACACATTGTGTGCAGTGAAGGATTGAAGATGGATCCGGATAAAATTTGGGTAATATTACACATGGAAGAACCTTTTGATGTGAGTTCACTCAAAACCTTCCTTGGGTCAATAGGATATTACCGAAGGTTTATCCAAAATTATGCACATGTAGCCTACCCGTTAGATTCTTTGATGAAAAAGAATATCCCTTTCAGATGGACAGAGGAGCACCAGGGAGCCTTTGAGGAGTTAAAGGCTAAGTTGGTAAGTAGCCCGATTTTGGTGTTTCCTAGTTGGGATAAGGAATTCCACATCCACGTCGATACCTCAAACTTTGCAATTGGATGTGCGTTGGCATAGGAAGGACAATTTAAGTTGGATCAACCGATTTTCTTTGCTAGTCACCTTTTGTCAAGGCCAGAAAGAAATTATAGTACAATAGAAAGGGAAGCCTTGGGGATGGTATATGCAGTTCAAAATTTTAGGCATTACCTATTGGCAAACCCCTTTGCATTTTATGTCGATCATCAAGCATTGTTGTACTTAATAAACAAACCAGTAATTCAAGGATGAGTTAGTAGGTGGCTCGTGATGCTCCAAGAGTTCGTATTCCGAGTTGTGGTGAGACCTGGCAAGAAGCATGTGATTGCAGACCAGTTGTCTCGAATACGATCAGGGGAGCCAGCAGGAACAGGGGTTCCTGATGAATTTCTAGATGCATAGTTATTTGCCATCAATGTTGTGCCATCATGGTACAAGTTGGTTGGCCAATATCTATCCACAGGGGAGTTGCCACAGGAGATGATGACAACTGAGAAGAAGAAAATAATCATGAAGTCAACACCTTTCCAGATAATAGCAGGATTGCTATACAAGATAGGAAGTGATGGTATCTTGAGGAGATGTGTAATGGAGGAAGAAGTTAAGATGACATTAAAAGAAGCCCATGCAGGCTTAGCAAGGGGACATATGGGACCAGATGCGACTGCAAGGAAAATATTGTTAGTAGGTCTATGGTGGCCCACATTGTACAATGATGCAAAAGAACACGTGAAAGCTTGCGATACTTGCTAGAGAGCAGGAAAACTGGTTAGGAGGGATTTTATGCCCTTACACCCATCGCAACCACAAGAGTTGTTCGAACGTTGGGGCTTAGACTTCGTAGGACCATTTAAGACATCTCAAAGATGGAAATGTAGATATATCATAGTGGCAATGGAATACCTCACAAAATGGGTAGAAGCAAGAGCATTACCTGATAATTCTGCTAAAAGTACAACATGATTTTTGTACGAGCAGGTAATCACAAGATTCGATATTTCGCTACGAATAACGAGTGATTGAGGACACTTCGTTAACGAGATTATCAAGATGCTGACAACAGAGTTTAGGATTTTACATTCATTATCTAGTCCATACTACCCGAGAGCGAACGGGCAGGCAGAAGCGACTAATAAAGTCTTAGTATCAACTCTGTATAAAACCTGTGGGATAGAAGGAGCAGACTGGGAGGAAAGGTTACCATCCATTTTGTGGGCATATAGAACAACTTTTAAACCAACAATGGAACATACCCCTTTCCAATTGATGTATGGTCAGGAAGCGGTGGTGCCAGTCGAGTTCTTGATACCAAGCTTGAGAGTTGCGGTAGAGCATCGCTTGGGAGATCAAGAAAGTTTGGAGGAACGACTGATGACGCTGATCAAACTAGATGAAAGAAGAGTCATGGCACAGTGGGCAATTGAGGTAGCCCAGAAGAGATGAAAGGTGTGGCATGACAAGCATTTGAGGAAGTTGGAACTTAGTCCAGGGGACTTGGTTCTCAAGTTTAACGGGAAGAGGGAGATCAAGCCAGGTAAACTGAAGATGTTATGGCTTGGCCCTTATAAAGTAATTGAAGTATTGGATAATGGAGTGGTCAGGTTGTAGAACCTGAATGGGATGGAAGTACCCAACACTGTAAATGGCTCAAAGTTGAAGCCTTATAAAGTACAGTGTTTATTCATTGCTTCGAAAGAGATCGAATGAAGACGATGAGCAGATGCTCAAAATGAGGCTCATCATGAGCCAGGTCTACCACAAGAAGAGCCAAATTTTGGACTTGCAGGACTTTTCACCGAGATGGAGGAGGGGCAGCCAATAATTGAACAACAAGAGTTGGCACCTGGACCTGGTGAAAGAAGAAGAGTGTGAGTACATATCAGATGGACTGACGGGACCATAAGAGAGGGAGAAGAGTGGATCCCTCCAACAATAGAAGGCTATCAGGAGAGAGCACTATTACCAAGAGCTTCGAATAGGAGGTACCCATAGATAGAACATAGGGAACTACCTAGACAGTCGGAAGGATGAAGAAGGGTAAGGCTGATAGTGTGCAATGAAGATAGAGTGGACACATTTGAGATGGAAATGCTAGAGGATGCTAGGGAGGACAGGCTAGAAGAAGAGCTAGCGAAACTTTCCCCATTGGCTCAGATAGGGCTATTACAATAGAGAATGAGAATGCAAACTCAAAAATTGTAGGAAGAGTATCAAACACTACGGGGTCACAATGCGAGACTGAGAGCGCAAGTAATCCAAGAATTGGATGGTACCATACAAATATTGGATGAACAAAGGGCAGTTAGATTGCAAGAGATTGGAAGTGAACCTGAGGAGGTTGAAGATTTAACTCCAAGAAATGGTGGAGGAAATGAAGGCACAAGTACAAGTTCGCCACCTCCACCAAGCAGGCAACCTATGATAAATGAGGATGTAGGAGTACTTTGGCGAGATATAGAGGAGACCACCACATCACCTGAATTGCATCACAATGTAGTAGGTATGGCAGATTCTAGTGATGATAGAATGTCATGGTTGGTAGGAGAGCCTAGTACAAATGAGGATGAATCGAAGAATCCTCATAATCCTCAAAGGGATCAAAGTATTCCAATCAGCACATTGAGACCGAGACAAGTTGAGGATAGACCTGAGAATGATACATAGGCATATACAATAGCTCACCAATAGTTGAGAAGACAAAGGAGGGAAGTTCGATGACTGGAAAGAGTGATGAATTTTCCAATCGATTGGGTAGAATAGAGGGAAGAGGGTCAGATTGACTCTAGCTCTAAAATGGACTTTTTAGATGATTATAGAGCAGTATTGGCATCTTCATCCCCCTAGAGATCCTTTGAGGAAAGAATATGGAGATGTCATTTGGTATGAGCTGATAGAAGAGTCAGAACCTTACGATAATTGTCACCAAACCGAAGTCCACTAGCTAATATTGAGTTTGTAGAGATTACTCTTGATGACCGAGGAATAAGAGGAAGAATTGGACAAAGAGGATGAGGTAGACGACCAAAAAATGATGGGAATTTGAGTGATATTGCAATTAGAGGAGGTAGAGGATGAGGAAGATTCTGACCCCCTACTCCTAGATGGCCAGGTAATAACCTGCTAGCATGTTTGAATTGGGCAAGGAACCCACAGGATATACTCCGACTAAGAGGTATGTTACGAAATGCGGTTGGCAGACGCAGAGGAGGGCGACCACCCCTGAACCGACAAGGACCCCAATGGGAAGTAGGTAACTAGTAGTTACCCTAAGTAAGAGAAGAGTCATCGATAGTACGGGGAGGTTTCATGCCTAGAAGAAGTGGAAGGAGGAGATACCCACGCGGTCGAAGCTTTGCTGGTAGAGGAAGGGTACAATTCATAGAGGGTGAAAACCCGGGCCAACAAAGGACCCGATCACCAAGTTTGGAGCCAAAAATGATCCATGGAGATAGGTGAAGAAGTCGCTCAAATGATAGTAGAGTGGTAAGGACACCACCACCTCGGGATCAATCACCTGGATGGCGAGAAGAAAGCCTACCAGGGGATGAGACTCCAAATTGTCGATGTACAATATTGAACTGTACACATTGCAGGAGGGCAAATGAACGGGCAACAACATCACAGGCAGGGACCAGTCAAGCAGAGGTACAAGAGGATACCACTAATCGGAATGTGATGGTCGAACCTCGAGGCCAAGATTGGGATGGGGTCGTACAGGTGAATGTCACTGTACGATTACCCAGGAGGTAAGTATAATTAGACTAGGATTGAAAAAAAAAAAAAAAAAAGAAAAATGAAAAAAAAGTTGTACCTTGGTTGTGAAAATCCCTCGAGATGCAATTAAGAAGGGCGAGGTTGAAAACCGGAAATGGTGACCTCTCCGGAGGAAAAGAAAGCAAAAATTCCTCTAAGTGATGAAATCGTACAGTAAAAGAAGGAGGATCGTACAATAGATAATCGTACATGATAGGAATGTCATGCAAATCGTACGGTACGATCTGGATCGTACGATGTACGATTTGCCAACTAACTCATTTAATGCGGCATGCGAAAAAGTAGCGGTTGGAGGAAAAGAAGGGGGAAAAGATAAAATTTTAAATCAATTGTTGAGTTGTCAGTCATCTAGCAGTGGAGATGGAAAAAGCATGCAAATTGGCACCTTTTTTTAAATTTTAGGGTTTTTTGAAAACTTGCTTTAAAAGGAAGGAGACTTAACCAATTTTTTCACCAAGCAAGCAAGAAATCAAATTTTTCAGGAGATTGAAGGGGAAAAGCGTACAATTGATAACATAAAACTGCATGGGCGAGAATTTTTCATCGGTATTCTGAAGATTGTAGACCCATTACGAATTTGTACCAGGGAGTTCTTTTTCACTTCGAAATTAACCCGAGAAGAGAGAAATTGGGGGTTTTTCTCCAGAGAAAGGGGGAAATTCAAAATTTTATGAGATATTGCAGCCAAAGATGCCAGAATACGTCATTGTACAGATTTTGAGTAGAAGAATTGTAGATAGAGGTCGGAGGAAGCTACGATTTGTGGGAGAAATTGGTGGATTTGCAAGAAAAGAGAAGATTGAAACCCTAAATAGCTAATAATATAGAAAATACGAGCTAGGAGACATGGGAAGCATGAAATAAAGACCGTACAACCATACCATACAGCCAAAAATTCATCAAAGTTAGGGAAATTACATCGAGAGAGGAGTGAATGATTTGTTGAGAAAACTCAGGGAAAGATAGATCGGGCCATTCCGACAACTGGGTCGATGTCAGATTTGAGAAAGGAGGCCAAAATATTGAGATTTTTTAGCATGGAGGGTTAGCAAAGATGTATTGTATGATTTGGAGGTAGATTGTATGATTTTCAGGTGAAAGGGCACAAGTTGAGTGATTCTTTTTGCCATTTTTGGTAGTTTTTCAGTAGATCGTACGAAAACATATAAAATCATACAAGTTTTAAAGGGGAGGGCAGCCAAAAGGAAGTAGCGTATGGAGTACTAGCACCTTGTACGATTTCAAGTCATCGTTGTAAAACCATTAGAGTATTGACGGAGTCAAAAGGAAAAATTGCTAAAATTGTGTACGATCTGAGAGGAAGCGGAGGAAGGTAAAACCATACATAGTACTCAGAATCATACATTGTACACTTTCATAGAGGGTTGTACGATTTTTGGTACATTTTTAATTAAGGAGGAGAGAGTTGTGCAATCGGTGAGATGTTGAAGGAATGATATCAATAGAGGAGTTTGGACGTCGATTGAGGTGGATTGCAGCAAATAGGGTGGAGAGATCACCAGGTCCACTTCATGAGAGAGAGGCATACTCATGGTAGCACTCTGGATATTAATTTTAGTCCCGTGATAGGCATGGTAATCATCCATGGAGGAGAGGAGGATATAGGTCATGGAGGAGACAAGGCCATTGGAGGGCACACCTGGATAGAACACCATCGAGGTACAGAGTGGTAAGGATGGCCCAAGACACTACCTCACGGAGGGAATTGAGGAGTGAAGTGCATGTACCATAGTAGGAGGAACACCTGAGCAGTGGACAGGAGGAATGCTAGGTGGAATTGTCCAATATGATATTTGTACAACATGGAGCGGAAGCATGCAGGAAATGGTGGACAGATGAGAAGAATAAGTCTCATCCTTGGAGGAAGACATTTGAGAGTGTGCAAGTGTCAGTCATTGCGTAGATTCCACTATTTCATAAGATATTTTTTTAGAACTATCTTCTACAGATAGTTCAGGCATATAATGCAGTGACAAGGACAACCTACGTCAATGTGGGCAAGAGGTCAGTGAAGGTGGAAGTGTCGATGGAGGCATTCAGGAGAACATTTGGGCTACCAATGGAAGGCATGGAGATAGTAAAGAAATTGGTAGACCCAATTGAAGCACACCGCCTGGTGACTACCATGACCACTATCAAATCACTGATAGAGGCAAATATTTTTGATGTAGGAACGCGTAAAATAAAATAGAGCCAGTTGCGAGATGAACACTGGGCTTGTGCAATGAACACAGTCATGGCTCAATGTTAGGTGATATAAGGGCAACGGAGATGCCGATGTGGATGGCCCAGTATGCAGAAGGTATTACCAAGGGGATTCCATATGATTGGGGTACCTATCTGGAGAGACGGATGCATGAAGCATTGACGAAGTGACCAAAGAACTTTGGGATGGCCTTTCAGGCTATAGGATTGCTTCTGAATGTAGTTACAGAAGTGGGAATGTAGTTCCTAGGGTTGACACCGCCTAGAGAAATTAGGCTAGATCAACCAACAATATTGAAATGGGAAAAATTTGTACCCATAGGTAAGGTTACTTCGGAGAAACCATGCACAAGGAGTGAGCGACATAGGAGTGAAGCTTAGGAAGACACTTCTCTAGAGGAAGATGTCGATGTACACCATCGAAGAAAATGTTCTAGATGGTTGGAGCCGAAACTAGAACAACAAGTACCTACAAGAAGGTAGTAGGAGCAGCCTCTCGAGCAAGAAAGGGAGAGTAGCCCTATACAAATAAGGATGAGAAGGCAGTGAGAGAGAATGGTAGGTAAACCAGCTCCAGAAGTACGGAGAATGGAAGAGTCAGATTCAGAAGCGATGGAGTTGGATGAGTTGTGTTGGGCAGAGGCAGAGAAAATAGTACGCTCGTCGAAGATTTTTTCTCATTTTGATAAGATGGATGCCTCTGATTTCTTTAGAGGAATTGAGGTAGGGCACGATGGAGTAGCCACTACCCAGGATGAAGTAGGAGTGGGACCAAGTACCACAATGGCAGAGCCTAAGAAGAAGATTCGGTACAGGATTGTATCAGGAGGCTCTAGCCGACAAGAAGTTTTGAAGGATGTAGAAGTGCCACAAGAAAGTGAAGCACTTGTTGCTCAGTAGGTCACAGTAGGGGATGCACAATAGATCCAAGAAGAGAATGTGATAGAGGAACAACAAGTGGATGGCAAGGAACAAGAAGAAGTTTGAGAAAAGATAGAGGAGCCACAGGGAGGCTCATCTAAAATAGAAAAGGCTCAGGAGCAAGTTGAGCAGCGATCTCAGAAGGAGATCATAAATATTTTGGATAGCGAGGGGGAGGAGAAAAGAGAGAAACAATCTCCACCTCGAGAAAATATAGACACCGAGAGAGCACTTAGAGAGCTTGGAGGAAGCTCTAGCCACCTTAGAGAAGAAGAAGAACTAAGGACTCCTACAGAAGAAGAATGACGGGGAATGCAATCTAGTTATCTCTTGGAGATACCATGGTTCGAGAGAGTTACAATGGAAGAGGAGGCACGGGGAATAGAGGATAAGGTGGACCACTTTTTTGCTCAGTTAGGCCATGTGATGAATAGTGCAAGAATGGAATTCGACATTGGCCATGTAGGAGAACTGAAGTTGTGGGAACAACAAGTGTCTCTCGAGTTGGAGCGCATAACAGAATGGGTGAATAGTGCAGAGTGAACAAAGAAGATAGTTGATATCCATGCACAGTATCCATGGAGGTTACCCAGGGAAGAGGTAACAACAATGTTGGGAAGAGAAGACTTGCCAGAAGGGATGGTCACAAACTACAGGAAGGACCCGAGGATTTATTTGGATCGAGTAAGTCATCCAACCTGCCCAATCAATATGATAGAAGTGGAGTATAGAAGGGTCGCTACAGGAGTGTCCATTACCCTGAGGAAGTTGAACTTCCTAACACATTGGATAGAGTGGTTGAGCATTGGGTTGGTAGAAATCCATCGGCTCAAGGAGGCACAGGTAGAAGAGACCGCAACCACTCAAAAGGAATTGGCCGTAATGGAAGAAGAACTATAGAAAAGTAGAACAATGGCAGAAGAGAAAATAAAGAAATTGGAGGAGGATCTATCGGGCCTCAGAGTAGAGTCTGAAGCCAAGATTACAATGCTCGAAGAGGAGAAGTGATAGATTTCCTAGATGGTAGAAGATAGGATCAAGGAGTTGGAGGCTCAACTTAAAGCAAAGGATGAGCAGATGTCAGCTCAGTTGGTTGAAAAGAATGAACAAATGACTGCATAGGCCAAGCAGATAGAGGAGCTGATGAGGGACAACAAGAAGCTCAATGAGATGGTCATTGAGAAGCAAGCTCAAGTAAGGATCAAAGAAGACCAGGTTCGAGCTCTAGAAGCTGACATCAAACATCACTTGGAGACCATCGATGAAAATAATGAGGAACTCCAAGCAGCTGCTCGAGCAGAAGCTCATTGGAAGGATAAGTTGACTAAGAGTGCCTCCGACCGAGAAAAGCAAATGATGGACTTCATGAAAGCTGTCGAGGAAAAGGCTAACCTTCACGGAGCCAAAGCCGTCGAGATGGGGAGCTATGCAGCCAAGTTGAGGAATGAAAGGGAAATGTACAAGACCCAAGTCAAGGACTTGGAGGCTGAGGTAGCTCGATTAGAAGCACTTCAAAAGAAATAGAATGAGTCATCGAGGACGTCGACTAAAGTAAAGGGGAGGGCAGATGTAGGCAGCAAATCCACCTCCCAAAAAATAAGAAGTGATTTGCTAAGTTTTGGATAGTTTTGGGGATGATTTGCTCTAGTTTTGTGAAATCGTACAGTGGGAGCAAATCATATAGGAGACCATACAACTGAAGTGGCAAACCGTACAGAGTAGTGGCAAATCATACAGGGCATACCGAAATGCAATGAGATGCAAAGGAAATGTAATTTTGGGATGAAAGGTCGCATGGATTTGCTAACCTAAGGTGTAAACTTAGGAAAATGCCAAAATATTGTATTCAGTTGTAATTGGGCAGTTGTGAATAATGGATTGTCTCAGGAACCACTTTGGAACGGCCTGGACAACGTTATATAAGGCCCCATTTTTGAATTTGTAGGTCTGGCTACTAGTTTACTGGTTCTTAGTTGCTAGAGTATAGAGATAGTAATATTTCTGAGTTATTGCTATGATATTGATAGAGTTTCCACATTGTAACTGAGTTGACAACCATTAATGATAATAATAGATGTTGTGGATGACAGTGTATGGTCCTGTTGTGTATGGTTGATGCATTGTGGATTATCATTGTGTGAATGAATTTCCTTTCTTACTGTTATATGTTAGTTCTAGGCTTTGTTGTAGCTTTGTGAGAATATTGTTACTGGTGTAATCATGGGGAATGATCTAGGAGCATGAGAATGTGGACAAGGATGTATTGAGACCGACTGTATGATTTTTGGACGTAATTGCTTGAATGGAATCTCTCACTAACCTAGATTGGGAGTTTTGTCTGTGAATGGAACCATCTTGTTAGGTTGTTAAAACCTCTACAAAACATCCCGAGAGAGAGATTGGAGTAGAAGAGCATTGCAATTACTACCTTGTTGTACTTTTGGATCGTACATATCGTACATCGTACAAATCGTACACAGAGTTATTACCCGATTTGGTAAAATAGGTGATCGATAGAAACTTACCCGATTTGGCAGTTTTGGTAATCGGCTTGAACGATTACAAAACTGTGTACGATAGCCTCCAAAACAGCATCTGTCAGTTTTTTTGAGTGCAATATCATACCATCTTGGTCACTGTACGATCTGAGATCATACAGTGTATGTGTTAAAGACCGTACAAGAGATTGACAGTTCATACAAGGGTAGTTCGGGTAACTGGAAGATTGTTCGATTTGGTAGTTGGAACAAAGCTCTATCTAGGGATCATTCTGACCTTTGGAAAGCACCTCCCCATCGGGAATACTCCACCACTGTGTTACAATGCCTAGTGGAAAATTTAAAAGAAGATCTAAGATATGCGAAATGCTTAATTATTTCTCCTTTTATTCTTTCAATTTCCAAACATAAATGTGCTTTAAGTTATCTGTTTTAGACACACAGAAGTAGGTAGAAAGCTATAAAATATTAGAGAATATATACCAATATTTGATCCAGCTCAGAGAGTCAGTGTTTTGACCTCTACTGTACTCCAATTCTGGCCACTATTTACCAAAGTGGCTGGTTCTTGGCTGCTGTAGCTTAGAGTGGCTAAGCTCTATTGGCCACTGTAGCTCAGAGCGGCTAGTTTTTGGCCGCTGTAGCTCAGAGTGGCTAAGATATATTGGCCACTATAGCTCATAGCGGCTAGTTTTTGGCCGTTGTAGCTTAGAGCGGCTAGACCTGCACACAAAACTAAGTTAGTATTTTGGTATAAAATGAAAAATTAGTGGTGGTCCCATCGTGATCACCATCTGTAGCGACCCCGGGAACGCACGCACCACCCCATTTTTAACCCTACTTGCAATGTTATTAAAATACTGAAGATGAAATGGAAGACAAGAAGAAAAAGCATATAACACGAAATAACAAAGATAGATCTCTTTATTGATATTGAAGCTCGGTTACATGTCGGTCCCTCTTAGGGATACCCATTTCGATACAATAAGTTACAAATAGGTAAAGAGTACCCCTTTCATGAAGAGGTGGTGCGCTTATAAAAGCTTCCCGATTTCACACATGAAAATGTATGAGGGCTTATAGATGCCTCCTTCTCTAGGTTTATTTCCTATAAGGATCCCTTTTGCTCTCATATGTTGCAAGCTTCGTCCGATGTACCTGTGGCCCTACAAGCAATGAAACAACACATGCTTAGGTGTCCGAGATTGCCTCCCCAGATGAGATTTTTAGTAATAAAAGAATGTAACAAAAATATGATGAAACTATACAATGAAATCATATAAATCTATGCTAATGATATGAAGACATGAAGAAACAGAATAAAAGAAGCTATGTCTAAAACCTAATCTAAGCCTGCGGGCCACTGTCCAAGATAGTGGTTGCTATGATAAACCTTGCTCTCTTTGCCCCAAAGCTATGGGTTGAAGCCTATATCTGATGTCAAAATAATAGGTGTTAAGCTCTTCAATTCGTCAGGACTTCGCCGTACACATGATCTCAAAGAAAAATCTCCAAGTCTTGAAATATCCCCTTGATAAAAGATGTATCGATGCTAGAAGACCTGATCTTTTGGTGCTCTTAGGCTTGCACCTTTTATAGTGTGAAACCCTAGGTCTATGTCCAAGCCCTAGAAATGAATTTCTCATGCGTAGTGCAAGTTAGCATGAGAAGATTTTCTCCCTTGTCTATGTTTGAATGCCAGTTAACTAAAATCTAACTGCCCACTTGAGTCTTCTATGCGAACTGGTTGTTAGCATGAGAAGATTTTGTCCTTTGTTTATGCTTGGAGGTCAGTTAACTAAATTTTAATTTCAAACTCAAGTATCCTATGTGAACTGGTCATAAAAAGGAATGCAAAGTTACTCCCACTCACCTTTATTGCATGTAGACTACCCCTTCCACCCATGATTAGACTTGTTTGTCGGTAAACTATTTCTTATGGCTTAGCCATTGTCATCTACAACGACTAAGATCTGGATGTTGTCATCTATAGCAGCTAAGGTCTATCTGCTCTAGGCTTGGGTGACTAAGATCTGGCTAGTCTTGGCTTGAGCGGCTAGGTTTGGATGGCTTGAAAAGGCCCCAAATGAGTGGTGAGAACCACTATTGATGCTTGGAAAGTCCAAGATTATGTCTTATGATATTATGAGTGTGTCTATGTGAGCATCTCCCCTAAGCATGACATGATTTATGTGTCTACAAATACCATCCTTATTTACTATGGTCTGAAGCCAAAAAAATCGGTCAAAGGTAGCTAGAGTTGAGCCGAGGGCTTAAATTTGAAACTGTGTGGATTTCGAATATAGCTCATGTTTAGCCCGAAGTTGAGATTCACCACAAAAGGAGAGCGATGCTAAGGTTTGTTGGGTGCTGGGGCAAAGCTAGGGTTTTCATACCTTAGCCAAATTTTGATATCTTTGAAGCTTGCTACTGATCAACAAAAATCACCTCGAAGATGAAGTTCACTACACAGGTATCGAACCTGGGGTTTGCTATAGAATGGGGGCGATGCTGAGAATCACTCAAAAATAGAGTGAAGCTGGGAGTTGTTGGAGAACTGGTGTGAGGCTGAAATTCACTCTGAAATGGAGTGAAGTTGAGGTTTTCTCATTCGAGCCAAGCCATTACATAGCCCCTTTTCACCTTTCGTGCTGTGGCTCACTCGAGAACTTGGGTTATTCCAAGATTCGCCATGTTTTGAAGTGATATTAGGGGGTATTATTAATATTTTTCCATGTCTTGGGATGCAGTTCTCTCCGAGGCCCTGGCGAGGTTGGGGCTCACTGGAAAAGGGGAGCGAGTTTGAGAATCGCTCGAAAATGTAGCGAACTTGAGGTGACCCTGCCTTAGAATATTTAACACCCTTTTGCACTTTTCTCTAAAATGATGTTGAAGTTCATTGTGCCTTCTACTTGAAGTTGGGCATCGCTGTCAATTCGAGTGAACCCAAGGTTCTCTACTCCTGGGGGGCGAACCAGATAACTTCTATGACTTAGCCAATTTTTGGGTGAAGCCGAACTTGGAGTAAAGGAGGAAAGGAGAGAGGATTCAAACATGAAAACAACATAGCAATTTTTTCAAAAAAATTACCCCTTAGTCAAAATGTGGCAAAATTCCTGACAGCTCATAGGGTATTGAGCTCACCTAAATGTAAGGACCCTAGGCATTTATCCTTTGGGCTCAGAGTCACCTTCTGCTTACTCCTCTAATTCACTACTGTTGTCTATGGATTCCTCCTCGAGTTTCTCTTCTCCTCTTGTCTCCTCTTCACTGTGCTCTTCACCTTCTTCTTCTAGGTCTCAATCGGTCTTTGGAGGGGCGAGGCGGTCATGAATGCACTCGTAGGTGGCCTTAACCTGAGTCCAAGCCTCTTATTGGAATGGATTATGATCGTGAAGATCTTTCAATAGGCATTTGAAGCTCTCGATCTGGAGCATATCATCCTGTTCAATCCTCTGGCTTAGATCATCTAGGCATACATTAATTTGGTAAAACTTGGATAGTAATTGGGTCACCTGCATCTCCAGGATAGGGTCTACCCAACTGTCTATTTTAGAAGTATCCTCCTTGAAAGCATCCCATGCTAACTTTAGTTCATCTCTGGGCAAAAAATTTCCCTCATTATTTGTGAAGTTGGAAAAATTGAGCCGCGTGAGGGTTTGAAAATGTGCCAGGCAGATGCTCTTATCCTTCTCAAATGCATCTAGCAATCTCCTAGCCCTTATGAAATTTTCCAACTTGTTGAAGAAAGTATGCAGAGTAGACCTTACAATGGCCCACTCTCGGGAAGTCTGGGTCATTGGAGGGACTTGGAAGTCCATGCGCTCATAAATTTTGACTTCAATGGCCAGGTTGAGCCAGCGTTCTGCTTCACGCTCGACCTCCACTACAATAGGCTTACCCTGAGTGGATGCTCACTGGGCTTCCAAAATAAACATGAGTACGAACAGGGATCTTGAGGTTCTAGTTCAAAAATTCTTTAATAAACTGGTGTGAACCTCCTTTACTCGATCCTTGGATAAGACTTCTATTTGCACCTCCCTCTATTCGAGATACTGCTGCACTTCTTGGACTTGTGATTCCAACTTGCCTATCTTGGCCTGTGCCTCCTTGCCTTCCTTGAGATGGCACTCGACAATATTTTTATGTTCAGCCACTTCCTGCTCCAAAGCTACCACTCACTGCCTCAGCTACTTGGATTTTCTCTTGGATTCATCCAACTGGGCCTACATTTTTTCTAGGGATTCTTGCATCTTCAAGTTCTAATTTTCTACTATGAAGCAATGCTCTTTTATCTACTCATGGTGCAGGTAGATTATGCTTGCTTTGAGTTGGATAGCCCCCACCCTATTCTTCACATCAACTATTTTCAGGTCCTTGATTACCCATTGGTAAGTGTATTCGGCATGCATTATATCCTCCAAGGGTTTTTGGACCTTCGGGATCTTCTTCACCTTATGTAGCTCTAGTATTTGAGGATCAAACATGACACACTTTTCAACCCCCACACTCTCATGATTTCATTTTCTTATTTTCCTGATCCATATGAACGAGCTTTGCCATGCCTGGAATAGGCTATCTACCATGGGGTATTCCTCTATCATTTCTAGTTCTTGCTCTATGAGTTCCATTCCATCAAACATGGACGTGAGTAGAGGTAGATCCTACTGAGGCATGGATTTCATGGATAGGTGAAGGATGGTGGAGATTGGGACCTCTGTCACTATCAAGGGTGTTATGGTCTGGATAGTAGCAGGAGGATTATCAGGGTTTAGAGGTGGGTTCTCGACGAGGTCTCCTGCTGAAGATGAGAGATTGGGTGGAGGTGATGAGCCTTGAATAGTAGTGCCTAGTTGGAGGGGGGCTATAGTTTCAAATGCATTGGGGGTAGAAGCATATAAGTTGAATGCTTACTAGTCAAAACAGGTAGAAGTAGAAGGTTGAAATTCTTCGATGAAAGGATAGGATACTACGAGGGGAAGGGTGGATGCTGGTTCACTACCTAAAGGTAATGCAAATACTAAGGTTTGGATAGTGGACAATACTACAAGTGGAGGTTATGAAGAGGGGAGAGAGAAAAGAGAGTGCTTACCTGCATGCTCTGTGAGTGCTAATGTGGTAAAAAGCTACATTATGGTACTCTAGGCTATCCACTCTTCTTCCTTTTATGGGGTGTCTTCTTCCAAGTTGATGATTTATTTCAAGAATTTTGGTGTAATCTCATTTTATGGTGAACCCCCTTTGGCTATATCACCTTCTCTTGCGATGCCACCTCCTTATGCGAAATAGTGGCCAAGATAGACGTGCTTGGACCTAGGCTAGAAAAATTCTCCGAGGGAGACTTGGAAGATTTTACCATGACCCAAGGATTTTTATTCTTAGGTGTTGCTTGTGCTGCTTCAACTAGCCTCTTTAATGGTTTATCCTATTTCTTGGCTGGCTGCTGCACTTTCTGTTCAACTATCTGGCCCTCCTTCACTGCGCTACTAGATCCCACACTCTGCCCAAGTGGCTGCTTGTGCTAATTTGGTGGGCGTTGTACCCTTCCTGGGCTTTGGGCACCTCAAGGCACGAGATCTCCGAATAGGATTGGTCGCCACATGTCATGATGATCATCGTAGAGCATGGAGAACTGGTTGTCACCCATGAGGATTTTCTCAGACATTTCTTTCTTGGTATGGGCCCTCATTATCCACCAGTCCAAAATATTTTTTGAGGTCCAACCCAACCCTTTCAATTTTCCTTTTATATTTCTGAAGACCTTGGAGTTAATATCATGAGAAGGATTCTATGTCGGGCCATACTCTGCTTCTATGTGAAAAAAATATACCATGATGGGAAGGATCACATTCTTTATATGTGCCATTCGAGGTCGTGCCTTATAGGATTGTTGCGCTCTTCCATGATTTCTAGGCAGGGGTAGATGTGGAATATTTTCATCCCAAGGAAATGTTTTAGCACATCTAGAGGGTCATATTTCCACCAATGTGGGAGTTCAATCAGGCCAAAGTTCTAGAGCATTGCTGTAAGGAACTCATTTTTCTTGGTGGCATTGACTTTGATCTTGCCCCATTTGAATGAAAAATCATAGATATGCCCCCATTTCCTTCCATGGTCATAGGCTTGATCCATGTAATCAGTCTATCGCACGATCTCCAGGACAAACAAATACTCTGTAGTATAGTAGGGCAGTAGTAAGGATTTACCAGTAAACCCAAAGAATCGGATGATGAAGCCCTATGTGAGTTGAAAAGAGTCACCTAGGTTGTGCCACAACATATTATATCTTATTTTTTGGGGTATGTGAGGGCAAGAGACATGGATGAGTTCCAAGGCAGGGCCAAGGAACACCTGGTTGAACATGTAGTAGGAGTCCTTTTTCAATAACACCTGAGTCCATTGATACACAGGCAATGACCTACCCTTATCGTCGATGCGTTTGATGGGGATAAACTTGAGTTTACTGTTCATATGAAAGAGGAAGAGCTAGGCTAGGAACGAGAAAGGTCTTAAAGATTGGGATTTTTCTTGCATCAAGTATTGCAGCCAAGAATACAAGATGTGTGCTATCTAGTTCGCCCATTAAAAGAATACCTACTTCATGTTTGGCCCCATGGTGCTGGGAGAGTAGAATTCCCCATGCAATATGCAATCCAAAAGGGTGACCTGGTAGGGGTATAACACCACATTAGTGGTGATCCCGAACACCCATGCTAGCATTGTGTACATATCAGTGCTTTTGAAATGTGTCAGAGACAGGCAATGTTGGCCACCAGTTGGTTGGTAGTGGGTCCCTCAGCTGAGACTCCATGAAATACCGCATCTGCATGGCATTTTTATATCTCATAGTCTACTCGTCAATTTTGATAGCTCTGATGGTGTAATGCATGTTCAGTAGTTACCCAACGGCAAAGGCAACTTGGACAGTGTCAAAAAAGAGTGAAAACAGAAAACAAAAATTTTCCCTCTCTATTCTAGACTTGTCTAGTTATCATATTATAATATTTGGTGATAGCAGCCACTAGCTCTGGGTAATTATGTACAGGTGGGTACAAGAACCAGTATAGGTTGGAATAGTGTGCTATAGTCCTTGGGATCATGGGGAAACCTTCTTCCGCCTCTCATCGATGGTTTGTTGTAGTTTTTCAATGTTCTAGGAGAAGGCACCATCCTTGAATTTTACCCAATTATCAATGGGTGGGGGAATTACTACCTTTGCTGATCCTGATCCCCTCTTCAGCCCCTTTGTGCCCTCTAGTTTTTGCATCTACTCTTTCTATTTGTCCTTCTTCTCTTTATTTTTCTTTTCACCTTCAACCTTCCACTTCTTACACTCACTGGATTCTCTTCACTTCCACTTTCGGGTGCTTTCGCCCTTTCCTTAGAACTTATTTTGCCCATGACGACTCATGAAGACACAGGTGCATTGCTGATTTTTGGTGAATTTTTCTGTTTATGGTTACTAGCATAGTAGGGGGTACATTCTGAGGAGTTAAATGGATGAGCGAATTAGAGCGTTGCTCCTTTTATGGACCTGGGTGCAAACTACTCCATTAATGACGCATGCTTAAAGTAAATTCTTGGAGATGAGAGGTGGTAGAAGCAGTCATTCTCCATCGGTGGTCATGTCATTTTCCTAAGGTTGAAAGCTTCCATGGCATGAAATATTTCTTGAAAGCATGAAATTCTTGAACTTTGATCCTGAGGTTCCATTCTTTTCTCCTAATGAACTTCTTAGGAATGCATGCAGATAAACTTATTAGCAATGTGCATCTTGGGAGTATAAATCACCGCAACATTTTTACATGTCCCAATGCTTATCGTACCTTGTTGTTGTCTGGGGCTGAGGTTCGCTCAATGTTAGAGCCAGTTTTGAGGATGATGATGCCCAAAATTGGGTCTTCATACTTTGTATTTTGTAACCTCAACAAACCTATGCTTCACCCAAAACCTCAAACAAATCTTGATGTCACTTTGATATTGCCCAAACTTTGTCTTGGAGTGGCACGATCTTTCTTGGGTGAACCTTTCCTAGATTTAAATTTTGTATTTCACCTTGACTTCGGGCAATTCCTGGATTCTCTCCTAATGCTCCTCAAATCCTGTCCTCACTTAGAATCGGAGTGAAATTTGGCTCTCGCTCCATACAGGAGCAAAATGCCTTCATATGGTGGGGACTCAAAAACTTTGATTTTTTTGCCCTAGGTTGAGTCTTGCTCAGAAGATCACCCAAATGCCATCCTCGCTTATAATCAGAGTGAAATCCAGCTTAAAGTGGTGCCTTAGGGGATTTTTAACCTTTGTTTCTTTTTTGTCGTTGCGCTTCGCCCTTTCCTCTTTATCGCTTTGAACCTCGTTCGATCCTCATTATCTCTCAAAATCAATGTGAACTCTAGCTTCGCTTTGGACACCACCCAAACCACATCATGCTTTACATCCTGCACTTCATCTTGACTTTGGGCGATTCTTGGGTTCACATTGTTGAGCAAGGTGCAGCAAAAGTATTGTCATTGTTGTCAACACAGACAGGAATTGATGCAGTTGAAGCAGTGGACAAGAATTCAGAGGTCAGTCAGATCAAGTACAGTGAAATTCCAGGAAAACAGAAGTGGCCCAGATTCAAAAATTTGCAGAAAAAGACAAGTAAGAAAACTGTCGCGATATCGCGACATGTTTTCTGTCGTGATTTCGTGACAAAAATGAGGAGAGAGAAGGCGCAGCCAAAAATGTCATGATTTCACGACAAAAATGAGGAGAGAGAAGGCACAAAAATGTCATGATTTCATGACAAAAATGAGGAGAGAGAAGGCGCAGCCGAAAATGTCATGATTTCACGACAAAAATGAGGAGAGAGAAGGCACAGCCAAAAATGTCATGATTTCGTGACATGCTGGAAGGAAAGAAGCAAAGTTGAAAAACTATCACGATTTCATGACAAGTTTGGAGAAGCAGCGCCAAGGACGAAAAGTGTCGCGATTTCATGACAGTTTCGGAAGAAAAGCACTAAGGGCGAAAAGTGTCGCGATATCGCGACACGTCGGGTTTTCGTGACCCGAAGAAGAGAGAGAATGTACGGCAACAAAAGTGTAGCGATTTCGCTACATGTTGGAGTTTTGCGGGCCAAAGCAGAGAGGAAGAGTCAAAGCACAAAGGTGTAGCGATTTCGCTACAAGTCAAAAAGCAAAGCTGAAAGGTGTAGCGATTTCGCTACAAGTCGAAACTGCAAGACAAAGGTGTAGCGATTTCGCTACAAGTCAAAGGGAAACAAAGTTGAAGCACAAGTGCACAAAGGTGTAGCGATTTCGCTACATGTAGGATTTTTGGAGGCTACAACAAAGAAGTGTCAAGTCAAAAAGTTGTAGCGATTTCGCTACATGTCTTGATTTCGCTAGTGCATGAAGTGAGAAATGTACGGATGCGAAAGATGTCACGATTTCATGACATGTTGCATTTTCGTGGGCGAAAAGCAAAGAACAGTGCTAAGGCAGAAAAGCGTCACGATTTCGTGACATGTTTCGATTTCGCTGAGGCTTGCGGAGAAAAGTGTACGACAGCGAAAAGTGTCACGATTTCGTGACATGTTCCATTTCGTGGCTAAAGCGGAAGGAGTGGGGAAAGAAAAGTGTCACGATTTCGTGACATGTTCCATTTTGAGGAAGAGAAAAAAAATGTCACGATTTCTGACATGTTCCATTTTGGAGGAAGGAGGGAAGAAAAGTGTCACGATTTCATGACATGTTCCATTTTCGTGGGTGCTTGCGAAGGAGAGTTGTACGAAAGCGAAGAACGTCACGATTTCGTGACATGTCTGGTTTTCGCGGTTGCATGCGAAGAAAGGAACAAGGAGGTGAAAAGTGTCACGATATCATGACAGGTCATGTTTTACGGTAGAAGGCGAGAAGAGTGCAAAGAGACAGGTGGCAACAACACGCTAATCGACACTAAGCTGGAATAGAACTGTAGTTACAAGAAAAAGCAGGGAGCCAAAATTAGAAAAGTCAACTGAAGAAAGTGCGACGGTTACAAGTGCAGTAACAGTTAGAATATATGTAGAATCAAAAATGCATTCGAACAGCCGTATATGCAGAATCGTAAAAGCATTCGAACAGTCGTATATGCAGAATTCGAACAGCCGCATATGGAGAATCAAAAATGCATTCGAACACCATATATGCAGAATCGTAAAAGCATTCGAACAGTCGTATATGCAGAATTTGAATAGCCGCATATGGAGAATCGAAAATGCATTCGAACAGTCACATAAGCAGAATAAAAATTGCATGCACGCAGAGAAAGGAATTCAAACAGTCAGAGTATGTGATTCGACTGCATGCAGAATTAGAAAAGTCATAGAAGACGAGGAGTCTCGATGAGGAAAAGGGGTTATAAAAGGACAGTCATGCAGAGAATCAAGTTGCTGCTGTGAGAGTGAAATTACTGTGAAAAGAGGGTTAGAAGAGGGCCAAGAGAGAAATAAGCAGAGCCGTGAGAGTGTGCAGAATTTGTTTAATTGCGGACCGATCGGGGTCGTGTAAACTAGTGAAGGCATTTTTATGTCATTATAATTGCTCAAAATTGCAGTCCAAGTTGGTGCTTGGTACTAGGGGTTGGTGCTCCTATCTGTTGTAGCAAAAAATTAAGGGGTTGGTGCTGGTAAAGTGTTTGTAAAATTGGTATTTTGCATAGACTGGATTTGGATTGGAGTCCAAGCAGTCATTTTTGAGGAGTAGCCAAATTGGTGAACCTCGTTATATTGTGTGTTGTGGTGTGCTCTCTTGTTCAATTTGCTTTTCTGGTTTTCAAGTTCTCTTTGCTTTAGTTTTAAATGTTGTAGATTTGAATTTTAATAGCTACATTGATTCACCCCCCCCTCTCAGTGTCATTGTGTGAATATCAATTGGTATCAGAGCAAGGTTTCTTGAACAAGCTTAATCAGCTAAGGTGATCTTGGAAGAAACACAATGGCAGGTGGTGAAGGATTCTCATCCAACAAAGCTCCCTTGTTCGATGGAACTAATTACACTTTCTAGAAACTCAGGATGCAGACATATCTGAGTGCGTTGGGATACGACATTTGGGATTCTGTAGATAGTGGATACACAACACCCACTACTCCTCCAACGAGATACTGTTGAGAAGAAAAAATTTGAGAACAACTCCAAAGCAAAGAATGCCATAATGTGTGGGCTTGTAGACAGTGAACTGATAAGAGTCATGAGCTGTAAATCGGCAAAAGACATGTGGGATAAAGTCGAAGAGCATCCATGAAGGAGACAACAAGATCAAGGAAGCCAAGCTGCAAACTCATCGAGCTCGGTTCGAAGCATTACAAATGAATGAAGATGAGAACATAGAGGCCTATATGTTGAGAGTCAATGGAATCATTAATGCAATCAGAGGACTCGATGAAGAAATTGATGATGCAGTTGTCATGAAAAAGGTTCTCAGAACACTTCACAAAAGATTTAACTCCAAAGTTTTTGCAATAGAAGAGGCGAAAGATCTAAACAATTTTAGCATGGATGAGATGCATGGTTCCTTGACTGCATACGAAATGAGAATAGGACAAACTAAGCCTATAGACAGAGAAGCTGCTTTTAAAGCACACAAGAATATAAAAGCTGAACATGAATCTGAGGATGAAGAGACAATGGATGAAACGGAAGCTAATTTTGTTCGAAAACTCACAAAGGGAAAAGGAAAATATAGAGGAAAGCTACCATTTAAGTGCTTCAATTGTGGAGGAGTCGGTCATTTTGCAGCCAAATGTCCAATGCATGAGAAAACCAAAAATGGTGAAGGGTCACACCAAGAAAAAGGTGAGTGGAAGAAGAAACAAAATTTTAGAAAGAACAACTTCAAGAAGAAAAGCTTCATATCCAAGAATGTCAGCTCTTCTGAAGAAAGCTCAGGTGAGGATTTTGAAGAAGAAACAGGTGAAGCTCTGTTCATGGCACTTGAAGAAGAAAGAACAGAAGAAAATCAGGAAGGTGATGAAAACTTTAAGGATGAGGCTGAAGTATATCTGGAAGGAGAATTGGTTGCTTCACTTGAAGAGTTGAGTGTAGAAAGGAAAAAGAATAAAAAGTTTTCAAGAAAACTAGAGGATGCCAATGACATAATAAACAGTTTGAAAATACAGACAGAGGAATTCAAGAAAATGTCTGAAGTTCTTGATGAACAATTAACTGTAAAGACAGTTGAATGCAGCAAGCTAGAAGAAGACATTGTTAAGTTAAGGATGCAGCTAGAGGAGATGAATAGGAAATTGAGCTATTTTCATAAGTTTGAAGAAAGTACTGTAAAGCTGGATAAAATGTTAAATAACCAAAGGCCTTCCGACATCAAATTTGGTTTAGGCTTCGATGAAGGAGAATCATCAAAGGGTTCAAAGGCCTTAAATGTAGAACCCATAAAGAAAGAAGAAAATATCAGGGTTGATCAAGAAAAAACAAATCATGCCAAAGAAAGCAATAATGCCAGACTCAAGAAGAGTACTGACAAAGATGGATTCACAAAAGTCACACATCCAAGAAGGAGAAGATTCATGGCTCCTACTTCAAGCTGGCAAAGACCTGCACCCAGGTTTAATCATTCCTTTTATGGTTATTGTTTTAAATGCAATGCTTATGGCCATAAGATTTCAGATTGCAGTCATAATGTATCTCAAAGGAATTTCACCAGTAGAAATGTTTTTTCTCCTTTAATGAATTATGCAGTTGAATGTTATAATTGTCATAATTTTGGACATATTGCAAGAAACTGTAGAAGCACTTTTGCATCAAATAATTATCAGGGTAGAAAATCTCAACCAAATGGGTTGAAACAAAACAAGAAATTTCTTGAAAAATAGGCACATGCTAATGAAAGGGCAAAGGCAAAACAAGTAGCCAAATCTGCCATCAAACCAGAATGGAAAGAAAAGGAATCTTTGATTGTTCAGACTGCTTTTAAAGCACAGAACAAATCTGCACCATGGATACTTGACGGTGGATGCTCCAGTCACATGACAGGTGACAAGCAAAAATTTGAGAAGTTACAAAATTATGAAGGTGGTTACGTGAAATTTGGAAATAATGATGGAGCAAAGATAGTTGGAAAAGGATCAGTCAAGATCGGTGATGGAAAGATAAAATCAAAAGAAGTCTTGTTTGTGATTGGTCTGAAGCATAACTTGCTGAGTGTAAGTCAAATCTGTGACGAGAGGTCATGAAGTCATTTTTAAGAAGCGAGTCGTGAAGTGAGAAAAGCACACGGTGGGAAGGCGATAGCCTACTTGGATCAAGGACTTCTGGTAATCTATATACTCTCTCAAAACTACAGAAGGAACATGCTTGATTGGACAGGAAGATGAAAATTGGCTGTGGCACAAGAGGCTCGGTCATATTAGTTTTGACAATCTGGCAAAAATAAGTTCAAAAAGAGCAGTAAGAGATATACCAACCATTGGCAAACCAGTAAATAGCATCTGTGCTTCATGTCAAAAAGGAAAGCAAACCAGATCCACATTTAAATCAAAGGAATACTTCACCAGCAAACCGTTGGAGATAATTCATACTGATTTGTGTGGACCCATGAGAACACAAAGCATAAATGGTGACAAATACTTTATGTTGTTCATAGATGATTACTCCAGGATGACATGGGTATTATTTTTAAAGCTTAAATCAGATGCCTTTGAGATGTTTAAGATTTTTAAAAAATAGGTTGAAAATCAAACTGGAAAAAGGATTAAATGCCTAAGATCAGACAGAGGAGGAGAGTTTATTTCAGAAGAATTTGCAGAATACTATCAAAAATATGGGATAAGAAGACAATTTTCAGCAGCAAGGACACCTCAGTGAGAATGGTGTTGTAGAAAGGAAGAACAGGACCGTGCAGGAAATGGCACGGACAATGCTGGCTGAGAACAAAATAGCTGACAGATTTTGGAAAGAGGCAGTCCATACTATAGTTTACATTCAAAACAGGTGCATGCTAAGACCGCATGAAAGCAAAACACCTTATGAGCTGTGGTTCGACAGAAAGGCAACAACAAGATATTTCAAAGTATTTGGCAGCAAGTGCTACATCAAACGGACTGAAGATAATCTCGATAAATTTGAAGATAGAGCTGATGAAGGTATTTTTCTTGGTTACTCAACAAAAAGCAAAGCCTACACATGTTACAACAAGAGGCTAAAGAAAATTGTTGAGAGTGCTTATGTTAAAGTTGATGAAGGTAGAGAGCGAGAAATTACTTATCAAGAAAACTACCCTATTTATGAAGAAGTCATTGAAGGAGATGATGAAAAGGAAACAGAAGAGAATCAGAAAATTGATCCGAGATGTTTTAAAAAGCTGACTCAGAAGAAGAAGAAAACAAGAAATTTAAAAGCTGGCAGAAAAATCATCCCAGTGAACAGATTATTGGGGACCCCACAGATGGTATTCAGACAAGAAGAGCAGTAGTGCGGAACTATTCTCTGTTATCCAGCATTGAACCTAAAAATGTTGCTGAAGCAAGCACAGATGAAAGTTGGATGAAGGCAATTAATGAAGAACTAGATCAGATTGAGAAAAACAAAACCTGGGAATTAGTACCACGGCCAACAAATAAAAACATAATTGGCACTAAATGGATTTTTTGAAATAAATTAAATGAAGATGGACAGGTTGTCAGAAATAAGGCAAGATTGGTCTGTAAAGGCTATGCTCAGGTTGAAGGCATTGATTTTGAGGAAACCTTTGCACCGGTAGCCAGACTAGAGGCAATCAGAATGTTTCTGGCTTTAGCAGTCCATAAAAATTTCAAAGTATATCAAATGGATGTAAAATCAGCATTTCTGAATGGAAAACTGGAAGAAGAGGTTTACATTGAACAACCAGATGGTTTCCAACTTGGTGACAATCCAGATTTTGTTTGCGGGTTAAAGAAAGCATTATATGGTTTGAAACAGGCACCAGAGCATGGTATGCAAGGCTGGATAACTATCTTATTAAACAAGGGTTCAAGAAAGGTTTGGTGGACAACAATTTATATGTCAAAACAGAGAAGGGCCATCTTATTGTTCTTGTTGTTTATGTAGATGATATAATATTTGGCAGCAACATGGATGAATATTGCAAAGACATAGCAACTAAAATGAAGAAAGAATTTGAGATGTCTATGATTGGTGAACTTTCTTATTTCCTAGGACTGCAGATCAATCAAAATGAAAAGGGCATTTTTATTTCTCAAGTTAAATATGTAAAAGAAATGCTGAAAAAGTTCACAATGGAAGATAGTAAACTCGTTAGCACTCCCATGACAACAGGTCGCAAGTTGAGCAAGGATGACAAATCTCCGGATGTAGATCAAACAATGTACGGGTCTATGATTGGAAGCTCTGTTGTATTTAACGACCACTAGACCAGATATATTACAGGCAGTATGCATGGTTGCAAGATTTCAGGCTAGTCCCAAAGAAACTCATGTGACAGCTGTAAAGAGGATCTTTAGGTACCTCAAGGGTACTATGGATTATGGGTTGTGGTACCCAAAAGGTAAAGACTTCACTCTGATTGCATATTCTGATGCAGATTGGGCAGGATGTATTGATGACAGAAAGAGTACCAGTGGAGGAGCATTTTATCTTGGAGACAGGTTGGTAGCATGGCACAACAAGAAACAAGAATCGGTCTCTCTATCCATAGCAGAGGCGAGAATACATTGCAGCAACAACATGTTGTACACGAATATTATGGATGAGACAAACGTTGAAAGATCTTGGTATTCACTTCAAAGAGCCAATTTCAATTAAATGTGATAACACTAGTGCTATCAACATATCCAAGAATCCGGTTATGCATTCTAGAACCAAACATATTGCGATCCGGTATCATTTCTTGAAGGATAAAGTTGCAGAAGGAGAGGTCAAATTGGATTTTGTTCCAACTACAGAGCAAGTAGCTGATATATTCACAAAACCATTGCCCAAGGAAGTTTTTGAGTACCTTCGAAATAAGTTGGGAGTGGTCACAATTCCCAAGAACTGACTATCATTTGGGATCACATTCTCAGGGGGTGCATTTATGCCTATGCTTATAGTTTTGCTTATATTTATGATTTTTGCTAACTATAACAATATTTGTCTGAGAGTGGTGTGCATAGACTCAGGGGGAGTCTGCAGCAGCCCTTTGGTATTATTGTCAAAGGGGGAGAAGAATTACGAGGAGAGTGCATGAGTGTTGCCAACAATTCCAAAGGGGGAGATTGTTGAGCAAGGTGCAGCAAAAGTATTGTCATTGTTGTCAACACGAGACGAGGAATTGATGCGATTGAAGCGGTGGACAAGAATTCAGAGGTCAGTCGAGGATCAAGTACAGTGAAATTCCAGGAAAACAGAAGTGGCCCAGATTCAAAAATTTGCAGAAAAAGACAAGTAAGAAAACTGTCGCGATATCGCGACATGTTTTCTGTCGCGATTTCGCGACAAAAATGAGGAGAGAGAAGGCACAGCCGAAAATGTCATGATTTCATGACAAAAATGAGGAGAGAGAAGGCACAGCCAAAAATGTCATGATTTCACGACAAAAATGAGGAGAGAGAAGGCACAACCAAAAATGTCACGATTTCGCGACATGTTGGAAGGAAAGAAGCAAAGTTGAAAAAGTGTCACGATTTCATGACAAGTTTGGAGAAGCAGCGCCAAGGACGAAAAGTGTCACGATTTCATGACAGTTTCGGAAGAAAAGCACTAAGGGCGAAAAGTGTCACGATATCGTGACACGTCGGGTTTTCATGACCCGAAGAGGAGAGAGAATGTACGGCAACAAAAGTGTAGCGATTTCGCTACATGTTGGAGTTTCGCGGGCCAAAGCAGAGAGGAAGAGTCAAAGCACAAAGGTGTAGCGATTTCGCTACAAGTTGAAAGAAGGAAGTGCAAGGCACAAAGGTGTAGCGATTTCGCTACAAGTCGAAAGTGCAAGACAAAGGTGTAGCGATTTCGCTACAAGTCAAAAGTGCAGAACACAAAGGTGTAGCGATTTTGCTACATGTAGGATTTTCGGAGGCTGCAACAAAGAAGAAGTGCCAAGTCAAAAAGTTGTAGCGATTTCGCTACATGTCTTGATTTCGCTAGTGCATGAAGCGAGAAATGTACGGATGCGAAAGATGTCACGATTTCATGACATGTTGCATTTTCGCGGGCGAAAAGCAAAGAACAGCGCTAAGGCAGAAAAGCGTCGTGATTTCGTGACATGTTTCGATTTCTTTGAGGCTTGCGGAGAAAAGTGTACGACAGCAAAAAGTGTCACGATTTCGCGACATGTTCCATTTCGGGTGCAAGCGAAGGAGGAGGACGAAAAGTGTCACGATTTCGTGACATGTTCCATTTCAGGAGGAAAGAAATGTCACGATTTCGTGACATGTTCCATTTGGCAAGCGAAGGAGGAGGAAGCGAAAAGTGTCACGATTTCATGACATGTTCCATTTTCGTGGGTGCTTGCGAAGGAGAGTTGTACGAAAGCGAAGAACGTCATGATTTCATGACATGTCTGGTTTTCACGGTTGCATGCGAAGAAAGGAACAAGGAGGCGAAAAGTGTCGCGATATCACGACAGGTCATGTTTTCGCTGGTAGAAGGCGAAGAAGAGTGCAAAGAGACAGGTGGAAATAACATGCTAACTAACAGCTAACTGGAACAGAACTGCAGTTACAGAGAAAAGCAGGGAGCCAAAATTAGAAAAGTCAACTGAAGAAAATGCGACGGTTACAAGTGCAGTAACAGTTAGAATATATGCAGAATAAAAAATGCATTCGAACAGCCATATATGCAGAATCATAAAAGCATTCGAACAGCCGTAAATGCAAAATTCGAACAGTCGCATATGGAGAATCGAAAATGCATTCGAACAGTCGTATATGCAGAATCGTAAAAGCATTCGAACAACCGTATATGCAGAATTCGAACAGCCGCATATGGAGAATCGAAAATGTATTCGAACAGTCAAATAAGCAGAATAAAAATTGCATGCACGCAGAGAAAGGAATTCAAACAGTCAGAGTATGTGATTCGACTGCATGCAGAATTAGAAAAGTCATAGAAGACGAGGAGTCTCGATGAGGAAAAGGGGTTATAAAAGGACAGTCATGCAGAGAATCAAGTTGCTGCTGTGAGAGTGAAATTACTGTGAAAAGAGGGTTAGAAGAGGGCCAAGAGAGAAATAAGCAGAGCCGTGAGAGTGTGCAGAGTTTGTTTAATTGCAGACCAGTCAGGGTCGTGTAAACAGTGAAGACATTTTTATGTCATTATAATTGCTCAGAATTGCAGTCCAAGTTGGTGCTTGGTACTAGGGGTTGGTGCTCCTATCTGTTGTAGCAAAAAATTAAGGGGTTGGTGCTCCTTCCAGTGGATGTTGGTAAAGTGTTTGTAAAATTGGTATTTTGCACAGACTGGATTTGGATTGGAGTCCAAGCAGTCATTTTTGAGGAGTAGCCAAATTGGTGAACCTCGTTATATTGTGTGTTGTGGTGTGCTCTCTTGTTCAATTTGCTTTTCTGGTTTTCAAGTTCTCTTTGCTTCAGTTTTAAATGCTGTAGATTTGAATTTTAATAGCTACACTGATTCACCCCCCTCTCAGTGTCATTGTGTGAATATCAATCAAATGCTTCCCGAAACCCGTCATCGCCTAGAATCAAAGCAAGCTTTGGCATGGTGGGGCCTTTGCAACATATCGACTTTTCTTCATTTCTTACCACACCAACATGTATGGAGATACAAACTACCTCCCTTAATTTAATACATTCCTTGAAGTGGATGTCATCTTAACTTATGCACCTTAACACATATTGCATCCGATAACTCATGGTTTGCTAAAATTCCAAGCGAAACCAAGATTTGAGGGGAGTTGCGCACAAAATGTAGCCTTTGCACTTTTAACCCTTTCTACAGTTCACTCCCAATTTGAGCGAGCCTTGTTCTTGCCTCTCAGTTTGGGAAAACCCTATCTTCTTCAAACTCTACCTAAACTTCATCTTGGCTAAAGTTCATGCAATTCTTAGCTTCTAGGCAATGCCTTAACAAGATTCTAGTTTTTCTTTGGTCTTTACCACCTTAGGATTCACGCAAATCCCATCCTCGCCTTGAGCCTTGCTTGAATCCTATCTTCGCCTTAAGATCATGTTGACTTTAGATTTCTCTTGAGAATTGGTCATACTTTAATCTACTTGAAAATCATCGGTGACCTCTTTCTTACATTTTTGACACGCGAAGCTTGTCTTCAGGACGAAACCTTGGCAAACCTTGGCTTTGGCCACTAATTGAGGACTTATTTTTGCTAGAAAATTTGGATCTACTCTGCTTAAACTTCGAAGTCACAAAAAGTGCTCGACCATGGACTTCAAGCACTTGCTTTAAAGTAGGAAAACATATTTACATTCAAAAAATAAATTAAAATGAAGAAAATAAAAATAAAAATATGTACACAGGAGACTTTTCTAATGCTTCTCACTGATGATAGACCTTTAGATGAAAGCCATTGATAGGAATGGGCAAAGCACAACCCTCCATGTCCTACAAGATGAAGAAATCCAACTGATTAACTCGAGTAATCTGAAAGGGGCCTTCCCAAAAGGCATCAAATTTGTCATGATTCCCTGGTTTTGCTTTCCAAACATTCCATTTCAGTATTAGATCCCAAACCTAGAAGACACGGGCTATGGTTCTTTTTCAAACCAGTTATTAGTGCTCTTTGTATGTTTCATAATATTTATTCCTGTCTTCTTCCAGTTGCAGCAACTGAGCTAGTCAGACATCCATGGGATCAAGATCTTCCCTCTCATAATTCAACATACAGAGTGTTAGCATTTCAACATGCGTAGGCAAGATTACCTCTTTCCCATACACCAATGAATATGGGGATGTCTTGATGGAATTTTTAACAGAGCTACAATCTACCCATAGTGCCTGATCAAGGATCAGGTGCCAATTTCTCTTGTTACCTTCCAGGGTCCTCTTCATAATTTTTAGCAAGTTTTTGTTAGTGGACTCCACCAAGCCATTCCCCTGTGGGTAGTAGTTGGAAGAGGCATTCAAGTAAATCCCATACTTTCTTGTGAACTCGCTGAGTATAGCACCTATGAAACCTAGGCTGTTATCAGTCACGACCGCATCTGGAACCCCAAATCAGGTAATCAATTTCTCTAAGAAGGTAATGACTACCACCTGATAAATGTGCTTTGTTGGGACTATCTCAATCCATCAGGTGAAATAATCTATAGCAGTTAGTATGTACTTGTGCCCTGCCAAAGAATTTGGCGATATCATCCTCATAAAGTCCAAAACCCATTGCTAGAATTATGCTTCCACTTGAATCAGGTGTATGGATAGTGGAGCATTTTTGTTTTGGCCAGCATATGTTTGGCACCTATCACACTTCTGACTAACTAAGAATGCATCGACAAATATTATGGGTCAATAATATCTCGTTCTGATGATTTTTAAGGTCGTTGGCCTTCCATCCAAGTTCCCCCATGATATTTCATAATGGAACTCATCAAGTATTTCCTCTTTCTCACTCCCCTTTACACATCTTAGGAGGAATTCATCTATATTCCTTAAAAACAACCCCTCTTAGCGCAACAAATACTTGCAGGCCTAGATCTTGAACCTCCTCCTTTGTGAGGCATTGAGACAATTTGGGCATATCCCAATATTGAAGTACCATATTAAGTCGTCTATCCATTCATTGCCATCTAAATTTTGGTTGGAGAAGTTTCCCTGACACTGGGTCCTCCCATTGATAGGTTTTCACTTCAATAGTAGCACTCTTCATGAGTTCTTGGCATAGCGCCCGATCACAGATCAACTTGGTGGGTCGGATATCAATGTCAAACTCCTAGATTTTAGTGACCCAGCCAACCTTCTTGTTGCCCATCTCCCCTTGAATGATAAAATTTATTACGTCTTGATGAATAACATATACTGTCGTCCTGCTCTGGGAGATAAAGTGTCAAAATTTCTTGAGGGACCGCATCACCGCATGTACTTGTATTTCAATGAAGTTGTCCCTCTCTTCATGCAGTTGGATCACCTAGCTCAAGAATGTGATAGAGCACTCCTCACCATATTCTCCCTTCTGTGTTAGGACAAAAACATAGCTCTTAGGCTCCTCGATTGCATAAAGGATGAAGTCTTTTGAGTAGTCGGGGTTGATCAACACAGGGGCTTGGGCAATCCTGCCCTTAATTTCTTTAAATGCCTTCTTCCTTTCCTCTGTCCAAGTGAACTCAGTGTCTTTTTTCAAAATTTTGGTCATCAGCTTGACAACCTGGGTGAAATCAGACACAAAATTCCTCATGAAGTTTATTTTTCTAAAGAAATACTGGAGGCCCTTCTTATTCATTGGGAGTGGGAGCTTGAGGAGGGCCTCCACCCTGTCAGGGTCAATAGCAAACCGTTTTTAGAGATGATGTGGGCCAATAATTTCTCTTACTTTATCACAAATATAGAATTCTTTGGGTTTATAGATATGTCAAACTCCTGACATCTCTCGAATAATTGCTACAGGTGCGAGGCATGTTCTTCTCTTTTATGTGAAACAAGTCATGTCATCCAAGTAGATGATGATAATTTTGTTCAGCAGTTCACCGAACGCTAATTCCATGGCTATTTGGAAGGTGGACCCTGCATTTGAGAGGTCGAAGGGCATGCACTAATAGGAAAACATCCCCCACTTGGTGGTGAACGCCATCTTATGTTGATATTCATCTCTTACCAAAATCAAGTTATATCTAGAGAAACCATCCAAGAGGTAGAAGCATTGTGCTCCTGCCACTACATGGAGGATCTGGTCAATTTGCAGGAGTGGGTAGTGATACTTCAAAGAGGATTTGTTCAAATTTTAGAAATCAATGCATAGGTTAATGTCTCTATTCTTATTTCTAATCGAAACCAAATTGGCAACCTAGGAAGAGTGCTTTATCAGGCATGTGAATTTTTATTCAAGCATCTTGAGGAGCTCAACCCTCATCAGCACTTTGATCTTGGGATTAAATGATATTTTTTTCTATATGTAGGGTATGACCCCTTCTTGCAATTCAATGGTATGCTGGATGACCTCTCGGTCGTACCCCTTCAGGTCCTGATAGGACCATGCAATAATATCTGGATATGCTCGGCACAGGGTCCAAATCTGCTCCAGCTCTTCAGGGGTACAGTTTGTCCCAAATTTGATGACCTTGCAAGGCTCTAATTCAAGCTCCCTATATTGCTTTTCATCAACCTTGATTCTGTGGGCAATCACTTGGTCATTCTGGTCAAACAGACTCTCCAAAGTGATTAGTTATTTTGGGACATTGTTGTTTTTCAACTGTATCAACCCCTCATACTCCTCGTCATCAGTGTTTCTACCTTCTATTGTGCTTGCTTCATGAACTAAAAAATTGATGATTTGCTCGTCATTATCGAACACCTACCAATGGGTGTCCCTATCAGGAATAGAAGGCCTGCAAATAGTTCTTACCACCTTAGGCGTCTACATCATGTCATTAATCGAGGAGTATCTAGCTCTGATTAATGCTAATACATCTACATGCTTGTTCTTTTTCCATGAGATAGCTTGGAAATTTAATGATTCGAAGGACTCCAATAGGTCCCAAACCCTATTGCGGTATACCTTGAGGTAGTGCTGCTTGGAGATGCACTTGTTGGTGATCTATTTATAGACTAACTCCGAGTCTCCAAAAATTTGCAGTTTCTTGATCCCTAGCTTCTCGACCTTATTCAATCCTAAGCATAGGGATTCATACTCTACTGCATTTTTGGTGCAACTCCAGGTGAGCCTAAAGCAATAATATTTCTATTCTCTAGAGGGTGAAACCAAAATAACTCCTACCCTGGTGCCATTTTTGCATCGGGCACCATCAAAGAAAAGCTGCCATGGCTCATTCAGGGCAGAGTCTTTACCCTCCTGCACTGTTTCCTTTGGTTTCTTGGGCTTGATGATGGAATAACATCCCATATCTAACTCAATCATGGCATTAAAATCAGTCAAGAAGAATTCATTTTTCACTCACAGCTTCTCTAGGGATTCTTCTATCAGGTATACCTCCTCTAATTCTTCTGTCATTAGGTGGACTGAATCATCCTACTACCCCTCTTTGGCCATTTTATCGATAAGGAAGATGGAGGGTTTCTCATTGTAGATCTTCACCTTCCTTCCCTTGAATTGGACCTCCATGTGCGAGTAGTCTAGAGAGATATAACCCCCTAGATTAGCAATGAACTCCCTTGAGAGACACATGCTAAAATATGGCTCCAAGTCAAAAACTACAACCTATTGGATTACAACAATCTGGAGCACCTTGTGCAACTATATGGGGATATATTTAATGACACCCATTGTATTTAAAGGAGTGCCAGCAAGTTGAAGAAAACATGGGCTGCTCCATGTGTATTCCATTCCCATATCCTCACAAACTGCCCTCAACATGATGGTGGTCACTGCACCAGAATCGATCATGCAATTATGCACGACCCACCCTTCCATACAAAGAGATAGATAGAATGGTGGTGGAATATTATTTCCTGTAGTTGAGGTGGTTAGAGTTTGAGCTAGCACATGTTGCATCATCTTTCCTCCTTTGGTAGATTTCAACGATTCCTATAACAGGACAACCTACCCGGGGAGTTGCAATGCGTCATAGAGGCTTATCTTAGTAGGAGTCTTTTTTAGCTCCTCAAAAATGTTGTAAGCCAAAGCGATGGATACTTCATGTTATTTCATGGATTTGTACTTAGTGTGATATTGCTATGTGGCTTCAAATCTCTACTACTTTGTTAGTAATGGGTACTTAAGCTTCTCCCTGGCCTGCTCCTTGGTTTCACCTTGAGGTTGCAATACTAGAGCTTTTACCAGTAAGGGTTTCTATTTCACCGACAAGGGCAAGGGAATTTTATCAAGAGCTTTTTCTGGAGGCTGCTCCTTCTCATGGCAGGTGTAGACCTTTAGAGGTTCCATCTAGGCTGCATCAACCTTGATCGATTTCTTCCCATTTATGGTAATAATTGAAACTTTCTTGTCATCGAGGATCATGAGGTTACGGTCTGCCTCCATAATCATGTTGATTTGCTCACTGGGGATGATGCCTGTAAACATTTGAACATATTTCTGGTGCACCATACAAGTGTCCTTTCCATGCGGGTCATTACAAGTGGAGCAACAATACACATAGTCCGAGGTGCTTGGCTCTTCACTATTTAGAATGGCAACATTCCTTGTGGGAGGCCTACCAATCTGAGCTTCTTGATCTCTTGTAATCACTGGTGGGGGATATATTCTTGGTAGAAATTCTTGTTGAGCCTACTTCTTTTTTATAATAGCCATATCATTGGACAACGTCCTCACATTAGAGTTAAGAGACTGCAATTCTTGTAAAATCTTAGTTTATGGATCAACGGTCAGAGGATATGGTAATGATAATGGGGCCATCGACAGAGGTAAAGCTGGATATTGTGGGGTGGAATTAGTTGTAGAACTATGGTAGCAGGAAGCTATAAACAACTGGACACCTAACTCAGATTCCATGAGGGAATCGGGTACATAGAAGATGTGGGAGGGAACTGAGTGGATGTACTGGGGTACTAGTACTGAGGCAAATCCGAGAAGATTGGCATGGTCGATTTTGGTGGGAGTTTACCAATGGCAATCAATTTAGCCTCTGTCTTCTATGCCTACGTATACAAATCTGGGAAAGTGTTGACGCCAGAATACTGAATATTCATATTGAGGTCTGAGTTGAACACTCTAAGTAAATAGAACGTTGTTTTCTCAGAGGTTGGCCGAAGACCATCAGGGAATCTCTGCCAGGTTCGAGCAAATATGACATTGAAATTAGGGACTTCCTCCTACGGATGTCTCTAGATGGTTGTGTACTGGTGGAGAAAGGAGTAAGGGTCCATCAATTCATTGAACCCTTGTATCAACCTTTCTACCAACTGATCCCAGGTGGCAATAGTGCTGGGTGACAAGGATCGGTACCAGTACAAGAGCTTCCATCTGAGGGACAAGACTAGCAATCTAACTATAATGTTTTCTTCTATGATACCATGGATGGTAGCCAGAGAAGCAACATCTTGAACATGCTCGTACATCATTTTACCAGTACCATAATAGGTAGGAATGGACTTCAACATCGTGTCTAGGATATCGGCTTGTGCTATAAGATTCAATGACCTTGAATGATTCCAGGCCAAGAACAGTCTGGGTGGGTTTGGAAGTTGATTTTGTTGCTGATTTTGCTATTGATTTGGTGGTTGTGCCATGTTTGCATTGGGATTTGGCTGAACAAGAATGTCCAAAGCACCTAACTGAATGTTAGGTAGAACTAGAAGATCTTGATGATCTGGAGAGTTCGAAGGACTATGGGGGTAGCTAGTTGCTATACTATCTGAAGTCAGATCTTGTTCAGTAATGAAAGCTTCTTGCGATGATACCTCGTTCAATAGAATATTTGGCCTGACTATCCTAGGGCATTCTCCAAAGGAGTTGATTTCAAGCTCATAATACTTGATCTCTTCCTCTGCATTTCTAGCTCTCCATCTTGTACACATGAAGACATGATTTCATTTATATTGGTCTTTGAGACTTAGAGGTATTTGAGTTTAGTAGAGTTAGCAGATGTTTAGATTTGATAGTACTGAGATGAACATCACTTCCTCAATACTGCTTATAAAGTGGAACGATTGTGTCCCATCGGGCGTGCCAAAAAAAACTATTGGTTACGAATATTCCACTAGGAAAGGGTTTGGTCTATCTACGTGCCCTAGACCCACCCAACAGATTGAAAGGTTAGAAGGAAGGGATGCCTTCTGAGCCAATATCTAGAGAAGGTTGTCTCCTTTACTATTCTACACTGGGTTTTTATATTAGGGAACATGAAAGGAATCGAGAAATTATTGAAAGAAATGGGAAATGCAGATAGTTTCAAGGGAAAGAACAAGCAAAAAAATTACTAACTAGCACTTAAAACAACAAAAATAAACATTAGGAGTATAACAAAAAATAAAACTAAACCTACCCTGATACATATCCTTTAACAATTCTAGAATTTGTTCTTAATTCAAACACTTAAATCTAGATTGTAGAATTAATGTATGCAAATGAAGAAATAGAATTAACAAAAATAAGCATAGAAGGCATCATACATAGGAAAAGAGTCCAGAATTAGAACCAGGAGTCTTAATATTGAAGCAAGAAGTCCAAGTACAACAACTCTTTAGCAAAATGTTCCCCCCCTATTACATTACATTGAACTGCCTTTTATAGAAGAAAATCCCCCGATTACATTAATGGAAAACCCCCAAAACTACTGAGGTGATTGATATTTGACCCCTTTCAGCTGATAGTGTACCTACGGTGTGGCTCACCCGATTTTAGAATGACTCCGTATGAATTTTGTAGTTGGGACATGTCTCATTAATGCAGTTGGTGTAGCTTATCCTTTGGAGTTTTTTTAGGACTTGACAGGGCATCCTAAAGGGATGGGTTGAGACTTGAATTCATGCACCATTGATGTGCCCTAGATGTTCACCTACCACCCTTATTTACTATGGTCTTAAGCCATACAAATTTGTCAGAGGTAGCTGGAGTTGAGCCTAGGGCTTAAATTTGAAATCTTACGTGGATTTTGAAGATCGCTCATGTTTAGCCCAAAGCTGAGATTCACTGCAAAAGAAGAACGATGCTAAGGTTCGATAGGGTGTTGGAGTGAAGCTGGGGAGGACTTTCATGCCTTAGCTAATTTTTGATATCTTCGAAGCCTACTATAGATCATCGAAAATAACCCCAAAGACGAAGTTCACCGTGCCCAGATGCCAGACCTAGGATTCGCTGCAAAATGGGGGCGATGCTAAGAATCACTCAAAAATGGAGTGAATCTGGGAGTCACTAGAGAAATGGTGTGCGACTGAGAGTCACTTGGAAATGAAGTGAAGTTAAGGTTCGCTCATTCGATCTGTGCCATTCCTTAGCTCATTTTCACCTTTTGTGCTGCAGCTCGCTTGAGAACTTGGGCGATTCTAAGATTTGTCATGTTTTGAAGCAATATTGGGGGGTCTTCTTACTTAATATTTTTCCATGTCTTCGGCTGCAGTTCCCTCCGGGAACCCTGGCAAGGTTGGGGCTCACTAGTGAATGGGAGCGAGTTTGAGAATCACTCAAAAATAGAGCAAACATGAGGTGACCCTACCTTAGAATATTTTAATACCCTTCTGCACTTCGCTCTAAAATGATGTCAAAGTTCGTTGCACATTCTACTCGAAGCTGGGTATCATTGTCAATTCGAGTGAACTCAAGGTTCGCTACTTCTAGGGGGCGATCCAGAGAACTTTTATGCCTTAGCAAATTTTTAGGTGAAGCCGGTCTTGGAGGAAAGGAGGAAAGGAGAGAGGATTCAAACATGAAAACAACACAGTAGTTTTTTTAATATTTTTACCCCTTAGTCAAAATGTGATAACATTCCTGGTGGCTCATGGGGTATTGAGATCGCCTCAATGTAAGGAACCCAAGCCTTTATACTTTGGGTTCGGATTCACCTTCTGCTTTCTCCTATGATTCACTATAGTTGTTCTTGGATTTCTCCTCGAGATTATTTTCTCCTCCTATCTCCTCTTCACTGTACTCTTCACCTTCTTATTCTATATCTCGGTTGGGCTTCGAAGGGGTGAGGCAGTCACAAATGCACTCACAGGTGGACTTAACCTAAGTTCAAGCCTCTTTTTGTAATGGCTCATGATCATGAATTTGTTTCAATAGGTGTTTGAAGCTCTCAATTTAGAGCATATCATCTTGGTCAATCCTCTGGCTTAGATCAGATAGGCAGGCATTAATTTGGCAAAACATAGATATTAATTGGATCACCTGCATCTCCAGGATAGGGTCTACCCAACCATCTATTTCAGAATTATCCTCCTTGAAAGCATCCCATTATATATTTAGTTCATCTCTAGGCAGGTAATTTCCCTCATTATCTATGAAGCTAGGAAAATCGAGCCGTGTGAGGGTTTGGAAATGTGCCAGGCAGATGCTCTTCTCCTTCTCAAATGCATCTAGCAATCTCCTGGCCCTTCTGACCTTTTCTAACTTGTCAAAGAAAGCATGCAGAGTAGACCTTGTAGTGGCCCACTCTCGGGAAGTCTGGGTCATTGGAGCGACTTGGAGGTCCCTACACTCGTAAATTTTGACTTCAATGGCCAGGTTGATCCAGATTTTTGCTTTGCCCTCGACCTCCTCTAAAATAGGCTTACCTTGAGTGGAGGCTCACTGGGATTCCCAAATAAACATGAGGACGAACAGGGATATTGAGGCTATATTTCAGAAATTATTTAATAAACTAGCGCAAACCTCCTTTAATCAATCCCTAGAGAAGACTTCTATATGTGCCTCCCTCTATTCGAGCTACTACCGTGCTTGCTGGACCTATGCTTCCAACCTACCTATCTTAGCCTATGCCTCCTTGCTTTCCTTGATATAATGCTCAGCAAAATTTTTATGCTTGATCACTTCTTGCTCCAAAGATACCACTCACTGTCTCAGTTGCTCAGATTCGCTCTTGGATTCATCCAGTTGGACTTGCATTTTTTCTAGGGCTTCTTGAATCTTTAGGTTCTTATTTTTTGATGTGAAGTAGCAATCTTTTATGTGCTCATGGTGTAGGTAGACTGTTCTTGATTTGATCTGGATGGCCCCCACCTCGTTCTCCACATCAACTATTTTTAGGTCCTTGATTACACACTGGTAAGTGTAGTCGGTAGGCATCATATCCTCTAAGGATTTCTGGACCTTCAATATCTTCTTCTCCTTATGCAGCTCTAGTCTTTGAGGATCAAACATGGTGCACTTTCCAACCCCTGTAGGCTCTCATGCTTTCATTTTTTTATTTCCTTGATCCATTTGAACGAGCTTTGTCATGCCTAGACTAGGTTGTCTACCACAGGGTGTTCCTCTATCATTTCCAGTTCTTGCTCCATGAGTTCCATTCCACCAAACATGGGCATGAGTAGAGGTAGATCCTACTGAGGCATGGATTCCATAGAGTCATGATGGATGGTGGAGATTGGGACCTCTATCACTATTAGGGATGTTGTGGTCTGTATGGTAGCAGAAGGATTATCAGGGTTCATAGGTGGGTTCTCGACTAGGGATCCTACTAAAGATAAGATATTGGGTGGAGGTGATGAGCCTTGAATAGCAGTGCCTAGTTGGAGGGGGGCTATAGTTTCAAATGCATTGGGAGCATAAGAATATAAGTCGAATGCTTACTGGTCAATATGGGCAAAAGTAGAAGGTTGAACTTCTTCGATGAAAGGATGGGATACTGCAAGGGGAAGGGTAGACACTGGTTCATTGCATAAAGGAAATGTAAATACTAAGGTTTAGATAGTGGATAGTATTGCAGACAAAGGTTTTGAAGAGGGGAGAGAGAAAAGAGAGTGCGTAACTGCATGCTCTATGAGAGATGACATGGTAAAAATCTATGTTATGGGACTCTGGCCATCCAATCTTCCTCCTCCAGTGGGATTTCTTCTTCCAGGTTGATGATTTCTTTTAGGAATTTTGGTGCAATCCCCTTTTGTGATGAAATCCCCTTTGGTTGTATCACCTTATCCTATGTCACCACCTCCTTCTAAGGCACAATGGTCAAGATATATGCACTTGGACTAAGGTCGATAGACTTCTCCAAGGGAGACTTGGAAGATTTGATCATGACCCAAGGCTTTTTATTCTTAGGAGGTGTTTCTTGTGTTACTTCAGCTGGCATCCTTAATGGTTTATCCTATTTCTTGACTGGCTATTGAATTTTTGTTCAACTATCTGGTCCTCCTTCATTGCATTTATGGATCCCACACTCTACTTAAGTGGCTGCTTGTGCTACTTTGGTGGGCTTTGTACCCTTCCTAGGCTTTGGGCACCTCGAGGCATGAGATCTTTGAATAGGATTGGCTACACGTTTCATTATGGTCATCGTAGAGCATGGAGAATTGGTTTTCACCCACGATGATTTTCTTAGATATTTCTTTCTTGGTATGGGCCCTCATGATCCACCAGTACAAAATATTTTCTAGGGTCCAACCCAACCCTTTCAATTTGCCCTTCATATTTTTGAAGATCTTGGAGTTAGGATCATGAGAAGGGTTCTGCGATGGGTTGTACTCTGCTTCTATGTGATAAAAATTATGCCATGGTAGGAAGTATCACATTATTTCTATGTGCCATTTGAGGTTGCACCCTGTAGGATTGTTGTGATCTTCCATGATTTTTGGGCAGGGGCAGACGTGTAAGATTTTCATCCCATGGAAATATTTTAGCACATCTAGGGGGTCACATTTCCACCACTATGGGAGTTTGATCAGGCCAAATTTTTGGAGCGTTGCTGCAAGGAACTCATTTTGCCCAGTGGTTTTGACTTCGTTATTGCCCCATTTGAACAAAAAATCATAGATATGCCCTCATTTCCTTCCCTGGCTATAGGATTGATCCGTGTAATAAGTTTGCCATGTGATATCCAGGGTGAACAAATACTCCATAGTATAGTAGGGCAGCAGAAATATTTTACTAGTAAACCCAAAGAATCAGATGATGAAGCTCTGTGTGAGTTGAAAAGAGTCGCCCAGGTTGCACTACAACATATTATCTCTCATTTTGCAGGGTACGCATAGGCAAGAGCCATGTATGAGTTCCATGGCAGGGCCAAGGAACACCTGATTGAACATGTATAGGACTCCTTTTTCAACAACACTTGAGTCCATTGATACATTGGCAATGGCCTACCCTTCTTTTCGGTGTGTCTAATGGGGAAAAACTTGAGTTTACTATGCATATGAAAGAGGAAGAGACAGTCTAGGAATGAGTAAGGTATGAAAGACTAGGATTTTGCTTGCATCAGGTCTTGCAGTTGGGAATGCAAGTTGTGTGCTACCCAGTCCACCTAGTCAAAGAATATCGGCTTCATGTTTGGCCCCATGGCACTGGGAGCATAGAATTCCCCATGTGATATGCACTCTGTAAGGGCAACCTGGTAGTGTATACCATCGCATCAGTGGTGAGCTTGAAAACCCATGCTAGGATTGTTTACATATTAGTATTTTTGAAATACCTCGGAGACATAGGCAGTGTTGGCCACCCATTGGCTGGTAGTGGGTCTCTCAGATGAGACTCCATGAAACACCTCATCTGCATGGTGTTCTAATATCTGGTAGTTTGCTCATCGATGTTGATAGCTCTAATGGTGTAATCCATATTTGGTAGCTGCAAAGGAGCAAAGGTGACTTGGATAGTGTCAAAAAAGAGTGAAAATAGAACTTTCCCCTCTCTATTCTGGACTTGTTTGGTTAGCCGATTATAATATTTGGTGATAGCAACCACCAGCTCTGGGCAATTGTGCATAGGTGGGCACAAGAACCAGTACAGGTTGGAATAGTAAGCTGTAGTCCTTGGGCTTACAGGGGAAACCTTATCTCACCTCTCATTGATGGTTTGTCACAATTGTTCAATGTTATGGGAGAAGGCACCATCCCTGAATTTTACCCAATTGTCGATGGATGGGGGAATTACTAACTTTGCTGATCCTGATTCCCTCTTCGGCCCCTATGTGCCCTTCAATTTCTGCGTCTACTCTTTCTATTTGTACTTCTTCTCTTTATTTTTCTTTTCACCTTCAGCCTTCCACTTCTTATCGCTCTCTGGATTCTTTACACTTCCACTTTCGGGTGATTTCACTCTTTCCTCAACACTCCTTTTGTCCATGATGACTCGCGAAGACACACAAGTGCGTTGCTGATTTTTGGTGAATATTTCTATTTATGGTTACTAGCACAATAGGGGTAAATTTTGAGGAGTTAAATGGATGAGCGAACTGGAGCGTCGCTCCTTTTATGGACCTGGGTGCGAACTGCTCCATTAATGGCGCATGCCTGAAGTAAATGCTTGGAGATGAGAGTTGGTAGAAGCAGTCATTCTCCATCGGTGGCCGTGTCATTTTACTAATTTCAGAAGCTTTCATGGCATGAGATATTTCTTGGAAGCATGAAATTCTCAAACTTCGATCCCGAGGCTCCATCCTTTTCTCCTAAAAAACTATTTAGGAATATGTGTGACCAACCTTATTAGTAATATGTGCCTTGGGAGTACAAATTACCACCACATTTTTGCGTGCCCCAATGCTCACCACACCTTATTGTTGTCTAGGGCTAAGGTTCGCTCAACGTTAGAGTGAACCCCAACTTTAGAGACGATGACACCTAAACTTGAGCCTTCGAAATTTGCATTTTGTAGCCTCAACAAACCTGCACTTCGTCCAAAACCTCGAGTGAATCTCGGTGTCACTTTGATATTGCCCAAACTTTGTCTTGGAGTGGCATGATATTTCTTAGGTGAACCTTGGTTGGCTTTAAATTTTACATTTCACCCTGACTTTGGGTGATTCCTGGGTTTGCTCCTAATTCTCCCTTAATCTTGTCCTCACTTAGAATTAGAGCGAACTTTGGATCTCACTCCATACAGGAGCAAACTGCCTTCATATGGTGGGGACTTAGAAAATTTGAATGTTTTGCCCTAGGCTGAGTCTCACTCAGAAGATCAACCAAATCCCATCCTCACTTAGAATCAGAGTGAACTCTAGCTTAAAGTGGTGCCTTAGGGGATTTTTAACCTCTGTTTATTTCTTACCATCACGCTTTGCCCTTTCCTCTTTCTCACTTTAAACCTCACCTGATACTCCTTATCACTCAAAATCAAGGTGAACTCCAGCTTCACTTTGGATTCCACCTGAACCACATCATGATTTACATCCTGTGCTTCACCTTGACTTTGGGTGATTCTTGGGTTCGCATCAAATGCTGCCTGAAACCCATCATCACTTAGAATCAAAGTGAACTTTGGCATGGTGGGGCATTTGCAAAATATTGACTTTTCTTCATTTCTTACCACACCAACCTGTTTGGGGATGTGAGCTACCTCCCTTCATTTAATACATGCCTTGAAGTGGGTGTCATATTAATTTATGCACCTTAATTCCTATTGCACCGGACAACCCATGGTTTGCTAAAATTACAAGCAAAACCAAGATTCGGGGGGAATTGTGCCTGAAATGTAGCCTTTGCATTTTTAACCCTTTCTATAGTTCACTCCCAATTTGAGCAAGCCTCGTTCTCACCTCTCAGTTCGGGTGAACCCTGTCTTCTTCAAACTCTGCCCGAACTTCATCTTGGCTTAAGGTTGTATGAATCACAACTTCTAGGCAACGCCTTAGCAAGATTCTAATTTTTCTTTAGTATTTGCCACCTTAGGCTTCACGTGAATCCTGTCCTCACATTGAGCCTTTCCTGAATCCTATCTTCACCTTAAGGTCATACGAACTTCATATTTCACTTGAGAATTGGCCATACTTGACTCTACTTGAAAATCATCGAGGACCTCTTTCTTGCATTTCGACACGTGAAGCTTGTCTTTGAGATGAAACCTTGGTGAACCTTGGCTTTGGCCATTGATTGAGGACTTATTTCTACTAGAAAACTTGGATCTGCTCTACTTAAACTTCAATGGCACAAAAAGTGCTCGACCATGGAGCGTAAGCACTTGCTTTAAAGCAGGAAAATATATTTACATTCGGAAAATAAATTAAAATGATGAAAATAAAAATAAAAATTTGTACACATGAGACTTTCCTAATGCTTCTCACTAATGATAGACCTTCAGATGAAGGCCATTGACAAGAATGGGCAAAGTACAACCCTCCATGTCCTGCAATATGAAGCAATTCAACTGATTAAATCGAGAAATATATAAGGGGCATTCCCAGAAGGCATCAAATTTTTCATGATTACCCAGTTTTTCTTTCCACAAATTCCATTTCAGCACTATATCCCTGACCTGGAAGACACGGGTTGTGGTTATTTTTTCAAACCAATTCTTAGTGCTCTCTGTATGCTTCATGAAAGCTTCATAATATTTCTCCCTATCTTCTTCCAGTTGTAGCAACTGGGCCAGTTGGGCGTCCATGGGATCAAGATCTTCCCTCTCATCATCCAACATCCAGAGTGTTGGCATTTCAACATGCGTAGGTAGGACTACCTCTTTCCCGTACACCAATGAATATGGGGACATCTTGATGGAATTTTTAATAGAGGTATAGTTTGCCCATATTTCTTGATCAAGGAGTAGGTGCCAAGTTCGCTTGTTACCTTCCAAGGTCCTCTTCAAAATTTTTACCAAGTTTTTATTAGTGGACTCCGCCAGGCCATTACCCTATGGGTAGTAGTTGGAAGAGGCCTTCAAGTAAATACATACTTGCTGGTGAACTCACTGAGTCTAGCACCTATGAAACCTAGGGCATTATCAGTCACAATCGTGTTTGGAACCCCAAATCAGGTAATCAATTTCTCCAAGAAGGCAATGACTACCTCCTGATTAGCGTGCTTTGTCAGGACTGCCTAACCCACCAAGTGAAATGATCTATGGTAGTCAGTATGTACTTGTGCCCTATCAAATAATTTGGTGATATCATCCCAATAAAGTCCAAACCCCATTGCAAGAACGGTGCTTCAATAGTGGAGTATTTTTGTTTTGACCAACATACCTATGGCACTTGTCACACTTCTGACTAATTGAGAATGCATCGACAAATATTGTGGGCCAATAATATCCCGCTCTAATAATTTTTAAGGTCATTGGCCTTCCAACCAAATGCCCCTCAATATTCCAGAATGGAACTCATCGATGATTTTCTCTTTCTCACTTCCCCTACCACATCTTCGGAGGACTTCATTTATATTCCTAAAAAATAGCCCCTCTAAGCGTAATAAATACCTACAGGCCTGGATCCTAAACCTCCTCATTTGCAATGTGTTGAGACGGTCTGGGCATCTCCCAGTATTGAAGTACCATATTAATTCTTCTGTCTAGTCATTTCCATATGAATATTGGTTGGAGAAGTTTTCCTCTGACACTGGATACTCCCATTAATAAGTTGTCACTTCTGTAGCAGCGCTCTTCACAAGTTCCTAGCATATGGTGGGTTGGATCTCAATGTTGAACTCCTATATTTTAGTGACCCAGCTAGCCCTTTTGTTGCCCATCTCCCCTTGAATGATAAAATTCCTTACATTTGGATGAACAACATATACTATCATCTTGCTTTGGGAGACAAAGTGCCAAAATTTCTTGAGGGCCTACATCATCACGTGTACTTGCATTTCAATGAAGTTGTACCTCTCTTCATGCGGTTGGATCACCTGACTCAATAATGCGATAGGGTGCTCCTCACCATATTCTCCCTTCTACGTTAGGACTGCAACATAGCTCTCAGGCTCCTTGACTGCATAAAGGATGAAGTCTTTTGAGTAGTTGGGGTTGATCAACATAGGGGCTTGGGAAATCCCGTCCTTAATTTCTTCAAACGCCTTCTTCCTTTCCTCTGTCCAAGTGAACTTGACATATTTTTTCAAAATTTTGGTCATCAGCTTGATGACCTGGGAAAAATTAGGCATAAAATTCCTCATGAATTTGATTTGGCCAAAGAAATATTGCAGGCCCTTCTTGTTTGCTAGGAGTGGGAACTTGAGGAGGGCCTCTGCTCTATCAAGGTCAATAGCAAGAGCTTTTTTTGAGATGATGTGGCCCACCAATTTCTCTTTCTTTATCACAAAGATAGACTTCTTTGGTTTTATAGATATGTCGAACTCCTGACATATCTCGAATACTTGCTGCAGGTGCAAGGCATGTTCTTCTCTTTTGTGTGAAAACACATTCATGTCATCCAAGTGGATGACGATAGTTTTGTTTAGCAGTTCATTGAACACCAAGTCCATGGATCTTTGGAATGTGGCCCTTGCATTTGAGAGACTGAGGGGCATGTGCTGATAGGCAAACATCCCCCACTTGGTGGTGAATGCCATCTTATGTTGATCTTCATATCTTACCCAAATTAGGTTAAATCCAGAGAAACCGTCCAAGAGGGAGAAGCATTGTGCTCCTGCCACTACATGGAGGATCTGGTCAATCTATGGGAGTGGGTAGTGATCCTTTAAAGAGGCCTAGTTCAAATTTCAAAAATCAACACACATGTGAATGTCTCCATTCTTCTTTCTAACTAGATTCAAATTTGTAACCTAGGAAGAGTGCTTTATCAGGTAAATAATTTTTGCTTCAAGCATCTTGAGGAGCTCAAACCTCATCAAAACTTCAATCTTGGGATTAACCAACCTCTATTTTTGTTTGTAGGGTCTGACCCCTTCTTGAAATTTGATGGTATGCTCGATAACCTCTCGATCGTACTCCTTCAGCTCTTGATAGGACCATGCAACAATGTTCGAATATGCTCGACACATGGCCCGAATCTGCTCCAGATCTTCAGGGGTATAGTCTACCCCAAATTTTATGACCTTGCTAGGCTCTAATTCAAGCTCCCTATGTTGCTTTTCATCAACCTTGATTCTGTGGGTGATCGCTTGGTTATTCTAGTCGAACAGACTTTCCAAAGAGTCCTTTTGGGACATGGTTTTTTTTCAACTGTATCAACCCCTCATACTCCTCGTCATCAGGGTTTTTACCTTCTATTGTGCATGCTTCATGAACCAAAAAATTGATTATTTTCTTGTCATTGTCGAACACCTACCAGTGGGTGTCCCTATCAGGTAGATAAGGCCTGTAAATAGTTCTTATTGTCTTAGGCTTCTACATCATGTCATCATCTGGGGAGTATATAGCTCTGATAGATGCTAAGACATATGCATGCTTGTTATTTTCCCATGAGATAGCTTGGAAATTTAATGACTCAAAGGACTCCAACAGGTCCCAAACCCTATTACGGTACACCTTGAGGTAGTGCTACTTGGAGATGCACTTGTTGGTGATCTATTTGTAGACTAACTTTGAGTCTTCAAAAATTTGTAGGTGCTTGATCCCTAGCTTCTCGACCTTATTCAATCCTAAGAACAAGGCTTCATACTCTGCTATATTGTTGGTGCAACTCCAGGTGAGCCTATAGTATTAATATTTATATTCTCTAGAGGGTGAAACAAAAAGATCTCTTGCCCTGATGCTATTTTTGCGTCGGACACTATCAAAGAAAAGCTATCATAGCTCATTCGAGATAGATTATTTACCCTCCTGCACTGTTTCCTTTGGTTTCTTGGGCTTGATGATGGAATAAAATATCATATATGACTCAATAATGGCATTAAAATTAGTCAAGGAGAATTCATCCTTCGCTTGCAACTCCTCTAGGGATTCTTCTATCAAATCTACCTCCTCTAATTATTTTGTTATTAGGTGGAATGAATTGTCCTGTTGCCCCTCTTTGGTCATTTTATCGATAAGGAAGGTGGAGGGTTTCTCATTTTAGATCTTCACCTTCCTTCCCTTGAATGGGACATCTATGTGCGAGTAGTCTAGAGAGAGATAACCCCCCAGCTTAGCAGTGAACTCCCTTGAGAGGCACATGCTAAAATATGGCTCCATGTTACTACAACCTCTTAGATTATGACAATCTAGGGTACCTTGTGCAACTGGATGGGGACATATTTAATAATGCCCACTATCTTCATGGGAGTATCGTCGAGTTGAAGAACACCTGGGATGCTCCATGTGTATTCCATTCCCATATCCTTGCAAACTACCCTCAACATGATGGTGGTCACGACACCAAAATTGATCATGCAATTATGCATGAACCATCCTTCCATTCAAAGAGATATATAGAATGGTTGTGGCCTGTTCTTTCCTATAGTTAAGGTAGTTAGAGTCTGAGCTAGCACATGTTGCATCGAATTTCCTCCTTTGGTATATTTTAGCGATTCCTGTAACATGTCAATCTGCCTAGGGAGTTGCAATGTGTCATAGAGGATTATCTTGGTGGGAGTCTTTTTCAGCTCCTCAATAATGTTGTAAGCCAAAGTGGTGGATACTTTTGGTTATTTCATAGCTTTGTACTTAGTATAATATTGTTGCATGGATTCAACCCTCTACCACTTCATTAGTGATGGGTACTTAAGATTCTCCCTAGCCTGCTCCTTAGTTTCACCTTGAGGTTGCAATACTGGAGCTTTCACCAGCACCAATTTCTCTTTCACTAGCAGGGGCAAGGGAACTTTGTCAGGAGCTTTTGCTAGAGGCTTCCCCTTCTCATAGTGGGTGTACACCTTCAAAGGTTCCATCTAGGTTACATCCACCTTGATAAATTTCTTCCCATTTTTGGTAAGAATTTAAACTATCTCGTCCTTGGGGATCATGAGGTTACGGTCTGCCTCCCTAATCATGTTGATTTTATCGCTGGGGACATTGTCTACCAATGTTTGAATGTATTTCTGGTGCACCAAACAAGTGTCCTCCCCATGCGTGTCATTGCAAGTGGAGCACCAGTGCACATAGTCCAAGGTGCTTGGCTCTTCACTATTTATAATGGCAACATTACTTGTAGGAGGCCTACCAGCCTGAGCTACTTGATCTCTTATAATCATTGGTAGGGGATATCTTCTTGGCAATAATTCTTCTTGAGCCTACTTCTTTTTCATAATAGCCATATCATTGGATAGCGTCCTCACGGTAGAGTTAAGAGACTGTAGCTCTTGTAAAATCTTGGTTTGTGGGTCAATGGTCGAAGGATCTGGTAATGGTAATGAGGCCATCAATGGAGGCAAAGCTAGGTATTTTAGGGGTAGAGGTAGCTGTGGAACTATGGGAGTGGGAAGATATAGAAAACTGGGTGCCTAACTCAAATTCCATGAGGGAATCAGGTACATAGAAGGTGCAGGAGGGAACTGAGTGGATGTACTAGGGTAATGGTACTGATGCAAATCCTGGAAGATTGGCATGGTCAATTTTGATGGGATTTTACCAATGGTGATCAAGTCAGCCTTTGCCTTCTATGCTTGCGTATACAAATCCAGAAAAGTGTTGACACCATAATACCATATATTCATACTGAGGTCTGAGTTGAATGCTCTGAGGAAATAGAATATTACTTGCTCATAGGTTGGCCAAAGGCCATCAAGGACTCTCTGCCAGGTTCAAGCAAATCTAACATTAAAATTAGGGACTTACTCCTATGGATGTCTTTGGATGGTCGTGAACTAGTGGAGCAAGGAGTAAGGGTCCAACAATTCATTGAACCCTTGTATCAACCTTTCTGCCAACTGATTCGAGGTGGTGATAGTGTTGGGTGATAAGGATCAATACCAGTACACGAGCTTCCCTCTGAGGGACAATACTAGTAATCTTACCATAATGTTTTCTTCTATGATATCGTGGATGGTAGCCAGAGCAGCAAAATCCTAGAAATGCTCGTACACCATTTTCCTAGTACCATCGTAGGTAGGAATGGTCTTCAATGCCATGACTAGGATAACGACTTATGCTACCATATTAAATGGCCCTGAATGATTCCAAGTTGGGAAAATATTGGGTGAGTTCGATGATTGATTTTTTTGTTGATTTTGTTGCTGATTTTGCTATTGATTTGGTGACTATACCATGTTTGAATTAGGATTTGGCTGGAAAAGAACGCCTGAAGCACCTAATTGAACATTAGGTAGAATCAAAATACCTTAATGATCTGGAGAGTTCATAGGATTTCAAGGGTAGCTAGTTGTTGTGCTATCTAAATCTAGATCTTGTTCAGTAATGATAGCTTCTTACGATGATGCCTCATTCAATAGAAATATTTGGCCTGACTAGCCTAGGGCATTCTCCAAAGGCACTGATGTCAAGCTCGTAGTACTCGATATCTTCCTCTACGTTTTTAGCTCTCCATATTGTATGCATGAAGACACGATTTCATTTAGAATGGTTTTCGAGACTTGGAGGTATCCAAGTTTAGTAGAGTCTCTAGATGTTCAAATTTGATAGTACTAAGATGAACATCACTTCCTCAATACTTATTATAAAGTAGAATGATTGTGTCTGACCGAGCATGCCAAAAATTTTTTTTGATTACAAATATACCACTGGGAAACAGTTTGGTCTATCTACACGCCTTAGACCCACCCAATAGATTGAAAGGTTAGAAGGAAGGGATGCCTTCTAAGCCAATATCCAAAGAATGTTGGCTCCTTTACTACGCTACACTGGGTTTTTAGATTAGGGAACAAGAAAGGAATCAAGAAATTACTAAAATAAATAAATAACTGAAAGAAATGGGAAATACATATAGTTTCAATGGGAAGAACAGGTAACATAATTAATAACTAGCACTTAAACCAACAACAATCAACATTAGGAGTATAAAAAAACCTAAAACTAAACCTACCCTGATACGTATCCTTCAACAATTCCAAACTTTGTTCTTAGTTCACACACTTAAAATCCAGATTGTAGAATTTACTGTATGTAAATGAAGAAACATAATTAATAGAAATAAGCATAGAAGACATCATACACAAGAAAAGAGTCCAAAATTAGAACCAGGAGTCTTAATATTGAAGCAAGAAGTCCAAGTATAGCAACTCTTTAGAAAAATGTTCCCCCCCTATTACATTACATTGAACTGCCTTTTATAGAAGAAAATCCCCCCGATTACATTAATGCCCAACCCCCAAAACTATCGAGGTGGTTGAGATTTGACCCCTTTTAGTTGACAGCGTACCTACAATGTAGCTCACCCAAGTTTAGAATGACTCCATATGACTTCTATAGTTAGGACAACATGTCTCATTAATGCGGTTGGTGCAGCTTGTCCTTTGGAGTTTTTCTGGGACCTGACAGGGCGTCCTGAAGGGATGGGCTGAGACTTGAATTTGCGCCATTGATGCGCCTTAGATGTCCACCTACCACCCTTATTTATTGTGGTTTGAATCCAAAAAAATTGATTGGAGGTAGTTGGAGTTGATCCTAGGGCTTAAATTTGAAATTCGGCGTGGATTTCAAAGATCGCTCATGTTTAGACCAAAGCTGAGATTCACCACAAAAGGAGAGTGATGCTAAGGTTCACTAGGTGCTGGAGTGAATTTGGGGAGGGGAATTTCATGCCTTAGCAAATTTTTGATATCTCTGAAGCCTATTGCCAATCACCAGAAAACATCCCAAATATGGAGTTCATCGTGCCTAGGTGTCAAACCTGGGGTTTGCTACAGAATGGGGGTGATACTAAGAATCACTTAGAAATGGAGTGAAGCAGGGAGTCACTGGAGAACTAGTATGAGGTCGAGAGTCACTTAGAAATGGAGTGAAGTTGAGTTTCACTCATTCGAGGTGAGCCATTCCTTAACCCCTCTTTGCCTTTCGTGTTGCAGCTCACTTGAGGACTTGGGTGATTCGAGATTCGCCATGTTTTGAAGCGATATTGGGGGGTCTTCTTACTTAATATTTTTCCATGTCTTGGGCTGCAGTTCGCTTCGGGGCCCTGGCGAGGCTGGGGCTCGCTGGTGAAGGGGAGCGAGTTTGAGAATCGCTCAAAAATGGAGCGAACTTGAGGTGACCTTGCATTAGAATATTTTAACACCCTTCTACACTTCACTCCAAAATTATGTCGTAGTTCATTGCACCTTCTGCCCAAAGCTGGGCATCACTGTCAATTTGAGTGAACCCAAGGTTTGCTACTTTTGGGGGGTGAACCAGAGAACTTCTATGTCTTAGCCAATTTTTGGGTGAAGCCGATCTTGGAGGAAAGGAGGAAAGGAGGAAAGGAGAGAGGATTCGAACATGAAAATAGTGCAGCAGTTTTTCAAAAAATTTACCCCTTAGTCAAAATGTGACAACAAGACTATAGTGCCACTAGCCTCACTCTCTCCATTATCAAATACCCTGATAACAAGGTCATATTTATCCAAATCCTATTGGCTTAGTCCAAAATGATTGATGAATATTTGGCTACAAATGTTAAGACTAGAGCCATTATCGATTAGGATTCATTTGATGAACTTGTCACTAATATGGCCCATGATGTATAATGGAAGCTCTCTAATCATAGAAGGTTGATGAATGTCCTCATAAAATGATACAGTTTCATGATTAACCCCAATATATTCCACCATATAAGTGATGTCATTAGGGTTGAGATCTCGAGGAATGACTTGTTCACTTAAAATTTGAGTAAGATGTCCCTATGGGTCAGAGAGGTCTTGAGAAGCTTGAGAAGAGAGATTTGAACTAGAGTACTTTCAAGTTAATGAAGCAAATTGAAATTTTCCTTAGTCTTAGCTCTTGATTGGATAATTAATGGAGGTCCTTTGGGGGAGAATTATTTTTGCATGAAGGACCAAAGAACATCTTGAAGGTTGATCAAATGAAGGATCTTTGTGTTTTTGTTTGGTTACAACACAAATAGAAGAAGTGTGATTAGAATAAAGGAGTGTTTCCAACATCTTTTGGTTTGGAGGTGGGACGTTCCTATAGTGAACATTATTTGTTGTGTTTTTATTATGATTATGATTGGAAAGTAGATTTTGAAATATTCCAAGGTATTTATTAGAAGAGGATTGAGATTCAAAGCTACTAAGAACAACTTGACCTTTATTGATCAGGTCTTGTATTAGATTCCTAAAACTCATGTATTTATTTGTTGCATGACCATTACCATGGTGGAAGGCACACTGCTCATTGGGGAAAAACCAAGGAGCTTTTCCCTTTCAAGATATAAAGTCTTGGTAGGTGGAAGATCTACCATTTTGGATTTTAGGAGTTGCTCCAGGATGGCTAAAGGAGGTTCATATAGTTGGGAATATTTCCTCCTAGGTTTCAGTTATGATGGCTTCCTTAAGACAAGATTTTAAAGGGTCACCACAACTCTCACATTATTGGTTTGGCATGAGTCTATAACTCCATTTTCTACAATGTGTTTGTGCTTGTACTACCCCTTCAAGTTAGAAGAAGACTTATATTCCTTCCTATGGAATTTGAATTTCAATTGTCCTCATTTGAGGATGACAATATCTACTCTCTTGGTCGTGTTGATGGCATATCCAAGAGAAGATACATTGGTCATCTCCAAATAGAAGGCTAATTTCTCATTAATATTACCTATATATATGTTTAAAATAAATCTTGGTGGAGGGACATATTGGAGTCTCCCTATTAGGGCTCATCATCTTGCTAAGAAGTTAGCAAAGTTTTCATATTTTGATTGTTTGAGTTGATATAGGTGATTAATCTTGACCTTATCCTCAATATAGATAGAGATTTTTTTGACAAACATTTTGACAATATCCCTAAATATCTCAAGAAAATGCCTCAATAGTTGGTAGTACCATTCCAAGGACATGGGGCCACTAAGGCTCTTGGAAAATATTTTGAGTAGAAATGTTTCATCATAAGAAATATCACTACAAGTGGTTCTAAACAACCTAATATGATTGATAGTATCTTATTTCCCTTTATACATTTGAACCTTAGGAGTGTAAATGTTGGAAGGCAAAGGGTGAGTAACTACAAAGGATCTAAATGCTGGTTGCATAAGTCATTATAAGAGTACTTGTGACTAGAGGAAGTTTCTTGGATTATGGTAATTTGTTGTTTCAATATATTTAGTTGAGAGGTTATATTTTTAAGTTTAGAAGTTGGATTCAATTGCCCAAAAGACATGTGCTGAGAGAAATAAGGAAATTGATAATTGAAAAAGGGAGAAGATTGATGTACTTGGGTATGTGATGTTGAGATTGGCATCATATGACTTGCTTCCAAGATGTTCTAAGTGAAATAATGTGAGATTGTAGAATTATGGTTTTGAGTGAAACCCATACTCGTGCTTGTGAGATTAGAATGAAGGTTATAAAAATGAGAATTAAAAATTAGGATACTTGATGTTACATCCAAGTTAGGAATGTAAATTGTACCTACTTGTTGAGATGTGAAACAACTCGCATTGCCTCATAGTAGTTCCTTATGATAAGGTAAATATGAGTGATGTCGTGAGGAAGATGAAACGTTTTAAACCCCAACATCCATAAAAGTAGTGATAATATTAGAATCAATAAAGTTAGAAGTTGATGCATTAAGGGTTTGCATTTAAATATTGGAAAGATAGATCTAGTTGATTCAAATGGTTTGAAATAGGTTGCTGGGATGGTCCACGAGTGAACCCTTCCTTGTAGAAAAACCTAAAAACGTCATGAATATCCCTAAGAAGGGATTATGTAACTTCCATATGTTTATGCAAGAAGAGAGCCATAAGATTAGAATATTTAAAATATATTCTTCCTTGATCATCATGGATGAGGGTTAGAGAACCTGAGGAGGGAGTGTCATCATATTCTTCTTAATGTTTGGGTTCCCAAAGGTGGGTTGATACTTGGGACCTTCCATCAAAGGGTTAGGGTTGATAACCAACTAATGAGTGACACTATAGATTAGGTGATGTCTCTTGACCATGGATTGCAATAAAAATAAAGGTTTAATTAATTAAGAAAAAGTTTTATAGAGTTGATTATAGAATAAAGAGAAGATGTTTTTGTAACCTTATATCCCCTTCCCTTGATATTCTAGTGTAGACACCCAAAAGTTGCACATTGCTATACCTACGTACTTGTAGATCCTTTTGGACACTTGTAGGTTTACATAGGCCATCCTAGGTACCCCTAGGCTATCGTAGACCAGCGTAGACTATTGTAGATCCTCCTAGACATGCGTAGATTGTTGTAGTCATGCGTAGTCATACGTAGACGATCGTAGTCATGTGTAGTCATGCGTAGATCGCCATAGATTGTCATAGCATCGTGTAGACTCCCATATACCACTCCATCGGCTTTCAGGTCCTAAACCCTCATAAGCCTTCAAAATCACATCCCATGCATTGGGATATCCTCCGACAGCCTATTTGCACTCAATTGAGGCCCCCACGGGGTATTAGTTGACCAAAACAATTAACAAGTCAATACCTAAAATCTAATTTAATGTTGACTTCACTTAAGTCACCTTTTTAGGGCAAAATTGATTAAAAGAACCCTTAATCTTGATTAACACTAATTACATCCTCCCACATGTGTGAAATTAGGGTTTGTTAGGATATTTCTTTAATCATGTCCTAAATTGACTTAAAGACCTCCTAATCAAGATTAGCCCTAATCCATCCTCACACATGTGTGAGGATGAGATATTTCTCATAAGGAATGTGATGTTGCCACATTGCATTTCCTAACCTAACCCTAGTCAGAATCAAACCTAGGTTTAGTCTATCTAACACCCCCCCTGCACCTTGCCATTTCCTATAAATAGTGGGTCCTAAACCCCTAATTACTCTCTCTCCCAAATTCAACAAAGCACAGAAACTCTACAGAAATGGAAAGTGAACATTGAACAGTCAGTTCTCGGTGCACACAGTCAGATTTCAATAGCATACAGAGGCACCCCAGCTGCCTAGGAATCGATCCACTAGAGGGATTTTGCAAAAGAGGCCTCACAGCTCAGATCGCCCCTTGCCCCATGAATCTGGCCTCAGTTCACCCCCGGGTGGCGAATTGGGTCTACAGGCCCCAAATCACCCCAGATTTGGGAGGTAAGCTCTATTTTACCATATTATCACCTTCTGCATACTTTATTTCAGTTTTTATTATGTTTTCATAGTCATTTCATCTTCCTAAACATGGGGCCTGACTAAGGCAAGCCCCCCATCACACTAACCCCATTTTGTAGGTTCTTCATAGGTTATTTAGCAAATCTGAAGAGGAAGAACAACATCAAACAAACAACAACCCGACGGTGGCCCACATACAAAGAAGCCCACCTACATTGAGGGACGATTGAAGAAGACATCAAATTGATTGTAACATTGTTAGGAAAAGAAATGGATAAAGGGCATCATGTCCCTCTTGTAACACGTATCTCTTAATATCAATGGAATTACAATTTCTTTGTTTAATGCATCATTGTGTTTTGTGTTAAATTATCAAATGTCATTTTCTACCCATTTCATTCTGGCACGCCCGGTGGGACCCCCACAATGGACAATGCTAGGTTAACTATTTCAAGTGAATCTAACTTTGTTCTCTATTTTCTATGTTTTTAGGTACTGTATCTATTTTTCACAGAGATCTCCAAAGCCCTAGGAACCACCCTAGGCCATCAGATTTCAGATTTGGAGCTTCTAAACTGGATTCGCCCCCCACCCCATGAACCAGTCACCAATTCACCCCCGGGTGGTGATCTACATCTAAGAGCCCCAAAACCTCACAATATTGGTTTCTCAGACCTCCCTGCAACCTCCAGAGGCCTTCTGAACTGTCAGATATCAGATCTGAGCCTTCAAAACTGAATTCACCCCTTGGGTGGTGATTTGAGCATAGAAGCCTCAAAAACCCCCAAATCCATAGGGGTGACTCTTTCAGGGGCCAAGAAAACCCCCCATAGCATCATAATGTAGGTATGCCTCATTTTACACCTCTGTTCTATAATATTTTGAAAGCACAAAGCATGCACTAGTCAAATAACAATTTCTAGGTGTAGATTTGCTTTCATTTCAAGTTCGTAGGATTGTTAAATTTCTCTGAAGTTTCAAGACCTGCAACTTTCCAGCAATTTCTTAAAATTTATTTTCAAATAAATTTACATTTCCTTTAGTTGTTTGCATGTAGTACAAGCCTACCTTATTTCCCCCTTTGTTTATAGCATCTATCGCTAAAAGAAGTGTACATTCTAATGGTTAAAATTAGGGTTTCCTAATCCCCTTCTTCTATGTCATCTAATTTTTGAAGCATATTGTAATCTATAGCTTAAATCAGGGTTTCCTAATCCCCTTTTACTTCACACACTTGGATTGCATGTTTCCATGCTTTGCAAAGTAGATTAATTTGTTTTATAAAGGCATTTAGGACTAGACCATTTCTTTGCAAAGAATACAAGTTATCTAATCATTTGCTTTCGAAAAGGCATTAGGATTAGTTTTCTTTTGAAAAGGCAACTAGTTAGTTTCTTACATTGCATACACCGTTAGAAAAACACAAACCCACACACACTCACATGGTATTTAAACAAGTGGTGAGATTGGACTTCATCCCCAATCCATCACTCGAGACTGGTGTGGATCGAGTTTCACTCTCCATCAGCTCACCCCCTAGACACCTAGCAGCCCCACAGGAGCGGTTTTCTAGATTTCATCACCGAAAAATCCCCCACTTTTGTGATTGGGCCCTAGATTTCATCACCAATGGTTACCTATGGAGTGGGATAGGATTAGACGCCTTCATCCACAAGGCTAATATAATTAGTGGAAATGGTAACTATCATTCTTGACTAAGCCCAATCGAGGGTGAAGCGAAAGCATGGGGTATGCCAACCATGCCTAGCAGGTCATAGACAGTGCCACCTCTTCTCATGAGAGGAATTAGTGAACTCACTTCAGCATAGTGGGTTCCACCCCCTTTAGGATATCATTTTACTGCACCTTCCATACAGGTCACCATTTGCACATTGTGATACCATTCTATTATGTGCATATTTGGGTGTTGTAGGAGGTTTGATATTGATGACATTCCTAATTTGCTAGAGTATTCACTCCATTACCCATGATTCTACATAGGGAGTATCAACATCACAACACACAAAATGAACAAAACACTTTTACTTTTTTAGCATTTAGAATTGATTCCGATCTACCATTGTTTGCATGATCACAGACCGGTCTCAACACATTACACTATATATTGTTTTGCTACACACAACATGTCACTTACTTTACACTTACATTAGACACAGTTGAGTCTATATCACACAGGGTTTATTCCTAAAACCCCTTTTACACATGCTACTATGCCTGTGGTCACCCATAGTAGAGCGCGTGAGCAAGCACGCTCTATGGAGGAATGGCCTCCCCCTTCCTCTAGTCAGTCCACTCTTACTCCTTCGATCATGAAGGGGAAGACCATAGACACATCTGATTCATGCATAGAATCTGATGTACAACTCACACACATGATGCCTCATGATGAGATGTCAACCTTGAGTGAAGCCCTTGCTACTTCACTCATAGAGGATTACCCACTCCTTTCAGCCCCATCCTCACCTAATCCATCGACCATGTTCTATGACCATGTAATCTACACAGCACCAGGACAACCTCCTCCATTATTTACCATAGATGAGGAGGTCATGCCTACTTCACCCACATTTGCACATCCCTTCTTCCAAAATCTATCTCAATCCCTTTTTGAGAATGACTCATCCCTCCTAAACCGTACCCATCCTGAGGTCGCATCATTCACCCCTACCATAGGAATGGTGTCTGACCCATCCTCCTCCACTACAGGAAGCCAGAAGCCATCCTTCCAAACTGCACAATAGATCCCTTCCCAGTAGGAACCGCAAGCATTCCCTCAAACCTCACACCCATACTCTTCACAAGAGTACCAACCATCATCTTCCCAAGAGCCATTCTTCACCATATCTGAAGGCACCTCCCAGCAGCCCCTTCAGATGCAAGATGCACAAACCCAAGTGGGAGTGTACACATATACTTTCCCCTCAACCCAAGCTCCTACTTCGGTAGCTTATCCCACCTTTTCAGCAGCTTTTCCACCAATCTCCTAGGTATCCGGAGTGTACGATACCCAACCTTTAGAGCCACCTTTGCCTACGATGACCTTTAGGATACCACCACCTCCTCATTTTTAGGCTCCCACTACCAATATCCATCCTACCTATGGACCGAGACCGACAGCTTACCCACCCACTCAACCAAACTATTCCACACAATTTAGCTTCCCTACCTCCTACCCTCTAGGGCAGAGATAGATCCCATCCTTTGATACCTCATCTCGACCACCCCTAGTACCGGTAGTTCCGACACCTACACTACCACCACACCAGCTTCTTTACGCCTCCTCCAGCTTGGTCATCACCACCTACGGCCCAACCATTACAGCAAGCTCCAACCCAACAAGTACCCATGCCACAACCACATGTTTCCCAATCACAATACTATTACCCACAATAGACACCTACCCCACAACCTAGTGTGCCCGTAGATATGACAACACATGTCACCCAATACCCACCTTATCATGATCAGGCACAACAATATTCCCCATAGTATTATGAAGAACAACAATACCAATATCCACCACATCCACAGGGTCAACCTACCATAGCCCAACCCTCTACTCCTATGACACCCAAACTTCAACTCTTACGAGATGAAGTCAAAATGTTAAACCTATGCACCTCTAGCTACGAGCCACAAAAGCCTTATTATGATGAACTATGCAATGAGCCAGTTCACCCATCAGTTCCCATTCCTCCCTATCCCTATCACTTTGAAATACCAAAATTTGACAAGTATAGAGGTAAGGAAGACCCTAGAGAGCATGTGAGCAATTACCGCTCATCCTGCTACCAACTTCATAGTAGTAACCCTCTCATGTTGCGTACCTTCTCCCTATCCCTCATTGGGCCAACATTGGATTGGTACAACATGCTCCCACGCCATAGCCTGTATACCTTTGAGCAGCTAGCCAACTCCTTCCTAGAGCACTTTTCCATCAACATCAAGAAAAAGACCACATTTTTTGATGTCTATGCCTTACGATAGGTGGATGATGAACCCATTACTGAGTTTATTTCCAGATGGAGAGTGATTATCCATGACCTCACCCATAGCCTCCCCACTTTAGAGCTTGTGACACTCTTTTCCAAGAGTTGCCACAAACACATTTCCACATCCCTCCAACTTCACCAAAGTCGTACTTTTGAAGATGCCATCTCACAAGCAAAAGTGATCGAAGACATTAAGGTTCAGTCTGGGAAGATTAAGTTGAGAGCCAAATCCAACTATAACTCCAACTTCCACTTCAATAGACCCACACCAAATCAACCTTACCCTCAGCCACCGCAAGCCAACCAAGTCGCAATTGCTACCCTAGCACTAGCACCGACTCCTCCACCCTATACACCGTAGCCACAAGCATTCCAAGCTAATGCTCCTGCCCCACCTCGACCATAACAATACCGAGGCATGCACCCACAAGGTCCACCATGCAACTTTACACCCTTATCCAAACCATTACCAACCCTATTCCATAGATTGTATGAGGGCAACCATCTCGTTCTACCTGAGATCCACCCATTGGATCCAAATTCACCCAAGCCTCATGACTATAATGAGCAGCTCTTCTATCCTTTCCATAGGTAGCATGGCCATAATATCGATTCATGTCACTCCTTCCATGGGCAAGTTCAAGACCTAATCGATAGGGGCACTATTCAGGTAGCAAACCCTCTAGCCCCACAAAATCAAAACCTAGGGATTTTCCAAAACCCCCTACCAGATCATAGAGGACCCAATCCTCCTAGACCTCTAAACAATCCCTCGACTCCACCTCACCAAGTGAACAATGTCCAACGTGATCCTCCATCACGTGGTGTAGTAGGTATGATCAACCTTACTACGAGGAACCAACGATACCCATCTCGCTAGACAACACCTATTGTTTCCCCACCAGCTCAGTTCACATCACCACAAGTACCTCAAATACCTAATACCGTACCACCACCACCTCAAAATGTGATCACCATCCATGGTAGCCTAACCCATCAGTTACGTAATGCCCTCGTGCAGCTATCCATATTTGATCTCCTACAACAATCTCAACCCCATCGCGAGGCATTGAATGACATCCTACATTCCATTGACTTAGAGACACATGACACCAATGCCTTTGTCAATTTTGTTGGAAATATCCCATGCTGCCTCTAGCCCTCAATCAGTTTCCATGACCATGAGATAACAGAACTCGTAGGAGAAGGAGCAGACCCCCCTCTCCACATACAAGCCAATATCAATGATATCACCTACAAGTGGGTACTCATTGACATGGGCTCATCCATTAGCATCATATCCATAGTAGCTCTACATCACCTACACATCCCTCAAGCCCATTTTGCCATACCTTCCCTAGACCTGCATGCTTTCGATGGCTCCATGAGACCTACCATAGGATCCATAGTCTTACCTATTCATGTAGGCATCCATACAATCCCCATCCTCTTTCATATCATCCAAGGAGAAATGCAATACAATATTCTCCTCGATCACCCTTGGATTAGAGACATACAGTGTGTCCCATCCACACTACACCATTGCCTCAAGTACATCCACAATGGACTAGTTCACTATGTCCCAGCCGATGGAGACCCATTTAAGTTTTGTAATGTCGTAGACCTTCCCCACACCATCATTTTCATCCTCCCAACTATTCCCTGTATCTTCTCACCAATAAGTAGGAGCATCGATATCCTCCTCAACTTCCACCTCAACATCCCAGTGTTCATCAAGAGCACAAGCCTCGATGTCTACACCATTAGCACCATATTTTAAGGGACCCAAAACCTCTACCATGCCTTTCTCACCACCATCCTTATGGCCTCCACAATCATCCCAACCTCTACCATTCCAATTTCCACCCATGGTACCCCAACCATCATCACCACCCATTACACAACCTATTACAATACCTTCCCCACCTTTGCATACGGAAGCCCCTATCCTTCCTACACCGCAAACACCTCCTCTTCCCTTCTGACCAAAACCTAAGACATTCACATCTCCACGTATCCCACCCTTGCCGATACCATCCCCTACGCAGAACAAACATCATGTTCAAGCCACAACAACCAAACATCATGAACAGAAACAACCAACATCAAATTCAGATGAACAACTCCCACACCCTTCAACCACTACCATCAAGGAATCTCAACTTTCTCCTTCCTCAACTGATTCTGATACCCCACCTCAATCACGAATGTACCACACCATGCATATCCATCTTCATGAAAAATTTGGGCCCAAGAGACTATAATGTATGTGACGCTCATGTATGTGACCCTCCGATCCAATCCACCCATGATTTTGGTCACCCTTCAACTTCGATCCTTACCATTGGAACCATCATACAATTAGGAAGTCCCAAAAACCATACCAACTTTGTGTATGCAGGAGTCGACTCTTCGATCCCCCCACCAACTTCTCCAATACCACAATCTAGCTCTAGTGATGCAATTACACACCTAGCCAACCCTCAATTTACCTTGCGCTACCTACAACATTTTCATTGGCATGGGTTTAGGCTAGGTCATTATGAGCAAGGGCTACGTACACCCATTAACCCTCGTGTTCGATCACCCACCAACAAAACTAGCCTAGGTTATCGCCCAACCACCATCTATACATTAGAAGATGAGATCCAAGATTTATCCCTACATCCTCCTCCACATCCAACACACACCTTGGAAGAGTACATCGATATGGATATACTAGAAGACACGCCTTCACCCACATCAACCATCATAGTCCCCTATGACTTCTTTCAAGAATCTCCTACATCGATACCTCCTCATTCTATGATGTGAATAGATTGGCAGAACACTTTGCTACTTTATCCCTAGCTCCACCAATAGAGCCTAATCCAATCCCTATGATCCACCACAGACATGGATAGTCATGTTCCCACCTATACATAGGCAACTCCAGAGAGCAGCCTCTCATCCTCATTCACCTCCAATTATCCTATGACCTCCCTTGAGCCTCTTAAGATGTGCACAAATCATCCAACCTCCCTCACCTGACTCTTCCCCACCTACTTCACCTACATCATCGATCAACATGGTTGAGGTAGACTTACGCTCTCCCCTCCGTTACAGTCACCAACTAATTCGAGATGATACCCCAAACCCAAACTTTATAGATCTCGCACATATCTCACACATACCAGTACCTAGAGACTTCCTTATTTCACCTCATGTCTTGAAGGTGGCAAATACCCCATCCTCATCCACATCATCCCAAACCCCTCAGGTCCATCACATGGGCATTTACATAGATGATGAATACGAGTTCAACGAAGCCATCGATGACTTCAACCTCATTCCTATCCCCAAACAATTACGTGATGGATCTCGCATGCTCATTGAAGACACAATCGATGTCGACATCGATGATGATCCAAAAAATCCACACATCCTCAAATTAGCCGCTAGCCTCTCACCCGAGGAGTGCATCACCTTCACAAACTTCCTATGCAAGTACATAAAAGTTTTTGCATGGTCATACAAAGACATGTCGGGACTCGACCCTACTGTAGTGGTTCATAATCTTATACTAGATCCCAATGCCAAACCAGTAAGACAAAAGTTGTGATGCATGCATCCAACTATCACATTGATAGTGAAATCTGAGCTCCAAAAGCTCCTAGACGTTGATTTCATAGTACCCATCGACTATCCCGAGTGGGTATCCAGCATGGTCCCTGTACCCAAGCCATCCGATGACGTTCATGTTTGCACAGATTTTTGTGACCTAAACAAAGCTTGTCCCAAAGACAACTTCCCTCTACCCAACATTGACTCCCTCATTGACTCCATCATAGGTCATGAAATGATTTCCCTCATGGATGGATTTTTAGGATATAATCAAATCAAAATCAACCCAACCGATCAACACAAAACTTCCTTCACAACACCTTGGGGGACCTTTTGCTACAAGGTCATGCCCTTTGGCCTCAAAAATGCTAGGGCAACCTACCAACGAGCCATGACCTACATCTTTCATGATTTAATGCACAAAAATATTGAGGACTATGTGGATGATCTTATCGCTAAGTCCAAGAAACGTGTCGACCATCTCGAAGATCTCCATCAGATTTTTGATCGATTATTAGAACACAACGTGTGCTTGAACCCAAAGAAGTGTGTGTTTGGTGTTACATCAGGAAAAATACTAGGATTCATTGTCTCCCAATGAGGCATTGAGGTAGATCCTAGTAAGGTGAAAGCCATCATCGAGATGCCTCCTCCTACCACACTAAAGCAATTGCGTAGCCTCCAGGGCAAGATTACTTCTATCCATAGATTTATAGCATAATTATCAGACAAATGCCAACCATTCAACCATCTCCTCCAAAAAGGAGTAAACTTCAAATGGGATGATAACTATCAAGGAGCATTCGATGCTATCAAAACTTACCTTACATCACCATCGGTTATGTCACCACCGCACCCAAAATTACCACTGACTCTATACATTTCAGCTACAGAACTTGCGCTAGGTACACTCCTAGCTCAAAAGAATGCGCTCGACAAAGAGCAGGCTATCTACTACATCAGCCGTACACTAGTTAGTTATGAAATGAGATACGGATACATGGAAAAGCTATGCCTAGTAGTAGTATTCGCTACTCAAAAGTTAAGACACTACATGTTAAACCACACAACTTTTGTCATCGCCCGAGATAATCCCCTTCGGTACATGATGAACAAGAGTTATCACAATTCATGCACAGCCAAATGGATCATGCTCCTAACTGAATTCGACCTAGAATTCGTATCTCAAAAATCCATCAAAGGGCAAGTCATCATCGACCAACTGGTTGAAGCCCCCCTAACTGACAATCAACCCCTACTCATTCAACTCCCTGATGATTCCATCTTCCACATAACCGAAGAGGAAGAATATGTCAAACCCAAATTCATGGCTGATCTCACCATGTTCTTCGATGGTTCCAGGTGTCTCCATGCTAGGGGTGCAGGCATTGTCTTCTTTACACCAGAAGGAGAACCGCTCCCATTTTCATTCAAACTCGATTTCCCTTGTACCAATAACAATGTAGAATATGAAGCCCTAATCCTAGGACTAAAACAAGCACACTCTATGCACATCAAATGCCTCCACATCATAGGTGATTCACTCCTGATAGTCAATCAAGTGCAGGAACTATGGCTATGCAACTACCCAATCCTCCAGCAGTACAAGAAAATCGCACAACAACTCCTATCCCAATTTGAGTGGTACGACCTCGAAGCCGCTCCACGATCATCAAACCATTTTGTAGACACTATGGCCTCCTTAGGGTCCCTCATTCCACAAAATCCAACATCTGACACAACATATATATCTATCCATACACTTACTCAATCTGCTATATCACCCACACCTCCCATAGATGATGGTGGTGTGTATGTGGTAAACACTGAACCTCATGATCCATGGTTCTCACAGATTAAAGACTACATCAAACTAGGTTTCCTACCATGTGATTTACCCCATGCTCAATGTCGAACCTTCAAACAAAGAGTGATCCACTACACCTTGTTGGGGGACATCCTTTACCACTGCAGCTATGATGACATGCTCTTGCATTGCCTAGAACCACAAGAATCATAATGGGTTGTACAAGAAACCCATGATGGTACTTGTGGTGGCCATTTTAGTGGCATGGCAATCACCAAATGCATCCTCCATATGGGCTACTACTAGCCCAAAATGGAGCAAGACTATTGCGAGTATGTGAAACATTGCATCAAATGCCAACAACATGCCAACCTAACACATTTACCATCCCAAGCACTTCAACCTATCCAGTCCATGTGGCCTTTCTCCCAATGGGGCCTAGATCTAATTGGACAAATTACACCTGCCTCCTCTAGCAATCACAAATTTATCATCATGACAACAGAATATTTTACCAAGTGGGTCGAAGCCATCCCATTGGTCCAAACTATAGGAGCCAAAATTGTAGCATTCATCACAGAGCATATCATATGCCGCTTTGGAATTCCCTCCCAAATCATTTTTGATAATGGGAAATCCTTTAAAAACAAGACTGTCCAAGCCCTGTGTGATAGATTTCACATACACCATAGCTTTTCTACCCCATATTACCCTCAAGGTAATGGCCAAGCAGAAGCCATGAACAAAACCATCTGTTCCATTCTCCATAAAACTGTAGCAGAGTCTCACCGAGATTGGCATAATCAAATACCCCTAGCCTTGTGGGCATATCATACGAGCATTCGTACTCCTACTAGGGCAACACCTTTTTCACTTGTATATGGGGTAGAAGCTATCATGCCCCTTGAGCTTGAGATACCTTCATTAAGGATATCTATGAAGGATTTCATTGACGATGACACTGCTCACCAAGCTCGTCTAGATCAATTAACACTTCTCGATGAACGTCGCATCCATGCCATCGAGCACACATGAGTCTATCAAGATCACCTTCGTCATGCCTACAATAGTAAGGTGCATCAGCATGAGTTCAAAATTGGTGACCTGGTTCTCAAAGAGAACCAACAAATCACAAGTCAACCTCACTAGTAGCACGATAAATTCACCCCAAACTGGTTGGGCCCATTCATTATCACACACAAATATAGCTCAAGAGCATATCATCTAGCCAATCTTGAAGGCCTTAATGACCCTGAACCCATCAACATCTTACACCTTCATGCATTCAATGCATGATGCACAAGCACATTCACCATCACGAGTGCCACATAGTACTAGTAATAAATCACTAAGCACATCACCGTGTAGATCTGTTACTTTACTTTATTATTTCACTATACATGTACTTTCATCTTTATGTCATTTTTATGCTATAGGTATTTGTTTTTCCTTTTGTAGGATCCACATCATCAGTAGGAGAGTACTACAACATCCTCACTCACCACCATGCAGGACCATCCACAGCCACAACATATACCCATCACACCAGCTGATCTAGCTCGACCACCAGTTGCCCTTCACACCAGGCGCTCTCTGCATTCATCCCATTCAAGCCATCATACCTCACCTCGACACCATTCCCCTCACCAGTGAGGTCCATCCCTCTAGAGATAGCCAGGTCACCCTATCCTCTTTTGATGAAAAAGAGGAATCCACCCAACCCCAAGAACAAGGGTCACCCTCCCATCCATATGATGATCTCAGACATCACTATTCACCAAAAAATCATCCCCATCACCCCCTAGGAGATTATCATCCTCCTAATAGAGGATACACCCATCATCCAGCTCATCCATCATGCCTACCCACCCTACTTCCCAATGGTGAGTCCACCTACTCCCAAGCTTTGCAAGCCCACGCAGCCTATTAGGATCCTATCCTAACACCATGTTGTAATTCTCATTTACCTATGTAATAACCCACTTCCAATGTGGGGATCCTATTTTAATTTTATTATGCAATACTTAGTAATGTAGGTGGCAATAAATGTACCTCACCAAGTGGTACCATCTCATGTAACCATTTTTATCAATATTGTAACCGATGTAGTAAGATACCTTGCCAAGTGGTATCATTTCAGGTAACAATTTTTATCAAGATTGTAACTGCCATTTGGTTGGAGATTCTAGCTCAAGTGGTATTTTTCATGAAAGCCACCTCTTGAGCATTTAGGTAGGGTTGCATGTTGTTTTCCTTTAAAAATATATGAAGCCATGTAAGAGATTATCCTTTTGCAAGCTAATGAAATATTGAAGGAGGTTGCCCCCTCGAAGAGCCAGCATTATTGTGAGATTGCTTCATTTCTGTGATTGATTTCTGCATAGTGATATTGAGTTATTTGATGTATGTGAGTTATTTTTCAATATTTTGTGTGAGTGTGCATTATTTTAATAGTAGGTTCCTAACAAGTGGCATCAAAGCACTTTCCATGGCCAAGTTCTGCTGCAACTAAGATGATTCTTTCCAGTCATTCCACCTATTAGGTATAATTTTCCTGTGTGTTTTTTATTTTTGTTTTTCCTATATCAAAAAAAAAATCCAAAAAATACAGTCATTTTGTTTTCTTAGAAAATTAGAAAATACCAAAAAAAATACAGTAGTTGTGTAGGTTAGAAACCATGTGTCGGGGGTTTTAAAATATCGTGAAGGAGTTGTCATTATTGGCTAAGCTAGATAGCCCATAAAGCATCTAGTGAAGTGAGAGGTGATCAGGCTCCAATACCCAAGCCTCAGACAACACTCACGCACATAATTGAGCTCCCACATATCTTCAAGTATATCGGGAGACAATTTAGGTTTAAACAAGATTTTATCCATTAGAAATATTTTCAATCTTGTATTATCCATAGTCCATGGGACACAACATCCCAGATGATTACCCTCCTATACTGTAGAGAGGCAGATAGTGTGCTCAAGGGTATGTGTGGAATCCTCCTTGATTAGTGGCCTGAAATATTGGTTCGAGCACTATTGTTCATCACTGCGGTATAACAAAGGGCCTATGGGTATTACATACTCCCTTACTTAGCATACCCTGGTTCCAAAAAATAAAACAAAAATAAAGTATCATTCCCTTGCAAATCAACCCATCCCTATTCTGCTAACCTGCATTCACCATCCCCAAAAGTGAGCATACAGAGAAGGCTTTCCCTATCATAGAAAATAACTTGCATGCACCAATAGTCAAGACAATTTTTTGCAAGTGTTTGAACCAACTTATGGTCAGAATTTGAACAGTCAAGACAATGATAGAAAAAAATTTCCTAAGGTTAAAAAAAAAAAAAAAAAAAAAAAAAGAGAGAAAATGAGGAAAAATAGTTGATCCCAAGTCCCAAAATTTGAACTGTAACTCCAAATCAGAAACCAAAAATACCAACACAAAAAAAAAACATTGAAATTTTATTAAAACAGGGATATCTCTTCACACAGAGCTCAGATTGACTCAAACATTTAGCAGAAAATTCTACACTCTATTCCAGATAAAATTGTCCTTGGCATCTCCTGGTCAAATTTTGCACCAAATTTCTAAAAAAAGTGAATTTTGATTTTTGTTGCTAAGGACAACTTTTCATCGGTCCATCAAATTGATCGAAGTTTACGAAGGGGCATAGGTGTGCCAATAAGATATTGTTTTTAATAGATGTGGAGGAACCAGAAAACAATGACCATAGTGATGAGGAGAGTGATACACCCGAGGCACCAACTCCACAGGAAGATGAACCATCAGAAACACCAACAAAAATTTTAGTCCATACTCTTTCCGGGATTACCACCCCACAAACCATGAAAGTTGTGGGTTATTTCAAAGTCCAATGTCTCATAATTCTTATTGATTTAGGCAGTACACAACTTTACTGATCCTCAGGTGGCCAAACGGACCAACTGCTATATACACTCATGCAATTCTTTTGAAGTCATGGTGGCCAATGGAGGCACCTTACCTTGTAAAGGTAAATGTAGAAATGTAAAAATTTAGATAGGGGATTATGAACTCAAGCAAGATATGTTTGGCCTCTAATTGGGAGGATGTGACGTTGTGTTCGGATCCCAATGGATGAGCACCTTGGGAACTTTCTCCTGCAACCTTGTAGAACTATGGCTGCAATTTTCACAAAATGGATAAACATATACCATCAAGGGTATCAAGGTTGGCCCTACATAAATTATTAGTTCCAATCGCATGGAGAAGTTGTTAAAAAGTCCTCCCATGGGGTCATTGCACAAATATTTTCAATTCAGCCATCCACTTCTATAGCAGATCCAATTCCAGCAGATTTGCAACTTATTATAACCAAGCACAATGGTGTCTCTTTAGAACCAACTACACCACCACCTCGTCGCTCTCATGACCATGCTATTCCACTACTTCTGAGTAGTGCACCATTGAACATTAGACCGTACCAGTATCCTCATGCTCCCAAGTCAAAAATTAAGAATATGGTACATGAATTGCTTAAGTTAGGTGTCATTCGACCCAGTACCAGTCCCTATTATTCTCCAATTTTTCTAGTTCATAAGAAATATGGCTCGTGGCGATTGTGCATAGACTACCGTGAGCTCAATAAGATCACCATCAAGGATAAATTTCCCATTTTGGTAGTGGATGAATTGCTAGATGAATTACATGGAGCTATGTACTTCTCCAAGTTGGACCTTCGTTCGGGGTACCATCAAATTAGGCTCAAGGATGAGGATATTTCAAAAATTGCTTTTCATACTCATGAATGTCACTATGAGTTCTTGGTAATGCCATTTGGTTTGACAAATGCACCATCCACATTTCAAAGCCTTATGAACAACATCTTCCATCACTTCATGTGGAAGTTCATCCTGGTTTTCTTTAATGATATATTGGTTTATAGCCGCTCATGGGAAGAACATCTTACCCATGTGGATCAGACATTATAGTTATTGGCCCAGCATCAACTTTTTTCTAAGCGGTCTAAGTGCTCCTTTGGTCTGACTGAAGTGGAGTATTTAGGACACATTGTTTCCAAAGATGGTGTCAAGGTCGATCCTAAGAAGATTCAGGAAGTTTAGGACTAGGTAAAACCCCGCACTCTCAAAGGAATTTAGGGATTCTTAGGAATTACAGGTTATTATAGGAAATTTATTTGTAATTATGAGAAGATAGCAACTCCCCTCACATCTATGTTAAATAAAGACTCTTTCACTTGGACAGGACCCATTGATCAAGCCTTTTTGGAATTAAAGCATGCCATGACCACCACACATGTTCTAGCCATGCCAAATTTCTCTAAACCATTCATCATTGAAAGTGACATTTCTGGTCATGGCATTGGGGCAGTATTGATGCAAGAAGGGAGACCCTTGGCCTTCACTAGTAAGACACTCTTTGAGCGTAATTTGGGAAAATCTACATATGCCAAGGATATGTTGGCCATCTTACATGTTGTCACCCATTGGAGACCATATCTTATTTGGTGCCATTTCTCCATTAAAATAGACCATCAGAGTCTCAAATATTTCTTAGAACAATGGGTTGCTACCCTAGAACAACAAAAATGGGTTTCTAAACTCATGGGCTATGATTATGATATCACCTATAAGAAGGGCAAAGAAAATCTTGTGTTTGATGCTCTCTCTCACCAATTTGAGGCCCTCAATATACTATGTGCTATCTCCACACCTGTCCCCCAATGGATAGATTCCTTATGATAGGAGGTACTTCAATATGCAGACCTGAAAGCTATGATAGCTTCACTTCAAGCTGATCCGACTTCATACCCAAGATACAATTGGGATGGCCAAGATTTGCGTTATCGCCAATGCCTTATTATTCCCCATGCCTTACCACTCCACTACCTCTTCATGAAGGAACTACACACTATGCCCTCTGCAAGTCATTCTAGATTTCTTAAAACATATGAAAGCCTCAAGTGCACATTCTTTTGGAAAGGGATGAAATAGGACATCTATGACTTCGTGGCATATTGTGATACTTGCCAACGGATGAAAGGTGAAACAATTCATTCTCTGGGTACTCTTCAATCATTGCCCATTCCAGATCAGGTTTAGACTGATATTTCTATGGATTTTATCAAAGGGTTACCTAAATCAAGTGGTAAGTCTATTATTCTCATGGTAGTAGATTACCTTTCAAAGTATGCTCATTTTTGTCCCCTTGCCCATCCTTACATAACCTCCACCCTTGCCTAAATCTACCTTGATTCTATTTTTCACCTTTATGGTATGCCCACCTCCATTGTGTTCGATTGAGACCCAACCTTTACTAGTCATTTTTGGCAAGAGTTGTTTAAGTTGTAGGGAATGAAGCTCAAAATGAGTTTAGCTTATCATCCGCAAAAAAATGGTCAAACTAAGATTGTCAACATATGTTTGAAGACCTATCTTTGTTGCTTTGCATCAGATCATCCTTCTCAATGGGCGAAGTGGCTTCCTATGGATGAATGGTGGTACAACACATCCTATCATACAACTACCAAACTCACTCCTTTAGAGGCTATTTATGGGTGCCCTCCACCCACGCCTTCTTCATACATTCTAGGCAGCTCCAGGGTCCAGGCAGTCGACATTACTCTTCGCCAGCAGAACGATGTCCACCAGTTTAAGCATAATTTGGACATGGCCCAGAATCAAATGCGACAATAGGCCGACCAGCATTGATATGAGCATAGCTTTGATGTGGGTGATATGGTTTTCCTTCACTTACAGCTGTACAAACAATCATTCCTCCAACTTCATCGGTGTCAAAAACTTGCTATAAAATTCTATGGGCCCTACCAAGTTCTACAACAGATTGGTTCCACTGCTTACAAGTTGGCTCTTCCACCTGCCTCCAAGCTCCATCCTATTTTCCATGTTTCCTCTCTCAAGAAAGTTGTTGGCACACAGGTATAGTTTCAATCAGCATTACCAGAATTGGATGAGGAAGGGTCCATATTACTTGAACTAGAATAGTTGCTGGATCGCCACATTCGCACTCTCTACACTCGTACCATCACAAATGTCCTTGTCTAGTGGTGTGGGCTCCAGCCAGAAGATGCCACATGGGAGCCTCTCCATCAACTCCAACACTAGTTTCCTCAATTTCAGCTTTGAGGACAAAGCTTTTCTAAGAGGAAGGTCATGTTAAGATCCTATCCTAGCACCATGTTGTAATTCTCATTTACCTATGTAATAACCCACTTCCAACATGGGGATCATATTTTAATGTTATTATGCAATACTTAGTAATGTAGGTATCAATAAAGGTACCTCACCAAGTGGTACCATCTCATGTAATCATTTTTATCAATATTGTAACCAATTTAGTAAGATACCTTGCCAAGTGGTACCATTTCATGTAACCATTTTTATCAAGATTGTAACCGCCATTTGGTGGGAGATTCTAGCTCGAGTGGCATTTTGCATGTAAGCCACCTGTTGAGCATTTAGGTAGGATTGCATGTAGTTTTACTTTAAAAAGATATTAAGCCATGTATGAGATTATCCTTTTGCAAGCTAATGAAATATTTAAGGAGGTTGCCCCATCGAAGAGGCCCGTGATTCAGTGTTACTGTGAGATTGTTTCATTTTTGTAATTGATTTCTGCATAGTGATATTGAGTTATTTGATATATGTGAGTTATTTTTTATTATTTTGTGTGAGTGTGCATTATTTTCATAGTAGGTTCCCAAAATGGCCCAAGTTGCTCAAGATGGTCATGCAAACATACCCCCTTCCCATTCACATCACCACTTAGAGCCATCGCCTATGCCACCGGTCCTCAAGATGCCACCTTCCCCCTATGAGGCTTGTCTTTTCGATAAGCTCTCCAATCCCTGAGACCTTTTCATTCTTCCCCATCATCATCAAGACCTCATCCACTATCCCATGCCTATCAGGCCACACCACTCACATCAAGGTCTCGATCACCACCTTCACCAATACTATCACCACAACATCATGAGATACAACATCTCTTCTCCCACGTAGAGGCTCTAGAGTTGCAGATGAGCCACTATCATTGCCATGTTCACCCATGACAGTCTCCCATGACCCGTCCATCCTCACCACCACATAGATCCCTCCTTCAACCCTGGACTCGACCCATGCTGGATCCCAGACCCATTCCTCCATTATCGGATCACCCTTCACCCAGGCCCCGCTCACCTCCATCAGACCCATACATTTATCCTATGCCTGTTCCACACACACCGCTATCCAAAATGTTCCACCATCTCACGCATCAGGGCCTCATCGACCTACCCTAGATTCAGCCCATTGATCCCTCACATCCCAAACCATGCAACTACAATGAGAATAAATTTTGCATTTACCATCACCAACTAGGTCATGATATTGAAGAGTGTAGATCATTTGAAACCCTGGTGCACAACATGTTGCACGATGAGCGTACCCCATCACCGGAGTGCTCCCTCCTATTTAGCCAACTTCTAAGTCCTCCACGTCACATTACCTCCAGGACCTTGCTACCTCGCAGCACCTTAACAGTGCCCACCCACTACATTCATAACATTTCCAACTATATCTCTAGCCACAATCCTAGCCGCATCATCACTTCACCATCCCACTCTCGACCGGACCCATGCCATTTCGCTTGATAATAGTCTCAAATTACTTCCCTTCTTCTATATTATTTCTTCTACTTCTTACCTACATTGACTCATTTCTTCTCTCCTATATTCGTTGGCTTTTGGTAATCCCCTTTCCTTGATTGGTTACCAAAGTCTATTTCTTCTCACTTCTTCCATCTGTATATTCCACCCTTACATATTTCTTCTCTAGACAACTATTACATACATCTGTCTAGCTCACAACTTATACGCCTACTACACACACACACACCCCACATGTTGGGGCAACCATGAGCATAGCATCATGCTTTTTGTCATCATTATACATTCTACTCATTTGTAAATAGGTTCTTCTAAACTTCTCTTCCTAAAACATCATAACTTTCCTCTTGTAGATATTACATTCATTCCACTTGCATCATTTACATTTACACTTGCATAATTTACAGTTGCATCCATTGCACATATCCATATGTTTTTCAGTTAAAATTTTAATTCATGTTTGTATATTCTCCCCCAAAATATGCCTTAGCAGGAGTAATAACTGCACTTGTTAGCATCACCACCTGGATGTCCACTTCCCCTTTTCAGGATCAGGGTATACATAGGTGTCGTGTTTGACTTTGACTACTCTTTAGTTCAGTCAATCAAGTGTCACCCTTACCTAACGAGTTCTTGTACATTCTTCTTATGGTCCTTTAGGCTGGTTCAACTTCTCTCATGAACCGCTCACAACAGGTTATACATTAAACAATTTTGAGTCTAGGGAAGAAAACATCTGGAGTAGATATCGCCATCTAGCGAATGATATCCCCTGCTCATCCTATCACTTGCATGGTCAACATACGACCTGAGGATAAACAAAGGGATCAAGCATAAGCAAAAATAAATTATTGGGTAGAAAACAAACGTCATCGCCCATACAAAAAGAGCACCATGAGAAAATACAAAAAGAGTACCACCAATAAAAAAAAAAAAGAAAAAGAAAAGAAAAAGAACACCACAATAATTAGGTCAACACTAGAAGAGGGGCAAAAAACAAAAGGAAATGCCTCTTGATATCACCCATGTTATGCTTATCACCTTTGGTCCTTAGGTTCAACATAACACCATGGGATGATTTCCATCACTAGCAATAGGCTCCAAGAGCCTGCCTACCAGTGGAATAGTCTTACAGGTGGCAACACATCTGTAACATTAGCATCTCACTTTTGTATAGATCACTATTGTGGACGGATGAGCTAGCTAGTCTGGTAGCATCTACAACGGGTTAATCCTACCTCCCTCAAAATGGATAAATGAACCTTACACATGCACACACATAGGTCCAAGACAAATTTTGAACCAACCCGATTATGTTATAAGTTGCCACAAACACTTGTATAGCTGAGGGTTTGAGATTTGATTGTCACAACTATGTTGGTCAAAACAATTACACATGCCTTACATTATCCACCATCCCTAAAATCATGGAATGGATCACATCCATACAGGTAAATGCCATGATACAAGTGCTTCCTTGGTGCATTTCAGTATGTTCATACATGCATCCATGCATCTATGTCATATACATTTAATACACACTATAGCATTGCATTCATACTACATGCATCTCACAAATCACATTATAGCATTGCATTCATCCTATATGCATTTCAAAATCGCATTACATTATTCCATCCATGCTACATGCATTTCAAAAATCGAATCACATGAATGCATTCATACTATACGCATTTCCATATTAAAATTACATTATTGCATTCATACTACATGCATTCACTACAAAATCACATCTGATATGACATCATACTACATTCGAAACACAATCATCATACTATTCTACAATTAATTCATACCATAGAATGATAATAGATCTAAACCATTCACACATGTATATCTATTTATCATACACACCTACAAACTATGCTATGCTATCTATGAAAACATAACAAGAACACATTTCAAACCATCAAAATGACACATGTATATATAATAGCCAAAATTAAAAATGTATATATATATCGTCCATACAAAATGCCCGAAGGCTACAATCTGGGACCATGCCCATCATCATCTAGCATCAAAAATACCCGTAGGCTACAATCAACATAAGAATATCCTAACTCCCACCAGGAGTCTCCCCGTGGCCCTCATGGCTCGCTCGCATCTCCATAGCCCGACTTGACTCCACCTCGAACTCCAGAATTGGATCCACAATAGGCTGATCCTGCACCTCAGCCCTGGCACCAACCTATCCCACCGTAGCAGCACTATGCTGGCTCTGATGTGATGGTGCCCGCACTTGCAACCGTGATCCAGACTATGACACCACTCGATCATAGTCAAGGAGAGGAATCTCGTGCATCAACAAAGCAGTCTCACACATCATCTTCTTGGTAGACTCAACCACCAACTGACTAGTCAAATTATCAATCGTCTACTCCTACCTAGCCATAGCAGCCCTCATCTCCACCATCTCAGCCTCCAACTACTGAACTCTATCATGTAGTCCCCGTGCCTCCTCCTCTATAGCCTGCCTCTCCATGATATCAATAGGAATCTATTGTGCCATCCCAAAAAATGCACCAATATCCAAGGTATCATCGATACCACCTATACCGACCGCCCTACCTCCCTCAGCCTCGGCTCCAACAGCCTATCCCATACCCATGTCTACATCCATATGCACCTCCTCCACCCTCACACTTTGGGTGCTCACTCCACTACCCAAGCGACACCACGATCATCATAGAGGAATCTCCTCCATATCACCAGCCACATCCTCCACCCTTGCTCGAGTTCTCCTACCAGCTCTCCCCTCTGGTGGAGGTGCCCCAATAGTAGGTGCCACCCATCGATCAACTACACCTCTCCCAGGCTCCCAAATCTATAGTGCCCACCACACATCAAACTCTAGAGTCATCCCAACATCCCCTATAACTGGGATATCCATAGGAGGATCCCTCTCCCCAACCCAAGGCAACACCACAGGCCGATCCCCTCTGTCTCCCCATCGCCTATAATAAATCACAGGAGCCCCTGGAACATCTTGCTGTAACCCAAACTGTCACCTCACTCTATCAAACTAAAAATACTTAGTCTGTCGAGTGTACCACCCCACCAACCATCTACCACGTCGGATGGCCCATAGCTACTCATCATCCTCACCCCAACTCACCCCACCCAACTAGGGCCTCCATCTGATATCACCAAGAGTCAGGCCTCCAAACTTATCCCTCCATAATAGCGGGTCACCCTCATGTGGCCTCTTGATACCCTGCTCAGCCATTGTACTCCATCTCAAAGCATAGGGTAAATACTCTTTGCCCTCCACATGTACAAGGTGAGGCAATAAAGATGGCCTCTCGATCACTATGTGCTCCCATGCCCATACCTGCAACAAGGGAATCACACTCAGTCTTATCCTCCTACCCCGAACAACATCATGCAACTCTCGATAGACTTGGGCCAATAGTGCAGGCACCCATGCAAATACAACCTTTCACTCCACTAGGTCACTCACTACATCCAACATATTCTAGGTAAAAAACACCCCAAACTGTCAGGTAGAGCATACGTAGAGATCATCATCATAGCCATGCACTGTCGATCCGATATCTTATCCTGTACCCATAGCCACTCATAATAAATCTTAGAGACATCAACATCCCTCCAATCTACCCCAAAGAATCTCTCCAACATAGCGTCCTTACTCTCATCTGTGGTTGCTCTCACAGGAACACCCTCAATCGATAGTCGGTAAATCCGATACACATCTTCTAATGTCATGGTCATTTCCCCAGTAGGAAAATGAAAGGTGTTCCTATTTGCATCCCACCACTCACACAACGCAGACACGTATGCTCTGTTAGTATGGATGCTCTTACATTCCCACACACCTCAAAAATGTATGTCATCCAACCAAGATAACTCCTCTTCCATCTTCATCAGCTCCTCAAAACCCTCCTTAAATTTCCTCACCCGATGACGGGGCTCAAGCATCTTCACCTGCCCAAAACACAATAAAACACACATCAATAACCCACATAACAATGCAATCAAATAAAACTGCATCAATCACAATTTTCAAATTAAACCTATTTAATTTGACACACACTTCAAAGAAAAACAATGCACAAAACACACGACAAAACACATCAACATAACAGTCACACATTTGGATACCCATTTTGTCATTTCATGGCAAAAGTGCAAACTGACGTGACAAACAACATAATTTGGACTCCCAACAACTCAGTTCAAATTTAACACTACCTATTAATTGGCACAAAAATCAAACATAAGCCAAACAACAACATCTACAAAAACAAATATTATTTTTGGATACCCATTTGCCCACTTAGCGGTAAATGTGTCGACAAAATTCAAAAACAACATACCAATCTACACAGATCTAAAAGTCAACTCTATCATAAATACACCAAAATCGAACACACATCAGAAGACATAATTCAAAAATAATAGTCATATTTTTGGATACCCATTTGCCCACTTAGCGGTGAAAGTTCAAACAGATGTTGAATACAGTCTAAATCGGGCTCCCTACAACTCATTTTTAGTTTAACATCATCTACACCTTGGCACGCAAATCAAAGGTAGGCCAAATGAAGTCATTCACCAAAACAAACAACATTTTTGGACACCCATTTTGCCCTTCTACGGTGAAATTTTCATCGGTTTCCAAAAATTCTACCTCTAACATGGCAAATCTAACAGCCTAGGTTTGATAAATTACACCTCAAAGTGACATATTCAGAAATCATACCAAACAAAAAAAAAAAAATAAAACAGTCGCATAACGGGATACCCATTTCCTACTTTAGCGGATAAAATACAATAACATGTCAATGTCAGTACACCGTTACTTCAAAAACTGACAGTCAAACTTCACATCTACTCTACCCATTACCCGATCAAATTGGTGACAAAACAAGTCCAATTCAAAAACTGATCATATTTTTGGGTACCCATTTGGCTCGTTTACCACTACGTATTCAAATTTTAATTAAAAATTATGAAAATTTTTAAATCGGGATGAAAACCTCCCCCCCTCATTCACATTTCTCAAAAAAATAAAACAAAATCAAAACAAAGCAAAAGAACACTTATCGGTGGGTCCTCGCACCTGCTGCCAGCCGCCCTGCATCCCCTCATCATCGTCACTCTCAAAGTCATCACCCGTGCTCTTCTCGTGCCATCGAATGCCTCCACAAGTCACTTTCCAATGTCGTGCATCATCAAAATGAGCCCATTCCATGCAAATCAGGGCTTAAATATACCTTAATCACCGATTCACCCCTCGAGGGGCGAACTGAAACCCAATTCGCCCCTCGGGTGGTGATTTAGGTCAAAATCACCCCTCGGGTGGCGAACTCAACCAAAACACCCCAAAATGCACCCAAAACCCTAGGAAAGTAGGCACATGTCCCCTAAAACCCTAGGAACCTTCCAAAATTGTCTTTTAACTTCATTTGCAATCATATTCATCATGCATTGGTATTTTATCAATCGTTGCATCATCAAATCACCGCATTCCATTCGCCTCATTGTTGATTCCTCGTTTGAGGGGGTATTCATATCCAAAGTCAGCTTTGCATGCAACCACAACATCAAAAATCCAAAAGTGCGATTAGCACATTTGTCTATGAAATTTTTTGCTGAAGATTATCATACGATTATAATCTCAATCCCAAATAGACATGGGTTACATCATGAGAGTTATGCGTTTCCATGGAGAAATCAATCTAGCATTCATGTACGTCGAGTACATAATGGATGATACATTTGACGTAATCCTAGCACAACATTTGGAAAAGGATTTCATGACCATGCTGATCTGGTCACGATTTAATAATCCAAATGTCAACTAACTCGAGTGGTTTGACACTTGTCGCCATGTTCCCATCAATCAATCAACAACAAAAATTTAGATAGGATTTTGTCCTATTCATACTTTTGGACCACGTTGATCTAGTCGCAAAAGCAAAGCAGTCAAAAGTTGTCATTCTCAAGCAACTAGTATGGCATTGAAAATGTCATACGGACTCAACAAAATCACATCATTGCATCCATAATCATTCATTTTCATTCACCAACATTGTTCTTTATTTCTTTCCTCTTCTCCTTCTTTCCTTCCTCTCTCCTTTCCCCTGGATATTCGATCAATGTTGTATGGTCACGCTTCGAGTGGCTACATACCTTTGATTGGATTCCATTATTCTTCTCTTCTTCTTCCATCCCCTAGATCCCCAGTTAATGTTGTATGGTCACGCTTCGAGCGGCTACATACCTTTGATTGGATTCCATTCCCCTTCTATCCATTTTCCTTCTGCACAAACCCTTCACATTTTTGTATTAAACTATGTTCCACATAGTATAGTACAAAAAGGGGTAAATGTAGACACCCAAAAGTTGCACATTGCTATACCTACATACTTGTAGATCCTTTCGGACACTTGTAGGTTTACATAGGCCATCCTAGGTACCCCTAGGCTATGGTAGACCAACGTAGACTATTGTAGATCCTCCTAGACATGCGTAGATTGTTGTAGTCATGCGTAGTCATATGTAGTCATGCGTAGTCATGCGTAGATTGCCATAGATTGCCATAGCATCGTGTAGACTCCCATATACCACTCCATCGGCTTTCAGGTCCAAAACCCTAATAAGCCTTCCAAATCACATCCAGTGCATTGGGATATCATCCGATAGCCTATTTGCACTCAATTGAGGCCCCCACGGGGTATTAGTTGACCAAAACAATTAACAAGTCAATACCTAAAATCTAATTTAATGTTGACTTCACTTAAGTCACCTTTTTAGGGTAAAATTGATTAAAAGAACCCCTAATCTTGATTAACACTAATTACATCCTCCCACATGTGTGAAATTAGGGTTTGTTAGGATATTTCTTTAATCATGTCCTAAATTGACTTAAAGACCTCCTAATCAGGATTAGTCCTAATCCATCCTCACACATGTGTGAGGATGAGATATTTCTCATAAGGAATGTGATGTTGCCACATTGCATTTCCTAACCTAACCCTAGTCAGAATCAAACCTAGGTTTAGTCTATCTAACTCCCCCTGCACCTTGCCTTTTCCTATAAATAGTGGGTCCTAAACCCCTAATTACTCTCTCTCCCAAAATTCAACAAAGCACAAAAACTCTGCAGAAATGGAAAGTGAACATTGAACAGTCAGTTCTCAGTACACATAGTCAGATTTCAATAGCATATAGAGGCACCCAAGCTGCCTAGGAATCGATCCATCGGAGGGATTTTGCAAAAGATGCCTCACAGCTCAGATCGCCCCTTGCCCCATGAATCCGGCCTCAGTTCACCCCTCGGGTGGCGAATTGGGTCTACAGGCCCCAAATCACCTCAGATTTGGGAGGTAAGCTCTATTTTACCATATTATCACCTTCTGCATATTTTATTTCAGTTTTTATCATGTTTTTACAGTCATTTCATCTTCCTAAACATGGGGCCTGACTAAGGCAAGCCCCCATCACACTAACCCCCTTTTGTAGGTTCTTCACAGGTTATTTAGAAGATCTGAAGAGGAAGAACAACATCAAACAAATAACAACCCGATGGTGGCCCACATACAAAGAAGCCCACCTACATTGAGGGATGATTGAAGAAGACATCAAATTGATTGTAACATTGTTAGGAAAAGAAATGGATAAAGGGCATCATGTCCCTCTTGTAACACGTATCTCTTAATATCAATGGAATTACAATTTCTTTGTTTAATGCATCATTGTGTTTTGTGTTAAATTATCAAATGTCATTTTCTACCCATTTCATCTAGATTACTACAAGGGCCTCCCTATATACCGAACATACCTATATACCTAGCTCCTATCAATATACACATTTGTACATGAGAGAAAGATGATATGTGGGTTTCCAAAAATACGTAGAAGTAACTACTTGGATATGTGGCCAAGATGGTATATGAAGGCTAATAGTATATCTCCTTATGACTTCCACTAGTGTTGGAAATGTCATGTTGAGAAAAAATCGAGCTATGCATATGACTAAAATCTTAGTGGAAAAATATCAATTTAGTCATTCACTTCAAGATTGTAACTATTGCAAATGCATATTCTCTCTCATGTCATTAAGGTAATGGAATTTGTAACTAAAAGAAAGTAAAAATTGTAGCTATACCTATTATTTATCATATCATTTAGGTAGTGAAATTTACAACTGAAGAGAAGTAAAAACTATAGTTGTACATATTATTTCTCATGCCAATTAGGTAGTGGAATTTGTAACTAAAGGGAAGTAAAAAATTGTAGCTATGCATATTCACCAAAAGGATTGTAATGACTTAATAATAAATATATTTTTGGATTAAAAGAACAATATTTGGTTGTGTAAATTACTGTATAAACTTTCTTTGTACTATCTAAAAGATTATATTCCACATTTGGTATCAAAACTTTTACTGGTCTTGGGTTAGAGTGAGGTTAAGTACTTGATATTTCTAACCATTGATCATGGATAACAATAACTTCCTTCCTATTCTATAGTATAGTGGACAAGAATATGACTACTTGAATATTAAGATGAGGATGTTGTTGACTGAAAAATATCTTTGGGATATTGTTGAGGTTGGTTAAATTGATCTATTATCCCACATAATGATAAATAAAAAAGAGGCCAAGAAGAACAATTATTTGGCATTGTACCACATTAAGGTAACTCTAGACAAGAGCTTATTTTTAAGTATTGTAGATGCAAAATCAACCAAGGATGATTGGAAGGCTCTATAAGAGGCTTACCAAGGTAGTGACCAAGTGAAAGTGGTATTGTTGCAAACCTTGAAGAGAGTTTGAGAACTTGAGGATGCAATAATCTAAAAGTTTAAGTGAACATGTTAGAGTAAAATATGGGGTTAATAAAATTGCCACTCTTGGAGAAACAATGGAGAATGAAAAATTTATGAAGAAAGTGCTAAGAGCTCTAACACCAAGATCAAACCATGTTGCCATTATTACTAAAGAGATTAAATATTTGAAAAAAATGGAGTTTGATCATATTGTTGGTTCTCTTATATCACATGAAGAAATACTAAGATATATTTTTGGGGAAGGTGAAGAGAAGGATTTTGCTTCAAAGGTAAGAGTCTTAAAGGGTGATGGTGATATTACAAGCAACCAAGGACAAAAAATATGTTAGAATAAAAATATTTCAAGAGGAAGAGGAGGAAGAATATGAAGAAGAGGTAAACCTATTGCTATAGAAAGAGGAAGACTTAACAAGATAAATGTACAATGCTACCACTACAAAAGTTATGTATATTTTGAAAAAGAATGTAGAGTAAAAGTTGCAAATGAATGAAAACGAATAAGTTATGCAAATGAAAATGAGGAAGTTTCAAGAAACTTGTTCTTATCCTATGATAAGGTTGAATAGACTTCAAGATACTTGGTATATTTATTTTGGTTATTTCAACCACTTGAGGGGCAACAAGAGAATTCCAAGACCAAGATCAAGCTTTGTGATAGCAAAAGTTATAATGAACATAAATACTAAGGAAGGTATAAAATATATTCATGTATTTATTGCACTTATTATCATAAGCATAAGTTTTTGAGTTTTGGAAAGCTTTATGAAATTATTACAGAGTTATTTTTATGATAAGCAATGTATCACATATGACAAGAACCATGGAAACAAAGTTTTCATTGTTGTTTTCATGTCAAGAAATTGAATGCTTCCTTTGAAGTTTGGAGGTAATGGTAGCATATTCTTAAATATTGTTATTGAAGATAAGATCCATTTGTAGCATTTGAGGTACTATCACGTAAACTTTCAAATTTTAAAATTGTTGACTTCTCAAGGGTTGGTTTCTTTTTGTTTTCTCAAAGTTGAAGATCACAAAGAAATTTGTGAGGAATGTGCCAAAGGGAATCAAGTTAAATAAAGCTTTACAAGAGGAAAATAATGGAGGGTCCAACATCCACTCCAATAAGTTCACTTTGATATTTTTGTCCCAATGTAAACCAAATGCTTAGGTAAGTCATCTTATTTTATTACTTTTGTTGATGATTTTTTCAAAAAGTGTTGGGTATATTTTTTAAAGAATAAATATGAGGCTTTAGATGTTTTCAATAGATTTAAAGACTATATCGAAAATACAAGCAAATATAAAAGTGAGTGTTTAAGGAATTATCATGGTGGTGAGTATTTTTCAAGGTGGTATTCATAATTTTGTGATAAGAATGGAATCAAGAGGTAACTTACAACTACCTACAATCGTCAAGAAAATAGGGTGGATGAAAGAAATAACCATATTGTAGCTGAAATAGAATGAAGCATACTTCAAACCAAGGGGTTGAGAAATTTTTATTGGGCTGATGTGGTTGTTATAGCAATTTACACTCTTAATAAAAGTCCCAAAAGTGCTCTTGATAATACGACTCCTTATGAAGTATGGTATGAGAAGAAACTGAAGAACACAAGCTTATACTGAGAGGGGGGTGAAAAGTATAAGACCTCTTTTTAATTTTTCTTTTATACTTCAAAACAATAAAGCAATATACCCAAAGCAATATCAAAACAATGCACAATATCATCCACAAAGTGACACCAATTTTAACGTGGTTCACCCGAATGGTCGGGCTACGTCCACAAAACTTTTCTCTAAAAGTTATCTCAAAGTTCTTTGGGAAACCTTCCCAATTACAATGTTTATGAGCCTCAGCCCAAAGGAGATACCTTCCCCCAATCTGAATTTATGAGCCTCTGCTCAAAGGAGATACCTTCCCCTTTGCTCTGGAAATGATCCCTTAGAAGATCAACTGTCTCTACCTCTTGCCAGCACGTGGAACTCCTTTCCATCGAAGACCTCTTGTCCTCAATGCTTAGCCTAAGAGACCTCTGCCTTCTATGATCACATCCACAGCAGCTCAGCAACCTGTACCAAACACAGTCAGTCGGTCTAGCACAAGTCTTCCTCCATCTGTCAGATCTGTCCAACACTTGAACAGATCAATCCTCTGCACACAAGCCTTCTCAAAGACTTGCCAAATCTGTCCTCAGTTTCTTATCAAAGAACCAATCCATCTCTATCCTTAAGCAGCAGCACTTCGCATTTGTCTTTGCCCTTGTGCTCTCTATGCCCTCTGCTTTCTTTACACAATCACATCCGCACTTGATCGAACTTCAACCTTTGCACCTCTATGTAATCACAACGGCACCGTATTCACACACTCTGCTTCCTTTGTGATATTTCACACTTGGAATGATTCGACAAAATGCACTTTGCACACTATGATCGAATTTCGCACTCTGCTCTCGATGATCGAACTTCTTGCTCTACGCACTATCTGCAAACGTTGCATTTCAACAACTCATTCATCCTTCAACTCTCCAAACATCCCTCCTTTTATAACAAAATTTTCATGATGAAAACTTTAATCTTAGTCGGCTGTTATACCAAAAACAAACCCTAATCTATGTCGGCTGCAAGCCCTAATTTTTGTCGACTAAAATTTAACTTTGTCGGCTTCACTGCCTCTGTAACTCTTCTGTAGCTTCTGTCGTGAAACTACAACATGTCGCGATATCACGACACCTTTGCAACCTTACACTTTCTTTTGGATTTTGTCACGATATCGCAACACTTCAGCCTTTGACGACTTCAACCAAGCTCTTGTCACGATATCGTGACACTTTTGTCTTTGTCAGCATCAATTTTTCTTTTGTCACGATATCGCGAAACTTCTCCCTTTGTCGACCTTCTTTCTGCTTTTGTCGCGAAATCGTGACACTTCTATAGAAGACCTGCATTCAGTTTCTGTCATGAAATCATGACACTTTCGCTTCCTTTCACTCTTCTCTGCTTACACTAGCGAAAAAATGACATGTCACAAAATCGCACACTTTCGCTTTTGAGCTCTTCCTTCTTGAATTTGTCATGAAATCATGATGCTTCTTCTTCCAAGCTCTTTCGTTTTACTTTTGTCACGAAATCATGACTCTTCTCCTGTTGAAGACCTACTTTTTGTTTCTGTCATGAAATTGCGACACTTTCTCCAACCATATGCTGCCATCTCAATCAGTAGTGAAATTGTGACACTTTTTGCATCCGTAAGCTTTCTCTTCAACCTATCACGAAATTGCGATGCTTTCAGCTTTCGTACGTCTTCTTTGCAACCTGTCGCAAAATCGCGATGCTTCTCATTTCAGACTCTTCCCTTTGCTGCATGTCACGAAATCGTGACAGTTCTCACTTCGAGTTCTGTAGCATGTCATGAAATCACGACACTTTATCTTTCTTCCACTTTGTCTTCTGACTTGTCACAAAATTGCAACACTTTTTCTCCTTAGCGATTTTCTTTTCTTCGGGTCGCGAAAACCCGACATGTCACGATATCGCGACACTTTTTCTCTCGGACTCTCTCTCCTGCATTATGTCACGAAATCGCAACACTTTTTCTTTCGGACTCTCTCTCCTGCAACATGTCACGAAATCGCGACACTTTTTCGTCTGTTCAACCTTCCTTGCAATATGTTGCGAAATCATGACATTTCTGACTCCGAACATTCTCTCTCCTCTTTGAGTCGCGAAACTGCGACATGTCGCGATATTGTGACACTTTTCTAACTTGATTTCTTTCGAACCTTTCAAGCCGTAACCTTCATCAAAACAAATTATTTTACATCAAATAAAATTCCTTCAAAAGCTTCTTGACATCAATGACAACTTATACACTTGAGCAAAGGCAATGTACCCAAGGTACTCAAAATTGCCAACAGAAACCCAATGTTAATAATTTTAAAGTTTTTGGTTGTTTAGCCTATGTTCATGTTGTTGATGAGAAAAGGAAAAAGAATAATCTAAAAAGTGAGCCTTGCATTTTGTTGGATATTTTGAAAATAACAAAGCTTATAGGCCTTACAATCCAAAGACTAACAAAGTGGTGATTTCTAGAGATGTGATTTTTAATGAAAGGGGAATAAATGGTCATAAAAATTGCCAAGCTGGTAAGACCATCAATACTAGTAATGGTAGTGTTTGTGGTAAATAACCAACTATTGTGCATACTCCATTTAGTCTACCAAGTTATCCTTTAATTAGTTCTTCAAGCATTCCTAAGGAGAGTTCATCAAGTTCTTTAAGTAAATTGTCACCCATTATTGATATTATGAAGACTAAAAAGGTGAATATAACTCTTCAAGCTCACCCACCAAGTCAAATTTGTGATAGAAATTTTGAAATGAGTCTTACAAGAGGCCAAGCTCAAGAATTTGACCAAGTTGTTTCAAGATCGAAAAGGTTACACATATATGGAGATGATGAAGAAGATCCTAAAGGTGAATCAATTAATTATGCTTTGATGTATCAAGCTGAGTTTGATCCACCTTGTTTTGAATATGCTTGTACTAATGATATGTGGATGTAAGCAATGCAAGAAGAGATTAATTCCATTTAAAATAATGATACTTGGGAGCTTATGAGACTTCCCAATGGTAAGAAATGTGTGGGTCCCAAGTGGGTCTACAAGAATGGCAGTATTGAAAGACATAAGGCTATATTTGTTGCTAAGGATTCATACAAAGGTATGGAATTGATTATGAAGAAACATTTGCACTTGTATCAAGGACAGAAATAATCAAAATGGTCATTGTTATGGCAGCCCAAAAGAGATAGAGTGTGTATCACTTGGATGTAAAAAGTGCATTCTTAAATGGGTACTAAGAAGAAGAAGTGTACGTACAACCACCACAATATTTTGAGGTTAAAGGTAAAGAGGACTTTGTATGTAAATTGAAGGCCTTGTATAGCATCAAGCAAGCACCAAGGACTTGGTATGCCCAGATAGACATATAATTTCAACAAAGTGGCTTTAAAAGGAGCAAGAGTGAGCCTACCCTATACTCCAATAAATAAGGTAATGCTATTCTTCTTTTATTTTTGTATGTAGATGTCTTATTTATATGGATAGCAACTCAAAAATGAAATATGAATTCAAAAATACTATGATGAATGAGTTTGAAATAAAATATTTGGAGTTGATGCATTACTTCCTTAGAATGGAGGTTCATCAATATGAAGATGAAATTTTTCTTTGCTAAACAAAGTATGTCAAAGATATGTTGAAGAAGCTTTGTATGGACAAATGTAATCCAGTTCCCACTTCAATTTCTCATGGAGTAGCATTGTGTAAGGATGATGTAGTTGAGAAATTAAATGTGACTACTTATATGAATATTATAGAAATTTTGATGTTTCTTACTAAAACTAGGCCAAACATTGCTTATGTTAGTTCTCTTATTTCAAGGTACATGAATGAACCATCTCAAATTTATTTGAAGTATTCCAAGAGAATCTTCAGGTATGTGAAAGGTACTCTCGATTTGAGCAATCATTATTATACAACTAAGGAGATGGAATTTATTAATTTTAGTGATTTTAATTGGGGCAACAACTTGGATGACCATAAGTCTACTTCTGGAAATTATTTTTCTCTTGGTTCTAGATTGATTACATGGAGCTCAAAGAATCAAGGATCAATTATTTTTTCCTCCATAAAATCTAAGTATATTGCAGTCATTTTAGGTAGTATACAAGCCTTGTAGTGTAAAAATATATTGGAGGATATTGGTGAGAAGCAATGTTATCCCACAATCATTTTTTGTGATAATATGGGTATTAATTCAATTGGTAAAGAATCCCATTCATCATAGCAGGTATAAATAGTTTAATTTGAATTATCATTTTATCAAGGATATGGTACAAAAGAAAAGAATAGAGTTGAAGTAATGTAGCACTCAAGAGTAGCATGTTGGTGTGTTCATAAAAGGAGTTACCATAGCTTAGTTCTTAAAACATAGAGAGTCTTGTGAGACCTATCAACACTACAAAGAAGAATATTGGAAATGTGGTGCTGAGTAAAAACTAAGCTATGCATATTAATTAATGTTGATGATAAGGATTGAGATGCTAAGAATTTGAAGCTAAAATTCTAGACTCCAGATTGTATTTCATTGATAAAACATGTACATTTATAGGTATTAGATGCCCTTAAAAATACCATGGTATTGGAAATACCATTTGCATACAATATTTAATATACGTACAATAGTTAATGTCATGTTTATCTAGAAATATTTATTGATCCCTATCATTCCTCCCCACTGAGAAAGCATTGGTCCCCAATGCGTACAAGTGTGGAAGAGAAAGAGGGAAATGTAAAGGAGTGTCGAGTACAACCCAAAATGCAATCCTGTTACAAAATAGAGAAGAAGACCAAATGAAGAAGTGGATAAGGTATTCAAAAAACCAAAAATAGACACTAGCACTGCATCGGTCACTGAAAAAATGCTCTCCAATGATTGTAAACAATGCTATACTGACAGACAGTTGGATGGGTCCCTTGATTCGACAGAAGAAAGTAGCATTGGTTGCACATGAATATACTAGAGAAATTTCCTCGAAATATGTGTGCAAAAAGGTGTCATATGGAAATTGTTGTTGCTTTATTTTTTTAATTAAATTAAATTAAATTAAAAATAATTTAATTTAATTTATTATTTTTATTAAATTTTTGGTTTTATGGGTGGAAGGGCGCATTTTAAATAAAGGTGGTGTGCAATTTAATGATTGATGTATGGGATGCAGTCAAAAGGTGGGGAAGGATACGTGGTCCATGATGAAAGAAGAGAATGATTACATAGCTAACGTCTGGGTGGACAGACCAATAGAAAATGAAGGATGTGGGTAGCTCGAAGGGTCAATGAACCATAGCAAGGATAACAGTCATTGGATATGGTGAAATGGTGACGTAAGACGCATGTGGACAACAAGGAGGACTAATTGAGGTAGGCACACATGGAATGTTGGGATTACTAAAATCGAGGACACAGATGAGGTTAGGGGTAAGTGAGTGGTAGACTCAAAAAGGGGTGATTATTGACATGTCTAATGACATATTTGATGGTGGAAGTGACAGGGCATGGATGTGGTTATCGTTGACTAGAACACATGGCATGTAGATCGAAATAACTCATATGATACATAGATCGAAAAAATTGATGTAGTAATGGGTAGGGCAGAAAGCATAGGATGCATGGAAGGTAGAAACACATGGGATGTCCAATGGGTAAGGCAACATGGGAGATGACAGTCGATAGCGATGGATAAGACGCATGAGGGAAACACGTGGTAGAATATAGGATGCAGACACATCAACGGGGTCTAGCGTAGAAAGTGGACAGGACTGATGGGTAGCAGGTGGGATGATGGGGAGTTGCTGAACCTATTTAGGATAGCCAACAAAGGTTGGCTATAAAACCTTATGCGCCTCATCATATTTAAATACCAATATGGCAAACACACCTTGCATGTGGGATAATCCCACAAAGTTGTTTTGAAAACAAATCACATGACCCACCAAATACCTATCGAAATGGTATGAAATCCACCAAAAAAAGTTGCGATTAGTTGGAAACAAAGTTGTGTCACCGAAAACTAGTAAACATGCCAAAAAAATAGAAAAAATTTCCAAAAAATCATGAATGTTGTCGAAAACATCAATCGAGCATTGAAAAATGTTGATGGATTATCGGAAGGTGGGAAAGAACACCAAAAGACAATAAAGGTGTTGAAAGTCGATTTATATCACCGAGAAGAGAGAAGAGAGTCGGACACTAGAAATTTGAAGTAGGCAGTTGGGAAGGGCTAAATATGGTGAGAAAATGTACGTGCAATGGACATCGATGGGCGTGGATGCCAAAAGTGAGGTAATATGGCATTGATTGAAAGCATTGGGTGAGTAAAGCCATCTTTGGGGGTGTCCAGGGAGAGGGCCTATTCCATGGCCATAAAGTATTAGGAGGTCACCATAAATACATTATCATCGTAGGAAATGCATAGGATGTAGACAAACATCGAGAACACCAGAAGGAGTTGGGTCAACACCAAAATGGCTAGATCAGAGCTGAAAAGAAAAAATGGTCATCGATTTTGTTTGGATCCAATAATAAAATATGGTGCATTGTGTGAAATATGCATTTTTAGGTTGGATTTGGCATGGGTCAATAGATCAGGGTTGAAGTTGGCACGGGTCTATAGACAAAGGCCATGGAGAAGGGTGTTCAACATGAGCAAGTACACAGGCCCAAAAGAGAAAACCAAATGATGCATCCATGAACATGCCTATGTTGTGAGCAAAGGGTAGTGGGTGGACGAAGTGGCTTGGAGCTATGAAAGTGGAAACCGCATGGGTGTAGCTACGATAGAGAAAATGGTTGGGGCAACTACGGATGAAAACACCAAAAGAAGATTGGTGTCATTGGAGCTGCGAAAGGTGCAATTAATGATTAGAGGAAAAATTTGAGGAAATGACAAATGATCGATAGGAGACAAGTGGGCAAGGTAGAATTGATTGGGTGAATGGTGATGATGGTGCTAAAAATTGGCTTGGTGGCAAGCAATATCACGAAAGAGCAATCATTGAGAAGGTGCTTGTGCAGATCATGACCCCAAGAAAAATGACAACCACTTCGGGAGCAAAGTGTAGCTAGCCAACCGCAAGGTGGGAACATCCAAAAGCATCAGAGGTGGATGTGAAGCATAGTTTGTAAAGTGGCAAAAAATATGGGAAGTGATCAAAAATAAATTGAAAACAAGAGTCACACCAGTAGTGTTTTCTTCAACGGTATGAGCTGCAAAGGTAGCAATAGTGACTACATTTGGGATGTCTTTTTCTAAATTGGCAAGAGCTTCAAATGTGTAAAGGTGGGACTATAAAAAGTTTTTTTTTGGAGTGGAAACATCAGATCCAAAAAAATAATCACCTTGGGCACCAAAAAAAGAAGGTATAGGACCTTCTTCATCAAAGAGATGCTAAAATTTTGTGTCATGTTCATCTTCGGTGATATCAACAACAGAAAAAACTTCAACATCATGAGCAACATCGACTAGTAATCTCGCACATAGATCCTAGTTCGAATATAGGTTTTGCTACAAGATCTAGAATAGGTTCTTCATCAATAGGAAGAATGTCATTAGTAGTGGCCATTTCAGCTCAGATCTGCTAAAATTTAGTGAGCATAGTAGCTTGGATCTACTGAAAGTTAACGAGCATAGTAGCTTGGATATGCTAATTTTTTGTGGAGAGATCTCTACGTTGTTCAGAGACCTCATCAAGTGAAAGCTTCAAATTTACCATGGTTTCGAATGCAAAATAAGTGCTAAGACAAGAGAAAAATCCATAGGAGGATCAACTTCTTCGGTACCAAATTGATAAGGATTGATATGCTAAGAATTTGAAGCTAAAATTCTAGATTATAGATTGTATTTCATTGAAAAAACATATACATTTATAGGCATTATATGCCCTTACAAATACCATGGTATTGGAAATACCATTGGCGTACAATATTTAATATGTGTACAATATTTAATGTCATGTTTATCTAGAAATATTTATTGATCCCTATCAGCTAAGCAAAAGCCCAGTGAATAAATATCAATTTAACCATTCACTTCAAGATTGTAACTATAGGTGTATATATTTTCTATCATGTTAGTTTAATTTTTTACTGAAGGGAAGAGTTGAGTGATACATTTTCCCAGTTTCAAACATACACCAAGCAGGACAAGGTGTCCTCTCTTGAAAGGAAATATGGATTTCCCAAAGGTTCGGGTAAGGTTGGTCTAACATATTATTCAGTAATTCAAAAGGAAAGTAAAGAAAATATCTAGAATATTTAGGGCCACATGTGATTGTTACAAGGGTGAGTGATTAATTCATGGTATTAGAGCTCAAAGAAACAAATCTTCTGATTCAATTGTTCATATAATCATCAAAATATAAGCATTAATATCAAAGATTGCTTCCAAGAAACTTAAAGAAAGTAAGATTTTGGGATTACTACCTTACATTGTCATTGATATATCATTCATTGCATCATATAATAAAAATTATAGCATGTAGCAATATCTATTCTGAAAATTATAAAATATAACAAATGAAAATGAGTTTCAGAGGATGGAATTCAACTATTCTACTCCTATTCTAAGCAGATTTCAAAGAAAATTCAAAATTAAAGGGTTAGAGAAAGAAATAAAACAAGCAAGTGTTTGGTGTAAGAAAATTTTCAAATATCTTGATGCAAAAACTAATTTTAAATTAAAACCAATATTTCAAGTGGGTCCCCAAATTGGGGTAAGTTGTGCAATAGCAAAAATAGGAAGTAAAAACTATAGTTGCACATATTCTCTGTCATGTCAGTTTTGTAGTAGAATTTGTAACTAAAGGGAAGAAAAAACTATAGTTGTGCATATTCTCTATCATCTCAGTTAGGTAGTGGAATTTGTAATTGAAGGTAAGTAAAAAATTATAGCTGTGCATATTCAAAAAAATTATTGTATTAGCTACAATATAAGTGTGTGTTTGGCTTAAGTTTATTTGTGGCTGTGTAAATTGTTGTGTAAAATTTCTTTGTATTGTGTAAAAAAGAATATTTTACAACTAGCCCACTACAATATACTCCTTACTAGTCTTAAATACGCATGAGATCCTATATGGGTGTTTGGTGGCCTAAGCTCATTATATACCCAATATAGCCTAGTAGCTCATACAACTAGTCAAAAGATCGTAAATACCCTTAGTAGGACTAGCAATTGGTTAAGATATTTTTCAATAAGTTTACACATGTTTTATGAGGGGTCATGGTCCTCTCATACTGAGTGGTATTTGAACCTTGGACCACTCAAAGAGAGGCTAAATCCCTTACCACTACAGTAAGATCACAGCTAATTGGTTAAGTTATTACTATCTAGATTTAATGTGATTTAATCTAAACAAACAAGATTAGATAATCTTGATTAAAGTTTAGATAAATTTTAGTTTTATTAAGACTTAGCTTGGGAAAAGAGTAACCTTCTGAACCATGATGGTGTTCACGTCAGATTCACCAAAAATATAATTAGGGGAAAGAGATGAAAGGGGCATCATGAAGGGCCACCTCATGACATTCTTTGCTCTCTTCCTTCTTTTGCTTCAAGAATAGGGGAAATTATGAGCTTAAATTATAGTTTGTTGGTTTATTAAAGAACACCTATTTTTCTCCTAAGAATTTTGTCCAAGATTAACCCTAACCTAGCCTTAATGCACATACAAAATGCAACAATCAAGGCCTATAACTAAAAAACTCTTTTGATTTTGATGATGAAGTAACTATTTTCTATGAGGAAAGGGCACAAGAAGATGCAGCAAACAAATCCTAAAATTCAACTATATGTGATTTTTATTAAATGCTAAAGCTTAATGATTAAGATGGCCCCCTATATTATTAAGACTAAATAGTTTTTTTTTTGTTAATTTTATCAATAAATAGAAAATAAAATCTGGTTTACATAGACAACAAACATAATCCAAACTCTAAATTCTTAAATGATAGAGTTATGGCGTAAAAAAAACTATTTCTACCACTATGGAAAAAGCGTCGACTGATCATAAAAGTATTGTTGATGCTATAACCTACTTATGACACTATCACTTTACCTGTAAAACAAATAGAAAAATGATATAGTCAGTGGTAGATGGGCTTGTTTAAGCTAGCCAAGGATGGTTTAATCCCTTGAACAACAATCAAGATCCTATTTAGATAAGTAAAAAATGATAAAAATTATAGAATGCAAGAGATAAATGCCAAGTGGTAAAAGTTTCATTGAGTTACAATAGCATCGTTGACACTTTAACTTAGTAATGACCATTTTGCTTTGTGTAAAACTAGAGAGTGATAGTGCCATCGACCTACAATCTGGTGGCACTTTCACTTTTGAGAGCAGAATAACTATATTGAATGCAATAAATGACAAGCTTAAGTTACCTATGATGAAGGGCTTTGAGTTGGAACTATAGAGGGCTTGTCTAATAGTATAAAACATAGATAAAAATCTACACCTTACAATTTAATTCCTAAATGCAAGATTGGCTATAAGCTAATGCAAGATACACAACTAGTTATAAATATAATGAGATAGAATCCTAAAACTACAATGACAAAGAAGATCCAATAATCAAAATAAGGGAAGACAACACAACCCAAGATACAAGGTTGTTTTCCCCTTGTGGGAAGTTTGTTGAAGACTTGCTAGCTTGCTTTTTGATGGTATTTGAATGCTTGAGCTTTAAGGCTTGATGATTGATACTTGATAATTGTTTGAAATCTTATAGACTTTATTGGTTAGAGAGAGCTTTGAGACTTGATGTTTAGATGCTTGCAAGAATGCTTGGAGAGAACTTGCACGGAACAAGAGCTTGAATAATTGTAAGGATGGTCCTCACAAGATTGTGGTAAGATTTAGGTATAATATTGTCATGCAAAATACTAAAATACCAACAATTATAGAGATATTTTGATAGATTTTTGCTACTCCAAAGCTCTCCATAAAATGGTCATCCTAAGTGCTAGATTTATAGGCAACCATGGATCCTTGGTGGAATAAATACATTGAATATGATGAGATTGAATATGATAAGGATTTAAAAAGACGATTAAGAGAAAATTAATGAATTATCATGAGAGTAAACAAATCTTGGATTTGGGATCTGGTATAGGGGTTGCCAATCAAATTTTTGGATTTGGTTTATTAATGGTTGGGGGCTTAAAAGGGATAGAAAGTCAAAAATATTAATTTTGGTACATGATAGTCGAAAGTGTCAAGAGGCATTAGGAATGGTGGTGTTATTGTGCTTGTGCTTTTGTCTCATGATCATTGGAGCTCAAAAATGGGCAAGAAAAAGTCAAATTTGAAAAGTTTTACAAAATCATGCTAGGTCATGGTAGTATCATTGACACTATCGCTCATGACCCAATGCTATCACTTTAGGAGAAAAAAATATTCTAACTCTGGGATCTAGATTCCTTTATTTAGTGGTTCTTCCATATCCTTTCTCAAATTTTCAATTTTCATTCCAAGAGCATCATAAGAAGCTTGCATCATTAGGGTTTCCCTTCCATGCAGGATATGTCCTTCAACTATGTGATTAGCATATTTTTATCTGATCTACCAAACTATTTTATTTGTTTTATTGGATGGGGAGTTCTTTAGTGTACTTTATTTTTTTTGTCAAATCCTCTTTCACCTTTCTAATTTTCCTTGAAGAGCAAGGTATCATTGTTATTGAGATACATATAGTGTGTCTTAACATAAAGGGATTTGATTTGAGAAATATCAAGTGCACCTTAGAACATTTAGTCCCAAAGAGACTCAACTTGACCCACCACTAAGTTCTTTATTTTTATATTTTGAACTAAAATTTCCTTGATGAATAATAGCTCTCCTCTTCCTTTCATTGGATAGAATTAGTGGATCATGGGTGTAGAATATGTTGAAGCTTATTTATCGGTGTTGCCTTGATCAATCTGCTTTCTTGTTGCTTGCATAGTGCCTAAAACTTACTCTCTATCCTTTCAAAGGATCATAGTAGATTTTTTGTTACACCAAAACCTTGAGGTGGTAGTATTTGATACAATATTTATATTTAAACACCTCATAGGGTGGTTAATCCCAAGTCCCAAGGTGGTAGTCAGTCCACTAAGTCAAATCCTTGAGGTATGATGATTAGTCCAACACCCCCTCTCTGATGTGACTTGAGGGATTTGATCCTAGGATGAGGCTCTGTCGTTACACCAAAACCTTGAGGCGTTAGTGTCTGATACAATCTCTATATTTGAATACCTTAAAAGGCAGTTATTCCCATGCCTAGGGTGGTGGTTAGTTTGCTAAGTCAAATACCTGAGGTGTGACAGTTAGTCCAACAATCCATTTTAAGAAAACCAAAAATAGACACTAGCACTGCATTGGTCACTGAAAAAATGCTCTCCAACGACTGCAAACATTGCTATACCAATGTACAACTGGATGGGTACCTTGATTCATCAAAAGAAAGCAATATTGGTTGCACAAGAATATACTAGAGAAATTTCCTCAAAAGATGTGTACAAAAAGGTGCCAAATGGAAATTGCGGTTGCATTAATTTTTTTTATTAAATAAAATAAAAATAAAAATAATTTAATTTAATTTATTATTTGTTTTTATTAAATTTTTGGTTTTATGGATGGATGCGTGCATTTAAAGAAAGGTGGTGTGTGATTTAATGATTGATGCATAGGATGTGGTCAAAATGTGGGGAACGACATGTGGTCTAGGGCAAAAGGAGGGAACAATTACATAGCTGACATCAGGGTGGACCCAACAGACAACGAAGGACCTGGGCAACTTGAAGGGTCAAAGGACCATAGCGAGGATGACAATCACTAGATATGATGAAATGGTGACATAAGACGCATGTGGACAGCAAGGAATGACTAAGGTAGGCACACATGGAATGCAGGGACGATTGATAGTGAGGACACAGATGAGATCATGGGTACATGAGTGGTAGACTCAGAAAGGGGCGATGATTGACATGCCGGGCAATAGATGTTATGGTGATAGTAACAGGGTATGGATGTGATTATCGATGACTCGAACATGTGGCATGCAGATCAAAATAACTCATGTGGTACACAAATGGGAACAAATGACATGACAATGGGTAGGGCATAACGCATAGGATGTACGAAAGGTAGCAACACATGGAATGTCCAATGGGAAAGGTAGCATGCTTGGTTTATGGGAAACAATAGTTGACAATGGCGAATAGGATGCATGAGGGAAATACGTGGTTAAATATAGGATGCAGACACATCAACAGGGTCTGGCATGAAAAGTAGACAAGGCTGACGGGTAGCGAGCAGGATGATGGGGAGTTTGCAGAACTATTTAGGATAGCCAACGAAAGCTGGTTATCAAACTTTATGTGCTTCATCGTATTTAAATACCAATATTGCAAACACACCTTGCATGTGGGATAATTCCACAAAGTGCTTTTGAAAACAAATCACATGACCCACTGAAAACCCATCAAAATGGCATAAAATCCACCAAAAAAAGTTATGATTGATTGGAAACAAAGCTGTGTCATCGAAAATTGGTAAACATGCCAAAAAAATGGAAAATATTAGTAAAAAATTATGAATGTCATCGAAAACATAGATCGAGTGCCGAAAAATATCGATGGATTATTGGAAGGCATGAAAGAACACTAAAAGACAAGAAAGGTGTCAAAAATTGATTTACATCACCGAGAAGAGAGAAGAGAGCCGAATGCTAGAAAGTTGAAGTGGGCAGCCGAGAAGGGCCGAAGATGGTGAGAAAATGTGCGTGCAGTGGATTTCGATGGGTGTCGATGCTGGAAGTGAGGTGACATGGCACTGATCGAAAGCATTGGGCGAGTAGAGCCATCTTTGAAGGTCTCCAGGGAGAGGGCCTACACTGATGAGGCTAGAAATTACCTCATTCATGACATGTTTTAGGTTTACACAAACTACCATAAAAATCTTATGTGATGATATTTTGTGCTAATTAGGTGATTTAAATGCATTATATATTGATGTTTGCATGATTAAAATGTATAGGAACATAGTAATCTATTTTGATTGTTTTTCCTGCATTGTTGCACTGTTTTTGTGTGATTATTTAGTGAATAAAATGCATAATTCAAATAGTAGTATGATGTATGCTGATGTTTTTAACTTTATAATGTTGTTTAAATAATTTTCCCACCTTTTAAAAGGTTTTAAATGAGATATGACACCAGATTTCCAAGACTGTGCATAAAACTGGAAATTACAGGAAATAGCTCTTACAAAATCCAGCTAACTGTCACTTTAAGGTATAGCTTGGAATTTATCATCAAAAATGCACAAAAATGATTGGAGAAGATTAAGGATGGATAGGGGAGATGTCCTATCCACTTGAACGAGCTTCATCACCCATTTTAATTGCAACTGAGTGTAAAATTTATTTCTGCTACCAGATATTCCGAAGATCTTCAGAATGACAGGGCAGATCATCTGTTTTAGCCCAACTACATAAAATTGCACCCAATTCATCTGGTAAAAGGTGTATTTAGATGAGTACAAATGTAATAGACTATTTCCAACCTATACCAACTCATCCTCATAATTATGAATGCACCAAGGAGCCAATCGACGCATATTGCAATAATTCTTGTCCTGATTTAGACTAAGCTAGTTGCAGTATTTGTAACAAATCACTAATAAAAAAAAAGGTAGTTGATATTGTGAATAAGCCATATGTAATAGGATAGTATAAATAACATAGCTCCCTCATTGGTTGAGCTAGTAGCAAATAAGTAGAAGCAAATAAGAAATTGTAATAGATTGATAGTAATCTGCGGCCAATGGCAGAGTATTATCTGGTAGCATTGTAACATGTTTTGATAATAAATAAAGTGCAGCATTTTTATCATATTTTTCTTATGAGTGAGTGCGAGTTTTAAGTATCCAAGAAGTACTTCTCATCTTCTTCTGGATTAAAAAGTAAGGGCCACTTTCAGGCCTGGAAGGACTAATTAATGACAGGTTTTCTGATATTCTTATTGCAGTACTTTTACCAGAATGCTTGTCAATTATTTCTTATTGTTGTAGAATAGACTAACCTTTATTTTTGAGTTAATTTAATATTTTTATACTTTCAAAGTATGATTTGAGTATAATGTGTTTGGTCAGATGACAAATAGCATAGATTTGTAGTTTCCCTGTTTTTCCTATTTTTGTAATTTTTACAAGTGTTTAGCAACTTTATTTTGTTGTTAGTCCCTACAGTAGAAATTTGATAACCTTCTATAGCAAGACACTAACATTTATTTTAGCATGAATGTTTCATTTCAAGCACCCTTTCAATTCAGTTGTTTCAATTCTGCAAGAGTAATCTAGGTTTCAATTTCGCAACATTTCAATTTGTTATTTCCTTTCTTGCAATTGTAGTTAGATTTCAAAAAAAAAAAATTTAAGCGAAAATTTTTTTGCGGGGCCACCTTGGTCTGAGAGACCACGAACAAGGGGTTCTACACCGTCAAAGTCACCCGAGAGTCGCACCCGACCCTGCCCACACCAACATTATCAATTGGATTTTGGATACCCAATACAACTTTTTGGTAGGGTGGATATTTGAACCTGGGACCTCTCTTGGAGGATTTACCTCTCCTCTCCAACTCACCTACAACACCTGGGTAAAAAATCTAATTTATAGTGGAAAACACCCCTTTCGAGGTTCCACTTTCAATAGTTTCGACATAGGAGGAATGGAGCCTTGTCGGCCTCTACTAGCACATAGGACATTCCTAACTATACCATATATCTGTAGGATGGAGACAAGGGGAATGGAACCTGGGTCGGCCTCTACCAGCATCCAGGGCATTTACCACTGCACCACAACAAGCAGATTAGATTTCAATTTCAGGTCTTAGAAGAAGTTTTCAATTCCTATAGTTAAGTAGCTTCAATTCATGCATGTTAGGATTAGAAGTAACCTCAAAAAACCCCCACAAACATCTATTTCACAAATAAATCATGTTATCTAGATGAACTGATCTTCAACCTGCTTGAACCTTCTTTCGTATATAGCCTTGGACACCGCCCTAGATTGACAAAACATAAAATTAAATGATGAATTGATGACACTCATAATTTTTGGCACCGTTGTTGGGGATTAGGTGTTGTTAGAAGAGGAAAGAAATCCAATAATTGTTAGTGTGCTAAGTTGTGAACTTCAGAGTAAAATCTAAATGTAATAACTGGCATAAGTAACAGTTGTTGATAAATTGCATTTCAATCCATTTAGAAAATGAACATGAATGAATAGGTTAAGGGACAAAAAAGGAATATTTATCAAAACAAGCCATTTTCCTACCATAGGAAGGTGATATTCATGTTCAAAAGGTGAATTGCCCATGTTTGAAATTCCTAATAGACTTAAACAAGAACCATCATCTTCATCATCAGGAAGTGTAGGATCTCCTGAACAATCTAGATATATCTACACCAAGGTTTGGAATAAAATTATGGTAGATTTACCATAAAACCTATATGGGTATAGTAATGTCCACAATCGATCAGATAATCCTCACCCTTCTAGGACTTTCAAATACCCCATTCGATTAAATCCTACATATAATTCTCCTATGAAAAAAATCTCACCTTCAGTACTTCCAACCTTCTGGTGGGTTGTATCTGAATATCCTAATCAATTCTTATTTGAATTCAAGGTTGTGTATCAGAATTATGGCTATGTGAACGACAACTAAAAGCTTAAAATATTCTCTTATACATTTAAATATGCAGCTCTACATTGGTTTATGAGTCTAGAACCAAAATCTATTCGAACTTGGAAATAAATGGAGAGCGTATTCTTGGATAAATACTAAGAATATTACAGGGTAAGAAACAAAAATATGAATTGTTTCGAATTAAACAAGAAGAGGATGAGACCTAAGAGGATTATATTGATAGGTTTATCTTTATCCAAAAAATATGTGGACCTGTAGAGTCAAAATGTGTAAGGCTATATTTTTGAGAGGATTACAAGATGATTCCAGGAGGTATTGAACTTAATGGATAAAGGGAATGTAAATACCCTTGATATTGATGAAGTTTTGAACTTATGCAGAAATTACTCCTACACTAGGAAAAGAAGATGGAAGTGGAGTACTAATGGCAATGATGTAAAATATCTAATGGAAGACTTGTCCATTTAAATACAAATTTAGGGTAAATGCATGCAAAATCAAATTCTATGGAACCCCTAGCTATTTACTACCCAAGATGCAGAAATAGCATGCTTTGCAAGATTGTCCCTTGAAAAAAATTCAATTTTAGCTATATGTAGTGTCTGTTCAAAGGAACAGCTTACTGAAAAATGTCATCTGTTGCTTCAACTCAAAAATATTTTTGAAACACAATATGGAGAAGTCAATTTTATTTGGCAGAAACAAAGGAAATTTTTTTCACAATATCAACATGCCCATTGTCTTACCATAAATTGGGGATAAAATCCATGGAATATGCCATGGGGTTATTTAGAACCACCCCAAAAATATTGGAGTCACCCTACTTGGACATCTCCTCAAGATTGGTCGTAATATAGATGGAGTAATCCATCATGGAATCAAGTTAATACACCTTGGATGTAAAACTAGTCCTATGGACAAAGCTAGGGACAATAATATCCACCATATCAAGGGCAATGAAGATACCAAGATCAAAATTAAAAATTTTTGCCTACTCCTAATTAAAATTTTCAAGTAAAATCCCACCACCAACAACAAACACAACCACAACAGGTGAAACAACCTCCACTTCCAGCCCAACCTATGGTAAACCCAAATAATACAAGATAGGCAACCCCTGTCTATGTAGCTGAAGTTGAAGAGAATGTTGCAGTTCATGTTCTTGACTACAATAATATCCAATTACGCTTAGGAAAAACATTGCTTGAACCTGTTCCACCCATCATTGAAGAAATTGGTGGAACATAGGAACTTTCTAATCTAGAACAATTGAAATCAACCCTAGAAAAAGAAGAAGAGAAACCAAAAAATTGCATATAGATAATGTACCTTCCTTAGGGGCAGTACCATACCCTGAGATACTCAAAAATGTTGTAAATACCCCTAAACCAAAATTAGTCAAAGAGCTTAAAATATTGACCATATAACTTCCTTTGTTGCAAGCAATAAAGGATGTATCCTTGACCAACAAAATAATTCAGGATTTATGTTATAAAGAAACCAGGCAGAAAGAATAAGTCTTTTCCTAAGACTGTGCAAGTAGAAGGAAAGTTGGCTAACCTACTATCTGGGAAACTTGTCCCACCAAAGTATAGTGACCCAAGGAGTTCAGTTGTCACCGTCACTATTGGGTCAATGCAAATCTCTAACGTATTGATTGATCTTGTGATGTAATTAATATTTTTTTTGGTAATATTCAGAGATGGGAGTTTTGACCAGGAATTCCCCAACTTGTTACAACTCTACCAAGGAGACACACACCTACCCCCTCACACACTCACCCATGCCACGGTTTGAACCTTGGACCTCCCAAAGAAGAGCCAAAGCCCAAATTGTTGCAATGCACCCCCAGATGTTGCTGCAATTAATGTTATGACAAAAGATACAATGCAAAAATTGCAGCTCAATAATATGAATCCTACATCTACAGTTTTAGATATGGTTGATAGGTTAGTTACAAAACTAGAAGGAATAATATAAGATATCCCTAAAGAAGTCTCTTCTTTGAAATACTCTATATATTTTCTAGTATTGCAAACTAGAAATTTAGCCAATGGCTATCCCATCATTTTGGTAAGACCTTGGATTGCAATTGTAGTTGCCTTCATATATTGTAGATTAGGAGAAATTATAATCTCAAATGGAATTGATCTCAAGAAGATTTCTCTTTACCCTCCTACCAAGCCTTCAACCAAATTTTTAGGATAGTTATGGTTTCATGAATTTGATGAGGAGCACAAAGAGACTATTTCCAGAATAGCTACCTTAGTAGTGAAGGAACACAGAGTAGATTGAATTACAGGAAAGAGATATTTTTGAAGATGAAACCATTCTAAAGTGCTTTGTAGGAGCAATGACTTGAAGATGAACTAGTTGTTGTTCATCGACTATTATGGAATGATGAGAGCCAAAATTCTAAAAATTTGTCATCCATTCCATTGTAGGAAAGTTCTTTTACATTTCCACATGGATGCCATCATCATATTCTCTCTTCTTTTCACTGTCCCATGCAAGATCTAATTCCTTCATGAATTAATATTGAAAATGAGACAAGAGTATTTCACTCTCTTCAGCCACACCACTGTCCATTAAACTCTTTAGAAAGCAAGTATGAAGGAGTAAATTTTGTCCTCCCAAGAATAAAATAGATTGAAATTCAGCCAAGGAAATTTTTGAATATTAATAACTGGTTGACTATTGAAGAAGAAGCAAAACTATTTTTTGTTTTGCAGAAACATGTCCATGCCTTTGCTTGGGAGTACAAGGATATGTCAAGAATTTATCCTGATGTATGCACTCACATAATATATACTGAAGATGTTAAACCTATGAGACAACCCTAAAGAAGATTGAATCCTACCTTAAGAGACATTGTCAAAGAGGAAATTGAAAAACTCTTAGAGGTTGGGTTCATTTATCCAATTTATGATAGTCGATGGGTTTCATTATTGGTTATTGTGCCAAATAAAAATTGTAAATTGAGAGTGTGTATATTACAAGAAATTAATCAAAGTCACACACAACGACCACTTTCCATTACCATTTATAGACCAAGTGTTAGATACTCTCATTGAAAGAAATATTTCTATTTTTTTATGGTTTTAGCAGGTACAACCAGATTTGGGTTGCACTTGAAGACCAAGAGAAAACTAATTTTACATGCCCTTGGGGAACATTTGCTTACATGGTTTTACCCTTTGGTTTATGTAATGCTCCAACAACTTTTCAATGAGCTATTTTGGCAATTTTTTATTTAACCAATGAAAGTGTAGAAATATACATGGATGATTTTACAGTTTATAGAGAAACCTTTTATTATACACTAGAACATCTTTATAAGGTCTTAACACGCTATGAAACATACCATTTATCCTTAAATCCTGAAAAAAAGCTTTATGATGATGAAGGAAGGGATTGTTCTTGGTCATCACATCTCTTCTCATGGGATCAAGGTTGACCCCAAGAAGGTTGAGATTATAAAGAACCTTCCCCCTCCAAAGACTCAAACAGATGTTAGGATTTTCTTGGGACATATTGGTTTTTATTGCAGGTTTATTTCAAATTTTGGTACAATAGCCAATCCAATGTTTACACTATTGACTAAGGATTCTGAATTTACCTGGACTACAAAGTTCCAAGATTATTTTGAGGCTTTGAAGGAAAAACTAACAACCCCACCTATGTTAAGAGGTCCTAATTGGAAGCTGTCATTTCATATCCAAATTTATGCTTCCAATACTATAATTGGAGCAGCATTAGGGTAGATTGAAAATGGAGAGCACTATGCCATCTATTACATTAGCAAAAATCTGACAAGAGCATAAAATAACTACACCACTACTGAGAAGGAATTATTGGTAGTAGTGTATGTTATTGATAAATTCAGACACTATATCATAGGGTATCAAGTATTCATTCATACAAACCATGCAACCATTATATAATTGATGAATAAACCCATGGTTAGTGCAAGGATTATTCGTTGGTTACTATTGTTGCAGGAATTTAACATCACCATATTCAATAAACCAGGGAAGGTTAATGTAGTTGTAGATTTTTTGTCAAGGCTACAAAAAATAGGGGAATAGGAGTTAGTTAAGGATGATTTTATTGATGAATAACTATTTGCTATATCTATTCAATCACCATGGTTTGCATATATAGCTAATTATTTGGTTACAGGGAAAGTTCCTCCTCACTTCACTCCTAAACAAAAGAAACAACTAATAAAGTAGAACTCATATTTCAAATGGATTAAGGGTCTACTCTTTAAATGCAGTCCTGGCCATGTTTTTTTAGAACACAAGCTTATACTGAGAGGGGGGTGAACAGTATAAGACCACTTTTTACTTTTCTTTTCAATTCAATATTATGCAGTGTATAGACAACAATATCAATAGAAGTAATCAAGCAATGCACAAAACACCATACACAATAGAGACACCATAGTTTACGTGGTTCACCCAATGTGGGCTACTCCACGGAGAAAATATTTTACTAAAACTTTCTCAATCAATCTCTTTGGGAATCCTTCCCAATTACAATGTTTATGGATCTCTGTCCAAAGGAGATGTTGATCCCCTAATCTCAAGTTCGTGGATCTCTTCCACAGGAGAACTCTTTCCCCTTCTGCTCTGGCTAGTGATCTTCTAGAAGACTCTGTCTCTCTAGTGCACTGACTGGTGGATCTCTCTCCACTTGAAGACTCCTCACTCAGATCTATCTTCAATTATGCTGGCTGTTGGATCTCTATCCACTGAGACTCTATCCTCTGTACTCTATCACCTCCAAAGCTCTATCAATAGGCTCACTCAGAACCTGCTCAATAGGCTCACTCAGAACCTTCACTCAACAAAACAAGATCACACAGAACTTGTCCAAATCTGCTCAACAAGCTCACACAGAACTTGTCCAAATCTGCTCAACAAGCTCACACAGAACTTGTCCAAATCTGCTCAACAAGCTCACACAGAACTTGTCCAAATCTGCTCAAGCAAGCTCACCAAGAACTTGCCCAAATATGCACTAGCAAGCTCACCAAGAACTTGCCCAAATCTGCACTAGCAAGCTCACCAAGAACTTGCCCAAATATGCACTAGCAAGCTCACCAAGAACTTGCCCAAATCTGCACTAGCAAGCTCACCAAGAACTTGCTCAAATCTGCACTAGCAAGCTCACCAAGAACTTGCTCAATAATTCAATCTCATAGAAGCATAAAGAGAATTGTTAGAGACTCAATATGTTCTTATACTCAAATCCAATCTCAACTCAATATTACTAAAGAAAGAATAAAGATAATTGTTAGAGACTCAATATGTTCTATCCTCAAATCTCAATCTCAACTCAAATCAATCTTATAGAAGCATAAAGAGAATTGTTAGAGACTCAATATGTTCTATCCTCAAATCTCAATCTCAACTCAAATCCAGAATATAGAATAGTTTGTTTCATGGAACTTGAACAACCACTTCACACAATCACTTGACTAGGCTCAAACAACTCTTCTCAACCAACTACCACAAGGAACAACTCTTTCTTACAAACCCTAGTCCAAGCATGTATCAACCAACTCAAATGTTTCCAACAATGCTCAACCACAAATCTCACATAACAATGATACTCATGTTCTTTTCAAGTTCAAGTTCTTTGCATAACCAATGGGCTTCAACAACAATGCTAATAAAACATTCTTCACATAACAATGATACTCATGTTCTTCTCAAACCCTATCTCAGGTTTTTCACACTACTAATGGCTTCAACAACAATGCTTATAAAACAAGGTTTAATAGCAACTCTCAACCCAGAAAACCTTGAGACATTCAACCAACTACTTTCAAAAAGGAAACCACAATTAATCCTTTTCTCTCCAATGATATTTCAGAAATCAACCACCATAAACAATCAATAGGAGAATGTGCCCATACCTTTTATGAAGATGAAGAAGCCTTTTGGTTGTCCACAAAATCTGTCTCACTCAACACACTTTCTTTTTCAACTTTCAACAAGGGTTAGATATCTTGATTAATAACACAACAATAACATCCAAATAACACCTTATTACTCCTACTCAATAACATACACCATGTCACTTCATAAATGAATTGATCTCTTTTGAAAAAGAACAAAGCAACCTTCACTTTTGAACCTCTTTACAAAATCAGAAATATCTCTTTACACACACCTTATTTCTCCCTCTAAGCAAGTTAATCAAATAGCCCTCGGAATAAGCTTTCCAATGATATATAATATGATATACTTCTAAAAAATAAATCACCAGAAATATCTCCTTTTTTAAACATGCATCATAACCCTTATTCCTCCTAGGGCAACTTTAGAAAAATAAAATATATCTAAAAATTATTAACTTGCCTCTGTCCCTGATGGGATTCGATCTCGTGACCTTCCTTGCTCAGTGCCTTAACCATAGCCAACCTATCATTGGGCCACATGCCCTCACGTGCTCAAAAGGAGCACACAACAAAACCTTATGCCATGAATATCTACGCCCTTCGAAAACAAAATGTGCTTCACGCGTTTCAACACAACAAAACACCTCCGACAAGAATCGAACGTAGGACCTCCTACTTCACACACAGTGCATGAACCACTAGGCCAAGGAGGCCTATACATTTGGCTTTACTCCACAATAGTCTCTTCAATGAACGTGAAAATCGTAAGCCTTTTAAAACCCTTTTCACACACACTTCGACACACGATGCGCAGGCTCTTTTACCATTCGAATCCAAATATCAAATCGAGCGCTTAGAGAAATAAATCAAAACTTTGGGCATAATATATATATATGTCCTCCTCCTTTCCTTTGACGTCGGTGCTATAATTTAAATATTAGTTTTATGCCTTTTCCTTTCTTTGACGTCAGCACTATAAATTAAATTTTAATTTTAAATTTTAAATAATTTAAAATTTAAACTTAAATATTTAAAATTAAATATCTCCATCATCAAGGCACCTTTTTTGATGAAATGAAAATCCAACCTAGGTTTTAAGAAAAACCCATTTCAAATCTGCCATCCATGGTTTTAAATAAAACCTTTTATTTTGCCTACCTTGGTTTTCACAAAAACCCTGTATATATCCATGCTCTCCAAAATATCATAAATGCTTATTTATGAAATGCTTTGGCCACCAAAACTCAATGTGAAATCAATGATCCATGTGACATCAATGACAACATAAAATCACTCAAATTTCCAACAATCTCCCCCTTTGTCATTGATGGCAACACCTCTATTGTAAATCACCACAATCACTGCAAAAACCATCTCTGAGAATCAAAGTTGCTCCCCCTGACTCAATACTCTCTATGGAGGCTGCTCCCCTAACTCAATGCTCTCTTTGGAGGCTGCTCCCCCTAACTCAATGCTCTCTCCCCCTTACTCAAATCTCTCCCCCTTTGACATCAATGGCAAAAGGGACACCTATGGGGCTAAAAGATATGACTCTTAAGCTTAGCCCCCTCACCACCTTCTCTATTGAGGTGATTAAATTTGGGGTGGGAGTACATTTACTCCCATATTACATTGTTTCTTTCCTCTATCAACTTCCTTCCATATTTTTCTGATATCCTTCTCTTGATGAATTACTTGATCTTCTTGTCTTGAACCTTTTGACCTTCTTGCCTTGAAACTGCTTGACCTTCTTGTCTTGAACTTGTTTGGAATTGAGTCCTACACCATTTTGCAATATGTCCAAAGTTATTGCAATTAAAACACTTGATATTGTAGCCTTTGGATGGTGCCCATATCCTGAATTCTTTCTTGAAATAATTTCCATATCCATTCCTTTCTTGAACCCTATATTGTGAAGTTCTATTTTCATGACCATTATGACCATGACTTCTGATTTGTGTAGCTCTAAAACCAAAACCATGTTGCTCATTTTCTTTGCACTGAGAAGCTCTATGACCAATCCTGTTGCATAAGAAGCAATGTCCCTAAAACCATACCTTCTTCCTTTGAAGTTTCTTCTAGAAAAATCAAACTTCTTTGATCCATGGATCCTGCAGTGTATAGCCCTGTGTCCAAATCCATTACAAGAAAAACAATGTCCTTGAAAATCCCTTTGTTCATGCCTTGGTTCCTCATACCTTTCTTGATCATTATCCTTGTAATCATCTTTGACTTGTGCATTGTATCCTTGAATGTTCTTTGTAGCATCTAAATCCTCTTCCTTAATTTCTTCCTTGCTTTCCTCTTCAAGAATTTCTTTTCCTTTTGAACTTGATTCACCTATCTCAAAACAAGATCCAAACTGGATGTTTGGAGCCATAGGAACTTTGGAACTTTCTTCATAAATCTTAGGTGCTTCCTTGCTTTCATATTTTAGAACTTCCTTTCCTTTTGAGTGTGACTTTTCTTGGAAATAAGATACAACTTTAAAATAAGTTTCCACTCCTTTTTGAACCTTTTCATTTAATGTGTCATGTCTTGTCATTATTGTCCTTAATTCTTCATTCATCCTTTCCTCTATCCTTTTTGCATTTTGAAGCTCATCTCTTAGATCACTGATTGTCTGAAGTTGTTCTACTCTGATTTTTACATCTGTTCGAATCTTGTTTTCAAGATTCCTAATTTCTTCTTTTAGCCTTTTGACTTCTATTTTTTGTTTTCTTGGCTCATCCTCTTCTTTTTCTATTACCAAAAGTGAGACTTCTTCTATTTCTTTTATCCCATAGAAAAACCCTTCTTCATATTCACTATCACTAAGATCATTATAATCTTCTATAGCAAACAAACTCTCATGATTTATTTGACCATACCTATTTCCTTGATGTGTCATCTCATCTTCACTATCACTGAAGCCATTGCAATATCCTGATCTGTGATCTCTTTGACCACACACAAAGCATTGTTCTCTTTCATCTTCTATTCCTAGGAATAGATGTTCTTCCTTTTCATCATTTGACTTGTCTCTATCATTGTGATCTGAGCTATCACTTGCTTCTACAATGTAGAAGGTTTTCTTTGTCTTATGAAAACTTTTCTTCTTCTCATACTTGCTTTGCTTGTATCTGTCATCTTTGTCATGCTTATGCTTTCCATCTTCTTTTCTTCTGTGACCCTATTTTTCATCATCATTATTTTCTTCATGTGGACACTTGTATGCATAGTGACCAAAATCACCACACTTGTAGCATCTGACTTTCTTCATATCCCTGTAATTTCTTAAGTCCTTTTTCCTTTTGATGAAGTTAGCTTCCTCATCATTATCTGAATCTCTATCTGTCTCTGGAACTTTCCCTTTCTTTTTCTCTGAAGCCTTGAATGCAATTTCTTTTATTGGAACCTGATGCTTACTTCTCCTCATCTCATAAGTTGTGAGAGTTCCTTGTAGTTCTTCCATTGTTAGCTTGTTGATATCCATTGTTTCTTCTATTGCTGAAACCTTTGCATCATACTTCATGGGAAGTGATCTCAAAACCTTTTGAGTAACATCTGATTCTTTCATCTCAAATCCTAGACCTCTCATGGTGTTAGCAATCTCATCAACTCGAAGTAAAAACTGTGCAATATCTTCAGAATCTTCCATTTTCAATTCCTCAAATATTTTTCTATGAGTTTGTAGTTTTGCCAACTTTACCTTGGAATCTCCTTCATAGGTATTCCGCAACTTGGTCCACATTTCATTTGCTGAATTACATACCATGACCTTTGCAAAATCTGTCTCATGTAGCCCACTCAGAATACAATTCATTGCCCTTGCATTGATCTCAACCAATTTCTTGATAGTCTTATCTACCTCGGGATCACCTTCAACCTTATACTCTTTTGCAACCATCTGCCATACCTCATATCCTTGTGATATCAAGTAGTTCTTCATTCTCATGCTCCAGAAAGCATAATTGTTACCATCAAATAGTGGAGCCTTATTTGTAGATGATCCATTCTATGAAGCCATCTGTGTTCTTGTAGAATCTACCCTCAAGATGTTAGCCTTTTCGAAGGAACCCACTCTGATACCAATTGAAGAACACAAGCTTATACTGAGAGGGGGGTGAACAGTATAAGACCACTTTTTACTTTTCTTTTCAATTCAATATTATGTAGTGTATAGACAACAGTATCAATAGCAGTAATCAAGCAATGCATAAAACACCATACACAATAGAGACACCATAGTTTACGTGGTTCACCCAATGTGGGCTACTCCATGGAGAAAATATTTTACTAAAACTTTCTCAATCAATTTCTTTGGGAATCCTTCCCAATTACAATGTTTATGGATCTCTATCCAAAGGAGATGTTGATCCCCTAATCTCAAGTTCATGGATCTCTTCCATAGGAGAACTCTTTCCCCTTCTACTCTGGCTAGTGATCTTCTAGAAGACTTTGTCTCTCTGTTGCACTGACTGGTGGATCTCTCTCCACTTGAAGACTCCTCACTCAGATCTATCTTCAATTATCTTGGTTGCTGGATCTCTATCCACTGAGACTCTATCCTCTATACTCTGTCACCTCCAAAGCTCTATCAATAGGCTCACTCAGAACCTGCTCAATAGGCTCACTCAGAACCTGCTCAACAAGCTCACATAGAACTTGTCCAAATCTTCTCAACAAGCTCACACAGAACTTGTCCAAATCTGCTCAACAAGCTCACATAGAACTTGTCCAAATCTGCTCAACAAGCTCACACAGAACTTGTCCAAATCTACTCAACAAGCTCACCAAGAACTTGTCCAAATCTGCACTAGCAAGCTCACCAAGAACTTGCCCAAATCTACACTAGCAAGCTCACCAAGAACTTGCCCAAATCTGCACTAGCAAGCTCACCAAGAACTTGCCCAAATCTGCACTAGCAAGCTCACCAAGAACTTGCTCAAATATGCACTAGCAAGCTCACCAAGAACTTGCTCAATAATTCAATCTCATAGAAGCATAAAGAGAATTGTTAGAGACTCAATATGTTCTATACTCAAATCCCAATCTCAACTCAAATAAATCATTTATAGAAGCATAAAGAGAATTGTTAGAGACTCAATATGTTCTTATCTCAACTCAAATCAATCTTATAGAAGCATAAAGAGAATTGTTAGAGACTCAATATGTTCTATCCTCAAATCTCAATCTCAACTCAAATCCAGAATATAGAATAGTTTGTTTCATGGAACTTGAACAACCACTTCACACAATCACTTGACTAGGCTCAAACAACTCTTCTCAACCAACTACCACAAGGAACAACTCTTTCTTACAAACCCTAGTCCAAGCATGTATCAACCAACTCAAATGTTTCCAACAATGCTCAACCACAAATCTCACATAACAATGATACTCATGTTCTTTTCAAGTTCAAGTTCTTTGCATAACCAATGGGCTTCAACAACAATGCTAATAAAACATTCTTCACATAACAATGATACTCATGTTCTTCTCAAACCCTATCTCAGGTTTTTCACACTACTAATGGCTTCAACAACAATGCTTATAAAACAAGGTTTAATAGCAACTCTCAACCCAGAAAACCTTGAGACATTCAACCAACTACTTTCGAAAAGGAAACCATAATTAATCCTTTTCTCTCCAATGATATTTCAGAAATCAACCACCATAAACAATCAATAGGAGAATGTGCCCATACCTTTTATGAAGATGAAGAAGCCTTTTGGTTGTCCACAAAATCTGTCTCACTCAACACACTTTCTTTTTCAACTTTCAACAAGGGTTAGAGATCTTGATTAATAACACAACAATAACATCCAAATAACACCTTATTACTCCTACTCAATAACATACACCATGTCACTTCATAAATGAATTGATCTCTTTTGAAAAAGAACAAAGCAACCTTCACTTTTGAACCTCTTTACAAAATCAGAAATATCTCTTTACACACACCTTATTTCTCCCTCTAAGCAAGTTAATCAAATAGCCCTCGGAATAAGCTTTCCAACGATATATAATATGATATACTTCTAAAAAATAAATCACCAAAAATATCTCCTTTTTTAAACATGCATCATAACCCTTATTCCTCCTAGGGCAACTTTAGAAAAATAAAATATATCTAAAAATTATTAACTTGCCTCTGTCCCTGATGGGATTCGATCTCGTGACCTTCCTTGCTCAATGCCTTAACCACAACCAACCTTCCATTGGGCCACACGCCCTCACGTGCTCAAAAGGAGCACACAACAAAACCTTATGCCATGAATATCTGCGCCCTTCGAAAACAAAACGCGCTTCACGTGTTTCAACACAACAAAACACCTCCGACAAGAATCGAACGTAGGACCTCCTGCTTCACACACAACACATGAACCACTAGGCCAAGGAGGCCTATACGTTTGGCTTTACTCCACAATAGTCTCTTCAACGAACGCAAAAATCGTAAGCCTTTTAAAACCCTTTTCACACACACTTCGACACACGATGCGCAGGCTCTTTTACCATTCGAATCCAAATATCAAATCGAGCGCTTAGAGAAATAAATCAAAACTTTGGGCATATATATATATGTCCTCCTCCTTTCCTTTGACGTCGGTGCTATAATTTAAATATTAGTTTTATGCCTTTTCCTTTCTTTGACGTCGGCGCTATAAATTAAATTTTAATTTTAATTTTAAATAATTTAAAATTTAAACTTAAATATTTAAAATTAAATATCTCCATCACCGGGGCACCTTTTTCGATGAAACGAAAAGCCAACCTGGGTTTTAAGAAAAACCCATTTCAAATCTGCCATCCATGGTTTTAAATAAAACCTTTTATTTTGCCTGCCTTGGTTTTCACAAAAACCCTGTATATATCCATGCTCTCCAAAATATCATAAATGCTTATTTATGAAATGCTTTGGCCACCAAAACTCAATGTGATCCATGTGACATCAATGACAACATAAAATCACTCAAATTTCCAACATTTTTACACAAATGAATCCGAAAGGATGAGGTGTATGATATCCTCCGTGCTTGCCATGATGAATCATAAAGAGGATATTATTCAGTGAAAAGCATAGTTCAAAAAATCCTAGGTGCAGGATATTATTAGCCATATATTCAGAAGGATGCAAAAATTACATAAGACATTGTGATGCATGCCAAAGGATGGAAAAACCCACCCACACAAATGAAATGTTGTTGTAGCCTCAAGTGGTTTTAGAACCATTTAAGAGGTGGGGACTGGATTTTGATGGACCTATTAACCCACCATCTTAGAAAAAGGTGCATATCTTGGTGTGCACTGATTATGTGACTAAATGGGTAGAGGTGTGTGCTTTTAAACATGCTCATAAAGAGGTTGACAATTTACTATATACTCAATTTTTTCGGAGATTTGGAGCTCCATGATCTATTACTACAAATCATGAGCCCCATTTTGCATCAAAAGTCATTGAGGCTTTTACTGAACTCTATGAAATTAAACATAGAAAATAATCACCTTATCACCCACAAGTAAATGGTTAGGTTGAAGTGACAAATAGGGAATTAGAAAGGATACCGACCAAAATAGTAGCCTCCCATAGGAAAAATTGGTTGGATAAACTACCTGAAGTAGTTTGGGCTTCACACCTTATGAATTGGTTTATGGTAATACACCTCTTTTACCTATTGCATTTGAGCTACTAACACTTTGTACAACTTTATAAATTATAATTGACTTGTCATAGGCACAGACGGATAAGATTCTATAGCTAAATGCGTTAGATGAACTCTAGTTGGATGCATTGCATCAAATTGAGGTGATTTAAGAGCAACAAAAGCTATGGTATGATAGTCACATTTAGCAGCAAAAATTTTAGCAAGGGGATTGGGATTTAATGTTTGATTCTCACTATGAATATTTTCCTAGGAAGCTACAAACTAGGTATCTTGGACCGTATCTGATTGAATAAGTTTTCAGAAATGGGATGATTCATATTTTTCCGAAAACTTATTCAATCAGATACGGTCCAAGATACCTAGTTTGTAGCTTCCTAGGAAAATATTCATAGTGAGAATCAAACAATAAATCCCAATCCCCTTGCTAAAATTTTTTGCTGAATGTGACTATCATGCCATAGCTTTTGTTGCTCTTAAATCACCTCAATTTGATGCAATGCATCCAACTAGAGTTCATCTAACGCATTTAGCTATAGAATCTTATCCGTCTGTGCCTATGACAAGTCAATTATAATTTATAAAGTTGTACGAAGTGTTAGTAGCTCAAATGCAATAGGTAAAAGAGGTGTATTACCTATTGCATTTGAGCTACTAACACTTCATACAACTTTATAAATTATAATTGACTTGTCATAGGCACAGACGGATAAGATTCTATAGCTAAATGCGTTAGATGAACTCTAGTTTGATGCATTGCATCAAATTGAGGTGATTTAAGAGCAACAAAAGCTATGGTATGATAGTCACATTTAGCAGCAAAAATTTTAGCAAGGGGATTGGGATTTAATGTTTGATTCTCACTATGAATATTTTCCTAGGAAGCTACAAACTAGGTATCTTGGACCGTATCTGATTGAATAAGTTTTTGGAAATGGGGTGATTCATATTTTTCCCATCAATTATTCATGGAGGAAGTTAGTAGTAAATGGACATCACCTTCAGGTATATCATGCACCACTAACCAAATAAGAGTTCTTATAGAAAATTGAGAAATTGGACATATGCATAATGGAAGAGGTATCCTTTTCCATAAAAAATTCAATAGAATGATGGAGGGGTTTGAAAAAAATAGAAGAAAGAAAAAAATCAAAAAATCAAAAAATTAGATTAACAAAAAGAAGAATAATCCTAGTTGTGAACTTCCTTCATGGGCACAATTTTTGGGAAATTGTGAAATTCATTCATGGGCACAACCAAGAATATTGAAAAGAGAGGAGTGAAAAAAAAGAGATGAAAACATGTTGAAAAAGAGATATGAAAAAGAGGGATGAAAAAAAAAAGAGAAAAATAAATAATTTAGCAAGTGAAAACCTTCTCAGAGGCGCTACTGAATTGGATTGAATGAAAACTGGTTTTTTGGTATGTTTACCTTAAATTGATCTACCTATTCTTGTACCACCATTATATAAAATTCACCAGCTGCACATGTTTTATTTTTAGAAAAATCATCTAATGATCAACAAAAATAGCCATCTGCAAGGTGTATGATAATTGTTCATATCAGCAGGTACGTGTTTCTTGCACTATAGGAATTTAGTATGTAGTGTATGAGAATCAATAGTTAGCATAAATACATCTCTAAGGTTTGGCAAAACCCAAATATACAACCTATCTAAGGGAAAAGCAAGAGGTATTCCCTGTTGTTCTGAAAATGCAGGTTTGTTGGGGAAAAGAGAAAAAAATGGATGAAAAATTGCAGTCTCATGAAAGCAGGTACAATTTTGATGGCATGTCTATACAGGGATTTCATAGAGCTTTAAAAATGATACCAAGATTCAGAATAAAAACGTTGTTCTATTTGTTTTATTGTAGAAAAATATAGGGCTTCAAAACGACAAAGCTCCGAAATGAGAAATTGTTTGTCAAAACGATAGAAAAATACAAAGGCCCCAAAACGAGTTTCTAAGCTTCAAAAAAAAGATAGGCAGATTTGAATTTCAAATTAGGTGGTAGAATTTTTAAAATTTTAGGAAACTCCACATGGCATATGCATGTGAGGTGCTGAGAAAATTAGTTTTTATGTCACACCATTTGAAGCAACCGAAGTCAAGACATGATTTCCAAAGATCACATGCCTGCATCAATCTGAGTAATGATAAAAATAGGTTTTCAATGTAAAATGTGTACCTAGGTTCTATTGCCAATATTGGGCCATGAGATCGAGGTGCCTCGATAAACAAGGGTATGGCAATTGAAATAGTTTCCATCCATATTCCTTGTAATTACTAAGTCATCACCAATAATCACTCAACATAATCATAACTAATTATAGGTAATCAATACCTGAGATGGCCCATCATCTGAGATGAATGTTTGGTTTTTGAAAATGCAAAAAAGTGACAAGTCTTCATCTGCCATGCATCCTATTGGTACATGCCTAAGATCTCCTGTAGTTTGTGCCATCTTTTGAATTTGATCCATGCGCTTCTAAAAATTCAAATCATGCCTTGTAATCACTATGGCTTCAATGAAACTATAAATCACTATCATAGTAGAGATTATAGGTGCAAGATTCGAACCACAAAAAGGAAAAAACTTCGTATAGTAGGAGTTGCAAAGGATTTTTTGGTTGCAGTAGATGAAGGTGCAAGTGAAGATAATAGCAGAATATGGGACGCAAAAATAATATGAACCAAAGAATGCAAAATGCCTTCGTGCATATCCTGAGGTAATGCATATTTTTTTTTATTTGTGGAAAACATCCCAAAAGGGATGCCACTTTCGGGTAAGACCCAAGGAGGCAGGGGTATCCATTCCACCAAAAATGCCCAGGACTCGGACCTGGCCTACCACCTTTGACATACTCAAGGAGCAAACAAACACACAAAACCAATTTAAAAATAAGTAAATAACAACAAAAATAATAAAATAAAATAAAAAACATGCTCCTTGAGTGTGTCAAAAACAAAAGCACAACCAAACACGCACAATAAGATAAAAGAAACCACAACACAAACCACATAGAAAAACACAAGAACCACATAACAAAACACAAACAAGACAAAAACAACAGAACACTACAAAGACATAACCCAAAAAAAACATGAAAAATAAACACAACCAAAACCTAAAAAATAAAAAATAAAAAAAATAAAAATAAAAAACAACCAACAACAGACAATAAACAAAAACAAAAAACATAGAAAACACTCACACATAAAAACACGAAATAACACAAACAAAGAGAAACCCAAGAACAAGAACGAAAAAAACACAAGAACAATAACAAAAAACATAAAAAAAAAAAACAAAACAACAAAAACACATGAACAACAAAAAACAACACAAAGAACACAAAAACAAAACAAAACAAAAGAACCCACCCACCTTAAAAAACTAAACAAAAAAAACAAAAAGAAAAAAGAAAAAAAATTGAACATAACAATGACCTATCTAGACCAGAAGACTATTAAGGCAAGAATCAACAGAGGAAACAAAATAAAGAATAGAATGAGCTAGGGAACTAAAAAAAACTGAATGAACCAAAGAGAAGCAAAAAAAAAAAACAAGAAGAAACTAGGTACCTTCGAAGCTGGAGCCATCCAAAGAAATGATAGAAAGAAGAGCTTCCCTAATTTGAGAAGCCCACCATATAGGAGGGTGGCCATAACAAGTAAGATCACCTTTGTCCAAAGCCCAATTAGCTAAAGCATCAACACTCTTGTTTTGATCTCTGACCACATGATTGTAATCAACTTTCAAAAATCCCATCTGGATTAATTGAATCTTCTCAATAATTCTTTTTATTCTCCAATCCACCTTATGATTCTTAGAAGGAGTCTTCAAGAGATTAATCATAAGTTGAGAGTGAGACTCAACTAACACCTTTTCCCATCCAACCTTAGTAGCCTCCTGAAGGCCTCTGAGGATACCATACCCCTCAACAAGGTTATTGGAAAGAATACCCAAATTCTCAGCAAAAGTAAAAACCAGGGAGCCATCTGAAAGTCTACCAATTCCTCCCACATTGGCTTTTCTAGGGTTCCCTCTAGAGGCTCCATCAGTATTGACTTTTCCAAAATCCTTAGGAGGAGGTTGCCAATTTCTAGTCCTATCCATCTTACTAATACTCACATTCCCTTTAAGTTGGTTGCCCTTAGAAGATTTAATCTTCAATATTTGCATCACTTGATCCCATCTTTGGTGGGAGTTTTGGGGGTGATTAAGGAGTTGATGGACTGATTCAACTAAGTTGGCTATGGTATTTTGCCAAATATAGTGAATATCCTTCCTATCTTGATTAAAAATTTGGTTGTTCCTTTCATTCCAAATATTCCAAAGAAGAATGGTAGAACCCATCCAAACTAACTGCCTAATAAAATGATCAACACCCTCTTGATTAGGCCAATCCCTCCAAAGTTGTTCAAAAGTAAAAAAATTGGACCACTGTAAGCCAAGTAAAGTGGCCATTCTCCTCCATAGCTCAGAGGCTAAAGTACACTCAATAAAAATATGGTTGAGATTTTCTACATTCTCTTCACACATTTCACATCTAAAAGGGCCATGAAAACCATGCTTCATAAGTTGCTCACCAGTAAGCACCCTACGATGCAATAAAAGCCAATTAAAGAACCTCACCTTAGGCCAGAGCTTTTGAGCCCACAATCGAGAAAATATGTCAGAAGAATGGTTGGGATTATTATGGCATAAGGTCAAATAACCTTGAGCAACTGAATACTCACCCTTAGTAGTGTTGTTCCATCCAAAACAATATTTTTCATGGGACCAAGAGAGGGATCTCATATGAAGGATGCCTTGGATATCTTGTCTTTGCCTTTCCGGGATTTGAATAGGCCAGTCCTCAATAGGGATCCAATATCTACCAACCTTTGAATTACCAGTATGGTACCGACAGTAATTAGCCACCTTTATCCAATTAGCTCGGTGAAGCTCCTCCATCCAAGGCCTCCAATCGGGAAGCTGAGTTATCAAAGGCTTGTGACCATCCCAAGAATCTGTCCAAAAATTTGCATGTTGACCATTATGAATGATCCAAAATAATTTTTTCTTTATCAAATCCTCACGAGTCTTAAGAACTGCTAAAATGGGAGAACCTTTGGTAGGAAGTTGATAGCGAACAAGGTCTTCAGGACTTTTGTTCTCAGCATATTTAGCATGGAGATTATTGGCCCAAAGAGCATTGGGGTTATGCAACATCCTCCAATATAATTTAGCAGCTAAAGCTTTGTTGTTATTAATAGAAGACCGGAATCCTAACCCCCCTTCACTCTTAGGAAGACATAAAGTATCCCATTTCACCAAGGCCCATTTTATTTTCTCCTTAGTACCACTCCAAAGGAAACGATGACTGATTTGATCCAATTCTCGAAGAACAACCTTTGGGATATTCAAAATGGAAGAAACATAAATAGGAATAGCTTGAAGGACTGATTTTACCAAGGTGATTCTACCCCCGGAAGAAAGCCACTTGTTGGTCCACTTTCCAATTTTCTTCTTGACTTTGTCCAACAACCAATTCCAATCTTTATTTTTCTGCCTTTGAATATTTATGGGAATACCTAAATAAGTGATTGGAAGAGAGGTCTTCTTATATCTTAATTTATCCAAGACCATGGATTCTTGTCTAGCAGAGCAGTGAAAGAAAATAACTTTAGATTTGTCTTCATTGATCAACTGCCCAATAGCCTTAGAAAAATAGCTAATGATTTGCTTAATATTAGAAGCTTCCTTAATTGTAGCTTTACCTAAAAGAGTAGAGTCATCCACAAATTGAAGATGAGAGATAGGTCTAGCTCCATGAGCAATGGTAACTCCCTCAAGGGTTTTGTTTTCCCTCTTTTTGGTTATAGTCCTACCCAAGCATTCAACAAGAATGATGAATAAATAAGGGGATAGCGGGTCACCTTGCCTAATACCTCTGGAAGCTGGGAATGACTGAGAAGGCCTACCATTGATAAGAACTAAGTAGGAAACTGAAGAGATACATCCCATAATCCAATCCATCCAATCCTTAGAGAAACCAAATTGCCTCAAAACTTTGATAAGGAAGTGCCAATCCACTCTGTCATAAGCTTTGGATAAGTCTAACCGAATGAACATGGAAGGAGAATTTTGCATATCCATGGAATGGATGGCTTCCTGAGCAAGAACTATCTCATCTACTATTTGACGTCCTTCCACATAACCCCCTTGCTCTGGGAAATAATCTTATGCAAAAGAGGCTTCAACCTTTCTGCCATGATTTTAGTAATGATTTTGAGAAGAACATTACATAAAGCAATAGGTCTAAAAGCTGAGATATGATCAACCTCTTGAGATTTTGGAACAAGAGTAATATAAGTTTTATTGATAACCTTCAAAATTTCTTTGGCTTTCCTGGCTTCTTCCACCACCTCTAATAAATCAACATGAAGGATATCCCAGAACTCTTGGTAGAACTCAATGGGAAAACCATCAGGACCTAGGGTTTTCCCTTTTTGCATTTTAAAAACTACTTGTTGAAGCTCATTGATAGTAACAAGAGCAGTCAAAATAGAGTTCTCCTCAGAAGTGATAAGAGAAGGGATTGCTTGAAGAACATTTTGTTGTGAAGTTGAGTCAAGAGGAGTAGCAACAAAAATATTGGAAAAGTAATCAACAACAATAGAGTTCATGCCATCCCAAGTATAAACAACATCTCCAGAATCTGATTTTAAGGAAGAAATAAAGTTGTGAGATCTTCGAGCTAGAAGAGATTTGTGGAAGAAATTTGTGTTTCGATCTCCTTCTTTGAGCCATTGAATTCTAGATTTTTGCTTCCATAAGATTTCTTCTCTTTTTTCCCATTCCTCTAACCGAGTTGTGAGTTTAATTTCATCTGCACTTCTCTTCTCTGTGAGGCCATCTAAATGGATTTTCTTATTCAAATTTTCAATATGAGCAATAACTTCATGTTTTTTTTATGAACATCCCCAAACTCTTTCCAGTTCCAAGTCTTGATTTTGGATTTAATGTATTGCGGTCTTTTGGCAAAATAGAACATCTTAGTCCCATGCCTAGGTTTACCTTCCTTCCACCATTGTTGCACACGAGGTCTGAAGGAAATGTCTCTAAGCCACATTAATTGAAAAAGAAAAGGAGAGAAACTCACATTGGTTTTCCACATTTCCACCATGACTGGCCAATGATCCGAACCAACATTATTAAGAGTCTTCACTTTAGGAATGTGACCATGGATTAAGAAATTTTCAGAGAGCAAAAACCTATCCAATCTCTCCATTATACAAGCTAAGCCTTGCCTTCTGTTAGACCAAGTCATAAGGCCATTATCTGGTTGGATATCCACAAGATGGAGGTTTGCAATATATTCGCTCATGAGGTCGAGTGCTTTTGTCCAAATTTCTATTTCCCCCATTTTCTCATCCAGAGAGAGGATGGTATTGAAATCTCCTCCGATCAAGATCCAAGCTTTAGGAAAATGAGAGATAATATGAGTAATATCCTTCCACTTGTCTTCTTTTTTCCTCCAAAGAAGTCGGAGCATAAACAATAATGCAGAGCATAATCTGGTTGGAATGTCTACTTTGAATAGCTATAGCCAACAAACCCCAACTGCCAACCATATGGTGAATAACTACCTCTTTTGGGTCCCAAAGACAAGCAATGCCACCCGAAGTCCCTTGGGAACTGAGGGAAACCACTTTTCAAGCTGGCCAAATTTTACTGGCAATTGAGTCCATATCCTCCATTGACATCTTTGTTTCTTGAAGGAAAACAAGATGTGGATGATTTATCTGAATCATTCTTCTAATTTCATTTTGTTTTGAAAGACTCCCTTTGAGTCCTCTAATATTCCAAGTGATGATCTTCATTAATACCGGGGCTAAAAAATTTGGGAAGGGCATTAATCTTACCTTCCTCTACAAGCTTTTCACCTTCTTTTACCATATGATATTGATTGGTCTTGCGACCTACTTTTTGATTAGAATCCATCTTCAATTTTTTTTCCCTGTTTCTTGACTTATTCCAATTGAATCTGAGATGGCTTCTAACCTTGAAGAATGCTCGTACACAGCCAAAATTTTACTAGATGGTTCAATGGAGTCTATATTGGGACCTGCATTATTTGAAGTTTTGACATTTGAAAGATTGTTTTTCTTGTGTAAATTTTCTCCTTTTTTTCTATTGAAAACCTTTGATTTGTTGGTTTGTCTCTGAGTTCTTCCCTTCATATTTAAATTGTGTTTCTAAGATTTCAGTTTCCATTATTTCCTCTTCCTCACTTGGGACATCATTTGTGGAAAGGATTTCAAACATATTAGCAGATGACTTTGATTGATCCTTCATAACTAGTTTTTTATGAGTGTTCTTCTTCTTAGGTATTTGGAAACCTGCTGAGTTTATATCTTCTTTCTTTTGATCAGGAATTTTATTTGGGCAAGCACTGGCCAAATGACCATATTCATGGCAAATTCTACAACGAAAAGGAATGTTCTCATAGTCCACTACTTGCTCCCAAGTGTCTTCCCCAAATTGTAATGTGATACTTTTTAGGTAGGGGTTTGTCAAAATCCATTAAAACACAAATCCGAGCATAAATAATATGTTCAAAATTTTGAGTACAATCAGCGAGTCATCATAAAAGTTCCTAAAGAGTTTCCAATTGAAGAAAAAATAGTAGGATTCCAAAATTCAATAGGGAGGCCAAAGAGTCTAACCCACACGGGAGCTATAGAAGGCATCTCTTCTTCGGACTTTAAATTTAGTATGCCAGGGCTTCATGAAAAGCCCTGCCCTTCCAAAAAACCAAGGACCCCCTTGAAAAGTTTTCTCTCTATCTTCATTATTAGCAAATAAAACAAGAAAATAACCATTTGGATAAATAGAGATTTGTAACTCACCTTTAGTTTTCCAGATTTTTGCAGCCCAGACTTTGAAAGCGAATAGACTCGGATGAAAACCCATGAACCGACAAATTAGTCCTCTTTTTTCCAAATCTTCAATGCCAGTCTGAATGTTACCCATATCAAGCTTAACAATAGGAGTTCCATCAGATTGCTTTAAGACATCCTGACTCCATTTTCCTGGGATCAATCTTAGGCATTCTTAGAGGTTTATGGGAAGCCCTAATATTGATATTAGCATTGGGTTGAGGTTGTCCACCATGAAGGGCATCCCTAAAATTCATTTTTGGGACTGAGTCTTCGAAATTCTTACCCTTGATAGGGGTTTTCATAGTAGAATTATTTTGTGGGTGCACCTTAGCACCAGATTCACTTGAGATATGAGCCATTTTTTGATCAACTACTTGAAACTTGTTTCGTGATCTCTTTAATCCTTGCCCTAGACGTCGTGGAAAGGTATGGTTTTCACTTTTCTTTTGTGCAGCAAATTGGAAGCCATTGTCACTCAAGTTCACAGTATGATCTGTTGAAAGACAAATTTCTAACCCATATTGGATCCCCTGCAACATTTCCTACTAAAATATTGAGCATAAACCACAAAAATATTGGCCGCTAGGGCCCGAAGGCCCTAAAAACCAACCTCTGGAGCTGCTTGCACTCAACCGAGATGAAACCCTCGCATAGCCGCTTGCCAAATATCTCATTCACACATAGGGATGCGCTAGGATCTGTGTTGCTCCAAATGATATGAAAATTGGTGGAGACATTCTAGGGTTTTTCAGGCATCTACCCTCAAAATTTTAGCTCAATCCGAGTCCGGATGAGTGAGATATGGCCAAAACGAGTTCGGTAGTTTGGGCAGTCCTGCAAAAAACGTCTAATCAATTTCAAGAGACGTCACGAGGTATTTTTCAGGTAATGCATATTTTTCAAAATGGAGGGTTGATGCCATTTCTTAATAAGTTCGATGGATATTCCAAATTCCTAGCAATAGAGTTTACATGCATTTTTAGACACAACCAAGCCAACATCAATGGCATGACAATAGAGGTAACACCTGAGACCCTGAGTCAAATTACTAAATTACACCTATAAGGTTTAACAATTTTAAGGACTGGTAAAAATGCACTTTTCAAAGTAGTTAATCAGTTCTCAGAAGAAGGGGATGCTAAACCTATAATGCAAATGAACAACAATATCTACAAAGGGGTGAAGAAATCAAGTTTGCAAAGACCATGGGATGAAGTATCAGTCTAGGTCATTCGATTTCTAACCTGTGAGGGGCAATATGCAGTCTTGTATGGCAACCATTTACAAATTCTAAACTGTTTAAGGCATGATGGCCAACAACCCGAAGTAAGGGTAATTTTTCCCTTATACCAGCACCAGGAGTTGCAGAATATGGTGAAGTGCTACCAATAAGGGAAGGGAAGCCCCAAACACCATGGATTAATTAAAATTATTTGCAAACACCATTTTAGGGGGAATCCTCGAATTTTTTACATTTTTTTCTCTTCTTGGAATGACATAATTTACAGATAAGTAGAAGAGAAGAATGTTGGGGAAGGGGATGAAGCCCATGAAATCAATAATTATGGAATAGAGACCCCTAAAGTAGAAACTCCTTCTTCTCCTCAAGGTCCACTAGCTTCCCAGACCAGGGAGCAAACAAAGAGGAGTACTAAAGACAGGAGTACTGAAGACAACCTTGTGGAAAAGAAGAAAACAAGAAGAGTGACTTTTTTTGAAAAAGTCACTGAATTTCTAGTTTAAACCTATAAACAGCCAACAAATTCAAATGCTACAGAGGATAAAATAGAGGAAGAGGCAATGCCATCCTCATTAGAAGTAGATTCTGCTTCTAAATTATCAAAACCTGCAAACAAGTAGGATAAAAGGAAAAATTTTATACCAGGTTTAATGAGGTCTTCTAGATTTTAAAAGAATGAGGTGGTAGAGGAAGTAATTGAGGTAGAAACAATGGAGGTTGAAACATTACCCTCACCACCTCCTTCGTGAAGAAGTCCAAGGAAAACACAACAAAATTTTGTTGGAGCAAAAGGAGGTAGTCTTAATTCCTCTGTTGGAGATAAATAATAGAAAATAGTACCTTCAAGGGATGGAACTAAGGAAGTAGTGGAAACTCCATAGGATGCCTTGGCTCAAGGCCCAATGGACCAGATAGAAGAAGCATTTACAGATATAAAGAGGTCTAGTTCACCATCGAAGGACAACTTGCCTACTTATTCTTCTGAGTCTAAAGAAGAAGAAGAAGAAGATGTACATGAGCAATTGAGAGCTGCAAAAAGTATCATCATAACATAAATGACATGGATTGAATAAAGGGAGGACACCATAGTAGAAAAATATAAACAAATTGTTCAATTACAGCAGGAGGTGGAAAGATTAAAAAGTAGGTTGGCACATTATGAAGCACAACCTGCAATATCTGATGCTGGAGAGGACATTGTAGATATTTTGCTGAGATTAGCAGAGCAGAATAAAGAAGCAACACCATAAGATAATCCATAGATCCCTCCTCAAATTGCAGAACCCACACCAGAACAACAATTTGAGGTAATTGCACATGTATCGGATTTTATTTTGATAAACCCTGTAGAAAGTGTGGAATCATTAGTAATGAGGGCAGGATAAGAAGAAATGAATGTAAGTAAAAACCCTCAATAGGGCAAAAACACTATAGTAATGGACAAGCATAAATTTTATTAGGATAATTTGGAAATTGAGGATAATTCTGAGCCTAAAAATGAAGCTTTAGAGCAATCTGAAGAAGCTCCAGAACATTCCAAAGAAGAACAACCTCATTCCGAAGAAGCTTTAGAATGACCCGAAAGTCAAGCTAAATGTCAATATGATAGCCCACAGTAGTAGGGAAGGAAAAAACCACCAAATGAAGATACCATAGACATTCATGAGGCTAAACAACAAGTACAAATATGTATCAGACCCCTAAACATATTTTTCCATCAGTTTTGCATAAAGTTCAAATGGAAAAAATTGGGGTGCAAGTTGATTTACTACCAAAGAACCCACTTATAATAAGGCCCCCAAAGACATTTCCATTGGTTAAGTACAACGAGGATATTGCAAAATGGGTATCGTAGTGTCAAAAGTTAGAAGCCTAGGTTACAGCTTTGAAACCATTAGAGTAGCCGAGTGAGGTAAAAACTGCAAAAGTAAATAAATTGCAAGAAAAAGTGCAATACCTATGTCAGGCTACAAAATATTTTGTGCAATGAAGAAGGCCGACGAGATTATACAACCTGATATTGAAGGATAAATACCTTCATTGGCAGGTAATGTATATTCACTGTAATATTTCCTATAAATTAAACACTACTAAAGATTTTTTAGAGGCTTACCTACATAGCCCAAAAGAACAAAATAATTTGATGTGTGAACTATTCATGCATAAGTTTTTCATGGTAGAGGATGTGGAATTCCTACCTCATATTTTCACAGGGGATGTACAATTAAGGTCTTTTATGTCCACTCTACAAAATCAGATATACTAGGACCAAGAGAAGAGGCAAAATAAGGAGGTTGAGTTAAAAATTGAACTTCTGATAAGGCATATTCAGCCAAACCACAAAATCCCCATGAGTCAACATTTCAACATGATGAATAAGCTAGAGATCAAGTTCACCTATCTGAATAATCTCAAGGAGTGTCTGACTCATTTCCAAAAAATTTGTGCAGGTAATTTCACCAATGCTTTATCAACTTGTAAACTCAAATGGGCAAAATTACCAATATCTTTGCAGAAAAGGGAGCCCATATCACCTACCAACCTACTATGGTCCAGAAGGAGAGAAGAGGGAGTAATACAAACCATCCTAACACTTAAGCATCAATGGATAGATTTGAGGTACACATTACCTACCATCATAACTCATGTCCCTTATTATTTAGATAGTGATCCTCAACCAAATAAGAAATTTTATAATTGGCTCAGGAAGTTATAGAAGAGTAGGGGATACTACACTACAATGTGTTGTTTTTGGGGAGTTGGTACCAAGAAATAGATCTTTGTACCTCTGTAGCCATACAAAATGCATGAGGGCATGCATTAGGATAGGTTGGGGGGAATGATGATGCCAGAAATTACCTCATTCATGACATGTTTTGAGTTTACAAAAACTACAATAAAAACCTTATGTGATGATATTTTGTGCTAATTAGGTGATTTAAATGCATTATATATTGATGTTTGCATGATTAAACTGTATAGGAACATAGTACTCTATTTTGACTATTTTTCTTGCATTGTTTATATGTGATTATTTAGTGAATAAAATGCATAATTCAAATAGCAGTATGATGTATGCTAATTTTTTCACTTCATAATGTTGTTTAAATACTTTTTCCACATTCTAAATGGTTTTAAATGAGATATGGCACCAAATTCCCAAGATTGTGCATAAAACTAGAAATTGCAGGAAACAACTCATACAAAATCTAGCCAACTGTCACTTTATGGGATAGCTTGGAATTTATCACCAAAAAATTATAACAACAATTGGAGCCGATTAAGGAGAGATAGGGGAGATGTCATATCCACTTGAACTAGCTTCATCACCCATTTTAGTTGTAGCTACGTGCGAAAGGTATTTCTACTGTCAAATATTTTGAAGATCTTCAAAATGATAAGGCATATCGCCTATTTTAGCCCAATCATGTGAGATTACATCCAATTCATCCATAAAAAGGTGTTTTTAGATGAGGATAGGTGTAATAGACTATTTACAACCTATACCAACTCATCCTCATCATTATGAATGCACCAAGGAGCCAATATACACATACTGTAACAATTCTTGTCCTAATTTAAACTAAGTCAGTTGCAGTCTTTGTAACAAATCACTGATAAAAAACAAGGCAGTTGATATTGTGAACAAGGTATATGTAATAGGATAGTATAAATAACATAGCTCCATCATTGGTTGAGCTAGTAGCAAATGAGTAGAAGCAAATAGGAAATTATAATAGGTTGATAGTAATCTGCAGCCAATGGTAGAGTATTATCCGGTAGCATTGTAACATGTTTTGACAGTCAATAAAGTGCAACCTTTTTGTCATATTTTTCTTATGAGTGAGTGTGAGTTTTAAGTATCCAAGCAGTACTTCTCACATTCTTCTAGATTAAAAAGCAAGGGCCACTTTCAGGCCTGGAAGGACTAATTAATGACAGGTTTTCTGATATTCTTGTTGCAACACTTTTACCAGAATGCTTGTCAATTCTTGCTTATTGTTGTAGAATAGACTAACCTCTATTTTTGAGTTAATGCAATATTTTTATGCTTTCAAAGTGTGATTTGAGTAGAATGTGTGTGGTCAGCTGAAAAATAGCATAGATTTGCAGTTTCCCTATTTTTGCAATTTTTGTAATTTTTACAAGTTTTCAGCAACTTTATTTTGTTGTTAGTCCCTACAGCAGAAATTTGATAACATTCTATAGCAGGACACTAAAATTTGTTTTAGCATGAATATTTCATTTCAAACACCCTTTCAATTCAATTTTTTTAATTGTGCAAGAGTAATCTAAGTTTCAATTTCACAACATTTCAATTTCTGTTATTTCTTACAATTGTAGTTAGATTTTAATTTTAGGTCTTAGAAGTAGTTTTCAATTCTCGTAGTTAAGTAGCTTCAATTCATGCGCGTTAGGATTATAAGTGACCTCAAAAAACCCCCATAAACATATATTTCACAAATAAATCATGTTATCTGGATGAACTGATCTTCAACCTGCTTGAACCTTCTTTCGTATATAGCCTTGGACACCGTCATGGATTGATAAAACATAAAATTAAATGATGAATTGATGACACTCATCATATTTCGTGGCCATAAAAGTATCAATAGGTCACCAAAAATGTACTATCATCGCGAGAAATACACAGGATGTAGACAAACACCGATAACACCAGGAGGAGCCGGATCAACACCAAAATGGTCATCAATTTTATTTGGATCCACCAAGAAACTATGGTGCATCATGTGAAATCTATAAATCAGGGTTGTAGTGGGCATAGGTATGCAGATCGGGCCTAGATTTGGTGCGGTTAGATAGATCAAAACTAAAGTTTATGTGGATTGGTAGGCAAATGCCATGGAGAAAGGAGTTCAACAGGAGTAGGTACACAGGCCAGGAACAGAAAACCAAATGATGCATCCGTGAACATGTCTATGTTGTGAGTAAATGGTAGTAGGTGAATGAATGTGGCTTGGATCTATAAAAGTGGTGATCATGTGGGTGTAGCTATGGTAGAGCAAACGGTTAGGGCAGTTGTGAAAGAAAACACTGAAAGAAGATTGGTGTCACTGGAGCCATGAACGACGTGATCAATGGTCAGAGGAAATATTTGATAAAATGACCAATGATCGATAAGAGAGAAGCAAGCGAGGTATATTTTGATGGTGCTACAGAGTGGCTTGGCGATAAGCAAGTACGCGAAAGAGCAATCATGGAGAAGGTGTTGGTGTAGATCATAAATCCAAGAAAAATGACAACTGCGACAGGGTATTTGTAATTATAGGGTAAAAGATCCTATTAGCAATACACCTATCCAACGGTCCATATAGGTGCATTCATGTAGATGCATATAGGGTTTTGTGTTTTATTAGTGATTCTTTAAAACCTTTGTTTCTTTATAAAATATAATAATAATAAAATATATATAAATATAATAATAATATAAATAATAATAAAATAAAACATATAAATATTTATATGGGAAATAATATAGATTAAATTAAAAAACAATGTATGTTTAGATGTTTCTACACCACCTAGTGGGCACTTGGCAGAGATATCCATATGCCCCTCAAGGATATGAAACATAGAGTTGCATTCCTCATTTATAAAAAAAACCAACGGAAAATCTGAAAGAGATCATCATATTCATCTACTTCTTCGGTTCGATGCACAGATAAAACACTGGAGATAAAGAGTTAGAGGTGGAATCACATTCTTTAGGAAATGTTATGGGATACTTGAATGATGAAATATATTTAAATTAAAATATACAGTCCTTCTCTGCAAATATTTTATTGTCTATAGTTATGTGTAAAATTTGTTTGTGTGGGAAAGAAAAGAATTTTATTTTTGGAAAGATGAGAAAGTAGTATGATTTGGTTGTGTTTGAGTTTGCACCGAATGCTTGCACACTAGACTAGGACTGCATTCATTTGATATAAGACCGCTCTGAATCCCCAAAAATAATATATTGGGCCATCTACCTCTGTTGTCAATTTGGGAAGTTGTCTTTGAATCTATTAGTGTCGAGAAGGTTCATCCACTACCTCAAAGATTACAACGTTGTAGAAGTACATATTTGTGTTCACACTATTCTTAGGCTGATTTGCCATAGTTGGAAACAACTGTGTTATCTATTGGTGCATTGTATGAGTCGTCGTCCTTGCATAGTCAAGAAAGAGCTATTTATTTATTTTGATTGCTGCATGTTTAATGGATTATGAATAAACTCGTCTGATAGCAAAATGAGATAAATTTCTTTTATTAAGCATATCTGTGTAGATAGTCATGGACGAAGGTTTTAAATACCTTGTGAAGTGAGTAAAATAGGTTTATTAGCTATAGATCATAACCATTTATTCTCCCAACATTTTTTTAAGAACTAGTTTTTTTTTTGCATATATGTGATTGCATTTTGTGTGGGAACAATGTGATTATACTTGGGTTATGCAGTATTCGATTCTATGTTTTAAATGTATTTCTATAAAAATAATAGTTATAATATTTTTAGATGCTAAAATAATGTATAATACGAAGCATCCTTTCTTGCATTACAACTCATAGATAAAATGCAGTATAACTATTAAACTTTATTAAATATCAAGTTGCCATAATTGTTAGGAGGGAAGGAATGAATTATTTTGTTTTCCAAGTTTTTCTTTTTAAAAAATATGCCAGACGACTTTTGTTTGAGTCGTAAACTAGACCTATCGTGGTAAATACACCTTTAATATGTTATGGAGTGCCACGGAATCTTATTCCATTAGTGAATGCAAGGCGATAATAAATAGACTTCATAAAAGGAAAAATCAAATACCTTGAAAACAAAAAAATTGATAAAATAATTTGGGAATATGTTATCCAAGTTTAACAATGGTAAATTATTTTGGAGATAAAACTTTGTGTGACTGAAAACATCATGGAATAAAGCCATAATGATCTGTGAGTATGTTTATAGTATATGGTTTAGTTGAGGATTGTTAATAGATTAATTACTTATGAAAATTTCAGCTAGGAAAAGAATATTATGTTTATTTTAAAATATTTTTAAATTAGGTTGTCAGAATTGGTAAACAGAGTACAGATTTATGCTAGCCACCATTGTGAAGGAAATCTGAGACCTGTTAGGTGTGATAACATATTTTATGAAAATTAGAATAGGCTCAAGACCCCATAAAGATATTTATAACTACTTTCCTCTGTTGCTAAACCTTGAAAGGATGTTAAACTTAATCAGAAAAGAAAGCAGGAGACTTGCTGTTTTCAGGAAACAATTGAAATTTTAGGAGATTAAATGTGTAATTTTGACAAACATCGAACTTTGATTATCATAATTTTATGTTTATAAGTTTGAATGGATACAAATTTTAAAGTTAAATGGAAGAATGGTCATTGTTTCATAACTGATATAGTAGATATAATGTATATAGCTTATTAAATAAAATAAGCTTTCTTCAAGTAAATACTTGATGGTTATGGAGAAGTAAAATGATGCAGAAAATTAGTTATATTTTAAGACATTTTTCATGATAGTCGAAATATGGAGCTATATATATTTTTTCCAGTACCTATACTAAAGCAATATATACTCCATTATTATTATAAGTCCATTATTTAGCTATCACCACGAGACTTACAAAAAAAAGTGTATTCCATCACATATTAATTGATGTATAGGCTTATGTTATGTAGTCTTTTAAAATTTAGAAAGTTATAAATGAATTTATAAATGAATGATTGTATAGGAGTAAATAATATTGATGATTTTTCTTGTTTCAAAAAGCTTTGAATTTATATCAAACTTAGAAATCATGGAAAACATGGAATTGAAAGCAAACTCATCATTTGACCTTCTGATCATCCATAGTTACAAACTGGTATACAACAAGAATCATCGAGGAGAATTATTTGTACAAGATATTACCCAACATCGATGTTGTAGGAAGAGCATACATCATGATTCATACTCATTTTCTTTCAAGAATTTCAACCTAGGGTGAGTAAGGTCCTAATACCTTGAACATGTGATGAGGGGTGGAATGGGACACTCCCTCTAGACTGATATGCAAGTGGTACATGAGGGTATCTCATGATCCAAACTCAAGTGGTGATCATTAGCAATTATCTGGAAAGTTCAATAGTAGTTGAACCCTAAAGTTAAAAGGTCTAGCAGGTGTTAGAATGAGATAACACTTCGTCACTTGTAGTAAGGTTTGAGTTACCTGGTCGTGAACCAGAGAAGTGGTGTACCTTATCTGTATCTCAAGAAGGTGGGTATTTAGATAAGCACTAGGTATTTATACGCTAAACCATAGCATGTGTCAAGCATAGATCATGGAAGGGATAATCCAAACATAGCATGCTATGGGCAGTAAACTATACGTCCACCCTTTCAGATGATATGCACTCTGAAAGGACAACCCCTTACCAAGAACATATAACTCTAGAAAAGGAGACAAATGTGTTCTCATGGTGGCACTACTTGAGGGACTTGGCCAGTCTCAAATGTTTAAGGAACTATCTGCAATATTCAATCACCTTGAAATGGATGTTCACATACCTATGTACCAATTAAATTATTGGGTGTAAATTAAATTCTCTTTGTTTAATCAAAAATTTTACTTGTGATTTTTGGGTAACCAGGTGAGTAGACCTAGGTTGTTACAATTGGTATCAGAGCCTAGGTTGTGAAACTTTGGGTACATGAAGCTGATTTGGATTTTGTTGCATTCATTTTATGGCAAGATCATTTAAAAACTCTGCAATGACACAAGAGATAGTTTTTGAAGGCCTAATAAAGGGGCTCAGAAGGCTCCAAAAGTAGTTTGAGAGGGTGGCTAGAGAAGAAGCATCCTGAATAATTGTTCTAAAGGATAAAGAACTTGTGGTTGATAAAATCCCATCAAGAGAGGACAACCTAGCCAAGATGATATAGTTGTTGCAAGAGCAGATGAGTCAATAGTGTGAGCACATGGAATTTCAAAGGGAGTAGGCACAAGAACAATTAAATCAGAAAAGGGAGCATATGGAGATGCAAAGGGTGCAGTTGATGGATCAAATGGAACAACAAAGAGTGCAAATGAGTCAACAACAAGAACTCCTTATCCAACAATAGAAGTTGATCAAAAATTTGTCTAAAAAAAAAGTCAAAGGAGAATTTGGAAGGATTTCCTGAGGGATCATCTCACAGGTGAGTAGGTAGTGTATTAAGGAGTTGACGGAGATAGGCATCAAACAATTTGATGGTAAAGGAGATGGTGAAGTAGTAGAAAATTGGTTGAATGAAGTTGAAGGATATTATGCTATTAATAGCACTCTCTCCTCTGAATCCAAGACAACATGGGTAGTAGCTCATTTGAATGGATTCGCCATGGACTGGTAAACGGTCTATACAAATAATAAACATGTGGAAGCTATAGATGTTGCATGGGATATATTTCTAAAGGAGTTTAAAGATATTTTTCTAACATGACGGTTCTATGTCAATAAATTTAGAGAATTCACCAATATGAACTAGGAGAATATGATAGTTATCAAATATTATTAGAGATTTATCCAATTATTGAAATATGTCCCTGAGTATTTTTTTAAGAACTAGTTTGTTTTGTATATATGTGATTGTATTTTTTGTGGGAACAATGTGATTATACTTGGGTTATGCAGTGTTCAATTCTATGTTTTAAATGTATTTCTTTAAAAACAATAGTTATAAGATTTTTAGATGCTAAAAAAAATGTATAATACGAAGCTTCCTTTCTTTCATTACAACTCATAGAGAAAATGGAGTATAACGATTTAACTTTGTTAAATATCAAGTTGCCATAATTTTTAGGAGAGAAGGAATGAATTATTTTGTTTTCTAAGTTTTTCTTTTTAAAAAAATATGTCATACGACTTTTTTTTGAGACATAAACTGGACCTATCGTAGTTGAATCCTGAAGCTAAAAGGTCCAGCGGGTGTTATAATGGGATAACACTTCGTCACTTGTAGTAAGGTCTGAGTTACCTAGCACCAAACTAGAGAAGTGGTGGACCTTATCTAGATCTTGAAAATGTGGGTATTCAGTTAAGCACTAGGTATTCATATGCTAAACCATAGCATGTGTCAAGCATAGATAATGGAAGGTTTAATCCAAACATAACATGCTATGGGCGGGGAACTATGCGTCCACCCTTTCAAATGATATGGGCTCTGAAAGGACAACCCCTTACCAAGAACATAGAACTCTAGCAAAGGATATGAATGTGTTCTCATGATGGCACTACTTGTGGGACTTGGCCAGTCTTGAAAATTTAAGGGACTATCTGTAGTAGTCAATCACCTTGAAATGGATGTTCACATACCTATGTACCAATTAAAATGTTGGTGTAAATTAAAATTCTCCTTGTTTAATAAAAAAAATTACTTGTTATTTTTGGGTAGCTTGGTTAGTAGACTTAGGTTGTTATAGTTGGTATCAGAGCCTAGGTTACAAAACTTTGGGTACATGAAGCTGATTTGGCTTTTGTTACATTCATTTGATGGTAAGCTCATTCAAAAATTTGCAATGATACAACAAGAGACATTTTTTGAAGGCCCAAGAAAGGGGCTCAAAAGGCTCATAAGGGAGTCTAAGAGGGTGGCTAGAGTAGAAGCATCCTGAAGAATTGTTTGGAAGGATAAAGAACCTATTGCTGATAAAACCCCATCAAGAGGGGACAACCTGGTCAAGATGGTACATTTACTACAAGAGAAGATGAGTCAATAGTTTAAGCACATGGAATTTGAAAGGGAACAGGCACAAGAACAAATAAAATCAGCAAAGGAAGCATATGGAGATGCAAAGGGTGCAGATGATGGATCAAATAGAACAACAAAGAGTGCAAATGACTCAAAAATAATAACTCCTTATCCAACAACAAAATTTGATCAAAAATTTGTATAAAAAAAGAGTCAGAGGAGAATCTAGAAGTATTTCTTTAGGGATCATCTCGCAGGTGAGTAGGTAGTGAATTAATAAAGGAGTTGAGGAAGATAAACATCAAACAATTTTATGGTAAAGGAGATGGTGAAGTAGTAGAAAATTGGTTGAATGAAGTTGAAGGATATTATGCTATTAATAGCACTCTCTCCTCTGAATCCAAGATAGCATGGGTGGTAGCTCATTTGACTGGATCTACCATGGACTGGTGGATGGCCTATAAAAATAATAAACATGTGGAGGCTGCAGATGTTGCATGGGATACATTTTTGAAGGATTTTAAATATTGTTTCCTAACATGATAGTTCTATGTCAATAAATTTATATAATTCACCAATATGAACCAAGAGAATATGATAGTTATCAAATATTATTAGAGATTTATCCAATTATTAAAATATGTCCCTGATTATGACCAGAATGAGGAGATGAAGGTGCAAAATTTTTTGATGGGCCTATATCACAGGGGTGCAGTATTCCCGGGTGGGGAGATGATATTCTAGGACCAAGAATGATCAATAGACAATTTCCAACTTGGCTACCAAATCGTACAACCGTACCGTCCTCCGAACTACCCCTTGCGATAGCTAAACAACTTGTACGGATGTCAAACTCTCACACTGTATGGTTACAAATCATACAGTGGCATGGATTGTATGCTTTTGCACTCATCCAAACTGATATATTCAGTTTTGGAAGCTGTCGTACATAGTTTTGTAACTATTCAAGTCGATTTCCTCAAACTACCAAATCGGGTAAGTCGATCTCTATGGTTCAATTTACCAAATCGGGTAAGTCGACTTTGTACGATTTGTACGGACTCTGGTGTACGATCGATAGAAATTGATGGTACATTCAGGTGCCAAATTAGATGCTCTAATACCTCAATCTCTCTCAGGGATATTTTGTAAGGTTTTACTATGCCAATTAATCCATTCTTCAGGTTGTACCAACCATCACAAAGGAGCTTGGGAGAGATTCCATTCAACCAATTACATACAAAAATCATACAATAAGACTCATAACATCATTCTCCACATTACCATGCTCATATATCATCCCTCAAATTCCACCAATGCTAACCTCTATCAAGGAGTTGCAATAATGCATAAAACTAAGCTAAAACAATAACTAGAAAACACACATACATCAAGATTCCATTATAGATCATCAATCATCATTGCCAAGATCATACACGATGTGTAATGATGTAGTTCCATTCCATTATAGCATAAATGTCATTACAACAAGGTTATTCTATCAATCTCTTGCAATAACTCAGATATAAGTTAGCTATTACAACCAACAAGTACTCTATTCTACCTCTTAGCAACCAGACCTACAAATTTGAAAATGGGGCCTTATATAACATTGCCTAGGCCATTCCAAAGTGGTTCCTGAGGCAATTAGTTATTTACAACTACCCATGTACAACTGAATTCATTAATTTGGCCTTTTACTAAGTCTAACACCTTAGTTAGCAAATCTATGCATCATTTCACTATGAAATTACATTTCCCATGCATTTGGATGAATTTCAATGTACCCTGTATGATTTGTTACTACCTTGTATAGTTTTTCCATCCAGTTGTATGGTTTTCCCCTACCTGTATGGTTTACAAAACTTGGGCAAACTATCACTTATGCCAAAACTATCAAAATTGAGCAAATCCTTTTTGATCACTTTATCTTCTTCTGGGAGGTGGATTTGCTGCCTACATCTGCCCTCCCCTTTACTTTGGTTGGTGTCCTCACCGACTCATTCTGCTTCTTCCACTGTGCCTCATATTCTACCACTACAACCTCTAAGTCCTTGACTTGTGACTTATACATTTCTCGTTCATTCCTCAACTTGGTTGCGTAGCTTCCCATCTCTACTACTTTCACCCCATGGAAGTTAGCCTTTTCCTCGATAGTCTTTAGGAACTCCATCATCTACTTTTCATGGTCTGAGGCACTCTTTTTCAACTTCTCCTACCAGTGAGCTTCTGCTCGAGCTACCACCTGAAGTTCTTCATTATTTTTAGTAATGGTCTATAGGTGGTGGTTAATATCAACCTCCATAGCTCGAACACTATCTTCCTTAATTTTCAACTGAGCTTGCTTTTCTAGGACCATCTCATTCAATCTTTTATTATCCTTTGTCAGCTCCTCTATCTGCTTGGCTTGTGTTACCATTTGCTCACTCTTCTCAGCCAACTGAGTTATCATCTATTCCTCCTTTGCTTTGAGTTGTGCCTCCAACTCCTTAATCATATCCTCTACCATCTATGAGATCTATCACTTTTCCTCTTCAAGCATATTAATTCTAGCTTTAGACTCAGCTATGATGCTTGACAGATCATTCTCTAGTTTCTTTATCTTCTCTTCTATCATAGCTCTACTTTTCTATAGTTCTTCTTCCATTACGGCCAATTCCTTTTGAGTGGCTATAGTCTCCTCCTTCTGAGCCTCCTTGAGCTGATAGATTTATTCCAATCCTATGCTCAACCACTCTATCCAGTGTGTTAGGAAGTTAAACTTCCTCAGGGTGATAGCCAATCTAGTAGCAACCCTCTTATACTCCAACTCTATCATATTTGTGGGACAGGTCGGATTATTGACTCTATCCAAGTACATCCTTGGATCTTTCCTATAATTTTTTATCACCCCTTCAAGCAAGTCCTCTCTTCCCAACATTGTTGTTACCTCTTCCCTGGGAACCTCCATGGATGTTGTGCATGAATGTCTACAATTCTCCTTGTACGCTCTACACTACTCACCCATTCTATTATATTTTCTAACTCGAGAGACACTTGTTCTTCCCACAACTTCAATTCTCCCACATGGCCAATACAAAATTCCAATATGGAACTATTAATAACATGGCACAACTATGAAAATAAGTGTTCCACCTTATCCTCTATTCCATGTGCCTCCTCCTTAGTTCCAATTCTACCGAACCAAGGTACTTCCAGAAGATAACTAGATTGCATCCCTCATAGTTCTTCCTCTATAGGAGTACATACATCTTCTTCCTCCATATGGTGGCTAGAGCTTCCTCCAAGCTCCTGAAGTGCTCTCTGAGTATCTATATTTTCTCGAGGTGGAGACTATTTTACGATATTCTCCTCCTCACTATCTTCTATATTCACAATCTCCTATTGAGATTGCTACTTTTCAACTTGTTCTTGGGCTTCCTTCTATTCAATAGAGCCCACCTATTGTTCTTATATATTCTCTTAGGCTACTTCTTGTTCTATATTACCCACTTGTTGTTCTTCCATCACTTCTTCCTCCTGATCCTATTGAATATTCATTGTTGTGACCTACTCAACAACAAGTTCTTCTTTATCCTGTGATGCCTCCATATTTTTGGTGCATCTCTCTTACTTGAGCCTCCTATCACAAACTTATAATGAGGCTTCTTCTTGGGATCTTCCTCCTGAGTAGTGGCTATTTCTTCTTGTCCTACCTCAAATCCTTTAAAAAATTTAGAAGCATCCATCTGCTCAAATTGTTGAAATATTTGTGGAGATGTCACTATTATTTCTACCTCCATCCAACATAACTCATCCAGTTCCATCTCTTTCGAGTCTGACTATTCTCTTTCTTTTGTGCACTCTTGGTGTAGGCTCCTCTCATACTTTTGGAACTAGTTTGCTAGCCATTATTTCATGTTGTCTCCTCATCATTATCTATATTGGGCTTCCTTACCTCTTCTCCCTTTCTTGAATGGATGCTCCTACTATCATTGCCTAGGTGCTTGTTATTCTAGCTCCTATTCCAACCATCTAGGCATTTTTCTCTGATGATGTACATCATCATCTTCCTCTAGAGTAGTATCCTCTTGAGCTCTATGGGTTCGTTGCTCGCTCCTCATTCGATATCTCTTCGAGGTCTCTTTTGGTATTGGTACTGACTTAGCCCATATCAATATCATTGGTTATCCTCCCCTAATTTCTGAGGTGGCATCAAACCTAGAAATTGGATCTCTACTTCTATGACTATGTTTAATAACAATCCAATAGCATGGAAAGTCATTCCAAAGTTCTTCGACCTCTTTGTCAGTACCTCATGCATTTTTCTTTCTAGAAAGGTACCCCAATCATACTGAATTCCCTTGGTGATACCTTCTACATACTATGCCATCCACATTGGCATTTTTATGGCCCTTATATCTCCTATCAATTGAGCCATGATTGTATTCATAGCACATAGCCAATGGTCTCCTTTCAACTAGCTCTATTTGATTTTATATGTTCCTGCACCTGAGATCTTTGCCTCAGTTAGTGAAGTGACAGTGGTAAGTGTAGTGATGAGGTGGTATACCTCTATTGGATCTACCAATCTCTTTACTACCTCCATACCATATTTTAGAAAGCCAAATGTCTTCTAAAATACCTCTACCAAAATATCCACTTTCATCGACCTCTTGCCCACATTGACATAGGTAGTTCGGGTTGTAGGGTTATACGCCTGAACTATCTACAATAGATAGTTATGGAAGAAGGATTTGTGAAATGGTGGAACTTGTGCAATTACTACTACACGAGCATCCTCAAACATCTTCCTCCAAGGATGATTCTTATTTATCTCATCACTCCACCACTTCCTACATGTATCGACTCCATGCTGTACAAATGTGATATTTGTGACTTCAACCTATCCCTCTTCCTATCCACTACTCAAATGCTCCTCCTGATCTGGAAGGTGTACCTCACTTCTCATTTCCCTCATGAGGTCCTTTCTTGTGCCATTCTCTCCTCTCTATGCCTTGGTGGTGTTCTTCTTAGATTAGCCCACCAATGTCTCTGCCCCCTCCATGGCCTATATCCTCCTCTCCTCCAAGGATGATTACCACGCCAATCATGGGACTAAAACTACCACCCTTGGTGTTGTCATGGGTATGCTTCTCTCTCGTGCAATGGACCTGGTGACCTCTCCACCCTATTGGCTGCAATCCACCTTAACCGATGTCCAAAATCTTCTATTGAGATCATTCCTCTAACATCTCGTCGATTAACTTGACATCCAACATCACCATTTTTACAATAAAAAGTGTACCAAAAATCGTACAAATTGCTATAAATCATACAATGTATGGTTCTTTGTACCCTTGTATGATTCTTACCTTCACCAGCCACTTCTAGATCGTACACTACTCTTTTTCCCCATAGTTTGATTTTTAGCCCATCAGTCTTCAAACCATCATATCTCCTCCAAATCGTACATCTACAACCTAAAATTATATAGTATGATAGTACTCCATACGATGTTGCTTTTTGACTACCTTCTCCTTTGAAATTCATACAATTTGCTAAAAACTACCCAAAATGGCCTGAAAATCACCCTGAACTATGCTATCTTCCTTTGAAATCGTACATTCTTCCCCAAAATCATACAGTACAATTTTTCAAACCCTAGGTTGTGAAAAATTCAAAATTTTGGTCTCCTTTGTCGAATCTTTCACCAACCCATTTGTCGGATTGCCCCGTTCCTCCTTTTCAGTCTTTCTCGAGAGCAATTTTCCAACTCCTCCACCTCTAGCACAATTTATTTCCACTTGATGAATTTTGGCTGTACTTTTGATGGCTGTACAGACTTCACCTTCCATTCTTTGCTTTTTCTAGCTTTGATTCTTCTATTTCTAGGGTTTAAATCTTCACTTTCCTTGCAATTTCCATTGTCCAATTACAATTTCTCACTTCCTCAAACCCTAATCTTTCATTTTTCACCTCTGGGTTCATACTTGGATATTTTCTACCATATACTCTTCGTATTTCTTATTAAACTTTGAATTTTTCTCTTTGATGGAGTAAAACCCTAATTTCCTCTTTCATTCCTTCTTCGGGTTAATTTATCTAAAAATGAAAAGTACTCCTTGGTGCTAATTAAAATGGGTCCATCTAAATCCAGATTGTTGATGAAATTGGCTGCCCATATAGTCTTCTCCATTCAATTGCATGCTTTCCACCTTCGTCCTCCTAAAAATTTGAATTCTCACTTGTACGATTTAATGAAATTGCCAATTCTACCTTCTATTTAAAGCATTTCGAAAACCCTAACTAAACCCTAAATTGTGCCACTTTGCACATTTCCCTTCCATATTGCATGGATGATTGACAACTCAACAATTTTTTGAAATTTTATCTCTTTCCCCCACTTTTTCCTCCAACCATTACTTTTTCCCACGCATGCCGCATTAAATGGGTAGTTGGAAATCGTACAACCTGGCCAACATCATACAGTGTATGATCCAAATCGTACAACATGTCATATTGTATGATTTCACATGCCTTTGTGTCGATTTTACTTGTACGATCTCCTAATTTGTATGATTTCATCCTCAATTTTTACTTGTACGATCTTTATACTTAGAGAAATTTTCAAATTTTCTCTTTCTAAAGAGGCCACCATTTTCGGTTTTCAACCACTTCCTTATTAATTGCGTCCCGAGGGATTTTCACAATTAAGGCACTTTTTTTTTTTTTTTTTTTTTTCAATCCTAATCTATTTACACTTACCTTCTTGGCAATCGTACAATGACATTCACTTGTACGATCCCATCAAATTCTTCTCTTGGAGGTTCAACTATAATATTCGGAGTGGTTGTGTCACCTGTCGGTAATTGTTCCCTAGGCCGATCCATCTCCACTTGTGATGTTACTAAATTTCTTGGCCTTCCTCTTCCATGTGTACAATTTGGAATTGTACAATTGCAAGTTGGAGTATCTTCACCTAGTGTCCTTTCCCCTTGCTGCATAGGTGATTGATCCCTTGGTAGCGGTGTCCTTACTACTCTACTATCATTCGAGTGACTTCTCTACCTATCCCCTCAGATCAATTCTAGCTCCAGACTTGGTGATCGAGTTCTTAGTTGTCCCTGGTTTCTTTCATCTACAAATTGTACTCTTCCCCTACCAGTAAGGCCTCTTCCATGCGAGTGTCTCCCCCATCCTATTCCTCTTGGCATTGGGTTTCTCTATACAAATGGTGATTCCTCCCTTCTCTAGAGTAATCCTCTACCACCCATCCCTCATTGAGATGGTTGTCCCCATGTACGTCGCCTTGCAAGATTTGGTAAGATACCCCTAATTCCTGGTAATCCTCATAGATTCCTTGTCCAGTTCATACAAGCTAAGGGTGTATCTCCTGGCCATCTAGGAGTAGGGGGTCAGAATATTCCTCACCCTCTTCCTCCTCTAATTGTAACATCACCTTGTCTTTATTCATTTCATAGTTGAATACCTCCCCCCTTCCTGGCTGAAGTCTTAGGGGTCTTTCTCTATTTCTTCCTCCCATTGTTTGGATATCAGGAGTTATCTCTACCAACTCAATGTTGGCTAGTGGACTTCTACTTCTTCTTGTACTTGGTGATAGTTGTCATAGTGCTCTGATTCTATGATCCACACGTGCTAGGTGACATCTCCATATTCTTTCTTCGAAGTTTCTTTATGGTGATGATGTTGCCAAAACTTCTCTATAGGCATCAGAAAAGTCCATCTCAGAACTTGAATGAGTCTGATTCTCTTCTCTCTATTCTACCCAATTGGTTGGAAAATTCATCCTTCTCTCCAATATTTATACTTCTCTCCATTGTCTTCACAACTATCGATAGGCTATTATATAATCTTGTGGTCCAAGGTTGGTTTGATGTCCTTATGTTCTCCCTATTTGTCATTGTATCATTGTACATGCTAGGGGATCATGGTTACCTCGAGGGTTCTGAGGGTTCTCTGGGTGATTATCTTCATCACTACTTCTTATACTAGGTTCCATTATGAGCCAAGGTATACCTTCACTACTAGAGTCTATCAAATCCAATAGTGTATTACCTTGTGGTTCGGGTGATGTAGTTACCTCTTCAATATCTCACCACAACATCTCCACATCTTCATTTGTCATAGGTGGATCACTTGGTGGTACCTATGAGCTTGTGCTTGCACCCTCATTTCCTCCACCACTTCTCAGAGTTAATCCTTCAACCTCTTCTAGTTCCCTTTCAATATCTTGTAGCCTAGCTACCCTTTGTTCCTCCAACCTACGTATCATGCCATCCAATTCCTGGATGATTTGCTCTCTCAACATTGCATTATGACCTCTCAACGTTTGATATTCTTCTTGCAATTGTTGAGTCTATAACCACATTCTTTGTTGTAACAACCCTATCTGAGCCAATGGAGTAAGTCCAACCAATTCTTGATCAATGGTCTCATTCCCTTCTTCCTCTGGAACTTCCATTTCAAATGTGTCCACTCTATCTTCATATCGTACTATTAGTCGTATCCTTCTTCGACCTTCCATTTTTTAGGGTAGTTCTCTCCGTTCTACCTGAGGATACCTCCTATTTCTATTTTATTTTTCCCTATTTCTAGGTAATAGTACTATCTCCTGATGTTCTCTTCCATTTGGGGAATCCATTCCTCATCTTCTTCTTCAACTCTTTTAGTTCCATCAACAAATCTGACATGTACTCATAATCTTCTTCTTTCTCTGGGTTGAGGTACCAACTCTTGTTGTTCTATGGTTGGTCGTAGTTCCTCCTCTTCTACAAATAAGTGTGTGAGTCCTATACCAGGATCTTCCTATGATGGATCTAGCTCACTCTGAGCTTCATCTTGAGCTTTCGCTCATCTTCATCATTCAATTTCTTTTGAAGCAATGAATAAACATTGTACCTTGTAAGGCTTCAACTTTGAGCCATTTACAGTATCGGGCACCTCTATCCCATTCAAGTTCTACAACTTGACTGCTCCATTATTCATTACTTCAACTACTTTATAAGGACCAAGCCATAACATCTTCAGCTTACCTAGCTTGATTTCCCTCTTTCCATTAAACTTTAGAACTAAGTCACCCGGACTAAGTTCCAACTTCCTTAAATGTTTGTCATGCCATGCCTTCCATATTTTTTGAGCTATCTCAATTGCCCATTGTACCATGACTCTTCGTTCATATAACTTGATCAGTGTTATCAATCGCTCTTCCAAACTTTCTTGATCACCCAAGCGATGCTCTACCATGACTCTCAAACTTGGTATCAAGAATTCGACTGGCACCACTACTTCCTATCCATACATTAATTGGAAAGGTGTATGTTCCATTGTAGGTTTAAAATTTGTTCTATATACCCATAAAATGGATGGTAGCCTTTCCTCCCAGTATGCTCCCTCTATTCCATAGGTTTTATACAGAGTAGATACTAGGACTTTATTTGTTGCCTCCACCTACCCATTCACTCTGGGATAATACGGACTAGACAATGAGTGTAAAATATTGAACTCTATTGTTAACATCTTGATAATCTCATTAACAAAGTGTCCTCCTCGATCACTTGTTATCCATAGTGGAATACCAAACCTTGTGATTACCTATTCATACAAGAATCTCATTGTACTCTTCATCGAATTATCAGGTAATGCTCTTGCTTCTACCCATTTCATTAGGTATTCTATTGCTACTATGATGTATCTACACTTCCTCCATCGAGATGTCTTTAATGGGCCTACGAAGTCCAATCCCCATCATTCAAATAACTCTTGTGGTTGCGATGGGTGTAAGGGCATAAAGTCCCTCTTTACCAGCTTTCCTGCTCTTTGGCAAGTGTCGCATGCTTTCACATGCTCCTTTACATCATTATACAATATGGGCCACCATAGCCCTACTAGAAATACCTTCCTAGCAGTCGCATCTGGTCCCATATGCCCTCCTGCTAAGCCTGCGTGAGCTTCCTTCAATGCTACTTTGACTTCTTCATCCATCACACATCTTCGTAAGACACCATCACTTCCCATTTTATACAGTAATCCTGCTATTATCTAGAAAGGTTGACTTCATTATTATTTTCTTCTTCTCATTATCATCATTTCTTATGGCAACTCTCCTGTGGATAGATATTGGCCAACCAACTTGTACCATGATGGAACAACATTGATGGTGAATAATTGTGCATCTAGAAATTCATCAAGAACTCCAGTTCCTATAGGTTCCCTTGATCGTATCCGAGACAACTAGTCTGCAATCACATGCTTCTTACCAGGTCTCACCACTACTCAAAATACAAACTCCTGAAGGGTGATGAGCCACCTACTGACTCATCCTTGTATCACCGACTTATTTATCAAGTACAACAATGCTTGGTGATCGACATAGAAGGCAAAGGGATTCGCCAATAGGTAATGCCTAAACTTCTGAACTACATATACCATTCCCAAAGCTTCTCTTTCTGTTGTACTATAATTCCTCTCTAGCCTTGACAAAAGGTGACTAGCAAAGAAAATAGGTTGATCTAGCCTAAACTATCCTTCTTGTGCTAAAGCACATCCAATTGCAAAATTGGAAGCATCAATATGGACATGGAATTCCTTATCCTAGTTTGGAAACACCAAAATTGGACTACTCACAAGCTTAGCCTTCAGCTCCTCGAAGGCTCCTTGGTGCTCCTCCATCCATCTAAAAGGAACATTATTTTTCATCAAAGAATCTAGTGGGTAGGATACATGTGCATAATTCTTGATAAACCTTCGATAGTACCCCATCGATCCAAGGAAGGTTTTTAGTGAACTCACATCAAATGGTTCTTCCATGTGTAATATCACATGGATCTTATCAAGATCTATCTTCAATCCTTCACTACACACAATATGTCCCAAAAATTTCCCATATGGTACCATCAGAAAGCATTTCCTTGGATTTAATGATATCTGTGCATTTCTGCACCTACTCATACATTCACTAAGGGTAGGAAGATGTTCCTTGATCTTCTTATTAATGGACCAATCATCCAAAAATGCTTTAAAATTCCCTATTGCCAATTGATCAAATATATACAGTATGATACGTTGGAATGTAGTTGGGGCATTACAGAGCCCGAATGGCATTCGATTGTATGCATAGATGCCATTCTCCACAATGAATGTGGTCTTCAACTTATCCTCCTCGGCTATACTAATTTGATTGTATCCCGAGAACCCATCCAAAAATGAATAAATCTCATGTCCTGCGACTTCTTCTAAGATAGAATCTATGAAGGGAATAGGGAAGGGATCCTTAATAGTTACGGCATTGAGACTCCTAAAGTCCATGCATATTCTGATCTTGTCTACTTCCTTCTTCAAGGTGATCACTATAGGTGAGACCCATTCACTGGTTATCACTCTGAAGATAATTCCTGCTTCCAACATCTTTTCTATCTCTGCATTCACTAATGCCACATATTTTGGGTTCATCCTATATGGTCTCCTTCTCACAGGTTGAGCTCCAAGCATTAGCGTAATCTTGTGGACACACAATTCTGGTGGTACTCCTTTCAGGTCCTTATATGTCCATGCAAAGACATCCTTATATTCTAAGAATATCTTAAAAGCTATCGCTTTCAGTACAAGATTCCAATCATCACCATAGTGAATCATCCTAGGTTCTTCCTCTGTTCCTAGATTGATGTCCACTATCCGAGGTCCTTCATATTTGATATTTTCTGGTTCACTTGTAGCTTTCTCTACATTCTTTGGGTGTCGGTCTTGTATCAATATCTGCATCGCCTACTGTATACTCTACAAAACTTTTTGAAAATGTCCATTTCTCTTCTGCTTCCTTCTTAGGTTCTTGGCTAACTTTTGGTTTGTCTTGTTTTTCCTTGATCTCCTCTGATTCAATATAGAGGTAGTTGGGCTGAAAAATTTTGTACTCCTCCATTTTCCAATGAAGAAGTCCACTATCAGATCGAGCTTCATCTTCGCTACATTCTTCTAGGTACAACATTCCTTCTCCATCAAGTTCATGCCCTTCATCTCCTGAGGAATTTTTTGATTCATCCATCATAGCTACATCCTCACTAACTTTTTGATTAGCTAGATTAATCATATATTTATGTTGTCCCTTCTTAAAAGTGATCTGATTCTTCCCCTAGTTGTGATTAACTTTGGCTACTCGTAGCCAACCTCTCCCCAAGAGAGCATCATATGCAGGTTTCTGCATTGTAATCACAATGAAATCCAAGACAAATTCTTGGTTAGCTATCACCACTTGTTGTGCGGTCAAGACTCCCTTTGTCTCGATGCCATTCTGATCAACACCATATAATTGGAAGCTCGATGCCCATAGAGATGGAGCACCTATTTCTAGCCATGTTCTTTTAGGTAGCACATTGACGTTGGATCCTCCATCCATAATAACTTGTGTCAACTTGTGCCCTAGGATCTCCATATGAACTAATGCAGGTTTCTTTCCTACATCAATCATTAATATAGTTGGATCCATGAACTGATCCTTTTACTCCTTCTCCTAAATCGGTTGGCTCTGCACTTCCATCACCTTATGCGGTTGTATTTCTTCCACCATTGCTTTCTGCAATGCTGGAATAGCTTCCAACAGGTTTGATACTTTAATTTCTACTATGGTATCCAAAACCTGTGCTACCAGATTTTGCACAACTATCTCCTGATCTGATGGTTTTCTTAGTTCCTTATCAGTTGTTGACTCTACTCGCTTAGTCTTTTCAGCTTCCTCTTGCAATATTTTCTTTGCTACTTGCCAACATTGCTTTTCCTTTGCTAGCTCTAGATACTTATCCTTCTTAGCCTGATTCCTCATCATGGCTAAAACTTCTTGGGTATCCTCCTTAACTTGAGGAACCTCTATGTCCAAATAACTAACGTTCTATGGGTTACTCGAACTCACCTATTTTGGATAATTCTCTTCTTTGTGGTTCCCCTGACCACACCATCTACACATATGTGTAGTGCTTGCTTGTGGTGTTTCTTGCCTCTGAGGTGCAGGATAATTTTTTACAAAATACCCCCATTCCTAGAAATTATAACACTGTATGATCGGTCTTCCTTTCGAGTCATACTACAAATGACTTTGTCCTCCTTGTCGATTACCTTGATTCGGTCTTCCACCTCATCTATTATTTCTATAACCACCACTCATTGCTTGTTGCCCGCTTCCTTGGGCCTTCAGTTTCTCTTCCTACTCTTGGATTGACAATACTTATGGATATACTCTTGCATTATACGGACATAACATTACTTCATACCCCATCACATTACAAATGTGGTAATAGTCATTCCTTGGACACTTCACATTTGTATGGCCTTCCATTTTGCATTTCATGCACCACATATCATTTATATCAGGTTTGATATTTTGTTCTTTTATCATCTTATCAAACTCCTTGCAAAATGATGCTACTATCCTCTGTATAGTGTCATCTTCTCCACTATCTAAATCATTCGACTTGGGATGAGATAAAATTCTTATATACATTTGTTTTGATTCACTCTCAAAATTATTTGCATGCTTTAGTGCTTCTTCATATGTTTCTGATGGTACTACCTTCATATTTTTCTTATATTTTGGAAGTAATCCATCTACAAACCACCACTTTACTAGAACATCTACCAGAGGCATCTACATATTATCGACTAATTGCTTTAGTCTACGGTTATAGGACTTCACATCTTCATCAGATTTTTGCTTTGTCACATAAAGTTCTATAACAATGTCTCCATCATCCTTCAAAGGTCAAAATTCTTCAATGAACTTCTCCTTTATCTGATTCCAAGTCTGAAAATCTATGGTATTTTCTCTCTTCAAATACCAATCAATTGCCAATCCTCTCAAGGTAGCAGGAAATAGAATTACCCAATCCTCTGGTCTATCCACTCCATTTTCTCTCCAAATGGTTATGCAAGTTCCTATGTGTCATGTGGGGTCTTCCTTACCCTCACCTAAAAATGGTGGACATCTCTACTTGGCTGCCCTATTAGCCATCTTAGGAGAGTCATCACTCTCACTTGAGGTGTCTCATGGAATCTCTGACTGATTCCTCCTTGGGGGTGTCTTACTCCCATTGTCATCAGAAGTGTCAATTCAAGGTATCTTATTTTGTCCCACCACTCGATGACCAAACTCTCATGCATCTTCACTTAGTGACCTCCTTCACTGATGTGAGGGAGATGGTCTTGGTATTTCCTCCTGAGACCTCACATCTTGTTGCTCTGGTGCCTGACTCCCATCCTCTGCACTCCCTTGCAACCCTTCTACCACTTTCTCAGGTGTCACCATCCACTCTCCATCATCTTGCACTTTTCCTTTGTCAACCCTTGCCTCTACGCTTGGTGGTTCTACTTCCTCATCTTCCGTCTCTATCAACAATACCTCAAAGTCTCCTTCTTCGGATGTCCAGACTTGCTCTATTTTTGGTTCTTGAGTACTCCGATCTGAGTTACTTGTGTTTTCTCTCTGAGAAATCCTTGTGCTCCTTCTTACTAGAATGTTTTCTCATGCTTCCCATCTCCCATGGTTTCGTGCACCGGTGTCTATCATTCACCTCCAGTTGTAGTATCCACACTTCATCAATTTGACCCATTTTAACAAAAATGCTAGATTCGATAAGGCAATGATGCCAAATGTAGCATAGGGGTGTAGTATTCCTAGGTGGGGAGGTGATATTCTAGGGCTAAGAATGATCAATAGATAATTTCCAACTTGACTACCAAATCGTACAATCGTATAGTCCTTCGAACTACCCTTTGCGATAGTTAAACAACTTGTACGGATGTCAAACTCTCACACTGTATGGTTAAAAATCATAAAGTACATGGATTGTATACTTTTGCACTCATCAAACTGACAGATTCAGTTTTGGAAGCTTGTACATAGTTTTGTAACTATTCAAGTCGATTTCCTCAAACTACCAAATCGGGTAAGTCGATCCCTATAGTTCAGTTTACCAAATCGGGTAAGTCAACTTTGTATGATTTATACGGACTCTGGTGTACGATCGATAGAAAATGATGGTACATTCAAGTGCCAAATTAGATACTCTAATGCCTCAATCTCTCTCAGGGATATTTTGTAAGGTTTTACTATGCCAATTAATCCATTCTCCGGGTTGTGCCAACCATTACAAAGGAGCTTGGGAGAGATTCCATCTCAACTGATTACGTACAAAAATCATACAAAGACTCATAACATCATTCTCCACATCTCCATGCTCACATATCATTCCTCAGGTTCCACCAGTGCTAACCTCTATCAAGGAGTTGCAACAATGCATAAAACTAAGCTAAAACAATAACCAGAAAACACACATACATCAAGATTCCATCATAGATCATCAATCATCATTTCCAGGATCGTACACAATGTGTAATGACATATTTCCATTCCATTATAGCATAAATGTCATTACAACAAGGTTATTCTATCAATCTCTTGCAATAACTCAGATGTAAGTTAGCTATTACAACCAACAAGTACTCTATTCTACCTCTTAGCAACCAGACCTACAAATTTGAAAATGGGGCCTTATATAATATTTCCCAGGCCATTCCAAAGTGGTTCCTGAGGCAATTAGTTATTTACAACTACCCATGTACAACTGAATTCATTAATTTGACCTTTTACTAAGTCTAACACCTTAGTTAGCAAATCTATGCGCCATTTCACTATGAAATTACATTTCCCATGCATTTGGATGAATTTCAGTGTGCCCTGTATGATTTGCTACTGCCTTGTATGGTTTTTCCATCCAGTTGTATGGTTTACCCCTACCTGTACGGTTTACAAAACTTGGGCAAACTGTCACTTATGTCAAAACTTGTCAAAATTGAGCAAATCCTTTTTGATCACTTTCTCTTCTTCTGGGAGGTGGATTTGTTGCCTACAGGGCCTACAGAGATTTTTTAGGCTTAGTAAAACCAAAATATTTAACTAAAGCTTATGACACCACCCACTTTAAATAAATAAGCCAAAAGAACAAAAAGTCTTATTATCAAAAGATCAAAATAAAAAGATATGAATTGAGGAAGAAAAGATATTTTAGACTTGCAAAAGGAAATAAGGATCAGAACAAGAAGTTCAGAAGTGGAGACCGTTTTAGACAAGATGATAGAGATCAAAATAGATACCAGAACAAGAATCATCCTAATAGATGGAACTACATGGACGACTATAAGGCACAAAGGAAGGAAACTACATTTCAAGTTCAGAATGAATAAAATAGAAGGGATAAAGCACCTTTAAAATGTTATGTTTATGGTGCAACTCATTATGCTAGTCAGTGTCTACAAAGGACACATAAGCAACAAACCACACACAAAATGTATGCAACAACTAATGTTGGACCTGTAGCTCATTGAAGTCTGTCCAAGTTTAAAACCTTGGCTTCTGAATGAAACCAAGTCACATGAGAAGATGTGGCTGCTAAAGAACAATAGATCCTTTACATGTTAAAAAAAAAGGTTATATGGACAAACATTAGGAGACAATTTTGTATATATATTTTTGGGATCCATATTGCATGTTTGATGTGATATTACTTAAGACTATAATCCATATGCATGTTTGATATTACTATGACTGTAAACCATGTTTTGGTTGATGATGCATACTAAGGTTTTACTCATGTATGGAATAGTAAATATTTTTATTTCATGTTGTCAAGTATTTCAATGATATTGTAAAAATGTTTGATTACTAACAACACATGGACTATTTTTAATTATAGAGGGGGAGAATTTAACATCCCTCTCAAATTCACCAGTTAGTTTGCTTGCTTTATCTGTAAGAATATGGTACTGTTGATGGATCTGTGAATGCAAGTGCAAGTAGATCTTATTGGAGGAACAAGCAAGTGAACTGGATACCTCCTCCTGATGGTAAATTAAGGGCAGAGGTAAAAGGAAATATAGGGAAATATAATGAGTGGTAGGTTATTTGTAGTTATAGGGCGAAAGACCCTATTAGCAATACACCTGTCCAACAGTCCATATAGGTGCATTCATGTAAATGCAATAGGGTTTTTGTGTTTTGCTAGTGATTCTTTAAAACATTTGTTTCTTTATAAAATATAATAATAATAAAAAAATGTATAAATATAATAATTATAATAATAATAATAATAATATATATAAAATAATAAAATAAAAATAAAAATATTTATATGGGAAATATCATAGATTAAATTAAAAAGAAATGCATGTTTAGTCGTTTCTACACCACTTAGTGGGCCACTTGGCAGAGATATCCATATGCCCTCACGGGTGTCAAACATAGAGTTGCATTCCTAATTTATTAAAAAAAACAATGGAGAATCTGAAAGAGATCATCGTCTTCATCTACTTCTTCGATTGGATGCATGTATAAAACGTCGAAGAGAAAGAGTTAGAGGTGGAATCACATTCTTTCAGGTGAGATTTTGGTAAAATACCTTAAGGAAATGTTATGGGATACTTGAATGATGAAATATATTTAAATTAAAATATGCAATCCTTCTCTCCACATATTTTATTGTCTATAGTTATGTGTAAAATTTGTTTGTGTGGGAAAGAAAAGAATTTTATGTTTGGAAAGATGAAAGTAGTATGATTTGGTTGTGTTTGAGTTTGCACCGAATGCTTGCATACTAGACTAGGATTGCATTCATTTGATATAAGACCACTCTGAATCTCCAAAAATAAGATATTTGGCCATCTACCTCTATTGTCAATTTGGGAAGCTATATTTGAATCTGTTACTGTCAAGAAGGTTCATCCACTGCCTCAAGGATTACAGCGTCGTAGAAGATCATATTTGTGTTCACACTGTTCTTAGGCTGAGTTGCCATAGTTAGAAATAATTGTGTTATCTATTGGTGCATTGTATGAGTCGTCGTCCTTGCATAGTCAAGAAATAGCCATTTATTTAATTTTGTTTTCGTATGTTTAATGCATGATGATATAAACTTGCTGGATAGCAAAATGAGACAATTTTATTTTACTAAGCATATTTGTGTAGACAGCCTCATAACCATTTATTTTGCCAGTATTTTTTTAAGAACTAGTTAGAACTAGTTTGTTTTGTATATATGTGATTGTATTTTGTGTGGGAACAATGTTATTATACTTGGGTTATGCAGTATTCGATTCTATGTTTTAAACGTATTTATTTAAAAACAATAGTTATAACATTTTTTGATTTTAAAAAATGTCTAACACGAAGTCTCCTTTATTTCATTACAACTCATAGAGAAAATGTAGTATAACAATTAAAATTTATTAAATATCAAGTTTCCATAAATGTTAGGAGGGAAGGAATGAATTATTTTGTTTTCCAAGTTTTTATTTTTAAAAAAAAATATGCCAGACAACTTTTGTTTGAGACGTAAACTGGACCTACCGTGGTAAATACGCCTTCAATCTATTATGGAGTGCCAAGGAATCTTATTCCAGTAGTGAATGCAAGGAGATAATAAATAGACTTCGTAAAAGAAAAAATTAGATACCTTGAAAACCAAAATTTTGATAAAGTACTTTGGGAATATGTTATCCAAGTTTAACAGTGGTAAATCATTTTGGAGATAAAACTTTGTGTGACTAAAAAAATAATGGAATAAAGTCATAATGATCATTGAGTACATTTATAGTAGATGCTTTAGTTGAGGATTGTTAATATATTAATCGCTTATGAAAATGTCAGCTAGGAGTAGAATATGATGTTTATTTTAAAAAAAATTAAATTAGGTTGTCAGAATTGGTAAACAGAGTACGGATTTGTGCTAGCCGCCATTGTGAAGCAAGTCTAAGACCTGTTAGGTGTGATAACATCTTTTATGAAAATTAGAATAGGCTCAAGACCCAATAAATATATTTAGAAATACTTTTTTTTGTTGCTAAACCTCGAAAGGATGTTAAAATTAATCAGAAAAGAAAGTAGGAGACTTGCTATTTTCAAGAAACAATTGAAATTTTAGGAGATTAAATGTGTAATTATGAAATAGATCGAACTTTGATTATCATAATTTTATATTTATAAGTTTGAATGGGTACAATTTTTAAAGTTAAATTAAATAATGGGCACTGTTTCATAGTTGATATTAGTAGATATAATATATATAGCTTATTAAATAAAATAAGCTTTATTCAAGTAAATACTTGATGGTTACGGAGAAGTAAAATGATGCAGAAAATTAGTTAGGTTTTAAGACTTCTGTCATGATAGTCGAAATATGGAGCTATATATATTTTTTCTAGTTCCTATACTAAAGCAATATACACTTATAACTATTACGTGGTCCAAATTAAATGTAGTCGTCATATTTTTAGACAGATGATAAATGCTATAAAATTTATGATTATAGTTGTCCTTGTAGAAAGGAGAGTCAATAACTTCGGAAAGAGTGCTTTGGTTTAAGGAAACTCTTATACAAATGGCCACCAAAGAGATAATTAGTTTTATAGTTGCATTTGGTATAGCACCTGTTTTGGTGTCGTTTGGTCTCTAGAAAACTTAGGAAAGAGCTAACATTTTTCTTAGAACTTGTGCAAAATTTTTTGTTTCTAATGGGAGATGTGTTTGTCTATTTACCAAAAATTAATCTTAATGGCGTACAAATGATTATTATTATAAGTCCATTATTAGCCATCACCATGAGACTTACAAAAACAAAAAAAATATACTCCATATCATATGAATTGATGTATAGGCTTATGTTATGTAGTCTTCTAAAATTTAGGAAGTTATAAATGAATGATTGTATAGGAGTAAATAATATTGATGATTTTTCTTGTTTCAAAAAGCTTTGACTTTATATCAAACTTAGAAATCATAAAAATCATTGAATTAAAAGCAAATTGGTCATCTGACCTTATGATCACCCATAGTTACAAACTGGTATACAACCAGAATCATCAAGGAGAATGATTTGTACAATATATTACCCAACACCGATGTTGCGAGAAGAGCATACATCGTGATTCATACTCAGTCACTTTCAGGAATTTCAACCCAGGGTGAGAAAGGCCCTAATACATTGAACATGTGATGAGGGGTGAAATGGGATACTCCCTCTAGACTGATATGTGCGTGGTATGTGAGGGTATCTCACGATCCAAACTCAAGTGGAGAATCATTAGAAATTATCTAGCAAGTTCAATATTAGTTGAACCCTGAAGCTAAAAGGCCCAACGAGTGTTAGAATGGGGTAACACTTCATCACTTGTAATAATTTTTGAGTTACCTGGTCCTGAACCAAAGAAGTGGTGGACCTTATCTAGATCTTGAGAAGGTGGGTATTCAGTTAAGCACTAGGTATTCATACACTAAACCATAGCATGTATCAAGCATAGATAATGGAAGGGATATTCCAAACATAGCATGTTATGGGTGGGGAACTATGCATCCACCCTTTCAGATGATATGGGCTCTGAAAGGATAACCCCTTATCGAGAACATAGAACTCTAGCAAAGGAGACGAATGTGTTCTCATGATGGTACTACTTGCGGGACTTGGCCAGTCTCAAACTTTTAAGGGACTATCTACAATAGTCAATCACCTTGAAATGGATATTCACATGCCTATGTACCAATTAAAATATTGGGTGTAAATTAAATTCTCTTTGTTTAATCAAAATTTTTACTTGTGATTTTTGGACAACCAGGTGAGTAGACCTGGGTTGTTACAAAAATTATTAGAGGTGGATACGGAGCGTAGTTTGGGAAGTGGCAAAAAATATGGGAAGTGATCAAAAATATGTCGAGAACAAGAGTCACAATAGTAGTGTGTTCTTCAACGGTATGAGTTGCAAAGGTAGAAACAATGACTACATCTAGGATATCTTCTTTGAAATCAGCAAGAGCTTCAAATGTGCAAAGGTAGGACTATAAAAATTTATTTTTGGAGTGGAAACATTAGATCCAAAAAAATAATCACCTTGGGTACCAGAAAGAAAAGATATAGGATCTTCTTCATTAAAGAGATGCTAAAATTTTTTGTCATATTCGTCTTCGGTGATATGAGAAACATACAAAATTTCAACATCATGAGCAATATCATCTAAAGTCAAGATGATGGGCATATCACCTATAGATCCTGGTTTGATTCTAGGTGTTGCTACAATATCTAGAACATGTTCTTCATCAACAAGAAGAACATCATCATTAGTGGCCATTTCAACTCAAATCTATTGAAATTCAGTGAGCATAGTAGCTTGGATCTACTGAAAGTCAGCGAGCATAGTAGCTTGGATTTGCTAAATTTTTGTGGAGAGATCTCTAAGTTGGTCAAATACCTCATCAAGTGAAAGTTTTAAATTTAACATGGTTTCGAACATAAAATAAGAGCTAAGACAAGAGAAAAATCCATAGGAGGATCAACTTATCCGATACCAAACTGGTAAGTATTGAGATACTAAGAATTTGAAGCTAAAATTCTAGATTCTAGATTGTATTTCATTGATAAAACATGTACATTTATAGGAATTAGATGCCCTTAAAAATACCATGGTATTGGAAATACCATTGGTGTGCAATATTTAATATGCGTACAATAGTTAATGTCATATTTATCTAGAAATATTTATTGATCCCTATCAGTTGAGCAAAAGCCCAATGAACAAATATCAATTTAGCCATTCACTTCAATATTGTAACTATAGGTGTATATATTCTCTATCATGTTAGTGTAATTTGTTACTAAAAGGAAGAGTTGAGTGATACATTTTCCCAGTTGCAAACATACACTAACGGTCATGACAAGGTGTCATCTCTTGAAAATAAATATGGATTTCCCCAAGGTTCGGGTAAGGTTGGTCCAACCTATTATTCGGTAATTAAAAAGGAAAGTAAAGAAAATATATGGAATATTTAGGGCCACACATGATTTTTGCAAGGGTGAGTGATTAATTAATGTTATTAGATCTTAAATAAACAAAACTTATGATTCAATTGTTCATGTAATCATCAAAATATAAGCATTAATATCAAATATTACTTCCAAGAAACATAGAGAAAGTAAGATTCTTGGCTTACTACCTTACATTATCATTGATATCTCATTCATTGCATCATATCATAAAAATTATAGCACATAGCAATATCTATTCTAAAAATTATGAAATATAACAAATGAAAATGATTTTCAGAGGATAAAATTCAACTATTCTACTCCTATTCTAAGCAGATTTCAAAAAATTCAAAAGTAAAGGGTTAGAGAAAGAAAGAAAACAAGTGACTGTTTGGTGTAAGAAAATTTTAAAATATCTTGATACAAAAACTAATCTTAAATTAAAACCAAAATTTCAAGTGGATATCCGAATTGGGGTAAGTTGTGCAATAGCAAAAACAAAAAGTAAAAACTATAGTTGCAGTTTGGTAGTAGAATTTGTAACTAAAGGGAAGAAAAAACTATAGTTGTGCATATTCTCTATTATCTTAGTTAGGTAGTGGAATTTGTAATTGAACAAAATTAAAAAATTGTAGTTGTGCATATTCATCAAAATGATTGTATCAACTACAACATAAGTGTGTGTTTGGCTTAAATTTGTTTTTGGCTGTGTAATTTATTGTGTAAAATTTCTTTGTGTCGTGTAAAAGAGAATATTTTACAACTAGTCCACTACAATATGCTCCTTACTAGGCATAAATATGCATGAGATCCTATATGGGTGTTCGGTGGCCCAAGCTCATTATATACCCAATATAGCCTAGTAGCTCATACAACAACTAGTCAAAGGATTGTAAAGACCCTTAGTAGGACTAGCAATTGGTTAAGTTATTTTTTCAATGAGTTTACACATTTTTATGAGGGGTCATGGTCCCCTCATACTGAGTGGGGTTTGAACCTTAGACCTCTCAAAGAGAGTCCAAAGCCCTTACCACTGCAGTAAGCTTGCAGCTAATTGGTTAAGTTATTATTATCTATATTTAATGTGATTTAATCTAAACAAACAAGATTAGATAATCTTGATTAAATTTTAGATAAATTTTAGTTTTATTAAGACTTATTTTGGGCAAAGAGGAACCTTGGGAACCATGGTGGTGTTCACGTCAGATTCACCAAAAATATAAGTAGGGAAAAGAGATGAAAGGGGCATCATGCAAATGTTTTTTGCTCTCTTCCTTCTTTTTGCTTCAATAATAGGGGACATTATGAGCTTAAAGTATAGTTTGTTGATTGATTAAATATCACCTATGTTTCTCCTAAGAATTTTGTCTAATATTAACCCTAAACTAGACTTAATGCACATACAAAATGCAATAATCAAGGCCTACAACTAAAAAGCTCTTTTGATTTTTATGATGAAGCAACTATTTTTTATGAGGAAAGGGCACAAGAAGATGTAGCAAAAAAAACCTAAAATTCAACTATATGTGATTTTTATTAAATGCTAAAGCTTAATGATTAAGATGGTCCCCTATATGATTAATCCTAACTAGTTTTTTTTTTGTTAATTTTATCAATAAATAGAGTTATGGGGTAAAAAAACCTATTTCTACCACTATGGAAAAAACATCGACTGATCATAAAAGCATTGTTGATGCTATCACCTACTAATGACATTATCACTTTACATGTAAAAAAAATAGAAAATGATATAGTTAGTAGTAGAGGAGTCTATTTAAGCTAGCTAAGGATGGTTGAATCCCTTGAAAAAAAATCGGGCCCCTATTTAGATAAGCAAAAAATGATAAAAAAATATAGAATGAAAGATATAAATGCCAAGTGGCAAAAATTCCATTGAGTTGCAATAGCATCGTTGACACTTTTACTTTGTGTAAAACTAGAGAGTCATAGTGCCATCGACCTGTAATCTAGTGGTACTTTCACTTTTGAGAGCAGAATAACCATATTGAATGCAAGAAATGACAAGCTTAAGTTACCTATGATGAAGGGCTTTGATTTAGAACTACAGAGGGCTTGTCTAACAGTATAAAATATAGATTTAATTATTTACACCTTACAATTAAATTCCTAAATACAAGATTAACTCTAATCCAATGCAAGATACACAACTAGGTATAAATATAATGAGATAGAAGCCTAAAACTACCATGACAAAGAAGAGCCAATAGGTAAAATAAGGGAAGACAACACAACCCAAGATACAAGGTTATTTTTCCCTTGTTGGAAGTTTGTTGAAGGCTTGCTAGCTTGCTTTTTTATGGCATTTCAATGCTTGATATTGAAGGCTTGATGGTTGATACTTTATAATTGTTTGAAATATTATAGAATTTATTGCTTGGAGAGAGCTTTGATACTTGATGCTTAGATGCTTTCAAGAATGCTTGGAGAGAGCTTGAAAGGAAAAAAAGCTTGAATGCTTGTAAGGATGGTCCTCACAATATTGTGGTAAGATTTAGGCATAATCTTGTCATGCAAAATACTAAAATACCAATGATTATAGAGATATTTTGATAGTTTTGCTACTCTAAAGCTCTCCATAAAATGGTCATCCCAAGTGCTAGCTTTATAGGCAACCATGGTTCCTTAGGGGAAGAACTGCATTGAAGATGATAAGGATTTAAAAAGAGGATCAAGAGAAAATTAATAAAATATCATGAGAGTAAACAAATCTTAGATTTGGGATCTGGTATAGGAGTTGTCGATCAAATTTTTGGATTTGGTTTATTAATGGTTGGGGGCTTAAAAGGGATAGAAAGTCAAAAATCTTAATTTTGGTACATGATAGTCAAAAGTGTCAATAGTAATTAGCACTGGTGGTGTTATTGTGCTTGTGCTTTCATCTCATGATCATTGGAGCTCAAAAATGGGTAAGAAAAAGTTAAATTTGAAAAGTTTTGCAAAATCATGCCAGGTCATGGTAGCATCATCAACACTATCGCTCATGTCCCAATGCTATCACTTTAGGAGTAATAAATTTTATAACTTTGGGATCTAGATTCCCTTATTTAGTGGTTCTTCCATCTCCTTTCTCAAATTTTCAATTGTCGTTCCAAGAGCATCATAGAAAGATTGCATCATTAGGGTTTCCCTTCCATGCAGGATATGTCCTTCAACTATGTGATTAGCACATTTTTATCTGATCTACTAAACTATTTCATTTGTTTTATTGGATGGGGAGTTCTTCAGTGTACTTTACCTTTTTTTTCAAATCCTCTTCCACATTTCTAATTGTCCTTGAAGAGCAAGGTATCACCCTTATTGAGATACATATAGTGTGTCTTAGCATAAAGGGACTTGATTTGAGAAATTTCAAGTGCGCCTTAGAACATATAGTCCCAAAGAGACTCAACTTGACCCACCACTAAGATATTTATTTTTATATTTTGAACTAAAACTAACTTGATGACTAATAGCTCTCCTCTTCCTTCCATTGGCTAGAATTATAGGATCATGGGTGTAGTAGATGTTGAATCTTATTTATCAGTTTTGCCTTGATCAATATGCTTTCTTGTTGCTTGCATAGTACCTAAAACTTACTCTCTATCCTCTCAAAGGATCACTGTATATTTTTTGTTACACCAAAATCTCGAGGTGTTAGTATATGATACAATCTCTAAATTTAACACCTCATAAGGTGGTTAGTCCTAAGGCCCAGGGTGGTAGTTAGTCTACTAATTCAAATCCTCGAGGTACAATGGTTAGCCCAACACCCCCTCTTTGATGTGACTTAGGAGGATTTGATCCTAGCATGAGGCTCTGATACCACTATAGATTTGTCGTTACATAAAAACCTTGAGGTGTTTCTGATACAATATTTGTAATTGAATACCTCACAAGGCAGTTAGTCCCATGCTTAGGGTGGCGGTTAGTCCACTAAGTCAAATACTTGAGGTGTGACGGTTAGTCCAACAATCTATTTTCACTAGGTAAGGGAACAAATTATGGATGCCAATGTTGATATGTTCCTTTATAGTGCAAATTACTCTAAAAATATTTGATTATAAATGGGAAAGTGTATTATTGTAACTATGTGGATCAATGGACCAATGAAGATAAGGATACTAGTTTGACACAATGACATGGATGATGGTGTATATTGAGTGGTGATGAATGATGAGGAAAATTATAGTGATGACACATGGGATGATAGAAAGACACTTACGATGTGGAAGGCAAAAGGATGGGTATAAGATGGATGGAATAGTATGTGATAATATGAAATATGATAGGGAAAAATAGAGTGGAGATTTATGAAATGATCTTATATTTTGAATAGGTAAAATTGTTGGTGATATTATGACTAGAGTTATGCTTACTTGATATGGTATGAATGCAGCATAAGTAATTAGGATATTTCAATAAGTATGAGTAGAATAAATAATATGGAAAGATAAAATAGAGAGGAGAGTAGAAGAAACAAGGGTGAAATCAAAGTGAATATGGTTGTGGAAAATATGGTAAAATAAATTTATACTTCTATAGTAGTGACTTGCACTCTTGTCACTCTTTCCCTTATTTGTGAACCTTCCTTTATAGAGCCCTTCTCTTTAGGGTTATCTATCATTTCTATTTATAATTTTATCCTTAATTCCCCTAAGTCATTAAAGGTTTTTTATATTAAGCTATTTTTACCAATCCTCATTTCATCAATAATTTCTAAGATTATATTATCAGTAAGGTTTGTCTTAGATTTTGCCCTATCCATTGGGTTTTAAGATCAAAAGGAAGAAAAATCCTACTTATCCTATGCTCAACAAGATGCCATCATAGGTCAAGTATTCCTCATAGCTAATCTAACCATGTATCAACAACCCCAGGCTCCACCATCAACACCTAGCCTACCTAATCTCAAAGATACAATCCTAGCAAATTTTAGCACTATAAAAATAGATGAGGAGTTAGACTTTGAAGATGACACCATATACACTAATCAACAAGGGATTGAAACTAGAGATAAGGAGAAATATTTAAAAGAGTTATAGATTAATAAGCAAGCTAAAATTGAGAAGAGTACAATAGTCCTTACAAGGGGAAGGCTACCTTTGTACTTAAAGGATGGACTTATCACAACACAATAGAAGAAAGCAAAGGATGAAAAGGTCATGAATCAATTTATCCTTACTTAGATATAGAATCAGAGTCTATAGAAGAATGTGAAGTGTTTACTTTTACCTTGGAAGGAGAAGAGTTTACAATGGAAGCATAAATCAAACCAAGATACAAGTGTCTTGAGTCCCATTTTAAGGATATCTTACCTATGGGGATAATAATGGAAAATATACAATTAGATCATCAAGCATCAATGACTCCATTGAGAAATAAATTTGAGCATATAAGGACAACATGAAGATAAATTAAACTATAATATGAAGAAGGAGACACTACAAAGTCAAAGGAATTGACATGTGAATCACCTTTCATTAAATTATTTTACTTTCTCAATAAGAATATTTTAGAAGACTATCAAATTCTTGAGATTCCATGTGAGTTTCAATTTGTTGCGATACCTAAGGCACCTAAGATTGGTGATAGTAATTTTCCTATCAAGATGTCATAATGTGTGATCATTATAAATAATTAAAATGTGGTGAAGTATTTGATATCTCAGAATATGAGACTTTTGATTTCTCTTTAAGGAGAGAGAATCATATAGTAGAAGCAAAATATATCCTACAACTAGATTATGAGATACTTATATAGGAGGATGAAGATAAAATAGAAGAAGTTAAGCTATGACACATATGATTTTGTCTAGGAGAAAGCTAAGCTTGCAAGGTGCAAAGAAAACTTGTGGGGTCCCAGCAGCTAGAGGATCAGGAATATCATCAAAGAAAGTAAGTAAATTCTTAGTCAGCAAGTCAATGTTGTGGTTCAGCACATTTTCAAGGAGGGCAATTCTATCGCTGACAAATTAGCCAAAATTGGAGTCAATGCGCAAAGTTTGATGACTTGGACGAATGTCCTCCCCAATGATGTTGCTGAGTTGGCAAATCATGATCAAAATACCATCTACTGTGATGAATCTTGAAATCCTTAATTTTTCCATTACCAAAAATCTTCCCTTTTTTGTGATTCATAGGGCCCATATCCAAAGTTCCAAAAAATTCCAAAATAGATATTTTGTTCATCATTATTATTATTCTCCTTTGCAAAGGGGTTCCATGTTGATAATTTCCAATTCTCCGCCACCTCTTTTTTATGCCCCTTCATTGTTGATAATCGTTTCCATGAGGAATTCCTATGCCATGTCCACCCTAATTTTAAATAATTTCAATCTCGTGTGGAATGATACTTGTATTTTTGCCTTTTCGAGAACCATGTCTAAACACTTTACCTTTCGCATTCTCTTGAGGCTTTCTCGAATGTACATCCCAATCCCTTCTGGGTTTTGTGCCTGTTTTTGCCATTGGCCCTATCATGTGAGTATCACTAAAAGATCCATATTTATTGGGATGGTGTTTTGCCTTTTTATTCCCACCCATTTTCATTGCCTTTTTTAGTGTTGTGCCCAATGCTCTAACCATCATTATCCTTTTTGCCAAGGGTTTCTTTTTTGGCCTAGCATTACTTTCTATTTAGTCCTCCTGTGGTCTTCCCAGCAAATATACCATTCCATCTCTGTTTCTTTCGATCTGTGTCTTTATTCACCCAATTACCATCCTTCCTTATTTTCCTTTGTCACCATGAAGGAAGGAAAATTTATTTTCATCGAGCCTGAAACTTTTGATTTGGATTCTATTTCTACTAGTATGTTTAAGGATAAGCATGGGATCATCAATTTTTTCACTCTGTTTAGTAGGATGGATGCCAAGATTACTAAGGTGTTCATGACAACCTAGGATAATGGGTTGGTTTCCATCCATGATGTCCAGTTCCAAATTTCCTTTGAGCTGCTGGTGAACCTGGCAGGGCAAGACTTGGAAGGAAAAATCATCAGAAGAAATAAGCACAACTTGGAGACGAAGTTGACACTCTTCGAGAAAGATTCACCCATCCACAAGAAGGTAAAGAAAGGTTTGTTTCGCCATGACTTGTCAACTCCCTGGAAAGAAATACTTAATCCAATAATGAAATATTTTACCTGTGACAATCCTGAGTCTCAATTATGTTGTTTTCATATTGCATTTGTTAATCATTTTTGGGACTCAAAAATGATGAACATTCCCACTGCTCTTTTTTGGTCCATGGACTATACCATCACCACCAACCGTTCCAAGAAGGATGAGGCCAAACATTACCACTAGGTTCTTTTCAAGGTCCTTTACAAGTACCTCCTTCTGTAATTCCATTTAGGTAATCTCCCTATCCCTAATTATGACGAGGAGAATTCATCCTCAACCTCAAGCCCTAAAACCTCCAAATCCAAAAGAAAATAGAAAGGGGGTAAATATATTTTCGAGTTCTCTGCTAGAAAGAAATCCAAACTTGAAAAGACCCCTATCTGCAGTTCCTAGAGGCTAAAACATAAAGAAGCTATAAAAACTCCTTCGTCCACCTCTGTAAAAACTCCAAAGGACAAGTCAAATTCTCCTGACCTTGTCGAAAGGTATCTTCATAAGTTGATTGTGCATGCTACTTCTGCCACCATTGACCATCTTGAAACTGCTCACTTGGCCATTGGAAAGGTGATTTCAACCCTCAAATAACAACGCCATGCACTTAGCCTCTTGTTATTCTATGATAATTTCAAAAATATTTCTACCCTAGCTGGTGTTGAGGTGTCCTTCGACACCAAAATTGATGTCAAAGATACTGTAAATGATGAAGATGTAATGGAGATTGCTAAGGAGGCTTGCATCACTGTTCCCAAAGATAGCAAGGAGATTTCTATGAAATATATTGGTCCGAAAGGGGCTGCTTCATCCCTCATGCAGCTAGATACTCCTCTTGACGACTAATGGTTCTTCCTCTGGTTTTTTGGGTCCTCTGCAGCGGTGGATCGCATCTTTTTTGGTTCCTTTTTGGTCGAGGACCGTTCCTTTTTGAGCTTTGATGTTTCTCTTAGTGCCTGTTTGTTCAAGGCTATTGAATCATTTTAGTTTGAGGTGTAATTTTGAGATTGTATTTTGTTTCATCTAGAAGTTTTTAGTGTCTTTCTCCTATTTTATTTTTATCCTTTTTTATCCTCTGATGATCCTCTATTGTACAAGGTGTTAGTGCGCCTTTCAAATGGAAAGAAAGGAGAGAGGGTGGTTCAGTAGAGGAGTAACGATGAAACAAGAAAAAGAAGCAAACTAGGGAGAAAGTTGGAAATTAAAGTTCGTTTGAATAATTTAGTGACTACATTTTTAAGGTTGGTCTTTTATTGCTTTCTTGATGCAAGGACTGGTCAAGGTATAGAGTAATTAGTCCAGTTGCTATTGAAATAGGAAAATATGACCTGTAAACTTCTTTATGTTCTTGAACTTCTTTCATTGTTAAAGAAAATGGTGAAATAATTCCCAAATAACACCCTTTTAGTTTAAATGATCTATATCAAACACCTTTGACCTAGCTAAAGAACATACTATAGAATGATAATATTATATCAGGTGATCGTTAGCTAGTGTTTACCAAATAATTTATGAGACTTAAGGTAGTGGAAATCTTACTTAGGGTTGAACTATGTGTATAGCATAGAGAGTGAGTTTATTTTTCAAATATTTGTAGAGTAAGTTATTCTATTAAATATTATAGGATTTGAGCCTAATGGGAAGTAGTTAAAGTGAACTTTGAATGATTTTCACTCCTGAGAGTAGATTTCTAGAACACATTTATGTCCATGAGTAACCCATTCTTGAATGGCTTCTGATGTAGGTTTTGGCTAGCATAAGAATTCAACTGAGGTTGTAATTGGGTTTGCACTTCAAGAAATATTGCTTGTATGATGTGTTGAGTTTCCCATTAGTGTCCTCTAAAATGAAAATAGCTAGTTGCTGGTCTTTGGAAGTAAAGTGTAATCGTGAAGAATGTTTCTTGATAACATTGATGATAGGGAATAAATATCCATAGGAAATTCTATCGATTTAATTTTTGACTTGGCTTCTCCAAGGGTGTATAAGGGTCTGATCAACGTATAGTAACAACTCTATGTTTCCAAGATGAGTTGTGGCTATTATAATGATTCAATATGTATATGGGTTTTACACACTAGTAGATGTAATACTATGTAGAGGCATAACGTCATACCCAAGTAAAACGAATATCTTTTTAGTTTCAAATTTAGCTGGGAAGATTTATTGTTGTTGTCACTTACTATAGCTTCAATTATTTTAGATCTTGTGTGTGCACTCTAGACTTGTTCGAATTGGTAAAGGAGTTATAATGTTATCCAAATATTTTGGTTTCTTCAAATTTGAAACTTAGTAAAGGTTGTTTGTTATTATGTGAAATCAAAATAGAATAGCTCAGGGATTATCTTCTGAGCGGTATTAACTACATTTGTAGATAATATGCTTGTGCATATGTAAATATGTCTTGATATTCGGCTTAGGGATTCTCAAGAAATGTCAATAAATTAAAAGGTGGTCTTCTTACTTAATCCTCCTACGTAGATGTTGTTATCGAGTAGAACAACTCTGAATTTGGGATTAGAAGGTTGCTATAAAATATGGCCTTTGCCTCAGATATGGTCTTAAGGAATAAAACAAAATTATAAGTATTCCAAAGAGAGAATGAAACCTCTATATTATGAATAGGAAAGGCAAAAGATCTGCCTCTGCTCTGGTTTATGGACAACATTAAATACATGGACCTAAGGATGGAAAGACTCATGTTGTAAAGTCATTAAGACTATGAATCCCCTTAGTCAAATGTATTATTGTTATGGGGTACTTAAACCCAATGTAAGAACCGAGCAATTTATGAATAAATGAAGGAAGCTATGTTTTTAAGCTAGGTTTTTTCCTACAAGGTTTTCCTAGGATAAATATTTTGTTGTGAATTATTTCGTGGTTATATTTATCAAGGAACACATCTCAATAAATTTGTTATCTTAGGATATTGATGGATGCTTTAGTTTTTATGCATTATCTTCTTGTTATGGAATTCATGGGATAATTAAGAGCTTATTTTGTCATGCCTAGATGATGTATATGGTATGGTATTTTCATAAGTAATAGAAAGAAAACTTGAATAATTTCTCTTACCACCAATATAGAAATGGTATGTAATGGTAAATCCTTTAGTAAACATAAATGTGGATTATGAAGTGGGATTGCGTGTGAATGCTCATGCTTAATCTAGCAATTATGTTAAAGAGTGTAGAGAAATAAATGAATGGACAAAGTTTGTATGCTCTTATTAAAATAGACATGTTAGTACCTAGTATGTGGGAAGTAGAGGAGTGGGCTTGTAATTTGATATTTAGGAAGACTCTTTTAGGGAAAGGACTAGCTTGTCATAGGGATGAGAGTGATAGCCTTATCCTACCATGCTTAGTATACCTACATGAAAATACTTATGTATGGTGTAGATATTTATGTATTCCTTTCGATGAATTGAAGGAATTAAGCTAGCTCATTGGTATAATGAGAGTGATAGTTTAATCTTGCCTGCTACCTAGTACACTTGCATAGAAAGACGTATGTAAGTTGTAAGGATGGGTATGCTACATGTCTAGAAAGATAGAGGTTGTGAGACACCTCGAAAGGTAAAATTATTAGCCAAGACAAGGTCATGAATACTCCAAACCAAACCCTAGACATCTAGGTGGGTCAAATGAAAAAAAATAGAGTGGGAATTTTGGGTTATGACACCTACCCCAATTGCACCTTGGACATCAATATTGTAGGGGTTGACAAGGATAATAGGTATGATGACCATGGCTATGAAAAATAGCTTGTGCCTAGATAGTGTCTTCTTAGAAAATCCACCTAAAGAAAAAATCATTGACATACATGAGGATAAGTCCTCCTTAGGTGACCACTTTGTATTAGATAAAAATAATGAGCTAGTTTTTTACAACACTTAAGTTTTAACCAATTGTCTTCTCTTGTAGCATGAAAATAGTTAACTCATGTAAAAAAACTTTGATAAAATTTGAGAAAATAGCACTTTTGGAAATAAGGATGTTCAACAATCACTTCTAGTGGAAATAGACAACCACTTGCCTAACGAAAATAACTAGATCCATGGCATATATTTTTTAAATCAGGCACCTATGCTCCTTTGGTTGACATTTATAGTATCAAAGAAATAACCCATAGAAAAATTATTCTTCTATATTTTAACTCTCAAATGGATTGTTCCCTTGGTAGTTTGCACTTTGTAAAACTAAGAACAATTCATTTAAAATTTTCTTAAGTTTTTCTAGATTTGTCAGGGTTTGACAAATGAAAGAAACTAGATATTAGATAACACGTGCCAAAATTCATGCTTTTGTATTCTTTTATGGTAAAAATAAATTGTTGAACAATTTTAATGGAAGACAACAACAACTTTTTCTTTCATGGTGTTCCCAAATTCTAGGGTCATGAGTTACATTTTGAAGATTATTTTTCTTTTGTTTAGTCTTTCCTCCAAAATTTTAAAATTTAATATGGTTCACCTTATGAGTGCATAAATACACTAGAGAGAGAAACAAACATAGCTATTGAATTGAGAAAAATGTCTAACTTTGTATGTGACCACTTTTTCATTTCAGAAATTGGAAGAAGAGAGATATTGCCCCCTTTGACCTTTGGATTAGGTGCTAGGAACTTTCTAATTAAATAATCACATTCACATAAATATTGCAATAAAATTAGGAATTCATAAAAGAATATAATATTGAAATATGAAATGTAAATGCAAAAATATATCAATCTCACAAATAAAAACACAAAATCATGGGCATCTTTGAGGGGGAAACCTCCTTCAATGATTTCATTCAATATGCAAAATATGCTTTCATTTAGACACCATGTATTGTAAAGATACACTTCATGCAACCCTAACCTAACACTAAAGAGGTGGCTTACATGCAAAGTGCCACTCAAGCTAGAATCTTCTACCAAACAAATAGTTACATTCTTTATAATGGTTACATGAAATGGCCCCACTTATCTAGGTGCCTCTATTGCCACATACCATTACAAAATACTACAAAATAGCATTTTATTAGGATCCCCACATTGTAAAGGGGTCATTACATAACAATATTAGTATGGGGTCCTAACATGCCCTTTCCTTTCAAAAAACTTTGTCCTCCAAGTTGGATATGAGGAAACTATTGTTGTAGCTACTAGAGAGACTCCCAAGTGGAATATTTAGGTTGTAATATGCATCGTTAAACAAGAAATTTAGTTATGACACGGTTTTGAAGGGTGTGTGATCTTTGATTCAAAATTTGTTTAGGTTTGAGTAGAATGGAATCCTCTTCATCTAGTTATGATAAAGTCGATTAAACTTGTACCTAATTTCCCACAATATTCTTGAGATAAGATACATGAAAGGGTAGATGGAGCTTCAACATAGCTATAAGGGCTAATTTATAGGTTTTTGAACCAATACATAGTAATACTTGCTAGGGTCCATAGTATTTGGCAGCTAGTTTTTGACATTTGTGGTGCTCGAGTGATGATTTATTATAGGGTTACAGGTAGAGAAAAACTATATATCCTACTTTAAATCTATGCTCAAAACAATGTGATCATCTTATTAACACATATGGCTCTGGTCCAATGCATGATTTATCTTAAGTTGTCGAAGGACTATGACATACTAGATGAGTGTAGTGTCAACAACATGAATCTTGGAGCTTCCTAGAATGTAGGAGGAAGGTGTTGATGGAGTATGATCATATATTGATTCAATGGAGGTAACCTTTGTCATAGTGTGATATGAAATATTATACCACCATTCAGCCAAGGAAAGCCACTTTGTCCACTATGTAGGATGTTTGGAGGTAAAGCAATGAAGGTAGATCTCCAAGAATTTGTTAACAATTTTTGTTTGACCATCCATTTATGGATGATAGGATGAACTTATTTTGAGTTGAGTTCCCCACAACTTAAATAGTTCCTAATAAAAATGACTAGTAAAGGTAGGGTCTCTATCTCACACAATAGATGCAGACATACCATGAAGGCAAAAGATGGAATCTATAAATATTTGGGCTACTATTGAGGCTTTGTAGGGAGAAAAGAGGGAGAAAAAATGAGCATACTTTGTGATATGATCCACTACCACCAAAATAATTTAATTTTATCTTTACTTGGGTAACATTTCAATAAAATCCATGGAAATATTTATTCATAGTTATTATGGAATTGGCAAGGACCAAAGAGTTTTGAAGGAACACATTGTTTCTCCTTTAATTCATTAGCACATGTCACATTCAACCACAAAGGTTTGAATATCCTTATTCATTCCATTCTAGAAGAAAGATCACCTAATACTTTCATAAGTCTTTAAGAACCCAAAGTGTCCCACTGTTGGTGAAGCATTCATTTCCGTCAATATGAGTTCCTAGATTTGTAAATTTTGGGTAATAACAATTCAATCATGATATCTCATATCTTGTCCATACCAAGTGTATTTTGGGCATGAGTTAGGCTCTGTTTGAAGTTGGTGATAAAATTTTGCAAGTTTGATTCCATGGCCACATCCTTTATAAGAGAATTAATCCATTGAGGTGTGGGAGAAGGGACATCATTTAACATTATCTGATCCTCAAACTATCGAGAGAGTGCATCAGCCATTATTTTCTCCTTTCTTTTTCTATATGTGATGTCATAATCATAGCCCATAAATTTAGAAAACCAATTTTTTTGTTTAGGTGTGATAACCCGTTGTTCTAGGAAGTACTTGAGACTTTGGTGGTTTGTTTTGATTAAAAAATGGCACCCAATAAAATAAACCTTTAGTAATTATCCACATGCAAAATAGATAGAATATCCTTTGCTGAAGTAGATTTTCTTGAATTTTAGCTTCAAAGTGCTTTACTGGTGAAGGCCAATGGTCTTCACTCTTGCATCAACATGGCCCCTATGCCATTTCCCAAAGCATCACGTACAATTATAAAATATTTAGAAAATTAGGAATTGCTAACATTGGGATGGTTGTCATGGATTGCTTTAAGTCATGGAAAGTCTTCTCCATCGATTTTGATCAAATAGAAAAAGTCTTATTCAAAATGGGTATTAAAGGAGGTACTATCTTTCCATAGTTTTATAGTAATACCATGTGAGTCCCAAAAATCCTTACATTCCCTTGAGGGTATGAGGCTTTGGATAATCTTAAACAACTTGAATATTTTTGGGATCAACTTTAACTCCATATTTGGTGACAATATGACCTAAATGCTCCACTTTTGTCATCCCAAAATAACACTTAGACTGCTTGGAATAAATTTTATTCTTAGACAAAAGTTGTAGAGTTTGATCCAAATGTATGAGATGCTTCTCCCAAGAGTGACTATATATCATAATATCATCAAATAAAACAAGAATAAATTTATGAAATAATGTGTGGAAGACATTATTCATGAGGCTCTAAAATGTGGATGGGGCATTATTTAGGTCAAATAGCATGATAAAAAATTCATAATGACCCTCATGAGTTCAAAATGCTACTGTGGGGATATCTTCTTCCTTGATTCTTATCTGATGATAGCCCAAGCGAAGATCCAACTTGGAGAAAATATTGCACCATTTAGCTTATCCAACAATTCATCAACCATTGTATAGGAAATTTATCCTTAATGGTGAGCTTATTGAGCTCATAAAAATTTATACAAAACCACTATAATCCATCTTTCTTTCCAACCAATAGAACTGAAGAAGAATAAGGATTGTTACTAGGCTAAATTACCCTTGCTTGTAGTAATTCTTGTACCAATTTTTCAATTTTTTACTTAAGGGAATAGGGGTATCTATAAGGTTTGATTTTAGGTCAAGCTACCTAGTACCAATGGCATTGCATGATTATGGGAACAATATGGAGGTAATTCTATCAGTTTTAAAAAAACTACATCATTCTTAGTTAGAATGAGTTGCAAATTATCTTGGGGCTTGTCTTCTCTTGAAGGTTGTGGTTGAGCTGCAAATATTTGAGCTACTACCCCACATGAAATTTTTTGTAACAACTCCACACAACTTGATCTAATAATCTATGCAGATCCTACTAGTGAACCATAGAGAGTGTAGGACTAATTGTTGGTCTAGAAATCTGTCTAACGGAAAGGTTGTGCGCCATAGACCTTGACCAACATTGAATAGCCCAAAAGTTGTGAGTCTTCAATGGTCAATCTCCATAGGATGTCAGTTCTTTTTAAGTTAAAGCTACCTATTCCTAAAGTGTGGGGGAAAAGGGTGTTGAAAGAAACAAAAAAGGAGTTGAAGCTATAACTTATGTTGGTGTAGATTAGGCCACATCAAGATGCATGCGTAATAGAAGACTATGGAAATAAATAGTACATTACCTAACAGACCAGCCAATTTTACTATCAATCATAGAAAACTTAATTTCAATATAATTTAGCTTATCAAACTACAAATTCTAGAACAAGTGAATGAGCATAAGCGTAAATTTATAATTTAGAGTAAACACTATGAGCATTCAATAGGCTAAAATTAGAAATAACTAGTCATTCATACATACATGTTCTGCAAATGAATCAAACTAGAGGCCAAATAGCAATCTCTTTGCATTAAGATGCAAATCTTCTATTCCTACATATGAATTTTAAAAGCCTAAGAGTCGACCATTTTTCATCCTATATTTTAGTATTTATAGACTTTTTACAATGTTTCGGTTAATGAAGCATTCATTATTTTAGAAATAGATTGTTGTTATATCATAAGGTCTACCAGATTGTTGAACTACTTGGAGGTATGGTTGCTCCAACTACCCGATCATAGATTTCTGACATTGCCAAGCTATGCATCATCTTGAGTCATGTTGATCCTATTGTTTGCACCTAGTTTGTTGCTTTATACTAACCCTTTTTAGTTGAGCAGCCCTGTTACTTGTATGATGGCTCTAATAATAATGATATTTTTGAGATCTTTTGATAGGGGATATTTTCCAATAGGCATCATGAGATGATAAGAGTCCTCATGCAAGTAGGTTGGTGCCAGATTCTCATCTTGAATTGCCTCTACCCATTCATAGCTATCATATTTCTATTAAGCTTTGTTGTTAAATTTATGTTGTCATCTCAGAGTAATAGATATTTGGGACCCTAACAAGTTTTGTTTGGGTGCAGATGTTTCAACATCCCCAACACTTAGCCAAATTAGCATCCTTGAAATTCTTGCAGTGCAATAGAAAATGGGTACCATGCTAAGCTCCGATTGAGTGCAATTGTTCTGGTGTCCTCGATAGTTAGTTGAATCAAATTTGCACTTTGACCAACTTTAATAGTGGGGAAAAGTTTTGGTACCCTAACGAGCTCTAATCAGGTACAAATATTTCAGTGCTCTTCATGTTGTTCTTATTTGCTTTCGATGGTGTGACGAAGAATTGATACTATGTCAAGCTCTGATCGGATGTAGATGTTCTAGTATCTTCTATACTTAGCCGAATCTATCCCCTTGAAACTTCAATAGTAGGATGGATATTTGGTACCTCGATGAACTATGGTTAGGTACAAATATTTTGATGCTCTCCAGAATTAACCATTTTCTCCTTGTTGTTCCTATCTACTTTTGGTGGTGTGACAAATATTTGGTATTGTGTTAGGCTTAAATGGGGTGTAGATGTTTCAATGACTTTAACACTTAGCCAAATTTATTACTAGGGAATCGATGAACCTTTAGTACCTTGACAAGTTTTGGCCAGGTGCAGAGTTTCTGGTGTACCCTATACTTAGCCATTTTGCTGGGGCTATCATATTTTGATCCATAGTATCTGGTTTTTTTTCTTTTGATTTTTCTATACTACTCATCTTTGTACTTTCTTGCTAAAGTGTATGTAGGAGGTGTTTTAAAAAATCCCACACTAACCATTTTGTAAAACTACATCCATAATTATGCAAAATTCTAGGCTATTACACTCAAAGTACCTAACCACTATGCTCCTAACACAACATCACATCCTCCCAGTTGAAGAGAAAACATATCAGTTTTGAGTTCATAGTCCTCTATCTTCAACTTAACATCATGGAATTTACCCTTACAAGGAAATGGTCCTCTATTTTCCACCATAACGTCAAATGAGTTGCAAGCATGTCTGTAATAATTTGCTTTCTTGGCTACTCGGGGATCAATAAAATTGTGTATTTCCTGAATCAATAAGAATTGTAATGCGTTGTCATTTTAAGAATACTACTACCTTCATCATTTAAGGGGTAGAAATTCTTGCAAGTGTATGGACAAATATTTTTGGCTATGGTTCTTCTTGTGTTTCACCCTCATCCTTAGGTTGTTCCTTTGGTGGTTCTACTTCTTCATCAAGTTGTTTAGTACTTATTTATTCCTCTACATCCAAAAAATTAACTCTTTTGGTTGCATTTATGCCCTAGAAAATACTTCTCTTCAAAACTATAAGCCTTGTGCTCAATGGGCATCCATTTCCTCCATAGTCAAATGCTTGAATGGGGTAGACTTATTACTAATATTTGGTGTGAAATTAGAAGAAAATGTGGTTTAGCTTGTGGAAATTTAGATGGTTTCCTTTGAGCCAAAAAAAAATATTTTGCTAATCTCGCCAATCCTATGAAATTCATCATAGACTATGGTTTGAACATTTTTACCTTAGCCTTGATACCATCTTTCAATCCATTGATAAAATAACTCTGAAAAATTCTTCATTCAAACCCTTTGTCCGATTAGCCAATTTCTCAAATTGGGTATGATATTCATAGATAATAGAGATTTTTTTCAATTTGGTCAAGGCTCATAAAATCCTCATACTCACTAGGGCCAAAATGAGTGAGTAATTTAGGCTAAAAATATTCCCAAGAAAGATCTAGAGTCATGTTCTCTAACCATTGATACCATTGTAAGGCTTCAAATTCAAATTTGAAAGATGCCATGGTGACCCATAAATATTTAGGTACATTATGAAGTTTGAAAAATTAATTTTCTCGACACAACCACCCATCAACATCCTTTCATTTGAACTTAGGAAAGTCTAATTTAGGCATCTTAAATAGGGTATCTATGTCAAAAAGAGAATTATAGTCTTCTTTCTCCTTATGTAATTCCTTCTCTTTATTGACTGAATTTCCACCTAATTTTTAAGTGTTAAGATGTTCGAACACCTTTAGGGCTTCCCTTAATCTATCTTCTATCTCTAGGAATTTCTCTTCAAAATTTTCTTTGGATCTAAACTGGTTATTTCTTATAAGCATCACTTGATCCCTCATATTTTTAAATTCATTTCTAAAATGGTTCAGTTGACTTTATAGGTTACTAAATGTGAGACTCATTTTCTCCATATAATTACTTTGTTCTAACTCCTTTTGTTGTCCTCTAGTTCCTCTATCCATTTATGTATGATTTGAACCACTCCCATTGACTTACTAAAAATAGAAGTGTTGTTCCAAGAGTTACTATTTTTAGTAATGATCCATAAAATGTTTTTGGGTGTTATATATCAAACTAATCAACTCGATAAGACAATCACAATGAGCTATGTCCCACAACAATATTTTTTGGCACACCAAAAAATTTTCTAGGGGATTGTTGTCTTCAAGTGTCATTTTTTCCTAGAGTCTTAGTTCACTCAAAAAATTAACTTTTGTCTAACACCCCTTAAGCAGGCTAGGCAATATATATTACTAAAAATGATTTTTTCTGACTCTATAACTAATAATTGTTCTATTTGATTTTGTCTCAACTGCAACTATGTTTGTAACTTCTAACTGCATGGCCAATTATGTCTAAACTATTTTGATTAACTGTTATTGGCAAACCTTGTCTAGGTTGTTATTGACTTTATAATAGATACTACACTGCCAAAATATAACTGGACTATTATTAATTGATACCCAACTATTAATAATAGACTTTGTTGTGACCAATTTTTTCTATCATCTATTTTTGCTCAGTTAATTCTTATGATAGTGTAGTCTCCTCGGTATGCCCAATTTTTGTGATGTAGTTTTTTGGCATGCAGGATAAACAAAAATAGGGTACTCTAATCCAAGGTGTGTGTATTTCCATAGCCCTTTATTATATCACCATAATGGACGATAGTGCTCAGACCAAAATTTTAGGCCACTACTCAAGGAAGATTCCACGCATACCCTTGAGCACACTACCTGCCTCTCTAACAATACAAGAGGGTGATCTTCCTAGATGATTTGTCTAATGCACTATGGAAAATACACTATCGATAATATTTCTAGGGAAATACATTATCGATAATCTTCCTAGGGGGTCTTCCAATATACCCAAAGATACATGAGAGCTCAATTTTGTATATGGGTGTTGTTTGAGGCTTAGGTATTGGAGCCTGGTTGTCCCTCACTTCACTAGACATTTTATGGGTAATCTATCTTAGCCAATAATGATAGCTCCTCCATGATATTTTAAAACCCCCAACATAGGATTTTGTTGGAGCCAAATTTGACTCAACTTTGAAACCCCCAAATTTAAATTTCTGGTTTCAATCAAACTGCTTATACTGTTGGTCATTGCTTATAGTTGTTTTGGGTAATTCAATTTTTCATTGGTTGGTTTGATAAAGTTTAACCTTAGCCTTTTTAATAATGTGGGATTCATGGTATAAATCAAATTACCTCAAATGGTTAGGGATAAAAATTTCAAATTAAATCCCCAAGTCAAAGTTTGACCTTCCTAAATATTTTCCTTGGGCCTAAACCAACAAATAAAGTCCCTAAATCATAAGTCGGTTAAAACATTCACCATGGTCTCAAAGTTTAAAAAACCTAAGGTTAAAATAAATATTAATTTATTAAAAGCCTAAGGGTATGCACTTCGCTAAACTAATTGGTGAGCACCTCAGATTTAATCCAAGGGCCGCGCACGATCCAGAGAAATCGGACGATAGCGCTTTAATAAAATCAAACCGAAGATAAGTCAAAAGTCAAGCATAGTCAAGGGGTAAAAAGGTTGCATCTTAAAACTTGATCGGACGGTAGCGCATCGCCAGAGGAAATCTGACGGATGCACACTCATGATAAGATCCGAAAGATAAAATCAAAGAGTCAATAAGATTTAACCCAAAGTTTAAAAATCGAGCAGGTTGCCTTCAATCTAATGGCAACGCTTAAACACCTCTAAAATCAACGGTTGCACACCCTCTAAGAAGTCAAAGTCTTAAGAAAAGTCATCATGGGTCAAGGTCAAATTAAAATCAGAGCAGGTCTGACAGATCGAACGATCATGCCAAACAACGTATAGATCGACGATTGTGATTGCTTCAATCTAAATGAACTTTAAAGTCCATATTAAAAAGGATGCACCCCATTTGATTAATCATTGGGCTTGTTACCAAGATCGGATGATCGCGCTCAAATGATTTTTAATCTAATGGTGGCGCACTAATTGAAGATGCATTAAAAAGGGTTAAGGATCGGGAGAAATTAATTAAAGTTAATCATGATTAGCAAGGGTTTAATACTTTAGCTAATTTTCCCCCTTTTTTGCCCTAATCATGATTAATATTATAAATGCTTGATTAAACTGACTTGCAGGTTGATTAGATCCAACGGCTGCGCTCATCTCCACTCAGATACGACGGCCACACCAAAATCGTAGGATGGAAGGTAAAAGGTATGGGTAAGGATGAAATTAATTGATATTAATTGTGATTAGTAAGGGTTTAATACATTGACTAATATTCCCCCTTTTGGCCTTAATAATGATTAATAGAAAAGCAAAGGTCTATAACATCATTATCTAGCATGCATCTTGTCAATGATCAAATGGCGGTGCACCAACTAAATCGAGAATCAACGGACGTGAAATCTTGTAACTGGCGATAAATATCCAAAGGGTAAATAAAGACCTTTTTATAACATATGAATCGAACGACGATGGTCATTGACAATCTAGATCCAACGATGCGCATATGGGAAGATAATAAAAGGTTAATCTAAGCATTGGATCAATTAATTTAGTCAATTTACGTATGAATTTTTCCCATTTATTAAAGAATACATGCATATGTATGATCCAATGGTCGTGCCTCACCACCATAAGATCCAATGATGATCACAAAAGAAAAGTAAGTGTATTTTATGATTACCATCGATTAAAACAAGTTATTAAGGTTTAACAATATAAGGATTAACATCGGATAAATATGATTAACTGAAGACCAATAAAACATGTTATTTCAAGTGTTTACATGAGAACAAGTACATTAACTATCATACAGGTTTCAGAACAACAACGGATGCACTACACCCTAGATCAATCCAATGGTAGCGCACGATTAAAAGGTAAAACCAAATGTAAGTCTAAAATAGATGCCTAATTAATCAAAGGTTTAAACATTATTAACAAGGGCATTAACACATTATTAATCAATATCTTCATCTTGATTAAAATGAAAAGGTTCAAAGCATGCGTCTTTTGGCTATCTAACTTACAGGTTTTTAAATATTTAATAAAGCGGTACAATAAAGGTTGGTCGAGCGATCGAACATGGTCAAAACTCTAAACCAATAGATACGAAGATATCAATAAAAATAAAATCACCATTGACTAACATCTTCAAAGATTTAGAAACTAATACTCTTATAGGTTTAAAAGTACCAAAACCGCCATGACAAAACCTATGAAGATCGCGAACCAAAAAAATTGGTAAAACCACCCATAATAAAGATTCAAAGGATCAAGCCTCCAAAGAAAAGTGATTACTTCATTGAAAATCCAACAACATTATCAAGGCAGGAATCAAATAAGTGACTCATACATAGCAAGGTACACTAAAATACATTATGAAAATCAATAGCCAAGATGGAGTCAAAATAGTATGCACAGAAGCTATGAATCCAGAAGAATACTCATGGGAGGAAAGTTTCGAAGAAATCGAAGAAAATCCCGTGTACAGTACCTTGCTAAGAACAAAGTAAACCAAATAAAAGAAAAATCTTGATGCTCAAGCATGCCACTAGATTGTGTATATCTCATAGGAATAATGGTGTACCACAAGATAATACTACAAAGCATAGTCATTGGCTTATAAATAAGAGACAGTAGGGAAGAGATAAGAGCATCAGTAAAGAGAAACAATGGAATACAAGGAATGCAAATGTATTAAATTTTTATTCTAAAAATATTTAAGGTGAAGGATGTGCATGAAGAAAATGCATGGTTTCAATTTTCAAAAAACCATTCAAATCTGTGCTTTGATGAAATATAGTTACCAGGGGAACACTTCGATGGAGTATAGTTATGGAAGCAAATTATAGATGTTTCCAGATCTTGTTGTCCATTCCCATATTCTTCCTACTTACCACTACCCTCCTCCTCTTGGGTATTACTCCTTGATCATCCTAACATTTTTCCTAGTATGTCACCCTCGCCCACTACCGCTTCTTATCATTTACCCCACATCATTCCATCCATCAGACCCTCACCATCCTTACTTCTTCACTCTATCTCGTGATCAGTGCAATCCATTTGTTTGCCATTGGCATGCCACCCCTTGTCTTCACCATTACATCGAGCCCCCCTCCATCCTTCATATAATATTCATGATAATATCCTGATCGAGCCTTAGTGGTAAATCATAGTGATCAAAAAAATCAGAACAAAGAGGAAAATTATAATGATGAATCCTTAGTTTCTAGGGCTAACTAAGAGAGCAAAAAGACCAAATTAAAATAAAAAAGAGCTCCCTTCAGTCCAGAGAAGAACCTTAATAGTCAGTTTAGAGCCGCACCAGCTGGACAACATATAGAACAGGTTTAATCAGATGGTGCCAAGTGTACAACTAGAATTCAACCAAAAATAACAGAATCAAGAACCAACATTTATAAAAGGAAGCAGGCAGGTATGGATTCTGCATCAAGAAATTAGAGAATAGCATTTTTGCTAAGAGGTATACTTGAGTGCCCTGTTAGTTGTGTTGTTGTATTTATTTGTGTCTATTTTCTTTTATTCATTCTTTCTTCCTCCCCTTGTTGTGCAGGATTGTATGATAGGAAAGCGTTCAAGAAGCTGAGAATATTTCCAGTCTTATTGAGCCTAGGATTCAGAGATTATTCTATTACCATATTGGAACAAGGAGAGTTGGAGAGACCTATTAAATTTTGAACAGAGTCCTCTTCATTGTATTGATGTATTTCTTTAAGAAAAACAGAGTTAAAAGGCATACCGCCCACTCTACATATAATATTGTATGAAATCAATACAATTCTGGGTTTTATTCCTATCATTTCTTTGTCTCAGTATTGTGTGTATCTGTATAATGGGTTACATTATTTGAACGCATTATATACGTTTATTTTGTTGGTTAAATCTTGATTTTATTATGATATTCGAATGAGATTAAGAACGCCAATTTTCTTCTCCCCTTCTCTTTGTTTCATATTAAAATTATTGTTAAATTGCTATAATAGCCCAATGAATCTAGGCACCGATCTACATAAGGCATAACAGTTGGTTATTTTCATGCTTGGTCATTTTAATAAAAATACTTATAGTTTAATATAAATCTAGAGCGTGCAAATTAGAAGCTTAATTAAAGAATTGCCACTGGGGTTTCCTTACCCGTTATACCATCTTCTTTAGCAATATTCGAGTTTAGCATAATATGAGGCAAGTTGACCAGAGCCTTTAATAGCTCATTGGTTTCAAATGGATTCATGTAGCATGACAATTGATTTCCTATGGATGCAAGAATTGATTCCCACAGGTTTCTAACCTAATAAACTAATACAAAAAATGGATGGATTTTTTTAATAAGGAAATAGGCAAAAAAAAATGAAAACACGAAAAATTTATACCTAACAGTCAAAATGGTACGGCAAGAGATGTCATAGTCACGACAAAACATGGCCTTATAAAAGTCTTTGATACCACTTGTTAGGAACATTCTACTTAAAATAAGCACATACACATAAATATTGCATTAAAAGTAGAAATTCATGAAAGAACATAATTTTGCAATATGAAATGTAAATGCAGAAATATATCACATAACACATAATCACATCCCTCTTCAAGGGGGTAACCTCATTCAATACTTTCATTCAATATAAAAAAGATACATTCATTTATACACCCTTGTCTTTTAAAAATACACTTCATGCAACCCTAACCTAATGCTCAAGAGTTGGCTTACATGCAAAGTGCCACTGGAGCTAGAATATTCTACCAAACAAATACTTACATCTTTTATAATGGTTATATGAAATGGCCCTTATCTAGGCACCTCAATTGCCACATACCATTACAAAATATCATTAGAATGGGGTCCCATGTTAGAAAGGAGTCATTACATAATAATATGAGAATTACATAATAATATGAGAATTGGATAATAATGTTAGGATGGGATCCTAACATTAGGTTACTACCCTTGCTAATATAATCTATTTTAATCTAAATATGAAAATTAAATGTAAAAATTAAATGCATAGAAGTAAAATTTAAAATGTTAAGGTGTGAGAGAGTAAAATAAAATAATACCATAGTTGTAGCAAGGAGTGTATGAGATCAATTAGCACATGAGAAAATAAAATAAAAAATAAACAAAAATGTCTACCACACATAAAATAGAGTTAACAAGGAATAACAAAAGGATAAAGGACAATGCGACAATCATCATGTATTCCACAATTTAGAAGAGCAATGCCACCCATGTAAAGTAAAAAGTCTTGCCTAATCTCTTATTATTTGAAAAGGAGGGTAATTATAATGTGAAACTCACAAAGTGTAGCTCTAACTCTCTTAGGGACAAAATATATTTACAATGGATCCCATGAATCCTATTTATAGAAGGAATTCAATTTTGAGTTATCTTGGCTGAGAAATTTGTACTTCTAGTAAAATTAAATATTTGGGGTATATTTAGAAAAATGATACAATATAAATATTGCATACCTCTAAATACACTCCTAAATGGCTTATAAGCCTTCTACAATAGTTAGTGGTGCCACTATATGTCAAAATATCACTTTTTCAAAGTTCTTCCTCAAGATTTACATGCTCCTTGCTCTACTTCACTTCTAGAAGGGGAGTAATTTGCTCCTACTTGGGAATAATTATCTCTTATTTGGTAATAAAATTGCTCCTATAGAGACGATCATACATCTTGACTTGTATTTACAAATTTGGATCTTAATATCTACAACTAATCAAATATTTAGTCTTGCACAACTTCAAAATATCAAGTCCAAAGGTAGTAACTAAGTTACTATATTTTATTCAACTTCATGGAACACCAAGCTCGATTGGCTAGAGGTCCCACCTCTTGATTTTATCCTTAGGAACAAAGTCTACAAAATTGAGAACTTGTATTTGAAAAAATATAATATCATTGGTTCTCTAAGGATTCTTACATTAGTAGCTTTAACAAATTTTGTCATATCTCATCTCATAGTAACCTAAAATTTATCAAGTCCTTTATGCCCTCTACAACATCCTCATATGGATTATTAGATAGACCATCGCATTGCTCCACAAATTTCTTGATTTAGGATTGTAATACCTTCAACTATTCCATAAATTTTTATACAACTTTAGCTTTAGCTCTACCATTTTTTTTTCTAAATATAGTTTGTACCACATCATCCAAAAAAATTCTTTGGATATCGAGTATGTCAAGTAAACCATCATTATCAACCCTTGTATTTCTACTACCCTTTATCAGATCAAGATTACTAAGGTTTATATAGTGTCTTGCAATCTTGCAAGCCTCTTTGGGCATCTAGGGTTTTCTTTAGCCAATTGACCATTTATTTTCTATCTATCCCTAGATATTGTGCTTGAGATGCTATCATTGTAGCCAACTACTTCAACACCTCTTGGTACCTTTTTTGTGGCTTGCTCATCCTTGATATGTTGAATGACCTCTATTGTTTGATCAAGGATAGATTTAGTTTTTGCCACAAATTTGAAGTACTTTTTTGCATTTACAACCCTAGTCCTAATGCCATCCCACAAGGAATTTACTTTTTCTATTTTTGAGGTGCATCTTAGGTTGGTTGTTACTCCTTTCTTTAGTGATTCAATTTCTTTTTGGATTTAAGAGATATCCTAACCTCTTGTCTATTGTGCAAATCACATTTGTTCAAATTGTAGCTCTAACTCTTTCTTATCTTGCACAAATTATTTTCTAAGCTAGTTCTATCCTTGGGTAAGTTGTTTAAGATATTTTTCCTCTACTTCTTCTATTGCTTGATCTTGGTAATATTTATTTGTAACTATTGTACTTGTTATAGTTGGGCTTCTTTAATAGCATCCTTCCTAAGAAATATGTTTGTATTACATTTGAAGCTTTTTGGCTACAAGTTAAGCTATTGCTAAGGTATTTCCTTCTATCTTATTCTTATTTGTTTTATTCTTCTTTACTAGTTGGTCATATTACGTGTGCTCTAAGTGATATTTTGTTAAATAGCCAGATCATTTGCCAAGGATCTTTCTTGGTGAACTCTATAGCTGAAACCTTGGGAATGAAGTTAGTCATATTGGTGGAGGTATTGGATGCACAAATCCATAAGTCCTATATTATCAAGATATATCTTACATCCTTAGATACCTATAACTGCATGATCATTGTACCCTTGGAGGTTGTTTCTTCAAGTGATTGAACTCACAAAAAACTCTATCCATGATCTAAAGATAAATCAAATCAATGCTACTAACAATGAAACTCAATAATGAAAGCACAACAATATTTTATAGACAATATCTCACAAAAAATAACTCAGATGCACACAATATACAAAAAATACATTACGATATATATATATATATATATATATATATATATATATTGATTACATTGCATGGAGCTTTACCTCCAATATATCATTTTACATGACTTTTTAGTTCTCTAACTATTTCTCTCCTCTTTCATATGAGAGATGCAACCTTTCATATTCCTCTCATAAATACAAAGCTCTCAACTTGCCACATATCATGTGACTCTTCATACTCTCTTGACACTTTGCACTTTCTCTCATATTGACACATGCATTATGCAAATATAAATTATCTACCAAACTAATTATGTAATGGGGTCAAATAATGTAATATCTCTAACACTCCCTCATATTACATTATTTGGTAGTGTCGTAATTCTTTGATTCTTATTTATCTTCATTCTTCAACTCTGAATCTATCATGGTTGTATACTATTATCTGTGTCTACCTCTAGATCAATGTATCTGAGTTACCTTTAGGTATCTATCTCTAGGTCACTCTCTCTCAGTCACTACCACTGGTTATGCCTTTGGGCCACTACCACTGGTTCTGCCTTTGGGTCACTACCACTATTTCTACCTCTGGGTCACTACCACTGGTTCTACCTCTAGGTCACTACCACTAGTTTTGCCTCTGGGTCACTACCACTAGTTTTGCCTCTGGGTCACTTCCACTAGATCACTGCCTCTGGGTCACTATCTATGGAACTCCATCTCTGGGTTGCTTTTATATTATTATTATCTTTGGGTAATTTACTGTAAAATCATCATATCTATAGGATCATCACTACAAATGCTTTCTCTATAAACCATCTTCCAAGCTATGCTTGGATCTTCTTTCTCTCTATCTACTATGGGACCTATTTCCACTAGTCTCTTTAATTTACTTTTCAATTTCTTATAGACTACCTTCTATTTTGAATATATTCTTGGAATAGGTAAACTCAATCTATCTTATACTTTTTCTAAGTTGGTTCTTTCTCAAAATTTTGAAACTTAATCTTCACTGGTTATTCTTCAACCTAGTGGTATTAATCCTTATCTTCACTAGTTTTCCTTCAATCTAGTGGTAATACTTATCTTTTGCAACTTTCAAGTTTTGTTCAAGCAAACTTTGATTATACTTGGTTTCCTTCTATAGAAACCATACAACATTCCTTTCATTTTATCCCATTCATCTATATTTATCCATCCACAATCCACTTTTACTCTATAGTCTTTATTTTCTTTTTGTAGACAAAATATTTGTGAGTGATTATGTCCACCATAAATTTTACAACTATGGATATTCCAACATCTCTCTATGTTATGGCCATATCTACCATAATTACTACATCTATTTTCTATTACAAAATTCCTTTTGTTATTCTATCCTTTATTGTAACTAATTCTATCAATCACTATCATAGATTTGATGTCACTCTATCCTGTTACAAAGTTAGTTTCTAATTTCTTGCTGCTCATCTGACCTATATATCCAAGACCTTTATATTTTGGTCTTATTTTTGGTATAATTGGTTCTTTCATTCCTTGTTCATATTTTCCTAAACCTATATCTTTATATCCCATTTTATTTAACAACTTTGAACCAAATCCTTTTGTATGCTTTTCAAAACAACCAAAGGTATCATTAGATTGATATTTATCAATATCAATACAACTTTGAGCATCACTACCTCTATCATCATTTGAATTCATATCAACATCAATTTTGATAGTATTAGCCTTTTCTAAATAATCACGAACTATATTCAAATCACTTGTATCACATATAACATCTATTTTTGTAACACGTTCTATCTTTGTCATGAATTCTAAATCACTAGTATCATTGCTTGCATCACAATATTCCTTTTCATTATAACTCTCATTTTTTCCTTTTTGATAAATATCACTAGTATCACAAAATGCATCCATAATCAATGGTTTTAATTCTATAGTATCACAATATAAATTCTTAAGTCATTTGTATGACAAGAGATGTCTTTCATCATTGATTTATTCCCTAATTCTTCAACATTTCTTGCTTTCTCATCTTAGAAACATTTAGGGTGATTATTCCCTTGTAAATTATTCTCCATGGACTAACGGGTATAGTAACACTATTTTCAAAGTAATCATTAGCATCATTAAGAACATATTGCATGCATTATTGAAGCATTAGAAATTTTTCCTAATCTGCTTCACTAATAATATCAACAAGTTCATTTTCCAAATTTGTAGTCATTTCCTCTTGCTTTCTATTCTTACCTTTTAGAACTTCATTAGAAAGTAATGCCATATACATTACCTTTCCTATATCATTAGGTAATGTGAAAACATATTTGGAGTTTATTTTTGCTTCCTCAAGTTTTGAATTTAGATAATTTTCTAGCATTGCAAAACTCTCTTTTCCTTCATTGATGTATTCTCTTGACTTTCAATTTTTCCTATCATATTTTGAGTATTAAATTTTACGTTTTCCAAAAATTTCTTAGTATTTTCTAGTAGATTATCTTCAATTTATATTGGTTCTTCTTGACAACATGGGTTTTCTTATTCAATTATTTTCAACTCATGTATTTCATTTTTTTGTGTTTCTATTTTTTGATCATTTTTTCTTTGTTTTTTTTTGCCATATTTCTTTAAAGTTGACTACCTTATAACTCCCTAAGTTTTGAATATAGGATTAAATAAATTCTAAATTTCAAAATCCTATGTTGATGTTGAATACCTTGTATCTCCCTAATGTTTGGTTATATGATCAAACAATAGTTTTTTGATGAAGGTTTTAATTCTCAAATTTCTAAGTTGAATTTCTTTTAACTCCCAAATAATAAATTTAGCAATTTTGTAAAATAATATTTGCAACAATAAATATTCCTGTTTGATGTAGTAATCCTTATTTGATGTAGGAGCATCTGAGGGCAGCAGAGCAATCTTGCATCAACCAAATTTTTCTAAGTGTTTTGCAAAGAAAAATATGTGTCGCGATATCGCGACAAAAAAAGTGTCGCGATATCGTGACCAAAATAGGAGATAGGAGATGCGACGGACAGAATGTCACGAAATCACGACATGTCGCGATTTCGTGACATGTCACAAAATCGTGACCAAAGCAGGGAGTGAAGGTGCTGATTTCGTGACATGTCGCAAAATCGCGACCAAAGCAGGGAGCGAAGGCGCGGAGGACAGAATGTCATGAAATTGTGACATGTCATGATTTCGTGACATGTCACAAAATCGTGACCAAAGTAGGGAGCGAAGGTGCGGAGGACAGAAGGTCGCGAAATCGTGACATGTCACAATTTCGTGACATGTCACGAAATCACGACCAAAGCAGGGAGCGAAGGCGCGGAGGACAGAAGGTCACGAAATCGTGACATGTCATGATTTCATGACATGTCACAAAATCACGACCAAAGCAGGGAGCGAAGGTGCGAAGGACAAAAGGTCACAAAATCACGACCAGAGCAGGGAGCAAATGCGCGGAGGACGGAAGGTCGCGAAATCGTGACATGTCATGATTTCACGACCTAAACTGAAGAACGGAGGTGCGATAGAGAAACATCGCGATATCGCGATAGGTCATGATATCGCGACCAAAGAGGAAGAACGGGGACGCGATGGAAATACGTCATGATATCGCGACATGTCATGATATCACGACCAAGGCAGAAGCAGGAAGGCGGAAGAAAAGAATGTCACGATATCGTGACATGTCACGATATCGCGACCAAGGTAGAAGGAAGGAAGGCGAAAGAAAAGAATGTCGTGATATCATGACATGTCACGATATCATGACCAAAAGAAAAACACGTAGTCCAGGCTATCATAAATGCATTCCTTCATGCACGACAAGCTAGCGATAGTGAAGCAGCAGTCTCAGAGGAAGATTCCAGCAAGCATGTCGGCCACTCACGCATTATATCTAGAGACGTAGTTAAGGCAACTAGCAATGAAGCAGCAGTTCCAGAAGAAGATTTCGATGGTTATGGCGGTCAGTCGCGCACCTCACCCAAAGTCCCATCAATGCAACTTTCCAGTATTGAGCCAGGTGGCTGTTGTAGATCGTGGAAAGTTTGAAAACACAGAGGGTCGGGGCCTCGATAAAAACCCAAGAATTGTAATGAGAAGGGGCTGGCAAAATGGTAGATTGTTGTATATTTTCTGTAAATTCTTCTGAAGCTACTGAATAAGAAATTTGGCTCTTGTTTTTCTTGTCTCCTGTCCTGTGTTAGTTTTGTTCTCCATAAATTGGTATCAGAGCCAGAAGTTCCTGAGTGTGTAACAGATCATCGGACGTGAGGCAGTTACACCAGGATCTATGGAAGGGCTTGTGATTGAGTGAGCAGAATGCCTCCAAGAAGAAACCCTGTTGGTGGGAGAGGCATGGCGACAGCAGAAGATGTCCGAGTTTTGCAGAGGCAAATGCAAGCCCTGCAAGAAGAGATGCGTAGAAGATTGGAGCCAAGAAGAGATGAAGGTAGTGAAGAGGAAGATGACGAAGAAGAAGGCCAACCTGAGGAAGAAGAAGAAGCAGTAGATCTTGCTCAAGCCAGACTATACAAAGCCATATCCCAGATTGGGAAGAGGCCAAAGATGGAGGTTTCCACGTATTTCGGGAACCTTGATCCAGAGGAATTGATCGACTGGATCAATGATCTGGAAGAGTACTTTGAGTACGAGGAAGTTGAGGATCCTGATAGGGTCAGATTCGCTAAGACCAAACTGAAAGGTCATGCCAACATATGGTGGAAGGGAGTGCAGCTGGAGCGAAATAGAAGAGGAAAAGAGAGAATAACAAAATGGGAAAGGATGGCAGAAAAGCTGAAGAGGCAGTTCATCCCTGGTGATTATGAGTTAGACCTGCTAAAGAAAATGCAAGGTTTGAGGCAATCAAGTAAGTCTATAAAAGAATACATAGAAGAGTTTCATAAAATTATGATCAGAACAGGCCACTCAGAGGCCAACAAGGAGAAGGTAGCCCATTATATTAATGGGTTACGAGCAAGTATTCAAGAGGAATTAAGTCTGGTCAGGATGACCACCATAGAGGACGCTTACCAATTTGCCCTAAAGGTTGAAGAAAAGCTCAATAGGAGGTTTGAGAACAAGCAAAGAGGAAGAGGTCATGGCGGAAGAACCGATGGAAGGACCAGTGGGAGAAGAAATGAAGATCCTCAAAAGAATGGAGAAGGTAGCAGTAATCAAGAACGAAGGGGAGAGAATACCTATCGCCCCCATAATTAGAACAATGATTACCGAGGGGGAAGGGGTAGAGCTGGACGTGGCCATGGAAGAGGAAGATTTCGTGGAACTTGTTTCCAGTGTGGAGAAGAGGGACATCACCAATACGAGTGTCCACAACAACGAGAAAGGACTAATAGGAGGCCGAAAGGAAATGCCAGAGCCACGGTCGCTGATGAAGATGTTGGATCTGAGCATTCTAAAGAAGTAGAGAGAGGAGAAGTAATGATCGCGAGGAGAGTCCTGCTGAATGAAGAGGGGGACGCAGATCAGAGGAAAAGCTTATTCCGCACAAGGTGTAAATGCATGGGTAAGATTTGCAATATTATTATTGACAACGGTAGCACGGATAACCTAGTTTTAGAGGGAATGGTTACAAAGCTACAACTGGAGAGGAAGAGACACCCGCATCCATATCGGATCGCGTGGTTGTAGAAAGACCATAAGGTTTTGGTCAGTGAACAATGCTTGGTAAAATTCAATATTGGGAATTACCGTGATGAGGTCCTGTGCGACATCCTGCCCATGGATGCGTGCCATTTGCTATTGGGAAGGCCATGGCAGTTTGACAGTGCACGGTTCATGATGGTCGTGCCAACACCTACTCCGTAAAAAAGAATGGAATGCGTCATAAGCTGAAACCCTCGAAGGAGGTGGAAGAAAAGGTATGTGGCAGTGCCAGAATTTGCTTAGTTGACGGGAGAAAATTTTTAGATGATTTGAAGCATGAACATATGTGTTATGCAATAATTCCTAGAGTTAGGGAGAAAGAATGCAAAGATACCCCAACAGAAGTCCTAGATCTATTGGAGGAATTTCCAGATATTATATCTGATAATGTGCCTGAGGGTTTACCCCTAGTAAGGAAGATCAGTCACCATATCGATTTGGTGCCAGGATCGAGCTTGCCCAATAAAGCTGCACATAGAATGACGCCTATAGAAACTGAGGAGCTAAACAGGCAGGTCCAGGAGTTGTTGGAGAAGGGACTGATTTGGGAAAGCTTGAGTCCATGCACAATGCCTACAGTGCTAGCGCCAAAGAAATATGGAGAGTGGAGAATGTGTACAGACTCTCGAGCCATCAACAAGATCACAATAAAATACAGATTTCCATTGCCAAGAATGGATGACATAATGGACTGTTTGAGTGGAGCCAAGTACTTCACCAAGATTGACCTCAAGAGTGGTTACCATCAGATCCATGTCAGAGAAGGAGATGAGTGGAAGACAACCTTCAAGACCAGAGAGGGTTTGTATGAGTGGTTGGTCATGCCATTTGGGCTATCCAATGCACCAAGTACCTTCATGCGGTTGATGAATGAGGTACTGAAAGAATTTTTAGGCAAATTTGTTATTGTCTATTTAGATGATATATTAATATTTAGCAGAACCCTGGAAGAGCACCTGATGCACATCATAAGGGTTTTTGAGAAGCTACGGGAGGAGCAGTTATTAATTAATCTAAAAAAGTGTAATTTTGTAAAGAAGGAGTTAGTGTACCTGGGATTTGTCATCTCAGTAGAAGGTCTAAAAATGGACCCAGAAAAGGTGAGAGCTATCATCGAATGGCCTACTCCGAGAAGCACAATAGAGGTAAGATCATTTCATGGTCTAGCCAGCTTTTACAGAAAATTCATTAGAAATTTCAGCAGCATTTGTGCACCCCTCACAGAAATAATGAGAGGGGATAAGAAAGAATTTAAGTGGACCTTAGGAGCAGATAGGAGCTTTGATCTGTTGAAGAAGAAGGTCACAGAACAACCTATTTTGGCGCTCCTAGACTTTAACAAAGTATTTTAGGTAGATTGTGATGCCAGTGGTAGTGCAATAGGAGCTGTACTGAGTCAGGAAGGCAGGCCTGTTGCTTACTTTAGTGAGAAACTCAATGATGCTCGGAAAAAGTATTCAGTTTATGATCAGGAGTTTTATGCTATAGTTCAGGCTCTAAAGAAGTGGAGGCATTATTTGTTGCCAAAAGAGTTTGTTCTATTTACTGATCATCAGGCCTTACAGTACATTAATAGCCAAACAAAACTGAATCAGAGGCACTTGAAGTGGGTTGAGTTTCTCCAAAGTTATACCTTTGTGTTGAAGCACAGAAGCAGAAAATCAAACAGAGTTGCAGATGCCTTAAGTAGAAGGCAGAATTTGCTGATAGAAATGAAGGTGGAAGTGGTAGGATTTGAAGAACTGAAGGGTTTGTACCCTGAAGATCCTGATTTTGTAGAAGCCTGGAGGGCTTGCTTGGCACCTGTTACTTTGGACAGGACAAAGTGGTTGGATTTTCTAATCCAAGATGGAATGTTGTTCAGAGGAAATCAATTATGCATTCCAAGGAGTTCCATGTGGGAAAACTTACTCAAGGAGAAACACAGTAGAGGACTGGCTGGACATTTTGGTCGGGATAAGACCATTGCCCTGGTGAGTGAGAACTACTATTGGCCGCAACTGCAGCAAGATGTGAAAAGGTTTGTGCAAAGTTGTAGAATATGCCAGATGGCAAAAGGCGTGAGGCAGAACACTGGATTATATCAGCCGTTACCTGTACCTGAGAGGCCATGGGAGGACGTCAGCATGGATTTCATTCTTGGATTGCCGAGAACACAGAGGGGAAATGACTCCGTATTTGTGGTGGTTGACAGATTCTCCAAGATGGCACATTTTATTCCCTACCAGAAAACAAGTGACGCGGTTCACATTGCAGGGTTATTTTTCAAAGAGGTGGTACGACTTCACGGTCTACCAAAAAGCATCATTTCTGATAGAGACACCAAGTTTGTTGGGTATTTCTGGAGAACCTTGTGGAAGAAGTTGAAGACAGACTTGAAATTCAGTTCTGCATACCACCCACAGATAGATGGACAGACAGAGGTGGTAAATAGAAGTCTGGGTAATCTATTGAGATGCTTGATAGGGGATAAGCCAAAGGGATGGGATTTGGTTTTGTCGCAGGTGGAATTTGCATACAACAATTCTGTCAACAAGAGTACAAACAAATCTCCATTCCAGGTCATATATGGAAACAGCCCAAGAAATGTTTTTGAGCTGAGGAAATTGGATAAAGGGGAAAAGAGCAGTGCCGAGGCTGAGAAATTTGTAGAACATATGAAAAGCATGCATGAAGAAGTGAAGAAACAAATTACAAAAATGAATACTCAGTATAAGACAAGAGCAGACCAAAAGTGGCGGTTCAAAGAGTTCGAAGTGGGAGATGAAGTCATGGTCCATCTCAAAAAAGAAATATTTCCTGCCAAAACTTATAACAAGTTGAAGATGAAGAAGTTTGGGCCATGCAGAATACTGGAAAAATGGGATTCAGGCAATGCATATGAAGTGGAATTGCCAAGTGGGCTTGACATTTCGCCTATTTTTAACATATCATATTTAGTGGAATACCATGAGGGAGACAGTACAGAGGCACCAAGTACAGAGTTGTGGAGCATTCCAGCGTCTAACCCAACCATAGACGAGATCGAGGAAATATTAGACACTCGTGAAGGCAGAAGCACCAGGAACAAACAGTATTCTGAATATTTGATCAAGTGGAAGGGCAGACCTGTAGAAGATGCAACTTGGTTGTCAAAAATAGAGGTTGACCGCCTGGGTCTTCCTCTCACAGATCAGAAGTGAGGATCACTTCTCAATCCACCTCGGGTGTCTGATGCAGGAGCATCCGAGGGCAGCAGAGCAATCTTGCATCAACCAAATTTTTCTAAGTGTTTTGCAAAGAAAAATATGTGTCGCGATATCGTGACAGAAAAAGTGTCACGATATCGCGACCAAAATAGGAGATAGGAGATGCGGCGGACAGAATGTCGCGAAATCGTGACCAAAGCAGGGAGCGAAGGTGCGGAGGATAGAATGTCACGAAATTGTGACCAAAGCAGGGAGCGAAGGTGCGGAGGACAGAATGTCGCGAAATCATGACCAAAGCAGGGAGCGAAGGTGCGGAGGATAGAATGTCATGAAATCATGACCAAAGCAGGGAGCGAAGGTGCAGAGGATAGAAGGTCACGAAATCGTGACATGTCACGATTTCGCGACATGTCGTGAAATCGTGACCAAAGCAAGGAGCGAAGGCACGGAGGACAGAAGGTCACGAAATCGTGACCAGAGTAGGGAGCAAAGGCGCAGAGGATGAAAGGTCACAAAATCATGACATGTCACGATTTCGTGACCAAAACTGAAGAACGGAGGCACGATAGAGAAACGTCGCGATATCACGATAGGTCGTGATATCATGACCAAAGCAGAAGAACGGGGACACGATGGAAATACGTCATGATATCATGACATGTCACGATATCGCGACCAAGGCAGAAGCAGGAAGGCGGAAGAAAATAATGTCACGATATCGCGACATGTCGCGATATCACGACCAAGGCAGAAGCAGGAAGGCGAAAGAAAAGAATGTCGTGATATCATGACCAAAAGAAAAACATGCAGTCCAGGCTATCATAAATGCATTCCTTCATGCACGACAAGCTAGCGATAGTGAAGTAGCAGTCTCAGAGGAAGATTCCAGCAAGCATGTCGGCCACTCACGCATTATATCTAGAGACACAGTTAAGGCAACTAGCAATGAAGCAGCAGTTCCAGAAGAAGATTTCGGTGGTTATGGCGGCCAGTCACGCACCTCACCCAGAGTCCCATCAATGCAACTTTCTAGTATTGAGCCAGGTGGCTATTGTAGATCGTGGAAAGTTTGAAAACATAGAGGGTCGAGGCCTCGATAAAAACCCAAGAATTGTAATGAGAAGGGGCTGGCAAAATGGCAGATTGTTGTATATTTTTTGTAAATTCTTCTGAAGCTATTGAATAAGAAATTTGGCTCTTGTTTTCCTTGTCTCCTGTTCTGTGTTAGTTCTGTTCTCCATCATTATTTCTTCAAAATTATAAATTTGCAAATATTCTCTTAGTTTTAACTTTCAAAAATAAATTTTTCAAATTTTAAATCACTTTAAACAAATAATTCTATAACTACTTATTCCTCCAAAACCTTAAAATTGCATTTAAGATATCTAAGGTTTCAAATAACTTATTAAACACCTTATTTCTCCTTTAATCAATTTAAACCTTAGAAGAATTAAATAATTAATCTAAGAATAACCTTATCTCTCCTCAATCAAATATAAAACCCTAAATTCAAATTTTACCTTCTTAATGACATGCCTTCAATCAACCTTTGACTCTGCAATTTGATTAGCGATTCATTGAGCCTCTTTGGTTGTAAATGTTCCTTAGGATAGAAGTAACTACCCTACCATCTACATGGACATCCTGGTAGCACTCTTACTGAGGCTTATATTTCCTACCAATAGATAGTAATACCTCATATTCCAATACCGTTGCACTATGATAGCACCAGTATAGGCCTGAGGTTCTTTAGGTACTACCCAAGTGTATTCCAATCACATTGCTTCTACGACTTGTAGCGGCTCAATGGCACTACTCCCCTTCTTAAATTATATTATAGTCATCTATAGTTACCAATGACCTCCTCACACACCGACCATGTGTATATGGGTTCACTGTTGGATATGTTGCACCAATATCCTTCATTCACTCAAAAAACCACCATGCTACCTCTCCAATGGTGGCTTTCTACATGCAAACCCCTCATTGGTCTTTACTAACATTTGAAAAAATGTTTTCACATCCATTACGTCCTCTTGTTGTGCTTTCTTCATCCATTGGATTACACTCTTGTAAGTATATTATTTTTGTTGCACCAATTTGTATTTAGGGCATCTAACAATTACGTTATTCTCCTTGGTATTTGCAGTAGATGTTAGCCTTTAGGTACTCATTTACTATGCATCAAATTCACTCTTTAGTGTATATTAGATTATTTTCTTCCTCTTAGGTTTATTCACCTTAGCTTCTCGATTTATGATCTTTCATCTTCTTGCTTGTTAGGTGTCTATTCTCTTCACACTTTCATTTGCTTCAATCGCCTTCCAATTTACCTTCACTCTTAGTTAAACTCTTGTTTCCACTCTCTGCTCTTTAGGTGGCTCTTTTTTCCACTCTTTGCTCTTCAACTAGCTCTCAATACAGGAAATTTTATCCCTTCTGCTCTAGGCAAGCTTTGATCTTCATTCTTTAGCTTCACTTTCTTCTCTATTCTATTGGTCCATGGCTCTATGGATTCAATTCACAAACTCAATTTCCATATATTTGACTTTTCTCTTGAGGTGGCACTTCACCTCATCTCTCCTTGGGTGCGTTAGGTTTTTACTCAGATGAATGGTTCTTAGTTTCGTTAAATATCTTGATTGTTGTAGGTGACATTCAACCTCCTATTATATGCTTCACTATCTTGCACTCCCCTCTGCACTCAACAATGGTGTTAGTGATGGCTTCACCTTTCTTTTGATCTATGGTTCCTCCACTCACTTAGTGGCCTCTCCTTTGGATCACTTGGCTCTTCTCTCTACCTAAGCTTGTTAAATTCACCCTCCTTTAGCTTCAATGGTTCTTACAAAACCAAAATTTATATTATTTTTTTAAACCAATATTTTATCTCTCTTGTTACTCCATTTTATGCAATCTCTAACTTATTTTTTTGTTATATTATGTAGATTTCAAGATGACAAATATGACTCCTTCCTCAACTTGGAAACACTAAACTTAAAACTTTATTTTCGCTATTATAAACTCTTGAATATGGTGTCTTTTAAACTTGAAATAAATCCACTTTTCACATAAATGAAATACACTTTTAAGCACCAATTTTTTAAACCTTTTTGGTATCTTTTGTAGCTTGCTTCTTTGCTGATTTAGCTCACCTTTTTGTTATCAAACTTGCTGCCCAAACTTGCAAAAAATACAACACTTTCTCTTCCAATAATGCAGTCCAAAAATCTGCTTTATCTCTTTCACTTTGCCTGCCCAAATTTTCTAAAACTTGTAGCACTTCTTCTTCTCCAAGTGTTGTCTTGCATAAAACACTATCAAGTTTTTTTAAATTTAGGCTTGTCATTGGATGGTGATGATTGTCTTAATACCTTCACTCAAAATCTTCGTGGCTTTGATACCATTATTAGTTTTATGAAGATATTAACTCACATAAAATTTTATCCAAGATCTATATACAAATCAAATCAATGCTACTAACAATGAAACTCAATAATGAAAGCACAACAATATTTTATAGACAATATCTCACATAAAATAACTCAAATGCACACAATATACAAAAATTACATTAATGATACAGATTGATTACATTGCATGGAGATTTACCTCCAATATATAATTTTACATGACTTTTCAATTCTCTAACTATTGCTCTCCTCTTTCATCTGGGAGATGCAACCTTTCATATTCCTCTCATAAAGACAAAGCTCTCAAATTACCATATATCATGTGACTCTTCATACTCTCTTGACACTTTGCACTTTCTCTCATATTGACACATACATTATGCAAATATAAATTATCTACCAAACTAATTATCTACAAAAATAAATTTTCCTAATATAGAATATTCTAGTGGACTCAATTACTTAAGCTTAAGCTTGTGGTGACATAATCCCAAGTAGTGGTTGTGAAGCTAAGATGCTTGGTGGATGAGATGAGAAGGTATGTAGGGTAAATTGGATGGAAAAAATATGAATAGTGAGGTGGATGTTTTTACATTAGTGGATATTTGCCTTGATGAAGTGGATAATGGTGATACCAACATGGATGATAATGATGGATTGTTAGTGCATGAGAATAGTGAACATGTGGTAATGACTTCAATGATAAGAGATGAGAAAAAATTGATAGGTATGGTGTAAAAAAATGGATTAAATATAGAAGGTGGGGTGGCTCTAAAATAACCAACAACTATATTTATTAAGGTGGAGGAGAGTGCAACATAAGAAGTATATGGGAATAAGAAAAAGGAGGATGGGAAGATAGAATTTCCTTAGAAAAGGGTATATGCATCTACAACTACCTCTTTATTTTTTATCATGGTTAAGTGCTTTATTGCTTTAATAATTTCACTAGCTACTTCTATTATGGCCCTATCTTGATACCTCTTTTCTCTATACTCATTATCCCTCATCCTAACCTTTTTAATGCTCATATTATTGGAAAAATATGTAAAAATACTTCTTTATACCTCTATGAGCTTTGGCTTAATTTATGGCCTCTTTGGAGGGATCTTTGTTTCTTCAAGTGTGGGTGGCCCCTCACTAGGGCCAACACCTAGTATTTTTTGGGTTTTTGTGACCATCCTCTCTAAAATTAACCCATGGAAATCCTTCTAACCATTCTCTACTTGCTCTATGGTTGTCTCTTATATTGTGTCACTGATCATAGCCAGGGTTAGCAGTGTAGTTATAATGGCAATCTCAAGGGTGGCAATGGTAGACCTTCCAACATTAGGGTTGGTAGCAAGAGAATATTCTATATTCCCTAGTATTTTAGTTGAATTCTTGTGTTTCTTATCTTATATGGCTAAAAAAAATCATTAAAAGGACCCTAATACATTGTCCTTTTTATAGCGCATGTCTTGTATTACATCTTTATCAAGAGAGAATTTTCTTTTGGAGTATCCTAAATTTTGTAAGGCACTTCTTTCTTAATGGTTTATCTTATAATCCATGTCAAATTTATTCTTGACCTTAATATCTACATAAAAAAATGAAGTATTCCATTGGGTGCATGAACCATTATTGATTCTCATATTCATACTTGCATGGCTTTCCTTGTTTGGCCAAGGCTACTTCCTCTAATAGGTTGTCCTTTTCAATTTTGTACTTCTTCCTGTGGGTGTAGAAGGTGTGGAACCCCTTGAATTTTAACTACCTCTAAAAATATCCTTCAAGGTTGTAAGACCAAATATCCTTTAGCTAATCAAGCCCTATGTTTTTGAAATTTTCTTCTACAATGATGGGAAATACTCTTAGCTTTGGTGTAATAATCATGAATTTTTTCTTAAGTAGGTAAAATATTAGCATTGTTTGGCCCTTGAAATATTTTAGGTCTACAAATCTAGTTGCCTTACATATTCTAAGTTGAAAATGTAATCTAACACAAAGGCAAGCAACTCAAATGACATGGTAGAAAATCCAAAGAGGTGGATGAAGGACTATTGTTTTCCCAAGTATAAGTCATCATTTGACCATTCCTTTTACTTCAACAAGTTATGGAGATCCTTTTATAATATTGGTACCATATCTTTCAACTTTAGCATGATCAAATGGTACACTATGTCATAGAAGTTGCAATAAGTCTTCCCCCACTCTCAGTAGGGTGTCTATGCATCCCACTATGGGAAGAGGCTTGCAACGATGTATTGTTTGCTTTAATTATAGCAATGTAAACTTGTCTTTCTTATATTAGAGGATGTTCTAGATAAGATAGAATGTGTAAGTGAACTTTCTTGTTTTTTTTAACACTCTTAATTGCATGTTCATATGGTCAATGGTATACTTTATGTAGTTTATCATTTAGGATATTTGGATAGTTTTTGAATTTCTATAGAAGTGATATGTGCTTCTCATAAATGTGTTTATCTATTTCTCCCCCAAAACTATAGCTATTCCAAATAGAAAAAATTGGACACCATATTTGAATAGGTTTCTCTCTAGAGGAATATTGAAATCTAGGGCCTTAGTAGGCCGTGTAGGTGTAGCATAAGGAAGTATATATAATAGTGGAAATCATATTTGTAGTAATAGTATTTCTATGCTTTGGGGTTGCATGTCATACACATAGCTATATTATCCTTTACATTGAGTATTCCCTTAACTTCCTCTTCTTTGATGTAGAAATACATCTCCGACCATTTTGGATACCTCAAAATCATACCTTTTAGCACGTCTCTACAAACTCTAGGTAATTCTAGACCTAGGGAATTGAGTTCATTGTGAGGCTTGATGTCCATACCGTAGTAAATATCCATGAATCTATTCGAATCCATATTTTTAACGATTCAAATTCCTTTATCACTTTTGAATACTAGTGCTTGTATTTTCCTTCTTCTACCTTCCTGTAAGGTTCATCAAATATTTTTTTGGTCTCTTGGATGGAGCAAGAACTTTCTTCATGGCATTACCTTTCCATTTGCATATGGATGAGAGGGATTGTATTACTAGTTTTTGAAATTAGATGTTTTGGACAAGAGTATTGACCAATGAGGTGGAAGTGGTAGTAAGTGGTATCACTAAGTTAACCTCAAGTATAAAAATTCTTGTGGATGTAGAACTAGTATAAAAGGTAGTTTTTGAGGATTTTTTTCGCATTTGGTATTATAAAAAAACTCTTGATAATTATTGGGAAGGGAAGTGGATCATTTGATAGTAGTAAGTAAATCATGATAAGTGTTTATTTAGCATATATTATGTGATATATTGTTTAATTTTTATCTTTAAATCATAAATGTAATGTATTTTAATGATTATTTTAGTTATTTATGTGAATTATCAGTTAAAATGATGAATGCGGAATAAATTGATTAATGCATGGATTTTACACAAAATACGTGCAAGATGTGTATGATTGGATATGAAAATGTTGAAGGATGTTTCATAGGAGTATGATGTGGCAACACAAGATTAAAACCATATCCTAAAAATGAGAGAAGATATACATAAGGATGACAAATCAAAAAGGCTATAGACATGGATTACATAATACAGTGGTTGAAGACTGTTATAGAATATGGTTGCTGAAATATGTTATAGAATACAATTGTTGAAGTATGTTACCGAAGATAGCTGCTAAAGACTATTACTGAATATGTCTACTGCCAAGAGTTACAAAAATATTTGACCAAGTCAATTTACCAATGCACTGCATGCCACATCAATGATAGCATGGCACCCTTACATGGTAGCATATGTTATGAAATGATTCTAGTTAGCATAGTTGGTTGACTTATCAAATATTATGCACGAGGAACTTATGATTATCAAAGTTGTTGTAAAGTTATTTTATAAAATTGTATGTTGTTAGGTTGTCCAGATTCCAATGCAATATTGTTATGTCCTTCTCGTGAATAAAGGGCCATATAGTTATATTGTTATATCTTGCAAAATGTTCAAATTAGATGTATTTTGTTATGTTCATTCATGAATTACCACTTGGACCACTTAGGTTATGATTAAGTCCAAGTAGGATTAGGAAACTATGTCAGTTTAGATTATTTTTGTTAAGTATATAGTTGTCGCATTATCGAGCCAACAAAGCCACATGGAGAATACATGGAAGAAGTTTATATAGAATTGTCCAAGTCATATTATATATTACAAAGGGAGACCTTTGAAAAGTTCTAATCGTCTAATGGTCAATCACATAGCTAATAGAGAAATTTATGATGCTAAAATAATATTGGAATGATTTTGTACAATTTTTGAAGAAATGCGCAATTATGTACGCCTAGATTTCTAGTAATAAAGTAGCACTTTTATGGTAATTGTATCATTTATTGTGTAATTTACTATATAATTTCCTTTATGTAATCGTCATTATATTTTACCTGCATTCATAGAATAGAATAATACTAGTGATAATTATGCATAATAGTTACTGAGATAAAATAGTTTAGGGAAGAAAGACATACACTGTCCTCTAGTGGCCTCATACGTATCTCTTTCCACATATAGGTAAGCCTCTCTTCTTGCATAGCCAAACAACTTTTCTAATTAACCACTATGGCGCTACTCTTTATGAAAATGGTGCCAAAATGTTTGGTTGTAATAGCTTACATTTAATTCTATCAATTTGGGGTAATCAAGGTTAGATTTAAAGAGTAGAAATCTGTTATAAATTGTACCGTGATAATTAATTCTTAAGCTTGATTCAGATCTATTTTCAATATTAGGTTTTGTAGAAAAATAATAATTATAGTAAACAAAAATTATACAGAAATTGAAATACTAACAATGACTTTACCTATTGGTGCATTTATCTAATAATGATGATTTTACATATTGGTGAGTTTATCTAATGTTGAGGATCCTCATGCAAATAGTTAGTTTTGATTATCTATTTTTACTTTATGCTCTATAAAAATGTAATTTAATTTATTTTATAATTCTAAAGTTAATTTTACGTACTAACTATTTCTAACCTATTACAGGGGTGAGAGAATAGGGACCAACTGTAGGAGTGGGACCTGCCTCCTAGAGGACAGTGTAAGTCTTTCTCCCCTAAACTATTTTATCTCATATGCATAATTACCACTAACATTATTCTATTCTACGAATGCAAGAAAAATACAATGACAATTACATAAAGGAAATTATGCAGTAATTGACATAATAAATGATACAGTTACGATAAAAAGTGCTACTTTATTACTAGAAATTTAGATGTACATAATTATGCATTTCTTCAAAAATTGTACAGAATCATTCCAACATTATTTCGGCATCATATATTTCTCTATTAGCTAGGTGATTGACCATTATATGATTAGACGTTTTCAAAGGTCTCCCTTTGTAATATATAATATGACTTGAAAATTTCTAACTAAAATTCTTTCATGTATTCTCCATGTGGCTTTGTTGGCTCGATAATGTGACAACTATGTACTTAACATAAATAATCTAAACTAACATAGTTTTCTAATCCTTCTTGGACTTAATCATAACCTAAGTGGTCCAAGTGGCAATTCGTGAATGAACATAACAAAATACATCTATTTTAAACATTTCATAAGATATAACAATATAACTATATGCCTCTTTATTCATGGGAAGAACATAACAATCTTGCGTTGTAATCTAGACAACCTAAAAACATACGATTTTATAAGATAACTTTACAATAGCTTCGATAATTATAAGTTACTCGTGCATAATATTTGACAAGTCAACCAACTATGTTGACTAGAGTCATTTCATAACATATGTTTCCATGTAAGGGTGTCATGCTATCACTGATGTGGCATGTAGTGCATTGGTAAATTGACTTGGTCAAATCTTTCCGTACTCTTGGTGGTAGACATATTCAGTAACAGTCTTTAACAGCTACATTTGGTAACATACTTCAACAATTATGTTTTATAACATATTTTAGCAATCGTATTCTGTAATAGTCTTCAACCACTATATTCTGTAACGTATGTCTATAGCCTTCTCGATTCGTCATTCTTACGTTTATCTTCTCTCATGTTCAGGATATAGTTTGAATCTTGTGTTGTCGCATCATACTCCTGTGAAACATCCTTCAATATTTTCATGTCCAATCATACACATCTTGCATGTATTTTGTGTAAAATCCATGTATTAATCAATTTATTCCGCATTCAGCATTTTAACTGATAATTCACAGAAATAACTAAAATAATCATTAAAATCCATTACATTCATGATTTAAAGACATAAATTAAATAATATATCACAAATAATATATGCTAAATAAATACTCATCATTTTCCCCCAAACTAAAATATATGCATGTCCTCATGCATATGGAGAAAATGAGATTAACAGAATATCACAAATATTGCATAGATATCAGATATTATGATCCAAATTTTTGGAAGTAAATAAAATATCAATAAATAAATGAAATTTTACACTTTCTTCAAAAACGTTCCTACAAATTTTTGAAAATGATAGTGTATTACATTATTTGAATATTGAAGACTTTGGATCTTCATCTTGGTTTTGGAATATGAGCTCTTCTTTCTTGCTTCCTTTATTATCTTATTTGTCTGAATCTGGATCAATATCTTGTTATGGTTCTTCTTCTTCTTCTTTAGTTTGTATTTGGCCAAGTAGTGCATAGTTTTGTTGTCCTCTCATTCTTTTAATTTTGAACCTTCTATTTCTTCTTCTACTTTTATGATATATAGGTTCTTCATTCTCACCAATATGTTCATTAGAAAATTCATTAGTATTATTTTAACACACAACAATATCTTGTGAATTTTTGATCTAGTGGCTTCAACCTCATTTTGATTTATAATGTGACACATATTAACTCCATTTATGTATCTGAAATCAATTATCCTTTTGCTCTCTACTATATTTGCTACTAAAATAAGATTAGATGATAATCTTGGAACATACATTACATTATGTAGTAGAAATTTTGGAAATGATTTACAAGTTGTTACACACTCATATCCATGTATGTGATAGAATTTTCCATCTGCAATTTTCAACCTGTAATTGTTAGTGACTTCAAGAAAATCAAACCATTGTAGATTTCTTGTCATGTGATGACTTGCACCAGAATCAATATACCAAATGTCCTTTTTATTTTGACCTATGAATTTGTTTGGGTTTGAAGTGATTTTGCATCTTTGATATGGTATATTGGATGGATTTTGATCTTGAGTCCTCTTGTAGTGTGCATTGTGATGAAATATCCCTCTTGTTATTTTTTCCATGATATTATTTTAAGGATACTTTTGATAGAGCCTTTGAAGTAGTCTACCTCATGACTCCCTAGTACGAGAACTACTTAGATATAACCTTTCGAATACTTAGGTTTTTTAGGATTCCTTGTCTCCCTAGTGATTAGATTATGCTGTAAGTTTTGATAAAGTTCTTAGCAAGTATAAATTAACCTTTTGGGTTGATTTTGTAATATTTTGTAAATAATAATCAATTCTTATTTCACCTTATCTCTCCTAATGAACTATGCACCTATCAATTTGAAGTTCTCTATGGTTGGATTTCTTTTATCCCTTTAGTATGAGAATGAGACAAGTATAAGTAAATAGTTCCAACTCTTTTAAGTAAATAATGAACTTATTTTTGTATCCCTTAATATCCAATATTTTAATATTTCTAAATTCCAATAATCTATGTTTGAAGTAGTATTCCTTATAACTCCTTAATTTAGAATTTTCAAAAAATAATGTTTACAAAATAATTTTTAACTATCTAAAGTAAAAACTCTTATTTCTCCTACTTAATTATTTGCAAATATTTATTTTATTGGAATTTCAAGCAATTGAATTTGAATTTTTTTTTTCCAACTAAACTTCACCCTTCAATTAGCTTTAGTGAACTTAATATAATGTCTAAGGTATTATCTATTTATTCCTCATGTTTGAATATTAAACCAACCTTAGGAATTCAATAAGCTTTATAGAAACCAATTAGTAATATACTATGAACATAATACCTTTTAAGTGTGCCTTTGCTCATTGTTCGTTGTTCACCGCTCGATGTTTGATGTTTGGTAACAATTTTGACTACAAATTTTAACCTCTTTAATGCTCACTCTTTGCCATCCATGAGGTATGGTATCAGACACTGTTATGGGTGATGTTCTTGGCATCCTTTAAATTGCACTCTCTCCCTTCTTAATCATTTTTTGACTATGTAGCAAAAATCACCTTCTACGTTCTCCTTATTGGCAAAGGTATTTAATTAACCTCACCTCCTTATGTAATTTATACCAAATGGTATTTAAATTTTTTCTTGATTCTATCTCTCCTTGCCATATGGTGTCAATCTATGAGGCACGTTAGTGGGTATCACTCTTGGTAATGTAGGTGTTATTCCAGCATCTATATGTATGAATGACGACTGAACTGTGTTAATTTGGGTAGAGTGTACTTAGGCACTCCTCTTCATTTGCACGCGTTATAAATGAAGACATTATGAAAGAATCTAATAACTCTCATTTCCTCCTTAAGTCTTGTGCCAAGTGGTACAATTTTTATTTTATCAAGATAGCAAGTGGATGTCTTCAACATTGCATGTAGCTACACCTTTTTTTACTTATCAGCCCAACGCTTCTTTCCAACTATTGTTTCTTTGCTCAATGTTTTCTTGTATACTTTTCTCTAGCTAATAGTGGCTCTCTCTAATGCTTCTTGCTTTACTTTCTCCAGCTAATTATGGCTCTCCAATGTTTCTTTTTTAGCTTTCTCCAGCAAATAGTGGCATTCTCCAACGTAGGTGGTTCCAAGGTGCTTCACTCTTGATGGCTTGAAGGCATTTGTTTTAGCCCTAACATTGTTCTTCTTCCAATATTTTGACAACATTTGCTTGGGTAATAAGCTCCTTACTTGCACCTTGATTTTGTTGTTTTTTGTTATGCTATTTTGTTTACAAATATTGTCTTAGACTTGCCTTGGTTATGTGGCTATGTCTATCCAACTTGATCTCCTTGTGATATATATTGACTTGCACCACAAATGTTGCTAGATATGAGACCAATCGATGTTGAATATCATGGTTCAAATGCTGATTTTAAGAGACTTTTGTTGGCTCTTTCCTTTGCTTCAAAATGGCTACTTCAATATTGTGTTTTTTTGGCCATTGTAATGCATTCTAGAGGCTATATATTTTCTCCTTCTTGGTTGTTTTTGAAAGGACAAGAATGGTGCTTATCATGTAACATAAATTTTCATGTAATATTTAAGTTAGAACACCTTACCTTGAACGCAGGTGTTGTAGGTGAGTTGGAGAGGAGAGGGCAATCCTCCAAGGGAGGTCTCAGGTTCAAATCTCCACCCTACCAAAAAAATTGAATTGGGTATCCAAAATCCAATTGATAATGTTGGTGTGGGCAGGGTCGGGTGTGACTCCCGGGTGACTCTGATGGTGTAGAACCCCCTGTTCGTGGTATCTCAGACAAATGCGGCCCTGCAAGAGGTTTTTTGCTAAAAATAAAAAATAAATAACACCTTACCTTGCACCAAATTTTTAGATTGTATGTCTTCTTCTCCAATTTTCTAACTTCTTTTATGAAGCAGCTTCTTGAGGGTAGATAGTGATCTAATAACACTAACTTTTAATTCACTTGCTTGAATATTTTACACTAATAATTTCAAGCAACTAATATGCCCTTATTTTGGTGACTTTATTTCACCAAGATATGTTGCAGGTTTTGTGTGCTCAACAGTGTCCTTTAACACTTTAACTTAATCTTGCTCGTGCACTAATTATCACCTTTGAAAAATATTTAATGCACTTAAAAAGTCTCTTAAATATAACTAGTATAGTGCACTTATTAATCTCACCTTATTTATCCTCCAAAGTAACTTGTAAGATGCACTAATAATAACTCTTGGATGCACTATAATATCTACAACTTTAACTTAAAAATAATATATCTAATATCCTATTTAATGTGCAGGTATTAACCTTAAATGAAACTATCTTCTGCACTTCCTTGAATATTATAATATGCAACCTTCTCTTTGCAACCTAAATAAAACTCTAATATGGTGCTTAATGTAACTTGATAATGATTTAAATTAAATTTCAATTAATGAACCTATTTGCACCCAAGTTGCTTACCTTAATGATCTATGTAGATGAAGGATTGCTAGGTGATTAGATTCACCTTATTGCTACATTTAGCTAGATGAACTTGCAGCTCTACTTAGCTGTCCTAAATAGCTCTTTAACTCACCTTTTTGCAGCTTTGAAACCCTCTAACTTGTTGCCCTGAATCTGTAGTAGGTGACTTTAATTATCCTTCAGAATATACTCTATAAATTTGAAGTTTTGCAACTAGTATTACTATCCTAATTTTTGTTTTATTATTGTTATCAAATCTAAAAAAAAATAGATTGTAAAGTAGTCAATCTCTCCATCAAAATTTTGTTCTTGAATCTCAAAAATTTGGTAGGGAACTCCTCCAAATCGCAACTGATATTTTCCTTTAATAACACTTCATTTTTCTATTGTAGAAACCAGCAGATCTTTCTCTAAAAGAGCCTTCTAGCCTTCAAAGGCAATATTCAAACCTCTTAGGTTTGGTAGTAATATCTGGCTCTTTTCTCCTTCAACCTCCTTGTAGAATTTTGACTTCAATCTAGGTCTTCTTATCAAGAATCTAGAAGTCTTGAGGTCTTCACCAATCTCCTTCAAATTTTGGAAAGATCCTTTCCAAATCTATCTTTGTTTGGGCTTGTTGTTGGATGGCAACAATTGTCCCAAAAAATCTTCCTTTATCATCCTTGGTGGTAAATTTCTCCAAATATTTCTCCTCAAAACTCCTTTTAATGGCCTTCTCTAAATTTGTAATAAGGCTCTCCAAGCCTTCTCCTTGTTTCTCCTTGATACCTCTCCTATGTTTTCAATCTTGCAGCTCTTATGGTCTTCCAAATGAGATCTTCCATTCAACCTTCTACTATGTAAGTTTCGGTAATGAGATATTCCTCTTGGATCTCTATATTTTGTTGCGTCTGGGATCTATAACAGGATCTTGCTAGTCCTTCTACAATTTGTAGGATTGAATGGATATCACCAACCTCAAATATTCTAGAACTAGGAGTTCTTTAATGATACCTATCATAGGTCTTCTTTAGTTTCTCTGGATGATTTCTTCAATCAGCAATGGATATCACCAATCTCCTATCTTCTCTTAGACTCTTATTTGGAGTCTCTTGAATCAATAGAAATGCTACTATGGCATTTTCTTCTTCTACACTTTGCAAGTCTACAATCTCTAGTAATGGGACCTTTTCTACAGGCCTCCAAATCTTCTATCTTCTGTTTGTTGCTTCTGGTGTTGGATTGATTCCAAAAAATATATTCTTACTAGCTTTGTGTAGGAAGCTTACCAACTTTCTTTGAATGTCCTTTTTCTTACAACAAAGTTTTAGGACTGTAATGGAAGAAATTCTAAATCTATATATGATCAATATTCACTAGTTGATTTGTCAATCTAGTGGAATCCTTGTTGAGTCCTAGTCTTCACAAGTTTTTCTACAACCCTATGGAAATACTCTAGCCAAATGTAATCTCAAAAATTTTGTAAATGAGATTTTTGGATTTCTCTCAATCTCACTTGTGGCTCTCCCTATTTCCTATTTGATCTACCATGTGCTCTGATACCACTATTAGCTTTTGATAAGTATATGATATAGGAAATACAACCACAAGATGTAAGATAAGCAATCTAAGATATCTATATGATAATGTCACTATAATATGCAGGAAAATGATAAGAGAAACTTCTGTAATAACTTAAAATTATACCATTAATGAAACATTATGAAAATAGTACAATGCAGTATAATGGAGGACATGAATACTCCATAAATTATTTTGAAAGAGCTACATTGTACCACACTATCAATCTATACTATGCAAAGTCTATATTATCTCCTATATACTTCACTCACTATAAGACCTCTATATAGGAAGATAGGTTCCTTGGCCCTTACTCTATCTTTGACTCTATCCTATGACTCATGTACATGTGGAATACATGCACATTTACATCATTGCACATTCTAACACTTGTACATTTATTACATGTTGAAGTAACTACATAACTTTACTCTAAAGTAAACTTCTAATCTAGTAATGTACCAAAGGTGGTACATTGATATGTACCCAATAATGTAATATATTCTCTAACACACCCCTGTATTATATTATTTGGGTATTGAAGACTTTAGTCTTCAATATGGATCTTCATCTTGGTTCTAGAATTTGAGCTCTTCTTTCTTGCTTCATTATCTTTTTGGTCTGAATCTGGATCAGTATCTTGTTATGGTTCTTCTTCTTCTTCTTTAGTTTGTAGTTGGTAGAGTAGTGCATAGTTTTTTTGTCCTCTCATTCTTTTAATTTTGAACCTTCGATTTCTTATTCTACTTTTATGATATATAGGTTATTCATTCTCATCAATTTTTTCCTCTAGGAAATGCTTTAGTATTATTTTGACATGCAACAATATCTTGTGAAGTTTCGATAGTATCCAAAGCATATATATTTCTATGAATTGATCCAGTGGCTTCAATCTCATTTTGATTTATAATGTGACACATATTAACTCCATTTATGTATCTGAAATAAATTATCCTTTTGCTCTCTACTATATTTTCTACTAAAATAATATTAGATGATAGTCCTAGAACATACATTACATTATGTAGTAGAAATTTTGGAAATGATTTACCAGGTGTTACACACTCATATCCATGTATGTGATATAATTTTCCATCTGCAATTTTTAACCTATAATTGTTAGTGACTTCAAGACAATAAAACCATTGTATATTCCCTATCATGTGATGACTTGCACCAGAATCAATATACCAAATATCCTTTTCATTTTGACCTATGAATTTGTTTGATTTTGAAGTGATTTTGCATATTTGATATGGTATATTGGATGGATTCTGATCTTGAGTCCTCTTGTAGTGTGCATTGTGATGAAATTTCCTCATTATTTTTTGCATGATATGGTTCCTTTAACTCTTTAGTATTTTAAGGATACTTTTGATAGAGTATTTGAAGTAGTCTACCTTATGGCTCCCTAGTATGAGAACTACTTGGATAGAACCTTTCTAATACTAGGTTTTTTAGGATTCCTTATGTCTCCCTAGTGATTAGATTATGTTGTAAGTTTTGATAAAGTTCTTAAAAAGTACAAGTTCACCTTTTGTGTTGATTTTGTAATATTTTGTAAATAATAATCAACTCATATTTCACCTTATCTTTCCTAATGAACTATGCACCTATCAATTTGAAGTTCTCTATGGTTGGATTTCTTTTATCCCTTTAGTATGAGATTGAGACAAGTATAAGTAAATAGTTTCAACTCCTTTAAGTAAATAATGAACTTCTTTTTGTACCCCTTAATATCCAATAGTTTAACATTTCTAAATTCCAATAATCTATGTTTGACGTATTCCTTATAACTCCCTAATTTTGAATTTTCAAAAAATAATATTTGCAAAATAATATTTAATTATCTAAAGTGGAAACCCTTATTTTTCCTACTTAATTATTTGCAAATATTTATGTTATTGGAATTTCAAGCAATAGAATTTTATTTAATTTTTCTAGCTAAACTTTGTCCTTCAATTAGGTTTCATGAACTTAATAGAATGTCTAAGGTTTGATCTCCTTATTCCTCCTATTTGAATAATAAACCAACCTTAGGAATTGAATAACCTTTATAGAAAGCAATTAATTATATATTGTGAACTTAGTACCTTTTAATAGTATTTTTGCTCATTGTTCATTATTCACTACTTGTTGCTCGTTGTTCTATGGTCGACATCAATTTTGACTATGAATTTCAACCTCTTTAATGCTCACTCTTTGCAGTCCACAATTTATGGTATAAAATGTTGTTATGGACGATGTTCTTGGTGTCCTTTAGACTGCACTCTCTTATTTATTAATCATTGTTTGATTGTGTAGCAAAAAACACCTTTTGCATTATCCTTATTAGCAGAGGTATTTAATGAACCTCACCTCCATATGTAATGTATGCCAAATGGCATATACATTTTTGCTTGAGCCTATATCTCCTTGTTAGATGACTCTAATCTATATGTTACATTAGTGGGTATCACTCTTGGTAACATAAGTGTTATTACAATGTCTATATGCCTGAATGAGGACTGAACTATATCAGTCTGAGTAGAGAATTACTTATGTGCTCCTATTTCTTTGCACACATTATGAATGAAGGTATTATGAAATACTCTAATGACTCTCCTTTGCTCTTTAAGTCTTTTTCCAAGTGGCACAATGTTTCTTTGCTCAATATGGCAAGTTGATGTCTTCAACCTTACATGTAGCTATGCCTTTTCATTTACTTATCAGCCCAATACTTCTTTCCAACTATTATTCATTTGCTCAATGCTTTCTTGCTTAACTTTCTCCAAATAATGGTGGCTCTCTCCAATGCTTCTTGCTTTACTTTATTCATATAATGATGGCTCTCCAATATTTCTAGCCTATCTTTCTCTAGCTAATAATGGCCTTCTCCAATGCAGGTGGTTCCAAGACACTTCACTCTTGATGGTTTGAAGGCATTTTTTTTAGCCCAAACATTGTTCTTATTCCATGCTTTTAACAACATTCACTTGGGTAATAAGCTTCTTACTTGCATATTGATTTCATTGTTTTTTGTTATGTTATTTCTTTTACAAATATTGTGTTAGACTTGCCTTGTTGATGTGGCTATGTTTGTCCAACTCGATCTTCTTGTGATGTAGATTGACTTGAACCATGAACATTGCTAGATATGAGATCAATTGATGTTTAATCCCATGGCTCAAATTCTTATTTGAAGAGCCTTTTGTTGGCTCTTTTTTGCTTAAAAATGGTTGCTTTAATATTGTGTTTTGCTAGCCATTGTAATGCTTTTTTAGTGGCTATATATTTTGGTTGCCTTTGAAAGGACAAGAATGGTGATTCTCATGTAATGTAAATTTCCTTGTAATAGTTAATATAGAACACCTTAAATTGCTCCAAAATTTTGGGTTGTATGTCTTCTTCTCCAAGTTTGTAACTTCTTTGATGAAGCAGCTTCTTGAGGGCAGATAGTGATCTAATAACACTAACCTAAAATCCACATTCTTGAATATTTTTCACTAATAATTTCAAGAAACTAATATACCCTTATTTTGGTGACTTGCTTTCACCAATATATCTTGTAGGTTGTGTGTGCTCAACAATGTCCCTTGACACTTCAACTTAATCCTTCTCGTGCACTAATTCTCACCTTTGAACAATATTTAATGCACTTAAAAAGTATCTTAAATATAATTAGTATGTAGATACTAAAATGTGGTAAACCCAATTAAGCATCCACAAGCAGTGATCAAATTGACATAATATAACCCCTTGGGCAACCCTCAAGAGACTCACAGTGGTTCTAGCCACTTCAGAAAGGGTTTTGGAGGCTATCGACCCAATTTTGGGAGGTTTTGGGCTAAAATTCACCACCGTTCCACCCTGGTATGATGGTATATTCCCATCATCCCATCCTGATATGGTGGTGAGCCCTCATCCTAGGGTGGGACGGTGGTGAAGTCTGAAAGTCAAAATTTGCCCAAATGGCACCCAGAAACTGTCATTTGACCACCCAAACAGAGCATGCAAGGTGGAGGATATGGAATCCTTATGACATCCATATTTATGAAGGCCAAATTGGGAGATTCTCTTCCACACCATGTGCATGCCTCCCATTTGACAAGTGGCACCTCCTGCCATGCATGCCCTTGCATGCCTTTTTTCACATGAGCCCCTTTGGGTTATAAAATGGGTTCAATATCCACACAAAATCATATATATGAGTTCTATGATATGCAATAGAGTGCTTCCAATATTTCCCCTCACCTTATTACACATTTTTGCCCTCGGAATCTCCCTTTTGCCAAGGAGGTTATCGGGTGACTTCAAGAAGGTAATCCGAGCGTAACTTTTCCATCTAGGTGAATTTCTTCACCAAATTTTATTAAAACACACCTTAGGTTGTTTAGGAACATATTATAGTGTTTTGGTAACAAAAAGTGGCCGGATTTAGTGGGTATCCCATCCTAGGATGCCCCCTAAATAGTTGCAGTCACCATCGCCCCCCCAAGACGAGGGTAAATTATTAAGAAATTTATTTACTATTTTTAATTATTTATTTTATAAATTATTCCATTATTCTTCAGTTAAAATTTCAGGTCATTTGGAATTAAAATGAAGGAGTTATGCTATTTTTAAGTTTCCACTGGCTCAAAGGGCCCATCCGGGCACCCTAGTTTGATGCAGTGGATTCGGGCTCCAATTGGGAAATATGATCATATGTGTTGTCTATAAATGCCAATTTATGCATAATGAAAAAATTTCATTAGTTTTGGATGATTGGAGGTTTGATATTTTGTTGTCCTCCTTCGTAGATTGTAGGTGGGTGACGCTAAATAGAGGGGTCTACGGGTGCAATTTATGATCATTTTTGGGTGATATCCTCCCAAAACCTCCTATTTAACATCTCTAAAAATTTTTGAGTCATTTGGATATCATTTGATGCACTTTTAATTCATATGGCATTTTGCCCCTATGGGGATTGCATATTTTCACCATACACCATTGCTATTTGACCTTTTTTTGCTTCCTTATGTGCAGGTGCAGGTCCTCAGAAGATTTTTTTAAGAAATATCATACATAATAGAAACTATATACAAGCATCAGCAACATTGGCTCACCCATCTTTATTGTGGGTACGCGGAGAAACATTGGATGTGCACCCAAATTTCGTGAAAGACTTGGTATTTGGGAACCCAATATTGTAATAATTGTATCACCCTTTTTAGCCCTAAAGTTTACTTATTAAAACTTGGATCTGATCCAACATATTAATGATAAAATACTTGCTTTAATTCATTTCCTTTTGTTTGGTATTGTTTCCTTTTGCATGCATGCTTCCTTTTTTATGCTCATTAGCGAGATGGGGTAGATACACTTATTTTTCCACATAATTTGATGCACCTTTGCTCCCTAATTCAGTGGCTATTATTGTGGGACTCTTGTCCCTTTTTATTTGGGTGAAAATATGACTTCTTTCTTGCATTTTTTGCCCTTTTTGTGTTGCAGGTGCTCCCCTCCCCACCCTGGAACAGTGGCAGAGGCTTTATCTGGCACAACCTAGGATGGTGGCTTCACCGTCCCACCCCATAATGGTGGTGGATCTGCTACTCACCCCACCTTGGAGCGGTGGTGAAATAGAGAGATTTTTGCCCAAAATTTCAGAATTTGGAGGCTTCAAAATGGACAAGGTAAGTGCCTAAACCCTCTGATTTTTTGCTATATTTTCAGAGACTGTAAAAAATCAGTTTTCTTTCTTCACTTGCTTGCATAGAAAGGTTAAAATTTGCTTTTTTGATTTTCTTATAATGTCACATAGCAAAAGGTAGAAGAAAAATAAAAAAGAACTTGTAGTAGCAATGCATCTGTTTGGCTTGATTGCTTATGGCCTGCCCATTGGGTAGGTTAGCATGTAGGATTTGCATTCATAAAGTCAATTTGTAGGTTCCTTATCTTATTCTTCTGAAAGTAAAATGCACCTATTGCATGCATTTAGTGAATGGTCATTGGCTGCTTCTTTGCTTACTTTCTTGGATAATAAAGAACCACACACCATGATTCATGTAAACGGTAGTGAGGTGGACTTCATTACCATCCACTAGTAGAGTTCAAGTGACAGTGGGTTTCATCTTCATCCACTTGGATCAAATCCCACAAACCTGATCCATCTTGCCAATGCCAGTTCTAAGATCCGTCATAGCCCGTGGGTTATAGCACACATCACCCTTTGAGGAGGTATATCGTAGACTACGAGTGAACTGGGTGAGGAACTGGTAGGACCTGTGCTCCCTAGCCATGTGTGGACCTCATCACCACACATTATAGGTGGGATAACGCAACCTGGAGTTCATAGCCAGGTTTTTAAGCTATGAGTATACAGGTGAAATCCAATTGAACATGATATTACAATCCAACAATATTTCAAACACGTGACACAACATCATTCTTTACAAAACAACACATCTGAAACACATGAAACAGTTTAGGGATTCACACTTAAAACTTAAAAAATATAATCATCTATCTTGTTGAGTGTTTATTTCTTGTATAATGTCTCATTAATAATTTGTAAAGAAGATAATCACTTTGGGGTACTAATAGAGGAGCGCAATGGCCCGTAGCCAAGCCCAATCACGGGTGGAAGCTATGGAGAGTGGATTAGGAGACACGAATCATCTTTGATATAGCCCTAGGGACTTGGTTATACCTCCCTGGAAAGCTTCCACTCCACCTAGCCCTAAGACAGTAGGGCATGAGCCTCATCTCCAAAGGGATCCTCTCCAGGACACCCCGAGGGATGATGAGCATTACTTGGGAGAGTGTTCCCGATATGTAGATATCTCATAGGCCTTCCTTGGTGAAAGGCAATTGTGCACTAAGGTGCTAATAGATAGAGCAGTGCCATACATCCACGTACCCACTAGGGTTGAAACACCTAAGCAAAGGTAGGAGTATGACTTCACACACTAGCCAGAGCAAGTCGACATGACTCTACCTCTATGTCACCTTGATAGGATACAACATCTCTTGTAGCCCGATGGGAATGACACCTATCGGTCTAGGCGAGCCAACTCAGCCCTACCTTTCCTCTTCCAGGAGGGAAGACATGATGAGATCCTAGATTTTCCTTAGGAACAATATTTTGTACATTCCTGATGTGCCTATGTGCCAGCTGAATGTAATGAACACATGTTCCATCCTGAGCCTCAATTCAATGCAGTGAACCTTGATAGAGGCAAACGCCCTATGGAGAACACAGAGTACCTTGGACAAGGTCGACCCCAGGGTGATACTCCTATGCCTCCTAGGACTTGTACTGCAAATAAAATTAGGCAAGCGATTGTGAGATACACAAAATGCCAAGCTCGGTTCAAGTAGCTTTGATGGGATAAAGAGCAACTAGATCGCTTGCACCAGCTTGAGAAAGAAAGGATCAAATAGAAAACCAACAAGTTGTTCCAGAAAACTTTGAGAGAGAGGGTCCCTACCCCTAAGACACATAGGTAGGAGGTCCATTTGAGGCAACCCATGCTCGTTCGAGAGATGTCCCTAAGACCTTATCAAATGTTGCTTCCATGACCTCCTAGGCCAGATCGGGAGATGCCTCCCAGGCTAAACATAGGGCACCCACCGTGGGTAGAAAGCCCATTTATAGGCTGGCTCGAGAGACACCTTACAAGGCTTATACTAAGTACGAGCTAGAAATAGAATATGTTGAGACATCTTATCGAGGTAGGGGGTGACTTACCACCGTCTCACCCTAGGTTGGAGGAGCTTAGACCACCACCGCAAGATGTGAACAAATATGAGGAGATAAATTCCTCAGGTCCTTATAAAGCATTGTTAGAATGCTTGGAGTCAGTAGAGAACAAGACCTCTGGGTCGATATCTCAAAATCCCACTATGCATCAATTGCATAGTCAACCTATCCATCTGTCAGTACCTGTGCCTCCCTTTCTAGAACAATTTAAGTTGCCTACGTTGGCTACCTTTAAGGGAGAAGAGGATGTGCAAGAACATGTAACTAGGTTCTTAGGCCAATGCTTTGGCATTCATGATGACGATGCTTTGCATTTGAGGACATTTATGACTACCCTCACCGACCTTGCCTTCGAGTGGTTTTACCAACTCCCTAAGCATAGCATCCATAATTTGGACCAACTTGCGGATGCATTCCTGGAATGCTTTTCCTTCAATACCAAGAGGAAGTCAATGCTGGTTGATGTAGCTGGGTTAAAACAATATGATGATGAGTCAAAAACAAATTATGGTAATAGATGGCGAACCTTGCTCGCCAAGCTGCCTTATCTTTTCCCCATGTCGGAGTTGACTTGGATGTTCTCCAAAAGTTGCTTAAAGGCAATATCTTTGTTGTTGCAATTGCAACAATATCCAAGTCCAGCCATACCACATGTGGCTCAAAGTTATGTCCCTTTGACATCATAGCCTATATCACCTCCTGGACCAAGCCTCCCACCTAGGCCTGTAGTCACCATTAAGAGCAAGCTCGCTCAGAGCTTAAGAAAAACATCTGGTAGGGTACCTAGGGTACCTAGGAATAGATATTTGGGGATATATTATTATATTGTATAAGGGTTGGCATGGGCCACACATAACCCAAGGTTGATTGTATTATAATATTATATTATATTATATTATATTATATTATAATATAATATAATATTAGTAGTAGGCTCTCCAAAGTAGAATAAGAATATGGATATATAAAGAAGAGATATTTGTCATTGTAATCATTCATATCATTGAAGAAGAATCTTATGTAATCGTCGTGCCCATGAAGTGGCCTCTCATCTTGGGAGATCTTGTGGAGTTATTCCTTCCTTAAGGATTATTATTGGTGTTGCCCTACCTTAAGGGTATTATCTATCTCTCTCTCATTTGTGGATTGTTATTGTGGATAATATATTGTGGATGAATGATTTGATATTTCTGCATATTGGTGAATGGTTCATGTTTAATAATAATAAGTTATGCAACAAGTGGTATCAGAGCAACGATTTTGGCAAAGTGGGGATTTTTGTGTGAAACCCTAGAATTAGGGCAATTTTTTTGGAAAAACATCTCATCTTTCAGGAGCCATATCTCTGCGCAAGTTTATCCGATTCAAGCGATTCTTGGATCAGATTGTGCAGAATTTGAAGAGCTTTAAAATGAGTGGTCATATGAAGGAATCCGAGTAGTATTGAGGGAGATACGACCTTTTGAAGTTAGTCATCCGAAACAAGGATAGTGACGAATTTCGCAGATTTTTTTTGAAAAACGTCTCATCTTTCAGAAGCCATATCTTTGCGACAGCTAATCCGATTGAGGCGATTCTTGGATCAGATTGTGCAGAATTTGAAGAGCTTTAAAATGAGTGGTCATATGAAGGAATCCGAGTAGTATTGAGGGAGATACGACCTTTTGAATTCAGCCATCTGGAACAAGGAAAGTGACGAATTTTCAAGTCGCAAATTTTTCAAAAGACAATTTGTTTAGTTCGGGTAAGCAAATCAGTTGCACTTTATTTTGTTTGGAAGAAAAATTGCAGATGTAGTTGTCTTTGGGATTTTTAGCTTCAACTTGGTGGGAAGATATTTTTTTTTCCATAAAACCCTAGTTTGTTAGGCTATATTTTATCAAAAACCCTAGTTGCATTAGGGCATGAACAATGGTACTCCAACGTTTTTTTGGAGAAGATGATATTGATGCTCGAGAATGGTGGAAAAATTTTAGATCTCGATGTTGTAATGTCTCATGGGGTAAATCCTTGCTTGGTATATGTCTTCAAGGGAAAGCTTTGTTTTGGTTGGATAAGTTTTTTAAAGAAAGGAATAATGAATACACTTGGGATGAAATAGAGCATGCATTCTTGAGTAAATGGGACCCATATTATGTAGATCGCCTAAGGGATTTGATCGACGACTATGAAAAAGAAATAAAATTACTCAAGAAGAAAGAGGAAAAGGTCAGGGAAGATAAAAAAGATGTCAGTATGCAGACAGAGGAAACCATACCTGTGGTGGAAGATAAATTAGAAAATGGACAAAGGAATTTGTTTAAATCTAAAAAGTCTATTTTGCAAGTTCATGGAAGCATTCAAAAGGAACAGGTTATTATTTCCATTGACCCTGGTAGTAGATATAATTTTATTAATATTGCTTTGGCTAAGAAGTTGCAAGTTCAAGCAACAAAAATCAAGGACATACAGCTAGAGGGTGAGAATGTTCAGATTTTTGAAGATTTAAAGATCACCATGGATAAATATGTTTTACATTCAGATTTCTATGCTATTGAGATGGATGATAAGGATATTGTTCTTGGTTATCCTTGGTTAGATTCTTTGGGTACTGTTAACATTAATGTGCAAAAGAAGTTTATGAAGTTATGGTACAGGAAAAAGAAGATAACATTACAGGATATTTCTCAACTTAAGGAGCAGGGATCCAAGGAAAATCAAGAAGCGGTTGTAGAGAAACAAATTGAAGAACCTGAAACAAAATCCAAGAAGGTCGTAGCAGCAAAAGAGTCCATGGAAGAAGTAGCAGAAACTGATTCGATGGAAATAATAGTAATAGAGTCCAAGGAAGCTTTGATAGAAGAGCACAAGGACACACCAAACAAAGAGAACATGAAAGAACAATGTGTAGAGGAATTTAAAATAATGGAGCCAAATGTTGAGAAGTCAAAGAAGGTAGAACATCAAGTAAAGGTTGCACCATATCGCCATCCACACCACCATGAGCGGAAACAATATTGGAGACATGGTTCAAGGCAACAATATTATGGTTCTACATGTAATCAGAAGGGCACCAACTATGGCAGTGTTTGGCAAAGAAAGCATAGTGATCATGGTTTTCAGCATGGTTCATCAGCATCAAGGAACAAGTGGACCCATCATTCAAGTTATCAAAATACAGCAGCAGAAGCATGGAGCCAACGAAGCAGATTTGGATACTCAAGTAACAAAATGGCATACCAAGCATCATCGGGTTTCACTTGGATGGATGGATGATCGAGATTGGTACCAATTGCTAACATTGCTTAGCAAATCATACTATCAAGTTTCTTCATATGTTTCGAGGACGAAACATTTGTAAGGAGGGTGGCATGGTAGGGTACCTAGGAATAGATATTTGGGGATATATTATTATATTGTATAAGGGTTGGCATGGGCCACACATAACCCAAGGTTGATTGTATTATAATATTATATTATATTATATTATATTATAATATAATATAATATTAGTAGTAGGCTCTCCAAAGTAGAATAAGAATATGGATATATAAAGAAGAGATATTTGTCATTGTAATCATTCATATCATTGAAGAAGAATCTTATGTAATCGTCGTGCCCACAAAGTGGCCTCTCATCTTGGGAGATCTTGTGGAGTTATTCCTTCCTTAAGGATTATTATTGGTGTTGCCCTACCTTAAGGGTATTATCTATCTCTCTCTCATTTGTGGATTGTTATTGTGGATAATATATTGTGGATGAATGATTTGATATTTTTGCATATTGGTGAATGGTTCATGTTTAATAATAAAAGTTATGCAACAACATCTACCCAACTCTCCATCTATGAGCTCATCCAACAATCTCAACCTCATAGAGAATTCTTGATGGAGATCCTTAAGGCAATTGAGCTTCAGCCCCAGGAGTCTAACTCCTTCAACAACTTTGTGGGGCATGTGCGACAATGCACGAAACCGGTAATTACTTTTCGAGAAGATGAACTTAAACCGGTTCCACATGATATGGTGGATCCCCCTTTACACATTGTCGCACGTGTGAATGGAACACCATACAAAAGAGTCTTGATAGATACTAGGTCTTCGAGCAACATCATAACTACAATAGCTCTGAAGCACCTGAAGCTTCCAGCATCTCATATTGTCACATCTACCTACACCCTCCGAGCATTCAATGATGCCATATGCTCAACGGTTGGTACAATCATCTTACCTATTCAAGTAGGGGAAAAGATCATCTCGATGATGTGCCACATCCTGGAGGGTGAGATGGCATACAACATTTTGTTAGGAAGACCATGGATCAAGGACATGAAGTGCATCCCTTCCATCGCTCACCAGTGCCTCAAGTACACTCACGAAGGGCAAGTTCATGTCATCCCCATGGACCTAGAGCCCTTCAAGTACTGCAACATGGTGCAGCAATTACCCGAGTCGACCTTGCCATCGATACATCTAGATTTTCAACCAAATAAATCTAGCCGAGGTTCGACCCCACCGCTACAACATACCATGCCCTCCTCATCGTCGGCCCCACCCTAGATGCCTAATACACCAGTGGATCCTTTGCCTAGGAACCCAGAGAAGCGGCCCATTGAGGAGGACCAACCAATCATATCCACCATCTCTACAGAGGAGATACTTAGCCCGGATGATGAAGAGACACCACACGAGGCAAATAATGAGCCGGATCAAGTCTCACTCTCATCCCTCTTCTATCCGTAGCCCCAGGTTATAGTACATCTGGCTTCTACCAGATTGGGAGAGTACATGGTTAGGAATGTTACCACTACTCCTGCTTTAGAGTCGATGCAAGACATGGGTAGACCCCATATTCCCATAGGCACTATCGTGCCTCTTGGTATTCCCCCTAATCAAATGAACTTTATCTATGGGGGCCTTGACTATGGCATCAAACCTTACCAACAATAGGAGGAAGATGAGGAACCTTTTGGAGAGGATATCAACTACTTGTCTAACCCTAACTTCACCTTGAAGTACCTTGACCTATGCAACTAGCACGGTTATGGGTTAGGCCTGTATGAGCAGGGCACCAGAATCCCTTGTCAACCACAATATCAAATGCCCTATGACAAGTCGGGAGTGGGACGCAACAATCCATTGCCTCTAGATGTCCTCTTAGACAGCCTAAATCGCTTGAATATAGGCTACAAGGGTGGGTTGGCCCAAGACCCTTATGCCAATCCCAATACAGTCTACTCCTTGGGAGATTACTTTCCATGGCTAGATGGGAACCCCATGATCCCCAGTGACATTCCCCCACATTTTGAGAGAGGGGAAGGGTTGCGGAGTTGTCCCCATGTCTGTGATGAGTCAGATCCAGGCACCTCATATGAGTGGACCTCAGAGGATGAGTCGGGTTATGAGGTAGCGCCATATGACCCTTTTGAGTCGGACAATGATCATTCACAAATTGTCCCCATTAATGACCAACAGGAAAGCCTCATACATTTGTTCCCTTTCCCTGATCCTATTTGGTGGTAGCTCCTTCCTCCTGAAGAGCCGGTTCATCCGTAGGAAGATAGACCTCCTAGGGGGAGGAGCAGTTAATTTACTTGAGCAGTTGGGCCCTCGGGAGCCTGAGGCACTACAAGATGAGAATGAAGGAATCCTCATCCACGATGATGATTATGAGGAATTAGCATATATGGGACCACACCTACCTGATCGCCCGATCCCAAGGGGTAACAATGAGGTTCCCATATATGATAGTGACTATGAGGATGAGACAGAGAGGGCATACCTAGGTCCTCATTATTTGTGATATCATCACGAGAATATTGACATAGATGAAGTCTATCATCAGTTACATGTTGGCCCATGCTTGAGGGCAAGGCCTATCAATCTAGGCCAGATTCATCATGAGGTCTTCCCTGACCCACCCACACACATGGAGCTCCTTGAGCCTAATGATCCCATCCTATAGTCTATTCCTAGATAGGATCCGGAGATCCCCATCCCCCTAGAGCCACATCTAGGGGTGAGAGATAACACCAATACACAGTCACATGCACATGGTCCTGGAGAGCAGACACATTTCATCAATATGATCTCCATTGATTTGACCACACCACTCCACAACCCAGTCGATCCTTCCAAACCACTCCATCTAGACCTAGATGCGATTGATTGGGATCACGTTGATTCACCCCCATCACCCTCTGAGTATTGGGCCTGTGGTGGATTGTTTCACTTCTTCGTAGGACCAACTCATGATGTCTTCCATGTTGAGGAGGAACCCGAGGTTCCCATCAAAGATTTAAATCTAGCTAATGACATCCATTTGATACCTACTCCCCATCAGTTGGAGGAGGGGTCTCATATGTCAATCGAGCCTACGGTTGACAGAGATATCAACTCAGATCCTGAAAACCCATAATATATCAAGCTAGGGGAAAGCCTATCCCCCAAAGAGCAAGCCGATTATATAGCCCTTCTCACAGAAAAGAAGGCAGCTTTTGCATGGTCTTACAAAGACATGTCGGGACTAGATCCAAATCTGGTCACCCATAATCTCACGCTTGACCCCATAGTCAAACCTGTCAAGCAAAAGCTGAGAAAGATGCACCCAACAGTGGCCTTGATGGTCAAATATGAGCTACAAAAACTATTGGATGCCAAGTTTGTCATTTTTGTAGACTATCCACCATGGTTGTCCAACATGGTTCCCATCAAGAAGCCTGATGGGAGGATTCACATTTGCACCGACTTTTGAGACCTAAACAAAGTGAGTCCTAAGGATGATTTTCCTTTGCCAAGCATAGATGCCTTGGTAGATGCCACCATAGGACACGAAATGCTCTCCCTTATGGATGGCTTCTCTGGGTATAATCAGATTCATATCAACCCAGAAGACCAGCTCAAAATGGCATTCACAATGCCTTGGGGGACATTTTGTTACAAGGTCATGCCATTTGGCCTTAAGAATGTCGGTGCCACCTACCAACATGCCATGACATATATCTTCCATGACTACATGCATAAAATTTTGGAAGATTACATGGATGACTTATTGGCGAAATCTTTATTACGTCATGAGCACCTAGATGTCTTGCACAAAGTCCTCGATCACCTTATTGAACATAATGTGAGACTGAATCCCAAGAAGTGCGTCTTTGGCATCACATCTGGAAAGCTCTTGGGATTTATAGTTTCCAAATGAGGCATCGAAGTGGACCCTAACAAAGTCAAGGCAATCCTTGAAATGCCTCCCTCGACTACCATCAAGCAGCTTCGTAGCTTGTAGGGGAGGATTGCATCCATCAAATGCTTTATAGCACAACTATCGGACAAGTGTAGACCCATGAACAAACTTTTACACAAGGGGGTCACATTCCACTAGGACAATGAATGTCAGGATGCCTTTGACACAATTAAACAATACCTGGCTTCACCACTAGTGTTAGCTCCACCTAGACCAGGGGTGTCATTCCGATTATACATCTCAGCTACTGAGGTCGCATTGGGTGCCATGTTAGCCCAAAACAATGAATTTCATAAGGAACAGGCCACATATTATCTCAGTCGCACCCTGGTGAGCTATGAGATCAAGTACGCATACGTAGAAAAGTTATGTCTAGCGGTGGTTTTTGCTACCAAGAAGCTATGACACTATATGCTCAATCACACTACGTATGTTGTATCCAAAGAGAATCCATTGTGATACATGATGAGTCATACTTATCATAGTAGTCGCACGGTGAAATGGATCATGTTGTTGATAGAATTTGACCTGGAGTTCATAGGATAGAAGTCAATCAAAGGACAGGTCATTGTTGATCAACTTGTAGAGGCTCCTCTCTAGGAGGACCAACCTCTTAGCATGGAGCTTCCCGATGATGGAGTCTTCCAAATATCAGAATCACCTGATTCTGATGAGCCTGAGTCACAGGCGGATATGACTCTCTTCTTTGATGGCTCCAAATGCGAGCAAGGGGGTGGCACAGGAATCATGTTTTTCACACCGCATGGGGCTCCCATACCCCTATCATTTAAACTTGATTTCCCCTACACCAACAATAATGTCGAGTATGAAGCCTTACTCATAGGGCTTAAAATGGCTATCACCATGAAAATCACCAAGCTCAATATTTTTGGTGACTCCTTGCTCATTGTCAACCAGGTCAAGGGAATCTTCCAGTGCAAGTGCCCAGTTTTGCAAGCCTACAAAGCCCTTGTGGACAAATCCCTGGAAAATTTTGAATGGTATGACATCGAGGCACTCCCTCGATCATCTAATCATTTTGTGGATACAATGGCCTCTTTAGGATCCTTGATTCCACAAGACCCCATAGGGGAGATGACAACCATTCAAGTCAAGATGCTATCACAATCAATGGTTGAGCATGAGAGCACTCAAGCCATGCCAGAAGTCCACTTGATTCAAATAGAACCTCATCAAGAGAGATTCTCACACATTCATGAGCACTTGAATCATGCCGCTTGGGGGACTCTATTCCCCCAAACCCCTTTTGATAGTAGCACAATGCTATTCTTACAAGTTCTATCCCAATCTGCATTTTCTCGGGATGAACTTCATGAGGGATAGGCGATTCATGCAATCGAGGCTTCCACACAGCAGGACTAGTCCACACCAATTAGAGAGTACCTAAAGCTTGGTAACCTCCCTCCTGGATTATCGCACGCTGCCAAAAGGACATTTAAATGGAAGGCAACAAAGTTTGTCTTGTTAGGAGACATCCTATACCATCGAAGCTATGAAGGAATCCTCCTTCGTTGCTTAGAGTATCAAGAATCGACTTGGGCAATGGCCCAAGCACACGATGGTACTTGTGGTGGCCATTTTAGTGGCATGGCCATCGCAAAGCGCATTCTTCGCATGGGCTATTATTGGCCAAATTTAGAGCGAGATTGTTGCGCATATGTGAGGAAGTGCATGAAATGTCAACACCATGCTAACTTGACACATGTACCTTCCCAGGCCTTACAACCGATCCAAGCGGCTTGGCCATTTTCGCAATGGGGGTTGGATTTAATCGGGAAAATCTCCCCTGCATCCTCGGGCCACCACACATTTATCATCATGGCTACCGAGTATTTTACAAAGTGGGTGGAAGCAATTCCCCTTACCACTACGACAGGACCCCGCATAGCGGAGTTCATATTGCATAATATCATTTGTCATTTTGGTATTCCATCCAAGATCATTTCGGATAATGGGACATCATTCAAGAATAAATATGTGCATGCTTTGATAGCAAAGTATAATATCCAGCACAACTTTTCGACACCCTATTATCCACAAGCAAATGGGCAAGCAGAAGCATCAAACAAGACATTAATTGCCATATTGAAGAAAATAGTCAAAGAGAATCATACCGATTGGCATACGCAAATGCCGCTTGCCCTTTGGGCTTACCACACTAGCATTCGGACACCCACTAGGGCAACTCCATTTTCACTAGTGTATGGTGCTGAGGCGGTCATGCCTCTAGAGTTGGAAATCCCATCACTACGCATATCCATGCAGGAATTTATTGATGATGATACTGCATGACAAGCTCACCTAGATCAACTTATGTTGTTGGATGAGCATCACATTAATGCGCTTGAGCATCTACATGTGTATCAAGAGTGGCTCAAAAGAGCCTACAATATGAAAGTCCATCTCAGAGACTTTCAGGTTGGTGATCTCATCCTGAAAGAGAACCAACAGAATTCTAGCTTGTCGCCCCACCTACGGGACAAATTTATGGTAAACTGGTTAGGTCCCTTTGTCATCACTAGTCAAATAGGGCCTAGAACTTATCACCTAGCTTCACTTGAAGGTGTCGAGGATCCTGAACCCTTGAACATCCTTCACTTACGGCCATTTCATGCTTAGAGAGCACCCAAAAGGCTCCTAGCGGGTTCTCACCATCTAGGTCAAGTAAAAATGCTCCTAGACTATCTACGATCATCTAGGTCAACCCTAAAATCCCCAAAGGCATCCCTAAGCCCTTTGGTCATAGCCAAATACCCCTAGGTAGTCATAGACACTTTTTAAGTGTCATTGCACGTCTAGGTCACCCAAAAGGCTCCTAGCGGGTTCTCACCATCTAGGTCAAGTAAAAATGCTCCTAGACTATCTACGATCATCTAGGTCAACCCTAAAATCCCCAAAGGCATCCCTAAGCCCTTTGGTCATAGCCAAATACCCCTAGGTAGTCATAGACACTTTTTAAGTGTCATTGCATGTCTAGGTCACCCAAAAGGCTCCTAGCAGGTTCTCACCATCTAGGTCAAGTAAAAATGCTCCTAGACTATCTACGATCATCTAGGTCAACCCTAAAAGCCCCAAAGGCATCCCTAAGCCCTTTTGTCATAGCCAAATACCCCTAGGTAGTCATAGACACTTTTTAAGTGTCGTTGATCTAGGTCACCCAAAAGGCTCCTACGGGTTCTCACCATCTAGGTCAAGTAAAAATGCTCCTAGACTATCTACGATCATCTAGGTCAACCCTAAAAGCCCCAAAGGCATCCATAATCCCTTTGGTCATATCCAAATACCCCTAGGTAGTCGTAGACACTTTTAAGTGTCATTGCATGTCTAGGTCACCCAAAAGGCTCCTAGCGGGTTCTCATCATCTAGGTCAAGTAAAAATGCTCCTAGACTATCTACGATCATCTAGGTCAAACCTAAAAGCCCCAAAGGCATCCATAAGCCCTTTGGTCCCCCCAAATGCCCCAATGGCTCCCAAATAAGCCCGTTGGTCACATGTGTATACATATCAATCAAAAATTCAAAAAAATCATCAAAACATCAAAATACAAAAACATTTGCATCGCATTGCATTTTCATACATACATATCCATCAAAATTTCAAAAATTCAAAAATATTGCATCACACCACATTGCATTTTATCATCACTTGCATCTAGGCATATTCATCATTAGCACTTTACATTTTAGAGTTGCGCATACATGTCTAGCACCATGATGGTACATTACTTACCACTCAAAATCAATGTCATGAAAGTACTCATAGTTCAAATACCACAATTAGCATTTTTCACCCACATTTTTCACATTTTCATAATCGTGTCTATTCCCTTCACTTAGCCATTTGTTTTATAATGTCAGTAGGGTTTTTAGTCACTCAACCATATCTAGTCTCTACTCAGATTTTGTAGAAGGCTAGCTTGATTTTTAGGAGGTAGAGTCTTGCATTGATTATACCTTGCGTACATCATATCCCAAACACAATTAATCATTAAAAATCTAAGTTTTGCACAAAGATAGATGAAATCCATGAAGTGGTCTAGGTTACCTTAAGTGAAAAGGTCATCCTGCTCATCCCCCTATGTGAATGGTTCAAGAATGTTGAGAGTTGGCAAAAGGACAAGCTCTTCCCCACCCAATTCCTCAAAATCAATAGTGGTTTTCACCACTATCAAAATTTCCAAACACCCTTGATCCCTAAAGTCATAAGGATTCGTACTACACGTCCCTACGAAGGATGGGTAGTCATCCCCAAGGCCTAAAATATCAACACCACTCCACAACAAAATCCCAAAAGCTTCCCATCAACATTTCCAAACACCTTTGATCCCTAAAGTCATAAGGATTCATACTACACATCCCCATGAAGGATGGGTAGTCATCCCCAAGGCCTAAAGGATCAATGCCATCCACAAGCCAAAAATCCCACAAGTTCAACTTTGAAATCAAAATCCTCAAAAAGCAACAATAAAAAATAATAATGGTTATCACCACTACTCAAACCCCTTGCTCAAGAGAAAAAGAAAAAACTCAAAATAAATAGTGATTATAGTCACTAAAAAGAGAAAAATAAACAGTGATTTTCATCACTATATATGAGAGCAAGTAATCCCAATCAAGTGAATAACCAAAAGACACCTGAGCTTGAATCCCTGGAACTCTCAACATTTGGAAAACCATCAGGTGATCCTCATTACGGGTTTGGTGGATAGCCTATCCATCAATGGTGGTAGCCTCATGCATGATGATATGTCTATCACATTAGCTTTCGGGCATATGTGTAGACCAATGTTTGCATGTGGATGAGCTAGCTTTGGTAACCTAGATTGCCTAGTGGTCTAGTCATACTTAGTACAAAACCTACGATGGTGGCATTCATTTGGTGATCCTCAGTACAGGTTTGGTTGAGAGCCTACTTGGCACTAGTGGTATCCTTATGCATCTCATAGGAATGAACTCACTTGCACACATAGGGATATGAAGTACCTTGGTCATCCTAGCAGATTCATACCTTGTCAAAAAGTCTTGCATGGTTAGTATACAACTTTTGATAAGTTGACTAGAGTGTTTGAGTCTCATGAAAACCTAATGAGCATTTCCTAAATAGCATATCATTCATATCACTTCACCTCATTCATTTCAATTACATTATTCACAAATCCATTATATAAAGTCTCATGACAACATTACATATGAGTTGGTGCAAAATACATCATCTATGGTGCTAGCATAATACAACATGTAGTCTACACATTGCATCCTCTAGATCAAGAAATCATCCATATCAATATACATCCATGCATGTACAAAATAAAATCAAATCACATTACAAAATATGCATACATAGGCATTCATCATCATTACATAAATCAAATTGCATACATCTCATAAAACAATAAACACATGATGATAAACCACATAAAAATCTCATATATATATATATGTGTATATGTATGGGACAAAAAGATACATCATGTTGCCCATCGGCTACAATAAAGTGAGTCCTCAGACTTCACACTGCTAAAACATCCAAAAACACAAAAAGAGTCATGTGAGCCACTACCATGGTCACGTAGGACCGGTACTATGACTCGCACTCCCACCTATAGTAGGAGTCCTCTATGAACTCCCATATCTGCTACCACCTACCCTGTCAGCTCTCCACCTAGACCCTAGTGCCTCCCACCTAGAGGAGGACTACCCTATCCTACTATGGTGACTCTGGTATGACCCACTAGCACCTCCATCATCTCGTATATGCCCACCAAGGCATACTACCTCAGTCTCCAGCTCATCCGCATAAGCCTACCCCCATCGACACCATGCCTAGTAAGTCTCCACCATAGAATGGAGTCATGTCACCTCTGCCTATAGCCTAGTCACCTCCCCACTACTAGAATCCTCTCATGTAGGGCTTCGAGATCATAGTTATGCCCAAAGAGATGCTATCTTAGCCTGAGCCACCTATACCTCAGCTCGCTTGATTGCTAGCTCTACCTATACATCATGCACCTATGTCCATAGGAGATCTCTCTCCTACCTCACCCTAAGTAGCTCCTCTCATAGCTCTACCTCTATATCCCCTAGTGCCATCGATGGTGCCTGCACCTCCTCATCCCCAACATCATCATCCCCCAAGTCACCTTGATCTCCTAAGTCCAGGAGATCCACATGCTCCCCTACCCTATGTCCCTACCAATCACCTACCTCACCCTGGTCCTCACCAAAAACATCCTGATGTGCCTCCCTAGCTGCACCCCTCCTCAGTGGCCCCTCTCCATGCCCTTGGCCTATCACCCACCAAGCATCATACTCCACTGTAGTCCCGACATCATCCACATTCAGAATGTCCACTACAAGATCTGCATCCCATGCCACTACCTCTACCATCGGCCATGCCAATGTCCTCTCATCCCCATGATGCCGATAAGGCACCGGCTCACTAGGCACCCCCTGGCATAGCCCAAACTATCACATCACCCAAGAAAAATGGAAGTACTCCCACTCTATGCCATGTCATCCAACTAACCATCTACCTCACCGCACCCTATGGAGCTGTACAATAGCATCTGCCCACTCTGGAAAATCTTTGTATGGCCTCCAGAATACCTGACCTACCCCGAGTCGAGCAAATAGATCTGCATAGTAGGCCACCTCACCTATGAATCATCGACTCTATCCCCTCTCCTGAGCCCTCTACCATAGGATACCATATCCTATCTCCCTATCTGCTAGTTATGCCCGAGTCATCCAAGGTAGCCCCTATGGTCACCCCACAGCTATGTGCTACCATCCCCAGCACTACAGCAAAAAGCTACACCCAATACCCTTCCATCGATGGTAGCAGATCTCGTACAACTCATCATAGAGTTGTGCCAATAGTGTAGTACCCCATGCCATCACCAGTGGCTCCGCCATAGTAGACCTCACCAGTGCAAACACTATCTCCACTAGGTTCCATGGGAACCTCACTCTAGAAGAATCTGGTAGTAGCATATTGGAGATGAGCATCATGAGTAGTGTATGCCTCACCCCCAATACCTTCACCTCATGCCAGAATCCTACCAACATACCACCCTTCAAGCAGTCCAGCTCTACCATCTCTAGATCATAACTGAAGTACCTCTCGAGCACTCTATCTTTAATCTCATGGTGTCATGCAGATCAGCCACCCTTCTATCAAAATCCAAAGAATCTGATAGATATCCTCTAACATCACCATCATCTCCCCAATGGGTAGGTGGAAGGTATTGGTGCATGGATCCCATAGATCAATCAGGGCAATCAGATATGCATGGTCTCCTATGATAGCCTCTAATCGGGTCACCTGCTTGAGGTCGATGGCATCCAACCACTCCCAATCCTCTATGGTCAAGGCATCCCTCATGGAATCAAAGAGAGTAGGTACTCGATACCGACTCCTCACCACCTGACAGGGATAAGCAACTCAATAATACAACACCAAAATGGCCTCGCATGGCCCCAAAAACATTCAAAAGAAAAGACTCAAAATGGCCCCTCTTTGAGGCCGGTTTGTGGCCATTCCTCCTAGGAATGGCCCCCAACCCTATGGCCAACCCATCAAGGGATGGCCTATGATCAGCCCACACTAGCCATCCCACCTAGGGATGACTCCAAAAAAATTGGGCTCAAAAAGGCCTTTCAGGCCATCAAAAATAGCAAAAACAATGCAAAATTGATCTACAAAATGCAATCTAATTGCACAAAAACATGGGTAAAACACAAAATTTGGTACATATCTCATAAATTAGGTTTAATTACCTACAATCTAGTGTGATATGCTTCCAAGCCAAAAACATACCATAAAAGCAAGAAAATCAACTCCTAACACTAGGAAAATGCAATAAGAGAGACTTGGCATACCTGTCTCGCATCGGCTCCTCCACTGGCTGAGTCTACCCACTGACTCATGGTGACTATGGGATGAATTTTACAGTGCTCCACTACTCAGAATCACTCTCCTACTCCTCACCTCTCAAACTGCCAAAGAAAGCATGCAAAAATGAGCCTAACCTTCATATTTTGGGTTTATATAAAGATGCAGGGGTCACCACCATCCCAGGGTGGGATGAGCACACATTTTGCTGACCGTGCCACCCTGGGATGGTGGTAGAACATGCCCTCATCCCACCCTGGGATGGTGGTAGCAAAAATAGGCCAAAACAGCCCAAAATGACCCAAAATAGGTCCAAAACTGCACCAAAACAGCTCAAATTGGGTCCAAATTTCACATAGATCAAAATGCAACCCTGAGGATCCTAGGAGGGATGGAAAAGTTGTTAATTCATGCCCTAAGAAGGCCATTGTGGCTGGACCACCCCCTAGACATGCATTTTTCAGCTCCTTTCCTCCAGGAAAACTCAACAAAGTCACCAAAATCCTCTCCAAATTGCCCTATTTTTCAAGGGACAAAACTGAAGGTAAGCATAACACAAGTCAATTGGGTCAAGTGACTCATCACTTTTCTCACTGGTCATTCCCTCATCGACTCATCACTTGAGGGGGTAGTCATACTCAGTCCAAATCAGCAAGCACACACTCAATTATGCGAATTGCGTTCGTTCAACGAATCTTCGATAAAGACAATCACGCTCCTGCTTGGGGCAGCAAACAAGCACACAAAATCACATTATAACGCTTGACATTACTGGCATCATGAATTCATAGGCCCTGAACCTTCATGACAGACAATGTTCAAGCATAAGCATGCTCATTCAATGAGTCAGAAGCAAGGATTCAAGAACACACGCCCTTTTCATGATTGGGGCATCTAAAGTTGGTTAGGTTATCGAGTAACCTTAATCATTCTACATTTTGGTCATCTATTTTTGCTCAGCATTGTGCTGCACACAATGCATCTCAAAAAGGGGCATCTGTAGACACTAAAATGTGGTAAACCTGATTAAGCATCCACAAGCAATGATCAAATTGACATCATATGGCCCCTTGGGCAGCCCTCAGGAGGCTCACAGTGGTTCTAGCCACTCCGAAAAGGGTTTTGGAGGCTACCGACCCAATTTTGGGAGGTTTTAGCCCAAAATTCACCACCGTCCCACCCTGGGATGATGGTAGATTCCCCTCATCCCACCCTGGGATGGTGGTGAGCCCTCGTCCCAGGGTGGGACGGTGGTGAAGTTTGACCCAAAAAAAGTCAAAATTTGGCCAAATGGCACCCAAAAACTGCCATTTGACCACCCAAACAGAGCATGCGAGGTAGAGGATAGGGAATCCTTATGACATCCATATTTATGAGGGCCAAATTGGGAGATTCTCTTCCACACCCTGTGCATGCCTCCCATTTGACAAGTGGCACCTCCTGCCATGCATGCCCTTGCATGCCTTTTTGCACATGAGCCCCTTTGGGCTATAAAATGGGTTCCATATCCACACAAAATAATAGATAGGAGTTCTAGGATATGCAATGGAGTGCTTCCGAGATTTCCCCTCACCTTATTGCACCTTTTTGCCCTCGTAATCTCCCTTTTGCCAAGGAGGTTACCGGGTGACTTCAAGAAGGTAATCCGAGCGTAACTTTTCCATCCGGGTGAATTTCTTCACCAAATTCGATGAAAACACACCTTAGGTTGTTTAGGAACATATTCCAGTGGTTTGGTAACAAAAAGTGGCCGGATTTGGTGGGTATCCCCTCCTAGGGTGCCCCCAAATAGTTGCAGTCACCATCGCCCCCTGAGATGAGGGTAAATTATTAAGAAATTTCTTTACTATTTTTAATTATTTATTTTCTAAATTATTCCATGATGCTACAGTTCAAATTTCAGGTCATTTGGAGTTAAAATGAATTAGTTATGCTATTTTTAAGTTTCCGCAGGCTCGTAGGGCCCATCCGGGCACCCCAGTTTGATGCAGGTGGATCCGGGATCCAATTGGAAAATATGACCATATGGGTTGTCTTGAAATGCCAATTTATGCATACTGACCAAATTTCATGAGTTTTGGATGAGTGCAGGTTCGATATTTTGTTGTCCTCCTTTTCGTAGGTTGTAGGTGGGCGACGCTTAATCGAGGGGTCTACGGGTGCAATTTCTGATATTTTTTGGGTGATATCCTCCCAAAACCTCCTATTTAACATCTCTGAAAATTTTCAAGTCATTTGGATATCATTTGATGCACTTTTAATTCATATGCCATTTTGCCCCTGTGGGGATTGCATGTTTTCACCATACACCCTTGCTATTTGACCTCTTTTTGCTTCCTTGTGTGTAGGTGCAGGTCCTTAGAAGGATTTGGGAAGCAATATCAGACATCAGAGAACCTAGATACAAGTAGCGGTAGCATTGGCTCGCCCACCTCGATTGTGGGTACGCGGAGAAACATTGGATGTGCACCCGGATTTCGTGAAAGACTTGGTCTTTGGGCACCCAATATTGTAACAATTGTATCACAATTTTGAGCCCTCAAGGGGACTTCTGTAACCTTGGATTGGATCCAACAAATTAATGAGAAAATACTTGCTTTAAATTCATTTCCTTTTGTTTGGTATTGTTTCCTTTTGCATGCATGCTTCCTTTTTGATGCTCATTAGCGAGATGGGGTAGATACGCTTATTTTTCCACATAATTTGGTGCACCATTTTTCCCTACTTCATAGTATAGTGCACTTATTAATATCACCTTATTTCTCCTCCAAAGTAACTTGTAAGATGCACTCTTAATAACTCTTGGATGCTCTATAATATCTACAAATTTAACTTTAAAACAATATATCTAATCTCCTATTTAATGTGCAGGTATTAACCTTAAATGAAACTATCTTCTGCACTTCATTAAATATTATAATATGCAACCTTCTCTTTGCAACCTTTTTAAAACTCTAATATCGTGCTTAATGGAACTTTATAATTATTTAAATTAAATTTCAATTAATGAACCTATTTGCACCCAAGTTACTTACCTTAATGATATTTGTAGATGAAGGATTTCTAGGTGATTAGATTCACATTTTTTTTACCTTTAATTGTATGAACTTGTAGCTTTACTTGGCTATCTAAAATATCTCTTTAACTCACCTTTTACCAGCTTTGAAACCCTCTAACTTGCTACCCTGAATCTGTAGTAGGTGACTTTAATTATCCTTGAGAATGTACTCTATAAATCTGAAGTTTTGCAACTAGTACTATTGTCCTAATTGCTTCTTTCTTGCTATCCTCAGATCTAAACATTTTATATTGCAAAGTAGTCAATCTCTCCACCGAAATGTTGTTCTTGAATCTCAAAATTTTGGTAGGGAACTCCTCCAAATTACAGCTAATATTTTCCTTCAAGAACCCTTCAGTTTTCTATTGTAGAAACCAACAGATATCCTTTCTATGAATGAGCCTTGTAGACTTCAAAGGAAATATTCAAACCTCTCAGGTTTGGTAGTAATGTTTGGCTCTTTTCTCCTTCAACCTCCTTGTAGAATTCTGACTTCAATCTAGGCCTTCTTATCAAGAATCTAAAAGTCTTGATGTCTTCACCAGTCTCCTTCAAAATTTGGTAAGCTCCTTTCCAAATCTATCTTCATTTGGGTTTGTTTTCGGATGGCAAAAATTATCCCAAAAAAACTTTCTTTATTAGAAACTTCTCCTTGGTGGTAAATTTCTCGAAACTCCTTTTAATGGCCTTCCTGAATCTATAATAAGGCTCTCTAGACCTTCTCCTTGTTTCTCCTTGATACCTCTCCCAGTTCTTCAATATTGCAACTCTTATGGTCTTCCAAATGAGACCTTTCCTTCAACCTTCTACTACGGAAGTGTCGGTAATGAGATATTCCTCTCGAATATTTGTAATTTACTACTTCTAAGATTTGGAATAGGACCTTGCTAGTCCTTCTTCTACAATCTATAGGATTCAATGAAGATCATCAACCTCCAATCTTCTAGAACTGGGAGTTCTTTAATGAGACCTCTTGTAGGTCTTCTTCAATTTCTTTGGCTGATTTCTTCAATCTGTAATGGAGATCACCAATCTCCTATCTTCTCCTTGACTCTTCTCTAGAGCCTCTTGAATCAGTAGTAAGGCTACTATAGCCTTTTCTTCTTCTACACTCTGCAAGTTTGCAATCTCTAGTAATGGGATATTTTCTACATGCCTCCAAATATTCTATCTTCTATTTGTTACTTCTGGTGCTAGATTGATTCCAAAGAAGATATTATTCCTAGTTCTATGTATGAAGCTTCCCAAATTTCTTTGAATCTCCTTTTTCCTACAACAAAGTATTAGGACTGTAATGGAAGAAATTCTAAATCTAGAGATGATAAATCTTCACTAGTTGATTTTTCAATCTAGTGGAATCCTTGTTGAGTCCTAGTCTTCATGAGTTTTTCTACAACCCTATGGAAATAATCTAGCCAAATTCAATCTCAAAAATTTTGTAAATGATATTTTTGGATTTCTATCAATCTCACTTGTGACTCTCCATATTTCCTATTTGATCTACCATGTTCTCTAATACCACTATTAGCTTTTGATGAGTTTAAAATATAGGAAATGCAACCACAAGATGTAAGATAAGCAATCTAAGATATTTATATGATAATAGCACTATATATACGAAAATGATAAGATAAACTTTTGCAATAAATTAGAATTATGCCATTAATGAAAGCTTATGAAAATAGTACAATGCAGTATAATGAAGGACATGAACACTCATAAACTATTTTGAAAGAGCTACATTGTACCACACTATCAATCTATACTACGCACACTTTATATTCTCTCTTATATACTTCGCTCACTATAAGGCCTTTATATAGGAAGATAGGTTCCTTGGCCATTACTCTATATTTGAATCTATCCTATGACTCATGTACATGTGGACTACATGCACATTTACATCATTGCACATTCTAACACTTGTGTATTTATTACATGTTGAAGTAATGTAGCACCCTAAAATTGGTGCATAGTAAACCTTAAATAATTACAATTACTCTAGTAAATATTCAAATTCAAATTTTAACCCCCAAAACCGCTCCCAAACCGCCGTTTAACCCGTTTCCTCCTTTCCCGCGCCATTTTTAGAGTTTGTTTTGACCGTTTGACGATATCGTCGCCGATCAGACGATATCGCCTCGTATCGGACGATTTCGTCTGGACTAGGACGTCCAGACGATCTTGTCCCAAAACTAATTTTTCTCAATTAGCCTCTGTTCCAACGGCGTCTCTAATCCGGGCAGAAGCGTGTCTGCGCCGTTAGAGACCCTCCCCATTGGAGATCTCCCAAATTGGGATGATCTCCAACCTCCTAACCTCCCTCCTAAGCCTATTTAAACTTAGGCCCTCCCCTTAACCTACCCCTGGCTGATATTTCCTGTAACTTGACTTTACACGCACTAAAACATCCTGAATTACCATCTGCACTTGTCCTATCCAAATTTTGTTGCAGGAACCTTAGTATTTTTCAGCCGGAGCAAGCTCAGTTCGTCGTGGACGATCCTGTTCAATTCGAGACGATTTCGTACCAATCCGAGACGATCTCGACTACAGTCTGCATTGGGGGCAATCACTGCCCAGAGTTTGCATTTTTCTCTTCTCATCTGCTATTTTATTCTGCATCTAGTCAGTTTATTTATTATTTTTTGCTATTCTGCATCTTGGAGTTCACCCATGTAGTTTAATTGCATAATGAAATCATGATTAACTATTAAAACATTGTAATTTGCTTGCATTCCTATTCAGGATTATCTGTTAACATCTTTATTGTCATTTTACATCATTATCCTCTATTAGCATTGCTGCATTTTTTGTATTTTGTGCCTATTTCTCTGTTTGTAGGTCTCTGACGAATTCGTCACGAATTCATAGATCTCAGACGATCCTGCAGGTCGGAGACGATCCCGTCAAATTCCAGACGATCCTGACTGCTTCAAGAATCAGAATCTCCATCAGACATCCGGATCAGGTATGGCTCTGTAATTTAGCTTTTTCTCTCTATTTTTTGTTCAAATCTGTTTTCTGTATTTCATTTAGTCTGCATTTTCATAATAGAACAACTTAGATTCATTTGGCCAAACCTAGGACTCGAATGTTTAAAGATAAAACTGAACACATTAAACACATTCCCAACCTAGGCGTGGAAACTGCCATTCAAACGTTTCCTGGTGAACCCACCATCCGTCAAAAAATCACCATAATACACCTCCCCCGAGAGGCGGGACCTTCGCAAGGCCTCTCAGTCCGAGGTACCGCGCCATCCTTTTCCCATCCTCCTTTCGGGCATGGATCCTATAGCCTGAAGGTAAGGATGCAAAAAATTTGGAGCGATACATTTTGGTGAACCCGACGTGAATGCATTTAAAACCTTTTGAAAAAAAAAAAAAAAACAAAAAACATAGATGCATTTAAAATCATTTAAAACTAATAAGTTGCATATCATGTCTAGATGGTAGCTCCTAAGAAAATATTAGCAGTTACTATAAATGTTGAAAACCAATTAGCAGCCATAGAAATCAATTATGTGCTTAGTGTGCCTGAAACAGATAGAAACCAACTTTTGTGGGACGAACTTGATAGAAGACTAGGTGTCATTTCATCTAGGTCAACAAAACTTAAACAAATCAAAAGGCTTGTCCTAGATAGAATCCTGGATCCTCATCAACTCGTCTTTTATCATGAACTTCAGAGAGCCTCCCATAGATGGTTAGCTTATAGGAGAGCTCTTGTGTCTTCAAAATTGTTCACCTTCGAGGAATACCTCGAGAACGAGCCACTATACGCCAATTTCTAGGTCATATAGAAGTCCCAAGAGAACTGTTCTTATGGATTAGAAAAAGATGGAATAGAGTTCCTAGAGCTATGTTATATCAGAGAATATTGCCATGAGCATTACTACTATCAACCAGAATCTGAAATACATAATATCACTATAGCCCTTTTCATTAAATTCTTGAAAGAAAATTTTCAATTTGAAGAAGAACACTTCATGACTCCCGAAGAACTTGAGCCCATTAATGACATTTATAAATTATTTATAGAAAACTAGATCATTGCTTTCAATATTATTTCTTGCATTTATTGTGTTGTTTGTTATCTTTACAATATTATTACAAAAACAAGAAAAACTAAAAAACATAACAAAAACCAAAACATTTCATTTTAAATATTGTAGTAGGTATATAATTAATATATACCTCTTAAGCTGAATATATATATATATATATATATATATATATTTGCTGAAATCTAAGTTAAGCACAATGCCTAAACTTAGGAATGGTAAACAAACCGAAGGAGAAGAAGAAGATTGGTTAGGAGACAAAACAAGAAACCCAAATGTCCTTCCCGAGGATCCAATCCCGAAGAAGAAACTCTAGACCAAGCAAGACGATGAGCTTGGTGATAGATGAACAAGAAGAAAATGTTAAAGAGGATGGATCCTCATCCCCTAGAGTAGCTCCGGATGGAACTATTGCTTTTGATAACTTAGATCATTTCTGGAAATTTTTCAATAATAACATTGGCGCTCTTAATATGGCAGTTCGTATTGATAAAGGGCAAATTAGTGACACTCAAGCAGCCATGGAACATATGTTTGATGTGCACACTAATCCCTTGTCTTTTATTGATCAAGAAAGTGATAAGGTTGGACCATCCAATAGAGATATGGTCACTATGATTCAAAACATGCCAAAACAACAAGTTACCCAACCTCCTAAGGAACCTGTTATTGAGCCTAAAATCATTCCCACACAAAAGAAAACTTCCTTCACCGCTTTACTTCGCCAAACTATTGATCAATATGCTTCAAGTAAACAAAAATCTAAAATGAAGCCAAACACCAATTTTCAACAATCTGGGATACAACATAATACAACTTCAAAATTTCTTCATAACACCTTTCCTACCAACAATTTACACAATAGCAATATAGCATCTAATCTTCATGTCCCTCCATCATATGCTCACAAATCCCATATTAATGCCCTACCGAACCAATATGGTGGGCAAACTAGTAATCTGGAAGCCATGGTGAAACAGTTAGCTTCGCGTATGGACCAGATAGATCCCTACCATCCCTCGTACAATTATCGAGAGATATGTAGTCAACCTTTGGATCCCATAGTTGTAGCACAACCGTACCCTAAGCATTTTCCCATGCCCATCCTGCCTATATATAAAGGAACCGAAGATCCCATAGAGCATCTTCGCATGTTTAGGATAGCATGTCATGATATATCACATGATGACTTGCTATTACTAAAAATGTTCCCGAAAAGTTTAGGTGGAATGGCATTAGAGTGGTACTATCAACTGCCCACTCATTCTTTGAGAAATTTTGAAGAAACAGCTGAATCTTTTGTCCATCAATTTAGTGCCTACATCGAGAGGCATGTAACCATTAAAGATTTATACAACTTAAAACAAGACAAAGATGAATGTTTTGCTGATTTCTTAGCTAGATGGAGGCAGTTGATAGGAAAACTGCACTTTGTGCTACCTTATAGGGAAATGTTGGACATTTTTATCAATAATTTGCAAGAACAAATATCTTATGAGTTATCAACTGCTACTTTAACTACCTTCGATCAAGCTATAGATTTAGCTCGAAGAGTAGAAGATGCCCTCATTAGGAGAGGCCAACTTAGGAAGAAGGATGATGAGAAAACATCCAGAAATCAATATAAAAACAAACAAGTCATAGGTGACGGAGTCACTGATAACATAAATGTTGCTAATATCAATGCAACGAAGACAACAGAAAAATTTATATTGAAACCTCCTGATAAACCTCCTCGAGAATTTACTAGATTGAATCAACCATTATCAACTATTTTACCTCAATTACTCGAAAGAGGTTTGATTCAATTACCAACTATCCGAGAACCCGATCCAACTATACTCGGATACAGAGCTGACTTACACTGTGATTTCCATAGAGGACCTGGACACTCTACCAACGCTTGTAAAAGGTTGAAGCATAAAATACAAGATCTGATTGATAATAATGAAATGGAGGTGCAAGCCTTCCAACCTAAACAAAATGCTCCTAATAATGCTCAAAAGAACATTCCCCAAAATCAAAATCAAAATGCTAATCAATCATTAGACATATTTCAACATCCTTTACCAAGACATGGTAAAGAGGTGGCCAATCAAATCGAGCATCATAATGTTCCTCCTCCTACCCGATATGTAGGGACTATTAGCGGACAATTACCTATTCAGGATCCTCAAACATTTGACACAACCTTATCCTTGGTCACGACCAGGCCCCTACATAATTTTCAAACTCCAGATCCTAGTGATGTAGAATCAGATACCGAAAGTGAAATAGACATCACCTCAAACCAATCGAATAGTTCTGAAAATGAATCAGATCCTATTCAACCCATCACAGATGCTATGGTTCCAGAAGAACCATTTCCTAGAAGAGTTACTACTCGACCCTCTTCTAATCAATTCCTCCCTAATGAACAAGCCATAAACGCTCAACCGAGACCAGTTCAACGTCTTCAATATAACATTGTAGGTACCATTGGAGTCGTTACCCGACAACAAGCTCAAAATTCTCAACAAGAACCAAACCAGAATGATGGATCAGCTCCATTTGTTTTGAAAAATCCCAATAAAGGGAATCATGCTCCTAATGTTCAACCTAAACCCCCTTACAATATTAATGAGCAATTATCCAATACTACAGCCATAATTTCCCTTTTGGATTTATTAAGATCTTCTCCTACCCATAGGGATGAGTTGATGCTTACATTAAGCCAAATGATGGTACCTCAAAATATTCAACCTGAAGCCATGGCCAATACTATCATCACTAGAGAAGTCGATTGTATTGACTTTCGAGATAAAGATATCCCACAACACAGTTTACATAAGGATAATCCCTTATATATTACTGCTCTAATTGGAGATGTAGCTATTAAAAGAGTCCTGATTGATAATGGTTCATCTCTAAACATTTGCACTTTTGACTTCTACCAACGATTTGGCTTTAGAAGTGATGAAATGAAGAAAACTGACATGATCATAAAAGCTTTCAATGACGAAACACAAGAAACGTGTGGAGTTATTACCATCCCATTGCAAGTTGGTCCTAGAACCTTAGATACGACCGTGTTTATTGTACATTGCCCCGCATCGTACAATATACTCTTGGGTCGTCCTTGGATCAATGCAATGCGGGCTGTCCCATCCACTTTACACCAATGTGTTAAATTCGAATTTAAAAATCAGTTGGTCACTATCCATGGTGATCCTAGACCCTTTGATATGTGTGCTTTGGCAGTAACCTGTTGGAGTGCAATTTTGCCCTGCTCTGTCATCCACACATCCTAATTCTTATTTTTCATCTAAAACTGTGAAACACACACCCATAGCTTCACCTATTTCTCCTCCATTCATTTCACCCTCATATATAGATCAACAATCTTCTAAACAAACCACTCTAGAACCTCAAAAAGATCTTCAATCCACAACCAATCCTTCATGTTCTATCCCTATAATTTCAAAACCTATAGACCCATTCATTAACACTTCCACATTATCAACATCTATCATACCTTCCACATCTAAAGATATAGGGAATGATCCTTCTACATCTTATGCTCTTTCTCGATGAACTTTTACCGGATTTATCCACAATCTTAATATCAAAAAAACAAATGCTTTCATGCAAGATTCAATTCTTTTAAATAACTTGCCACCATCTCCTCGTACTTTGGGCCTCCCACAACCCATGGGAAGTACTTACCAAGTCGGGAGTTGTGCCTTCATTTATAAAGGATATGACTGGGGAAGAATACCTCGAAATATCAAAACTCATCATGATGGATATGCTCGGTGTTATTTTACTAATGAGTATATTAAAGCTAAACCCATAATGATTAAAATGGGATATAAAGGGAAAGGCTTGGGACCTTTCCAAAATGGCATGAAAGAACCTTTCGAGGTAGAACCGTGGCCTGCCCACTGTGGTGTGGGCCTATTTCCTAGTAAGGGTCAACCCTTTCCTTTTGAAGATGATAATCAACTCATATGTTATCAAGATTATTTGGATAGGCGTGATGATTTGCCTCTAAAAAATCAGCCATTTACATGTAACATGCTATCCATAGCTTACCCCGAAATGATTGCTGAATCCGATGATGAGTTGGAAGGAGATATCTTCCACGATGTCTCCGTTGAAGAGATGTTACACAATGGATTTTATTTTGATGGTTCTATACCAACTATAGCCCAGCTTGAGGCCACTAATCCTCAAGATGAATTATCCAACTTAACCTTAAAATAATTACAAGAATTGGGCGTCTCACCCGCCCCACCTAATTTTGAAAGAGATCTACACATGGAAGTCGAAAACGTCATTAAAGTTAACATTGGAACTGAGGATAATCCTCACATAATCAATATTGGGTCAGAATTAAGTCAAGAAAAACAAGAGCAATACATTGCATTCCTTAAAGAATATGAAGATGTCTTCGCTTGGACATACGAAGATATGCCAGGTCCAGACCCTTCCGTAGTCATGCATCATCTAGTAGTCCATCCGGATGCTAAACCCGTTAAACAAAAACTTAGAAAAATGCATCCCAAAGTGGCCCCGCTAGTCAAAGGGGAGTTAGAAAAACTCCTGAATGTTGTTTTTATACAAGCTATTGATTATGCTGAATGGATCTCAAATGTAGTTCCAATCACCAAGAAAGAAGCCACCAAAGTTAGGGTTTGCACAGATTTTAGAGATATTAACGCTGCATGCCCTAAAGATGATTTTCCTCTTCCAAACATGGATCAAATCATTGACTTTACTGCCGGGAGTGGGATGATGTCCTTAATGGATGGATTCTCCGGTTATAATCAGATCAGGATAGCTCCTGAAGATCAAGCTAAAACAACCTTTATTACCCCTTGGGGTACCTTTTGTTGGAAAGTGATGCCATTCGGCTTAAAGAACGCAGGTGCAACCTATCAACGAGCTATGACTTATATTTTTCATGATATGATGCATGATATCCTACATGATTATGTAGATGATATTATAGCTCGCTCTATTAATGAAGATAACCATTTAGATGATTTGAGAAAAGTTTTTAATCGATTAAGAGAATATCTTATTCGATTAAATCCAGCCAAATGCATATTCGGAGTTAAGTCCGGTAAACTATTAGGGGTTATAGTTTCTTTACGTGGTATCAAAATTGACCCTCTCAAGATTGCGGCTATCACTGATATGCCCGCACCTACCAATATATCTGAGTTACGAAGTTTACAAGGTAAGCTTCAAGCTATCCGTCGCTTCATCGATAAGTTGGCGGACAAAACCGGTCCCTTTCTTAAGCTCCTTAAGAAGGATGTCCCTTTTAATTGGGACGACGAATGTAAAGAAGCTTTTGAACTTCTCAAACAATACCTCCTTAACCCACCCGTGCTTTCACCACCTAGACCTGATCGCCCATTTCTCCTGTATATTTTAGCTTCAGATTCTGCCTTAGGAGCTATGTTAGCTCAACTTGATGATGCGAAGAGAGAACGTGCTAATTATTATATTAGCCGAACCTTCATCAGTTATGAAACCCGCTACACAGCATTAGAAAAACTATGTCTAGCAGTCATATTTTCTATGCAAAAATTATGCCATTATATGCTCAGTCAGAAAACTTATGTCATTGCTAAATATGATCCCTTGAGGTATCTCATGAGTCGACCTTATTTATCGGGTCGTACAGCCAAGTGGGTTCTTGCTCTAAGCGAGTTTGACCTCACATTCATAGGACAAAAGTCTGTTAAGGGTCAAATCATAGCAGATCAATTAGCTGCTGCACCCTTAGAGTCTACCCATCCCCTCATCATTGAGTTTCCCGATGAATGCCTTCAATTAGAGGCAGACCATATTGAACAATGGTCCTTATACTTTGATGGAGCCCGATGCATGAGTGGGGCTAATGCGGGTATTATTTTAATATCCCCACAAAAACATCTTATTCCTCTGTCCTTCAAATTAACATTTGCTTGCACCAATAATACTGTTGAATATGAAGCTCTAATCCTTGGATTACGAGCTGCCTTGGCGCTAAAAATTAAACATCTGTTAGTTTTTGGTGATTCTCAACTTGTCATAAACCAAATTAATGAAGTTTATCAGACCAGAGATGATAAACTGTGCCCATATAAAGCCTATGTTTTACAATTAATGTCTCTATTTGATCAAGTTACCTTGGAAGCTATTCCTCGAACTTGCAACCGTGCAGCCGATGCTATGGCCGCAATCGCATCTCTCCTCGCCCTTGGAGTTAGATGACGAATATGCCACTATCATTATTCGTCGACTCCAGGAACCCGCTTCAAATAAGTCATGCTTAGAACCTTTGGATGTGTTTCTAATCAATGAAACTACTCCTGAACCTTGGTATACAGATATATTTGATTTTCTTCAAAATGGGACTTTCCCTGCCAATTCTAATAGAAACCAATGTCGGTTATTACGTAGACGAGCAAGTCGATTTGTAATAATTGGCAATACTTTGTATAGGAGATCTTTTGAAGGTATCCTATTAAGATGTTTGAATTTAGAAGAATCCAAATCAGCCTTGAGTGAAGCCCACGATGGATCTTGTGGAGGACACTTCAGTGGTAGTGTCATTGCTAAAAAGCTCCTTAGGATAGGATACTTTTGGCCTACCATGGAGAATGATGCACATGAGTATGTGCGCCATTGCGACAAGTGCCAGAAACATGCTGACCTTGTCCATGCGCCTGCACAAGAACTGCAAGCTATTTCATCTCCTTGGCCCTTTTCAAAATGGGGCTTAGACATTATTGGCAAAATTAATCCTGTGTCATCTGATGGACACAAATTCATCATAACCGCCACCGAGTATTTCACGAAGTGGGTTGAAGCTATGCCTTTAGCTTCCCGCACCGGCACACAAGTCTCTAAATTTATTTTCAATCAAATCATTTGTAGGTTCAGAATTCTTGCAAATCTCATCTCTGATAATGGAACTTGTTTCAAAAATAAAGATGTCAAGAAATTATGCCAAAAATATAAGATTCAACATCGCTGGTCCACTCCCTATTATCCTCGGGGTAATGGTCAAGCAGAAGCATCTAACAAAACCTTAATCAAAATTCTCAAAATATTGGTCAATAAACCGGCCACGACTGGCACATTCAATTATATCCAACCTTGTGGGCCTATCGAACTAGTGTTCGAACCCCCACTGGAACTTCACCTTTTGTTTTGGTTTATGGTGCCGAAGCCATTTTTCCCTTTGAATTAGAAGTTCCTTCTTTGGCTCTACTACTTCAAGATACCGAAGTAGGAGATGAATATCGAGTTGGTAGACTCAGTCAGCTGGAACTCCTAGATGAAAAATGCATCAATGCTTTGGAGCATCTCCGTGCCTACCAAAACAAGCTTAAAAGATCATATGCTAAAAAGTTCGTCATCGATCCTTTGAGATCGGCGACCTTGTTTTAAAAGAAAATCAAAAAATACTAATGCAACTAAAGACCTTAAAGGTAAATTTGAGCCCAACTGGCTTGGACCATACATTATCACTGCTAAATTTGAATCAGGAGCATACAAATTAGCTACCTTAGATGGTAAAGATCTTAAAGAACCTATGAATATTATGCATCTTAGGCGATATTATGCGTACAAAATTTAGTCATTTCATCATTTGTACATATTTTGCATGTTGTCTTATTTTAAAAATATATCAAACTGTTTACACAAAAACAAAAACAAACAAAAATAATAAAAATAAAAACAACAATATTCTTGACTCTTTCGAAACCAAAACAAAATAAAGAAGAAAGAGAGAGTCAACATTCTCAAACTTCTCAAAAAGTATTTGTATATATTTCTTCTTACAAATGTTGCAGTTATATATTTCAAATTATTTTGGATAAATTAGCATTTATTTGGAATCCCTCACTTTCACAAACACAAAATAAATATCTTGATTTTTATCCGGCATGATTACTAATCTCTCTTATATCAAAGTCCACAAAATTCAATTAAATAAAGTTTGAGCACGGAGAATTGATCTTGTTATTTACTTAAACCAAGCACATCCTTTCACAATAAAATGATTATATTTGTAATATCCATGCTATGCTACATAGTAGAAGTGGTTTCTTGAGCGAAAAGTTTCCCCGCTATCCTATCATGCACATGGTCTAGAATATTTGAGAATTGGCAAAAGGACAAGCTCACCCCTACCCAGAATAAAAATCCCTTGCTCTACAACTAATCCGAGCAAGTATCCCTAGCATAGGAAGAAAAGCAAAGTTCAAGAAAAAAGAGAAAAGAAAAATGTTATTTTATATCATTACAGCAATGTTTCAAGCATTATCTCAAAAATCAAGCAAAAATACAAAAGAAAAGCAAAAGAAAGCAAAAGCAAAAGCAATAAAATCCCTCTCCCTACCCTTTGAAAAGAAAAGAAGGGTTGATGAGCTTGAATCCCTGGAATTCTCAATTATTCAAAAACCGTGAGGTAAGCCCCATAACAAGTGGTTTGTGCCCAACCTGCTTGGCCTTGGGTAACTCCTAGCGTGGCGATATGTCCGTCACATTAGCGACCTTCTTTTGTACAGACCTATGTCCGCTTATGGATTAGCTAGCTCTTGATAATCCGACTTACATAGTAGTCTCGGTATGGTTATATGCATCTAAATCATGGTTAATGAACACTTATTTGGTTCATTCAAATCACTTGTATCAAATTATCTTGCTCAAACCTCGGTAAATGAACAAAGCAATTGCACACACATTTTGTATTTGAGAGATTTTGTGTATCATTATGATAAATCAAGATTGGAAATGAACTCACATACGCACATGGGATTCCTTATAAATCTAACTTTTGTCTTTAAGATACTTTGAAATATTTTTTGCAAATCGTTTGGAATAAATTCATTTTCTTCTTTGAAGAACAGTTGTTTAGTATAAAGACAACTATATGCATTATCAAAAATCAAAATTTCTTTCAAACCATACAATAAAAACACATATATATATATTGTTGACTTTCGCGACGATGGTATAGTTCCAAAACTAAAATTGGAATTTTATGACTAGCGCAAGTCCTCATCTTCATATTTTCTGACTATTTTCAAAAATTAAAAATCAACCATGCAATAAAACAATCTATTTTCTTCTTTGATTTTCGCGATGATGGTATAAGTCTATACCTAAATATTCTATGCCTAGCGCAAACCATTATACCAATTTTATTCCCCATTCATTTAAAAATCATAAAAACCATATGACTTAAATCATTATGTTATACAATTATGCTTTAAAACAAACAAACACCTATCACTATTTCATGTCATTATGTCAATATGCAAATTTGCAATGATGGTATAATTCCTAAGGAATTATCCAAAAATTTATCACACTTAGGAATTTATGCCTAGCAAAAATCATTTTAAAATATTTCATGCATAATATTTTCATGAAAAGTCTGAAAACAAAATCATCATCATCATCATTTGCATCATCACACCAAAGTCTTAAGACAGTCTCTTAAGCACCCTTTTACTTTTAGCAATATTTCTATACTGGGATTAGCTTGACGACCGAGTGAGCGGCGACTCCATGAAATGGTCTATAACAGCGACAATGTCCTTTGAAATTATTGTTAAAAGTCCCTTTTATTTTTTATCAAATTATCATCACAACAACCAATTTGTTACATCAGATTATTTCATTTAAATTTTTAAAGCATGACATTTAAACCATAATATTTTCCAATGACATAATTACATGAATCATCAAATCAATCACACTTCAAAACATTAAAGCAGCATAAAAACATACAAACGCATCATAAGACAAGTCATATGATCAAAAAATATCTCATCTATATATATATCAAATATATGTACATCATATCAAAATAGATTGGTATGCCACAATCTACATCTTGGCATACTCAATCCTCTCAATCAAATATCCTCTGAGTAGTGTCTCGAGAACCCCTCGAGCTCTCAACCTCATCTCCTCCCCCGCCCTGAGGTGGAGGAGGTGGCCCCATCATAGTATGTGTGGTGCCATGAGTCCTAGACGTCGATCGAGATGAAGTCCTAGATGACCCAATCACGATCGAGTCAGCAATATGAGCCGGTAACTGTACCCTCCGACCCTCCGGCACCATCTGGAAGTAGATACCCCGGTAGAACATGATCCGAGCAATAGACCACGCCAGTCTCTGAGTGCTCGCTCCTCCGCTCCAAGCTCTGAGGCATGCAACCTCATCTCTAGGTGTAGCCTCATCTCCTCCTACAAAGTCTCGCACCCGAGCTCGGAGACGGACAACCTCGCCCAGAGAGTAGCCATCTCACTACTCTCTCTAATGTCAACACCCTTGCCCTTATCAGCGATGGTGGTCTCTCTCTCTATGGAGAAGGGGGTCTCTCCTCCCTCCTCTCCCACTGTCATGGCCTCTACTGAGCCTGTGGCCTCCTCTGCTCTCTCCCACCGTGACCCTGTGCTGCCTCAATGGCTGCCTGGCACCGCCTCCCCATCCGATGCACAACTGCATGAATCGGACCCTGAGCCCTCGTCATCCGAGGAGGGCGGATGCCTGTGTACTAGGCATCATAGCCGTCGGCTACCCCAGCGTCGTCCCCATCCACTGGCTGAATGGGGGCATCATCTACGTCTTGACTCCAGAATCGTTGCATATCTGGAGCCCCGCTAACTGTAGTGTTATCCCGGATAGTCCGAGAAAACTCGTAGTCTCTCAGAGATGGGATCCCCTGCTGTAGACCGAACTGCCTCAAAACTTGGTCATACCGATGGAGCTCCACCTCTCCCCTCTCCATCCTCAGCCAGACTCGCCTCGATGCGAGCCCTCCTGTCCATCCTCGGCCCACCCCGGATGATCTCTCCAAGGCCTCCAGGTGATCTGGTCGAGACAAGGTCGTCTAGTAGTCTCCGGGACGCTGGTAGATCTATCCGCCATTGTGCCCCTCTCTGGAGCCACCAGTAGAAAACTCGAGGCCTCTCCCCATCAATCCCTATCAGTGGGAGCCCTACCGGCCTCCGCACCGCAATGTGCTCCTAGCACCAAACCTGTAGTAGTGATGTCATAACCAGACATCGACCGCCCTTGTATACGACCCCATGAAGGATCCTATACAACCGATAGAGTACAAAGCTCCCCCAAGCAAACCTGTATCCGTGGTCTCTCATGTCGTAGACCACATCTGTTAGTACCCATGGTACCCTGCATCCGCTCTGGTGGCACAGCAGAAGTCCACCTACCACCCCAGCCAAAACCCGTGTGAGTCTAGATGCCCTAGGCATCTGGCGCAACGACTCGATATTCACTTCGCCCTTCTCCAGGGCGAAGCTCGGATCGCCACACAGTCGCATCATCGCGTGGCCCTGATTGGCCATGGGAGTGATCAACCGTCCTTGTATGGGGATCCTCAAAATCCTCCATACATCCTCCAGATGTGGGAGTCATCTCCCTGTCGATAACCTAAAATAGGAAGAACCCGGATACCACCTCTCGCTAGGGCCGTCAATAGCCCCATATCTATAGAAACTTGTGGCATCTCTCGCCACATGCTGCAAGCTGACCTGAGTCAGTTGATCTCGCTCTGCCTGAGATAGAGTGGCCAAGTCATCCCTTAGTCCGTCGTATTTCCATTCTCTACTCTTTAGTAATCCTCTCTCAAAATAAACAAAATCAACAATAAAAATCATTAATAAATCATTAATTAAAAATGCAAGTCAAAATAAGTTCAATTTTATAAATGATGATATCGTCCACTATTGGACGATATCGTCCCAATTTGAGCAAATTCATCTCCGATTTTCCAAAAATCGTCCCCTTTTTGACGAAATCGTCCCCATTTCGTCGATTTCGCCTCGACGAAATCGGCGATATCGAGACGATTTCTCGAAATCGAGACGATTTCGTCTCGACGACGTCGACGGCCCAAAAATGGTCGCGATGCTCAAAAATCAATCAAATCTAATCTACAAAGCATGAAATTCTAAATTAAAGCATTCTAAATTCAGTTTAGATCCTTACCCGTAGCCCGCGCCGGACCTCTGTTGATCTGTGCGCTGTCTCGACCATCTTGTCTCTAGAGCTCTAAAAACTAGGAAAATGAATAATAACAATGAATTAGGGTTTTACCCTATTTTTCTTAATTTTATTCAAAAACACTTAACAACATTTTAAAATTTTGCTTTTCCATGTTTTTACCTCAAACGTTCGATTTGGGTAAAAACACGGAGGGGGCACCATAGTAAGTTGTCGTACGATTCGACCTAGAATCGTCGCCTAAAAATGGGAATAATTTTTGCTTTCTCGTAGATCGAGAAGAACTCATCTTTAACGCATTTTCTTGGAAAATTCGCTAAAGAGGGGGCAAAATGTAGCACCCTAAAATTGGCGCAGTAAACCTTAAATAATTACAATTACTCTAGTAAATATTCAAATTCAAATTTTAACCCCCAAAACCGCTCCCAAACCGTCGTTTAACCCGTTTCCTCCTTTCCCGTGCCATTTTTAGAGTTTGTTTTGACCGTTTGACGATATCGTCGCCGATCAGACGAAATCGGACGATTTCTTCTGGACTAGGACGTCCAGACGATCTTGTCCCAAAACTGATTTTTCTCAATTAGCCTCTGTTCCAACGACGTCTCTAATCCGGGCAGAAGTGTGTGCACCGTTAGAGACCCTCCCCATTGGAGATCTCCCAAATTGGGATGATCTCCAACCTCCTAACCTCCCTCCTAAGCCTATTTAAACTTAGGCCCTCCCCTTAACCTACCCCTAGCTGATATTTCCTGTAACTTGACTTTACACGCACTAAAACATCCTGAATTACCATCTGCACTTGTCCTATCCAAATTTTGTTGCAGGAACCTTAGTCATTTTTCAGCCGGAGCAAGCTCAGTTCGTCGTGGACGATCCTGTTCAATTCGAGACGATTTCGTACCAATCCGAGATGATCTCGACTATAGTCAGCATTGGGGGCAATCAGTGCCCGTAGTTTGCATTTTTCTCTTCTCATCTGCTGTTTTATTCTTGCATCTAGTCAGTTTATTTATTATTTTCTGCTATTCTCGCATCTTGGAGTTCACCCATGTAGTTTAATTGCATAATGAAATCATGATTAACTATTAAAACATTGTAATTTGCTTGCATTCCTATTTAGGATTATCTATTAACATCTTTATTGTCATTTTACATCATTATCCTCTATTAGCATTGCTGCATTTTTTGTATTTTGTGCCTATTTCTCTGTTTGTAGGTCTCTGACGAATTCGTCGACTGAATTCGTCAGATCTCAGACGATCCTGTAGGTCGGAGACGATCCCGTCAAATTCCAGACGATCCCCGATCTGCTTCAAAAATCAGAATCTCCATCAGACATCCGGATCAGGTATGGCTCTGTAATTTAGCTTTTTCTCTCTATTTTTTGTTTAAATCTCTGTTTTTGTATTTCATTTAGCCTCGCATTTTCATAATAGAACAACTTAGATTCATTTGGCCAAACCTAGGACTCGAATGTTTAAAGATAAAACTCGAACACATTAAACACATTCCCAACCTAGGCGTGGAAACCGCCATTCAAACGTTTCCCGGTGAACCCACCATCCGTCAAAAAATCACCATAATACACCTCCCCCGAGAGGCGGGACCTTCGCAAGGCCTCTCAGCCCGAGGTACCGCGCCATCCTTTTCCCATCCTCCTTTCGGGCACGGATCCTATAGCCTGAAGGTAAGGATGCAAAAAATTTGGAGCGATACAAGTAACTACATAACTTTACTCTATAGTAAACTTCTAATCTAGTAATGTACCAAAGGTGGTACATTGATATATACCCAATAATATAATATATTCTCTAACATATCCTTGGAGTAGATAGAATTTCCTTTTAGGTAACCATAAAACCCAATCCTAGGAGGAGTTGCAAGGATGTAATAACCAGGTAAATATGAGTCTTAGAAGGAGTTGTGGGGATGCAATAGCTAAGAACTCAAAAACATGGAAGGATTTGTGTGGATACAATAGCCATGTATCTTGTGAATCTTTGCACCTTGAATGAGTAGGATCGGGTGTATCCCAACTAGGAGTTGAGGAACCATTCACAAGTTAGTAGTGGTGATCCCTCGATCATGTAGGATCAGGTGATCATGTTAGTTGTCATTGAAGTGGCAATAACCTTAGCCCATGAAGGTGTGGTAACTAAGCATCAAGGCTCTACACTTGATTAACTTGCCTAGATGGACTTAGAGTTAGGTTAGGGAATAGGCATCCCCCTTTAAGTGTCATGGACCTTAAAGGGTAATCTCTACGCCATGGCCAGATGGTCCTATGCCAATGACGATATCAAAAAGGTGGGGGACTACTAATGGCATCTTTTTAAATGAGTATATTTATTAAGGCGAATCCCAAAAAACATGGGAGTTTGCCACTCCTGTCCATCGAGTGTCATCTAAAATGACTTGGAACTCACATGTGGTGAAGCCTTGTATGTTGAGATAAATAAAATAAGGGTGTCTCCCTTGTAAGTTTTTACTTATAATAACTCTTTAAAAAAAAAATGGGTTGGAATATTTGGGTTGTTACAATCCTGGTACAGAATAAATTGAAATACAAGGAAAGTTTTTGAATATTAACAGTTGGTTGTATAATGATCAGGAGGAAAAATTGTTTGATGTGCTAAGTCGATATTCCAAATATTTTGCATGGGAATATAAATATATGATAAGAATTAATCCAGACATATGTACTCATCGTATTTATACCAAAGACATTAAACTTGTAAGACAACCACAAAGGAGATTGAATCTTTCTCTACAAGACATTGTCAAAGATAAAATTAAGAAATTATTAGTAGGATTCATTTATCCTATTTCTAAAAATCGATGGGTTTCCCCATTGGTCATCGTTCCAAAGAAAATGGGAGTATGTAAGTGTGTGTTGATTATCAAGAATTAAATAAAGCCGTGTGCAAGGACCACTTTCCATTGATATTTATAAATCAAGTGTTAGACACACTCACTGGGAAAAGGTTTTTTATTTTCTTGATGGATTTAGTGGATGTTAGAATATTAGTGAAGGATGAGTACATATATATAGCAAGAGGTGTTAGGTTTTGAAGAAATGAAAACCCTAACCCTAACACTAACAGGTAAAGTGCACATTAATATTCTAATAGTGGATACCATAGTTGATGGTGAGCAGAAATCATGTCTCAAAAATATTCATTTCTCTTCCATAAATTATCAATCTGGTAAGCCCATAAACTTACGAGTGTCATGCATAGTATATTCCTACAGCGTTGAGAAATGAATCTGGCTGTACCTTATTTAGTTTGGTGGGGTATGTTTGTGCGTTTTCATTTCAGCCAAACTAAATAAACTAAGTGCGGAATAAATAAATTAATTAATTAAATACTGGAAATGAAATGCTGGAAAGAAATGTACAAGAAATTAAATGCATGGAAAAGAAACACACACCTAAATTAAATAAAGCAAGAACTAAAGCAATAAACTAATCTACAGAAAATAAAGAATAGAAATAAATAGGGGAGGACTACTTGTAGGGAGTGGGCCCAAGATACCGCAGATAGTCTGCTCGGCTAGCTACGTAGAGCTTGCTCGAATAAGAGGAGTTGCACTCTTAATAAATTAATCAAAGAATGAAATAAAAACGATCTTTGTGTAAAATTAATCATTAATCTGCTTGTTCACCTGGATTGCATCTTTATATAAAGCGCAGCCAGGTATTGTTACAATAACAAATTAATCTAATTCAATCACAAGACGTGATTAGTTACAATTGGTTCTACATAGATTTTATTCTACTAATTTAAGGCATGTTCCAAAACCTATGGTAAGAAAATTAATGGTTACATTCATAGGGTGGGTGATTTTCAAGAGTGGAAAATCGTGCAAGAAGATATGCAAGGCTCGAGGGGTAAATATTTGCAAAACCTCCTAAGGAGTTATTATTTAGGTAGAGGTTTAGAGGAGGATCAGATAATTTGGGGAAGAAACCAGCAAGGCTAGTACTTGGTGAAGGATGAATATAGAGTCTTGGGAAAAGTAACCTCAGAGAAACCCGAGCTTAAAATTAGAAGCTAAACATCATCCCTAAGGTTGCTATGTTTTTTGGACTGCCATTCTAAATAAGATCCTTACAAAATATAATATGTTCAAAAGAGAGATTGTGGTTCCAACTGTTTGTGTATTATGTAATAAAGCGGATGTGTGTGGACCACCTGTTTGGAACTTGTGATTTTTTTGTGATATCCTAAATATGTTATTGAGAGAAGTTAACATTGCTTGGGTGATTCCAGATTATATAATCAATATTTGGGAACAATGGCACTTAGGAAGCAATAATTTTTGGTAAAAATACATTCCACATATTTGTTGGGGGATTTGGTTGGAAAGAAACAAACGAGTGTTCAAAAATAAAACCAGAGGAATAATTGGGGTTTATGCCAGGATAAAAATAACCCTATTGGAGGATTGTATTAAAAACATTGTTGGCTAGGAAAATCTTGCAATGATCCTCTCTAGAGAAAAAGACATCTTAAATATGGAAAAATCCAATAAGGTGATACTAGATACTAGATGGGAATGTCCCCACAAATTTTGGGTAAAAGTTAACTTTGATTTAGCTGCAAAAGGTAACCTAGGTCATGCTGGTGGTGGGGGCCTCATTAGGAATGACAGAGGTCAGGTAGTGGCTGCATATGTTGAGGATATAGGAATTACCACAAATCACCAAGCTGAAGCAAGGGTAATGCTTACAGGCCTTCGAATTGCAGTGAATTTGGGTTATAGAGAATTTTTCTTGAGGGGGTTTCCAAGAATATTATTACTTCCCTTCAAAAAGGGAAGTTAAATAATTCTAGAATTTTCCAAATAAATATAAATTCGAGGACTATCTTGGGAGACCTAGAATAAATTCAAGTTAAACATATTTATAGAGAGGAAAACAAATTTATCGATAAAATGGCGAATATGGTAGTTAAATATGAGAATTTCAAGTTCTGGTCATATGCCCCCATGGAGTTGGAAGAGATTATAAGAATTGATAATGAATCCAACAAATAAAGAGGGTAGATCAAGCAAAAGCACACTAAATTACATTATTGTCAGCAGTTTATTTATCAGTTATGTAAAGCATTGAGCACTGCATCAACCATATTAAATAGAAGGATAGCGAGAGGAATATTATTTTAGCTTCTCCATTAAAAGGTTTAGCCCAGGTTTGTTTGTTTTATTAAGCTAGGGCTATATTACATTTGTATGATCTTCTATTTTTTTTCTTGTACATATTTTGAGCTTTGTGTAAAATATCAAGGTCCTTCAACCCCCTTTTTTATCAATACCAAAAAAAAAATCTAAAAAAATGTAAAATGCTAGAATACAAAAAAATGGAGAGGTTAGGGTTTGACAGTAAACTTACAAAGAAGCCTATATTTTTGTTTTAAATCTCTATAAAATACCTATATGTATACTTCCAGATCTGCACATAGGAAATGATAGAAAAGAGTTAGTAGCAATTGTGAGGGCTCCACTGTGTGAGACCCTCAAAAATAAAAAAACCTAAATTCCAAATAATAAACTGCATATAGATATGGAAATAATGAAATTAGTATAACAATAAAAGATCTACCTTGTGAACTTTCCATTTTTTTATCTATAGTTGTTGTTGTAGGAAGATGGTGCGTAGATGCCCTAGCGAGACCCAAGGATTAGTTGGGCTATAGAACTATGGTCTAAAACACCTATAGGCGCTTAACGACAGTAGAGAATTCTTGTGGACATTTGGGGACAATGGAAAGCACCCATTGATACTCGAGAATATCAAGCGAACATTCGGTAGTAGCGGATGGCTTCTCGGGAGTAGCGGAGAGGTGTTCAGGGGTTGAAAAAAATCTACAAAAGTAGATCTGCTTTAGGTGAGGACTATGGTTATGGATGTGATGGCCGATGTAAGAGCAAGGGTGAGAAAAAGCTAAGGCAAGGGTACAAGGAAATCCAAAAAACTCAAGATTCCAGGTTGCTTCTGAAACTCAAGGGTTGAGCCATCAAAATGACTACTATTTATAATCTTCCCTAGGGCACACTAGGGCTTCAATGACACAATTTGTGCGATCAATATTAAAACATGATGAAGGATGGAGATTAAATTTGGGTAGGTGGCATGGATTAAGGCAGATGAATGGCTAGGATTAGACCAAGATGGATGGTTGAGATTAATTTACACATATATATACACATTTATTATATATATAAATATAATATAAAATATTAATATTTAAATATATATTAAACAAATATATATAATATATGTAAATAATGGGTAAAAATAGTGGGAATACCTAGATTGACGACAAGTGGATAGGATTTGGTGTCTACACATCCATGTAGATTTCAATGCAATCATTGGTCAAGTGGGAGAAGATAACAAGGATAGCTTGTTGAAAAGTTATTGGGGCATTACAGAGTCCAAAAGGTAAAAATTGATAAGCAAAATTTCCCCATGGGCAAGTAAAAATTATTTTCTCTTGATATTTAGGAGCAACCTAAATTTGATTGTATCCACCATAGTTGAGAAAATCTGAAAAAAATCCTGATTCAATTCGATTTTTCCTGATTCATAGGCTAGTCGATTTTTCGTCGATTTTTGTCAAATTTTTCTTGAAAAATTCTGATATGCATAAAAAATATTTTTTTTCAATGAAAATTTACATTTTATTCGGTTTTTTCAATGAAAAATGTTGATTTTTTGCTGATCTTCCTCCCGATTTGTTGCCAATTCTTGATTTTTCCCAATTCTTTTCCATGTCAACTCTGATCCAATTTTGATTTTCTCAACTGATGATCACCATAAATGCTTATTTTATATACATTGTTAAGGGGTATCATCACTGGTTTAATTAGCATTAGAAGTGTATTTTTATATAACTTATGCATATAATTGATAGAAAATTTGGTATTATGCTTAATGGGTGTTTTTAGTGGAAACTATGTATAAATGCAGGTTTTATTACTAATATGGTGTTTTCCATTCTACACCCCACTTGGACCTGGTATGCTTCTTCTTCAATGATTCTAAGGCATATTGGAAAGGCGCCTTACTCTGGCACCTTACCCCCATACATGGGAGGTGCCTTACTCTGGCGCCTTACTCCCATACATGGGGAGGCGCCTTACTGAGGTAGGCACCTTACTCCCATACATGGGGAGGTGCCTTACTCCCATACATTGGAGACATCCGCATTGGAGATGCCATATGACCAAGTCAAAATTGATCAGGTTGACCAAGGGGCTAAGGAGGAGGTTGCACGTGAAGACAAAGGAGAATTATTTTAATCACGCATTATTATTAATAGAATAAAGTATTTATTATTATCAACCGATTGGCTGGTTGACCTTGTAAATATCTTAAAGCATATTAGTTTTAGGATGCATTAATTTAAGAATATGTTTGTTACGTACACATAAGGATTTTTATATTTATCTTTTGGGTGTTCTTTAATATCTTTGAACTTTCTATAGTTTGCAAAATGCTTCTCTTGAATCCAAGAGTCTTTCCAAAATTCAATTTTGTCTCCCTTTCCTACTCTCTATTTTAGACATTACCATAGAACTTTCCTACTATTGATTATATTTTTCCAAAAAATAGACCCACATAGAGGATTAGAACAACTGATAAAGTGGTTTTTGACCTCCAAGTATTTTTTTTGGATGATTCTAGCCCATTTTCTTGATGCTCCAGTGCAAAGCCTCCAACCATGTTTAGATAGAAGGACTCTATTTAGATCTTTCAACTTCCTCAAACCAAGATCCTCATTCTGTAAGGCTGGAAATAGGTATCCCAGGCTACCATATGCATATGTTTTATGCATTCAGTGCCATCCCATAAGAAATTTTTGTGTAGTCTCTCTAAAGTCTCTTCCACTTTCCTTGACATCCTTAGGAAAGATATGAAATAAATAGTGAGGCTTTGAAGCGTGTGTTTTATGAGTTGTACTTTCCCTATAGAGGATAATAGATATACCTTCCAACCTTGAAGTTTCCTATTAAATTTATCAATAATTGGATTCCAAAGTTCATCTTTCATCTTGCTTATAAACAAAGGTAAACCAAGATAAGTGATAGGGAACTTTTCCTCCTTATAGCCCAACACTTTAACTATTTTATCTCTTATACTTTCCTCCATGTTTAAAAACATAATCCTATTTTTTTCATAATTTATTTTTTGAACTGTAAATTTTCATAAGAATCAAGGACTTTTTTAAACTCCAAAGCTTCTTCCTTTGTAGCTTCCCCTAGAAATAAAGTATCATCCACAAACTGTTTATGAGATAAAGCTTCACCAATGGATGAATGTTTTAGACCTTTGATATTACCATCCTTTCTCTTTCTTTCCAAAGTTCTTCCCAAGGCATATACCATAATGATAAAGAGATATGGAGACAACGAATCTCCTTGCCTAATTCCTCTAGTAGAAGGAAAGAACCCATTATATTTTCCATTGATCAAGATTGAAAAGTAAGGGTTAGAAATACACATACCAATCCATGCCCTCCATTTTTTACTAAAACACATTCACTCCATTATTTTATCTAATAAGGACCACGAAACCCTATCATAGGCTTTGTTCATGTCCAACTTAAGGAACATGCCTAACCCTTTCCTCCTTTTAAGAGAGTGTGTTGTTTCATAAATGGTAATGATGCTTTTAGTAATCTGCTTACCTGCCACATAACCTCCTTGATCTTCATTAATGATTGAGGGGATGATTTTTCAACTGATTAGCCAAAACTTTAGTAAAAAATTTATAAATTGTATTACATAGGCTAATTGGTCTAAAGTCCTACAATTTATCTGCCCCATATTTCTTGGTAATTATAGAAAGGAAGGTATTATTTCATTCTTTTAGCAGCTTACCAGATTCTTGGGCTTCTTGGATTGCATTGACAATGATGTTGAAAAAACCTGGTGGGAAACCATCTGGCCTCAGAGCCTTGGATGCTCCCATAGAGAACACATCTCTTTGAATATCCTCCTTAGAGATTACCTTGCATAGATATTTATTCATGTTATCATTAACTCCTTTGGGAACATTGTTAATGATGCTTTTTATTTCCATGTTGCACTCTATTTTTTCTTTGCTAAGAAGGTTCTAAAAAAAAGTAATGGCTAAAGTTTTAATATCATTTAAATCCTCATAATTTCTACCATATTCCCTCATAAGGTAGAGGATTTTATTGTTGTTCCTATGTCTCATATTTGAAACATGGAATAATTTAGTGTTTCTATCACCTTCCTTGAGCCACACAACTCTGGATTTCTGTTTCCAATGAATTTCCTCTTGGTAAACGGTATTATGATACTTCGTGAGGAGTTTTTTTTCCTTTTCATGCCACTCTGGTTTTCTCCCTTCCATCTCCATTTTTTCCTCTATATCTTGGATATCCTTTTTAATCTGTTGTTTTCTTAAATTGATGTTACCAAAAACCTCTTTATTCCAAATTTTGATTCGATACTTGATATTCTTTAATTTTTGGGTAACTCTATACATTGTTGATCCTTGAACCTCCTCCTGCCACCAAGATTAAATTTTATTTGTAATTTTTGGGTGCATATTCCACATGAGCTCATACCTAAAGGGTGCTCCTCCCTGCTTCCCCTCCTTTTCCATATCCATAAAAAGGGGATTGTGATATGATCTTATTCAGGGCATACATGTAAGTCTATGAATATTGTTTATACTTAGCCAACTATCTAAAATAAGAACTCTATCCAGGAACCTTTGAATGTGATTATCCCCCATCCTTTGGTTTTTCCATGTAAACTTACCTTTACACATATCCAGGTCAATCATCTTATTATTCTGAATAAAATCATTAAAATATTGCATACCTTGAGTGATGTTAATCCTCCCTCCACTTTTGTCCTCTATTCTTAAGACTATATTGAAGTCACCCAAAACCATCCAATGCAAATTAATGAAGAGACTCCTCTTTAAAGATATCTTATTCCATATATGGAATCTCTCACGATCATCATTTTGAGCATAACCCTCTGTCATTACCCAACAAAAGTTAGTTTTTTTGTTCTTCAATTTGAATGTGTAAAATCTCTCTTATTGATCAATTAAAGTTCCCTAAAAATTCATTTTATCCCAAAATATTCAAATACCTCTAGAATTACCTTATTTTGGGCTTATGATCCATTCAACATTCGGCCAAACCTCTTTCTGAATAATGTCAAGTTTTTTTGCATCAATTTCAGATTCTTGAAGACAAACAATATTAGGTTTTACTTCCATGAGTAGATCTCTAAAAATTCTTCTTTTATCAGGGGAATTTAGCCCCCGCACATTCCAAGAAAGGATTTTCATTTCTTGGTTTTGTTTTATGGGCTTTTACCCTTACCCATCCATTCTTCATTTGGATCTAATTTTTATCCCCTGTTCTCTGGTACTTTTTGTTCTTCTTGTTGGGGGGGTCTTTCTTTATTTATTTTCCCATAATTATCTATATTATTTATATTTTTTATATATTTTCCAGTAGGATCATTCTCTCCCATTTGGTTACATCCTATCAGAGATTCTTCTACTGCTGATTGAGCTATTTTACCCAACTCTAGTCTTTTGTTGAATCTTGTTTGTGTACCCTACTTAGACTGCTTTGAGTTTTCTATTATGCTTAGATCCTTATGTTCCTCAAATTGTTTATTTTTGTTCTTTGAACTTAAAAGTTGATCTAATCCTTGCCATCCCTCTATTTATTTGATTTTAAAACCCCAAACTCCTTCAATCTGATCATTCTCCTGTTCTGAGTCCATTTGAGTGGATGGGGTATCCTCTACCCTTCTAGCATCATCTACTAATATTTCTTCTTCAACTTCCAAATTCATGTATGCATTCTCTGTGTTGATCGCAATCACATTTTGTTGTTGTGTCTTGGTATCTAGATTTATATGATTTTCAATCATATTTATTTTCATCTTATGGTTACCATATTCATAATTATTTTCTTTTTCTTGATTGATACTATTCTCTTGTTGATTAGTGTTATTTCTAAAACCACTCAAGTTTTGTTTCTCATTATGTTCTTCATCTGCTTGTTGGTTTAGCTTTGTGCATTTACTTGCATACTTCATTGTCTTATTAGGATTATGTTGTTCTTCCTTGTACTGTATAGAACATCCATTACTAATTTTACTTTCTACCTCTTCATTTACCTCCTGGTAAATTTCCTGATATTGTTCCTTTTCTTGTGCCCTTTATTGTGGGCTAGAAGTTTCCTTTTCCATGCTTGTGGTCCTCTGGTTTATTTGATTCTCCTTTTGTTGCCACTTTTTAGTAAATTTGGTTTATCTTTGTAGATGACATTTCCCTTCCACATGTCCAAACACTTTACATTGCTTACAGTATACCAAAAAAATTTCATATTCAACTTTTTTTTCCCATTACCCAAGCATTGATTTGATACTCACTTTTCCACTTTGTCTTTTTCTAGCTTCACATTAACACGGACTCTTGCACACAACATTCTTGTTTTGTTGTGGATGGGTGGATCCATGGTTATAAACTATCCAATTTGTGTTGTTAGGCCCTTAATAATTTGATCGTCCCAATATTCCATAGGCAAATCTGGGAATCTAATCCATATGGGAACTGAAAAATTCTTCCTTTTGAGGGATGAAGCCCTAATGCCAACATTTTAGTAAAACTAGTCTTTTCCCAAAGAAAAATGGACCTCATGATAAATTTGCCACTAGATCCTCCTCAATATTAAATTAGATTAAGAAGTATCCCTTTGAAAAACCAATAACATTCATTGAACCCTTTGAATTTTAGAGTAAATCCATCTTCTAAGCACATCTAAATCTTTTCTGGGCCCTATAAATTTGCCTACCATGCTAAACTCATTATCCCTCAATATTTTTTTATTAGGGATTCAGAAATACATATCTTTCCATTTTCATGAGATATATTTGTACCAAATTCTCCTTTAATTGCTTCTTTTATTCCTTTGAGAATCGATGCCCAAGAATACTTTCCTAATACTTCCTATAGAACATTTTTTGCATCTGTCATTCCCTTTTCTACACATCGATCAGCATTCCATAGATCCCTAGATCTTCCATCTAGATCCACAATTTCACCATTTTTCTCTAACGAGGGGAAGTTTTTATCATTCAAGGAATCCATCCAAAAATCTCGATGTTCACAGCTTGGCAATCATCCAAAACCCTTGAAGTTTTTTTCAGATTTTTGGATTAAAAATAACATCACTAATAAATCTGATAAAAATAATAATTCTAGTTTGCATTCTAGGCATTAGATTAGTCGTTGCATTCATTCACACATTTCCATTTTCAATTTAAATTTCCTGGTTTTCTTGTGTATTGCAATTGAAAAATCTTGCATTCTGGTTGCATGTGAATTATTAAATTACATAAATTATACTGCATTATAGGGATAGAAACTCCTCCTTTTGCTAAATCTAAGTAGGAACATCATTAGTGTATCAAAAGTATCCCCACGTTGGGTTATTCCATGCAAAGGAGTGGATGAACCCCTTGTTTTTTAGAGAGCTATTTAAGTGGTGTACTTCACATCCTTTGGAGAAATTGATACGCTTAATTTTAGCTTCTGATTTAGACTAGTGAAATCAGTTGTTTCTAATATTGTATGTGCACCATAAAAAAATAACCTTTAAAAGGAATTTTGCACACACTTCATGTTTCACATTAAACAGTAGTGGTTGGATTTCATCACCAATCACTGCTTGAGATTTGGTGATGGTGGATTTCATATCCATCCACCAATCTCTACCCTAGACACCTTAGATTACCCCCGAGCAAAATTGTTGGATTTCATCACCAGCAAGAATCTCATTGCCCCAGCCTAGCCTTAGTCTTCACCCATTTCTAATTTATATTAGCACATTGAAACACATGAAATAAAAATCTAAAAAAATGAATTCACACTAAAACGAGATAATCAATGAATGAGGTAAGACACATGTGTTGAACAAACTTAGCATTGATTGTTTATTTTGATTCTTGTGAAGTTTCAATTCTGCATTTCATTTTATTGCATAATATGTATCTTGGTTTAGTAGCTTATGGTATTAAAAATAAATCAAAAGAAAGCATTAAACCAAAATAATACATCTATGGATTGTTCATCTTCATTTCCTACCACTTTTGTGGTAAATCATGTCAGTGTAGTTTAGATAGATTGCACAGATTTATATGTGGGCCCGTCACATACTGTGTAGGTTAATGAAGTCCTACACAGATACACCTCCACGTATCTACTACAAACCAAATCATCCTCACATACAATTGACCACAATATTACCCATCTAGACATGGCCCAAGTAGAGGCTTTCTACAAATCGACTAAGTATATCTTGCAGCCCATCCATAATGTCTTGGATCAATATCCTTCTTTACAGTAGGAACTTGTTCCTTCCCAGCCATCCAACTTCACCCAGGTGTACACTAAACCTCTTTTTGAGGTATCATTTGCACCTTCATCCTATTTTTCCATTCCCTAACCATCATGTGCTCCTAGCACTTCATATGTATCCACCTATACCAACCCCTTGTATGAAGCACAATTCAATGTTGCTTCACAAGTGCCTATTTCATCCAATCAAGTTGTAATTCCCATTGCCACTTGTCCCCCATCCACATCATCTATTCCATATTCATCCATACCTTCCAATGATGATATGGAAATTAATGAAGCATAGGAACATTTGAACAAATTTCTAAAGCGATAAACAACTCAACAACAAGTTCAAGTGAATCCTAGGCCTCAGCCAATTTCCACTTAGCCTACCTTCATCACACAAATTCCATCATAGATACCATAATATTTTGTGGTTTCCATTCCAACACCTCCATCCACCCATACTCATTCCATTCCCATAGGCCAATCCATCCATAGTCCTCACACATCATCTCCTTTTCTTCATTCACAATCATTTCTTCACCAACCTCATCATCATCAATTTCACTCCATGCCCCCCAAATCATCACATCTCCAAAAACACACTCAATCTCATCCATTCATCAATCCATCCACCACATACACTCAACAAGCAAACTAAGGCTTACAATCATATTGTCAACACACTAAAATTTTACAATAAATTTTAACTTGACTCACTAACATTGAGTTATAGTTGAGTCATCAATTTCATCATCATTCATATCAAAAATTATAGCAGTTGCAAAATCTAATTCCACTATCCACATCTCAGGTTTCTATACATGTACCACAATTTCAACATCCAACATAATTGGATAAATGCACCAAGTGTCCTAAAAATCCTCGTCGAGACTACATAGTGCTTTCAAAATATTATTCAACCATTTTTTTAAGGCTTTATGAAGCACAAGAGATTGTACTTCCAAAAATAAAATCAAGTGATCTTAAAAATCCACATGGAAAGAATTATAAGAAGCACTTGTATTATCCTTATCATCAACAAGTGGGCCATGACATCAACAACTATCATGTATTTAAATATGTTGTCCAAGATCTTATTGATTTGAAAGTCTTTCCCATAAACGGTTCATCCAAACCATCTGATCAGGACATTGATACCAACTCAATCATCAAGAATACTAGGGATTTTAAGAATAACATATCCTCTGAGTCACTCACACACTCAATCATCAAGCAAATTGAGGATGCTTAAGGTCACCTTACTCACAAAAAAAAAAACTCCAAAGGTACTTAATCCCTTTGGTCACATATCAATTTTCAAAAAAAGTACCAAAGGTACCTAATCCCTTTGGTCACATATCAATTTTTAAAAATATCCAAAGTTACTTAATCTCTTTGGTCACATCTCAATTTTCAAAAAGCTCCAAAGGTACTTAATCCCTTTGGTCACATCTCAATTTCCAAAAACAAAACTCCAAAGGTACTTTATCCCTTTGGTCACATCTCAATTTTCAAAAAGCACCAAAGGTACCTAATCCCTTTGGTCACATATCAAATTTCAAAAAATCTCCAAAGGTACTTAATCCTTTGGTCACATCTCAATTTCCAAAAAAACCTTTGGTCACATTTCAATTTCAAAAGGCTCCAAAGGTACTTAACACTTTTGGTCACATGTCAACTCAAAGTCATTTGCATCTATCTAAGTTCACAATATTCAAGGAGCACATCAAATTACCAGGCTAAGGGGAGTAAAAGAACCCGAGCCACTAAACATCATACACTTGAAAGCATTCTAGTCTTAATGTGATTTATATATATGTATATATACATGGCTATTACATAAAAACAACATTGTATTTCACAAATTTGTATTGTATGCATTTCACAAATTACATTTTATACATTGCATTCACAACTACATTTCACATTTCATATTAGGGATCATTTATTCATTTTAGATATAGATTGGTCAAATAAAGTCATGTTGCCTTAATCAGGGGCACCTTCAACCATCATCCATTTCATTGCATCGTTCCATAAAGCCTAATTATCATTAGCAAAGCCACATGTCCATAATCCCTAGGTGTTTTTGGTCACTCAGCCACTCCTAGTATTTTAAGTAAACCATAAATACATATCAAGTTTTATTAAGGACCAAGACACAATTTTCACTAAGAAAATCTTGAGTTTTGGAAATTGAATCCAAAATATTCTTGAATCAAACACAATTACACATCTTAAAAACATATTGTGTCAAATAGGGATAACACCATACTTGGGTTGAACCTCAAAGTGAAAAGGGTACTCCTTGCCTTCCCCATCATGCAACATAGTCCACAAAAATAGTGGTTTTCACCACTATCACAATTGCTTCCAAATTCAAAAGATAGAGTAGTAAGGATAGGGTACAATTCTCATCACATTTAGGTTGAGAATCTGATTCCCCAAAGATCTAAATATTTTACATCACACACCACTTATCATTGGGTTGTAAGTATCATACTACATTTTTAGTCATAGGGTTAAGTAGTCATCCCCAAAACCTAAGAGATCAAATCCTTGGACTATGGAGTTAGCCTCGCACATAAGGACAAGCTAGCTTCTTGGTCTCATCCATAATAGGTCACACATAATTTACTCAAGATGAGTTAATTAACTCACTTGCATACACACTGGTTCCTGATTACCTTGAGTCATTACCATGCTCTTGATTTGGTAAATGAATTCATTTCATACACATTTTATCCTAGAGGGATTAGGCAATTTTAGTGAGTTTTTTTATTCCACTAGTATGTCTGAGTCTCTACAAAATAGTTAGTTTTCCATATCAACATCCATATATTCTTCCATATCAACATCCATATCTTCTTCCATATCAACATCCAAATCAGTCCATGAGTCTTTCACCCTACATATCACCAAGTTAGGTGCCCTTGATTAAACAACAATGCTAAACATGATCAAGAAAAATCTTAAATATAAATGATCACTAGAGCATTAGTTCATTTGCATCCATAACACATCATCATATGCATTAATCATCCATATACACATGCATCCACAACAAGCATTCACATAAAAGCATAACACAAAAGTAAAATCCATGTATATCTATATATATATATATATATATATATATATATATATATATATATATATATATATATATATATATATATATATATAATTTGCATATGCAAAGATCGCTAGAAAGTTCAAACAACATCACAACTTGGGGGTGTTCAAGGTATCACACCTTCCCCTCAATTAAACAAACAAACACAAAATTGGGGGTGTTCAAGGTATCACACCTTCCCCTCACTCAATCAAACAAGCACAACTTGGGAGTGCTCAAGGTATCACACCTTCCTCCAATAAAATAACCAAGCAGCACAACTTGGGGGTGCTCAAGGTATCACACCTTCCCCACAAATTCAAAAAATAATTCAATCACATTCATATTACATTTTTAAAAAAATTGATTGCTAAGTTCAAAAGGTTGTGTCCTTTTGTCAAAGGTTAAGCCCTTTGCCTTGCATATGCACATCAAAGTCAAAAAAATCCAAAGTGCCTAAACCCTTTGATCACATTTCAATTCAAAAGGCTCAAAATAAATCACACTCCTTTGGTCACATTCTCATTACATCATCAACACACCAATTGCTAGGTTCAAAATATTGTGTTCTTTTGTCAAATGTTGTGCCCTTTGCCTTGCATTCATTCCTTGTCAAAAACTCCTTTTTTTTAGGGTAAAAATAGAATCATGCATTCACATCATCCACATCCATCACTAGGTTCAAAATATTACTTTATTTTGTCAAAGGTTGTGCCCTTTGCCTTTCATTCATTCCTTGTTAAAAACTCGTTTTTATTAGGAAAATATAGAATCTTTCATTACATCATTCGCATTCACATTTACATTCAAAATCATCAATTTCATTCGTAATTATATCTTCATTCAACATTTGCCAAGTACAAGTACAAGTGAACCTTGTATTTAGTGGTTTACCCTATTAACCTAGTGATTTTAGTGACTGGTTATCCATGCAATTCGGTAGGATGGGTAGATCACCATAAGGACAGTTCCATTATCAAAAACCCCTTCATCTGTTAGGGCAAAAATAGACACAATCATCATATTATTCCTATTTCAAAATCCCTTCATCTTTTGGGGCAAAAACAAACTTAATCATCTTATATTTTCAAAATATTTTCATCTGTTAGGGTAAAATAGACACAGTCATAATATTATTCCCATTTCAAAATCCCTTCATCTATTAGGGCAAAACAGACACAGTCATCACATTTTTCCATTTCAAAAATTCTCTCATCTGTTGGGGTAATAATAGAATCATTCATTGCAATCAACATCATCCATTTCATTCATTATTACACCTTCATTCTTTTACAAGTACAAATGAACCTTGTATTTAGTTATTTATCCTATTAACCTAGCGGTTGAAACAACTGTTTATCCATGTAATCTGATAGGATGGGCAAATCACCATAAGGACACTTGCATTTCAAAACCCCTTCATCTGTTAGGGAAAAAATAGACACAGTCATCGTATTTTACCCATTTCAAAAACCCCTTCGTATGTTAGGGCAAAAACAAACACAGTCATCACATTTTCCCCATTTTAAAAACCCTTGTCATCTGTTAGGACAAAAATAGATCACACACACATTTACATTCAGCATCATCAATTTTATTCATCATTGCACATTCATTCAACATTTGCCAAATACATTTACAAATATAGGTGAACCTTGTATTTAGTGGTTTATCCTATTAACCTAGCGGTTGCAACGACTGGTTATCCATGCAATCCGATAGGATGGATAGATCACCATAAGGACACTTACATTGTCAAAAATCCCTTTCATCTGTTGGGGCAAAAATAGACTCAATCACTTGCAGTTTCACAAAACCCCTTCTTTATTGGGGGAAAAAATAAACTCAATCACTTGAATCCATATATTCAAAAATGTAGCTTACCTCCAAAAAATCACTCCAATTGCATCCATCAACACATTTCTCATCATCACATCCTCATGTCATCATCAAATCCATCAATAATTACATTTACATTTAACATTTGCCAAGTTCATATACAATTTACTGTGAATCTTATATCTAGTGGTTTATTCTATATCCTTGGCGATTGTAGCGATTTGTGTCCATGCAATTTGGTAAGATGAATAAATCACCATAAGGAAACTTGGCCATCTTCATCATCCAATATCTCATTGTTAAAAAATAAAATCACTTTTGGTACTTCACCTTTTGGGTGAGACTATGCCAAGACCAATTTTCTCAAAAGTTGTCATTGATGGCCTTGTTTGTGGGGCTTGAAACATAGATAAAATCATAAATTTTCATCATATCCTTTACAATTACACCAGTCTCCAAGGATGCAGGTTGGGTAAAGTGATTGAGCAATTATTTAGAGATTATGTGTAGGAATTGTTGCAGTCATGAGTGACCCTGAGGATAGAATATATTTATTTTATTTTTGCATTTTCATACTTGCATTTCAATGACACCGAAAGGCACATTCTTCAACAACATGGAATCACCCCAAATTTGGGATAACCATATTTGATTTTGACTTTCCCACAATGGGATACATCTTACATGATCATGGCATATGCACTTGGAAAAACCCCCTTTCTCTGTTAGGGCAAAAACATAGTTCATCACATGCATCTTCCACCAACCCCATTTCATCATTGGGGTAAAAAAGGTATCATATTTACATCATTCATATAATCCACAATCACATCATTCTTTTACACAACCAATTGCACTCATTTTTAAATTAGCTCATGATATTCATCCACAAACTCATTCGTCAATTGAGGGGGTAAGCTACACAACCAAAATTATTTTATCTCCAAGCTCAGGTCCATATCTCAACAAAGATACTTCTATATCAAGCCAAAATAGGTGTCTTGTGTTTTTGCATTGCATTGTGTTTCACGCAACGCAGTATAAAAAGGGGCATCTGTAGACACCAAATCCTAGCCACTTGTCGTCCATCCAGGTCTTCCCATCATTTTTACCCATTATTTACATATTATATATATATATATATATATATATATATTTATTTATTTATTTATTTATTTATATTTATTTATTTAAATATTAATATTTTATATTATATTTTTATATATATTTAATAAATGTGTATATATATGTGTAAATTAATCTTAGCCATCCATATTGGTCTAATCCTAGCCATTCATTTGCCTTAATCCATACCACCTACCTAGATTTAATCTCCATGCTCTATCATGTTTTAATCTCGACTGCACAAATTGTGTCGTTGAAACCCTAGTGTGTCCTAGGGAAGATTATAAATAGGAGTCATTTTGATGGCTCAACCCCTAAGTTTTCAAAGAAACCTATAATCATGATTTTTTTAGATTTCCTCGCATCCTTACCTTCGCTTTCGCTTTCCCTCATCCTTGCATCTATCATTGCATCCTTCGCCATAGCCCTCATCCGAAGCAAATCTACTTTTATAGACTTTGTTTCAACATTTGAATGCCTCTTCACTACTCCTGAGCGCCCATTTACTACTGTCGAACTCCCACCTACTATTATTGAGCATTATTGGGTGCTTTCCACCATCCTCGAGTGTCCACAGGTGTTCTCTACTACCGTTGAGCACCCTCAGGTGTTTTATACCATATTTCTATAGCCCTACTAACCCTCGAGTGTTTCTAGGGTATTCATGCATCATCTTCTTGCAACAATGACTACAAATCAGAAAATGACAAGTTCACAAGGTAAATCTTTTATTATTATACTAATTCAATTATTTCCATATCTATATGCAGTTTATTATTTGGCATTTAGGATTTTTATTGATTCTTGAGGGTCTCACACAGTGGAGCCCTCACAGTTGCTACTAACTCTTATCAATCATTTTTTGTGTGTAGATCTGGAAGTATACAGGCATTGAGTAGTTTTTTAATCTAGAGTGGTTCAGCCAAAGGATATATGAAGTGCACTTACTTCTTTTGGGATCGATCGAGTATGAAGACATCACCTTGATTTGTTAGCTAGGGTTTTGGAGAACCCTAGCATATTGAGATTATTGTATTGAGCAATAAAGCTTTGTAAAAACCTCAATCTAGGGAATATTTTGTTGTAATATTATAAATCCACCCAGCAATAAAAATTAAATTTGTTTCTATGTAATCATGTGTTTATATTGCTTTAATTGTTCATTTATTTAAGTTTAGTTATTTTGTGTTGTTCGATTTGCATCTACAGGATGATTTCATAGTATGTGACAAAACTTTTGATGAAACCCTAGAAAATCTGATAAAGTATTAAACCATTGTGAAACCTATAATTTGACCCTAATTCCTAAGAAATGTATCTTGATGATGGATTAAGGCATTGTATTTGGACACCATATCTCATCTAAAGGAATACCGGTAGATCCTAAGAAGATAGAGATTATCAAAAAATTACCTCCACCTAAAACTTAAATAGATGTTAAAAGCTTTTTGGATCAAATTGGTTTTTATAATCATTTTATCAAGAACTTTAGTACAATTACAAGTGTCATGCATATCTTATTGGCTAGATATTCTCAATTCAAATGGACAAAAAAGTGTTAAATTGCATTTGACACATTAAAGAAAAATTGACCACTCCACCTATGTTACAAGGTCCAAATTGGAAACTTTTATTTCACATCCAAAACAATGTATAAAATACTACAATCAGAACAACTTTGGGCCAAGTAGAAAATGAAGAACATTATGTCATTTACTACATTAGTAAAAACTTGACAGCACCAAAGAAAAATTATACCACTACTGAAAAGGAATTCTTAGCAATGGTGTATGCCATTAATAAATTTTACCACTACATTACTGGATACCAAGTGTTTGTTCATACTAATCATGCTACAATTAAATATCTCATGAAAAAACCATTGGTTAGTGGGTGAATAATATAATGGTTATTTCTACTACAAGATTTTGACATAACAATAGTCGATAAACCTAGAAAAGTTAATGTAGTAGTCGACTTCCTTAAAGACTAAACATCACAGATGGATACAAGCCAATAAGGATTCCTTTTTTAATGAACGATTATTTACAATCTCAATACAATCACCATGGTTTTTTGATATTGCCAACTATATAGCAATAGGAAATATTCCTCCTCATTTCACTCATAGTAAAAATAATAGTTTATTAAACAAAGTTTATTATTTGAGTGGATTAATGGTCTACTATTTAAATGTGGACCTGGTTATGTTTTGCAACAATGTGTTTAACAAGATGAGGTGTATGATATCCTCTATGTATGTCATGATGAACTAATAAGAGGATATTATTTAGTAAGGCACAATTAAAAAGTTTTGGGTGCAGGATATTATTGGCCATTGCTTCATAGAGATGTAAAGAAATACGTATGGAATTGTGATCCATGCCAATGAATGGGTAAACCAATTGCAACAAAAAAAATGTCCTTACAACCTCAAGTGGATTTAGAACCATTAAAAATATGGGGATTGGATTTTATTAGACCCATTGACCCACATTCTCATGGAAAATTACACATTCTAGTGTGCACTGATTATGTGACAAAGTGGGTAGAGGTGTGTGCTTTTAAACATACTCATGAAGAGAAGGTAGCTGATTTTTGTTATACCTAAAATTTTCAATGATTTGGTGTTCCATGATCTATCCTTTCAGATCAATGACCCTAATTTACATCCAATTTTATAGAAGCATTTACTAAATTTTATGAAATCAAATATAAGAAATCATTGCCTTATCACCCCCAAGCAAATGGTCAAGTAGAAGTCAATAATAGAGAATTAGAAAATATACTAATGAAAATAGTGGCTTATCACAAGAAATATTGGATGAATAGGTTGTTAGATACCATATGGATGTACAATACTACATGAAAATGCACCACATGATTCGCACCTTACAAATTTGTCTATGGTAAGAAATATCTTTTTCCAATTGAATTTGAATTACTAACACTTCATACATATTTGGAAGTTGGCATTGAGTTGTCATAGGTACAACAAGAGAGAATTTTTCAATTGAATTCATTGGATGAACTTCGATTGGAGGCACTTAACCAAATAGAGTTCATTCAATAATAGCAAAAAAATGTGGCATGATAGTCACATTAGGAGCAACAATTACAAAGCAAGTGATTGGGTATTATTGTTTCGCTAGCAAGCTACAAACTTAATGGCTAGGATCATACCAAATTGAAGAAATGTTTGAGAATGAAGGTGTTCAAATTTATCCTATTGATGATTCAAGGAGAAAATTGGTGGTAAATGGACATCGTTTATGATTGTACCATAAGCCACTAACAAAGGTGGAATTTTCTCAATATATGTTGTAGAAGAGGCTTCCTCTTCTTCCATGGACTTAGAATGATCATTTATACTATAAAAAAATGATGATTTTATAGTGAAAACCTCCTTGAGGCACTATTGAATTAAGGCTTACATGAAAATCATTTTTTGGCTTGTTTGCCTTACAAAAATTGCTAATGTTTATGAAATTCTAATGACTGCATCTATGTACCTTTCAAATTTTAGGACTCCTAAGTATGTAATAAGCAATGCATCCAAAAGATGCATGGAACCTTTCTAATAGTAAGGTATGCATTTTTTTGACTTTACTATTATTTGGCTTTAATGTTACATAAATTAGGATTAATTTCTTGATATATCTATATAAATAAAATGGTAAAATAGTACCCCAAAAAGATTACTTTGAAATAATTCAATCTTGAGTTACTTCAAATAGTAGGTATGCATGAAACCTTTCTAATAGTAGGTATGCATTTTCTTTGACTTTACTGAATTCAATATTGAGTTACTTCAAAATAAGAAAATGATTGCGTTGAAATTAATAGTTGCTCTAGAATAACAATCCCAATGCACAAAAGTAGCTCAGTTGCTTGTGCCATAATAAGTACTTGCTTCCATAAAAAGGGACACACATAAAGAAAATTGGTAAAAATCAAGCCCACAAATAGGTGGTAGACCTTCATAAATTGTCATACCCTATCAAACTTATGATGACTACCACACATACCATAGATCACAATTATTACCATGGGATAGTTAAGCATAATTATATGACCATGTGACTACATGATTGCAAGGCATATGTGGCACTTCAGTGGTAGCTAACAAGAAGAATGATTGAGCCGATATTCTTGAGGATGCATATTAGAGGATGAGGTGGCACAACCAAATCTGCAAAATTCAACAATCACAGAAATCACACCACATGGAAAATAACACATTAGTTGTGCATGTGGAAAAAGAAGTTAGTTGTAAATTATAAGTAACTTCATAATCTTGCCTAGTTGAAAAATACAATTTATTGTCATGTCGTGTTATCCTCAACTTGCCACCTATCTTGTTGTATGCATCAAAATCACACAAAATCTCTATCATGCAATAACGAATATCATACTGATGCATGCACTTGACGTATCTTTTAGAGCATGTGATATTTTTCTAAAAATAATTGCATAATAACCAAAAACTCATTTGCATGCGTCGAGATCATTAAAAATCAATTGCTATTTTTATTTTTATTGGTAGAAGGACAAGCAACAAGAATTATAGAGAAATTACAGTGTTCTCAAAAATATGATGTAATTCAAAGTGCACAGACAAAAATATATATCAGGGAGAAAAAAAACAAAAAGCCAAACTGAATACTATTGAAGAGTTGTAGAGACATCCTAAGGTGGTCACAGTGTTTTAGCAAGCTGAAAGGAGGCATTTTTTGTATATATTTGAAGGTCATGTAGAAGCACTAGCAGGATAATTTGCACAATCCCTTCAAAATAACCAAGTGAATATTGATGGAATAGTGATTAAGGTCATCCCTGAGATCCTTAGTCAAATTTGTGAATTTCCTTGTGAGGAAGAAGAAATAAAAAAAATGTTTAGAGCCACTCTCCCTAGAATTATTAATGCTTTTAAAGTAGAGGGTAATCTAGAGCTTGAATTTGAGATTAAAAATAAGCTTTATAAAGGCATTAAACAAACTAGCCCTAAAGAAAGCATGGGATGAAGTTGTTATATGGGTTATAAAGTATGTGATCTGTGAAGGTAAATTTGCTATCCTATCAGGGCATCATATAAATATTTTAACCCATATTAGGCACGATATTAACAATCCTAAATGGAATATCAACTTGCCCCTATATTTACATCATGTTTTCGATGATATGGCTAGAAGAGTTCAAGAGGGGCAGGGTTTTATGAAGCACCATGTCCTAGTAAAATTATTGTGTAAACATTACTTTAGAGAAAATTAGCATTCATTGAAGTGGTTCCTAGATCCATGGATGGAGGTTTCTATTCCTAAAACTCAAAATAATGAAAAGGGAGAAACATATAGGAGTACAAAAATCAAGAGCTATAGAGACCCTAGAAAGTGAAACACAAGTTGCACAAAGAAGATCTATGGGTAGTATTAAAAAGTAGCCCAAAGCTATTTAAATGTATGCTAGGGAAGAAACTTCTCCATTAGGGAAACCTGTATCTACCAAGAAGAGACCAAGAACCAACATGAAGATACAAATTGCTGAAACATCTATAGCAAAGCAGTCCACACCAGTGTAGCAAAAGAAGTGATGCATAGTTGTCATCCTATGCAATGATATAGAAATATCCACCCAAGAAAAAATAATTGTGTAGAGGGAAACCCTTACATTAGAAAAAAACAAGCACCTAAGAAAAAAAAATTGTGTAGAAAGCAATCCTTGCATCAAAATAAATGCCTATACCATAGGAGTTATAAGGGGTTCTAGAAAAAATCGTTGAGCAGGAGGAGGGTCACCATCAATCTCATAAATCAATCCCTATATTGGAATATTATACACAAGTCAAAATAAGTGCTCCTAGAATCATAAGAAAGTAGCCTAGGGCTGCTAGAAAAATAAGACAAACGACAGACGAAGACAGGATGAGGTCTTCTACTTGTTTGAGAAAATAATCTGATGAGGCATCAAAACAGTCTAACACATAAGCAGAAGCACCTAAATAGTCTAATGCATAATAATAAGCACTAAAATAATTTGGTGCACAAAAGGGGGAAATAAAATCGATCAATATTATCTCCAATGGTGAGGAAGAAGAGGTATCGAAAGAACATTATGAAGAACTAGTTGTGCTAGAACAACCTCCCCGTAGGTAAAGTTAAAGACAAAGATAAAGTTTAGCTACTCTAGATCAAGCAATAGCATTTTCGAGTGCTTAGAAATTAAGGAGATGGAAGTTGATTATTGATGATGATGAGGATGCACATATCCATGAAGTTCCCATAGAAACACAAGAGCCACAACATAGTGATCCCTATCCTACAAAACTGTCCCATGAATTAGTGTAGACTCCACCAGTTAATATCGACATCCCAACATAACATCAAGACACTATGGATAGTGATTATAAATGAGAGGCTCAACATATGAGTGAGGAATAAAATGAAGATATGAAATAGAAAGATATTGAGGACCTAGAATTTTTAATGACTACACATCCTTAAGCTATTATCAAAACTCAACAAAGTGATTATAGGAAGCTCATATGACAATCTAGAAGAAAGATAGGTACATCTCTCAATTTTTGCAAGAATTGAATAAACTAAAAAGTAAATTAGGTGAAGATGTATCTTCTAGGTTAATTCTTGGAGAAAAAGTAGTAGATATTTTGCTAGGATTTATTGTTGAGTTTAATAATGATCATCGGGATCAGGAATAGGACCAAACTATATATGACCCTGATGTAGATACTACAAATAGAAATGTTTCAAAAGGATTGTAGTCAGATGCTCCAAAAGATGTTTATGTACAATGTGAAGGGAAGGCACCTATGGAAGTTGGAGAAACCTCCACATAGGCAAGATATGTGCTAGAGCAAATTTCAAAACAAGTGCCAGAATAAGATGCGCCAAAATAGGCACTAGCATAAGATACGCAAGAATAGGCTCCAAGGTAAGACACTCTAGAACAAGCTTTGAAACAAAGTGAATGAGAAAGAAATGTGAATCAAGAGGCCATAATATATATAGTATCTAAATGGTAGGACACACTAGATCAGCTTGATATAGAGCCAAAATTCATTGTCAAGCAGGTCATCATTGAGACAATGGATATTAGACAATCAACAAAAAAGGGACACAAACTGAATCCCTAGAGATTCCAGTCCCTCATCTGATTGTTGTTATTCCATAGGGTATGGTCAAATTAGACAATCATAATGAGATAATCTCAATATGGATGAGGTAATTCCATCACTTAGAAGGGTGTCTTACAACACTCAAAGCTTTAAAAGAACAAAACAAAAAATAGGGTGAAGAGATAACCAGTGTAGTGTCCCCTTTCTAGGTAGTCAATGATTTTTGACGGATTAACCTACTACTTTCCTATAGGCTAGTAGATATGATTGGGAACCCTATTGGGGTTTGGTTCCTTGAGTTCTGTGCTTTGCCAACTTTCCTCTACCTTTTTTTGAAGGCATTTCGGAGTTGTGGGCCATCACTTTCTATTTTTAGTAACTTACTATTTTTAGTAAGTTGGCTTCTGGTCAGTCGGTGGTGATGGTGTGTTGGGGTTCCTTGCTCAGAGAGTTGCTTCTTGTGCATTTCGGTGATTCGGACTGTCACTTGCTATTTTTAGCTACTTACTATTTTTAGTATGGTTTTCGAGCATGGTCCTGATCAGGGTCGGTAGTGAGTGGTGTTCGAGGTGTTTTGAGACCATGTTCTTCTCAGTTGGATCATTATTTGGGTCTGGTGTTTATTATTTAATATCTAACGTTATTATGGCATTATATTAAATAATAAAGTTGCTTTTTCCTAAGTCAAGTGAATTATTTATTTAAATTATAAAAGTGACTTAGGAGTTGTTTTAAAAGGGGGTCGACTTTAAAAGAAATATTAAAATATTAAAAAGTCACCCTAAACCCTAAAAGTGACGTGGGATTTTTGGGAGTTATAAGGAGAGTTTGGAGCTCATTTTCAATTATTCAGGTTATTTGATATTTTTCTCTCTAGCGAGAACTTGCAGCTTTGGCAGCAGGATTTCATGGCTTTGTGAGGACGAAAACCTTCACAGGGAACATTGCTTGCGGATGTGAAAGACCATTCCCTGAGCAATCATCAGTCAGTTTCATTCAGAGACTGGGATTTGTGCTTCATCGGTTATTTCAAAGTTAGTTTCATGTCGTACACCTCCTTGGCCAGTCACACCTTTGCCTATGTGACGTGAGGCTTGGAGACCCAATTGCAGCCCTTATCTTGAGGGTATGACACTAATTTTGGACGCCATTCTTGTTCTTCGACTTCGCTGCCCGTGGATACAAAAAAAACAGCAAATGGGTATGCATATCTTTGCATACTAAATCAATCGACCCATCTGGGTATTGTTACTTTGTACCCTAGATTGTTAAATTCTTCAGAATCAGTTGCATGTTATTGGGTATTCGTGAAAATTGATTTTAAAGTGCTTCATGTATCTGGGTACTGTTATTTGTGCATTATCTGGTAATAATCTCTAGAAACAGTTGCATGTCATTCCTTTCTTTAGAGATTTCAGTTGTATGTTTGTGGGTTCTCCTGAATCTTGATTTAGAAGAGTTTTAAGCATCTGGGTATTGCTGCATACAACTCTGTTTTGTTGTATTATCTTATATGTTGTTACTTCAGTCAAAAAACACAAATAAAAACCAGAAAAACCGAAGCTTTCAAAAACCCAGAAAAATATAGCACAACAGGGGTGGGACATTACAACCAGTCTTAAGGTTAAGGTCAAGGATTTGTGTCACATTACAGAACAAGTGGTTGAATGCAAAGCACCTAGTAGGATTTACAACTTGTTCCTAAGATAACAACATTATAGATAACGAATAATGATAATTTTCTACAATTTTCCATATGAGTTGACTTCTACTCAAGCTTTTATTAAAGCATTCTTGCATAGTCTGCTCGAAAATAAGGACTTATTATGCGAATTTTATTTGCATAAATTTACACTTTTGGATAATTTCTAATTTATGCCTCATATTTATACTAGTGATGTTTAGATACAAGCATTAACATCCACTATTCATAATTAGTTACAGTGACTGAAAAAGATAAAACAATATAAGTCAATTAAATTAGGACCTAATTTATTATTAAGACATGATCAACCAAACCCAAGGGCTTTTATTTTTGTATATTATTCTTTGATGGAAAATGCAACTATCAAAGAAATATATCTCAATCATGTCAATGAATGTTTGAAAATGCTTTAGAGTTTTTGCAAAGATAATTTTAATAGGACTAGGTTTGGATGTAGATAGAGGTGGGATGATTTGTCTATTACTTTAAGTAAAATGGACCCTATTTCACCAACCAACCTCATATGGTCCCATAAGAGAGTAATTGCAATGATGAAGGTAATTAGAGCATTACAACATGAATAGATAGGCTTGTGGTTTTTTCCACCTACTGTGACCATCCTTGTTCCATACTATTTTGATACTAAGCCACAACTAGAACATCAGTTATAGGAATGATTATTAGAGATACAAAAAAACAAGGGATACCATTCTCCAGCAAATAAATTTTGGAGCAGCCTTTATAAGGAATTGGATATGCATACAACTTTGGCCAGGTAAAATGCATGATAACATGCATTAAATTTAGTGGGGAGGAGTGATGAGACTATAAAATTGTCTTATTTGTCAAACAATTCAACCCTTTTTTGTTCATTTTTTATGAAAATAGAATAGTACCTACCAAGTATTAATTATTACTTATGTTGATATTAAATATTACATATAGTGAATGAAAGAAGATGTTTCTTTTAGTTGTTTTGAATTGGTTTTTATGTGTTTTAAGGACTAATTGCATGGTTTATTCTTATTGAAGGATAGAATAAAGTAGTAATAATTTTACAAAGTCTTGTGAATAAATCCATAAACTTGAAGTGTTTGGCAAACCACCTCTCCAAAATTCTTTTTTAACTTTGCCATGCCTAGGAAATAATTTGGCACTAGTTGCATGGGAGGATAATCTATGTGCCGGTTGGGTGCTAGAATAGCCCAACACCAAAATAATAGCACACAAGTATCATGCTAGAATAGTAGGATGTGGAACACTCAAAATATTTGTGCAATGGAAGAAAAGATAAATCAAGTGGTCAACTCACCGTAGAAGCATTCAAACAAGGTTACAATTCACGTGTTTGAAATTAATGTTGACCAATAGCATAGGTATAAATATGCTTATGTGTAGGATCATTGGTGTTGACCTACTGACTATTCTGGAGCACCTACTGTTATTTCATGTCAAAACAAAATGCAAGTGCATAATGACAATGAACCTGCTGCATGCAAATCAAAGTTTGAGAACACATTAGAGGTTTCATATTTGTTTTATATTTATTTCAAATTAGTCAACAACCAATGGGATTGTAGAAATAGAGAGGACTTATCCAACTCAATCTGTTGTTCTAATTTGATTGGTTAGATTTAACATGCAGGCTTATGTATTACAGTAGAATATAGGTCACTACCTAAAATAAACCATATTAATAGGTTGAATAGTTACACACTCAACTATAAATAATATTGTATGCCTATTGGGTAAATTTAATAGTTAGTAATTGTAGCACCCTAAAATTGGCGCAGTAAAATTGGAATAATTACATTCACCTTAGTAAATAAATTTAAATTCAAATTTAACCTCCCAAACCGCCCGTTAACCGTCGAGAAACCCGTTTCCTCCTTTTTCGTGCCATTTTTAGTAGTTGTTTTGACCGTTTGACGATATCATCTCCGATCAGACGATATCGCCCCAGATTTGACGATTTCTTCTGGACTAGAACGTCCAGACGATTTCATTGCAAAACTAAATTTGCATAGTTGGAATCCGTTCCAACGGGTATCCAATCCGGGCAGAAGCATGTCTGCACCGTTGGGACCCTTCCCCCGTTGGAGATATCCCAAATTGGGATGATCTCCAACCTCCCAACAACTATCCTATGCCTATTTAACTCTAAGACTTTTCCCTCCCCAACCCCTAGCTGAATTTTTATGCAAATTGAACCCTTATGCTCTAAAACATCGTAATTCATATTTTGCATTAGTCCTATAGTCATTTCATTGTAGGTACACCACTGGTTTTCAGCCGGAGCCAGTACCTATCGCAGCCGACGAACCTGTCAAGATCGGAGGTGATCTCGTCAAATTCGAGACGATCTCATGCTGATGCGAGACGATTTTGGCTATAGCACACATCGAGGCAATCAGTGCCTGGAGTTTGCTCTTCTTTCTCTTTTATCTGTCATTTTATGCTATAAATTAGATTGTTTACTCAGTTTTTATACTATATTGCATTTGGAGTTCACCCATTTTGTCTAAGTTTACAGATTAAGATCATATTCTGCTATCTAAACATAGTTATTTGCATTTACTTCTGTTCTTGTATATTGTTAAACACTCATATTACTGTTTTACATAGTTTACCCCTGTTTGCAAAATAGAATTTCTTGTATTTCGCATCTATTTGTTGTTTTGCAGGTCTCTGATGAATTCGTCTGACGAATTCGTCGATTTCGTACGATCTTGTCGGATCGGTAGATCGGGGACGATCTCGTCGGATCGGAGACGATCTCGTCAAATTCCAGACGATCCGGATCGCTTCAAAAATTAGAATCTCCATCAAACATCCGAAATAGGTATGGCTTTTCTCATCTAGCATATTTTCTATGTTTTATGTTTAATTTTGTTTTCTCGTATTCATTTAATCTGCATCTTCATATAGCATAGCTTAGACACATTTTGGCCAAACCTAGGACTTGAATGCTTAAGACTAAAAATGAACACATCAAAATACATTCCAAACCTAGGCATGGAAACTGCCCTTAAATGTTTCCTGGTGAACCCACCATCCGTCGAAAAATCACCAAAATACACTTCCCTTGAGAGGCGGGACCTTCGTAAAGTCCTCTCGTCCGAGGTACCGCATCATCCTTTTCCCATCCTCCTTCCGGGCATGGATCCAATAGCCTGAAGGTAGGGATGCGAAAAATTTGGAGCGATACATTTTGGTGAACCCGACGTGAATGCATCATAACCTTTTGAACAAAAACAAACAAGACAAAAAAAAAAAATTTAGATGCATTTTAAAACATTTAAGGTTCAAAATCATGTTTAGATGGTAGCTCCTAAAAAGAGGTTAGCAGTTACTATAAACGTAGTAAACCAATTAGCGGCCATAGAAGTTAATTTTGTCCTTAGTGTCCCTGAAGCAAGTAGAAATCAATCCTTGTGGGACGAGCTTATCAGGAGACTTAGTATCATTTCATCTAGGTCCACACAACTTAAACAGATTAAGAGGCTAGTCTTGGATAGAATCCTGGATCCTCATCAATTAGTGTTCTATCATGAACTTCAGAGAGCTTTCCATAGGTGGTTAGCCTATAGTAGAGCTCTTGTATCTGCAAAAGTTTTAAATTTTAGGGAAGATCTTGAAAGCACCGTTATAGTGCGCCCATTTTTAGTTCATATAGATTCCTTAGAAGATGATCTTATAGTTAGGAGAAGATGGAACAAAACTCCTAGAGCTATGTTATATTGTAAATATTGTCGTGAGAATTATTATTTCCAACCGGCATCTGAGATAGACAATATTACCATAGCCCTTTTCATCAAATTCTTAAAAGAAAACTTTCAATTTGAAGAAGAACATTTCATGACCCCCGAAGCACTTGAACCTATTAATGATATTCATAGATTATTCATAGAATATTAGTTCATCTACTTTCAGCCTTATTATTATTGTGTGCATTTCTTGTTTCATTTGCTGTCTTTATTATATTGTTTCAAAGAAAAACTAAAAATCAAAAAAAAAAAAAAATCAAAAAACACAGTAAAAAACTTAAACATTTCATTTACAATATTGCATTAGGTATATATAAATATATACCTTTTAATTTGTTGCATATATATATATATATATAAATATATATATATTTGCTGAAATCAAAACTTAGCACCATGACTAAACTTAGGAATGGTAAAGAAATTTTAGGAGAAGGAGAATATTGGCTACAAAATACAACTGAAAACCCAAATGTCCTTCTTGGAGATACAAATCCGGAAGGTGAAACTCTAGGTCAATCAGATGAAGACTTAGGTGAAGATAAGGAACAAGAAGGAAGTGTTAAAGAGGATCTTCGTCCCCTAGAATAGCTCCAAATGGAGGCATCACTTTTGACAACGCAGAACATTTTTAAAAATTTCTTAATCAACATATCGACATCCTTAATGTGGCAGTCCGTATTGATAAAGGGGAAATTAGTGATGCTCAAGCGAGTCTTAGAACAGGCGATTGATATGCAAACTAATCCTTTGTCTTTCATTGATCAAGAAAGTGATAAGGGTGGACCATCTAATGCGAATATGGTCACTATAGCCCAAGCCATGACCAAACAACAGGTCACTCAACCTCCTAAGCAACCTGTTACTCAACCTAAAATCACTCCCGCACAAAATAAAATTCCCTTCACTACTTCCTTCCTCCAAATAGTTGAGCAAAATGCTTTAAGTAGAAAAAAATCTAAAACAAAGCCAAATACAAACTTTCAACAATCTACAATACAACACAATCCAACTTCAAAACTCCTCCATAATATCTTTCCTACCAATGTTTTACACAATAGTAACATGGCATCTAATCTGCATGTTCCTCCATCCTACGCCCATAACACTTATGGCAATGCCCCACCAAATCAATATGGGGGGCAAACTAGTAGTTTGGAAGATATGGTGAAACAATTGGCTTCACGTATGGACCAGATAGATCCCTACCGTCCCTCGTATAATTATCGAGAGATTTGTAGCCAATCATTGGATCCCATAGTGGTAGCTCAACCATACCCTAAAAATTTTCCCATGCCCGTCCTGCCTATCTATAAAGGAACCGAAGATCCCATAGAACATCTTCGCATGTTTAGGATAGCATGTCATGAAATATCGCATAACGACTTGCTATTACTAAAAATGTTCCCCAAAAGTTTAGGTGGAATGGCATTAGAGTGGTATTATCAATTGCCCACTCATTCCTTAAGAAAATTTGAAGAAACAAACTGAGTCATTTGTTCATCAATTTAATGCCTACATTGAGAGGCATGTAACTATTAAAGACCTATACAATCTAAAACAAGATAAAGATGAATGTTTTGCTGATTTCTTAGCAAGATGGAGACAATTGACAGGAAAACTGCACTTTGTGCTACCCTATAGGGAAATGTTAGATATTTTCATTAACAATTTACAAGAACAACTTTCTTATGAGCTATCAACAACTACTTTGACTACCTTCGATCAAGCTATAGACTTAGCTCGAAGAGTAGAAGATGCCCTCATTAGGAGAGGCCAACTTAGAAAGAAGGATGATGAGAAAACATCTAGAAATCAATATAAAAACAAACAGGTTGTCGATGATGGAGTCACTGACAGCAAAAATGTTGCTAATGTCAATGCAACAAAAACAACAGAAAAATTCATCTTGAAACCTCCTGATAAGCCTCCTCGAGAGTTCACTAGATTAAACCAACCTTTATCAACTATTTTACCTCAACTTCTTGAAAGTGGTTTAATCCAACTGCTAGCTATCCGAGAACCTGACCCAAGCATACCCGGATATAGAGCTGATTTGCACTGTGATTTTCATAGAGGTCCTGGACATTCTACCAACGCTTGTAAGAGATTGAAACATAAAATACAAGATTTGATTGACAATAATGAAATGGAAGTGCAAGCCTTCCAACCTAAACAAAACCCTCCTAATTATACCCAAAATATCCGTTCCCCAAAATCAAAATCAGAATGCCAATCAAACTTTAGACATATTTCAACACCCTTTACCAAGACATGGTAAAGAGGTAGCCAATCAAATTGAACATCACAATGTTCCCCCTCCTACCCGATATGTAGGAACCATCAGCGGATAATTACCTGTTCAGGACTCTCACACATTCGACACAACTTTATCCCTGGTTACAACCAGGCTCTTACATAATTTCCAAACTTCTGATTCTAGCAATATAGAGTCAGATAGTGATAGTGAAGTAGACACCATTCAATCGAATAGTTCTGAAAACGAATCAGATCCTATTCAACCTATCATAGATGCTAATGTTCCAGAAGAACCATTTCCCAGAAGAGTCACTACTCGACCTTCTTCTAATGAAGTCCTTCATTATGAACAAGCCATAAACTCTCAACCGAGACCCTTTCAACGTCATCACTATAACATTGTAGGTACCATCGGAGTCGTCACCCGACAACAAGCTCAAAATCCCCAACAAGAACCAAACCAGAATGATGGATCAGCTCCATTTGTTCTGAGAAATCCTAATAAAGGAAGTCATGCTCCTATTGTTCAAACTAAACCTCCTTACAGCATTAATGAGCAATTGTCTAATACCACCGCCAGAATCTCCATTTTAAATTTATTAAGATCCTCCCCCACCCATAGGGATGAATTGATGCTTACTTTGAGCCAGATGATGGTACCTCAAAACATCCAACCCGAAGCTATGGCCAATACTATCATCACGCGAGAGATTGATTGTCTTGACTTTCGAGATAAAGATATCCCACAACACAGTTTACACAAGGATAATCCCTTGTATATTACAGCTTTAATTGGGGATGTAGCTGTCAAACGATTCTTGATTGATAATGGATCATCTCTAAACATCTACACCTTTGACTTCTACCAACGATTTGGTTTTAGAAGTGATGAAATGAAGAAGACTGATATGATTATCAAAGCCTTTAATGACGAAACACAAGAAACGTGTGGAGTCATTACCCTCCCATTGCAAGTTGGTCCTAGAACCCTTGAGACAAATGTGTTCATTGTACATTGCCCAACGATCGTACAATATACTTTTGGGTCACCCTTGGATTAACGCCATGCGAGCAGGTCCCATCAACCTTACACCAATGTGTTAAGTTTGAGTTTAAAAATCGCTTGGTCACTATTTATGGTGACCCTAGACCCTTTGATATGTGTGCATTGGCGGAACCAGGTTGGAGTGCAATTTTGCCTCGCTCTATCATTCACATATCCTAGTTCTTTCTTCATCTAAAACCGTGAAATATAAACCCATCATTTCATCTATTCCTCCTCCATTAACTTCATCTTCCCATATAGATCAACCACCTGCTAAACAAATCACTGTAGAACATCAAAAAGCTCTTAAAACTACAACCAATTCTTTAAGTTCTAATCCCATAAATTCAAAACCTTCAGACACATCTATCATACCTTCCACATCTCAAAACATAGGTAATAACCCTTCTACATCTTATGCCCTTTCTGATGATCTTTTACCAGATTTATCTACAACCTTAATATCAGAAAAAATGAATGCTTTCATGCAAGATTCAGACCTTTTAAATCAATTACCGCCATCTCCTCGTACTTTGGGCCTCCCACAACCTATGGGAAGTACTTACCAAGTCGGGAGTTGCGCCTTCATTTACAAAGGATATGACTGGGGAAGAATCCCTCAGAATATCAAAACCCATCATGATGGATATGCTCGGTGCTATTTTACCAACGATTATATTAAAGCTAAACCCATGATGCTTAAAATGGGATATAAATGGAAAGGCTTAGGACCTTTCCAAAATGGCATGAAAGAACCTTTCGAGGTAGAACCATGGCCTGCCCGATGTGGTGTGGGCCTATTACCTAGTAAGGGTCAACCCTTTCCTTTTGAGGATGATGATCATCTCATATGCTATCAAGACTATTTGGATAGACATGTTGATTTACCTCTTAAAAATCTATCATTTTCATGCAACATGCTATCCATAGCATACCCTAAAATGATTGCTGACCCCGATGAAGAGTTGGAAGGAGATATCTTCCATGATGTCTCTGTTGAAGAGATGTTGTATAACGATTTTTATTTTGATGGTTCTATACCAACCATAGCTCAACTTGAGGCCATCGACCCTCAGAACGAATTATCTAAATTAACTTTACAAGAGTTACAAGAGTTGGGCATTTCACCTGCCCCACCTAATTTTGAAAGAGATCTACACATGGATGTAGAAAATGTCCTTATAATTAATATTGGAACTGAGGACAACCCTCACATAATCAACATTGGAGCAGAACTAAGTCAAGAAAAACAAGAACAATACATTGCATTTCTTAAAGAGTATGAAGATGTCTTCGCTTGGACATATGAAGATATGCCAGGTCTAGACCCTTATGTAGTCATGCACCACCTAGTGGTCCATCCGGATGCTAAACCTGTTAAACAAAAACTTAGAAAAATGCATCCCAAAGTGGCTCTGCTAGTCAAAGGGGAGTTAGAAAAACTCCTGAATGTTATCTTCATACAAGCTATTGATTATGTTGAATGGATCTCCAATGTAGTTCCAGTCACCAAGAAAGAAGCCACCAAAGTTAGGGTTTGCACAGATTTTAGAGATATTAACGCTGCATGCCCTAAAGACGACTTTCCTCTTCCAAATATGGACCAAATTATTGATTTTACTGCCGGAAGTGGGATGATGTCCTTAATGGACGGATTCTTTGGCTATAATCAGATCAGGATAGCTCCTGAAGACCAGGCTAAAATAGCCTTCATTACCCCTTGGGGTACCTTTTGCTGGAAAGTGATGCTCTTTGGCCTAAAGAATGCCGGGGCAACTTATCAACGGGCCATGACCTACATCTTTCATGATATGATGCATGATATCCTACATTATTATGTAGATGATATTATAGCTCGCTCTCTTATTGAAGATCATCATTTAGACGATTTAAGAAAAGTTTTTAATCGATTACGAGAATATCTCATTCGATTAAATCCAGCAAAATGTATATTCGGAGTTAAATTCGGCAAGTTATTAGGGGTTTTAGTTTCTTTACGTGGTATCAAAATTGACCCTCTCAAAATTGCGGCTATCACTGATATGCCCGCACCCACTAATATATCTGAATTATGAAGTTTACAAGGTAAACTTCAAGCTATCCGTCGCTTCATTGATAAGCTGGCGGACAAAACTGGTCCCTTTCTTAAACTCCTTAAGAAGGATGTCCCCTTTAATTGGGATACAGAATGTAGAGAAGCTTTTGAACTTCTCAAGCAATATCTCCTTAACCCTCCTGTGCTTTCACCGCCTAAATCTGATCGCCCATTTCTTCTATATATTTCTGCTTTAGATTCTGCCTTAGGAGCTATGTTAGCTCAACTTGATGATGAAAAATGAGAACACGCTAATTATTATATTAGCCAAACTTTCATCAGTTATGAAACCCGCTATACAACATTAGAAAAGTTATGTCTAGCAGTCGTGTTTGCTACGCAAAAATTACGACATTACATGCTTAGCCAAAAAACGTATGTCATTGCCAAATATGATCCTTTAAGGTATCTCATGAGTCGACCTTATTTATCGGGTTGCATATCCAAGTGGGTTCTTGCTCTAAGCGAGTTTGATCTCACCTTCATAGGACAAAAGTCTGTTAAGGGTCAAATCATAGCAGATCAATTAGCTGTTGCACCCTTAGAGTCTACTCATCCCCTCATCATCGATTTTCTTGATGAATGCCTTCAATTAGAGGCAAACCTTGTTGAACAATGGTCCTTATACTTTGATGGAGCCCGATGCATGAGTGGGGTTGGTGCGGGTATTATTTTAATATCTCCACAAAAACATCTTATTCCTCTGTCCTTCAAACTAACCTTTGCTTGCACCAACAATATTGCTGAGTATGAAGCTCTAATCCTTGGATTACGAGCTGCTTTAGCACTTAAAATTAAAAACCTCTTAGTTTTTGGGGATTCCCAATTGGTTATAAACCAAATTAATGAAGTTTATCAAACCAGAGATGATAAAATTCACCCATATCAGGTCTATGTTTTACAACTAATGGCCTTGTTTGATCAAGTTACCTTGGAAGCCATTCCTCGAACTAGCAACCGTGCAGCCGACGCCATGGCCGCCGCTGCATCTCTCTTGCCCTTGGAGTTAGACGACGAATATGCCACTATCATCATTCGTCGACTCCGAGAACCCGCTTCACATAAGTCATGCTTAGAGCCTTTGGATGTGTTTCTAATCAAGGAAACTACCCCTGAACTCTGGTATACAGACATATTTGATTTCCTCCAAAATGGGACTTTCCCTGCTAATTCTAATCGCAACCAACGTCGGTTATTACGTCGATGAGCAAGTCAATTTGTAATCATTGGCAATACATTATATAGATCTTTTGAAGGTATCCTATTAAGATGTCTAAATTTAGAAGAGTCTAAATCAGCCTTAAGTGAAGCCCACGATGGATCTTGTGGAGGACACTTTAGTGGTAGCGTCATTGCTAAAAAGCTCCTTCGAATAGGATACTTTTGGCCTACCATGGAAACGGATGCACATGAATATGTGCGCCATTGTGACAAGTGTCAAAAACATGCTGACCTTGTCCATGCGCCTGCACAAGAGCTGCAGGCTATTTCTTCTCCTTGGCCCTTTTCTAAATGGGGCTTGGATATTATTGGTAAAATTAACCCTGTGTCTTTTGATGGACATAAGTTCATCATAACCGCCACTGAGTATTTCACGAAGTGGGTCGAAGCTATGCCTTTAGCTTCCTGCACTGGTTCACAAGTCTCTAAATTTATTTTTAATCAAATCATCTGCAGGTTCGGAATTCCTGCAAATCTCATCTCTGACAATGGAACTCCTTTCAAAAATAAAGATGTTAAAAAATTATGTCAAAAATATAAGATTCAACATCGCTGGTCTACTCCCTATTATCCTCAGGGTAATGGTCAAGCAGAATCTTCTAACAAAACTCTAATCAAAATTCTCAAAAGACTAGTCAATAAAACTGGCCGTGACTGGCATATTCAATTATATCTAGCCCTGTGGGCTTATCGAACTAGTGTTCGAACCCCCACAGGCACTTCACCATTTGTTTTGGTATATGGTGCCGAAGCAGTTTTTCCATTTGAATTAGAAGTTCCTTCTTTGGCTCTACTACTTCAAGACACCGAAGTAGGAGATGAATATCGCATCTGTGCACTCGACCACTGGAACTCCTAGACGAAAAATGCATCAATGTTTTGGAGCATCTCTCGTGCCTACCAAAACAAGCTTAAAAGAGCATATAATAAGAAAGTTCATCATCGATCCTTTGAGATTGGCGATCTTGTTCTAAAAGAAAATCAAAAAAATACTAATGCAACCAAAGAACCTAAAGGTAAATTTGAGCCCAACCGGCTTGGACCATACATCATTACTCGCAAAATTTGAATCGAGAGCATATAAATTATCTACCTTAGATGGTAAAGAACTTAAAGAACCCATGAATATTTTACATCTCAAACGTTATTATGCATAAATTTGGTTATTTCATCCATGTATATATTTGTTCCAAATCATTAAAAACCCTCAAAAACATTCATAAAATCTTCAAAAATCTTCAAAATAATTTATCGCATTTATTTTGTAAAGTTTCTTTTGCTTTAAAACAAAAATCAACATAAAAATCCAAAAACAGCTATATGCTTGACTCTTTCGAAACCAAAACAATATATAGAAGAAAGAGAGAGTCAACATTCTCCAAACTTCTCAAAATCATAATATTTTCTTACAATTACTGCAGTTATATGTTTCAAATTATTTTGGATAAAACTAGCATTTATTTGGCATCCCTCACTTGCACACTCACATAATAAATATCTTGATTTTATCTGGCATGATTACTAATCTCTCTTATATCAAAGTTCACAAAAATCAATTAAATAAAGTTTGAGCATAGAGAATTGATCTTGGTATTTACTTAAACCAAGCACATCTTTTCACAATAAAATGATTATATTTGTAATTTCCATGTTTTGCTACATAGTAGAAGCGATTTCTTGAGTGAAAAGTTTCCCCTGCTATCCTATCATGCACATGGTCTAGAATCTTTGAGAATTGGCAAAAGGACAAGCTCACCCCTACCCAGAATAAAAATCCCTTGCTCTACAGCTAATCCGAGCAAGTATCCCTAGAAAAAGAAAAAGAAAAGAAAAGTTCAAGAAAAAGAAAAGAGAAGAAAAATGTTATTCTATATCATTCCTAGCAATATTTCAAGCACTATCTCAAAAATCAAGCAAAAGAAAAATAAGCAAAGTTCAAAAAAAAAAAAAAAAAAAGAAAGCAAGAAAGCAATAAAATCCCTTTCCCTACCCTTTGAAAAAAAAAAAAAGAAGGGTTGATGAGCTTGAATCCCTGGAATTCTCAATTATTCGAAATTGTGAGGTAAGCCCCATAACAGGTGGTTTGTGCCCAACCTGCTTGGCCTTGGGTAACTCCTAGCGTGGCGATATGTCTATCACATTAGCGACCTTCTTTTGTACAGACCTCTGTCTACTTATGGATTAGCTAGCTCTTGATAATCCGATCTACATAGTAGCCTAGTATGGTTATATGCATCTACATCATGGTTAATGAACACTTAGTTGGTTTATTCAAATCACTTGTATCATAGTATCTTGCTCAAAATTGGTAACTGAACAATACAATTGCACACACATTTGTATTTGAGAGATTTTTTCTATCATTATGATAAATCAAGATTGGCAATGAATTCACTTATGCACATGGGATTCCTTATAAATCTAATTTTTTTCAAAATACTTTGAAATATTATTTTTGCAACTTGTTTGGAATAATCAAGTACAATTATTTACCACAAAGACAACTATATAATAGAAGAAATCAAAATCTTTCAATTAAAACATATCATATATATCTTATTGACTTTCGCGACGATGGTATAAGTCCTCATTTTCATCTTTTCTGTTCATTAAAAATCAACCATGCAATAAAACTATCCTTTCTTTGATCTTCGCGATGATGGTATAAGTCTATACCTACATATTCTATACCTAGCGAAAACCATTGTAACAATATTTTCTCCAATTTATCAAAATTCATAAAAACCATATGACTTCATTCTATTACACAAATTATGCTTTTCAAAAGCAAACACATTTAATGCAACATAATAGTATGATGAAGGTTATTTAGGTACATCTGGGCGATTTGGCTTTTGGCGGGAAATTTTCTGTGACGGCGCCTGGTGTTGCTCGAGGGACTCTGGCCCGAAGATCTTGCCTAGGGCTTTGGGGGGTTGTTTCTGCTTTCGCCTGAAGGTTCTGAAGTGGTCCCGGGAGGGCCCGATGGGGTCTCCCTCCCGTTTCTCCCCGCCGGGAGAAAGACCTCATATGCTGAGAAACTGAAAGATTTTCCCTCGCCTTCCACGGACGGAGCTCAGCGGAATGCTTTTCAATCGATACTCAAGACTGTTGCCAATGGCCCACATGCTCACCGCGTTAATGGTTGCCTCCCACAATCTTCCTCCAGGCCTAAGATTGTAATAGAACCAATGCCGGTCGAAGATACAATCGTCTACCGAGCTAATCACGACTTGATCTCGCAAATTCATGGGCATCCGGCCCACACTGAATTTTCTGCACACCTGGGTTCGTCAGAACTGGGAGCCACACGGTGAGTACTCTCTATGGCCTATAAGCAATGGGTATTTCATCATAAGTTTCTCTTCTTTAGCAGATAGAAACAGAGCATTTGAATCAGAGAAGAGAAACCATGGACCAGCAGGGTTATTTGTCCAACCCTAGAGAGTGGGTTTCGACCCCCGCATCGAACCCACGGCTGTCCCGGTCTTGGATCCGCCGTACGCTCTCCCGATGGAGTTTTGGGGTGAGCAGTGTTTTGGAATTAATAGGTAATTCCCTAGGCAGATTTCTGGGAGTCTCCAAAGATACCATAGAGGGCAATTCTGCATGCCTTTGCTAGAATATGTGTAGAGATGGACATTAGTCACCTCTACCACCGAGGTGGAACTTGAGCTAGCAGGAGTACCCCGGATCCAAGCAGTTAGACTATGAGGCCCTACCTTTCAGGTGCCGAGTATGCCATAAGCATGGACATTTGGCAAGGTTCTGCCCAAACGTAGTGAGCACAAAAACGGAGGCTCCGAGTGGAATGGCAAACCGCCCTAGAGAGGGTAAGTCTAGTCCGGTCAATGAACCCTCTAGCAATTCTCCAGGTCCTGATGCTCAACAGGATGGCTTTGAACAGGTGAAACGAAAGAGAAACAAAAAAAAAATGGCAAGGAGCAGGTACAGCTCAAGCCAAACAATCGGTATGAAATTTTTAAGTCATTAGTGGATCTGGAGGACCAATCTATGGAAGGAGTGGTTGGGAATGGTGAGAATGTCAACACTCCACCTCTTGTTTCTCCTTCCTTCACTCCCGTAGTAGAACAGTGACTGTGCCAGCTGAGTACCTGCAGTCAGAGAATCCAGGGGCCTTGGTTATACACTCCCCAACACAGCCGGCTATAAAAGATGTTACCATGGGAAATGCAGAGAAAAACAGAGAGAGGCCTGCTTTAGGGATTTCCCAGGTGGAAAAGAGATCAAGAAACAATAACTCTCAAGGAGCGGGAAGAAAATCCAATAAGGAATTACTAATAGCCCAAGGAGATAAGTTAATCAATGAAGGATTGGTGAGGTCCATTGATTCTTACTGCTCACAAGGTTTTCAATGATTATTCAATCTTGGAATATTAGGGGTTTAAACAAGAGAACCCATCAATCACTGCTCAAAGACTCTTAGAAAACCGAAAAACAGATTTTTTGCTTCTTCAGGAGACCAAAATGTCTTTAGAAATTATGAGTAAAACCGCTACTAAAATCAGCGGGAGCCGGGTATATGGACGTGGCCGCCCAAGGAGCTTCAGTGGGGAATTGTTACCCTTTGGAACCCTCTCGGTCCTGGACTCGCTTTAGAACATGTAGCTTGTAGGGGTGTTCTTTCTTCTCTTTTCAGAAATAACTTCAATTCTGAGCTGATCCTTATAACCAACTTTTATGGGGCCCAAGATCTTGATGGCCAGAGGCTCCAATGGGACGCTGTTCACAACATGAGAGCATACAGGGAGTGTTATGACTGGATTATTGCAGGGGATTTTAATGCAAAATTATCTGTTCGGGACCAGGAAGGTGGCTCCCCTACTTTGGATCCAGGGGATCGGCTTCTGATTGCCCAAGTTCAGGCCTTTAATCTAGTGGACGTTCAAGGCCCTAGTGTTTTTTTCACTTGGACAAACAAGAGAAAGGAGCCACATAGCAGGAGGTCAAGTTAGATCGCTTTTTGGTCTCTGAGGAGGCTTTTGTTAAATGGACTTTTAAGTTCCAGTTTTTGGAGGGCCCTATTTCGGATCATTTTCCCATCTTGCTTGAGGGAGGGACTTCGAGAGGACAGCACTATAGGCCTTTTAAATTTGAGAATTTTTGGTTACAAAAGGAGGACCTTCGACAAAAAATTTCTCAATGGTGGGATGAAGGCCGTCCACCTTTTGGGACAAGCAATGTTCAAATTTCATAAACAGACTTCAATTTGTCAAATTTCAATTGAAACAATGGAGGAAAGGAAATAAGTCGGATTTCCAGACCCCAAAGGGCTCCCTTGGTGGCTAGATGGGAGGAGGTTCGTAAACTTTTTAGGGAAGGGTCAATTACTGAGCAACTCAAATCTGAAGATGACGAACTGCGTAAAGCGGTTGAGGACATTGACAACCAAGAGGAGTTATACTGGAAACAGAGGGCTAGAAATACTTGGTTATTAGAAGGGGACAGAAATACCAAATTTTTTCATCGGTCAGCTTGTGCTAGGAGACAGATGAACAATATGGAAGTTCTCAAAGATGAACAGGGAAATGTCTTCGATACTATTCCCTGGTATGCACTCCCATGCTATCGATTACTTTTCTAAACTTTTTAAGGAAAGTATGCAAGGAAGATATTGAGGCTCGTAACGAAGTTCTTAATGTTATTCCTCCTATTATCTCTGAAGAGGACAATCAGACCCTGCTTAGACCCATTGAAAGGGATGAACTGAGAAATGTGGTCTTTGGTATGAGTACTGGAAAATCTCCTGGTCCAGATGGCTTTCCTATTGAATTTTTTCAGGCTTTCTGGGATACCTTGGAGGAGGATGTTCTGGCTGTTACTGAGGAATCCAGATCCAATCGAAGAATGCTCAGGGCGATCAATCACACCTTCATTGCTTTAATTCCGAAAGGGGAAGCGGGGACTCATATCTCTGATTTCAGGCCTATTGCTTTATGCAATGTGATTTACAAAATCATCACTAAGATAATGGCTGAGAGGCTTAAACCCCTTCTTCATAGCATCATTTCTCCTGAACAGGGGGGCTTTGTTGAGGGAAGACAAATATTGGATGGGGTGATTTTGGCCCAGGAGGCCATCCATTCAATGCAAACTTCGGGCAACAAAGGCATGTTCATTAAACTGGATATGTCCAAGGCTTATGACCGGGTGGAGTGGTGCTTCTTGTCGAAAATGCTGGCTGCCTTTGGCTTCTCTCAGGAATGGATTGCATGGGTTATGAGTTGTGTTTCTTCTCCCTCTTTTTCTCGTTCTCATTAAGGGCCTTCCCTCGCTTCCTTTCGGCGCCTCCCGTGGGCTCCGCCAGGGAGACCCTTGTTCTCCCTATCTCTTCCTTCTCTTGGCTGAAGGTTTGGGAAGACTGTTTTTGAGGAGAAGGCAACAAGGTCGGCTTTCTGGTATCAAGGTTGGGGAGGAAACTCTGACTCACTTGCAATTTGTGGATGATACGGGTCTGGTTGGTGCGGCCACTCTTCGGGAAGCTAGAGGAATCAGAGATACTTTGAATGTCTACCTAAGGGCTTCAAATCAGGTTCTAAATGACAGGAAGTCCAAAGTGGTCTTTTTCAATCTCGACCAACGGCTTCAGGAGCGTGTTATTGAGATCCTGGGCTTCACAAGGACCTCTCTTCCAATTGTTTACCTGGGGGTTCCCCTTCATTTCAAAAAGTTAAATGTTGATATTTGGAAGAACCTGTTAGCAGGCATCAAAGACAGAATGAATCATTGGGCCCATAAATGGCTAAGCTACGGGGGTAGATTAACCTTCTTGAAATCAGTTATTCAGGCTTTGCCGATCTATAAATTCTCAATACTGACTGCCCCTCATACCATCTGGAAAGAGTTGGACAAAATGGCTAGAAGATTTTTATGGGAAGGCGCAAAAGGGAAGAAAAAATGGGCCTTGGTTGGGTGGGAACAAAGTTACCCACCCTAAGGATAAAGGAGGGCCGGGCTTGAGATGCTCTATGCTTAATAACGTGGCTTTGGCCGGAAAACTGTATTGGAGGTGGGTTTCTCAGCCATCCTCTCTCTTCAGCAGAATTCTTTCCAGTAAATATTTGGGGCATGTCCATCCCAATGAGGTGGGTCGCTTTCCCTTGGAAGGTCCTGGTTCCTTAGTGTGGCAGACTCTCAAGCTTGGGTCCCAGATTATCAAAGATCAATTATTCTGGAAAGTGGGGAAAGGAGACAAGGCTCGCTTCTGGACAGACTCTTGGGACCAGCATCCGCCCATTATTGTTATGTTCCCCGAGCTACAACCTATCATGACCGCCTTAGAAGCCCATGGTTGGATCCTTATTGATAATTATCTTCTTACCAGTCATTTGGGGGGGTATACTTTTAAAAAGTTTAAGCGATGGGAGGAGTGGCCAACCACCGTCTCTCCGGAGTTGGTGCCTATCCCGCAAAAAAATATTGTCGTAAAGGTTCCTCACGGGGAAGGATGAGGAAGATGAATTAGCCTCGGGGCTATGGAAGCCTTGGGGTCTACTCGCTAAGGCCGGATATGAAGAGATCCTCCCCGAGCCTCCCCCACACTCTTTTCCGGTTCAAGCATTGGAAAAGGATTTGGCATTCAAAGGGTTGGCCGAAAGTGAACTTCTTCGCTTGGCAACTTATGCATAATGGTCTTCTCACCTTTGACAATCTCAGACGTAGGGGTTTCAATGGCCCCTCTCAATGTGCTTTATGCCTCCATCATGAGGAAACTGCAGACCATTTGTTTTTTGAGTGTCCTTTTACTCATCGTATTTGGGAACGCTGGTTCTCTCAATTTAAACTCCAGGCTAATGGTGTTCTCAATCGTACCAATATTTGGGAAAAATGGAAAAGGGGCAGGTTCAATTCCATAGCTCTCCGAACCGGCCGGCGCTAGGCTTTCTCTTCATTTGGTGGCAAGTTTGGTTGGAGAGAAACGCCCGGATCTTTAGAAACACTTTCTCCTCGATTGACGGCGTTTGGCAGGTCATCTGGAGCAAAGTCACAGAAACTGTTGCTACTTTTGCCAATGAAAAGAATCAGGCTACTCTTGGGCATCCTGAAGAGGGGGTTGAGGGTCTTGAGAGGCAAGATAGATCATGCTGGAAACCTCCCCCTGAAGGCTGGATCAAGATCAATACTGATGGGGCTGCAAAAGGCAACCCGGGCAACGCAGGAATTGGTGTTGTTTGTCGGGATCACTCGAGTGCGGTTCTTTACTGGGAATTGCAGGGATTGGGCAGAGCCACGAACAATGAAGCCGAAGCCTTGGCCATTAAGTCCGCGTCTATCTGGGCTGTTAAGCAGGGTCACCGGAGGATAATTCTTGAATCTGATTCTCAAGTCCTGATCGGCGCTCTAGATTGCTTGCGGAATTTCTCTTTAAAAGCCTGGAGACTGCGGATGTTGATATCTCAAATCAAGGAGTTATGGAGGGAGTTAGATGATGTCATCCCCGTGTATGTGAGTAGAAATCGAACACGGTAGCTGACTTCCTTGCGAAGATGGGTGCCGAGAAAGAGGTAGGTGTCCAACTGCACAGTGATATGCCTATGATAGATGAAGAGATTCGGAGTGGTCTGGAACGATCCCTACATCCATGAGCTCAAAAATGACTAAGGTTTGTTTCTGTCGCGATATCGCGACATATTGCGTCGTCGCGACCCTGTTTGGTTTTCTGTCGCGATTTCGCGACATGTTGCTCTGTCGCGACATGTCGCTCTGTCGCGACATGTTGCTCTGTCGCGCATGCGCGCGGCTTGCTCTGTCGCGACTTGTTGCTCTGTCGCGACCTATCCTGGAAAACTGTAGCGATTTCGCTACCCTTCTGGTTGCTGTGGCCTTGGGAGGATTATTGTAGCGATTTCGCGACATGTTGCGTCGTCGTGGTCGTTGATGAGAAGGTGTCGCGATGTCGCGACCTTTTTGGTAGGTTTTGCTGCTGGAGGAAAAGTGTCGCGATATCGCGACGCTTTGAGAAAAACTGCATGAAAGGGAAAAACCGTCGCGATATCGCGACAATCTGTGTGAAAAGCTACTCTAAGGAAAATCCGTCGCGATTTCGTGCCTTTTTTGAGGAAGGGACTCATAGGGGCATCCTTGTTGCGATTTTGAGATGTGTTGAGCAAAATTTAGTTAAGGGGGAAAAACCGACGCGTTATCGCGACCTTTTTGAGAAAAGCCTCCCAATGGATAACCTGTCGCGATTTCGCGACATGTTTATGGAAAGGAAGCACAGGGGCAAACCTGTAGCGATTTCGCTACAGTTCTGGAGAAAAAACAGCTTGCAGGAAAAACGTCGCGATATCGCGACTTGTTTTGGTAATGGGCACCTCGGGGCTGAACATGTCGCGATTTCGCGACACTTTTACGGATGGGGCGCCCATTGGTTTTCTTGTCGCGATTTCGCTACACTTCCGGCCAAGTGGGGCTCCAAGGAAAAGTCGTCGCGATGTCGCGACACTTTCTCAAAGTTGCTGATCAAAGGGGTCCTCGTCGCGATTTCGCAACAGTTTCGGGGAGCAGATGCTTTAAGGCTTTCTCATCGCGATTTCGTGACGCTTTTGGCGTTTGGGTGATTTGGTGCTGTGCTGTCGCGATTTCGCGACTTTTTTCGTGTGTTGTGGTTCCGGCGCTTTTTGTCGCGATATCGCGACATGTCGCGATTTCGCGACTTGTCGCGTTATCGCGACTGGGTGTTGTGGCGCGGCGGTTGTTTGGTTTTGTGTCGCGATTTCGCGACATGTCGCGTTTTCGCGACATGTCGCGTTTTCGCGCCCTTTGTACTTCTGGTCTCTTTGCGCTTGGTTGGGATGCCCTTTCTCCCTCTTGTAACTGTCTTTTGTGTTAATACAAGTTTTTTTCATTTTTTTTCAAAAAAAAAAAAGCAAACACATTTTTATTATTTCATATCATTATTTCAACCTTTGCATTTTGCAATGATGGTATAATTCTTAAGGAATTATTCAACAATTTTATCACACTTAGGAATTTATGCCTAGCAAAAATTATTTTACAATATTTCATGCATAATATTTTTATGGAAATTTGAAAGCAAACCATCATCATCATCATTTGCATCATCACAACAAAGTCTTAATACAGTATCTTAAGCACTCTTTTCTTTTAACAATATTTCTATCCTGGGACTAGCTTGACGACCGAGTGAGCAGCGACTCCATGAAATGGTCTATAATAGCGACAATGTCCTTTGAAATTATTGTTAGAAATCTCTTTTATTTTATCACATTTTATTACAACCAATCAATTTGTTACATCAGATTATTTCATTTAAAATATTTATAGCATGACATCCAAGTTATAATATTTTCCAAAACGACATAATTACATGAATCATCAATAAAATCATTACATCAATCAACTCAATCAATCAATCAAACATAAAAAGCATCATAAGCATCACATAAAACAAGTCATATGATCAAAAAAAATATCTCATCTATATATATCAACAGAATATATACATCATCAAAACTAGATTGGTATGCCACAATCTGTACCTCGGCATACTCAATCCTCTATCAATACAAGTATAATACAATCTTAGTGGCAGTATCCCGCCCTCTAGCCTCGAGAACCTCTATATATCTTGGCCTCATCTCCTCCCCCACCCTACAGAGGACGAGGTGGCCCCATCGCAGTATGTGTGGTACTATGAGTCCTAGTCATCGATCAGGATGAGCTCCTCGTCGACCCTATCCTGATAGGATCTGCTATGGCAGGTGGTAGCTGTACCCTCTGGCCCTCTGGCACCACCTGGTAGTATAGCGCCTAATAGAATGCGGTATGAGAAACCGACCATAGCAGCTCCTGAGTGCTTACCCCTCCGCCTCGTGCCCTGAGATGAGCATTCTTGTCTCGTAGCTGCGACACCTCAGCCTGGTGCTGTGCAGCTGCATCCTGTAACGTCTGCACCTAAGCTCGCAGACGATCTCTCTCTGCCCGGAGAGTAGCCATCTCGCTACTCTCTCCAATGTCCACACCCTTGCCCTTATCAGGCGATGGTGGCCTCTGTGGAGATGGGGGTCTCGCCTCCCTCCTCTCCCGCTCCCTCTACCGTGGCCTCTCCTGTGCCTGTGGCCTCCTTCGCTCTCCTCTGTCGTGACCCCGGGCTACCTCTATCGTCGCCTGGCACCGCCTCCCTATCCGATGCACAACTGCGTGGATCGGTCCCTGTGCCCTCGTCATCCGAGGAGGGCGGATGCCTGTGTACCAGGCATCGTAGCCATCGGCTACTCCTGTGTCGTCCCCATCCACTGGCTGGATGGGGGCATCGTCCGAGTCCTGACTCCAAAATCGCTGCATGTCTGGAGCCCCGCTAACCGTGGTGTTATCCCGGATAGTCCGGGAAAACTCGTAATCCCTGAGAGATGGGATCCCCTGCTGTAGATCGAACTGTCGCAAAACTCGGTCATAGCGGTGGAGCTCCACCTCTCCCCTCTCCATCCGTAGCCAGAAGACTCGCCTGATGCGAGCCAGCTCCTGTGCATCCTTTGCCCACCCTGGATGCTGCCTCCATGGCCTCCAGGTGATCTGGTCTGGGACCAGGTCATCCAGTAGTCTCCGGGACACCGGTAGGTCGATCCGTCGCTGTGCCCCTCTCCGGAGCCACTAGTAGAAGACTCGGGGCCTCTCCCCGTCAACCCCTATCAGTGGAAGCCCTATCGGCCTCCGCACCGCAATGTGCTCCCAGCACCAAACCTATAGGAGCGATGTCATAACCAGACATCGGCCGCCCTTGTATACGACCCCATGTAGGATCCTATACAATCGGCATAGAACAAAGTTGCCCCAAGCAAATCTGTAGCCATGGTCGCGCATGTCGCAGATCACATCTGCCAGCATCCATGGTACCCTCGCATCCACTCTGGTGGCACAGCAGAAGTCCACCAACCACCCCAGCCAAAACTCATGTCAGTGTAGATGCCCCAGGCATCTGGCGAAGTGCCTTGATGTTCACTTCGCCCTTCTCCAGGGTGAAGCTCGGGTCACCACAGAGTCGTCCCATCACGTGGCCCTGATTGGCCGTAGGTGTGATCATCCTCCCTTGTATGGGGATTCTAAGAATCCTCCATACATCCTCTAGTGTGGGAGTCATCTCCCCTGTCGGTAATCGAAAACATGAAGAACCCGGTACCACCTCTCTGCTAGGGCCGTCAATAGCCCCATGTCTATAGATACTTGTGGCATCTCTGCCACATGTAGTAAGCCGACCTGTGCCAGCTGATCTCGCTCTGCTTGTGTCAGAGCGGCCAAGTCATCTCTTAATCCTCCATATTTCCACTCTCTGCTCTTTAGTAATCCTCTCTGCAACATAAACATCAAAACAACAAACAATCATTAATAATAATTTTAGTAATCAATAATGCAAGTTAAAAGATCAAAATTTTGCAATTGATGATATCGCCCACTATTGGACGATATCATCCGAAATTTGAGCAAAATCATCTCCGATTTCGCGTGTCGAAATTGTCTCTAATTTGACGAAATCGTCCCTTTTTCGCCGATTTCGCCCTTGGACGAAATTGGCGAAATTGAGACGATTTCGTCGAAATAGGGACGATTTCGTCCGAACGACGTCGATGGCCAAAAACGGCCGCGATGCTCAAAATTTATCTAAAAATCCATCTAAAAAGCATTTAAAATCAAATTAAATCAATTCTAGATCAGTTTAGACCCTTACCCGTAGCCCGCGGCGGACCTCTCGTAGATTCGTGCGCTCGTCTCTACCATTTTTGCTCCGAGCTCTCAAAACCAAAAAATGAACAGTAACAAATGAATTAGGGTTTTACCCTATTTTTCTTAATTTTATTCAACAAATAATTTTTGCTTTTTCGCGTTTTTACCTCAAACGTTCGATTTGGGTAAAAACACGGAGGGGGCACCATAGTAAGTTGTCGTACGATTCGACCAAGAATCGTCGCCTAAAAATGGGAATAATTTTTTGCTTTCTCGTAGATCGAGAAGAACTCATCTTTAACGCATTTTCTTCGGAAAATTCGCTAAAGAGGGGGCAAAATGTAGCACCCTAAAATTGGCGTAGTGAAATTGGAATAATTACATTCACCTTAGTAAATAAATTTAAATTCAAATTTAACCTCCCAAACCGCCCGTTAACCGCCGAGAAACCCGTTTCCTCCTTTTTCGCGCCATTTTTAGTAGTTGTTTTGACCGTTTGACGATATCGTCTCCGATCAAACGATATCGCCCCAGATTTGACGATTTTGTCTAGACTAGAACGTCCAGACGATTTCGTCGCAAAACTAAATTTGCATAGTTGGAATCCGTTCCAACGGGTCTCCAATCCGGGCAGAAGCGTGTTTGTGCCATTAGGGACCCTTCCCCGTTGGAGATCTCCCAAATTGGGATGATCTCCAACCTCCCAACAACTATCCTATGCCTATTTAACTCTAAGACTTTTCCCTCCCCAACCCCTGGCTGAATTTTTATGCAAATTGAACCCTTATGCTCTAAAACATCGTAATTCATATTTTGCATTAGTCCTATTTAGTCATTTCATTGCAGGGTACACCACTGGTTTTCAGCCGGAGCAAGCACCTATCGCAGCCGACGAACCTGTCAAGATCGGAGGCGATCTCGTCAAATTCAAGACGATCTCGTACTGATGCGAGACGATTTCGGCTGTAGCACACATCGAGGCAATCAGTGCCTGGAGTTTGCTCTTCTTTCTCTTTTATTTGTCATTTTATGCTATAAATTAGATTGTTTATTCAGTTTTTATATTATATTGCATTTGGAGTTCACCCATTTTGTCTAAGTTTACAGATTAAGATCATATTCTGCTATCTAGAACATCAGTTATTTGCATTTGAACTTCTATTCTTGTATATTGTTCAACACTCATATTGTTGTTTTACGTAGTTTACCCCCGTTTGCAAAATAGAATTTCTTGTATTTCGCATCTGTTTGTTGTTTTGCGAGGTCTCCGATGAATTCGTCCGACGAATTCGTCGATTTCGTACGATCTTGTCGGATCGGTAGATCGGGGATCCGATCAAATCGGAGGCGATCCTGTCAAATTCCAGATGATCTGGATTGCTTCAAAATTCAGAATCTCCATCAAACATCCGAAATCGGTAATGGCTTTTCCTCATCTAGCATATTCTCTGTGTTTTATGTTTAAATTTTTTTTCTGTATTCATTTAAACCTGCATCTTCATATAGCATAGCTTAGACGCATTTTGGCCAAACCTAGGACTTGAATGCTTAAGACTAAAAATGAACACATCAAAACACATTCCAAAACCTAGGCGTGGAAACTGCCATTAAATGTTTCCTGGTGAACCCACCATCCGTCAAAAAATCACCAAAATACACCTCCCTTGAGAGGCGGGACCTTCGTAAAGTCCTCTCGTCCGAGGTACCGCATCATCCTTTTCCCATCCTCCTTCCGGGCACGGATCCAATAGCCTGAAGGTAGGGATGCAAAAAATTTGGAGCGATACAATGAATGAATTAATTAAAGATATTTGAATAAAAAGATGCAGTTTTTTAGCTCTCAGCATGTTGTCTTAATTATAAATTATTCTATGAGACTTTGACCTTTTAGACTAGTTTTGTACTGAATTCTTCTTCCTCCCACCAAACCTTGAAGTAAGAGCCCAGTCTTTGGAACAATTGAAGGACCATTACCATAGTTGCGGGTTTTTATGGTTGATTTCCTTTCTATCATTTATTTTAGCAATTGGAATAGCATAGTCAAAGTTGTTGAGTTTGCTTTCATTTTTAGTTTGCCTTAGTTAATTTTTATTTCCAACATAGTGTAATTTGCTTTACTTTCTTGTAAGTGTGTGTTGTTATTTCCATTTAATTTTTTCAACACGATTTTTGTTAAAACTACTTTTATTCCAAAATTGAATTCTATTTTATTTCAACAATGAGTTGTGTTTTATTTTAGTTTGGATTAGCTTAGTTATTTTCAATTAAGTACAAGTTGTTGCTTGATTTATTTCTATATTTAGATTATAATTAAAACTAGGATTCCTTCAATAACATTTAGTATAGTTTTATTTATGAATGTTACAAATATATTGTGATTCCCAATTTTCATAGGTTAGTTGAGAACCCTGATATCCAAGACACAATTATAATACCTCTAACGCATACAACTTTAAGACATTACCATGGTCTAAGAAAATATTAAAGTGAGAGTATGAATGACATTTATCATCCCTAATTGCATCCTCTTACCCATCCATAGGCCTGTCACTATCACCCTCTTAGGGAAAATGGTCTAATACCATACCAATAGTGATTTCTAGCAATAGGATGACTAATGGTAGTATTATCAACATTAGGCTTTAGGTATGAGTTTGGATTTGACAAGGGGTTGAACCCGTAGTCCTATATCAAGTGATAATATTATACCAAATCTGGTGGGATGTCTTATTGTAGGTCAAACTACTAAACTACTCTCAAAATGGAAGAACTTTCTCTCTCCCTATAGTTCCTCTAGCCATCTCCTCTATCTAATCCTTGTCAACTAATGGTTTTCCTCTCACAATGAATATGACCCCTAAAATATCTTCATATTACTTGCTTCCTCTACAGGTCATCGATCAATCTCCTTACACTTGCCAATGCCTCCCTATGAGGCCTTTACTATCCACTTTCTATATAGTGGCCCATTGATATGTCATTGGTGCCTCCTTGTATGCCACTTTTCCTAGTAGTCCTAGTGGTCCTTCCACCACTATGTGCTTCTAGGTCCACACTTGGAGCAAAGTGCAATAGGAAAAATCCCCTCCCATCCTTGTACACTACTCCCTGTAGTGAATGGTATAAGTGGCATGAAATGACTTTGCCCTAAGTGAAGATTGCCTAGTCCTCTAGCATATCTACTACCACATTTTCCCAACCCTTAGTGCATGATCCTCTAGCTAATATCACCAATAAGAATTCTTGACATGAATTTTAATAATAGTACTACTTAAAAGTCTAATTATCCATTGACATATGTAACATTGATATTAATGCCAATATAACCATTGGTTTGCATGGCAACTAGAAGATATTTATCTTCAAATACTATCTATTTGCTAGTGTCATCAATAAGGCCTTATCAAACTTGACCTTGGGCATTAGAGATACATGATATAACCCCATTTCCACAAGGAGAACATAATCCATAATATTTTGTACTGCTAGAATGGTCTCCAATGCATGTGGCCATTGCTCTCGATACTCCAACATCTACAATGTCTCTATATACATTCAGTCCAACCCACTAGTATTTTCCATACCTTAACCAAAAATTAGCCTTGGAGCATTAAGTAAAGAAAAAGTACCTGAAAGCACGAGGATACGAAAACAAAAAGGAATATGCCAAGCACGATGCTTTTAAAACCAAACTTAACGCTAAAAGCCTATGTATTGCAAAATGCATGAAAAGAAAGAACATAGACGAATCGACACAAGATAAAAGCAATATGGAATATGCTACCCTTTTTATTGATATGCTTTTAAAGTCGTGTTACAATACGTCTCCTTCCTTTTTAGGGGATAGGAGCGTCAAATATGTTTCTTATCACATCCATGGATAGCAAATCCTTCTTCCGCGTGCCCACATGTAAGATGGGCGGACCAAAACGTCACCGCCGCTTGTGTGTATGATTGTTGATTCCTTCCTGCTCCTCTGATGTCGAAGACCTACGTTCAAGGAAACATAAAATATTAGTAGCACCTACAGATAGAATAAAACATGTGTTTCCCAAGGCCTATTGTTAGTGTATGCATGAAAATATTAAAACGATGACCGAATAACATCAGAACGACCTAAAAATTTGACAGAAGCATGAATATGTTACCAGGAGACCACTACAAAAAGAATAGTCAAGAAATTCCTCACATATTTGTATTCGCTCCGGGGTGGGACGAATTAACCTGCAACAATTTGTCAGAAAGCACCCTCTTCAATGTCCTACCTAGGAAGCTCCAAATGACCTACAAAGTTGGGGTTAGCTAATTGGGGGTGTTTTGGGAAGACCCAGATGGTCAGATTTCTCCAATTTTGCCTCTAGCACCTAGATTTTGATGATGGCATCTGTAGATTAGTAAAGGCGGGAAATGATAAAAACCTGGTCAAAAATGCTCAGAATGAAGTGAAATTTAAACTACAACCTATTTAAATAACCTAGAATAAGATGCAAAAGAAAAATCAAAGAAATCTATCACATATTTCTATTCATCCCGGGGTGGGGCGTTTAGGACTACGACAGCTTGGGGAGCACCCGGGGGCAGGACGCCCACCGTTTGGGACTTTGTTTCGGCACCAATCCACTTGGGATGGGTCCAAAACCTGTTATGGGGTGTTGTCAACAAATTTTGTGGGATATTGTGGCCAAAAATCGGGTTTTGGGTCTTGATTCGTGCTTCCAATAGTCACCCAATAACCTCCCTTTCGAATGAGAGATTAAGGATGTGAAAGGCACAAATCGCAAGTAGGTATGTAAATTGGTAGCACTTCGTTGCTCAAATGCTCCTTCTATGTATATCCTTTGGGTGAGAAAACTCACCAATTTATAGACCTAGGGTCTCTCTGTTTGAATTGTGCATGCGAGGGTGCCACTTGAGTTGCATGTCCTATTTTGAGAAAAATATTATTCCCTGATTTAGAGTCTCCTTGCATGAGGCCTCCAAAAATCTAAGACATGCATGACTGAAGTCTTTCTCCTTGATTTGGAGCCATTCCTCGCAATTGCATGGCCTGAAGCTTCAGTTAACTGGCGGACTTGTCGAGGTTTGACTTTTTGCCAGTCAAAGTTGCTATTCGCCTCACCCTAGGGCGAATGCTGATATTCGTCCCTGGGTGGGATGAATGCCAGTTTGTATTCGTCCCTGGGTGGGACGAGCAGAGAGCAAGGTGCCAAAAAGGTGCCAAATTGACCTCTGACCTCCAAACTACTTTTGGGAGTGGTTAGGACCACTGTTTAACCTCTGGGGGCTGCCCTAGGGGCTGTGTGTGTCAATGCGATCAGCGCTTGTTGTCACATAATCGGATTGGTGTTGTTTTGGTGTCTATAGATGCCCCTTTTTGGGAAGCATTGTGCAAGGCGCAGCGTCGAGCAAAAATAGATAACCAAAGCACTAATGATTAGGGTTTCTCAGTAACCTAACCAACTCTTGATGCCCCAAGTATGGAAAGGGCACGCATTCTTGAATCCTTGCTTCTGACGAGCTAAGGAACTTAATTCAAGTGTTAACCTTGTTCAGTGAGGTGTTACTTGAACTTGGACATTGATCAGTCATGAATAGGCAAAGGGCGCAACCTTTTGTCTATGGGAACCTTGAGTTCATGATTCATGAATGCCAAGTGTTTGATCAGCTTGTGATTATTGCTTGTTTGCTGCCCCAAGCAGGGGCATGATTGTATTTGTCAATGATCCTTTGAATGCATGTCATTTCCTTGATTGGGTGTGTTTTTGTTGATTGGTGACTAAGTGTGACTACCCCCTCAAGCGACGAATCGATGAGGGAATGACCGACATGAGAAAAGCGATGAGTCACTTGACCCAAGATGACTTAGGTAAGGGTTCCTTCAGTTGTTTACCTTTGAATGCTCAAGCAGTTTCCAAACATTCTGACCTGTTTTTGGTGGGTTTAAACCCTTTTTGCGATGCCATTTGGAGCTGAAATTGACAAAAATCCATTCTCCCATGGAGCGGTCCGGCTATAGTAGCCTTCTTAGGGAGTAGGATAGTGAAAATTCGTGACCCCAACATCTATTTTGGATGCCAAGAATGTCAGGCGCAAAAGCGCCTTCATTCGGCAATGTTATTGCTATTTTTGGTTGGGTTTTGACCCATTTTGTGACGTCGTTTGGGGATGAAATTCTCGAAAATCCGTCGTCCCGTGGAGTGGTCCGGCTATGGTAGCCTTCTTAGGGAGTAGGATAGTGAGGATTTGTGACCCCGACATCTGTTTTGCATGCCCGGAATGTCAAGTGCAAAAGCACTCTCATTGGACAGTTTTAAAGCTTGTTTTGGTGCATTTTTGTGCAGTTTTTGCTGTTTTTGGAATTTTTGCTTTGTATTCGTCCCTGGGTGGGACGAATTCCTGTTGAGTATTCGTCCCAGGGTGGGACGAGCGCTAACCAGAGCGCTCATCCCAGGGGGGAACGAGTACAGGCTCAAAAGCCTATTTAAAGGCCAAAACTGGGTTTTGGGCTCATTTGCATTTGTTTTTCCTGGCGATTTGGAGCTCTGAGGAGGAGGAGGTCAATTCTGTGAAGCGAAGCGCTGCCAAGTTTTTCCTGCCACCATGAGTGCACGAACCGGATCGAGCGGCGGAGCCGAAGTGAGACCAGTGAGTGCCCTTCCTCCTTATTGGTTGTTGGTTACAGTTGGAAAACCGCAAGTTATTTGTTTTTTTGTCTGTTTGTTTGTTTTTCAAATTTAAAAATGAAACCCTAGTTTATCAAAATTAACACTTAGTTTAAAACTTAGTTGAACCCTAGTTAAACAAAGATCAGAAGTTTAGTTTAAAACTGAGCTTAAAAAAACTTAGTTGAAAACATAACTTAAAACGTCGCTTAACCCGAATTTAACAAAGATCATAACTTAGGTTAGAAACATAGGGTAAAACTGAGCGTAAAAATGTAGCTCAACCCTAGTTAGTTATTGTGGTTTGTGTTTTTGTGTTTGTAAGTGATCAGTCGATTTTTTTTAGAGTGAAAAACCCTAGGACTGTCAAACAATTATGTTGTTTTAATTTTTTTGGTTTTTTTAATTTATCAGTTAGAGTAAAAGAAACCCTAGAACTGTCAAATTAAAATTTTCAAATTTTGTTATGTTTTTTTGTGTAATTTATCAGTTGAGAGTAAAAAACCCTAGAACTGACAAATGATTTTGTTGAATTGTTTTGTTATGTTTTTGTTTAATTTATCAGTTGAGAGGTAAAACCCTAGAACTGACAAATTAGTTTTTGAATTTTTTGTTGTTTGTTTTTCAATTTATCAGTTGAGAGTTAAAACCCTAGAACTGACAAATCAATTTTGAATTTTTGTTGTTTGTAGTTTTTCAATTTATCGTATTATGCATTGCTGTAAATGTTCATGCCTTATGCCTATGTATAGTTTTTCATTATTTTTAATGTTTTTATGTTGTTTTATTTTGTAGGTTGTGAAGAGCCGGTACCGTGTGCCCACGGTTTTCATTGAAGCATGGGAGGCACTGAATTTGGTGGACTGGGAGTGGCTTGACGCCCTTGGGCTCAAGCAGGTGACTCGGTTGGAGCCGATGGTCGGGGATCGGGCCTACCTGATGACCCTGATCAACTTATGGGAACCATAGACTAATACCTTCCATCTCCCAACAGGGGAGATGACGGCGACCTTGGAGGACGTCTACCGAATTCTACGGATTTTGATAGATGGATTATCGATCAGGACGACACCACGGGATCAACGGACATCAGTACTGACATGCTGCTTTGGGCATGGAGAGGCGATGCATGTGGATAGCCCAGTGGAGAGGGTAGAGATTGAATGTCATATTGGTGGCATTCTGGTTTGATGGTGGCTAGAGAAGGGAGTGTTGGGAGTGAGGCATACATTATTGATGGGCATAATTTCCAACATGCTACTACCCGACTCTTTGGGGGCGAGGTTCCCGTGGAACCTACTAGAGGTAGTATTCATGCTAGTGGAGTGTCCGACAGACACATCGATGATCATGAGGTGGGGACAGAATTTGCTGGCATAGCTCTATGATGAGTTGTACGAGGTCCGCTGCCAGAGGTGGAAGGGGATTAGTTGTAGCTACTTGTTGTAGTGTTGGGCGTGGCAGCACATAGCGGTGGAGAGGCCGGTGGGGTTACCATGGACGACTCGAGCTGAGATGGTGGATAGGGATATCGGGTATGCGGCTCTGTGGTGGCGGTATGAGGAGCAGGGACAGAGTCGATGATGGGCAAGTGTCGTAGGGCACTATGCGGATGCCTTTGCTTGGCTTACTCCAGGGGATGTGTTCTGGCATCCCTACCGGGACTGTCCAGCCTGGCCTGAGGCTAGAGAGTGGCTCCGATAGGTTCGTAGGGGGCGGTGGCTGATTGGGCGGCATGGGACAGAGTAGGAGTTCTTCCCTTATAGTAGGGTGACATGATAGTTTAGGGTATGCCAGGGGTTGCCTGGGGAGCCCTTGGTCTATCGACGTCGGGGGGACAAGAAGACTCTAGCTTGGCCAGTCATTGCACCGTTGGATGAGGATGCAGATGCCACGATTGACGTCCCAGATGTGGATGACGTTGGGGTGACGACTGAGTATGAGCAGTGGTGGACCTTGCGATGGTGGTGAGGTGAGGGGTCTCTAGGCGGTGCAGAGGTGACAGTAGTAAGGGATGAGGGTGCAGAGGCACTAGATGAGGGTTGGGGTGCTCCGATAGATGATGCAGAGATGGTGGAGGTTGAGGATGTGGGCATGGATTATGGGGTTCTGGACTAGCCAAAAATGTAGGATGTCTCGGAGTAGTGGGAGCCAGAGTAGGTTGTTGTTCTAGAGATGGCAATGCCTCAAGCAGTGGTGGAGGACATGGAGGTAGGGTTGCATGTTGAGAATGCATGATTGGCAAAGCTACTATGGATGCGAGATGAGGAGAATGCACGATTGGTGGGGTTACTCCGAAGGTGGGATGAGGAGCTCGAGGATGCACTACGGGAGAGGGATCTCCTGTGAATGTAGCTAGCAGAGCGAGAGAACGCATGGGCTACGTACCATCGATAGGATGGGGATACCGATGCTGTGCGGGAGAGGGATCTCCTATAAACATGGCTGGCACAACATGATGGTACTTTGGCGATGTATCATCAATAAGAAATGGACTCGGTGCGGTATCGGTTGGAGCTGGAGGCAGAGATTGATCGCCTCGGTGGGTAGGTCCCTGCACCCTCTAGAGGGGGCTCTTCGTGCTGGACAAGGGGCAGTGATACTGAGTAGTTAGCATCATCTCATCACAGGTGATTGGATGAGGGAGGCAGTAGCAGGCGTGATGCGGGGGCTAGCAACAGCCACCCTGAGGGGTCCCATAGGACTCACCACATGGGGGGTAGTTCCCGTCGCACCGATCCTGCGTGATCATGGTGGCCGACGCCCTAGGCTTGGGGGTTTTTGAACTTTGGGATTTTGTTGTGGGGTCATAGGACCTGTTCATTGTAGCCTACGGGCATTGTTTTTGATAATATATATACAGATGACATTCTTTGTGTGTAAACACTTGTCATGATTTATAGTTTTTTTTTCATTTTTTTTTCTTTTTTCTTATGCACAGTTATTGATGATGATGTATGCATATGGGATTATGAATGCGATGTGTCTAATTAGATGATATATGCATATGGAATGAATGAAATGAGTTGGTGATAACTTGTCGATGGCACTTGGCATTTTTGCCACATTGATTCTCATTGATTAATGCATTAGTGTATTGTTGGAAATCTGACATTTGATATCGTTTGATGCTTGGGGAAAAAGGAGAAAAAATGAGCAAAAAAATGATTAACCATAGACTGTTCAAGATTGACTGGCTTATTGTACTTATGGAATGGCTTTGTGGGAGGACTTGGCATGTGATAACTTTGTTTTTGTATTTTACATATTTTTGGATGATGATGGACGTAATGAAATGTACCAGTTGTTTTTAAAATGTAATTAAGCTTTTCTGAGACTCAGATATTTTACCTAACTAGCCAAAACTGTACATTTATCTCGCAAGATTTTTGAACAAGGTATAAATCAGACTTGGAGTTTTGCCCAGTTATTTCACATCCCTGTGTGTGCAATTGAGTTCGTTTATGTGGTATTTGTCAGGATACCGGCGAGTGCCAGATAGGCTATCAACCAAACCTGTACTGAGGATCACCTAATTAGCTCCACTAACTCCGTTGTTGTATTTAGTAAGATTAATCCATGAGACAACCTAAGGTACCATAAGCTAGCTCATCCACATGCAAACATTGGTCTGCTCACACGCAAAGCTAATGTGATAGACATATCATCATGCGTGTAGGATACCGCCATTGCCAGGTAGGCTGTCCACCAAACCCGTAATGAGGATCACCTAGATGGTTTTTCGAATGCTGAGAATTCCAGGGATTCAAGTTCAGGATTTTTATTGGCTCAATGGTTTAGGATATTTGCTCGTATACAAAGTGATGAAAATCACTGTTTATTTTGTTCTTTTTTTGTTTTTCTTTTGGAGCAAGGATTTTGAATAGTGGTGATAACCACTGTTATTTGATTTGGCTTTTGAGCTTTGTAAGGTTAAGCTGGTATGTTTGTGATTGGTGAATAACATTGATCCTTTTAGGCCTTGGGGATGACTACCCATCCTTGGCAGGGACGTGTAGTACGAATCCTTACGACTTTGGGAACCAAAGGGTAGTATGGAGATTATGAAGTAAGGGTATTGATATTTTAGGCCTTGGGGATGACTACCCATCCTTAGCAGGGACGTGTAGTATGAATCCTTACGACTTGAGAGACCAAAGGTGATTGTGATGATGGCTTGTGGAAATGTTGTTTTTGAATGGTCATTGATCCTTTTAGGCCTTGGGGATGACTACCCATCCTTGGCAGGGACGTGTAGTACGAATCCTTACAACTTTGAGGACCAACGGTGATTGGGAGTTGTGGTAGTGGTGAAAACCATTGTTGATTAGGGGGAATGGATGGGGAAGAGCTTGTCCTTTTGTCAATTCTCAGCACTCTTGAACCATTCGCACAAGGGGATGAACAGGCTAATCTTTCACCTATGGTACCCTAGACTGCTTTGTAGGTTTCTCTTGCATTCACACAACTTAGGAATTATTTTATGTGTTTTAACTTGTGTAGGGATGTTACGTAACGAGGCTTGACCCAAGTAAAACTTTCCCTTGGAAAATCTGTTTAACTTTGTACAGTTTTTGGCTAGCAATTTAAAGACAACTGAATGGTGAAAACCCTATATACATTAGGAGACAACTGACTTTGCTAAAAATGGTGATGGTGTTATTCGGGATGTATGCATTTATAAAATGGATTGTGGAAAATAAAGGAATTGCCAAGTAATTACAGTCTATGGTGCTTGGGACATGTATGACCAGCAAATATGCAATGTATGGATGTGATGCCTAATGCAACCTATATTTTTGTATTTTGATGTTTTATGAGTATGCATGGAATTGAAATGCATATTTTTTTGTTATTTTTTGATGATTTTATTGTTTTTGTTTGTTTTTGAATTATTTATTTTGACCAAGCGGTTATGGTAACCCTTGGAGCTTTTGGTTTGACCAAAGGGTTTATGGATACCTTTGGGGCATTTATTGGGTTGACCAAGCGATTATGGGAATCCTTGGAGCTTTTGGTTTGACCAAAGGGTTTATGGACACCTTTGGAGCTTTTTGGGATGACCAAGAGATTGGGAATCCTTGGAGCTTTTGGGTTGACCAAATTATGGACCTTGAGTTGTCTACGGATTGGACCTTGGGCTTTCTGAGTTTTGGGTTGACCAAGCGATTGTGGGAATCCTTGGAGCTTTTGTGTGGACTATGGCTCTCTAAATGTAGAATGGTCTCAAATGACTGATGTTCAGGGGTTCTAGCTCTTTGATTCCTTCAAGAGAGGCGAGCCGGTATGTTCCAGGTCCTATTTTACTATCAATCACATAAGGACCTAACCAGTTTGCCATGAACTTGTCCCTTAGATGGGATGACAAATTAGAATTATGTTGATTCTCTTTTAAGACCAAATCTCCAACCTAAAAATCCCTTAGGTGAACCTTCATGTTATATGCTCTCTTAAGTCGCTCTTGATAGATACGCAAATGCTCGAGAGCATTGACACGTCGTTCATCGAGCAACGTAAGTTGGTCTAACCGGGCCTACCATGCAGTGTCATCATCGATGAACTCTTGCATTGAAATGCGTAGGGAAGGGATTTCCAACTCAAGAGGCATGACAACCTCGGAGCCATACACCAACGAAAATGGAGTTGCCCCAGTGGGCATCCGAATGCTAGTGCGATAAGCCCATAGGGCAAGCGGGATCTGAATGTGCCAATCCTTATGATTATCTATGATGGTATTTTTGAGGATGGTGACTAGCATTTTGTTGGATGCCTCTGCTTGCCCATTTGCCTACGGATAATAGGGTGTTGAAAAATTGTGCTGAATTTTGTACTTTGTGGTCAAAGCACGCACATATTTATTCTTGAAGGGCATCCCATTATCCGAGAGGATCTTGGATGGAATACCAAAATGACATATGATGTTATGCAAAATAAACTCCGCAATGCGAGGTCCAGTCGTAGAGGTTAACGGAATTGCTTCCACCCACTTGGTAAAATACTCTGTGGCCGTTATGATAAATGTGTGATGACCCGACGATGCAGGGGAGATCTTTCCGATTAGATCAAAGCCCCACTATGAAAAATGCCAAGTCGATTGGATCGGTTGCAAGGCCTGAGAAGGTACGTGTGTCAAATTGGCATGATGTTGACACTTCACGCACTTCTTCACATATGCGCAACAATCTCGCTCTAAATATGGCCAATAATAACCCATGCGGAGAATGCGCTTTGCGATGGCTATACCGCTGAAGTGGCCACCGCACGTACCATCATGGGCTTGGGTGATCGCCCAAGCGGACTCTTGTTGGTCCAAGCAACGGAGGAGGATTCCTTCATAGCTCCGACGATACAAAATGTCTCCTAGCAAGACATGTTTTGCCGCTTTCTGTTTGAATGATCTTTTCACGGCTTGTGTCAATCCAAGTGGGAGAGTACCTAGCTTGAGGTAATCCCTTATGGGTGTGTACCAATCCTGCTGATCAGAAACCTCGATGGTATGAATGACCAATCCCTCCTGAAGTTCATCCCTAGAAAAAGCTGAGCGGGAAAGAACTTGTAAAAATAGCGTTGTGTTGCTATTAAGAGGGGTCGGGGAGAACAAGGACCCCCAGTTGGCTCGAGTCAGACAATCATGAATTCGAGAGAACCTATCCTGAGATGGTTCAATCTGGATCAGGTGGATTCCTGGCGTTAGGTCAGAGCTTGCACGCTCCATCATGGATTGCGATAATGTTTTGACCTGAATGGTTGTCATTTCACCAGAAGGGTCTTGCGGGATTAGTGACCCCAAAGAGGCCATAGTATCCGCAAAATGATTCGATGATCGAGGGAGTGCCTCGATGTCATACCATTCAAGTTGTGCCAGGAATTTGTCCACAAGGGCTTTGTAGGCCTGTAGAACTAGACATTTACATTGGAATATCCCTTTTACTTGATTGACAATTAACAATGAATCACCAAAGATGTTTAAACGTTTAATGTTCATGGTGACTATTGTTTGAAGACCTATGAGCAAGGCTTCGTATTCTGCATTGTTGTTGGTGCATGGGAAGTCTAATTTAAATGATAGAGGCATTGGAGCCCCTTGTGGAGTGAAGAATACAATTCCCATACCACCTCCTTGCTCACATTTAGAACCATCGAAGAATAGGGTTATGTCAGCCTGTGACTCAGGCTCATCAGAATCTGGCGATTCTGAAACATGGAAGACCCCATCATCTGGTAGTTCTATGGTTAGAGGCTGATCATCTTCAAGAGGAGCCTCTACCAGTTGATCGGTGATGACTTGACCTTTTATGGATTTCTGTCCAATGAACTCTATGTCAAACTCCATCAACAACATGATCCATTTTGTCGTGCGGCTACTATGATAAGTATGACTCATCATGTATCGCAATGGATTCTCCTTAGACACAACATACGTCTTGTTGCTCAGCATGTAATGGCGTAGCTTCTTGGTAGCAAACACCACTGCCAAGCGAGCTTCTCGACGTATGCATAGTTAAGTTCATAACTGACCAGGGTGCGGCTAAGATAGTAAGTAGCCTATTCTTTGTGCAATTCATTGTGCTGGGACAGCATGGCACCTAGTGCCACCTCAGTAGCTGAGATGTATAAGTAGAATGACACTCCTGGTCTAGGTGGTGCCAATACTGGCGGTGAAGCCAAGTACTATTTAATATCATCAAAGGCTGACTGGCACTCGTCATCCCAGTGGAATGCTACCCCCTTGTGCAATAATTTATTCATGGGTCGGCACTTGTCAGATAACTGCGCTATGAAACATTTGATCGACGCAACCTTTCCCTACAGACTTCTGAGCTGCTTGATGGTAGTTGGGGGAAGCATTTCAAGGATTGCCTTGACTTTGTTTGGATCCACCTCGATTCCTCGCTTGGAGACTATGAAACCCAAAAGCTTTCCAGATGTGATGCCAAATACGCACTTCTTGGGGTTTAGTCTGACCTTATGCTCAATGAGGCGATCGAGGATCTTGCGTAAGTCATCGAGATGATTTGGGTGCAAAAGAGATTTGGCCAACAAATCATCCATGTAATCCTCCAAAGTTTTGTGCATGTAATCATGGAAGATGTATGTCATGGCACGTTGGTAGGTGGCGCCAGCATTTTTAAGGCCAAAAGGCATGACCTTATAACAAAATGTCCCCCAAGGCGTTGTGAATGCCATTTTTAGTTGGTCCTCGGGATTGATACGAATCTGATTGTATCCTGAGAAACCATCCATGAGGGAAAGCATTTCATGGCCCGTTGTAGCGTCTACCAAGGCATCGATGCTAGGCAAGGGGAAATCATCCTTAGGACTCGCTTTGTTTAGATCTCAAAAATTGGTGCATATGCGAATCCTCCCATCGGGCTTCTTGATGGGCACCATGTTAGACAACCATGGTGGATAATCCATGCAGATGACAAACTATGCATCCAACAACTTTTGCAATTCATCTTTGACCATTAAGGCCATTGTTGGGTGCATCTTGCATAGTTTTTGCTTTACTGGCTTGATTGTCGGATCAAGCGTTAAATTATGCGTGACTAGCTGTGGGTCTAGTCCCGGCATGTCTTTGTATGACCATGCAAAAACCTCCTTCTTCTCTTTGAGAAGGGCAATGTAATCGGCTTGCTCTTTGGGGGAGAGACTTACCCCCAGCTTGAGAATCCATGGATTCATTGGATCTGAGCCGATGTCTACGTCAGTCGTCTCCTCGACCGACATGTGGGATCCATCCTCCAACTGGTGTGGAGTTGGGATCAGGTGGATATCATTTGCTGAATTAAGATCATCGTTAGGAACGTCAGGTTCCTCTTCAACATGGAAGACATCCTGAGTCTATCCTGGAGTGAAATGAAACATCCCACCACAAGGCCAATACTTGATGGGGATGGTGGTGTGTCAGCGCGATCCCAATCGATAGCCTCTATGTCTAGATGCAATGACCATGTTGGGTCGGCTGGATCATGGATGGGGGTGGTTAAGTCAATGGAGATCATGTTGATGAAATGATTGTGGTCTCCATTACCGTAGGTGTGATGACTCTGACATTCTAGATGTTCTTGGTGCTCTGGATCTGGCTCTATGGGCACTGGTACAAATGGATCAGCCCTATGTGCGTATAAGAGGATAGGATCTGCCCTAGGCACTGATGGTGCTATAGGGTCTCCAGGCGGAAGATGTTCTCTGTATACCTAGAGTGGCGGGTGCAGTAATTGCTATAACTGCGCCTGGTTTAGGTGCCACCGATGCCTTGGCCCTAGGTGTAGTTGTTCAAACATGTCATCTATGTCCAAGGGATATTGTTGTTGTCGCATATGATTGAGATAAGCCATCTTAGTTTCATCTTCGTAATCACTATCAAAAATCCAAAGGCCTTCGTTGGCACCAACAGCTATTTGTGACATATGAAGCTCATCTTGCTCAAGCAGATTAATATGGTCCCATCGGGGTTGTTCCACTCTTTGGGGGGACCTGATTCTCTTGAGGTAGCATATGCTCAATCGGAACATCTAAAGGGAACATTGTCAGGAAGCTCTCCTGATCATCATCCATGGGATGCACTTGTGGATGATTGTTATTAGACTCGAAAGGATCCCAAGGTGTTACCTCGTACTCCAACTCATCATCTGAAGACCCTTCTTGGTCTTGTCCATATCCTTCTTGGAGGTGAGTCCTTGAATTGTCTCCCTTTTCGACCGAAGGGAAAGGGTTGTTAAGGTCAACAAGGTTGTTTGTTTGTAATGGGAGATAATCCCCCAATGTATAAGTTGTGTTAGGATTGGCATATGGATCTAATGCCAACCCATCCTTGTTGCCTATCCCTAGGCCTTGCATGTTCTCTACCAAGATGTCAAGGGGCAGGGGGTGGTTGAACCCTACTCCTGACTTGTCATAAGGCATTTGATATCTTGGTTGGCAAAGAACATGCACTCCTTGCTCATACCTGCCCAACCCATATCCATGCCAATTGCATTGGCCAAGATATCTCAATGCGAAGTCTGGGTTAGACAAATAATTGACGTCCTCCACAAAGGGCTCTTCATCTTCCTCTTCTTGCAGGTGAGGTTCAATGCCATTATCCAGGCCCCCATAAACAAAGTTTGTCTGATTGGGTGGGTAGCCTAGAGGAACCACAGAGCCGATGGGGAGTCGAGGTCTCCCCATGTCCTGCATGGACTCAAGTGTGGGTGTTGCTATAATGTTTTGCACTAGATACTCCCCCAATCCTGTGTTGGCCATCTCAACTGTGATTGTTGGCATTTGAGGGGGAGCGAATGGGAGTTCTCCCTGAGTCCACTCCATGTGGGGTGAACTAGGCATCTCGACTTCCATTCTACTAGGCATCTCTTCTATCGAGATGGTTGAGACTAAGGGTGGTTCCTCTTCCAGGGGTTTCTTTCCCTTGTCCTTTGGTGTGGCCACCGGAGGTGGCATCACTGTTGAAGGACTAGATGAGGAAGATGGACCCGACTGGGAATTTGAAGGACTTGGAAATGGGGATTCCTACGTAATCGGACCCTGTTTAGATGGATTTAACTAAAAATCCAAATGCATTGATGGAAGGGTCGACTGCGGCATTAGTTGCATCGAATTGTAGTATTTGAAGGGCTCTAAGTCTATGGGGACTACATGCACCTATCCTTCAAATGTATACTTTAAGCATTGATGAGCAATTGAAGGGACACACTTCATGTCTCGGATCCAAGGTCGCCCCAACAAGATATTATAAGCCATCTCACCTTCTAAAATGTGGCACAATGTATGAATGGTCTTTTGTCCCACTTGGATGGGTAGGACAATTGTGCCAACTATCGAGCATATCGCATCATTGAATGCTCGAAGAGTATAGGTGGAAGGTACGATGTGAGAGGCCGACAACTTCAAATGTTTTAATGCTGCGGTTGTAATAATGTTACTGGATGAACCAGTGTCCACCAACACCCGCTTATACGGAATCCCGTTGACCCATGCAATAACGTGCAGGGGTGGATCCGCCACATCACCAGCCATCGATTTCAATTCATCTTCTCTAAAGGTGATGACTGGTTATGTACATTGTTTCACATGGCCCACGAAGTTGTTGAAAGAATTTGCTTCATGGGGATGCAACTCAATGGCCTTTAATATCTCCATGAGAGCCTCCCGATGGGGCGCTGATTGTTGAATAAGCTCGTATATGGAGAGCCTAGCCGATGTGGTCCTTAGACTTTGGGTAAGTCTAGTCCGAATCGTGGCCACTGGTCTAGGCGGGGGAAGCTGCGTAGGGTTCTATTGAGGTTGTGACGTCGATGGAACTTCTCTTGTGACTGCCATGGGGGCAGCTCCAGGATATCTCTTGTTCCTAGTCACTATGCTTATCATCCCTACATACCCCTCCATGGGGCAATTCTATTGCACCTCATTGACGTGAAGGGGTTTTGCTTGTGCATCATGTGTGGGCAAGGGGTCTCTGAAAACTCCCATTTGTTGGTTGTTGGGCGCTATGGGATTATCCACTGCCAATGTATTGTTGTCAATGAGGTCTTGCACCAAACCTTTGAACTTCCAACAGGCGTTAAGGTCATGTCCCTTTCATCTGTGGAACCTACAGTACAAGTCCTCCCTGTACCCCTTAGGCTTTGGCGCATTAGGGTCTATGGTTTGAATTTCTAGCAGATTGATCAAGTTCGCCACTGACAAGCGGTCAAACAAGGAGTCCCTGGACTCTGTGTAAGGCGTAAATTGTTGCCTAGGGTGACGCTGCTGATTTTGTTCCTGCCTTTGGTTTTCTCTATCATAGTTGTTGGGAGGCACCGCCTGATAGTTAGCCTTTGGAGGCTGTGTTGCTTGTGCAGGCTTAGGGACATTTATAGCAACCTGATTGACCGTGGTGGGTTTCTGTTGCGTAGTCCCTATTTTGGTGTTCTTGTTCCATTCTTTTTTCTTAGGCTTGGCAATTTTGCCATCCTGTATCTTGATCTCCTCGATGATTCTGGCTTGCGCCAGAGCTTCCTCTAAAGTGGCATATTGCTGTAGCTGCAATAGCATGGAGATCGATCTCAAACAACTCTTGGAGAACATTTGAGTCAAGTCAGACATAGGAGGGAGGTAGGGCAGCTTTGAAAGCAACGTCCTCCACCGGTTCCCATATGCCACCATAGATTCTTCCTCATACTGCCTGAGGCTAGCTAGATCACTTAGTGACGCCTTTTTCTTGGTGTTGAAGGTGAAGCATTCTAGGAACGCATCCACTAGCTGATCCAAGTTACAGATGTTGTGCTTTGGTAATTGAGTAAACCAATCCGAGGCAGAGCCTACGAATGTGGTTATAAATGTTCTTAATAGCAAAGCATCATTGTCCTGAATGCCAAAGCATTGGCTCAGGAATCGAGTCACATGCTCTTGGGCATCTTCCTCCCCTCTAAAGAGTGCCAACTGGGGCAGCTTAAAGTGTTCAGGGTATGGAGGTGCCGACACTGACGGATGCACAGGATGACTACGGAGTTGGCGTAAAGTAGGCTTTTGGGGCCCAGAAGTCTTGAGCTCCATAGACTCTAAGCGCTCTAGCAATGCTTTATATGCATCGGAGGATTTGATCTCCTCCTCCTTGGTTTGCTCCCACTGTGGGTTGCGGGGAATTTGAGGCCTTTGGAGGGGTAGCTGGGTAGCACCCCTTCTGCCTTGATAGGGCATTTCAGCCCACTCTTCTTCTTGTTCATACTCCTCATAGGCTTCTTGAGGAGTGTCTGGCCTAGGCCTGTAAACATTGATGGGTGCCCACGGAGGGTGCCCATCATAGTGTCTGGGAGTGGCTTCCCGCTCAGGTCTAGGAGGTCTTGGAGGTAGTGCTTGATGAGGTCGCGGAGACCTGTCTCGCACCAAGGGGTTGTGCCTCTCATACACTTCTAATTTATGTGCGCGAGGGGTTGGGACCTTCTCAGGCACATTGTTGTGAAGCAACTCGGCTGTCTGACGCTGAATGCGCTCTTTGTTAAGGTGACACAAATGTTCTAATTATTGTTGGTCTTGCCTGAGCCGCATGATTTGTGCTTGGCGGGCGGCTAGTTTGGCAAATGCCAAGTCAATTTGTTCTATCGTCTCTTGTTTAGGAAGCCTAGATGCCTCTCCTACATGTCTATCTCGGTCATGGTGATCCGAGACCCCTATGGGTTGCTTCCCTCTATCGAGGTTAGCGGCATTCACTTGAGGCTCTGGCCTCAATGAGTGATCCTGATACATAGCGGGTGCGGAAGTGCATCATTCCCACGTTGTGTATTGCTCTTGAGGAACATAGTGGTCTTCCTCATTCTCTCTTTTGTATGCATAAAAGGTGCGGGCAGAATTGTCTTGCCCTATCTGGAGAGCCTGATACTCTGGATATTGCCTAGTGTTTCTAACAGTAATACGGGGTAAAGGAGGGATGACGAAGTCATGTGGCCCCTCCTTCTGGACCCTCTGTTGCTCTAACACTTCATCACTAGGCCACTCATAACGAGCGTCTAAGGGAGGTCTCCTGTCTATGTTGAGTGCCACGTGTAGGTTCTCCTCTTGAAAGGACCTATGTTGAGTGGGGGTGCCCCTCAAAGAGGTGCCTCTATAGTCATGTTCTGTAATGGCATGATGTGGACTATCTTGTGTGTCATGCCACCAAGGCGGGATGACCAAGTCCTCAGGACTATATCGGAGGTGACTTGTCCCCCTTGGTGCACTCTCTGCAGCTTCTGCCCGTGATCGGGCTCGGCTACGGGTGTACACCATGGTGATGTTTACCTAAAAATGCGTAGATTTTTTTTATTTTTTTTTTATGATTTTTTATGCTACACTAAATAGAAAATATCACACACACAAGCAATGATTATCTCTTTTAAAGATTAAAAGTGTGCCCTAAATCTGGTTTAGTGTGTTTTGTTTTTTTTTTGTTTTTGAAAGCTTTTTGTGAAGACCATTTAAATGCAATTATGATGGCTCTTATGACTCCCAAAATGGTCGCCCCTTCAATATACCATTGTCGGACCGATATACCAACCTCTCTATATACCCGCCCTTACGTGAGGGAGACTATAGGTACGTGAGAGCAGATGATACGTGGAACATAGGTGGTACGGAAGGGGAATCACTCTATTTATGACACCTACCATAGAAGACTTATCCTCATGCACTGGGAATCACCCCAAGCTACACTTGGTCAGATTTCGTCAGGATTTACGTCTAGCAACAGTCGTGATCGGGGTTATGGATGCAATATCTCAAGCCAAGGTGATGATGAAATCCACCGTTGGTCTTGCTCAAGGGTTGGGGTTTTACGACCAACTCCTTGGTTTAAATTACCACGTGGTGTGTGGGGTTCTTTTTAAGTTGCAAAAATGAAACAAGCAAGCATTTAAACTCTCCTATGCAAGCAAAAAAAACCAGAGAACAGAAAACAGAAAGCAAAAAATTGACAGAGGGTGTTTAAGACCCCTACCTCTTCTCTGCCCAAATTGGATGTCTCTGAATTTCTGCCTGAAAAGTGCACAGAGAGCTATTCATCCCGGGGTGAGACGAATAACAGATATGTATTCATTCCAGGGTAGGAAGTCCTATTCTAACGAACAATCCAACATTTGAAAACTTGGTACCTGTAAGCAAAAACAAGCAACTTTAATCAGAAATTTAATCTTAAAAATCAAGGGACAGAGGTCCCACCATGATCACCACTGAAAGCATGAGGATACGGAAACAAAAAGGAATATGCCAAGCAAGATGCGTTTAAAACCAAACTTAACGCTAAAAGCCTATATATTGCAACATGCATGAAAAGAAAGAACATAGACGAATCGACACAAGATAAAAGCAATATGAAATATGCTGCCCTTTTTATTGATATGCTTTCAAAGTCATGTTACAATACGTCTCCTTCCTTTTTAGGGGATAGGAGCGTCAAATATGTTTCTTTATCACATCCATAGATAGCAAATCCTTCTTCCGCGTGCCCACATGTAAGATGGGCGGACCAAAACATCACCGCCACTTGTGTGTATGATTTTTGATTCCTTCCTGCTCCTCTGATGTCGAAGACCTACGTTCAAGGAAATAGAAAATATTAGTAGCACCTGCAGATAGAATAAAACATGTGTTTCCCAAGGCCTACTGTTAGTGTATGCATGAAAATATTAAAACGATGACCGAATAACATCAGAACGACCTAAAAATTTGATAGAAGCATGAATATGTTACCAGGAGACCACTACAAAAAGAACAGTCAGGAAATTCCTCACATATTTGTATTCGCTCCGGGGTGGGACGAATTAACCTACAACAATTTGTCAGAAAGCACCCTCTTCAATGTCCTACCTAGGAAGCTCCAAATGACCTACAAAGTTGGGGTTAGCTAATTGGGGGTGTTTTGGGAAGACCCAGATGGTCATATTTCTCCAATTTTGCCTCTAGCACCCATATTTTGATGATGGCATCTGCAGATTAGTAAAGGCGGGAAATGATAAAAACCTGGTCAAAAATGCTCAGAATGAAGTGAAATTTAAACTACAGCCTATTTAAATAACCTAGAATAATATGCAAAAGAAAAATCAGAGAAATATATCACATATTTCTATTCATCCTGGGGTGGGGCGTTTAGGACTGCGACAGCTTGGGGAGCGCCCGGGGGCAGGACGCCCACCGTTTGGGACTTTGTTTCGGCACCAATCCACTTGGGATGGGTCCAAAACCTGTTATGGGGTGTTTTCGACAAATTTTGTGGGATATTGTGGCCAAAAATTGGGTTTTGGGTCTTGATTCGTGCTTCCAATAGTCACCCAATAACCTCCCTTTCGAATGAGAGATTAAGGATGTGAAAGGCACAAATCGCAAGTAGGTATGTAAATTGGCAGCACTTCATTGCTCAAATGCTCCTTCTCTGTATATCCTTTTGGGTGAGAAAACTCACCAATTTATAGACCTAGGGTCTCTCTGTTTGAATTGCGCATGCGAGGGCGCCACTTGAGTTGCATGTCCTATTTTGAGAAAAATATTATTCCCTGATTTAGAGTCTCCTTGCATGAGGCCTCCAAAAATCTAAGACATGCATGACTGAAGTCTTTCTCCTTGATTTGGAGCCATTCCTCGCAATTGCATGGCCTGAAGCTTCAGTTAACTGGCGGACTTGTCGAGGTTTGAATTTTTGCCAGTCAAAGTTGCTATTCGCCTCACCCTGGGGTGAATGCTGATATTCGTCCCTGGGTGGGACGAATGCCAGTTTGTATTCATCCCTGGGTGGGACGAGCAGAGAGCAAGGTGCCAAAAAGGTGCCAAATTGACCTCTGACCTCCAAACTACTTTTGGGAGTGGTTAGGACCACTTTTTAACCTCTGGGGGCTGCCCTGGGGGCTGTGTGTGTCAATGCGATCAGCGCTTGTTGTCACATAATCGGATTGGTGTTGTTTTGGTGTCTACAGTCCCATATCATGATAAAATTATCATCGTACAATGAAACTATTATCAAATTGATGAAAGTGCCATCACAAAGTGATAACACTATTGCTTGGAAAAAATGATAGAGCAATAGTGCTACCATTATGCATTAGCACTACCTTTTGCTTTGGGCATGTTTTTTTAGGCAAATATGAAAATATTGACAAATTTTAAAGTGCATACCCAAGGATAGTCTCCTCCTCCTACTACCCATGGCCTCACTCTACCCACATGGTGTGGTGATCTCACTTGCTAAAACATCAAATTTTGTATTACAATCAAGTGTCTAGAGCTCAAAATCAAAATCATCCATGGTAATAATGGTTTTTATTTTATCCTTCTAAACCATTTTACCCTATCCCATCCTAACCAATTTGGTTATTTTCTTGCAATATTTTATTAATTTACCTATGTATTATGGTCAATTTGATATTCCTTGATCAAACTTGATTTTTTTCTCTAAAACTCAAGGGGCAGACATGGGCATGACAATATTTAATGTTGATATAAGTATAAAATTTAACCTCATTAGTATCAACAAATTAAAATCATCAATTATCTTAAATCATGAATCCTAATCAACATGAAAGTTATTTCTTTCAAAATTGGAGTATGCAAGCCAAGTTTTGGTGCATTCATAATTTGATAAATGCATCAAAATGGGGCAAATGTAGATACCCAATTTTGAGCACATCATCAAATCTTCAAAACTTACCAACATCTACTTCATCTAACCAATCAAGCATCTTAACCAGATTGAGAATCTAAAGACTAAACTTAGGGGTCTTTAATGCTCCAAAGCAAAAGCAATATACCCAAGACAATAGCACTAGTGAAAATACTGACATGCTATCAATGCTTTTGGTAAATCTTTAAATTTCATCTTTTACCATCGATCCAACCCTTCAATAACCATTTTTTGCTGAAGAACCAAGAACATTAATGCAAAGTGTACTTTTGCATTCAACATTATTGTTTGATCATGGATAAAAGATAAAATAATCTTATCACGTGGCATCAACCACCCATAAAATTTGAAATCTTACCTTGTGAATCTTATCTGAATCTTTATCCAACACCAAACACCAACTCTAACTACTAATCATGCAACTTGTAATTTCCAATCCCACCAACTAAACCTCAAATCATATCTAGTAATTGTTAATCTTATCTTGATCCTACCCATTAAATTTCCAATCAATCCATAGAATTGAAAACTCTTCTTCAATATTGCTTACACATGTTTTTCTTCTAATGGATCCTCCAAGGAATACATGGTTTATATAAACCCAGCCCTTGGGAAAATGCAAATAGAAAATTAGATGAGCTAGAGAAACTCTATCAAAATCATTATCAGTTAAAGCAATTTGGAAGGTAGAGAAACTTTACCAAGTTCACCCACAAATTCATCATTTGGCTTAGCAAAGCTCTATCGAATTGTGGATTCATCTAGACCCAACATTGCATTTCAAAGTGTAGTACATCTAAGTATTAAACTAGCTGAAACAAGATGTTGCCCTTTTATGATCTACATACCAAGTGAAGCTTCTAGAATTTGTTCTACAAGTACACTAAAGCAAGCAATGGGGGAAAATTCTCTATCAAATCGATGAGGATTTGGCTCGTAAAACCCCTTTCTCATCCTTATTTAACATAATTCTATTGTTTTATATCTTAGTTTATATGTCAATTCAACATTTTATCATTTTTATTTGTAGATGGTAAAAGAGATATCCATATACATAAGCACCATTAGTGCTACTAGTAGACTATAGCACTTTTGCCCTCTATGTTATAGATATTAATTTTTTAGTCAGCATCTTCTATATCTTGTTATGAATAGATGTCTAATTTCATCCAAAGATGTGAAAATTTTTACTTAGGTATAACTAAAGAAACAAAAGAGCAAAAGCAAAAGCACTACCACCAGTAAGAAGTGTTAGTAGCGCTTTCATGATAAGTGAAACTACTATCTAGATTAAGAATTAGGTTCTTTCATTCTATCTTTATCCATTTTAGCTTAAATTTCATTCTTTGTTTATTGTATTTTCTACTTGTTGTTTCCTATTTTTGTTTTTTGTTCATTAAGAGTGAAACAAGAGGGAAAATGTAGCAAATTATCTTAAGGGAGAATATTTAAGCATTTATCATTTTATAAATTAACATCTAGATTAGATCTTACTCCATCATTTAAAAATAAATTGCATATATATTAGGACTTGATTGTGTTGTAATTTTCTTGCATCCTTGCCTAAGAAAAGTAAATGCATTTGGTTCCTTATCTAAAAAAATAAAAAAATAAAATATAGACTTAAATCTATTTGTTGCATCTTGCATACCTATATTTTTATTTTAATGGTTTTAAGCTTTAGATTAAGGTAGAAATAGTCAAAGGGGTATCTTAGGAAAATTGTAGGTGTTTTTAAATTTGAAAAATTAAACTTAGACTTTCTAAAAAAAAAAATTCCCTGTCTTCTATATGAGATGTCATGGGCTCGACATCATATGGGGACAAGGGAGCCAAGACCCCTCAAAAAAACTTGTGTAAACTCATTGAAAAAGCTCAATGAGAAACAAGCCCCACCCCATATTACATCATGACCACATAGTAGAATTACAACAATTTGACAATAATGCATGTGTCATTTAGCAAGATACAAACTTGCATCTCCTTATTGAAAGTTGAGTAATATAACTATTTGACCTAATGCCATTTAATTATAATTTCTTTTTAATTGTTTCAAATGGTTATATGGGATTGAAACAGGCCTCACTTGTATTACATCATCATCACATAGTAGTATTACAACAACTTGGATATTATCCATGTATCACTTGGTAAGATTCAAACCTAGGTCTCCTCCTTCAATATTAAGGAATCTAACCAGTTGAGTTATTGCCATTTGGTTGTATTTTCTTTTTAATGACTACATAGATTTTTTTCCTTTTTAATTACTACATAGCTTTTCCTCGATCATTCAAATTATTTAAATTATCTTATTACATAATTACCTCAATCCTACAATTTTTTTAATTTTCTTATTACATCATTACTATTGTATTTTAATTCATGTTTGATCCTTGAGAATAGTTTTTATAAATCATGTGTTGCATAGATGGTGATTATCATAAAGTTAATTTTCCTTTGTTCTTATTCACTAAAATTACTCTCTTTAACTATGAAATCCTACATAAGTTTCATTATAATGAATTACATAGCAATATTACAACATTAACAATTATATTTTCTTTTTAATTACTACATAACTTTTTCGCAATCCTTCATTTTTCAAAAAAAATCTTATTACATCATTACCTCAATTTCAAATTTTTATTACATCATAATTGTGATATATTAATTGGTTATATAAAATTAAAATATGTTAGCAAAAGCCACTATTCTCACAAGATCTCAATATCAAATAATCACACAAACTCATACATTCATCCAATAACAATATTGTAAAATAACACACTAAAATCTTATTGATAAAATCTACTAAAGCAATGCATAAATGCAATGCTTCTTCAAATAATATATTGCATGGCTTTGTATTCAATATATACATATATGAGACTCTTAATATGCACATGACTCTTGATCTTTGCTCTTCTCAAACTCTAGGGAGAACCAACTATTCATATTTCTTTATTACACAATAATAAATCTCACATATTACATATAGATAAAGTCTCTCATGATTAATAATTACTCCTCACTTCTAAACTTGACACTTCACTCATATAACTCAATTATTTACATGACACATACTAGAGACTCAAATACTAAACACACCCTAAACTAAACTATTTACAAAGTCTTTGCATTGGTGTTGCAAGGTACCAAATAATGTAATACCTCCAACACCCCCTGTATTTCATTATTTGGTATCAATGTCTATTGTAGTTATTCTATTTTTCTCATTGTGCAAAGATTGCTTTGAAATATGTTATATTTGTTGGCAGTTTTGCATTGTGCCACATTAAAATTTTAGTCAAATTTTGACAAAGGATTTTTTATTGTAAAATCAGCATATATATTAATTTATGAAGCAGTATTTTTGGCCAATATAATGTGTTATAGTATTTTTGTGTTAATCCTCTTTCTAGTTTTCATAAAATTTATGCTTGAAAATAATGGGTTTTGCAATTTGAATTGTTTGTGAAAAATCATAAACATCACCTAAGAACGTTGAAGGAGAACAACGCTTGAAGATTCAATGGTAAAATAAAATGTAATGACCTTTCATCCAAACAAAGTTTGAAAATATATATCGCCTTCCCCAGGGCAAAGACATTTTATGAAAAAATTCATTGCTGAGCAAAAGGAAGGGTGAATGCACATTCACCCCAGAAGTAGGTCAAAAACCTCATTTGCCTCACTTTGGGGTGAACATCAAATGAAAAGGAAAATGCTAAGATCAGAGATACATTTAAAACAACCAAGTTCCATGTGGGCCCGAAATTGAAATGCCAAGTCAAATAAAGAAGTGTGTTCGCCCCAAAATTGGGGTGAAAGCATCGTTCGCCCCACTTTTGGGCGAACGTTCTCAAAGAAGCGTGTTTACTATTCAAGAATACTTTTGCCTTAGGTGAGGGGCGAAAGTCCCATTCGCCCCTCCATGGGGTAAAATCTCGACGAAGATGAGTTCGAACGAACATGAGAGAAATGGCAAAGTGATAGGAAAACATTGAAAAGTTAACTTTGCATTCGCTCTAAGAGAAGGGTAAAAATACTTTTCACCCTTCCTATGGGTGAACGTATATATAAGGCACAAGGTGTGGATCCCATTTCAGTGTGTGTTAATAAAATGCAAAGTTGAAAATTCTTTCACCCCATATGAGGGGTAAATGGCCCATTTTTCCTTCATTGGTACAAAGCTACAAGAATAATGACTCAACAAATGCATCGAAGGCTATTTTGTTTTTGGGTGAATATTGAAAGAGATGGAGTGTTGAAAAGTCAAATTTACGTTCATCCCAGGTGGAAGGCAACAATGCCTTTCACCCCTTTTGGGGGTTAACATATATTTTAAAAGGAAAATGATGTCTTATGTGAAGTTCTTCCACCCTGGGATAAATACGAAGCTCTCAATCACCTCTTCAGTGGCTAAACAATGTGAAATGGCTCAAAGCATCAAATGTGAAATCGAAGTGTACAGTGAACTATTTTTACTTGGATTTTCTCCAAGTTGATTGCTACCATGACAAGAAGGTGAACGTAAAGTCAGGGGGTTGTCCATGGAGTGCAATGGCATGAGCATTGCAAGAGGAAGCATGAATAAGAAGAAAGCAATAAGATTTAAAGGAAGCACTTTCGCTCATGGCTCTATTTTGAGCAAACTCAAAGTTTAAGCATCGATGGAGACTGGTCAAAGGTGCTTGGGTTGGGTGAATGAGAGAATTTAATGATTGTGGCAAGGAGTAACCAAAGTTATGGATTTCAAGTGAAAGGAGCTACAACATTAAATTCACAAGGAGATTTTCATGAGTTCCAAAATATTTTGAACAAAGGTGAATTTCCGAGGAACAATGGAGATCTCAATTCAATGACCAGCTTTGTAGTTTTCTATGCACTAATGCCCAAATATGTTGATTACCTGAATATTCTATCTTAAAAACTGGATCGCTACCTCATGAGGAATATTTTTAAGGACTTCAAGGAGGAATTTATTCATAAAGGTTCTTGATCCAGCAATATTTTGTCTTTTGTGTATTAAATAGACAGAGGCGAAAACCTCTATAAATACTACATAATTTCCATTGTAAAAGGAGGATATACATTCTGCAAAAAAACTATTCAAGTTCTTTGCATAAATAGAAGAAGTTGTGGCTGCTAATTTTACAAGCAGCCTCTTTATATGATTCCTTTCTTTTCAAGCATTTATATTTTATATTCATGTTTACCATCTGTTGTTAAGTTCAAATTTTGCACCTGGATTTGGGCATTGCTAGTGTAAGTGTGAATACTAGAATGTGATTCTAGAAGTCATATCTGAAGAACTATAAGTAGATTCTCTCACCTCCTTTTCTATTTTATGCTACTATAATGCTTGGTTGGAATTCCTGCTACTAGTCTATCCCCACTCCTACATATTTGGCCTGTGGCTATATTTCTCATTTCTTTTCGTTATTTCCAATTTCTTTCCTACAACTCTAGTCTTAAACTGGTGTAGGATTAGTAAGGGAGCCAACCCTCTCTAGATATTGGCATGGAGGAAATTTCTTTACTCTGGCCTTTCAATTTTGGTCGTATCTAGGATGCACAAATGCATATTTATATTTTAGGCAGATATTTGACCAATAGTTTTTGGCATGCCCAATGGGACCTCAAAAGTTCCACTTTCAATAGAGGTTTGATGTTTACCTTCATGTTGTATGGTTAGAATATCTAGCAACTCAGTTATACCTAGAAGCCTTCGAATGTGAATGCGAAGAAAGTTGTACTTCATGATCACAAGATCGAAGGCCAAAAATCCTGAATACCCTATTGATTTCTACAAACTTGACATCGAAAGATTAGGTGAACACCTTAGATTAGTTCTTTCACCTTATACGTCATCCACAACATCCTCAAAAATAGTTAGAGTGTTATTTGTTCCTTCGATTTTGGATAGTACTGCTACTATTTTTCCACCTCCTCAACCTCACACACCAGTTAGTATATCTTAGAACCCACCATCACAGCAGCCACAGCCACCAAGGTAGTTTCCATCATGGAATAGCTCAAGAGCTTTGAATTTACAAGCACAAAATCTAATTCCTCAAGCAGCTTTGAAGGCTTTGCCTACATATGATGGTACTGGTAAAACCACCTATGAGAATATTCAAGATGTGGCTTCTTTGGTGATGATCCATGGTATTATTTATGAGGATATTATGATAAGTGTAGCACCCTAAAATTAGCGCAGTAAAACCTTAATAATTACAATTACTCTAGTAAATATTCAAATTCAAATTTCAACCTCCAAAACCGCTCCCAAACCGTCGTTTAACCCGTTTCCTCCTTTCTCGCGCCATTTTTAGAGTTTGTTTTGTCCGTTTGACGATATCGTCTCCGATAAGACGATATCGCCTCAGATCGGACGATTTCGTCTGGCGTAGGACGTCCAGACGATCTCGTCCCAAACTGATTTGTGCATAGTTGGACTCTGTTCCAACGGCGTCTCTAATCCGGGCAGAAGCGTGTCTGCGTCGTTAGAGACCCTCCCCATTGGAGATCTCCCAAATTGGGATGATCTCCAACCTCCCAACCTCTATCCTAAGCCTATTTAATCCTAGGCCCTCCCCTTAGCATCCCCCTGGCTGAAATTCCCTGTAACTCGAATTCTACACGCACTAGACCATCTTAAATCAATGTTTGCATTTGTATTTTTCCAAGTTTGTTTGCAGGAACTTCATTGTTTTTCAGTCGGAGCAAGCTCAATTCATCTCAGACGATCTCGTACAATCTCGGACGATCTCGACCCAATTCGAGATGATTTCGACTGTAGTCCACATTGGGGGCAATCAGTGCCCAGAGTTTGCATTTCTTCATCCTTTTTCTGTTGTATTATTCTGCATTTAGTTAATTCTATGGTTATTCTTTATTATTCTGCATCTTGGAGTTCACCCATGTAGCTTTAATGCATAATAAAAGCATAAATTGTCATTAGATCGTTATAATGCATTCGTGTCTTAGTTTGATATTATCATTTTAATGTTCTTACTGTCATTTTACATCATTACCCTCTGTTATCATAGTTGCATTCTCTGTATTTTGCATCTATTTCTCTGTTTGCAGGTCTCTTGACGAATTCGTCAGATCTCAGACGATCCTGTCAGATAGGAGACGATCCTGTCAAATTCCAGGACGATCTTGACTACTTCAAAAATTAGAACCTCCATCAGACATCCGGATCAGGTATGGGTCTTTAATCCATCTTGTTCTTTCTATTTTTCTGTCTAAATTTGTTCTCTATCTTCATTTAAATCTGCACTTTCATAATAGAATAGCTTAGATGCATTTTGGCCAAACCTAGGACTTGGATGATTAAAGATAAAACTGAACACATCAAACACATTCCCAACCTAGGCATGGAAACTGCCATTCAAACGTTTCCTGGTGAACCCACCATCCATCAAAAAATCACCATAATACACCTCCCCCGAGAGGCGGGACCTTCGCAAGGCCTCTCAGTCCGAGGTACCGTGCCATCCTTTTCCCATCCTCCTTCTGGGCATGGATCCTATAGCCTGAAGGTAGGGATGTGAAAAATTTGGAGCGATACATTTTGGTGAACCCGACGTGAATGCATTTAAAACCTTTTGAAAACAAAAAAAAAAACAAAAAATAAAACAACCAAAACATAAGATGCATTTCAAATCATTTAAAACTAATAAGTTGCATATCATGTTTAGATGGTAGCTCCTAAGAAAATATTAGCAGTTACTATAAATGTTGAAAACCAATTGGCAGCCATAGAAATCAATTCTATGTTTAGTGTGCCTGAAGCAGATAGAAATCAACTTTTGTGGGACGAACTTGATAGAAGACTAAGTGTCATTTCATCTAGGTCAACAAAACTTAAACAAATCAAGAGGCTTGTCCTAGATAGAATCCTGGATCCTCATCAACTCGTCTTTTATCATGAACTTCAGAGAGCCTGCCATAGATGGTTAGCTTATAGGAGAGCTCTTGTGTCTTCAGAATTGTTCACCTTCGAGGAATACCTCGAGAACGCAGCCATTATACACCGGTTCCTAGGTCGTGTAGAAGACCAAGAGGTTGTTCTTACGGATAGGGAAAGATGGAATAGAGTTCCTCGAGCTGTGTTATATCGAGAGTATTGCCACGAGCTTTACTTCTATCAACCAGAATCCGAGACGAGATAATATCACTATAGCTCTTTTCATTAAATTTTTGAAAGAAAATTTTCAATTTGAAGAAGAACACTTCATGACTCCTGAAGAACTCGAGCCCATTAATGATATTTATAAATTGTTTATAGAAAACTAGATCATTACTTTCAGTATTAGTTCTTGCATTTATTGTGTTGTTTGTTATCTTTACAATATTATTACAAAAACAAGAAAAACTAAAAAAAAACATAACAAAAACCAAAACCTTTCATTTTAAATATTGTAGTAGGTATATAATTAATATATACCTCTTAAGCTTGTTGCATATATATATATATATATATATATATATATATATATATATATATATATATATATATATTTGCTGAAATCTAAATTAAGCACAATGCCTAAACTTAGGAATGGTAAACAAACTGAAGGAGAAGAAGAAGATTGGTTAGAAGATAAAACTAGAAACCCAAATGTCCTTCCTGAAGATCCAATTCCGGAAGGAGAAACTCTAGATCAACCGAGAAGATGACCTAGGTGAAGACAATGAACAAGAAGAAAATGTTAAAGAGGATGGATCCTCATCCCCTAGAGTAGCTCGAGATGGAACTATTGCTTTTGACAACTTAGATCATTTCTAGAAATTTTTCAATAATAACATTGGCGCTCTTAATATGGCAGTTCGTATTGATAAAGGGCAAATTAGTGACACTCAAGCAGCCATGGAACATATGTTTGATGTGCACACTAATCCCTTGTCTTTCATTGATCAAGAAAGTGATAAGGTTGGACCATCCAATAGAGATATGGTCACTATGATTCAGAACATGCCAAAACAACAGGTTACCCAACCTCCTAAGGAACCTGTTATTGAGCCTAAAATCATTCCCACACAAAAGAAAACTTCCTTCACTGCTTTACTTCGCCAAACTATTGATCAATATGCTTCAAGTAAACAAAAACCTAAAATGAAGCCAAACACCAATTTTCAACAATCCGGAATACAACATAATACAACTTCAAAATTCCTTCATAACACCTTTCCTACCAACAATTTACACAATAGCAACATAGCATCTAATCTTCATGTCCCTCCATCATATGCTCACAAATCCCATATCAATGCCCTACCGAACCAATATGGTGGGCAAACTAGTAATCTGGAAGCCATGGTGAAACAGTTAGCTTCGCGTATGGACCGAGATAGATCCTTACCGTCCCTCGTACAATTATCGAGAGATATGTAGTCAACCTTTGGATCCCATAGTTGTAGCACAACCGTACCCTAAGCATTTTCCCATGCCCATCCTGCCTATATATAAAGGAACCGAAGATCCCATAGAGCATCTTCGCATGTTTAGGATAGCATGTCATGATATATCACATGATGACTTGCTATTACTAAAAATGTTCCCAAAAAGTTTAGGTGGAATGGCATTAGAGTGGTACTATCAATTGCCCACTCATTCTTTGAGAAACTTTGAAGAAACAGCTGAATCTTTTGTCCATCAATTTAGTGCCTACATCGAGAGGCATGTAACCATTAAAGATTTATACAACTTAAAACAAGACAAGGATGAATGTTTTGCCGATTTCTTAGCTAGATGGAGGCGGTTGATAGGAAAACTGCACTTTGTGCTACCTTATAGGGAAATGTTGGACATTTTTATTAATAATTTACAAGAACAAATATCTTATGAGCTATCAACTGCTACTTTAACTACCTTCGATCAGGCTATAGATTTAGCTCGAAGAGTAGAAGATGCCCTCATTAGGAGAGGCCAACTTAGGAAGAAGGATGATGAGAAAACATCCAAAAATCAGTATAAAAACAAACAAGTTGTAGGTGACGGAGTCACTGATAGCAGAAATGTTGCTAATATCAATGCAACGAAAACAACAAAAAAATTTATATTGAAACCGCCTGATAAGCCTCCTCGAGAATTTACTAGATTGAATCAACCATTATCAACTATTTTACCTCAATTACTCGAAAGAGGTTTGATCCAATTACCAACTATCCGGGAACCTGATCCAACTATACCTGGATACGAGGTGACTTACACTGTGATTTCCATAGAGGGCACTGGACACTCTACCAACGCTTGTAAAAGGTTGAAACATAAAATACGAGGATCTGATTGATAATAATGAAATGGAGGTGCAAGCCTTCCAACCTAAACAAAATGCTCCTAATAATCCTCAAAAGAACATTCCCCAAAATCAAAATCAAAATGCTAATCAATCATTAGACATATTTCAACACCCTTTACCAAGACATGGTAAAGAGGTGGCCAATCAAATCGAACATCATAATGTTCCTCCTCCTACCCGATATGTAGGAACTATTAGCGGACATTTACCTAATCATGATCTACAAAAATTTGACACAACTTTATCCATGGTCACAACCAGGCCCCTACATAATATTCAAACTCCAGATCCTAGTGATATAGAATCATATACTGAAAGTGAAATAGACATCACTTCAAACCAATCGAATAGTTCTGAAAATGAATCGGATCCTATTCAACCCATCACAGATGCTATGGTTCCAGAAGAACCATTTCCTAGAAGAGTTACTACTCGACCCTCTTCTAATCAATTCCTCCCAAATGAACAAGCCATAAACGCTCAACCGAGACCGGTTCAGCGTCTTCAATATAACATTGTAGGTACCATTGGAGTCGTTACCCGACAACGGGCTCAAAATTCTCAACAAGAACCAAACCAGAATGATGGATCAGCTCCATTTGTTTTGAAAAATCCCAATAAAGGGAATCATGCTTCCAATGTTCAACTTAAACCCCCTTACAATATTAATGAGCAATTATCCAATACTACAGCCAGAATTTCCCTTTTGGATTTATTAAGATCTTCTCCTACCCATAGGGATGAGTTGATGCTTACATTAAGCCAAATGATGGTACCTCAAAATATTCAACCTGAAGCCATGGCCAATACTATCATCACTCGAGAAGTTGATTGTATTGACTTTCGGGATAAAGATATCCCACAACACAGTTTACATAAGGATAATCCCTTATATATTACTGCTCTAATTGGAGATGTAGCTGTTAAACGAGTCTTGATTGATAATGGTTCATCTCTAAACATTTGCACTTTTGACTTCTACCAACGATTTGGCTTTAGAAGTGATGAAATGAAGAAAAGTGACATGATTATCAAATCTTTCAATGATGAAACACAAGAAACGTGTGGAGTTATTACCATCCCATTGCAAGTTGGTCCTCGAACTCTAGATACCACCATGTTTATTGTACATTGCCCCGCATCGTACAATATACTCTTGGGTCAGTCCTTGGATCAATGCAATGCGGGCTGTCCCATCAACTTTACACCAATGTGTTAAATTCGAATTTAAAAATCAGTTGGTCACTATCCACGGTGATCCTAGACCCTTTGATATGTGTGCTTTGGCAGAACCTGTTGGAGTGCAATTTTGCCCTGCTCTGTCATCCACACATCCTAATTCTTATTTTTCATCTAAAACTGTGAAACACACACCCATAGCTTCACCTATTTCCCCTCCATTCATTTCATCCTCATATATAGATCAACAATCTTCTAAACAAACCACTCTAGAACCTCAAAAAGATCTTCAATCCACGACCAATCCTTCATGTTCCATCCCTATAATTTCAAAACCTATAGACCCATCTATTAACACTTCCACATTATCAACATCTATCATACCTTCCACATCTAAAGATATAGGGAATGATCCTTCTACATCTTATGCTCTTTACGATGAACTTTTACAGATTTATCCACAATCTTAATATCAGAAAAAACAAATGCTTTCATGCAAGATTCAATTCTTTTAAATAACTTGCCGCCATCTCCTCGTACTTTGGGCCTCCCACAACCTATGGGAAGTACTTACCAAGTCGGGAGTTGTGCCTTCATTTATAAAGGATATGACTAGGGAAGAATCCCTCGGAATATCAAAACTCATCATGAGGGATATGCTCGATGTTATTTTACCAATGAATATATTAAAGCTAAACCCATAATGCTTAAAATGGGATATAAAGGGAAAGGCTTGGGACCTTTCCAAAATGGCATGAAAGAACCTTTCGAGGTAGAACCGTGGCCTGCCCACTGTGGTGTGGGCCTATTTCCTAGTAAGGGTCAACCCTTTCCTTTTGAAGATGATGATCAACTCATATGTTATCAAGATTATTTGGATAGGCGTGATGATTTGCCTCTAAAAAATCAGCCATTTACATGTAACATGCTATCCATAGCTTACCCTGAAATGATTGCTTACTCCGATGAGGAGTTGGAAGGAGATATCTTCCACGATGTCTCCGTTGAAGAGATGTTACACAATGGATTTTATTTTGATGGTTCTATACCAACTATAGCCCAACTTGAGACCACTAATCCTCAAGATGAATTATCCAACTTAACCTTACAAGAATTACAAGAATTGGGCGTTTCACCCGCCCCACCTAATTTTGAAAGAGATCTACACATGGAGGTAGAAAACGTCATTAAAATTAATATTGGAACTGAGGATAGTCCTCACATAATCAATATTGGATCAGAATTAAGTCAAGAAAAACAAGAGCAATACATTGCATTCCTTAAAGAATATGAAGATGTCTTCGCTTGGACATATGAAGATATGCCAAGTCTAGACCCTTATGTAGTCATGCATCACCTAGTGGTCCATCCGGATGCTAAACCTGTTAAACAAAAACTTAGAAAAATGCATCCCAAAGTGGCTTTGCTAGTCAAAGGGGAGTTAGAAAAACTCCTGAATGTTGTTTTTATACAAGCTATTGATTATGCTGAATGGATCTCAAATGTAGTTCCAGTTACCAAGAAAGAAGCCACCAAAGTTAGGGTTTGCACAGATTTTAGAGATATTAATGTTGCATGCCCTAAAGATGATTTTCCTCTTCCAAACATGGATCAAATCATTGACTTTACTGTCGGGAGTGGGATGATGTCCTTAATGGATGGATTCTCCGGTTATAATCAGATCGGGATAGCTCCTGAAGATCAGGCTAAAACAGCCTTTATTACCCCCTGGGGTACCTTTTGTTGGAAAGTGATGCCATTTGGCTTAAAGAACGCAGGTGCAACCTATCAACGAGCTATGACTTATATTTTTCATGATATGATGCATGATATCCTACATGATTATGTAGATGATATTATAGCTCGCTCTATTAATGAAGATAATCATTTAGATGATTTGAGAAAAGTTTTTAATCGATTACGAGAATATCTTATTCGATTAAATCCAGCCAAATGCATATTCGGAGTTAAGTCCGGTAAACTATTAGGGGTTTTAGTTTCTTTACGTGGTATCGAAATCGACCCTCTCAAGATTGCGGCTATCACTGATATGCCCGCACCTACTAATATATCTGAGTTACGAAGTTTACAAGGTAAGCTTCAAGCCATCCATCGCTTCATCGATAAGTTGGTGGACAAAACCGGTCCCTTTCTTAAACTTCTTAAGAAGGATGTCCCTTTTAATTGGGACGACGAATGTAAAGAAGCTTTTGAACTTCTCAAACAATACCTCCTTAACCCACCTGTGCTTTCACCGCCTAGACACGATCGCCCATTTCTCCTGTATATTTCAGCTTCAGATTACTGCCTTAGGAGTCTATGTTAGCTCGACTTGAAGATGCGAAGTAGGAGAACGTGCTAATTATTATATTAGCCGAACCTTCATCAATTATGAAACTCCTACACAACATTAGAAAAACTATGTCTAGCATCGTCTTTCCTACCAAACAACTTAAGACATCATATGCTTAAAAAACTTATGTCATTGCTAAATATGATCCTTTGAGTATCTATGAGTCGACCTTGTTTAAAGGGTAAAAGTAAAATACTAAGAATAAAATCAAATAAATGACAAGGACCTTAAAGGTAAATTTGAGCCCAACCGGCTTGGACCATACATTATCACTGCTAAATTTGAATCGGGAGCATACAAATTATCTACCTTAGATGGTAAAGAACTTAAAGAACCCATGAACATTTTGCATCTTAAACGTTACTATGTATAAATTTGGTCATTTCATCCTTGTATATATTTGTTTAAAATATTTCAAAATCACTATCTTGTATTTCTTTCAATTTATAAATTCAAAAACACCAAAAACATTCATAATCATCAAAATATTCAAAACTATTTGTTGTATTTATTTATGGCACTTGTTAATTCTTTCAAAAACAAAAAAATAATAATAAAAATAAAAAAACAACAATATTCTTGACTCTTTCGAAACCAAAACAACATAAAGAAGAAAGAGAGAGTCAACATTCTCAAAACTTCTCAAAAAGTATTTATATATATCTTCTTACAAATGTTGCAGTTATATGTTTCAAATTATTTTGGATAAATTAGCATTTATTTGGAATCCCTCACTTTCACAAACACAAAAATAAATATCTTGATTTTTATCTGGCATGATTACTAATCTCTCTTATATCAAAGTCCACAAAATTCAATTAAATAAAGTTTGAGCACAGAGAATTGATCTTGTTATTTACTTAAACCAAGCACATCCTTTCACAATAAAATGATTATATTTGTAATGTCCATGCTATGCTACATAGTAGAAGTGGTTTCTTGAGCGAAAAGTTTCCCCTGCTATCCTATCATGCACATGGTCTAGAATCTTTGAGAATTGGCAAAAGGACAAGCTCACCCCTACCCGGAATAAAAATCCCTTGCTCTACAGACTAATCCGAGCAAGTATCCCTAGCATAGAACAAAAAGAAAAAGCAAAGTTCAAGAAAAAGAGAAAAAGAAAAATGTTATTTTTATCATTACAAGCCAAGCATTATCAAGCAAAAATACAAAAGAAACAAAAGAAAAGAAAAGAAAGCAAAAGCAAAAGCAATAAAATCCCTTTCCCTACCCTTTGAAAAGAAAAGAAGGGTTGATGAGCTTGAATCCCTGGAATTCTCAATTATTCGAAAAGCATGAGGTAAGCCCCATAACAGGTGGTTTGTGCCCAACCTGCTTGGCCTTGGGTAACTCCTAGCGTGGCGATATGTCTGTCACATTAGCGACCTTCTTTTGTACGGACCTATGTCTGCTTATGGATTAGCTAGCTCTTGATAATCCGACTTACATAGTAGTCTAGTATGGTTATATGCATCTACATCATGGTTAATGAACACTTATTTGGTTCATTCAAATCACTTGTATCATATTATCTTGCTCAAAACCGGTAAATGAACATAGCAATTGCACACACATTTTGTATTTGAGAGATTTTGTGTATCATTATGATAAATCAAGATTGGAAATGAACTCACATATGCACATGGGATTCCTTATAAATCTAACTTTTGTCTTTAAGATACTTTGAAATATTTTTTTGCAAATTGTTTGGAATAATTCATTTTCTTCTTTAAAGTACAGTTGTTTAGTATAAAGACAACTACATACATAATAGAAAAAATCAAAATTTCTTTCAAAACCATACAATCAAAACACAAACACACACACACACACACACACACACACACACACATATATAAAAAAAAAAATATATATATATATATATATATTGTCGACTTTCGCGATGATGGTATAGTTCCAAAACCAAAATTGGAATTTTATGCCTAGCGCAAGTCCTCATCTTCATATTTTTCTTTATTTAATAAAAATCAACCATGCAATAAAACAATCTATTTTCTTCTTTGATTTTCGCGATGATGGTATAAGTCTATACCTACATATTCTATGCCTAGCGCAAACCATTGTACCAATTTTTATTCCCCATTTATTTGAAAATCATGAAAACCATATGACTTAAATCATTATGTTATACAATTATGCTTTTAAAAAAAGCATGCACATTATCACTATTTCATGTCATTATGTCAACCTTCAATTTTGCAATGATGGTATAATTCCTAGGGAATTATCCAAAAAATTTATCACACTTAGGAATTTATGCCTAGCAAAAATCATTTTAACATTATTTCATGCATACTATTTTTATGAAAACTCTGAAAACAAACCATCATCATCATCATTTGCACCATTGCACCAAAGTCTTAAGACAGTCTCTTAAGCACTCTTTTACTTTTTAACAATATTTCTATACTGGGATTAGCTTGACGACCGAGTGAGCGGCGACTCCATGAAATGGTCTATAATAGCGACAATGTCCTTTGAAATTATTGTTAAAAGTCCCTTTTATTTTTTTTATCAAATCATCACATCACAAACAACCAATTTGTTCTATCAGATTATTTCATTTAAAATTTTCAAGCATGACATTTCAACCATAATATTTTCCAACGACGTAATTACATGAATCATCAAATCAATCAACAAAAACATTAAAAGCATCATAAAAATACATAAGACACAAGTCATATGATCAAAAAATATCTCATCTATATCTGTATCAACCATAATATACATCATATCAAAAATAGATCGGTATGCCACAATCTACATCTTGCTTTTCTGCATTTTTACCTCAAACGTTCGATTTGGGTAAAAACACGGAGGGGGCACCATAGTAAGCTGTCGTACGATTCGACCAAGAATCATCGCCTAAAAATGGGAATAATTTTTGCTTTCTCGTAGATCGAGAAGAACTCATCTTTAACGCATTTTCTTCAAAAAATTCGCTAAAGAGGGGGCAAAATGTAGCACCCTAAAATTAGCGCAGTAAAACCTTAATAATTACAATTACTCTAGTAAATATTCAAATTCAAATTTTAACCTCCAAAATCGCTCCCAAACCACCGCTTAATCCGTTTCCTCCTTTCCCACGCCATTTTTAGAGTTTGTTTTGACCATTTGATGATATCGTCTCCGATAAGACGATATCACCTCAGATCGGACGATTTCGTCTGGCTAGGACGTCCAGATGATCTTGTCCCAAAAATAATTTTTCATAATTAGCCTCTGTTCCAACGGCGTCTCTAATCCAGGCAAAAGCATGTCTGCACTGTTAGAGACCCTCCCCGTTGGAGATCTCCCAAATAGGGATGATCTCCAACCTCCTAACCTCCCTCCTAAGCCTATTTAATCCTAGGCCCTCCCCTTAGCATCCCCCTGGCTGAAATTCCCTATAACTCGAATTCTACACGCACTAGACCACCTTAAATCACTGTTTGCATTTGTATTTTTCCAAGTTTGTTTGCAGGAACTTCATTGTTTTTCAGCCGGAGCAAGCTCAATTCATCTCAGACGATCTCGTACAATCTCGGATGATCTCAACCCAATTCAAGACAATTTCGACTGCAGTCCACATTGGGGGCAATCAGTGCCCAGAGTTTGCATTTCTTCATCCTTTTTCTACTGTATTATTTTGCATTTAGTTAATTCCATGGTTATTCTTTATTATTCTGCATCTTGGAGTTCACCCATGTAGCTTTAATGCATAATAAAAGCATAAATTGTCATTATATCGGTATAATGCATTCATGTTTTTGCTTATTATTATCATTTTTATGTTCTTACTGCCATTTTACATCATTACCCTCTGTTATCATAGTTGCATTCTCTATATTTTGCATCTATTTCTCTATTTGTAGGTCTCTGATGAATTCGTCAGATCTCAGACGATCTTGTCAGATAGGAGACGATCCTATCAAAATTCTAGGCGATATTGACTACTTCAAAAATTAGAACCTTCATCAGACATCCGGATCAGGTATGGGTCTTTAATCCATCTTGTTCTTTCTATTTTTCTATCCAAATTTGTTTCTGTCTTCATTTAAATCTGCATTTCATATAGAATAGCTTAGACGCATTTTGGCCAAACCTAGGACTTGGATGATTAAAGATAAAACCGAACACATCAAACACATTCCCAACCTAGGCATGGAAACTGCCATTCAAACGTTTCCTGGTGAACCCACCATCCATCGAAAAATCACCATAATACACCTCCCCCGAGAGGCGGGACCTTCGCAAGGCCTCTCAGTCCGAGGTACCGTGCCATCCTTTTCCCATCCTCCTTTCGGGCACGGATCCTATAGCCTGAAGGTAGGGATGCAAAAAATTTGGAGCGATACAATAAGGTTGCTAGTATTATCGCTTAGAGGAAAATTTTTGTATTGGTATCAGTCCTTGCCACCCGTCACTATTATGACATGGGACCAATTGACGGAACTACTAATCAATAACTTTCACAAGCAAGTTGATCCTTTCTCCTTACTACATCAATTTACAAATATTCAAATACATCCATAGGAGAAGATAGTGGACTTCAATGTTAGATTCACCTAAAGCTTGTAGAGAGTTCCTGATGGTATTCGGTCCACGCATGAGCAAGCTATGTTTTATTACCTCTGAGTTTTCAACTTGGATATTGGAATGGTTGTCCACCTAGCCAATGTAAATACTTTTCCAGAGTTGTACATGCAGGTGCAGAAGGTTGAAGCAAATTTTATTGCCATAGGCAAGCTTCCCTTGAAGGTAACTATGCCCATTTTTCTTGATCTTCCATAGTATTTGTATTTGAGTACATTTTTGTAGCCTATGCATTTTATGTATCCAGTTCCATCATGGAGCTCAGGCCCACATCAAATTTCTCTAGTCCTAGTTCTACAACTCCTCGCTCCAAGTATTCCATAATTACCCACACTAGTAGCACCATAGTTGCCAGCACCCATTCCCTTCCCAGTGCTACCAATACCGCCTATTCCACTATCGTTGCCTACTCCATCAAGACCTCTACCTTTACCAGCACCTCCTAAGCCCTTAAATCCTAATCCTTACATGAAATTGTTACAAGAAATATAATATGTTGATTCAGTCATAAGGACAATGTCAAACGAAATCATGGCAGTCAAGAAGAAACAAGTTGAAGTTGATTTTCGGTCAAGGAGGTTTCAAACACCACCAATTATTAGGGAGCAAGCAACCACTACCAAGGGTCCTGAGAGGAACACATTTGTGCTAGAAAATGAAGAAACTAGTATGTCAAAGAAAGCATATTGGTGTTCCACCTGTAATGATCCTCATGGAGAAGACACATGTATGGTTCATTTGAACTATGTGTAGACATTAGCAAAAATTCTATCGATGGATAAGTTAATATGATAATAGAAGCTGATCATAACTTGATGGTCCCATATTTGGAGCAAGTTTTAGTTCTCACAAGGGCTATAAATATACCAGTGACTACTGATCCAGCAGAAATGGAGCCTCTAAAATTTCTTGCTGAGCAGAAGGTGCAAAATGAAAAAGTACAACCGTAAGAAAAAGCACCTAATGCAAAAATGCCTGGCATGACAACAAAGTAGCAATATTCTATCTTATTGAAAGATCTATTGCCTACACAAGCTCAAGATAAGTTGCAGATGAAAGCATCAACTTCACAGCCCACAACCGCTCAAGTGCTTATGGAGGTAAAAGAGCAAGCTAAAAAATGCCTGAAATACCCATCATTGACTAAGCAAAAAAGGGTGGAAGGTACTCAACAGTACCGGAATAATTATGAGCAAGTTGTAGAATAAAATAGTCCTAGTGTTTTTTATTACAACATTGTGGAGGAGATGAAGAATATTCCTATGAAAGTAAGTTTATATTACGCATTACAGTTACCTAGACAAGTTGACTTATTGTAGGAGTCTCTCAAATCAACAAAAGATCAGAATAAAATTCATTCCCAAATAGTGTTAGCACAAACACTACCTACTTCTACCACTGGTAATAATAGACCACCTCCATTCTATTTATCTTTTAGAATGGAAGGGTGGATCGTGTATAATTGTAAGATTGACTCCAGTGTTATGACTACTGTCATGCTGAAGGTAGTATGTGAAGTAATAGGGATGGAATACATAAGAATTAGTCTAGTCGTATTGCAGTTGTATAGAACCCATATCAAAATGGTTGGAGTAATCAAGGATATCCCCATCATCCTACATAGCATACCTCAAATTACTATCATTCAAGAAGTAGTGGTGGTTGACTTGGAACCATATTTTAGCATGTGCCTCTCGAGGGAGTTCACAGTGAAACTAGGAGGATACCTTTCCTTGGATTATTCATATTTGGAGATTCCATTCAAGGGAATACAGATCCACATCTATAATAAAAATCCATCCACTTTTCATATAGAAAATTTGGAAGAGGAATAAAATCCCACTGGCGCAGTCAATATGATGACAATAGAACTACAAGAAGGGGACTTGATGGAAGAATATCTTGGTGAGATTTGCCTAGAGGATGAATTCTCATTGATGGATTTCAATGCGATGGTCGAGATTGACATCAGTTGTTATACCATAACTAAACCAAAACAAGATGAAGAAAAAGTCTTTGATTCCCTAGACCCTATCTCTAATCAGCTATGGAAGTTGTATTTTGATGGTGTAGGGTGCAAAAATGGTGCATGGGCTGGCATTTTTCTTATTTCTCCTACAAGGGTGTAGAAAACCTATTCATATTAGTTGAATTGGAGCTACACAAATAATGTTGTCGAATATGAAGCGTTGTGCCTTGGTTTTAAGAAAGCTAAAAATTTGGGCATAAAATAGTTGTAAATATTTGGAGATTTTGAGCTCATCATTAACCATACTACAAACAAGTGTGTGTTGAATCAGCACTACTTGAAGACCTACTGTAACAAGGTATGGGATTTGTTTGAGTTCTTTACAGCATTAAACATTTAGGCAATTTTGTAGGAGTAGAATAAACATGCAGATATTTTAGCTTCTCTTGGTTCTAATTTCTCTCCTATAGATAAAGTAGTCAGGAAATCCAAGATGGTGATATTAATTTACAGATCTTCAATCCCTGATAAAAACCTTTATTGGCAAGTTTTTGACAATGATGAAAAAATAAGTAATTTTTTTATTAAGGAAGCTACAAGCGCATATGATAGAACATTGGCTGAAGAGGAAATGGAATGAATGATTCAATTGAAGAAAAATCACATTCCTAGGGGACTGATTTCGCTCAAAATTTTGTTTGATAAAAATGATAGGGCAGAGAAGCATAAGATCAAGGTTGATGTGAAGGAATACAAGGAAATGCAATTAGAGCCTGAGAAGATTATCAAAGTTATAACAAATTATATGCTAGAAGAACTTGAAGATATCAAAAATTTGTGTTATGATTTCCTCGACATTGTTGCATGGAGCTACCATGATTCAAAAGGATATGATAAAAATGTAATCCAACATACTATTGAATTGCAAGAGGGAGTCAAGCCTTTTCGACAGAAACAATGGCCTATCAATCCTAAAATTGAGGTGCTCATGAAGGCAGAGTTGTTAAAAATATTGGAGGTAAAAATAATTTATTCGATTAAGCACTCAACATGGGTGGCAAACTTGGTTCCAGTTCAAAAGAAGAATGGATATATACATCTATGCATGGATTTTCAAAATCTGAACCAAACATTGTTAAAATATCACTACCCCCTATCATAGATTGATCAAATTCTCCATGTGGTTGTTGGAGCGTAGAGGTTTTTGTTGTTGGATGGTTTCTCTAGTTATAATCAAATTTGGATGAAGTATGAAGACCAACACAAGACGATGTTTACTACCAAATGAGGCACTTTCACCTATCAAAGGATGTCATTTGGTCTTTCCAATATCGACGCTACATTTCAGAGAGCTATGAACATTGCTTTCGATGAGTTGTTGAATAGATTTATTATGATTTATCTTGATGACATGACTATTTTCTAAAGAACACAAGCTTATACTGAGAGGGGGGGGTGAATAGTATAACACCCACTTTTTACTTTCTTTCCAAACCAATATCAATTAGTGTCCTCAATTGCAATAACCAAATATAGCAGTATGCATTAATAACATATATAGTAATAGTAAGCAAGTGAGACACAAGATTTACCATGGTTCCCCCAATGTGGGGTAGTCCACAAGATATTATTCTTATAATATTTCACAAAGAAATAGAGATCCTTATCCCAATATAAATGATTACTTTGATCTACTCAAAGCTAGGTTGTCCTGATCTGCTCAGGTGGGCTCCATTGATCTGCTTAGCTAGGCTCTCCATTGATCTGCTCAGCTAGGCTATCCACTAATCTGCTCAGCTAGGCTATCCATTGATCTACTTAGCTAGGCTCTCCACTCATCTACTTAGCTAGGCTATCCACTGATCTACTCAGCTAGGCTATCCACTAATCTGCTCAGCTAGGCTATCCACTGATCTGCTTAGCTAGGCAATTGGTGTTGATGTGTTTTCTATTTTTGTCCTATCTCTTTCATTGCTCACAAATATACCTCAATGCCTTCTCACAAGGCTCAAACAATCATGCTCAAATTCTATCCCAAATATGTTCTCAAAGCCTTCACAAAAGGCTCAAAAAATCCTGCTCAAATGTTGTCCCAAATCTGTTCTCAAAGCCTTCACAAAAGGCTCAAACAATCCTGCTCAAATGTTGTCCCAAATCTGTCCATAAATATATCCCAAAAGCCTTCTCAACGGCTCAACCAATCATGCACAAAAGTTGTCTCAAATCTGTCCAAAAATTCTGTTCCAAAAGCCTTCCCAAAGGCTCAACCAATCATGCACAAAAGTTGTCTCAAATCTGTCCAAAAATTCTATCCCAAAAGCCTTCCCAAAGGCTCAACCAATGACTCTCAAGTAGCACTCAAATCTCAACCACAAATCAACAAAGGCAAGGCTCAATGATGAACTCAACAATGGATAACAAATGAATGATTATAATACTCAATAACGAGCTCAATAATGAATGGCAATGTACTCTTCAATGGATGACAACAATGATCCATAATGATCTCAACAATGTATGACAAATGATATCTCAAATGGAAACCTCTCCAAATAATAACAATGAGGACTTCAACCAACCAAGGACAATCTCCACAAGTGATAGCAATAGGTTCTCAATAATATGTTCCTCATGCAATGTTAATAAGCTCTCAAGAAACAAACACAACTCCCTCAAGCAAAGAGCTCTCAAATATCCAACAATGATCTCCTCAAATGAAAGACAAAAGTATCCATAAGAGACTAGCAAATTATCTCCTCAATGGTCTCAACTAATGGCAATGTACTCAACAAGTAACCAATAATATGTTTCTCAAGGCAATAGCAAAGATCTCCTCAATAATGGAAATACTCTCAATGAACTCCACTAAAGAAATCATGGAACTCAAGCATCAATTTTATCCATAAAATTGATTTTATAATCCATCCACTTCCTCTAAATAGCCAAGGCACATAATCAAGCAATTTATCTTCAACTTCAAATCTTAACTCATGTGCATGTCTTCTAACCCAAGGTAGCAATTAACTAGGTCTCAAGTTCCTAGTTTAATTTTGTAATTAAATCATGCACTAGGACATATAACAAGTTCAACACTTTTCAACCTTATGACTCCTTAATTTCATTAACACATACAACAAGCACCTATGCTTTTATTTTTAATTCCACACCTTATAACTCCACATACAACAATCACAAATATTTATTTCCACACCTTATATCTCCCTAATCACACACAACAATAACAAATATTTAATTCTACACCTTATAACTCCCTAAGTACATTAACACATACAACAAGCATTTATTTTCCTAAACTCCTTATGACTCCCTAGTTATCACAGAAATAATTTTAGTGCATCAAAACTTTGGTAATAACAAATATAACCATGCGTTTGAGATAAATACCTTTATATGAAATTCGCTGCCTTCATAACCTTCGAAATCGTCTTTGCCAAAATTCCTTACCAAAATTAATGTGCCTTCACACCTTCACGGGAGTCGAACTTCATTCCTCTCACTTAGCATTGTGAAGCACTTACCATGTGGGCACTAGCCCACATTGGGATTTTAATCCCAAACACCCAACTTTAACCTGCGCTCAAATATGAAACTCGATTTTACTTTCTTAGCAAAACACTTTGCCCTTGGCAGGATTCAAACAACGAACCTACCTTGTGCAAAGTTCGTGTGCTACCAACTGTGCCATAGGCTCCTGCGTGATGTCACTTTCCCATATTTTTTACTTGAACTTGCTCTCAAATCAAAAGTTATTTATCCTTCTTTCTTCGCTGCTCCCCTTTCAATGACTCTCTCTCATGCGCTATGTCAAATATTCAATAAACAAAGGTTTTTCACTTTTTATTTATATGCACCTCAATCCTTCAAATGATGTCAGTGAATCTTTATTAATCTCCCCAACCTTTTCATGTCGGCAGATAATGTAATTCAACTTTAAACCTTAGAATTATTAAATAAAAAATTAATAATTCACCTCTTAACTTTGAATTGGGATATCTCCTTCATTCTTTTGAATTTTTCCATGAAACTTTTTGCATCTAGATATTATTGGAAACCTTTTCATCCATCGTAATTTGGAGAAGTCTTAGCATAGTGGTTTTAATGAAAAACCCTTTCCAATGGTTTTAATGAAAACCCTTTCCGTTGGTTTTAATAAAAAACCCTTGTCGTTGGTTTTAATAAAAACCTTTGTCGTTGGTTTTAATAAAAACCTTTACCATTGGTTTTAATAAAAACCATTAATATAATATTTAAAAAATAAATATTATATGCCTCTTGTGCCACAAAACACTATAAATATCCATGCTCTCCAAAATATCATAAATAATTATTTATGAAGTGCTTTTGTCACCAAAACTCAATGTGATCCATGTGACATCAATGACAACACAAAATAACTCAAATTGCCAATATTTTCTCACACCACAGGGAAGAGCACATATCTCATTTGAGGCAAGTGTTCAAAAAATATCAAGAATTTGAAATATCCATTAACTTGAAGAAGTCCATTTTTTTTTCAAAGAAGGGAAGCTTTTGGGGCACGTAATTTCACAAGAAATACTGGCGATTGATCCTGCGAGAGCCAAAGTGCTCTTGAAATTACCGTTGCCAGTTAACAAGAAGGACCTATAATTATTCTTTGGCCAGATCAACTTCATTCAAAAGTTCATTGTTGATTTTGCTTAGGTTGTAAAACTAATGACCAAGCTTTTGAAGAAGAATGCAAACTTTAAATGGATCGAAGTGAGAAGACAGGCTTTTTTGGAAATCAAGGAAAGAATCACTTAAGTGCTAGTATTGATTAACCCATATTACTCAAAATATTTTATCCTTTATGCATTAGGTGAACATGAGATTTATGTTGTTGTTCTCACATAGAAGCAATAATATGGAGATGAAAAGCCAATTGCCTTCTTGAGCCAAGTCATATCACCACACCAGGAAAAGTATAATTTTATTGAAAAACAAGTGTATGCAGTCATGAAGTCATTGAGAAAATTCCAACACTTTATTTTGCAGAGCAAAACTGTCATCTATGTCATTCATCCAAATGTTAAAAATTTTATTCTTCAATGAGAATTAGACAACAAGAGAGCAGGTTGTATCTCAAATATTCAAGAATATAATGTGGAGATCCGATCAACCAAGTTAGTTTGTAGACGACCTCTCTACCAAGAACTGGCCAAAAGTGTAGCTTCAAAATCACTAGCTCTAGTACATAATGAGAATATAAATGAAAGCAACTGTGAAAATTGAACTACAAGTGATCATGATTGGACAGAGGACCTTGTCAAATTCTTTACATCTAGGAAATGTCCATCACATATTGATGCTTTGCAATGGTGAAGATTTATGTTGCAAGCACTGATATATGTCCTATCACCAAATGGATTATTCCATAAGAATATAGACGAAGTACTCCTCAGGTGTGTAAGAGTCAAAGAAGCAAAAAATATTGGATGAATTCCACTCTAGTCTATTTGATGGACATTATGCAGGAAGTCCTATGGCCTTGAAGATCATCTGAGCTAGGTACTTCTGGCCTACTATTTTCGTAGATGCACACAAGGTGAGTCAAAGTTGAGATAATTATCAATGGTACATTGGCAAGAATAAGAAAGCACCTCTGTCACTGCATTCAATTCAAGTGGAAGCACCATTTCAGAAATGGGTACTAGACTTCATTAGAGTTATTTATCCACATTCCTCTGTCAAACACAAGTATATCTTAGCAGCAACTAATTATTTTACCAGGTGGGCAGAGGCCATTCCAACCAAAAAAGCATACCAGACTATAGTTATATCTTTCCTAGAGGGATTGATTACCCATTTTGGTGTTCCATATGCAATTGTAACAAATAACAGGACTCCATTCATTGGAGCCAAGATCATCAAATTTACAAGTATGGCATTTATCTCAAAACTTCATCCAATTATTATCCATAGGGAAACGGCTTGGCCAAGGTCACAAACAAAAACTTGCTGTGAATATTAAAAAGGACACTAGGAAACAATAAAATAAGTTGACACTTATTATTAAATCAGGCTCTGTGGGCAGATCAGATATTAGTAAAGAAGTCTATTAAAGCCTCTCCTTACTCTTTGGTGTATGGGAAAGAAGCAGTTATAGCCACTCACATCGAGATACCTTTCCTCCAAACATTGCAGTTGTTCACATATGAAGATGATGAGTTTGATCCAGTGAGTGCAATGTTGGCTCAATTGCTGCAACTGGAGGAGGAGAGGGAACATGTATATCAAGCTTTCACCGAATACAATAAAGTGATGTAAAATTGATTTGGCAAGAAGATAATAGAGTGCAAGTTTCAGGTGGGTGATCTAGTCCTCAAATGGAAAAATAACAAAGCCAAGACAAGGAAGCACCACAAGTTCGATGTAATATGGGAAGGTCAATTTCAAGTTGCTGTAGGGAATTCGGTGAATGCATATTATCTTCGCGATATGGATGGCTAGGATCTTTTGATTCTAGTTAAAGGTATTCATCTGAAGGCCTATTTTCAATGAGGCAATCGAGAGGTGTAAGTTTGTAAATATGTACAAATTTTATGTTCAAAGTATTTTTTTGTTTTAAAATATATAAAAAAGAAGAAGCGAATATATATATATGCTTCCTCTCTCTTATAGAATCAATTTCACTTCAAATATCTCCATGAAGACATGTTATGATTTTGGGAAGAATTAATGGTTGTGCAAAAAATTTTTAATAGGATCGAAAGGCTCTGAAGTTTTAAAAGGTTGTCTTACTTTGCAAGTTTTCAAGTTTAAAAGAGAAATGTTTCAGGGAAAGTGAATCAAAGAGACAAAATGAAATGCTTGAAAGCACAATTAAAATGCCTTGTTTGAAAAATCAGAGCATGGGGCTTAATTTCGTAATTGTAAAGTGCAACAAATTGAAAAGTTATTTTGCCTTAAGAAAAGGGTGAAAGCCCCATTCGCCTCCCAGTTGGGTGAATGCATTATAAAACAAGAAAAAATTTATTAAAAGCACCGAATCTTGTGATCAAATAAACTAAAATATCTTAGGCGATCATGGGCCCCAAATGCAATATCAAAGTCAAATACGGTCAATGATGCTTTTGCCCCATGTGAGAGGTGAAACTCCCATTCGCCTCACCTAGGGGTGAAACAATACATGAGGATTTTTTAAGATGCAGAGGGCACGCTCTAGCTTTTCGAGCGACTACGTGTACAAAGAATTCCATTAAATTTGTATTAAAGTGAAAGCATATCAAGCCAAATTATACGAAGATATTCTGAGAATATGGAAGCATGCTTCAACTTTTTAGATGAATGCATTTAAAAAATGAAATGAAGAAAAAGAGAAAAAAGATTTTTTTTTATTTAACAGTCTTTGGTTAAAAAGCAAGGATTGAAATTTTGAAATATGATTTTATTTTCTTAGTATGGCGAAAATAAAGAGAAAAAACAAAAATGGAAAACCCCTAAAATTAGGGAAGTTTTTTAAGAAAATCCATGCTTTTCCTAAATAAGGGACGAAAGAGAAATGCTTAAAATTCATTTAAAATAAGGACATTCACCATGAAATAAAATCAAGCAAGTTGAAGATGTTTTCGGAGCGAAAGGAGAAGAAGGCGAGCACGTCCCGAAAGTTTTTTCGTCCCTCCATTAATTTTTTGAAGAATGATGATTTTTCAAGTGCAATCAAATTTTTAATAGCACCCTATCAAGGCAATTTCATCCTCTGACATGTGGTAGATTTTGGGAGATGTGCATGCACATTAATGATGTATTTTTGAAGCAGTTAATTTAAAACATGCACCCGGATTTGTGTTGGAAGGCAATTTGGCATTCTCAAGGAGCGAAATCTCACACTGGCGAAAGTAGAAGTGCTCATTAGTCCTTAGGTGGTGAATTTATTTTTTTGAGGCAATTTTAGCAGCCAGGGTATGATTTTCAAAGGCGTAACGTAGCAAGAAGGGTATGCTTTCCAAAAGTGATTTTGTAGTAAATTACATTCAGTCACCATTAATCATCAGGATTAGTGTCGATTGAGGGAAACAAGGTGTGCATCCTCCCGAATCTACCAGTAAATTTTACTACATTTACTCTAGTGGTTGGCACACATTCTATAAATAGAGCATAGGTAAATTCGCTCAGAAGTTAAAATTCTTTAAAAAAATTCTACCGATGCGTTTTCGAGCTTTTGGTTGCAGAAATTATAGAGAATCTTTAGGATTGCCAAAGTTGACAAAATGAGTAAGAAAAGTAAAGAATTTAAAGAATTTGTAGATCCCAAACAATCTAAAAAGAAAGCAGAAGGTAGGTCAAAATCCAATAAGTTCCCCAGAAATGAAAATGTAGATTTGGACCCGCACTTTGACACCATGGCAGAGGTTGGAGACTGTGTAATTACCAACAAGGGAGTGGTGAAGCTTTGGCAAGATGTGGAATTTATTTTAAATCAAGGAGTGACAATAGAGAGCCCTCTAACTATGTCATTTTATGTGCAATTATTTTGGTATCTGTGTATGCCCATACACCCTTGCCCGAAGCTGGTAAAATTAATTTCTATATTCTATAATCCAGTTACCAGGGCTGATCGAAAGACCAATGGGGAGGTGATTTTCTCTATATTTGTTGTTGAAGTGAGGGAAGCATTTGCCTATAGGTTAAAACCCCCATCTGGTATGATCTTAAAGAAGTTACACATCAATGAGCAAGAATAAATATATGTCTCTATGGTGACAATGTGCTAGTTTATGGAAACGTAGTTGATTAAGGAGCCACAGTTAGGGCAAATTCTGATTCTGCTAAAATATTTGTCTAAATTCAAGAGCCTTGACTTATTTTCTATGCTGGCATGGGTTACTGGTCTTTCTATGGACTCTATAGTTCACAAGTGGTAAGAGATGTTGGTGCAATGTATATCTCAAGTGGAGTTTTATGCTCCAAGGGCCATGAGAAGGGACATGAATCCAATTTATTTTTATTGGACCGATTTCATTTATCGAAAGATGCATATCCAGTTGGAGAAAATGCACATGGGAGAATAGACATCATTCAAGCATGCGTCCTTCCTCATTTGGTATTTCTTATTTCATTTGCACAAATATTTTTCATTCATTGTAATAAAACATGTTGATGAAAAGGATGAATTGTTGTCTGTCTATATGTGGACTCCTGCTCTGTCGAGAAGGGAGTCGTACTATAGTTTCAACCATCTATTTTTGGGGCCCGTTATTGATTTTATTTATGGCCAAAGTGAGAGGGTGCCATGAGAAATGAAGGAGGCAGTTGTCATAGCTGAAAGGGGTGATATATTTTTTCTAACTCAAGGAGTGGTTGTCATAATTTATGGCTTCACAGGCAAGCCATTCCTGCTCCCATACTTCGTAAATGAACATGTTTTTGCCATGGAGGTGGTGTGCCAGATAGACTACACCAATGATGTGTATGGAGCAAGGTGCAGCAAGTGAACGACTTGCACTATATCATTCAAGTTCAATAGTATAGAGGTGAACCAGGTCGGGTAGAACAAGTTGCTCACGAAGGCACTTCAAGACCTGGGGCTAATAGAGCTATCGCAATGGTGGAGCTATGACCCGTTGGGTAAATTTATAGAAATAATCAAGGCTAAGACCTTTTATTTTTGTCCACAAACCAATATTCTGGCAAATCATAACAATTTTTATGGGCACAATTTAGAGTGGCACATTGAAGATATGATGGTGCTTCCTCCTTGGCATGACTCTTACGAGCAAGAGGCTGAATACAACTCGATAGTGCATAGATATCACATTCCTCCATCAATGATATTTGGCCAAATGAAGGAACAATTACCCTAGACCAAAGAGAAAATTATGAATTGGTGGATAATGCGGGTCCATAGAGGAAAAATTGCATCACCTTATGGGTTGAAGATGAATGGGGTGTTTTTGAAGGCATACGATGAATTTGTAAACATCTATCAACCCATTGCTTTCACCAAAGTTGTGCCTCAAAGTTTTCAATATTGTGACAGCGGTGAAAGCATAACAAGAGAAGAGCGCCCAACAGTTTAGGAAGAAGGAGTAGCAATATGTGTTTCAGCAAAGTTCGCAGTGAACAAAGTGGAAAATAGATGAAGCACCTTTGTTGGAGAAGTAGACTTCTCGAGAAGCTCTTCCATTTAGCTACAAAGAAGAAAAGAATGGGTGCTTCTTCTTAATCCACTATTGCAGTATCTATTATCATAGTTTCTATAGTTGCAATTACTGCAGTAATTGTTAATTCACATTTTTTGGAGTTGGCTGCTTCGGTTAGCATTGCTCAAATATTTCCATTATTCCATGAGCAGCCAATGGACTAGCAAATGGACATCGTTAACCTTGAGGTGGAAGTAGAGGAACAACAACAAGAAATTATTACGCAGTCACTTCCATCACCAGGACACACGGTGCCCATGCCTGAAGGTACATTTTTCTTTCCCTCTTGTTCTACTTCGGAGCATGTAGTGATTGTTAGTTCTTTTTCATCAATTCCTACTTCTTTCACCTCTCCATTTGATATGCCTTATTTTGCTCCCTTCTTCTCACCCACAAGTAACTATTGCTCCTTCTTATATTTCCCTTTCTCTGGTATCCCTTTCTTTTAGTTCATTTGCATCAGGGCCGAATCCATTTTTGCACCCTTCCCCTTCCATTTTTGCCACCACTTTTACTGAGATTGTAACTATGCAAGCTCCTCCAAGAGTGAGCATAATTGCAGTTGAGCTAGATTCTGTTAGGATCCTCCATCCTAACATTATTAGTTAGTAATAGTTAGTATTATTAATCATTTAATTATTATATTATTAACTCATAAAGTGAACCATTGCATCTCTTCATAACGTGAACCATCACGTCTCTTCACCAACGTAGCTTTAGGGTAGATATATATATTAGGTTGGCCATTTACACAAATCATCAAAATAAGAAGAATAAGAAGCATATATTCTAAGGATGGAACCCCCTATAAGTGGCAAGGAGGGAGCCCCTATAGTGGTAAAGATATTACAAGGGAGCCCCCTTTAAGTGGCCTGTGATTACATTTTATATTAAATTATTTATCAAATTTATACAAGAACATCAGGGTTCTTGCATTTGGTATCAGAGCCATGTGGGACCCATTTATGTGGGAATCTTCATCAAATCACTTTCGTACGTGAGTATCAAACTCGGTTTGAGGATATCACCAAACACAACACAGGTTTGGATGAATCAATTCTCATCAATAGCTTCATTAGTGGATTGAAAGAGGAAATTAGAATGGAGGTGACAAGGTTCAATCCCTATACCATGATGCAGACCTATGGATTGGCCAAATTAGTCGAAGACAAATTCAATACTCAACGTCGATTAGGAAAAACACCTATTGGGAAAGCACAAACCACTTATGATGCCCCAAAACCTAATCGACCCTTGTAGGTTGAGTACCTCAACCCAAAGGAAGTGAAGGAACGATGAGCGAAATACCTCTATGATAATTATGATGAGCAATTTGGATCCCATCATAAACATGTTACACTAATATTGTATTTATTGAAGGAAGTTGATCCTTGTCAATCCCTAAAATGCGAAGATGAGGCAGATGTGTCCAAAGTGCCTGGTGCACCTACTCACAACAATAAATACAATGAGGTCGATATGCCAAAATTGTTTGATGCATCAGGTAAGGATGAGGTAGATATTCTTGAAGTGACTCATTATGGCCAAACATGCACTCTACAAGAACTACACTCAATTTCCTCTCCAATAGTGAGTTATCACCACAAGGTCAAACCTATTCAAAAATAAGGTAGAAAGGTGACTGCACACTCCTCCATTACCTCTCCCAAGGAACAATAGGAGAATGTAGAAGTTTTACCACCTCTTTTTATGCATCATTTTAAGGCGTTTGAAGAACCCCAAGGGTTGTCCTTCCCTCATCATCACACATTTACTAATTTTTCTAGCAACCCCCCGCTAACACTTCATCCTTCTCGATATCCCTGCCTATGAAATAATGACATTAAAAGAGTCCAGGAACTTACATAAATCCTTCTTGGAAAAAAAAGTACAAAGCTCCTCACTTTGAGCTTTGAGGACAAAGCTCTTTTTAAGGAGGGTGGCATGTTAGGATCCTCCATCTTAACATTATTGGTTAGTATTATTTAGTATTATTAATCGTTTAATTATTATATTATTAACTCATAAAGTGAACCATCGCATCTCTTCATAACGTGAACCATCACGTCTCTTCATAACGTGAACCATCACATCTCTTCACCAACGTAGCTTTAGGGTAGATATATATATATTAGGTTGGCCATTTAGACAAATCATCAAAAGAAGAAGAATAAGAAGGATGGATTCTAAGGAGGGAGCCCCCTATAGTGGCAAAGCAATTACAAGGGAGCCCCCTTTAAGTGGCCTGTGATTACATTTTATATTAAATTATTTATCAGATTTACACAAGAACATCAGGGTTCTTACAAGTTCCTCCATTCACTCTACTATTTTGGTACCCCCTCTTATAGCTATCTCCTCTTATTCCTTTGAACCTGACCGTTCGCATATTTTATTTCCTTTCACACCATTTTTATAGTTGCAAGATATACCTGAAGTCGAGGTGATGGTCGAACAACCCAATATAGAGAATATTAATAAAGCACACATCAGTTCATCGTAGTGGCTAAAAATTCAAAGAAGGAAAGAGGCACTCTCTCCAGGAAGGCCACTCAAGAAAGTCATCTTTGATCCGGTTGCCATGGAGGCCCACACAACCAAGATCATTCCCCTGGTCCAGAAGCCATGAGGAGAGATGACACCAAGTGACTACGCTTATGAGACCATAACAGAGGACCTGACAAGGATTGATCCAACTAAGAAAATGGGGAATATACAGGTTGATATGATTTTGGTCTACCTACATGATGAGTATTACAAGCAAAGATATTATGATGTCAAAAAAAAAAATATTGAAGTTGAGTATGCCTTAGCAGCGATCTGAGTGCAGCAGGAGAGGATGGTGATAAAAATTGAACACTTGCATTGGTAGGTAGGGGTGCATCAAAAGAAAAAGGATGCAGTGGAGTAGCAGGTGCAAGCATTGAAGGTGCAACTTGAATCCATACAGAATCAACTGGCATAGAAGGCCACATAAGCTATAGGATTTTTTCACAAAATAGTAAGGGAGGCCCACCTTTGATTGGCTCAAATTTGTGAAACGTTGGTAGCTAGATTAGTCCAGGTATTGCAATATATGTACAAGGCTCAGATTCATATTCAAATGATTCAGCAGCTAATAGACAATATTGAGGAGATGTTGGAACCTCACCTAGAGATGGTTGTGAAAAACCAAGCCCTTGCTTAGTCCAACATGCGCATTCATCCCATGAGTGAGATGGATCGAGCCTAGTCAACCACTAAATTCATATTATGTAGATACTTTTAGTGTTTGGATCTGATGAGAGAGGGTAGAAAGCTCCTCAACATGATGGAGTGAGAGCATACTATTTCAATGTTCCATTTTGATGCTCTTGCTGATATGGGATTTCTAGTATTCACTGATGAACGTGAAAAGCCTCTTACAAAGGAGCAGTTAGAAGCGATGTGGAATATTTTTATGGAAGATACATCTGATGTTGACAAGTGGGAGGAGCCCATTACAGAGGAACAGGTGCTACCGCTTATGAAAAATTTCACACATATGAAGTTGTCCTTGTTCGAGATAGCCTAATGCGCTAAACACCTTAGCTTGGATGATGTTGAATACTTGTGGTTTATTTATGAGTCACTTAGTTTTCCCTCCATGTTTACCATGCATGCTTGGATAGAGGTAGTTACAGTCTACAAGATCACCTACAAAATTTTGAAGGAGCAGGAAGAGAAGGATGAAGCAGAGCGAGCAGTAGCAGAGCAAGCAACAGCTGAAGCAAAGTGGGTAGAAGTGCTGAGGGTAGTTGTAGAGGTAGAGGAAGTGGAGAAGGCAGCATCTGAGCAGGCACAGAAAGAAGCATCCAAACCAAAAGCATCAGTCAAAGATATTGTTAAGAAGATCCAATACGGAGCCCAATGGATAAAGGCCTGTGATATTTTGCATCCATGCGAGCTAGATACCCCGTGAGAGGCCAAAAATATTGGTAGTTTTACATTATGCCACATTAAAATTTTGATTAAATTTTGTCGAATGATTTTTGATTGTAAAAGCGGCATATATATTAATTTATGAAGCAGTATTTTCGACCAATATAATGTGTTATAGTATTGTTGTGTTAATCCTCTTTCTAGTTTTCATAAATTTTATGCTTGAAAATAATAGGTTTTGCAAGTTGAATTGTTTGTGAAGAATCAGTAAACATCACCTGAGAACGTTGAAGGAGAACAACGCTTGAAAATTCAATGGTAAAAGAAAATGTAATACCCCTTTCGTCCGAACAAAGTTTGAAAATCTATATCGCCTTCCCCAGGGCAAATACATTTTTTGAAAAAAATCATTGCTGAGCAGAATGAAGGGTGAATGTGCTTTCACCCCAGAAGTAGTGCGAAAACCTTGTTTACCTCACTTTGGGGTGAATTTCAAATGAAAAGGAAATTTCTAAGTTTAGAGATACATTCAAAACAATCAAGTTTCATGCGGGCCCAAAATTGAAATGCCAAGCCAAATAAATAAGTGAGTTTGCCCCAAAGTTGGGGCAAAAGCATTGTTCGCCCCACTTTGGGGTGAAAGCATCATTCGTCCCACTTTGGGGTGAATGTTCTCAAAGAAGCACGTTGACTAGTCAAGAAATCTTTCATCTCAAGTGAGGGGTGAAAGTCTCATTTGCCCCTCCCTAGGGCAAAAGCCCGACGAAGATGACTTCAGATGAAAATGAGAGAAATGGCAAAGCGATAGGAAAACTTTGAAAATTCAACGTTACATTCACTCTAAGAGAAGGGTAAAAATACCTTTCGCCCTTCCTACGGGTGAACGTATATATAAGGTACAAGGTGTGGACCCCACTTTAGCACATGTTAAGAAAATGCAAAGTTGAAAACACTTTTACCCCAGAAGAGGGGCGAACGGCCCATTCACCCTTCATTGGGGTGAAGCTACAAGAAGAATGACTCAACAAACACATCGAAGGCTATTTTATTTTTGGGTGAATATTGAAAGATATGGAGCATTGAAAAATTAAATTTACGTTCACCCCATGTGGTGGGCGATAATGCCTTTCGCCCCTTTTGGGGGTGAACGTATATTATAAAAGGAATAGGATGTCTTATGTGAAGTGATTCCACCCTAGGAGAATTTTGAAGCTCTCAATCGCCTCTTTTGGTGGATAAATTATGTGAAATGGTTCAAATCATCGAATGTGAAATCGAAGGAGTACAATGCACTATTTTTACCCAAATTTTCTCCAAGTTGATTGTTGCCACGATAAGAAGGTGAATGCAAATTCATGGGGTTGTCCATGGAGCACAATGGTGTGAGTGTTGCAAGAGAAAGTGTGAGTAAGAAGAAAGCAATAAGAGTTAAAGGAAATACTTTCGCTCATGGCTCTATTTTGAGCAAACTCAAAATTTAAGCATTGATGGAGACTGGTCAAAGGTGCTTAGGTCAGGTGAATGAGAGAATTTAATGATTGTGGTAAGGAGTAACCAAAGTTGTGGATTTCAAGCGAAAGGATCTGTAGCATTAAATTCATAGGGATATTTTCATGAGTTCCAAAACATTTTGAATGAAGGCAAATTCCCGAGGAACAATGGAGATCTCAAGTCAATAACCAGCTTTGCATTTTTATGTGCACCGACATCCGAATATGTTGATTTCTTGAATATTCTATCTTAAAAATTGGATTGCTGCCTCAAGAGGAATATTTTAAAGGACTTTAAGGAGCAATTTCTTCACAAATATTCCTAATCCAAGAAAATTTTGTTTTTTGTGTATTAAATAAACAAAGGCGAAAACCTCTATAAATACTACACAATTTCCATTGTAAAAGGAGGATAGACATTTTGCAAAAAAACTATTCAAGTTCTCTGTGTAAATAGAAGAATTTATGGCTTCTAATTTTGCAAGCAGTCTCTTTTTGTCATTTCTTTCTTTTCAAGAATTTCTATTTTATATTCATGTTTGCCATCTGTTGTTAAGTTCAAATTCTGCAATTGGATTTGAGTATTTTTGGTGTAACTGTGAATACTAAAATGCGATTCTAGAAGTCATCTTCGAAGAACTGTATGTAGATTCTATTTCCTCTTTTTCTATTTTATGCTACTATAATGCTTTTTTGGAATTCCTTTTGCTAGTTTGTCCCCAATCCTATATCTTTGGCTTGGCTATATTTCTCATTTCTTTCCATTAATTCAAATTTCTTTCCTACAACACTAGTCTTAAATCAGTGTAGGATTAGCAAGGGAGCCAGCCTTCTCTGGAGATTGGCACAGAGGACATTTATTTCCTTCAGCCTTTCAATGTTGGTCATTCCTAGGGTGCACAAATACATGTTTGTATTTTAGGCAGATATTTGACCAACAAATACCTCCAACACCCCCTGTATTACATTATTTGGTATGAAGGTCCATTGTTGCTATTTTGTTTTTCTTGTTGTACAAAGATGGCTTTGAAATATCTTATACTTGTTTCGTCCAAGTGCTTTTGTAAAAATATCTACAAGTTGATCTTCAGTAGGAACATATTTTATTTGAATATGATGATCTAGAACATGATCTCTGATAAAGTGACATTGAGCTTCAATGTATTTTGTCCTTTCATGAAACACAAGATTTTTTATTAATTTTTGAACTCCTTGATTATCACAATTTAGTATTGTAGGAGTTCTTTTGATCCCCATATCTAATAGAATGTATTGTAACCAAAGTGCTTCACATATAGCATCTCTTGTCGCATGATACTCTACTTCTATTGATGAGAGAGCTACTGCATGTTGTTTCTTACTATGCCATGAAATAGGTCTTGATCCAAGATAAAATACATAGCTTGATGTTGATTTTTTGTCATCTACTGAACCTGCATAGTCTGAATCTGAATATCCTTGTAAGTAGAAATTATCATTTCTCTTGTACTCTAGACCATATTCTGTGGTATTGCTGACATATTGTAGTATTCTTTTTGTGGCTTTCCAGTGATTTTCTCTAGGATCTTGCATAAATCTGGAGAGATAATTTACAGCAAAAACAATATCTGGTCTAGTATTTGTTAAATATAGAAGACTTTCGATTAGTTGATGATACATAGTAGCAGAAATTTGTGGTGACTCATCATATCTTGATAATTGTAGCCCTTGTTCCATTGGAGTATCTTTAGGTTTGTATTTTATCATTTTGTACTTTTCAAGTAATGATTTTGCATATTTTGTCTGAGTCATTGTGATATTATTTTCTTTTGACAAATTTCTAGACCAAGACAATAGTGTAGAAGCCCCAAATCTATCATTTCAAATTCTTTTGCCAAATCATTTTTTACACTATCTATTAGTGTTTTTGAACTTCCTATGATTACTAGATCATCAACATATACTACAAGAATTATTATTTTAGATCCAACTTTTTTCATATTTATATTTGAATTAGATGCACTCCTTTTAAAATTGTGTCATAGTAGATGATCATTAATTTTAATATACCATGCTCTAGGGGCTTGTTTTAAACCATATAATGATTTTTTTAATTTGCAAACCTTTTGTTCTTGTCCCTTGACAACAAATCCTTCTAGTTGAATCATGTATACTTCCTCTTCAAGATCACCATTAAGAAATGCACTCTTAACATCCATTTGATGTATTTTCCAACCAAATTGAGTTGCTAATGCATAAATTGTACGAATAGTAGTCATTTTTGTTGTAGGTGCAAATGTTTCTTCATAGTCAATTCCTTCTGTTTGAGTATAACCTTTTGCAACTAGTCGTGCCTTATATTTGTCAATAGAACCATCTACCTTGTATTTTATCTTGTAAATCCATTTACATCCTATTGTTTTTTCCTTTTGGTAGATCAACTAAATCCCATGTTTTGTTCTTCATTAGTGTTGTATATTCTGATTCCATTGTTGCTTTCCATTTTGGTTGTCTTATGGCATCTTGTATTGTTGTAGGTTCTATTATTGAACTCATTAGTCCCATATTTGTTCTTGTCATACTATGAGTTTGAGGTCTTGTAGTGGTAAGATCTAGCAATTTTTCTAGCTTTGAGTCTTTAAGTGTATTTATATACCATTTTGCCTCTTTTCTTTGTGGTGAGGTTATGACTTCTGAGTCTTCAACTAGTTCATTAAATATTTTTTATTCTTCATTTGAATATTCTTCTTTATCTAATGAAATATCCAAGATAGGAATTGTATTATCCTTTGGAAGTTCAATATTGGTTTTGTTTTCTTCATCAAAAACCACATCTCTGCTCACATAGATTTTTTTTGTGATTGGATCAATTATTCTATAACCTTTTGAGTCATCATCATATCCAAGAAATATGCCACATAAGTTTTTGTATCTAATTTTGTTCTCTTTTGCTTTGGAATGTGCATGTATGCTTTACATCCAAAAATTCTTAGATGTGCTACTGAAGGTTTTTGTCCTGACCAAGTTTCTTTAGGAGTAATATTTTTAAGAATTCTTGTGGGAGATCTATTTTGTATATATACTGTAGTCTTAACAGCTTCTGCCCAATATTGATGACCAAGATTTGCTTCTTTAAGCATACAACGTACCATTTCCATAATGGAACAATTCCTTCTTTTTGCTATACCATTTTGTTGTGGTGTATAAGTTGTAGTAAGTTGTCTTTTTATACCATTTTATATTAGAAATGATTCAAATTATTTTGATAGATATTCACCACCCTTATCTGAGCGAATATTCTTGATTGATCTTCCAGTTTCTATTTCTACAAGTTGCTTGAATTGTTTAAAATATGTAAAGGCTTCAGATTTAAATTTCAAGAAGTAGACCCACATTTTCTAAGAATAGTCATCAACAAATAGCTGAAAATATCTATGTCCTCCAAGACTAGCATCCATTGGTCCACATAAATTTGTATGTACTATTTCTAGTGGTTCCTTAGCTTTGTGTAAGCTTAATTCAAATGGCACTCTATGTTGTTTTCCTACTAAGCATTCTGGACAGATTGTAGATTGCCATGTTAGATTAGGTAAGCCTGCTACCATTTGATATTTGCTTAGTTCATTTAAGGATGATGCACTTATATGCCCTAACCTCTTATGCCAAAGATCTCTTATTTCTAATGTTCTTACTGATAGAACAATATTTGATGAGGTGTCAAGAGCAAATAGACCATTTGTGAAGGATCTAGTGGCTATGAGTTTTCCTTGTTTAGTGATGATACATTTCTTTTTGTTTCCAATAATTTTGAATTCAACCACTAGATTTTGATCTAACATCTAAGATATTGATAGTAGGTTAGCAACTAAACCTGGTACATATAATACATTTTTAATCATGCATTTTCCATCAGATAAGTTGATTAATATATTTCCTACACCTTTGACCTCATATGTTCTATCATCTACCATAGCAACTGGTTCCTCATATTTTTCTTGAAAAGTACTAAACCATTGTTTGTTTCCAGTCATATGTCTACTTGCCCCTAAATCAATGTACCAATAGTTACCTACTAAATTTTTTGTGTCATATCCTTTTTCAAATTTTTGCTTTGAAACTTTAAACATGTGAGACTTTGAGAAGGAATTGTCATATTTTGTATAAACTCCAAAATTTTCAAATAATCTTAAAAATAAAATCTTCCTCCAATATTTAATTCTTATTCAATTCAATTTCAATATTCTTTTCCTTCTTTCAATTTCAAATTTATATTCAAATTCAATTCTTCTTCTTCTTTAACTTCTTACAACTCCCATGCCTGCAAGATTACTATAGTGGTAAGGGCTTTGGCCTCTCTTTGGGAGTTCTAAGGTTCAAAACCCACTTATTATGAGGGGACCAATACCCATCATAAAAACCTATGTAAAATCATTAAAAAAAACTTCTTATAATGCCCTTTAATTTAATTTTATTCTTCACCTTTATTTATTTATCTTCTTATATCTCCCAAAATATTTTGCTTCCTCCAAAAATAAAACTTTTCCTTCTCATTACTCCTTCAATCAATGCTATTTAATCCTTTTGATAAATTAAACTTTGTAACATTATAATGTTATGATGCAAAAATGCCTTTATGCAATGCCTATTACTAGAATCTTCTAACTACAAGTTGACAACTTGTATTTTGCTTCATTTTGTTAATGATTTATTTAGTCCTCTTAATTCTTCGACATTATAACTTTTGCACATGTTACATCCTTTCTCCTAACACTCCTTCCTTTCTCCTAGCATCTTTTGATATATAGTTCACCTTGCTTAGATGCTCCTCTCATGAATACTTACACAATCTCAAGATCTAGTTTGTTGCTTCGTCTCCTTATAATTGTATACAAATGTACTCTCTCTTTCATCTGCTCCTCTTGCTTGCTTTATCTGTGTTTTTCTCATTTGTGTTCAATATTTCCTTTGAATTCCTCTATTATACATTATACTAAATATCTTATTTGACCTTATCATCTTCAAGTTGCTTGTTCTTTGTATACTTTGAGTGTTTGTCTAGTTGGTCTACTCATCCAAACTATCTCTTACCTATCTAGTCTGCTTCTAGCCTTAGCTTCAAGCTGTTATCCTTTCATTGGTTCTTCAACATTCCTCCTTCAATCTCCAATGTTTGCTTTTGCTATGATGTTCTTCAAATATGGGCCTTCCTTCTACAAGGCTTGGCTCCTCAATATGACCTTCTCACTACTTGTCCTTTCAAATGCTACAATCTCTCTCACCCAATGCTTATTGTGGCTTTTACGAAGTCCACCCAATGTGGCTCTGATACCATTGTTATCAAAACTCTAATATTCTCATAGGATATCAATAACAAAAAATCACACAAACTCATATATTCATACAATAACAATATTGCAAAATAACTCATTGAAATATTATTGATAATATCTACTAGAGCAATGCATAAATGCAATGCTTATTTGAATAATATTTTACATGGTTTTATCTTCAATATGTACATATATGAGACTCTTCAAATGCATATGACTCTTGAACTTTACTCTCCTCAAAATCATGAGAGAACCAACTCTTCATATTTCTCTCTTACATAATAATGAATCTCAAATATTACATAAATATAAAGTCTCTCATCATTACTCATAACTCCTTACTTCTAAAATTTACACTTCACTCACATAACTCACACTTATTTACATGATACATACTATAGACTCAAATATTAAACACATCCTAGACTAAACTATTTACAAAATCCTTGCATTGGTGTTGCAAGGTACCAAATAATGTAATACCTCCAACAAAATGGGTCAACCAATAATAAATGGAATCAAACATTACCCAGTATTGCTTAACAAAAGGAATACACAAAACAAAAAAGAGATATAAAATATGATGGGGTGTTCATAGAAATAAAATAATCTTCACTCAAAATGAAAAAAGGAATTACAATCCAATTAATGATTAAATTATCTATGAGGGATATTTATACCCAAGTATATGATGTCTTTAGGTCGAGGTTGTGAGACCGACCCTCATGAATAAAATATTACAAAAAAATTACAAAAATACCTTTTACAAGGTTTACATGGGTACAAATGATAAATATAACAAATATAAGTGCAAATAGTTGGTTGTGGCCTCAAGAGAATCTTAACCACCACATACTCTAACATCCTCCTTAAGTTTAATGGGGGCCATAAAGAGAGACCCTTACTTTGCATCCCCTCTTAAGGGAAACTCTCCAACTCTAAGAAGTTCTTACATGTGCATAAAAATAACCTCAAGCATGATCTTGGTCAAGATGTCCATTGTCTACTCTAATGAAGGCACAAATACTAGATCTAACATCCCACAAGCATGAAGCCATATCACAAAGTGCATCCATATCTCTATGTGCTTTTTTCACTAATGGAACACTAGATTATAAACATGCTAGATAGTGCTTTTATTATCAACATCGCAAAACGAAAATGAAAGCTTTGAGAAATATCAATTTTGTTCAAAATCATTAGCATCCACCTAAGATGCTTAACTACCTCATTAGCAGCACACTATTCAACCTCTATGGAAGGCTAGAAAATAATGGATTGGCATCTAGAACACCATGAAACTAGGTTAGGTCACAAGTAGAACACAAGGCCTGTGGTGGGTCATCCCTCATCCAAGTCACCTACCCAATCAACATCTAAAAAACCTATCAAAATTAAAAGGTCCCTCTAATCTATCTAGTAATCCTCTTAGTTATTTTCTAATGACTCTCTTAAGTTCCTGCATGTACCTAGAGTAGTAGTTGAAAATAAAGGCTATATATGGTCTAATGTGAGTGAGATAGAGAATTCCTCCTAGAAGATACTAGTACAAGATGGCATCAACCATACATGTTGTCCAATCAGCCCAAAATTTTAGACTTGAGGTAAATGGGGCTCAAGCAGACTTACACTCCATCCTAAAATATTGAAGATCCAAAGTATGCTTGGGTTGAGAGATAATAATGATAGAGACTATATGATCAATATGGTCCCCATAAAATAATGCAAAAACCATAAATTTATCATCTCAAATATGGAACAAAGTCAAGAATTCATATCCTAAATTAGAGAGTAGGAGTTGCCAATGATAAGAATATCATCAACATACAAACTATCACCAAATTTATTTATCTTGATATTTAATATAAACATCATGTTCAGCCTCACATCGGTAAAACCTACAATGAGAAAAAAAGAATAGATCTTCTTATACCATGTGTGAGGAGAATTTTTAAGTCCATTGAAAGATATAGTCAAATGACACACCAATGAAGTAGGTCCCTTAAGCTCAAAATTGATTGGTTGTTACATGTATATTTCCTCCTAAATATCCCCATACAAAATACACTCTCCATGTCCATATGATGAACCTTCCATTCATAGGAGGTAGCAATGAAGAGAATCATCTTGACTGAGTCCATTTTGGTCGTAGGTGTAAAATTCTTAGAACTATCCACTCCCTCCTATTGAGAGAAACCCTTAGTGACAAGTCCTACCTTATGCTTTTCTACTTGACTATTAAAGTGCACTAGATCCATTTACACCCAACAAAATTATTTCCTTCTTGAAGAGGGACTAACTACTAAGTATTATTCTCCATCAGTGTCTCATACTTTGCATCCATAACATCTTTCTATTCTAGCTTATCCTGAGCCTGAGGATGTGTGAGAGGGTCTTGAGAATGGGCTACCTTAGAAAGCAATACTTAGGAATGATCATTTTAATGTTGCTCAAGAGACATAATAGGTTGAGAATCATTCATAAGTATCTTAACCCACTTGGTTATTGTATAAACTGAAGAATCATGTACATCTTGTACTATCTCAACATCAAAAATTGAAACTAAAGAATCCAACTCATAACCACTCACCTCATTATGCAAGACGAAAGAATTCTAAATGGATATGTCCTGCTCATTCTACCCTACTCTTGAAGAATAAGAAGCTTCTTGAGATGATACGTATAGAGGGGTCAAATCAATAGGCAAAGAACAACCAATTGAGGAAGATGAAGAAGAATATGCTCTAATAGGAATAGATCCAACCAAGATCTTTGAAGAATATATTGATTCTAGAATAGGCAAATAATTAGAATAATTTCTAGCCAAAACGTTAGGTGGAGGGATGGAAGAAGTACCTAGAATAACCTCATAAAAGATTATATATCTCATAGTCAAAACCTTATGCCTTTGAGGATCATAAATATGATACACCTTTGAGGTATTAGAATATCTGACAAAGATACACTTATGACTTTTTTGTACCTCATTCTTTCAAATATCTTTGGATATATAAGCCCATGATGAATACCCAAAGATATGAAATTGGGACACATATATCTTATCTCTTGTTAATATCTCAAGAGGTATCATGCCTTGGACTACCTTGGTAGGAACTTTTTTGATGATTTATGTTGCACAAGTGATAGCTTCACCTCATAACTTATGATCTAGTCCTTTGTCATGAATATTACCTCATGGTATCTCCATGATTACCCTCTTTTTCCTTTTAACCACACCATTTTGTTCAAGAGTATAGTGAATAGTCCTTTGATATGCAATCCCATGAGAGGCCAAAAAATAATGAAAAGCATAGCTAACATATTCACCATCCCCATTTATTCTAATACATTTGATTCTCTTATATAGTTGATATTCAATAAGGGATTTTAAGGTCTTAAACCTCTCAAAAACCTCATCCTTGGTACGGATGGTATAAAACCACACACATCTATAAAAATCATCAACGAAAAGAAGTATCTATTTCTTGAAAGATATGGTGTATCTATAGGTCCATAAATATCAATGTGTATGATCTCCAAAGTGTGATATGCCCTCCTAAAAAACCCTTTCAAAAAGGTCTCCCTATGATATTTTTCCAAAATTCACCCTTCACATGCACCATTTAGAGGAGATATACGTGGAAGCTCAATAGACATTTAATGATTGCTCATGTATCTCAAGAAACCATAGTTGAGATGTCCAAACCTATGATACCACTTTTGACTTTCATTTTCATAATGTGCAACCATAGCAGCAAAATTTTTATTACTAGAAATAATGGTAGAAGAGCAGGTCTTTCATCCAACTTATACATGTGGTCAATCTCATTATAATAACCAAAAGCAATAGTTTAAAACCCATTTTCTATATCCTTAATTACCATTCTATCAGGCCAAAATTCTACTTTCTTATTTGTATGAGTAATGTGATAAATAGACAGAAGGTTAGGGCCAACATTAGGAACATGAAGTACCTCATCAAATGACGAATATTCAATAGTAATATCTCCACTCCTTGCAACCTACAATGTGTTAGAATATTAATGTGCACTTTACCTCATGTTTAGGGTTAGGTTTAGGGTTTTCCTCTTTACAAACCCTAATGCCTCTTCTTTTTTCTCTATATATGTACTCATCCAATCAATACATAATATTTCTTATACTTCTAACATTTGGTATAAGAGCAGGACTCTTTCCTGCTTGAAAGCTTGAGGAGAGAATTGTCTCTTTGGCAATTCTCCCCTCCCCCATTGGTGGTGGAAAATTCCCCTCTCCTTCCTTCTCCAAATATTAGGGAGTATGCTCTCCACTTTCTAAGTGGATCAAAAACCAAAAAGCTAATGGAGAAATATTCATGGTCACCCTTGAAGCTTAAATGCTTAGGACCATGAATATAACCATTTTATTGGTCGATATTGGTGAATATCAACTTTATTGTGAGTTGGTCTAGCCATGAAGGAGATCTCGTAGTAAGCACCCTAATGAAGTGGTAGAAGTTGATGAGTGCATAGAAGGTGATGTTGTTGGGTGACTTTCTATAAAAATAAGGCCATTGACTGCATGGCACACAGCAACCATGGCCATGGTTGGTCAAAAATAGTGTGTATTATCCTATGTTGATAACTACAAAAATTTAGTGGCCCACAATCACTAACAACCATAAGATATGTCGTGATGGAGGATATGCTTCTCTATCAAAAATGCAAAGTCTGCCCAAACTATTCCATTCCATGATTTTTCATCTTACATATCGAGTTTCCCTTGTCATGGCTCCATCACCAAAGCAAAGGAGTAAAAATCTCATTTTAAAACACAAGTCATGGCCATATGGCCCTCTTATGGAGAAATTAGAGTTTCCTATTCAAAAATGAGAAAAATAGCAAGTTTGATTATCATCAAATAGGAAAGTTTCCACATGGTGTATTTTCTATGTTAGTTTTAAGATATCTATATCAAAATATAGACATTATATTTACCTTTTTTAGGCTTAAATCCTCTTGGATTTAGTTTTGTTATGATAATGGTGGTGGATTTAGTTTTTCCTTTCCATATTAAACCCCCAAATCTACCCATTGATGGTCTCCTTGAAGTCATTATATTTTGCAGGTAAGGAATCTATCTTTTGCATGTCCTTGGAGAGTGATAAAGGTGTTAGTTTTTTGCACCTATTTTTTTTAAGACCTAGCTAAGTGGCACAATTTGTGTTGTTTTGGTTCAATATGTGTTGTTTTAGTACAATTTGTGTTGTGTTTTTGTTATTCCAGTAAGGGGGATCAATCACAGTAACCCCCACTAATTTCTTAGTGTGGAGCCTAAAGGGGTGTAACCCTATTTTCCATAAGATCCAACACAGATACATCCACGGTCTCTCATAGCCACTCCATAGGTAGAGAAAATATGGTGTTCATATTTTTGTATCAGCCTAGGGAATCCCCTTTATTTTTTTCCACCCTTTAGCTTACAACAGTAAATATTTTACCCTGTTCCAAAAATTTGACGGGTACTATATGTGCTTATGATCTACGTATTTACATCAAAGTAGGCCTACAGAGCCCCCCAACAAGCCCACAGAGGCTCCCAAAAGGCCCACAAAAAGGCCATAAATGCCCACAAAGGCCCCCAGTAGGCCCATAGTAGGAATGTAAGTGAAAGTGTGATGGCCCATGTTTTATTATCCCACATTATTTGTGGGCAAGGCATTTTTCTTTTTTGAATGTAAGTGGAAATGAAGGGCCAAGTAAAATTTTCAAACATTGTAAAATATTCCAAAGACACAATTCTTGAAATATTCCCCTACGAGGGAAAATTAAAAATTATAGAATATTTCAATTTTAATTCTTCTTGGAGGGAAAAATTACCCCTCTTCTTATTTTTCTTGACGAGACATTATTTCTCACAAATTGAGGTAAATATTTATGCTTCCCAAGTATAGTCTTGTTTATACTCGTTGAAAAAAAAAATTTGTGTACAATTCAATGGAACCACAATATCTCACATTTATAAAAAGTATTTTATGCCTTATTGGTGCTCTAATTTTTCCACAACATCGTGAGCCAAACCACGTTAACCAACAACAGCATCATGAGCCAAACCACATAAACCAGCAAAGCACTATTTGTGCTTTCTCTTCTTTGATAGAGACTATAAAACTTAGACACTCTAAATCATTAAATTATTCTAGGGACTAGAGAATCTAGACACCCTAGAATCTATCCGAAGACTACAATTTTTTTTGCCATCATTGACTTCTGAAGACTATAGAGATGGTGATACTTTAGAAGCTCTTTACTTCCTATCCTCTATTTTGGGATTCTACTTTAAGGCTCAATTTTCCAATTTTGTAGTATGGAGTATGTTCTCGGTTGTATTTGACACTCCCAAATGACAGTCAACATTAAGGGGGAGCATATCTAATGTTGACTTACTTTTGTAAGTTGGACTTACTTTTGTAAAGTGCACATTAAGGGGGGATGTTAGAATATTAATGTGCACTTTGCTTATTAGGGTTATCTTTAACCATAATCTTACATACATTTTATTGTAGCCCTGAAGAAGATGCTTTGTTTCATTGTGATCCTAGTAGACCCTAAGTCTACCATCCACTCATCTAAAGAGGTTGATATCTAATATGCAAAATGAGCTACAACATGAGCCCATGAGGTTTCTCCATTAAAATTATCCTCATCTTGTGCACAACAATGAGAAACATCAACACCTCCTTTCTCGTTACTTCCTCCATTTTCCTAATTCAAATTCTACAAAATTTTGCCTTATGTCCTTTCTTTTTGCAAAACTCACAAGTAGGTTTCTTGGGCTTCTTCTCATTTTCTTTAGGCTTTTTGTTATTTTGAACTTTAAAAACTTCTTTTTGATTGCTTTATCTGCCTAGGGATAAAATATGCACCTTAGACCGAGGTCAAGATTGGATGACTCATAATTTGCTTTTGAATCAACCTCTGAAGAAGGCCAGTTTCTTTTCTAAATCCTACTATGTGTAAGATTAAAGAAAAAAAGGTGATAGGTTTAAGAGAGATAAGGTTTAGAAAAAAATATTGAATGCAGTTGAGGCTTCAGCTAACATTGTTCTAAGTTGAATTAGCATTGGTCACCCAATACAAGAAAATCCAAATAGATTATTTAATCAAAGCTATGGAGGAATGCAGTAAGCACAAGTATTACAACATTCAATTTCTTGAGCACTCCAATCAAAGAAAATTAAATAGATTTGATCCTAACAAATAAAAATCCAATTGCTAAAGCATACCAAACAACTTCAGGCCTAACAAAAATACCTTGATTAAAGTAAAAATAGAAATTTTGAAAGCGTATATTAGTATAGAAATTAACACTCCTTCATACTTCAATTGAGGTAAGTCAAACAACTCTTGATTACATTATAATAGCATAAAAAATAGCCTATGATAGGAAAACATTAAAACATTTGACCCTTTACAATGAGGGACATTCCTCTATTTATAGCTTTTTGTCCACCTAAAACAAAAAAAACTACTATGTACAATCATGAGCATAATTGATTATGCATGATATTTAGGATGAGATAGCACCACTCAACATCTTCAGCACATTCTATGTTAGGCCACTCAAATGTAGGAGCTTATCTTGTTGATCCCTCGACTGAACATCTTGGGTCCCCTTTCTTCCTCCATTGTTTCTAAGTTTTCTTTTTCAATGGCCCTTGTTATATAGTCACTATAGACCCCATTAGATGTTGAGTGAATTTCAATTTTTGAACCCACCCATCTAGATGATGAGTGAGTCTACAACCATTGTGTGGGATAAAATCTTACCAAAGATAGAGGTCTTTTAGCTGTCACCAAAAATGCTCCAAGACTTTTATCAATAATGATATCTAGATTAGCTACCACCAAAAAGACTATGAGCCATTGTTTGTTTTATCTTCTTGGTCAGCATAGCCTCGTGGCATAGGGAGTTTAGAATTTACTAGTAACTTTCAATGAAGGCCTTCTCTTGTTAGTATATTTGGCATATTTATAGCATCAACTAATTGATAGACCAATGGTGCTTCAAGTCCTCTCATATTACTTTCTTCAAAATTAGCTCTAGGTGATAATATTACTCAAAATCCTCCTCTCTACTGAGATATGCCTAGTGTAGTGAAATTTCACTATATTTTGGTGACTCATGAGGGGATTTTGCTTGTAGGAGACAAGGGACCCAAAAATAAGAGCCTTATCTATTGGGCATGGAGTCTATGAAGGCAAATCTTGGGAAAATTGAAGCTTAAGGGGACAAAAGAAGAACTTCTTTCTTAGAGAACTACTTTGCTCAAGAGCTCATGGAATACTAAGAGAGAAGTTCTCCTTTTATAGACCTCACCCACTAGGTAAGTCATTGAATTTACTTATCTCATTGGTCATTTTCATCAATTGCTCTTCTAGCAAGCCCATACCAAAGGACTCCTCCCGCATAACTAAATTAATAAATATGTCATAATCTACCAATTCACCTTGTTCTTAGCCATGTCAATTGTATCTTCATTAATCAAATGACTCTTAAGTGATAGATGATAATATATAGGAGGCTTTTTTTTAGTTTTTTTCTAATCTTTGGACCCTCCTGTTTTATGTGCACTTCATAATTTTTGCAAGCCTTCCATCAAATATGCATATGAACCACCTAGTACTGAATTACACACTTCACAAAAAAAATTGGTTCATATGAGAACCTTAGAACGTGCAATAGCTCTCATTTCTCTATTGTGGATCTTGTTCATTGATTACTTGCAAAAATTAGATAGATATGTCAAAATAAAGTGATTTTTTTAGGTATAACACAAAGTTTGGTGCACTTTTTCTATGCCAAATATTTCAAATATTGTTAGTCTATCGAAATCGACAATGTTTAGACCATAGTGACCCAAATTTTTGATGTGTCCATTTATCTACTTTTTGAAATGGTTGATTTGTGATGTCCAAAAGCTCATATTTTTTATTCTAGTATGTGGTATGATCCCAATTCAATGTACATTATTGCACTAAAATTAGTTAGAGAAAACTCATATTTGATCTATATATCCTATATTAGTTACTAAAGGTATTCTAGATCCTTTTTAATGAGATTGACTTATTCTTCAATCGTGTCTATGTGGTAAGGGCTAGGCTTCTCCACATAGATGCTCATATTTATTCCTTTGTGGGGAATCATCATGTACATGCAATCAAGAGATAAGTACCCTCCAAGCTTAGTAGCGAACTCCCCTAATAAACATAGCTCAAAAAGGGGAGGAAGATCAACCACTATTATCTCTAGATCACAATGAGTTTTGGGATATTTTGCAACACCATAGGCACATCCTTGACAACTCCTACCATTTGAACCAAGGTCCTATCTAACTAAAGGACTCAAAAATTGGTCCAGGCGTACTCTGTACCTATTACATCACAAACAACCTTATGCATGATTGTTGTGGTTGCTCCATAATCCATCATGTAGTTGTGCATAACCCAAACCTCCATACATAGAGACATGTAGAAGTGCAGAGGCTTATTTTTGTCCATCCTAGAATTTTATTGATCTTGAGTCATATTCAAGTCCATATAACCAAACCCACGTAGAGATGTGTTCTTTAGGTTCACCTTGAGCAAATTGATATGTTCGAGAATCAACAAAGCATCATACATGATGGCTCTTGAGGGAGTATTTTTCAAATATACTATGGTATTTTATCTAGATGCTTATGTCAACTTTTCTTCCTTCCAAACTAGATCCTTAAACCTCCTCTAAAAATGTTATATTACTCCTTGTCTTTATTTTCTCATAACTGAAGCAAAGTGCAGCTTTCTTAGGGTTTTTCTTTGGTATCTTCTTGATCAGATTTAGGTACTTTTAGTCTTGGTTGCTCTATAAGTTGCTCCTTATGTAATTGTGTTATAACCTTCAGACTATCAACCTTTTGGTCATCTTCTAAGAGAGGTCTCTTTTCAAATCTGGTCAACACATGACACATTTCAAAGCTTGTAAGTTCTTTAGCCAAAAGGTTCTAATATGGATCCATTAGAATTCCTACTAGCCCTTTTGACTCCCTTTTGTATTTTTAGTAACAACCAATTGGTATTGGTGTTTATAGATTATACATGTGTTAACAATATGCAGATCATTGTAAGCCATGCACCAATAATCTTCCTAGCCTATAGATGTTTCTCCTTCTTGGTTTTTGACCATAACATTCTACTTTTTGGTAGCATTTCTAGATGAATCCCCTTGGTTCATTGTGATGTAGGGGTATCTTCTTTGTTAGTATTCATCAAATCTTCTTTTACCATTTTTTTACTCCATTGTAGTGATCTTGTTTTTCAAGTTCTTGATTACTACCATTAGCTCCTACATCTATGTTGATTCTTTTGATTTTAGAGCAGACAAAGATAATATTATGATAATTAAGATGACAGGTTGAGGGTATGCCTTAGGTGTAGGTGGAACAAGTAGCATAATAATAGAAGATATATTAAGTAGGGCTTGCTGAATTTGGTGAGGAATATTTAAAAAGTATGGCATCACAACCTCTGGGGGTAGCTTACCAACTAAAATGAGGGAATTTTTTGCTTTGACAACAACTTAAAAGATCCAAGGAAATACCATCTCATTTTATTGTTGAATTTGTAGGCTTAGATCTAGATCAAAAGCCTAGAAGAAATAGATGTAGGCTTGAGATTTAGAAAATCTAATCTCCTGAGAGATTCTCCTCCAAGTCTTGTTGAACCAAATTTTAAAATCCATGATGTTCTCTTAAGGATACCTATATATGTAAGTAAACTATGTTAGGAGTGAAAAGGAGTCACCTAGATTATTGAATTCGAGCATAAAAGGCTCAACCAACTTAACCCGTGTTGATGTTACCTTCTTTGTAGTACCATGCTAGTACCTTCCCTCTAAAAGATAAGGCTAATAGTCTAACCATTACATCTTCATGGATGATATTATGTATGGTAGCTAAAACAACTATATCTTGACAATGTTCCTAGGCTATTTTCTCACTACCATCATAGGAGGGTAAGAATTTAATGTAGCTTGTAGAATATCATACAAATTTGGGATATTGAGGGCTCTAACATTATTCTAGCCAAGGTAGACTTGTTCAACCATGGTTCTAGGCAATAATCTAGTAGGTGGTTCTTGAGATATGGCCTATAGGACTTTGGATAGAGTAGGTCCGAACAAGTAAAAGTGATTTACCTTTCCTAGATTATTTGAAATTTGATAGCTCAACAAATTGTATTTATTTTTACTTTTTGGATTTTGATCTTATGATCATAAGATTCTAGACCTATACCTTCTAGCAAAGTCACCAAAACCCTTGGGTTTTTCAAGTGTGGAGTCGCTAGGTGAATAAATTGCTTATTCACTAATGATACCAAGATCTTCATTGTAATCTTGATAATTTATAAATATGGGTATGCCAAAGCTCTTGAGCACACAATGGACTTGGAATTGATAGACTTTTGGATCTTTGACTTCTAATTAGGCGATTGTTCTACTTCGTCCCATAAATTATTCTTTGTGAGGTATATTGGATTGGTTTGGTCCAACCGAGCATGCTAAAACTCTTGATTGCTCAATCTAAATAGGTATAGAATGTGCATCTTGGACCATAGTCAAGATTGGATGACTTAGAATTGCTTTTTAATTAACATTTGAGAAAGGTTGGTTCCTTTTCTAATTCCTACTATGTGTAAGATAAAAAAAAGATAAGGGGATATATTTGAGAGAGAGAAGGGTTTGAGAGATATTAAATGCATTCACAGTCTTAGCTAATTACATTGCTTTCAACTAAATAAGTATTGGTGTCCAACACAAGCAAAGCCTAACAAACTATTCAATCATAGTTATGGATAAATGTAGTAACCACAAGTATTACGACATTCAACATCTTGAACACTTCAATCAAAGAAAGCCAAACAAATTTGAACCTAATATATAACACTCCAATTACTGAAGCATACCAAACAAATTCAAGCCTAACAAAAAGACTTCAATTAAATCATAAATAAAAAATATCAAAAGCATATATTGTTGGAAATTTTGAGTAATTATGTTGTCATTGATGTCAAGTGTTTGGTGCAAGGCAAAGTTCATTTTGATACAAACAAATTGGTAAAAGCAAATGGTTATAATATTTTATATTATAAGCCAAAGAGGTTAAGGTTGAAGACAAAAATTTACGCCCATGTTTTTAAAAGAAAAGAGCAAATATTATAATATTTTAATTAGTCCAAAAGGGCTTATTAAAAGGAAAATAAAAAAGTGCTTTGGACAAAGGAAGAAGGACTCCATGCAAAAGTATTATTTAATACTAAATTTAAATAATATAATATTTAACACAAAGTTAAATATTATATTAAATATAAAATTAAATTTGAAATTGTCAAAGGTGCCAAATTTCAAATTTAAATGAAGGCAAATAAAGGTTTTCGTCGACATCATAGAAATGCTTCAAATGCATATAAAAGGGAGTAGCTAAATCATTTTCTGGAGAGACTAAGGTTGAAGTATGCGTAAGTTCTAAACGATCGTGAGTACAGAGCAAAGCATCCAAAACGGTTTCGTCGAAGTGGCAGTGAATAAGGACAAGGAGGCGCACGTTGTGTTTCAACGAGGGTTGGTAGCCCAAATGGTAGGTGGGTCCTACGTAAGGTGTGGTAGAGAATAGGTCACAGTTCGTTTCTCTTGAGCATCATTTTTGAAAGCACTTTGTCTTTTTCAATGGATACAATAGGAAATAAAGGTTGAAGGCCACGTGTTAGGTCTCAACCGCTTGGCTAGTACAAGCGGTTGAGAGTTGTGCTTAGGAGGTTGAGGTTGGAGCGTCGATTCCCGTCTACACCAGCAAGGAATTAATTTTTTATAAGGTATGCTCCAAATTGATTAAATGTTGGCTACAGTTGGTGTTTGGCGGATGTGATTTGGTGTATAGTTTGGCATATAGGAGGTATAAGGAGAAATAAATTTTTGCATAATATTTTAAGGGTATTGTTGCTATTTATTTTATATGCAAAGGTTGGAGTGATAAGTTTGTAAATTTTTTATTTAAAATTGTAATTCTTTGTTCTTGGACATTAAAGTAGATTGGAAATAATTTTATAATAGTGGGAGATAAAAGGTGTAAAGGATGATGTTATTGTTTGTAATTCTTGCTTTATGAAAAGGAAATTTCTGAGAAGGTTTTGTTGAGCTTTAATGAATTATCCTTGAGAATAAAAGAAGAGTCCTAGAACATTATTTTTAGAATTCATTGAGCACCTTATTGAGGGAAAATTCATGTGGATATTTTTGAAATAGAATCTTGCTATCTAACCCTTGAAGTGGCACAAAGAGAATTGGTGTTGGTGAGACAGGTTTTGAAGACATATCTCCATCAAAGCAAATTAAGAGGTATGGGCACATCATTCCTTGTTTAAAGTGTTTTATTGAAGTGAATATTTTGGAACATAAGGTGGAGAGAAAAATATTGTTTGATAAGCATTGTTGGAAATATTTGAGTTAGGTTTTGAGACCTACATTGTGCATCCTTGTTGAAAGAAAGTGGAAACACCTATGTTAGGGTTTGTGAGTAAGTTGTGCTTCATTGTTTGAATGATTGTGTGAAGATTTTGGGTATTGGTTTTGAGTGATATTGAAAGTGAATGTGCAAACATTAGAAATTATATTTGTGAAAGCAAGTGTGTGCATCAAGAAGATAGGTGTCATATGCTAGACTAGATCTACCTTTAAAATAGCAATAAATGTGAGACATGTGAAATCGATAAACTTAATTATTGATTAGAACATATTGAGCTATTTGCAAGTGCATATCATTCTCTATATGTTTCGGAGGTTAAACGAATTTTGAGTAAAATATGTCTGTTTGAGGAAAGTATTTCTGAAAAAGACATAAGTTGTGTTTGTGTGCAAAGTTTGGAAATATTTGAGCATGTTTAGCGAGCAGCTTTGAGGCATATTTGAGCAAGTCTTTTGAGAAGACTTAAAGCATATTTGAGGGTAGATTTGAGCAAGTATTTTGAGAAGGCTTGAAGGAAGACTTGAGCAAGTCTTTTGAGAAGACTTGAAGGCATATTTGAGCAAGTATTTTGAGAAGACTTGAAGGCAGATTTGAGCAAGTCTTTTGAGAAGACTTGAAGGTAGATTTGAGAAAGTATTTTGAGAAGGCTTAAGAGCAAGTTTGGTTGTTAATTTGATCAATATTTGTGTTAAGGCTTGGGTATAGATTTGAGATAGAGTTTGGTGCAGATTTATGAGCATAGTTAGAGAAAATTTGTGCTAGACTTGGGACAAATTTTGGTGTAGATCTGAGATAGAGTTTGGTGTAGATTTATGAGCAGAATTAGAGTATATTTGTGCTAGACTTGGGAAAGAGTTTGGTACAAATTTGAGATAGAGTTGAGAGCAGGCTTTAGAAGTGATAAAGAAAAAGGACAACAGTCTCTAGTGGATAGAGATCCATCAGCTAGTACGATGGGGACAGAGGTCTCCTATTGAGAGATATCCACAAGACAGAGTAGTAGGGGCATAAGTCTTCTAGAATATCACCATTCATAGTAGAGGGGATAAATTTCTCCTGTGGAGAGAGATCCACAAACTAGAGCAAGGGGAAATATTTATCCTATGGAGAGAGATCCATAAACCAGAGCAAGGGGAAAGAGTTCTCCTATGGAGAGAGATCTACAAACCAAGTAAGGAGATAGAGTTCTCCTAGATCAAGTTCCACAAACTAGAGAAAAGTGGAAAGAGTTCTCCTGTGGAGAGAGATCCACAAATCAGAGCATAGGGAATTGGTGTCTCCTTTGGACAGAGGTCCATAAACATTGTAATAGGGAATTGATTTCCAAGATATTTTTTGAGAAACTTTAGAGGAAATATTTTCTCCGTGGAGTAGTCCACATTGCGTAAACCACATTAAATTTGTGTCTCTCATGTGTATGATGATTTGTGCATTGCTTTGATTACTGCTATTGATATTACCATTGATAATATTGGATAATATTATTTGGGAAATAAAATTAAAAGTTAGTCTTATATTGTTCACCCCCCTATAGGCAGCAAATCCACCTCCCAGAAGAAGAAGAAGTGATTTGCTCAATTTTGACAGTTTTGTGACAATTTGCTCAAGTTTTGTAAACCGTACAGTGGGGAGCAAATCGTACAGTGAAGGGAAAAATCATACAACTGGATTGGAAAATCATACAGGGCACTAGAAAATCATATAGGGCACATTGAAATTCACTCAAATGCAAAGGAAATGTAATTTCAAGATGAAATGGCGCATGGATTTGCTAACTAAGGTGTTAAACTTAGGAAAAATGCCAAAATAATGTATTCAGTTGTACATGGGCAGTTGTGAATAACGGATTGTCTTAGGAACCACTTTGGAATGGCCTGGACAATGTTATATAAGGCCCCATTTTCAAATTTATAGGTCTGGCTACTAGTTTACTGGTTACTGGTTGCTAGAATAGAGAGTTAAGTACTTATAGTTGTGATTCCTGAGTTATTGCAATTACATTGAGATAGTTTTCCACATTGTAATCGAATATACAGACATTAATGAGCATAAGTACGTTGTGGATGACTGTGTACGATCCTGATAATGATGGATAATGAATTGTGGATTGATATTGTGTAATTGTGTTTTCTATCTTATTGTTATATGTTAGTTTTATGCATTGTTGCAACTTGGTTAGGGAAATTGGCACTGGTGAATCATGGAGAATGATTTAGGAGCATGAGGGCATTGATAAATATGTATTAAAGAGCATTGTATGATTTTTGGGCGTAGTCAAGCGCATGGAATCTCTCACCAGCCTAGTTAGGATGTTTTGCCTATGAAGGAGATTGCATTGTTTGGACTATTAAACCTTTACAAAACATCCCAGAGAGAGATTGGAGCAGTAGAGCATCTCAAATAACACCATGTTGTACCATTAGTTCATACATATCATACATCGTCTTCCGTACAAATCGTACAAAGCACTTTTACCCGATTTGGTAAAACAGGCGATCGATAGAAACTTACCCGATTTGGCAGTTTTGGGGAATCGACTTGATCGATTACAAAACTATGTATAGAAGCCTCCAAAACAGCATCTGTCAGTTTTTATGAGTGTAATATCGTACCATATTTGACACTGTATGATTTGAGATCGTACAGTGTAGGTAATTAAGGGTCGTACAAGGAGATTACAGTTCGTACAAGGGTAGTTTGAGTGAGCATGAGACCGTACGATTTGGTAAGTGAGTTGGGTTTAGCCTAATAATCATTCTGACCTCTAGAAAACACCTCCCTACTAGGAATACTCCACCGCTGTGCTACATTTGGCACCGTTGCCTTATCGAATCTGGCATTTTTTTGTTAAAACGGGTCAAATTTGGACAAAGTTGAATACTAAGACTAGAGGTGATTTTTTTATGATGGACACCAGTACACGAAGCCGTGGGAGATGAGAACCATGAGACAACATTCTAGTAAGAAGGAGCATGAGGATTTATCAAAGAGGAAACATGAGTAACTCATATCAGAGTACGCACGAACCAGAAATAGAGCAAGTTTGGACATCCGAAGAAGGAGACTTTGAGGCATTGTTGATTGAGACAGAAGATGAGGATATAGAACCACCAAGCGTAGAGGAGAAGGTTGACAAAGAAAAAGTGCAAGATGATGGAGAGTGGATGGTAAGACCTGAGGAAGTGGTAGAAGGGTTGCAAGGGGGTGCAGAGGATGGGAGTCAGGCACCAGAGCAACAGGACGCGAGGACTCAGGAGGACAGACCAAGACCATCTCCATCACACCAGCGAAGGAGGTCGCAAAGTGAAGATGCACGAGAATTTGGTCATCGAGTGGTGGGACAAAACAAGATACCTCGAATTGACACTTCTAATGACAACGGGAGTAAGACACCTCCAAGGAGGAATTCGATAGAGATTCCATGAGATACCTCAAGTGAGAGTGATGACTCTCCTAAGATGGCTAACAGAGTAGCCAAAAAAAGATGTCCACCATTCTCAGGTGAGGGTAAGGAAGACCCCACATGACATATAGGGACTTGCATAACCATTTGGAGAGAAAATGGTGTAGACAGACTAGAGGATTGGGTAATCCTATTTCCTGCTACCTTGAGAGGATTGGCAATAGATTGGTACCTGAAGAGAGAAAATAACGTTGATTTTCAGACTTGGAATCAGATAAAGGAGAAGTTCATCAAAGAATTTTGACCTTTAAAGGATGATGGAGACATTGTTACCGAGCTTTGCATGACAAAATAGAAAGTTGATGAGGATGTGAAATCCTACAACCATCGACTGAAGCAATTAGTCGATAAGATGCAGATGCCATTGGCAGATGTTCTAGTAAAATGGTGGTTTGTAGATGGGTTACTACCAAAATATAAGAAAAATATGAAGGTAGTACCATCCAAAACATATGAGGAAGCACTTAAACATGCAAAGAACTTTGAGAGCGAATCAAAATAGACGTATACGGGAATCTTGTCTCATCCCAAGTCGAAGGATTCAGATAGTGAAGAAGATGACACTATACAGAGGATGGTAGCATCATTCCACAAAGAGTTTGATAAGATGGTAAAAGAACAAAAGATCAAGCCGGATAGGAATGAGTTGTGGTGCACAGAATGCAAAATAGAGGGACATACAAATATGAAATGTTCGAAGAATGACTATTGCCATATTTGTAACGTGATGGGGCATGAGGTAATGATCTATCCCTATAATGCAAGAGTACACCCATAGGTACTATCAATCCAGGAGTAGGAAGAGAAACCGAAGGCCCAAGGAGGCAGGCAACAAGCAACAAGTGGTGGTTACAGAAATAGCAGATGAGGTGGGAGACAAAACCAAGGTAATCGACAAGGAGGACAAAGTCATTTACAGTATGACTCGAAAGGTAGACCGGTCATACAATGTCGCAATTGCCAAGAGTGGGGGCATTTTGTAAAAAATTATCCTGCACCTCCGATGCAAGGGACACCGCAAACAAGCACTACACACATGTGTAGATGGTGTGGTCCGGGGAACCACAAAGAAGAGAATTGTCCAAAGCAGATGAGTTCGAGTAACCCATAGAATGTTAGTTATTTGGACATCAAAGTTCCTCAAGTTAAGGAGGAAACTCAGGAAGTTTTAGCCATGACGAGGAATCAGGCTAAAAAGGATAAATATCCAGAGCCAACAAAAGAAAAGCAACGCTGGCAAGCAACAAAGAAAATATTGCAAGAAGAAGCTGAGAAAGCTAAACCAGCAGAATCGAGAACAGGAAAGGAATTGAGAAAACCATCAGATCAGGAGACAGTTGTGCAAAATCTGGCAGCACAAGTTTTGGATACCACAGTGGAACTTAAAGTATCTGACTTGCTAGAAGCTATCCCAAAATTGCAGAAGGTAATTATGGAAGAATTACAACCACAGAAGGTGATGGAGGTACAGAGCCAACCAATCCAGGAAGAAGAGCGAAAAGATCAATTTATGGATCCTACGGTATTGATGATTGATGTGGGAAAGAAACCTGCATTACTGCATATGGAGATCTTAGGACACAAATTGACACAAGTTATCATGGATGGAGGATCCAATGTCAATGTGTTACCTGAGAGAACTTGGTTAGAACTAGGCGCTCCATCCCTATGGGCACCGAGCTTCCGATTATATGGGGCTGACCAGAATGGTATTGACATAAAGGGAGTCTTAACAACACAACAAGTAATGATAGCTGAACAAGAATTTGTCTTGGATTTTGTTGTGATTACAATGCAGAAACCTGCATACGATGCTCTATTAGGGAGAGGATGGCTACGAGTAGCCAAAGTTAATCACAATTGGGGAAAGAATCAGATCACTTTTAAGAAAGGACAACATAAATACATGATTAATCTAGCTAATCAAAGAGTTAGTGAAGATGTAGCTACAACCGATGAATCAAAAAATTCCTCAGGGGATGAAGGGCATGAACTTGATGGAGAGGGAATGTTGTACCTAGATGAATGTAGTGAAGATGAAGCTCGATCTGATAGTGGACTTCTTCATTGGAAAATGGAGGAGTACGAAATGTTTCAGCCCAACTGCCTCTGTATTGAGTCAGAGGAGATCAAAGAAAAACAAGACAAACCAAAAGTCAGTAAAGAAACTAAGAAGGAAATAGAAGAGAAGTGGACATTTCCAAAAAGCTTTGTGGAGTATACAGTAGGAGATGCAGAGATTGATACAAGACCGACACACCCTGAGAATGTAATGAAAGCTATGAGTGAGCCAAAAAATATCAAGTATGAAGGACCTAAGATAGTGGACATCAATCTAGGAATGGAGGAGGAACCTAGGATGGTCCATTGTGGTGATGATTGGAATCCGGTATTGAAGGCAACAACTTTCAAGATATTCTTGGAGTACAAGGATGTCTTTGCATGGACATATAAGGATCTGAAAGGAATCCCACCAGAATTATGTGTCCATAAGATCACACTAATGCCTGGCGCTCAACCTGTAAGGAGAAGGCCATATAGAATGAACCCAAAGTATGCGGCATTAGTAAACACGGAGATAGAAAAGATGTTGGAAGCAGGAATCATATTCAGGGTGACAAATAGTGAATGGGTTTCACCTATAGTGATCACCTTGAAGAAGGAAGTAGATAAGATCAGAATATGCGTAGACTTTAGGAGTCTAAATGCAGTGACCATTAAGGATCCCTTCCCCATTCCCTTCATAGATTCTATCTTGGAAGAAGTTGCAGGACATGAGATCTATTCATTTTTGGATGGATTCTCAGGATACAATCAAATCAGCATCACCGAGGAGGATAAGCTGAAGACCACATTTATTGTGGAGAATGGCATCTACGCATATAATCGAATGCCATTTGGGCTCTGTAATGCCCCAACTACATTTCAGCGCATCATACTGTATATATTTGATCAGCTGGCAACGGGGAACTTCAAAGCATTTTTGGATGATTGGTCCATCTATGGGAAGATCAAGGAGCATCTTCCTACCCTTAGTGAATGTATGAGTAGGTGCAAAAATGCACAGATATCATTAAACCCAACAAAATGTTTTTTGATGGTACCATATGGGAAATTGTTAGGACACATTGTGTGCAGTGAAGGATTGAAGACAGATCCTGATAAAATTCGTGTGATATTACACATGGAAGAACCCTTTGATGTGAGTTCACTCAAAACCTTCCTTGGTTCGACAGGATATTATCGAATATTTATCAAAAATTATGCCCATGTATCCTACCCATTAGATTCTTTGATGAAAAAGAATATTCCTTTCAGATGGATAGAGGAGCACCAAGGAGCCTTCGAGGAGTTAAAGGCTAAGTTGGTGAGTAGTCCAATTTTGGTGTTTCCTAGTTGGGATAAGGAATTCCATGTCCATGTTGATGCCTCAAATTTTGCAATTGGATGTGCGTTAGCACAAGAAGGACAGTTTAAGCTGGATCAACCGATTTTCTTTGCTAGTCACCTTTTGTCAAGGCCAGAAAGAAACTATAGTACAACAGAAAGGGAAGCCTTGGGGATGGTATATGCAGTCCAAAAGTTTAGGTATTACCTACTGGAAAACCCCTTTGCATTCTACGTTGATCATCAAGCTCTATTGTACTTAATAAACAAACCAGTAATACAAGGACGAGTTAGTAGGTGGCTCATCACCCTCCAAGAGTTCGTATTCTGAGTAGTGGTGAGACCTGGTAAGAAGCACGTGATTGTAGACCAGTTGTCATGGATACGATCAGGGGAGCCGATAGGAACATGAGTTCCTGATGAATTTCCAGATGCACAATTATTCGCCATCAATGTTGTTCCATCATGGTACAAGTTGGTTGGCCAATATCTATCCACAGGCGAGTTGCCACAAGAGATGATGACAACCAAAAAGAAGAAAATAATCATGAAGTCAGCACCCTTCCAGATAATAGCAGGATTACTATACAATATGGGAAGTGATGGTATCTTGCGCAGATGTGTAATGGAGGAAGAAGTCAAGGTGGCATTGAAAGAAGCCCATGCAGGCTTAGCAGGGGGACATATGGGACCAGATGCGACTGCATGGAAAATATTGTTAGTAGGTCTATGGTGGCCCACACTGTATAATGATGCAAAGGAACATGTGAAAGCTTGCGATACTTGCCAAAGAGTAGGTAAACCAGTCAAGAGGGACTTTATGCCCTTACACCCATCGCAACCATAGGAGTTGTTCGAACATTGGGGCTTGGACTTCGTAGGACCATTAAAGACATCTCAGAGATGGAAGTGCAGATATATCATAGTGGCAACAGAATACCTAACAAAATGGGTAGAAGCAAGAGCATTACCTGATAATTCAACCAAAAGTACAATGAGATTTTTGTATGAGCAGGTAATCATAAGATTCGGTATTCCACTATGAATAACGAGTGACCATGGAGGACACTTTGTTAATGAGATTATCAAGATACTAACGATAGAGTTTAAGATTTTACACTCGTTGTCTAGTCCGTACTACCCTAGAGAAAATGGGTAGGTGGAAGCAACCAATAAAGTCTTAGTATCTACTCTATATAAAACCTGTGGAATAGAGGGAGTAGACTAGGAGGAAAGGTTACCATCCATTTTGTGGGTATACAGAACAACTTTTAAACCAACAATGGAACATACACCTTTCCAATTGATGTATGGTCAAGAAGTAGTGGTGCCAGTCGAGTTCTTGATACCAAGTTTGAGAGTCGCAGTAGAGCATCGCTTGGGGGATCAAGAAAGTTTGGAGGAATGACTGATGACGCTGACCAAGTTAGATGAAAGAAGAGTCATGGCACAATGGGCAATTGAGATAGCTCAGAAAAGATGAAAGGCGTGGCATGACAAGCATTTGAGGAAGTTGGAACTTAGTCCGGGGGACTTAGTTCTAAAGTTTAATGGGAAGAGGGAAATCAAGCTAGGTAAGCTGAAGACGTTATGGCTTGGTCCTTATAAAGTTATTGAAGTAATGAGTAATGGAGCAGTCAGGCTGCAGAACTTGGATGGGACAGAGGTACCCAACACTGTAAATGGCTCAAAGTTGAAGCCTTATAAAGTACAATGTTTATTCATTACTTCAGAAGAGATTGAATGAAGAAGATGAGCGAAAGCTCAAGAAGAGGCTCATCGTGAGCTAGGTCCATCACAGGAGGAGCCTGATTTGGGACTCGCACACTTATTTGTAGAAAGGGAGGAGACATAACCAATAATTGAACAACAAGAGTTGGCACCTAGACCCGGTGAAAGAAGAAGGTTGCGAGTACACATCAGAAGGGCTGATGGGACCATACGAGAAGGAGAAGAGTGGATTTCTCCAGCACCAAGAGGCTATCAAGAGATGGCATTATTACCAAGAGCTCTAAATATGAGGTACCCACAAATAGAACACAAGGAACTACCTCGATAGTCGAAAGGACAAAGAAGGATAAGGTTAACAGTGCGCAATGAAGATAGAGTGGACACGTTTGAGATGGAAATTCTAGAGGATGCTAGGGAGGAGATGATAGATGAGGAACTAGCAAAACTTTCCCCATTGGCTCAAATAGGGCTATTACAGCAGAGGATGAGAATGCAAACTCAACAATTACAAGAAGAGTATCAAACATTGTAGAGTCACAATGCGAGGTTGAGAGCACAAGTCATCCAAGAGTTGGATGGTACCATACGAAGACTGGATGAACAGAGGGTAGTTAGACTACAAGAGATTGAAAGTGAACCTGAGGAGGTTGAAGGCTTAACTCCAAGAAATGGTGGAGGAAATGAAGGCGCAAGCACAAGTTCACCATTCCCACCAAGCAAGCAACCAACGATAAACGAGGGCGCAAAAGTACTTTGGCGAGACATAGAGGAGACCACCACATCACCTGAATCTCAAGGAAACATATTAGATATGATGGATTCTAGTGATGAAGGAATGTCATGGTTGGTAAGAGAGCCTAGTATAGATGATGATGAACCGGAGAATCCTCATAATCCTTAGAGAGATCATAATATTCCTATTAGAGCATTGAGACCAAGGCAAGCCGGGAGAGTGCAAGAGGACAGACCCAATAGTGATATGCAAGCATATACAATAGCTCATCAACAGTTGAGAAGACAAAGAAGGGAAGTTTGAAGATTAGAGAGAGTGATGAATTTGCCAATCGATTGGGCAGAACAGAGGGAAGAGGGTCGGACCGACTCTAGCTCTGAGATAGACTTTTCTGATGAATATAGAGAAGTATTGGCATCTTCATCCCTCCAGAGATCCTTTGAGGAAAGAATATGGAGGCATCACTTGGTACAAGCTGATAGAAGAATCAGAACCTTGCAATAGTTGTCACCTAACCAGAGTCCACTAGCTAATATTGAGTTTGTAGAAATTACTCTTGATAACCAAGGAACAAGAGGAAGAATTGGACAAGGACCTCTAAGACTCCAACGAGGAAGAGGAGGAGGTAGACGACCAGAGAACAATCGAGACCCTGGTGATGTTGCAATTAGAGGAGGTAGAGGACGAGGAAGATTTTGACCCCCTACTCCTAGATGGCCAGGAGATAATCCTTTAGCATGTATGAATTGGGTAAGGAACCAATGAGATATACCAAGAATAAGAGGCATGTTACCAAACTTGCTAAGAAGACACACATGGGGGCAACCACCCCTAATCAGACAAGGACCCCAATGAGAGGTGGGTAATTGGAAATTACCCCAAGTAAGAGAGGAATCACCAATAGTATAGAGAAGTTTCATGCCAAGAGGAAATGGAAGGGGGAGATACCCACATGGTAGAAACCTTATCTAGAAGAGGAAGGGTACACTTCGTAGAAGATAGAAACCTAGGCCAACAATGGATTTGATCACCAAGTTTGGAGCAAGAAATGATCCATGGAGATAGGTGAAGAAGTCACTCAAATAGTAGTAGAGTGGTGAGGACACCACCACCATGGGATCAATTACCTACACGATGAGAAGAAGGCCTACCAGGGGAAGAGACTCCAACTTGCCATTGTACATATTGTAGGAGAGGAACTAAACAGGCAACAACATCATAGGCAGAGACAAGCCAAGCAAGGGAACAAGAGGTACAAGAGGATACCACTAACCAAAATGTGATGGTCGAACCTCGAGGTCAAGATTTAGATGGGATCGTACAAGTGAATGTCACTGTACGATTACCAAGAAGGTAAGTGTAAATAGACTAGGATGAAAAAAAAAATTGAAAAAAAGTGTGCCTTAGTTGTGAAAATCCCTCGAGACGCAATTAAGAAGGGCGAGGTTGAAAACCGGAAACGACGGCCTCTCTAGAGAAAAAGAAAGCAAAATTTTTCTAAGTATAGAGATCGTACAAGTGAAAAAAATTATGATTGGAAATTGGAAAAATTGGAAAATCGTACAATTAAAATTGACAAAATGACATGGGAAATCGTACAAGAATCCACGTGTATGATTTAGATCATACATTGTATGATTTGACCCATGTCGTACGATTTTCAACTACCCATTTAATGCGGCATGCATGGGAGAAAGCAGTGGTTGGAGGAAAAAGAGGGGGAAAAAGAAAAAATTTTAAACCAACTACTGAGTTGGCAATCATCTAATGATGGAGATGAAAAAGCATGCAATATGGCACCATTTTAGATTTTCTTGACAATTAGGGTTTTAGTTAGGGTTTTAAAAATTTCTTTAAAAGGAAAGAAGATTAACAATTTCACAATTACCAAGCAGAATTTGAATTTTTTAGGAGATTGAAGGGGGAAAGTGTACAATTGATGAAAGAAGACTACATGGGTGATAAATATTCACCAACACTCTAAAATTGAAGACCCATTTTAAATTTTGTACCAAGGAGTCTTTTCAGCTTCAAGAAATTGACCCGAGAGAGAGGAATTAGGGTTTTTCTCCATAAAAAGGGGGAAATTCAAAATTTTCAAGGAATAACAGCAAAAGACATCAGAATACATCATTGTACAGATTCAGGAGTGGAATATTACTATTAGAGCTGGAGGAAGTAGAAATTGGTGGTCAGATTGTTGAAATTGCAAAAGAATGGAAGATTAGAACCCTAAAAATAGAGGAATCTGGAAAAAAGCGAGCTAAGAAACATGGGGGAAGGAAAATAAAGTCCGTACAGCCATACAATACAGCCAAAATTTCATCAAGTTAAAGAAAATTGTGCCAGGGTTGAAGGAGTTGAAGAATTGTTGAAGACAAGCATTGAAAAAGTAGATCGGGGCATTCCGACAACTGGGTCGGTGGAGGATTTGACAAAGGAGATAAAAATTTTAAATTTTTCATCACTTAGGGTTGAAAAAATCGTACTATATGAATTTGGTAGCTTGAGCTATGATTTCCAAAAAATAGTGCAGTTCAGAGTGTTTTTTTCCATTTTTGGTAGTTTTCAAGAAGATCATACGAAATTGTATGAAATCGTACGAATTGTAAAGGGGGGCAGCCAAAAAGTGACATCGTACGGAGTACTATCACCCTATACGATTTTAGGTTGTAATTGTACGATTTGAAGAAATTATGACAGTTTGAAGACTGATAGGTTGGAAAAGAACTACAGAACATTGTACGATCCAGGAGCAGACGGAGGAAGGTAAAATCGTACAAGGGACATAAAACCGTACACTGTATGATTTTATAGGAGGTTGTATGATTTTTGGTATGCTTCTAATTGTAGAAGAGGAGGTTGAGCTAATCGATGAGATGTTGAAGGAATGATCTCAACGAAAGAATTTGGATGTCGATTAAGGTGGATTGCAGCTCATAGGGTGGAGAGATCACCAGGTCCACTACACGAGAGAGAGGCATACCCATGACAGCACCAAGGGTGATAGTTTTAGTCCCATAGGAGGCGTGGTAATCATCCTTGGAGGAGAGGAGGATATAGGTCATGGAGGGGACAACGACATTGGTAGGCACACCTAGATAGAACACCACCAAGGCATAGAGAGGGAAGAATGGCCCAAGAAAGAACCTCACAGAGGGAATTGAGGAGTGAGGTGCATGTGCAAGAATAGGAAGACCACCTGAGCAGTGGATAGGAGGAATGCTAGGTGGAAGTATCAAAAATTACATTTGTACAGCATGGAGCAGATGCATGCAGGAAGTGGTGGAATGATGAGAAGAACAGGGGTCATCCTTGGAGGAAGACATTCGAGGATGCGCATGTGGTAGTCATTACGTAGATTCCACCATTCCACTGGACATTCTTTCAGAACTATCTCTTGTAGATAGTTCAGGCATATAATGCAACAACTCGGAGTAGCCTACGTCAATGTGGGCAAGAGGTCCGTCAAGAGTGGAAATCTTGGTAGAGGCTTTCCGAAAAACATTTGGGTTATCGAAGGACGGTATGGAGATAGTGAAAAAGCTGGTAGACCCAATAGAGGCATACCGTCTTGTCACCACTATGACCACTATCAAATCACTGATAGAGGCAAATATTTTAGGTGTAGGGACGTGCAAAATCAAATAGAGCTAGTTGCGAGGATAACATTGGGCATGTGCAATGAATATAGTCATGGATCGACTGTCAAGGGACATAAGGGCGATGGAGATGCCAATGTGGATGGCACAATATGTAGAAGGTATCACCAAGGGAATTCAGTATGATTGGGGTACCTATCTGGAAAGAAGAATGCATGAGGCACTGACCAAGAGATCAAAGAATTTTGGGATGGCCTTCCATGCAATTGGATTGCTATTGAATGCAGTCACAGAAGTGGGAATGCAATTCCTAGGGTTGACACCACCTAGAGAAATCAGGTCGGACCAACCGATGATATTGAAGTGGGTGAAGGTTGTACCAATAGAAAAGGCTACCCCGAAGAAACCATGAACAAGGAGCGAGTGACATCAGAGTGAAGCTCAAGGAGATACATCTCCGGAGGAGGATGCCGATGTACACCATCGGAGGAAATGTTCTAGATGGTTGGAGCCAGAACTAGAACAACAAGTACCAGCACAAAGGTAGTAGGAGCAACCTCTCATTCAAGAAAGGGAGAGAAGTCCCATACAAATAATGACGAGAAGGTAGTGGGAGAAAAGGGCAAGCAAACCAGTTCTAGAAATATAGGAGAAGGAACAGTCAGATTCAAAAGTGACGGAACTGGATGAGTTGTATTGGAAAGAGGTGAGAGAAAATAATGAAATCTCTAGAAATATTTTCACAGTTTGAGAAGATGGATGCCTCTGATTTCTTTAAGGGAATTGAGGTAGGGCAAGATGGAATAGCCACTACCCAAGACGAAGTGGGAGTAGGAATAAGTACCGCAGAGGGAGAGCCCAAGAAGAAGCCTCAGTACAGGATTATAACAGGAAGCTCCAGTAAGAAAGATGTTTTGGAGAACATAGAAGTGCCACTAGATAAAGAAGCACTTGTTGCTCAACAGGTCACAGTAGGAGATGCACAACAAATCCAAGAAGAAGAAGTGACAGAGGAACAACAGGTGGGCAGCATGGAATAGGAAGTAGACCGGGAAAATACGAAGGAGCAACAGGGGGGCTCGACTGAAGCAAAAAAGGCTTAAAAACAAGTTGAACAATAGTAATCTCGGGAGGATATTGTGAATATTATGGATAGCAAGGAGGAGGAGAAAGTTGTAAAACACTCCCCATCTCGAGAAAATATAGATACATATGTAGCACTTCGAGAGCTGGGAGGAAGCTCTAGCCACCTTAGGGAGGAAGAATATTTAAGAACTCCTACAGAAGAAGAACTATGAGGAATGCAATCCAGTTATCTTCTGGAAATACCATGGTTCCAAAGAATTACAATGGAAGAGGAGGCACGTGGAGTAGAAGATAAGGTGGAACACTTCTTTTCTTAGTTAGGCCATGTGATGAATAGTGCCAAATTGGAATTTAGCATCGGCCATGTGGGAGAACTGAAGTTATGGGAGGAACAAGTGTCTCTCAAATTGGAGAAGATAACAGAATGGGTGAATAGTGTGGAGCGCATAAGGAAGATAGTGAACATTCACGCACAGCATCCATGGGCGACAAATATTCATCAGCACTCTAAAATTGAAGACCCATTTTAAATTTTTGTACCGAGGAGTCTTTTCAGCTTCAAGAAATTGACCCGATCGAGAGGAATTAAGGTTTTTTCTCCATAAAAAGGGAGAAATTCAAATTTTTCAAGGAATAATAGTAAAAAGAAATCAGAATACATCATTGTACGGATTCAGGAGTGGAATATTGTTGTTAGAGCTAGAGGAAGTAGAAATTGGTGGTCAGATTGTTGAAATTACAAAAGAATGGAAGGTTAGAACCCTAAAAATAGAGGAATCTGGAAAAAAGCAAGCTGAGAATAATGGGGAAGGAAAATAAAGTTTGTACATTTGTATAGTACAGCTAGAATTTTGTCAAGTTAAAGAAAATTGTGCTAGTGTTGAAGGAGTTGAGGAATTGCTATCAAAAAGCACTAAAAGAGTAGATCAGGGCAATCTGGAAAATGGGTCGGTGAAGGATTCAATAAAGAAGATAAAAATTTCAAATTTTTCATCACTTGGGATTGAAAAAATTGTGCTATATGATTTTTGGGGCAGCCGGTACGATTTCCAAATAGGATAGTGCAGTTCAGAGGTTGTCTTACCATTTTTGGCAGTTTTCAAAGGATCATACAAAATTATACGAAATCATACAAATTGTAAAGGGGGGGTAGCCAAAAAGTGACATCGTATAGAGTACTACAACCCTATATAATTTTAGGTTGTAGTTGTACAATTTGAAGAAAGTATGACAGTTTGAATACTGACAGGTTGGAAAAGAACTGTAGAACATTGTACGATCCAGGAGTGGACGGAGGAAGGTAAAATCGCACAAGAGACACAAAACTATACACTGTACGATTTTATAGGAGGTTGTATGATTTTTGGCACACTTCTAATTGCAGAAGAGGAGGTTGAGCTAATCGATAAGATGTTGAAGGAATGATCTCAACGAAAGAATTTGGACACCGATTAAGGTGTATTGCAGCTCATAGGGTGGAGAGAGCACTAGGTCCACTGCACAAGAGAGAGGCATACCCACGACAATACCAAGGGTGATATTTTTAGTCCCATAGAAGACATGGTAGTCATCCTTGGAGGAGAGGATGACATAGATCATGGAGGGGACAACGACATTGGCAAGCACACCTGGATAGAACACCACCAAGGCATAGAGAGGGAAGCATGACCTAAGAAGTAACCTCACAGAGGAAATTGAGGAGTGAGGTGCATATGCAAGTACAGGAAGAACACCTGAGCAGTGGACAAGAGGAATGCCAGATGTAATTGTCAAAAATTACATTTATACAACATGGATTAGATGTGTGCAAGAAGTGATGGAATGATGAGAAGAACAAGGGTCATCCCTAGAGGAAGATATTTGAGGATGCACATGTGGCAGTCATTACACAAATTCCACCATTCCATCGAAAATTCTTCCAGAACTATATCTTGTAGATAGTTCATGCATATAATGCAGCAACTCAGATAGCCTACGTCAATGTGGGCAAGAGGTCCGTAAGAGTGGAAATTTTGGCAGAGGCTTTTCAAAAAACATTTGGGTTATCGAAGGACGGTATGGAGATAGTGAAAAAGTTGGTAGACCCAATAGAGGCATACCATATTGTCAACACTATGACCACTATTAAATCACTGATAGAGGCAAAGATTTCAGGCGCAGGGATGCACAAAATCAAACAGAACCAATTGCAAGGAGAACATTGGGCATGTGCAATGAATACAGTCATGGATCGACTATCAGGGGACAAAAGGGTGACGGAGATGCCAATGTGGATGGCACAATATGCAGAAGGTATCACTAAGGGAATTCAGTACGATTGGGGTACCTATTTGGAAATAGGAATGCATGAGGCAATAACCAAGAGATCAAAGAATTTTGGGATGGCCTTCCATGCAATTGGATTGCTATTTAATGCAGTCACAAAAGTAGGAATGCAATTCCCAAGGTTGATGCCACCTAGAGAAATTAGATCGGACCAAATGATGATATTAAAGTGGTTGAAGGTTGTACCACTAGCAAAGGCTACCCCAGAGAAATCATGAACAAGGAGCGAGCGACATTGGAGTGAAGCTCAAGGAGACACATCTCTAGAGGAGGATGTGAATGTACACCATTGGAGGAAACGTTCTAGATGGCTAGAGCCCGAATTAGAACAACAAGTACCAACACAAAGGTAGCAAGAGCAGCCTCTCATTTAGGAAAGGGAGAGAAGTCTTGTACAAATAATGATGACAAGGTAGTGGGAAAGAATGGCAAGCAAACCAGTTATAGAAATATAGGAGAAGGAATAGTCAGATTCAAAGGCAACAGAACTGGATGAGTTGTACTGGACATAGGCGGAGAGAATAGTGAAATCTCCAAAAATATTTTCACAGTTTGAGAATATGGATGCCTCTTATTTCTTTAAGGGAATTGAGACAGGGCAATATGGTATAGCCACTACCCAGGATGAAGTGGGAGTAGGAATAAGTAACGCAGAGGGAAAGCCCAAGAAGAAGCCTCATTACAGGATTGTAATAGGAAGCTCCAGTAAGAAATATGTTTCAGAGAGCATAAAAGTGCCACTAGAGAAAGAAGCACTTGTTGCTCAATAGGTCACAGTAGGAGATGCACAACAAATCCAAGAAGAATAAGTGACAGAGGAACAACAGGTGGGCAGCATGGAATAGGAAGTAGCCTGAGAAAATACAAAGGAGCAATAGGGGGGCTCGACCAAAGCGAAAAAGGCTCAAAAACAAGTTGAACAATAACAATATCAGGAGGAGAATGTGAATATTATGGATAGCGAGGAGGAGAATAAATTTGTAAAAAAGTCCCCACCTCGAGAAAAGATAGATACAGATGGAGCACTTCAAGAGCTGGGAGGAAGCTCTAGCCACCTTAGGGAGGAAGAAGATTTAAGAACTCCTACATAAGAAGAACTACGAGGTATGTAATCCAGCTATCTTCTGGAAATACCGTGGTTCCAAAGAGTTACAATGGAAGAGGAGGCACGTGGAGTAGAAGATAAGGTGGAACACTTCTTTACTTAGTTAGGCCATGTGATGAATAGTGCCAAATTGGAATTTAGCATCGACCATGTGGGAGAACGAAAGTTGTGGGAAGAACAAGTGTCTCTCAAATTGGAAAAGATAACAGAATGGGTGAATAGTGCAGAACACATAAGGAAGATAGCAGACATTCACGCACAACATCCATGGAGATTACCCAGGGAAGAGGTACCTACAATGTTGGGAAGAGAAGACTTGCTAGAAGGAGTGGTCACGAATTACAGGAAGGACCTGAGGATATGTTTGGATAGAATTAGTTATCCAACCTGCCCCACCAATACGGTAGAAGTTGAGTACAGGAGGGTCGCTACAGGAGTGAATAACACCCTAAGGAAGTTGAACTTCCTAACACACTAGATAGAGTGGTTGAGCATTGTATTAGAACAAATCCATCAGCTCAAGGAGGAGTAGAAGGAAGAGACTGTAGCCACTCAAAATGAATTGGTCGTAATGGAAGAAGAAATGCAGATGAGCAGAATTATGGTGGAAGAGAGAATAAAGAAGTTGAAGGAGGACCTATCAGACCTCATAATTGAGTCTAAATCCAGGATGAGCATGCTTGAAGAGGATAAGCAGCATATCTCAGAGACAATAGAGGATATAATCAAGGAGTTGGAGGTAAAACTCAAAGCAAAATATGAGCAGATGACATCTCAGTTGGCCAAAAATAATGAGCATATGGCTACATAAGCCAAGTAGATAGAGGAGCTAACAAGGGATAGTAATAAGCTAAATGAGATGGTCTTACAGAAGCAAGCTCATATGAAGATCAAAGAAGACCAGGTTCAAGCTTTGGAAGCATATATCAAACACCACCTGGAGACCATTTATGAAAATAATGAAGAACTCCAAGCGGTTGCCTAAGCAGAAGCTCATTGGAAGGAGAAGTTGAAGAAGAGTGCCTCTGAATAAGAAAAGCAAATGATGGACTTCATGAAAGTTGTCGAGGATAAGGCTAACCTTCATGGATCCAAAGCCGTCGAAATGGGAAGCTATGCAACCAAGCTGAGGAATGAATGAGAGATGTACAAGTCACAAGTTAAGGACTTAACGGCTGTAGTAGCAGAATATGAAGTAGAGAGGAAGAAGCAGAACGAATCGGCGAGGACACCAACCAAAGTAAAGGGGATGGTAGATGTAGGCAGCAAATCCACCTCCCAGAAGAAGAAGTGATTTGCTCAATTTTGATAGTTTTGTGTAAATTTGCTCAAGTTTTGTAAACCGTACAGTGGGAAGCAAATCGTACAGTCAAGGGAAAAATCATATAGCTGGATTGGCAAATCGTATAGGGCACACTGGAATTCACTAAAATGCAAAGGAAATATAATTTCAAGATGAAATGGCACATGAATTTGCTAAGGTGTTAAACTTAGGAAAAATGCCAAAATAATGCATTCAATTGTACATGGGCAGTTGTGAATAACGGATTATCTCTGGATCCTCTTTGGAATGGCTTGGACAACATTATATAAGACCCCATTTTCAATTTTGTAGGTCTGGCTACTAGTTTACTAGTTACTGGTTGCTAAAATAGAGAGTTAAGTACTTATAGTTGTAATTCCTGAGTTATTGCAATTACATTGAGATAGTTTTCCACATTGTAATCGAATCTACAGATATTAATGAGCATAAGTACGTTGTGGATGACTGTGTACGATCCTGATAATGATGGATAATGAATTATGGATTGATATTGTGTAATTGTGTTTTCTATCTTACTATTATATGTTAGTTTTATGCATTGTTGCAACTTGTTAGGAATATTGGCACTGGTGAATCATGGAGAATTATTTAGGAGCATGAGGGCATTGATAAAGATGTATTCAAGAGCATTGTATGATTTTTGGGCGTAGACAAGCATATGGAATCTCTCACCAACCTGGTTAGGATGTTTTGCCTATGAAGGAGATTGCATTGTTCGAAATATTAAACCGTTACAAAACATCCTAGAGAGAGATTAGAGTAGTAGAGCATCTCACATAACACCATATTGTACCATTATTTCGTACATATCATACATCGTCTTCCGTACAAATCGTACAAAGCACTTTTACCTGATTTGGTAAATCAGGTGATCGAGAGAAACTTACCTGATTTGGTAGTTTTTGGGAATCGGCTTTTTTCGATTAAAAAATTATGTACGACAACCTCTAAAATAGCATCTATCAGTTTTTTTGAGTGTAAGATCATACCATATTGACATTGTACGATTTGAGATCGTATAGTGTAGGTAATTAAGGGTCGTACAAGGAGATTATAGTTTGTACAAGGGTAGTTTGAGTGAGCATGAGACCGTACGATTTGGTAAGTGAGTTGGGTTTAGCCTAATAATCATTCTAACCTCTGGAAAACACCTCCCTACCAGGAATACTCCACCACTGTGCTACACCCCCCTCTGAGTATAAGCCTATATTCTTCAATTGGTATCAGAGCGAGTTCCTTCAAAAAAGTCTAACAGCTTGAAGGAAGAAAGTACAGGAAATGGATCTTCATAAAATAAGGCACCATTGTTCGATGTTAACAATTATGATTTCTAAAGTATAAGAATGAAGACTTACTTTATGGTACAAGTATATGACAGATGGCAATCCATTGAGGATGGATTCACACCTACAACTACTCCTCCCACATATAAAGATGGTAAGATGTTATAAGTGAATAATAACAAGGCTATGAATGGAATTTTAAGTGAATTACGTGAAGCAAAATTTGTGAAATTTATGCACTGCAAATCAACAAAAGAGATATGGGATAGATTGAAGTAAACATGTGAGGGAGATAAAAGGTCAAGATGGCAAAGCTACAAAACCACAAGAAAAGGTTTGAAGATTTGAATATGGAATATGAGGAAGACATTACTACATACGTACTTCATGTGGATGAGATTGTTAATACCATGCGGGGACTTGGATTTAAAATTGAAGACTCCAGTGTTGCTCAGAAAGTACTAAGGTCACTTCCTATGAGGTATGATGGAAAGGTCTCAGCTATAGAGGAGATGAGAGATATTGAAAATTTGACTATGGATGAGTTACATGGAATTATTACAGCTTATGAGATGAGAATAGTAAAGGATCCCAACTCCAAAAAAGAGGCAGCTTTCAAAGCATCAAAGAAGATAAAAGATAAAAACCAGAATCAAGTGGTGAATCAAGCAGTGATGAAGAAGCTAACTATGGTAGAAGAAACAAGGACTCAAGAAAGTACAAAGGTATGGAAACAGTGAAATGTTTTAATTGTGGAAATTTTGGTCACTATGCATCTAATTGTCCAGAATTTGGAGGCAGTAGGAGTGAAGAGAAACAAGATCATAATAATAATGAAGGAGAAAAATCCAGGTATGAAAAGAAAAATAGGTATGGTCAAGGCAAGCATGAAAAGAAAATCTTTCAAAAGCACAAGAAGAGTTTCTATGTTAATAAGGGAAGCAAGACTTCAAGTGAATGTGATAAAAGACCCTCAAAAGTGAAGAAGATATTATATTTTTGGTAATAGAAGAGGAAGAAAATGCTCTTGTTGTATATAAAGTTGAAAAGTATGAAAATGCTCTTGAAAACCAAGAAGTAGAACAACATTCAAAAAATTAAGAGGAAAGCACAGTAGATCTAGAAGTAGAATTTATTGTTGCTCTTAGATAATTGAAAAAGGTTAGAAAGCAAAATTCAAGACTAAAGACTCAAGTTCAATAATGTGAAGAAGAGAAAGAAAATCTTATACAAGACCTGACAAACTCAATAGCTAAGGCAAGAAGAGTTAAAGAGGTCATGATTGAAGAGTTACAAGCAAAAGAGTTAGAATGTGAAAGACTTGAACATGAGGTAGTTTCTCTAAGAATAGAATTAAAAAAATTTAAGGGCATGTTACACAGGTTTGGGAAAAGTTCAAAAACTTTGGATAATATTATCAATGCATAAAGATCTTCATCTATCAAAGCAGGACTTGGTTTTGAAGAAGGACAAAGGAAACAAGAAGAAGGGTCAAGCTTAAGTTCAAAAGAAGAGGAAGTTTCATAGGAAGGGCGTGAAAAATAAATTGAGACTTATGAGGATAAGTTGAAGAATAGAAGCTTCACTAATAAAGGAAACAATGCACAAACAAGGAACAAGGATCATCACAAAGAAGAAAGGACTAAGAGACCAGTGGGTTCAAGGTAAGATTTCTTCAAAGGACATTGTTTTTCATGTAACAGGTTTGGTCACAAGGCTATGCATTGCAGGTTTCATGAAAAGGAGTGTGGTTTTACTAAGAGGAACTTCAAATATGGTCATCTCTTTCAAGGGTATTTCTACTCTTGTAATCGATTTGGTCATAAAGCAATCCACTACAGGGTTCATAACAGAAATGAGTATGGCTTCACCAGGAGGAACTTCAAGACATTTGCACCTTCTAAGAACTACAATATTAAGTGTTACAAGTGCAATAATCTAAGGCATAAGGCCAAGTGGTGCAGAACAAAGTTTCCAAAGATTTCAGAGACAAGCAAGAACAGGGACACTCAAAAGGATCAAAAGGGTATGTTGAGAAATAAGGTTGACAAATAAAAAGAGCATTGTATGTTGGGAGTAGAAATACTCCCACCCCAAAATTAATCATCTCAAGAAGAGGAGGTGGGGAGGGGGCTGAGCTAAGAGTCTTATATTTAGCCCCAAAGGAGTCCCTTTACCATTGATGTCAAAGGGGAAGAGATTTGAGTAAGGGAGAGAGCATTCATTCAGGGGAGCAGATTTGGATTCAAATGGTTTTTAAAAAAAGAAGGGAAAATAAATTATTAGAAAAGGGTTACCATCAATGACAAAGGGGGATATTGTTGGAAATTTTGAGTAATTATGTTGTCATTGATGTCAAGTTTTTGGTGCAAGGCAAATTTCATTTTGATACAAGAAAATTGGTTAAAATAAATGCTTTTTAGCCAAAGAGGTTGGTTAAAAGGTTGAAGACAAAAGTTTACGCCCATGTTTTTAAAATAAAATAGCAAATATTATAATATTTTAATATTATAATAATTAGGCCAAACAGGCTTATTAAAAGAAAAATGAAAAAGTGCTTTGGACAAAGTAAGAAATAAAGGTTGGAGGTCATGTGTTAGGTCTCAACCGCTTGGCTAGTGCAAGCGATCGAGCACTGCACTTAGGAGGTTGAGGTCAGAGGGTCAATTTGTGTTCGTGCCAGTAAGGAATTAATTTTTTATAAGGTATGCTCCAAGTTGATTAAATGTTGGCTATAGTTGGTGTTTGGTGGATGTGATTTGGTGTATAGTTTGGCATATAGGAGGTATAAGGAGAAATAAAATTTTGCATAATATTTTAAGGGTATTGTTGCTATTTATTTTATATGCAAATGTTGGAGTGATTTTGTAAATGGTTTATTTAAAATTATAATTCTTTGTTCTTGGACATTAATGTAGATTGGAAATAATTTTATGATAGTGGAAGATAAAAGGTGTAAAGGATGATGTTATTGTTTGTAATTCTTGCTTTATGAAAAGGAAATTTTTGAGAAGGTTTTGTTGAGCTTTAATGCATTATCCTTGAGAATAAAATAAGAGTCCTAGAACATTATTTTTAGAATTCATTGAGCACCTTATTGAGGGAAAATTCATGTGGATATTTTTGAAATAGAATCTTGCTATCTAACCCTTGAAGTGGCACAAAGAGAATTGGTGTTGGTGAGACAAGTTTTGAAGACATATCTCCATCAAAGCAAATTAAGAGGTATGGACGCATCATTCCTTGTTTAAAGTGTTTTGTTGAAGTGGATATTTTGGAACATAAGGTGGAGAGAAAATGATTGTTTGATAAGCATTGTTGGAAATATTTGAGATAGGTTTTGATACCTACATTGTGCATCCTTGTTGAAAGAAAGTGGAAACACCTGTGTTAGGGTTTGTGAGCAAGTTGTGCTTCATTTTTTGAATGATTGTGTGAAGATTTTGGGCATTGGTTTTAAGTGATATTGAAATTGAATGTGCAAACATTAGAAATCATATTTTTTAAAGCAAGTGTGTGCATCAGGAAGATAGGTTTCATAAGCTAGACTATATCTACCTTTAAAAGAGCAATAAGTGTGAGATATGTGAAAGTGAAGGGCTTAATTATTGAGTAGAACATATTGACCTATTTGCAAGTGCATATCATTCTCTTTATGTTCCAGAGGTTAAAATTTTTTTGAGTAGAATATATTTGTTTGAGGAAAGCATTTCTGAAAAAGATATAAGTTGTGTTTGTGTGCAAAGTTTGGAAATATTTGAGCAGGTTAAGTGAGCAGCTTTGAGGTAAATTTGAGCAAGTATTTTGAGAAGACTTAAAGCAAATTTGAGGGTAGATTTGAGCAAGTCTTTTGAGAAGGCTTGAAGGCAGATTTGAGAAAGTCTTTTGAGAAGACTTGAAGGTATATTTGAGCAAGTCTTTTGAGAAGGATTGAGAGCAATTTGGTTGTTGATTTGATCAATATTTGTATTAAGGCTTGGGGACAAATTTGAGATAGATTTTGGTGCAAATTTGTGAGCAAATTTAGAGCATATTTGTGCTAGACTTGGGAAAGAGTTTTTTGTAGATCTGAGATAGAGTTTGGTGCAAATTTGTGAGCAGAGTTAGAGAAAATTTATGCTAGACTTGGGAAAGAGTTTGATATAAATTTAAGACAGAGTTGAGAGCAGGCTTTAGATGTGACAAAGAAAAGAGGATTGCAGTCTCCAGTGGATAGAGATCCATAAGCCAGTGTAGTGGTGACAGAGGTCTCCTCTGGAGAGATATCCAAAAGCCAAAGTAGTAGGGGCAAAAGTCTTCTAGAAGATCACCAACCATAGCAGAGGGGATATAGTTCTCTTGTGGAGAGAGATCCACAAACCAGAGCAAGGGGAAATATTTCTCCTATGGAGAGAGATCCACAAACCATAGTAAGGGAAAAAAGTTCTCCTATGGAGAGAGATCCACAAACCAGAGAAAGAGGAAAGAGTTTTCCTATGGAGTGAGATCCATGAACCAACCGGGAAGATAGAGTTCTTCTGTGGAGAGAGATCCACAAACCAGTTGAGGAGATAGAGTTCTCCTGGATCAAGTTCCACGAACCAGATAAAAGGGGAAATAGTTCTCCTGTGGAGAGAGATCCACAAATCAGAGCATAGGGGATTGGTGTCTCCTTTGGACAAAGGTCCATAAACATTGAAATAGGGAATTGATTCCCAAGATATTTGTTGAGAAAATTTAGAGGAAATATTTTCTCCGTGGAGTAGCCCACATTGGGTGAACCACATTAAATTTGTGTATCTCTTGTGTATGATGATTTATACATTGCTTTGATTACTGCTATTGATATTGCCATTATTGGATAATATTTTTTGGGAAATAAAAGTAAAAGTTGGTCTTATACTTTTCACCCCCCTCTTAGTATAAGCCTGTGTTCTTCATATATTATCATAAAAATTAACATTCCATAATTCAATTGAGGTGAGTCAAACAACTCTTGATTGCATTATAAAATCATAAACATATAGCCTATGGCAAAGAACATTTAAACAACTAATCCTTTACAATGAGGGGTATGCTCTTATTTATAGCCTTTCATATAGTTAAAATGAAACTAACTACTATGTACAATCATGAGCAAAATTGATCATACACGATATTTAGGATGAGCTAAAACCACTTAGTGTCATTAACACATTCTATGCTAGGTCTCAAAAAATTGTGATTGCAATATCTTTAATAATGCTTAGGTGGATTAGTTATCATTTTTCATCTTTGACAACTTCCATGTGTCCTAACTGCTCTTTTTTAGGGTGTTAGGTGTCTTTCATGCTAAGGTATTATAATCCAAGATAATGTTGCCTTTGTTGCCTTTTGAACTATCTTTCTTCCTTTGTTGTAAGAATGCTAGATGTTTTGAATGTTGATATCACCTTTTTTGTTGAAAGGCTTCAATCTAGGATGTTATTTTCTTCAACTTGCACTTTAGGAGGCCCTTGAGTTCTTTTGTGGACCTTGCATTGAGATGAAGCTTTTTGAAGGCTAGGCTGACATTATCACTTTAAAAAAATTTGGTCTACTTTTAAAAAATGAAAACTCTTTACTTTATAGGATTTGCACTAGGCCAAAACTTTTGAGGTACTATGTTGATGTCATCGCTCAAAAAAATTGGCTTACCTCCTTTACATGTATGGTACTAGTCTAGTCTATATAAAAGCTTTTGACTTTAAAGAGTAGGTAAACTTTAACCATTTTAAGCCTAATATTGCTTTCTTAAGCTTCCACAATAAAATACTTGAGATAATTGAGTCTAGATAGGTCCTTCAAGCTTGAATACTTAGCCAAAGTCCCAATAATCACCTTATAGAGCATCTCTCGGTCTGATGCATATCTTTTTGTTGCCAAACCACTACTTGCTTCTTTCTAATGCTCCAAATTTACCTTTAAATAGGGATTACTAGACTTATTATTGTGCCTGAACTATTTTATTTGTCTTTGTCCAGTTTTGGTCAATTTGCTCCCTTTTGCTCTTTGCCACAATATTTTTGGGTGTCCTTCATATGGACTATTGATCCTAAACAATCTATGGAGGTTTCACAACTTGAAATCTCCAGGATGCTTGTGTTTTTTCATATTATTGGGTACTAATATCCTCTTAATGAAAATGTAGGAGCTTACCTTGTTTATCCCTCGACTTAACATCTTGGGTCCCCTTTCTTCCTCCATTGTTCCTAATTTTTCTTTCCTGAGGACCCTTGTTAGATAGTCATTACTGGCCCAATTAGATGTGGAGTGAAGTTTTATTTTCAAACCCACCCATTTGGATGATGGGTGAGTTTACAACCACTATGTGGAACAAAATCCTACCAAAGGTAGATCCCTTTTAGCTGTCACCAAAAAGACTCTAGGACTTTTACCAATGGCAATAATTAGCTTAACTACCACCAAAAAGTCTATGAGGCATTCTCTATCTGATCTAGTTGGTCAATGTAGCCTCATGGCATAAGGAGTTTAGAATGTGCTAGTGGCTTTTAACGAAGGCCTTCTTCCCTTGTCAGCATCTTTGGCATGTTCACATCATCAACTACTTCATAGATAGATGGGGCTTCAGGTCCTCTCATATTGCTTTCTTTAAAATCAACTATGGATGACAATCTTACTCGAAATCCACCTCTCTAATGAGATTTTCCTAGTGTATTAAAATTTCACTACACTTATTCAAATATACCTGATTGAAAACAAAAAAATTCTTATGCCTTGAAAATAAATTTTCCCTTACGCCTATTTCTCCTAGCCTAATTATGTAAAAAGTACTTAAATACCTCATCAATAGGTGGTGTAAGAGAAACTTTAAAGTATACACGAAGCATATCAAAAATATAACTATCTCATATGTTTTAGACACAATGTTGAAGATAATATTAAGTAGTTTAGTGTTCCTTTATTTCTTTAATACTTCCTATCATTCTCTTCTCTCCTTGGGAAGTCCTCTTATAATTCAAATATCCTCTTGCAGTTTCTTGAACTAACTTATATACTCATCAACAATATCAAATGATTTCATGAACAAGGTTGCAAGCTCAACCTCCAATCTACTAATTTAAGTGGAATCATTTCTATCACACATCCCCTAAAACTTCTCAAGCAATAATTTAGGATTTTTTGTGTTGTTGACATGAGTTTCATATACATTGTCAACATATAGAACAACAACATCATAAGCCTCATCCTTCTTGTCCCTATAAATAAGTTTTACCTCTTTAGAATCAATTCCATGAGGCTTCTCATTCATGTATTTGAGTAATCCCTTACTTCAAAGCAAAGATTCAATCTTGATCTTCTAGGTAGCATGGTTAGGACCACTCAATAAAGATACATGACAATCCATAACTATTTTGTCAAAATAAAAAAAACAAATCGCGTGCAATTATGACTAGAAACAACACTATCAATGTAGAGAGTTCAAAAAACCATGCAACTTGAAAAAGAGGATTAAAATTCTTCTATATAGAAAAATTTTGGCTTCCAAAATTCTAGCCCTAAAATCATAATATTTACCTCTAAAACCTTTGAAAAAAATATATTTTAGTACTTGTAGCAAATGAGAAGTTGTTATGTATCATTGTAGAGTGACTGATATGGTGCCAAGCATGTATTGACTATGCAACATACCGATGAATCTTGTGATACCACCTATCATGATTTGATTTTCGACCTGATCTATGACCCATCATGTGCCACTTATCACTTATTGATTCACTCCAAAATTTGTGTGTCATCAAGTTTATTGCTAACTATGCAAGCTACTTATCAAGATTGATAAGTTTGTAAAATAATATAATTGGCCAAACTTATATCTATAGAACCAAGTGGCATACGACCTGCCACATCGATCTAATTAGAGCATGCCATGTTGGCACTTGCATCATCTACCATATGCTACCTCAAGATTTATGCCATGTTAACACCTTTGTTAGCTACAATTTGTCATGCTATATCACTTGTACAAATTTCTATATCACTTGTATGGATTGCCACATCAGTTGCCATGTATGATGTTGTCTCCTATATGGATTGTTATGTTTCACCTCAATATTTGTGCATTAGCCACCACCTTCATTGTATAGACTATGACATCAACCATATAAGCTATCACATAGCACCTATATGGTCTTACCATGTTATTACTATTGCATAAAGAGGTAACATCATCACAAGATGCCGCATCGTTGTACGGTACCATGTCATCATATGCTAAGTGGATGCTAATGTTATCACTACATTTCAAAAGGTTTGGATTGGGAGGGATTCAAACTCATGATATCCCATGCCCCAATGAGTTAAAGGGATTTGGATAACCAACCCTCCAAGCACAATGCTTGGGAGGAAAAAGCTAAGGAGTATTAAATAAACCAATAAATTTTGATGCCCCCTTTGGCGCCCTATGTTGACACAAGCATGTGTCGACAACCCATCAAAATGTCATATTGGAAAAATATTTCCAAGAATATTCTAGGAAGTATTCCCTTTTTAATATTTGAAAATTAGAGGGAAATGATCAATTTTTAAACAAAAAATTAGGGTAGGTGAAGACAAAAATAAAAAAAAGTGTTGAATTATGACCCCCCTAAAATTTTGCAAAGAATGTAAAAATGTTTATGGTTTGTCCACATCTATTATATTTTTTACTAACCATTTTTTGAACACAACAATTAGGACACCATGTCATGCCTATGCAATAAAAAAGTTGTCAGATCATTTTTGCAACTTTTTCAAGCATCTCAGAAGTTTTTGCTAAGCATGAAAGCCTGTCCATGACTTCTCTCACACTAGGAATTTGTCTAAAAATATTTAACCTCTTATTTTATTCTTTATAATGACCAAATAATTCACCCTCTCATCTATACTACTATTTAACAAAAATGCAGAAGAGAAAAAAATAGATTTTTTGAAAAAAAGTATTAAAGATAACTAAGGTTTCCAAAAAACCTCAATAAGATCAATTATGAAACTAGGGCAACCATTAGTCAAAAAAAATTGAAAATAAAATAGGATTAAGTTCCAACGAGAGAAAAGAAGAACCTATTGATGAATATTTCTCCTTATGCAAGTCTATTGATTTTAGTGAGATCCTCATGATCCAATTCCACCTAGGGTTTTATCAGAAAACTTTCTTTAGATTATGTTAGTGTTAGGAACCTACTATTAAAATTATGAAAACTCACACGAAATACTAAAATTATGGAGAAACTCATGCAATATCACAATGCAGAAAGTAAATGCAAAAATAAAAACTCTCACAATAAACACTGAATCGCAGGCCTCTTTGAGGAGGCAACCTCCTTCAATATTTCATTCACTTGCAAAAATATACATTCATACATGGCTTCATAGATTTAAAATAAATACTTCATGCAACCCTAACCCTAAGCTTAGGAGTTGTATTACATGCAAAATGCCACTTGAGCTAGAATATTCTACCAAACATCGGTTACAATATTGATAACGGTTACATAAAATGATCCCACTTGGCTAGGAGCCTAACTTACCACATACATTACAAAATATTGTAAAATAACATTATATATGGGATCCCCACATTGGAAGTGGATCGTTACATAAGCAATGAGAGTTACAAAATAACGTTAGAATGGGATCCTAACATGTTATTCCCCTTCAAAAAGCTTTGTCCTCAAATTTGAAGATGAGGAAACCGATATTGGAGCTAATGGAGAGACTCCCATGTAGCATCTTCTAGCTAGAGTCCACACCACTGGACAAGGGCCTCAATAATGGTGCAGTTGCAGACATTGTGAGTATGATGATCCAACAACTATTCGAGCTCGAGCAAGATAGAACCTTCGTCATCTAACTCTAGGAGTGCATATTGAACCTATACCTAAGTTCCCACCACCTTTTTGAGAGAGGAAACATGAAAAATAGGATGGAGCTTGGATGTAGGTGGTAGGTATCCAAACATTTGTTGACAATATCTGTCTGGTCATTCGTTTGTGGATGATAAGCTAAACTCATTTTGAGCTGAGCTCTCTACAACTTAAGCAATTATTGCCAAAAGTGATTAGTAAAGGTTGGGTCATGATTGGACACGATGGAGGTGGGTAGACCATGAAGGTGAAAGATAGAATCAAGAAAAATTTGGGCAATAATGGAAGCTATGTAATGATGGGAGAGGGAACAAAAGTGAGCATACTTTGAAAGAGGATCCACTACCACAAAATAATAGATTTACCTCCAGACTCAGGTAACCCTGTAATAAAATCCATGGAAATGTCGGTCCAAACTTGGTCAAGAATGGGTATTGGTTGGAGAGTGCATTTAGAATGCACCATTTTGCCTTTCATCCTTTGATAAGTATCACAAACTGCCACAAAATTTTGAATGTACTTTTTCATGCCCTTCCAAAAAAAGTGTGCTTAAGCCATTCATATGTTTTGAGGAATCCTGAATTACAGGTATATGGGGCGGCATGTAATTCCCTCATGAGAAGTTCTCGAAGGGATGATGTATGGGGAAGAACAAGGTATTGGTGGTAACACAAACCATGGCCATACCAAGTGTAGCCAGGACATGAAGTAGATTCAGTGTGTGGAAAGGTAATCAAAGTCTGCAAACCTAAATCTTGAAGTACCTCTTGTCATAAGGAATCAATCCATTGTGAAATGGGTGATGAAATGATGCATAGCATACTGTGATACTCAAATTGGTGAGAGAGATCATCAACCACAATATTTTCCTTGCCCTTCTTAAAAGTGATATCATAATCATATCCCATGAGCTTAGAAACCCATTTTTGTTTTTCGAGGGTGGCAACTTGTTGCTCCAAAAAGTATTTGAGACTTTGATGGTCAGTTTTAATGGAGAAATGATGCCCAATGAGATACAATCGTCAATGGGTTACCACATGCAAAATTGCTAGCATTTCCTTAGCATAAGTGGATTTTCCCATATTACGACTAGAGAGTGCTTTACTAGTGAAATCCAAGGGTCTCCCTTCTTGCATGCACTAATATTGTGACCAGAAGTATCACTTTTAATAACAAAGAGTTTGGGGAAATTTGATATGGCTAAAACTAGCATAGTGGTCATAGCATGCTTCAATTCTAGAAAGGCCTGTTCAGTGGGTCCCATCCAAGTGAAAGAGTCCTTCTTTAACATGGAAGTGAGGGGAGCTGTAATTTTACCATAATTATGAATAAATTTATGTTTTTTAACTTGTAAGCCCTAAAAATCCTCGAAGACCCTTAAGAGTGCGAGGTTTTGACCATTCCTATACTACTTGGATCTTCTTGGGGTGAACTTTGATGCCATCCTTGGTGATAATGTGTCCTAAATACTCCACTTATTTCAACCCAAAATAACACTTGGACTACTTAGCATAGAGTTGATGTTGTTCCAACAACTATAGAGTCTGATCCACATGAACAAGATGCTCTTCCCATGAGCGACTATAAACCAGAATGTCATCAAAGAAAACTAGGATAAATTTTTGAAGGAATGGGCAAAAAATTTTGTTCATGAGGCTTTGAAAAGTGGAAGGAGCATTAGTTAAGCCAAATGGCATCACCAAAAACTCATAGTGACCTTCATGAGTATGAAAAGCAGTCTTGGAAATATCCTCATCCTTGAGCCTGATTTGATGGTACCTAAAGCGAAGGTCTAATTTGGAAAAGTACATAGTCCCATGTAGTTCATCTAGTAATTCATCCACCATCGGAATAGGAAACTTATCCTTGATGATGAGTTTATTGAGCTTACGATAATCGATACACAACCACTAGGATCCATCTTTCTTGCACACCAGTAAAATAGGAGAAGAGTAAGGATTGTTGCTTGGTCGTATGATGCCAAATTTTAACAATTTTTGTACTAAGTTCTCGATTTCTAACTTAAAATCATGAGGATATAGGTATGATCTAATGTTGGACGATGCATTGCCAGGTAACAAAGTAATAGCATGGTCATGAGAGTGACGAGTTAGTAATTTTGATGGTTCAACAAAAATAGAATTGTGCTTGGCCAAATAAGTTGCAAATCTATAGGAACGAAATCCTCCTTGGAAGGGTGAGGTTGGATCACAAATATCTAAGTTATGACAACCCAAGATAATTTTTTTAACTTCTCTATTCATCTTGAACTAATAATTTGTGAAGGCCTTGCTTTTGAGCCATGGAGAGTGTGGGACTATCCATTCTATGAAAATTGCATCCAGAGCTCGGTAAAGTTCCATGAGATGGTTTCCAATGTGCCCAACCATTGAGCTACTAACACGACATCACAACCCCCTATTTGAAGCACAAACATATCTTGTTTGAACTCATAGTCCCCAATTTTTACCTTAACATTATGAAATTTACCTTTATAAGGTAAGGTCCTACCATTGACTACCATAACCTCAAAGGAATTACATTTATGTACGTAACAATTTACCTGCTTGGCAATACGGGGATCAATAAATTTGTGTGTACTTCTAGAATCAATCAGGATGGTAAGACGTAGGCCTTTGAAATAACCCACAACTTTCATGGTTTGGGGAGTAGTAATGCCAGCAAGAGCAAGAAAAAAAAATTTAGCCTGTGGTTCTTCTTGGATTTCTTCCTCCAATTGAGGTGGTTCCTCTACTGGTTCTATGTCATCATCACTTTGGTTGCTGGTATCAAGCTCATCAACATCTATGAGAACAACTTCTTTTAGGTGTAGCTATGCCCGTGAGTAAACTTTTCATCATAATTGTACACAACCCTTGGGCGCGTCGCGCATCTATTTTTGTGGTAGTCAAACATTTGGGTGCAACAATTTTTTGTTCATTCTAATTTTGGAATCTAGGAGGGAAGGAGGGTCTAGCTTGTGGAAATTTAGATATCCGCATTTGAGCTAAAAATTTGGATTCGACCAAACGAGAAAACTTGATAGCCTGCATCATGGATTGTGGTTTAAACATCGTGGCCTCAGCTTGGAGATCTTCCCTCAAACCGCTAACAAAACAAATCATAAGGAACCCTTCATTCAATCCCTTAGTTATGTTGGCCAATTTCTCAAATTGTATTTGGTAATATTTAACTATTGCAGTTTGTTTCAAATTTTTCAATGCTCCTGTAAAATAATCATACTCACTAGGGCCAAAGCGAGTGAGTAATTGAGACTCAAAGTCTTCCTAAGAAGGATCAGGGGTAGTGTTATGCAACCATTGGTACCACTGTAAATCTTCATATTCCAAGTTGAAGGAAGCCATTTGAACTTGGTAATATATAGAGAAATCATAGAGTTAAAAATATTGAGCAACACAACATAACCACCCATCCACATCCTTCCCATTGAACTTAGAAAAGTCTAGTTTAGGCATATTAAATGTAGGATCACGGTCATAGTGAGGGTGAGAGTCATATTTTGCCCTTCCTTTACCTATGTCAGAATTTGATTGTTCAATACAATACTATAGACACGAAAAATTGACCCACTAAGGTGAGTAATTTTCCCTAAATCCCTTGTTTTCTTCTTAAAAAATTAGGGTTATCTTTGAGCTTATTTTACCCTATCAAATATTATTTATTCCTCCTAAATCCTATACCATTGGATCAGGCTCAAAAATATCTTTCCAACGATATATGATATGACCTATTTTGACTCTGTTTGACCCTCCAAAATGCATTAAAACCGCATAAGGGTCTAGTTGGTGCAATGTCGTGCCCCACCAAAATGGGGTGTGATTTCACTGATTTAATTTAATTTTTTAATTTTATTTTATTTTAATTTGGTCCACTTAGACCCAATTTTAAACCCTCCAGTGTGTTTTATAATCGGCTATGAGTTTATTTGTGCTCGCCTTGATCGTCTATAAAAGGAAGAACAATCTCACTCTTTTGATAATCTCAATATCATGATCATGAACTTACTAATGCTCATGAGATTTGTCTTCTAACACTCGCTTATTGCTTTTATTTTGCTATGTTTTTTATGTCTGCTCTGCTTTTTGGTGGATGCACGTTGTGGCTCAAAGGGAAAGAGTGCTAGTTCAGATTCTTAGCCTTCTTCTGTTGCTTCGGTGTTCTCCATTTAGGTTTCACTCTCTATGATTTTGCATTTAATTTATGTTATGTGCATGCATTTTTATTTTTCATGTGTTTGAAGTGAAATCACGCTCGATTCTGTCAAGGTGCAACTTCACTAACCCTAATTTAGGGTTTTAGTTTGCATAAGCAAAATCGTGCCCCGTTCTAACGGAGCATGATTTTGTCGAAGCGTTATCACGCCTGCTATTTACGAGGTATGATTTTGCCTGAGACCAATGTGGGGGTAAATTCTGCTTTCTAATAGTTTGGTTAGCTTCATTACTACATACTAAGCATATTGGCATATTCTGTTTTTCTGCATATATGTTTTATAATTATTCTCCAAGGATTAATTTTTGATTTTGTGTTGAAATGTCATCGAAGGGACCTAGGGTGCTTGATTGTTGTGCCTCCAAGCATTATTGTATAGCGGCCTAAGCATACCTCCTAACGCTAATTACATTTTTCAAGTGTTTGTTAATTATCTTGTAGGAACAAGGATTATTGATAACATTGGATCAAAGGATTAAAGCAATGATCAACCACCGAATAAGATAAGTGTTCTAATTAGTCTTTAGGTTGTTTGCTAAGTGCTTTATATTTATGTTGTAAACCCTAGATCTGATTTTATAAGAAATATATTTAATTTCTAGGCATTTAAAAGATAACAACATATAGTGTGCACTTAGGGTTAATTTTGTTTGTGCATTTCTTCTTAAGCCCTTGCTTAAAAATTGTTCATTTAAAACCTTATGGTTAGTGAGTGTTCAAAATAAAGAATCATATTAGGCTAGCTCTTGTATGCTTGCATTCTATTTTTAGTTGTTATATTCTATTTTCTGCATTGTCCTTTATCTTTCCTAGTTTAGAACTAGAAAGGTCAAACTTAGGTGTTTTTCTTAAAACTAAATACATCAAACATTCTTGAATATCCTGAGGACTTGGAATGAGTCCTAAAACCATTCCTGGTGAACCCCTCCCCATAGCACCGAGTGTAGAGTACAACACACCCTTGTGGTTCACCCCATAAGGCTTTCTACTTTTGCGGATCCAGCATTTTTGGGAATTATACACGATAGGATAGTTTTCCCCCTCTACAAGTACTCAGATTTTCTTGGACCACCTTGCAATTTGAACTCAACATTTCCAAGTTGTTCTTCTAGGTGGATTATGAAGGTATTGTAAGCATCTCCAAAATTTTGAAGCTCTGCCATCATGGCCTAATTTGCTATTTGTATGTTATCAATGATGTTTTTTAAGGATTCCAACAATGAGGTGGTTTGATCTATCTCTTTTTTATGTCCATGAGTACCAGCAACCATTTTGGATAGTCTTGAACCTCTTTTACTGAATTACTAAAAATATAAGTGTGGTTTTAGGAGTTACTATTTTTAGTAAGGAGTCCAAAAAAGTGCTTGGATGTTATATATCAAAATGATCAGCTCAAAAATATGGTCACAATGAGCTATATCCCACAACACAAATTTGGACACCCCAGACTTTTTTTTATCCTCTATTTTGAAGAGTCTACTGGTGTGGTCAATTTTTTTTCAAAAATATAGTTCAAAAGTTGGGTACTGGATCAACTGTCTCTAACCTGTGCATTCTGTCGACTGACCACCTTGCCATTGTCTTGTCTTTGTCCCTATCACCTGTACTGTAGTTATTAAAACTGTTCACATCACTGACCCTAGGATCCTCTATACTATGTAGTTACTAACACTGACAGTTTTGTTTCTGATCCTGACCACCTATAATTTTTAACTGTTACAAATGACTGTTACTATCACTATCACCTTGAATATTACTATCACTTGACTATTATTGTCACTAACCTGAATGTTACTATCATTGACCTGACTGTTACTATCACTGACCCGACTGTTACTACCACTGACCTGGATGGTACTAAAATATTTTAGACTTTGATAGACACTTGCAGATTCTATCTTGACTATTTGGTGCATGTAAATTTGTTCTTTTGTGATAGGGAAGTCCTTCTTAGTATGCTCACTTTTGGGGATCATAAATGTAGGTTAAGCAGAACAGGGAGATTTTTTTACAAGTTGAAGTTTTTGACAGAACCAGGGTATGCTAGGCAGAGGAGTATGTAACACCCATAAGCCCTATGTTATACCGTAGTGATGAACAATAGTACTCGAACCAATATTTCAGGCCACTACCCATGGAGGATTTCACACATAACCTTGAGCACACTATCTACCTCTCTAACAATACAAGAGGGTAATCGTTCGGGATGTTGTGTCCTGTGGACTATGGATGATACAAGATCAAAAAGTTTCCTACTGGATACAATTTTGTTTAAGCCTAAAATGGTCTCCCGATACACCCAAAGATGCTTATGAGCTCAATTTCATGTGTTAGTATTTTTTGAGGCCTAGGTATTAGAGCTTGATCGCCCCTCACTTCATTAGACGCTTTATGGGCTACCTAGCTTAGCCAATAACGACAGCTTCTTCACGATATTTTAAAATCCTCGACACAGGATTTCTAGCCTACTCAACTACTGAAAAAACTGTATTTTTTTGGCTTTTTTTGGTTTTTGCCAATTTTTTTTGCTTTTAAATAAAGTAAAACATAGGAAAATTATACCTAACAGACAAAAATTACTAAGCAAGAATTTTTTTAGTCATAACAGAACTCAACCCTGGAAAGTGCTTGATACCACTTGTTAGGAACCTACTATTAAATTAAGAAAACTCACACAAAATACTGAAATTAAGCATAAACTCATGCAATATCACAATGTGAAAAGTAAATGTAGAAATAAACACTCTCACAATAAACACTGAATCACAGGCCTCTTCGAGGGGGCAACCTCTTTCAATATTTCATTCATTTGCAAAAAATACATTCATACATGGCTTCATAGCTTTTAAAGAAAGACTTCATGCAACCCTAACCCTAAGCTCAAGAGTTAGATTACATGAAAAATACCACTTGAAGTAGAATCTTCTACCCAATATCGGTTACAATCTTGATAATGGTTATATAAAATGGCCCCACTTGGCTAGGAGCCTAACTTGCCACATACATTACAAAATATTGCAAAATAACATTATAGATGGGATCCCTCACATTGGAAGTGGGTCATTACATAAGCAATGAGAATTACAAAATAACGTTAGGATGGGATCCTAATAGTTAGGAGCCTTAAAAAATCTCCTCTATTAGTTCATTCAAAAAATTACCAAGAGAAGGTGGAAGAAAAACTCTTATCGATAAAAGCAGTAGAATAATGAAGATTCACACTCGCTCTAGTACAATATCAGATTTCATAGCATCCAAAAAGGAATGGAATCAAATATTACCTAATACTCCTTAACAAAAGAAATACATAAAACAAAAAAGAGGTATAAAATATGATGGAATGTCTATAGACACCAAATAATCTTCATTCAAAATGAAAAAAGAAATTACACTTCAACTAATAATTAATAAGAAAAGGTATTTATATCCAAGTACATGATGCCTTTAGGTTAAGGTTGTGAGACCAACCCTTAGGAATATAATATTAAAATTTTTACAAAAATATCTTTTACAAGGTTTACATGGGTTCGAAGGAAAAATATAACAAATACAAGTACAAATAACTCGTGGCCTCAAGAGAATTTTAACCACTACATATTCCAACAAGTTTAATTAATTACATTGTGTTGACTACTATCATTAAAAATAGCATAGCAATATTACAACCTTGCAATTTTTTCAATGTTAATTACATTGTGTTGACTACTATCATTAAAAATAGCATTAATTTTTTCAATGTTAATTACATTGTGTTGACTACTATCATTAAAAATAGCATAGCAGTATTACAACCTTGTAATTTTTTCAATGAGTTTACACAGGTTTTTATAAGGGGTCCCAGTCCGCTCATATTGAAGGGGGTTTGAACCTTGGACCTCTCAAAGAGATTCCAAAACCCTTACCACTACAGTAAGCTTGCAACTGATTACAACCTTGATAATTATATATATTAATACATAACTTTTCTCTCAATCTTTCAAATTTTAAATTTACTTGATATTTTTTTTGGTAATTATTTTAATATATTAACAGTGGGTTTTTATAGAGGATCCCAAAACCTTATGTACAAAATTAGCCAAACATCTAATGATGTATCATGCCTCTTGGCTGTAAAAATAAGCCTAATTGCAAGTAAAGCAGACCTTAGACTAAAAGCCTTGAGGCTGCAAAAAAGGCATTTAGGCCTGGAAAACCAAATAACGAAACGGAACAAACCCGGGAAGACAACAAGTAAAGGCCAAAAAAACTCTCGAACCAATGCCAAGAACGAAAAAAAATAGCAAGACCGCCTTGGTGGAGAAGAATGTGCTGATAGCCTACAAGGCACCAAATCTGGTGCGTCTTGGAATCTTGAAAACAAATAGCTTTGGAAACAGGACTGCGCTTCACAAGACACTTGCGCCCACAATCGCACAAGGGATTGGACAGAACAGTCACACTACCCCGATACTCATCGGGAGGGGCCTTCCGAAAACTGCGCGAGGAAAACCTCATGAAGGGATATCCGCTCTGGCCAATCTTTCCACCTCGGATGGGAAGCAAGACTGCCACACGACCGGACACGTGGTCGCGAGCCCTTTGTTGGCCATGTGGTCAGCCACGCGATTGCCTTCTCTAAAGATATGATTTGCTTTCCACCTGCCACGTTGGGAAAGAAGCGTTCTTGCCTCAAGAACAATGTTGTAGACTCTCCAGGATGGATTTTTGGCGCCTAGGAGGTAATTAACAATGTTGAGCGAATCACCTTCAATAATTAGAGGTCGAGGATCCTCAGAGAGGATCCGGATACCTTTCAGAGCGCCTCGGGCTTCGGCATAGTGATTCGTCTGGGAGCCCAATTCTTCACAGTAAGCCATCACGAGATTCCCATCATGATCTCTAACAACACCCCCAGAACCAGTGGGCCCAGGATTACCCTTAGCCGCTCCATCAAAGTTTAATTTAATCCATCCCATGGGGGGCTTGGTCCAAATAACACTTCTTCGACAGGGCCCTTTAACAACATCCGAAAACGGCCAGAGATTCATCCTTTTGAAAATCGCTTCTTCACTCGAAAGGTGGGGACGGGGACTAGGAACAACATTAGAGTTCTCGATGGCATAGGATAAGGCCCTTTGAGCGACAGAAGGAGGCACTTTAGGGGCTCTGCCAAAAATTTTGGCATTCCTCTCTAACCAAATTTGCCAAATGGAATGATGGAAGGAGGCCTCAAGGAGGAAGCGGAGTTTAGGATTCTTGAAAGGATTAGGCCATTGATGGAAAGCATCTCTGAGGGAGCGGGGAGAGCACCAGGGGATTTGGAAGGAGGATAGGACAATGCTGAGTACTGAGTGGGAAAAAGGACAGTGCAGGAATAAATGATCCCTCATCTCGCAATCTGCCAGACACATGTAACATCTGTTGGGGAAGGCAAAACCCCTCTTGTGAAGGTTGTCAATGGTTAAGGCTTTGTTGTGGAAAGCAATCCATGCAAAGAAGTTCACTTTAGGGATGACCCCTTTCCTCCAGACAGTTTTCCACCGGTAATCCATGGCAGTCTTGCTGGTAAGAAACTCATAGGCTGATTTAACAGAAAAAAGACCATCCTCCGTACCACTCCAGATGATTCTGTCAGTCCTCCTGGCAGATGGAATTAAAACCGATTGGAGGATGTTTGCTAGAAAGGTAACCTCATTATTAAACCCTTCCATGACTGGAAGTTTCCATCGAGGAAAATGGGTGCTCCGGTCTATGAAATCCACCACCCTGAGTTGGGAGTTTGGGTCGGTTAGCCCTCTCAGCCCAGCAAGGTCCGCCCTCGACCCAAGGGCTTCTTCAGACGCCCACCTGTCCTTCCAAAAGAGGATGAGGTTGCCATCACCCAAAATCCAGTGGGCTCCCAGGCTGACCAAATGACGGGTTTGGAGCACAGATTTCCAAAAAGCCGACGCTACGGGGGTGGTCTCAGCATCAAAGAAGGAATTGGATCCAAGATACTTCTGTGTGACCAGCTTAACCCACTCCATCGGGTCACTAGAAAGAATCCTCCAAGCATGCTTCACGATCAGAGCTGAATTCATAAGTCTTGATCTTCTCATCCCCAAGCCGCCTTGGTCTATCCATGAGCACACCTTGTCCCAGGCAACAAGAGGGATTCTAGATTTCTCTTCATTGCCAGACCACAGAAAGGTCCTCTGAATCTTCTCGATTTTGGAGTGAACAACAACTGGAAGCATGAACACCGACATAAAGTAGGTTGGGATCCCTTGAAGACAAGCTTTGGTAAGGGTGGCTTTCCCGGCTTGCGACAGGAGTTTGCCCTTCCAAGTGCCAAGTTTCCTGTGAAGGCGCTCCAGGATCATGTTCCACATACCTCCACTGGCACGCCCATTGTAAGACAAAGGCAACCCCAGATAGGACGTAGGCAAGGAGTCAATAGTGCATTCAAGAATTCTAGCAATCCGGAGTTGCCTGCGTAGGGGAGTGTTAATAAAGTAGATTTTGCTCTTGATGTAATTGACCTTTTGCCCGATAGCTTGCTCATAACGGGAAAGGATCCGCTTGAGGGATTTAGCTTGGGCAACTGACGCCCTAGTGGAAATGAGGGTGTCATCCACAAATTGCTGATGAGTGATAGGTTCAACTCTAGAAGTCGACAGAATGCCAGAAATCTTGTTCTGACGAAGAGCCTCTTTCATGGACCAGCTCAGAACCTCCGCTAGAAGAATGAAAAGGATGGGAGACAACGGGTCGCCCTGTCTGAGGCCTCTGGCGCTTTGGAAATACCCAGCTGGGGACCCGTTGACCAGGACAAAAAAAAAGGGAGTGGATATACAACTGTAGACAAGGTCAATCCAGTGAGGATGAAAGCCGAACTTGAGGAGGACTGCACACAAGAATCTATGATCAACCCGGTCAAAGGCTTTGTTCATGTCAAGCTTAAGAAAAAGAGCAGCATTCTTGGAGCGGTGAGCAGAGTGAAGGGTTTCATGGACAGTGATGACACCATCAAGAATGTTTCTGCCTTTAACAGTGCTTCCCTGACAAGGATCAATCAGGAGAGGGAGGACGGGCTTGAGTCTATTGGCTATAGACTTGGTGAGAATCTTGTAAAAAACATTGCACAGGCTGATGGGCCGATAGTCAGAGAAACTTTTGCAGGCGGGAGACTTAGGAATGAGGGCGAGAAAAGTGGAGTTGAGTTTCGGGTGAATGGATCTGGAAGCTTGAATAACCCGTATAGCATCGCACACATCCGGACCCACAACATCCCACATGACTTGGAAGAAACGGGGGGGAAAACCATCGGGGCCAGGGGCCTTGTCTGGTTGCATGGAGAACAAAGCTTCTTTAATTTCGGATGAGGAAAAAGGTTCCAGAAGCTTGATGCTTACCTCATGGGGAACTTTAGTCGAAAAGTTGGCAAGCAGAGATTTTTGGACCTGAAAGTTGCTGTCGGGAGGAGTGCCAAGCAAATCCTGAAAAAAGTCAACCGCTTCGCTCCTGATTTCCTCTATCTCCCTGGTTATGCGCCCATCCTTGCAAGCCACTTCTCTGATCTTGTTGACCCCTCTGTGCCTCATGGTAGACGCATGGAAAAACCTCGTGTTGGAGTCTCCATTCTTCAACCAAAGGTCCCGAGATTTCTGGCGCCAGAAGATTTCCTCCCTTGCGAGAATAGAATGATAATCCACCAAAAGGCTCCGCTCTTCCTCCCTGAGACCCTCAGTGTAACCTTCGAGTTCCATCCTTTCCTCCAAAACCTTCAGGTTCTCCGAGATAGATTTTTTGGACTCAAAAATGTTGCTGAAAACCTCTTTATTCCAAACCTTCAGCTTCTCTTTGACCATTTTGAGCTTTAAAGCCACTCTCTTAGGAGCGCTTCCTCCCACCTTCAGTTGCCACCACGCTGAAACCAATCCTTTGAAATCCTTGTGAGAAATCCACATGGATTCGAATCTGAAGGGGGTCTTAAAAATAGGCCCATCGTCCACCTCCAAGAAAATAGGGTTATGGTCAGACCCAATCCTTGGTAGGGTCGAAAGAATAGCCCCGCCAAGGATGGGAATGGCTTCTTGGGAAATGAAAAATCTGTCGAGCTTGACTTGAATCAAGCTGCTCCCAATCCTTCTGTTGCTCCACGTGAAGGAAGCCCCTTTGAGTTCGATGTCAAGCAGGCTATTAGTAGAGACAAAATCTCTGAAGTCCTCCATGCTGCGACTGGAATGGTCGGACCCTCCTTTTTTTTTTGAAGGGTGAAGGGGACAATTGAAGTCTCCCCCTAAGACCCAAGGAAAATTACTAAAATTCTCCCTCATCTAAGAAATAGCTTTCCACATTTTTGCTCTCTCCGTGGCAGAATTCGAAGCATAAACATTGGACAGAATCCAGGAAAAATTGGTGGTTTTGGACTGGAACAACACATTGATAATCCTGTTGGAAGTTGACAGCAAGCTGCCCTCAAAACTCGTTGGATCCCATAGAACCATGAGCCCTCCCATTGTTCCCACTGCAGGGCTGGACAGACAATTTGCCTTGGCCCAAATGGCCTTCGCAACTTTATCAGAGGAGATAGCATCGATCTTGGTCTCTTGCAAAATAAGGATGGAAGGGTTAGTCCTCTTTCGGAGATCAGCCACTAACCTTCGTTTGGCTGCACCGTTCAGTCCTCTCACATTCCATGAGAGGACTTTCATCTGGACAGTTTGAGGCTTTTCTTGCCTCCCCTTCCTTGTTGGGGGGGAGGTTTTGGTGCATGCGCTTCGTCCGTCTGAGCGTCAAAGTCATCTAGAACCAGCAGACGTTGGGTTCCATTTGCAACGTCTGTTGTTGTCTCTTTGTCTCACCTGTCTTTGTTAGGAGGACGGCCCTGCTTCCTCTCACTACCAAAATCCACACTTTGCTTTTGGCTCCTCGTATTTTGGGGGCTAATATGACCGGACTGTTCACCCCTCCTACCTAGGAGGTAATCTTCTAGCAGTGTCTGAGAATGGTTGAAATCGAGATGGCCCTGGTCTTGGAGCTTGGGTGAATCAGACTGAATGATATTTTGGGATGGGGTCCGATCCTTCTCCTCCTGTGACTCACTTTCCAGGTGGGAGTCTGCTCCTTGCTGATTGTCTGCTCCAAATTGCTCAGGGTCCGAATGGAGGGAGAAATTCTCTTCAGGCTATGAGAATTCATTGCGGTCTCTGGAGGGGCCTAGAGATTCATGACCCTTCACATTTGGAAGATTTGACTGCTTCACCTGACCTTCATCATGTTCCAGGGGGTTACAGGTTTCACGCTTCTGCTTACCCAACTTTTGAAGAGGACAATTGGACTGGAGGTGCCCTTGGGACCGACACTGGGGGCAGAAAGCTGGTCTATTTTCATAGACAATAGCTTGTTTATGAAGAATGGTACCTCCAGATCGGAGAGTGATGGAGGTTGGGAGTTCCGCCTCCAGATCCGTCAATACGCAGAAACGGGCTTGGACGAACCTTGTTCGAGCTCGGGTTGGAGGGTCAATGGTGACCAACTCCCCTATGGAGCGAGCAATACCTCTTATAACATTTTCATGCCATCCGAAGAGGGGAAGACTCGGGAGTCTAACCCATATTGGGGCAATGTTGATGTTCTAGGTGTCAGGATTGAAATCCATGCCCCACTTTCTAAGGAACAAACTTCTGCGACCCAGAAACCATGGGCCGCCAGCTAAGATTTTACAGTAATCCTCCTTATTGTTCAGTCTGATAGCAAAAAAACCCCGGGATAGGGCCGCCAGCTCCATATGACCAGAGGTCCTCCATTTGCTTGCCGCCCACTTTCGAATGGTCTCCATGTCGGGACGACCGCCAATGAACTTGCCTATGAGGGTAAATTTCTCAAACTCCATGAAGCTTGAAAGGACTTCCAGGGATGTCCAGTTCATCCCCAACCAAAAATAGCTCCTTGGTAGAAAAATCATTTAGGGTTTCTGAAGCCGCTGCCTAGGCATAAGACTTCTGTGGCCCACCTCCCCATTTGTCTGGTGGGTCCTTACCCCGACTGGCACCGTCGTCAACCCGATCTCCTTCATTTGGCAAGGATGCCTCCGAACCTCCGGACCCCTGGTGTCCTCCGACTGCTCCACTGCGCCCAAGAATCGAACCGTTGTCGCTCCCGAGCTCCCCCGCAGAGGACTTCCCGCCCATCGTCATCTCTCAAAAAACTAATAATTTGCTATTGAAATTTACTTGATATTTTATTAACATAATGTTTTATTTATTTATTTTGGATTTGGTTAGTGTGAGAAACCCCTACGATTGACACTCAGGACTGGGCATACCCATATCATCATGACCTCTCATAAGGGGGAGAGTTGAGCTTATCAATAGGGAATTTAACACACAACCACACATACATGTTGTGGTTTGAACCTTGGACCTCTTAAAGAAGAACCAAATCCTAAATCATTGCGTTGTCCCCCTAGAGACAAAAACTCTTGGGTAGAGAGAAAACCTTCAAATCCGCTCTTAGGTGGTTGATAGTGTCGTTCCATCTGGGTATACCATTATCTAGAGGGAAGCCACAAGCAATTTTTTGTGTCCGTAAAGATAATACAAGAGATGGTTCGAACATTGGACCTCCCATTTATTAGTGTCGAAGCAATGTCTCGAAAACCAACTACACTTTAAATATGCATAGGGGGTGGTTCAAACATTGGACCTCCCATTTATTAGTGTTGGGGTCATGTCTCGAAAAACAACTACACTTTGAAGACGCATAGGGAGTGGTCCGAACATTGGACCTCTCATTTATTAGTGTTGGGATCATGTCCCGAAAACTAACTGTGCTACAATGACGAACTTTATTAACATAGTATTATTACAATATTTAATGATGAATACTTGGGTATTGTAGGTAGGAAGTTCAAGGTTCAAATACGATAAAATTAGAATATACACGTAGTTATGCAATTATATAGCATAAAACAAATGCCTTCTTTCAAGATAATAAAACTAAAAGAATATAAATGGTTTAATATGTAGACTTGATAGAATTTAAATATAAGTTTATTTTTTAAATTAGTTATATCAATTCAAATAAACTCTATTTATATTATATCACAACCACATAATGGTAATATGACAATTATACATGTTACTTGCTAAGTTTTTAACCTTAGTCTTTCCGTGAAAGTTGATGCTAGTTGATAGACATAAGCCTCTTTATTTTATTTTTAAAGGTTATATAGGCTTGCAACGATCTCACTCTTATTACATAATCACCACATAGTGGTATTACAAATATTATCCATGTATTTCGCTTGAAATATTGAGAAATCTAACTAGTTGAGCAAAATGCCACTTATTAAAAACTCTATTATTTGTATTTGAATCAACTATATATTTATAATAAACAAGATTAAAACATATCCCATTCACATTGCATCATGATTACATAATATATATATATATATATATATATATATATATATATATATATATATGTTATTTTGCAAGATTCGAATTTAGATAGTAATATTTGAATCAACTATATATTTATAATAAACGAGATTAAAACATATCCCATTCACATTGCATCATGATTACATAATAATACTATAAATAATTATATATATATATATATATATATATACAACTATATACTTATAATAAACGGGATTAAAACATATCCCATTCACATTGCATCATGATTACATAATAATACTATAAATAATTATATATATATATATATATATATATATATATATATATATATATATATATATATATATTATTTTGCAAGATTCGAATTTAGATTTCTTCCTTAAAAGTTGAGGAAGTTAGGTGATAACCTTATAACCAAATCGATCAAAATGAATCCATTCCTATTACCCCATGACTACACAATTATCTTTATAATATATTAATAATTATATATCTATTACTTTACAAGTTTCAAATTTAACTGTTACACTACGACTAGATAGTAATCTTATAACATATAATAATTATACATCTATTACTTTACAAGCTTCAAATTTAAGAGCTAACGTGGTAATCATATTGTAATCAATCTCGAGGAGCCTAACTTGCCACATATATTACAAAATATTGCAAAATAACATTATAGACGGGATCCCTCACATTGGAAGTGGGTCATTTAATAAGCAATGAGAATTACAAAATGATGTTAGGATGGGATCCTAATAGTTAAGAGCCTTACAAAATCTCCTCTATTAGTTCATTCAAAAAATTACCTTCAAGAGAAGGTGGAAGAAAAACTCTTATCGATAAAGGCAAAAGAATAATGAAGATTCATACTCGCTCTAGTACAATATCAAATTTCATAGCATCCAAAAAGGAATGGAATCAAATATTACCTAATACTCCTTAACAAAAGGAATACATAAAACAAAAAAGAGATATAAAATATGATGGAATGTCTATAGACACCAAATAATCTTCATTCAAAATGAAAAAATAAATTACCATTCAACTAATAATTAATAAGAAAAGGTATTTATATCCAAGTACATGATGCCTTTAGGTTAAGGTTGTGAGACCAACCCTTAGGAATATAATATTAATTTTTTTACAAAAATATCTTTTACAAGGTTTACATGGGTTCGAAGGAAAACTATAACAAATACAAGTACAAATAACTCGTGGCCTCAAGAGAAGTTTAATCACTACATATTCCAACAAGTTTAATTAATTACATTGTGTTGACTACTATCATTAAAAATAGCATAACATTATTACAACCTTGCAATTTTTTCAATGTTAATTACATTGTGTTGACTACTATCATTAAAAATAGCATAGCAGTATTACAACCTTGCAATTTTTTCAATGAGTTTACACAGGTTTTTATAAGGGGTCTCAGTCCGCTCATATTGAGTGGGGTTTGAACCTTGGACCTCTCAAAGAGATGCCAAAACCCTTACCACTACAGTAAGCTTGCAACTGATTACAACCTTGATAATTATATATATTAATACATAACTTTTCTCTCAATCTTTCAAATTTTGAATTTACTTGATATTTTATTAACATAATGTTTTATTTATTTATTTTGGATTTGGTTAGTGTGAGAAACCCCTACGACTGACACTCAAGACTGGGCATCCCCATCTCATCATGACCTCTCAGAAGGGGGAGAGCTAAGCTTATCAATAGGGAATTTAACACACAGCCACACATACATGTCGCGGTTTGAACCTTAGACCTCTTAAAGAAGAATCAAATCCTGAATCACTGCGTTGTCCCCCTAGAGACAAAAAACTCTTGGGTAGAGAGAAAACCTTCAAATCCGCTCTTAGGTGGTTGATAGTGTCGTTCCATTTGGGTATACCATTATATAGAGGGAAGCCACCAGCAATTTTTTGTGTCCGTAAAGATAATACAAAAGGTGGTTTGAACATTGGACCTCCCATTTATTAGTGTCGAAGCCATGTCTCGAAAACCAACTACACTTTAAAGATGCATAGGTGGTGGTTCAATTGAATCAACTATATATTTATAATAAACGAGATTAAAACATATTTCATTCACATTGCATCATGATTACATAATAATACTATAAATAATTATATATATATATTATTTTGCAAGATTCGAATTTAGATTTCTTCCTTAAAAGTTGAGGAAGTTAGGTGATAACCTTATAACCAAATCGATCAAAATGAATCCATTCCTATTACCCCATGACTACACAATTATCTTTATAATATATTAATAATTATATATCTATTACTTTACCAGTTTCAAATTTAACTCTTACACTATGACTAGATAGTAATCTTATAACATATAATAATTATACATCTATTACTTTACAAGCTTCAAATTTAAGAGCTAACGTGGTAATAATATTGTAATCAATCTCGAGGAGCCTAACTTGCCACATACATTACAAAATATTGCAAAATAACATTATAGACGGGATCCCTCACATTGGAAGTGGGTCATTAAATAAGCAATGAGAATTACAAAATAATGTTAGGATGGGATCCTAATAGTTAGGAGCCTTAAAAAATCTCCTCTATTAGTTCATTCAAAAAATTACCCTCAAGAGAAGGTGGAAGAAAAACTCTTATCGATAAAAGAAATAGAATAATGAAGATTCACACTCACTCTAGTACAATATCAAATTTCATAGCATCCAAAAAGGAATGGAATCAAATATTACCTAATACTCCTTAACAAAAGGAATACATAAAACAAAAAAGAGATATAAAATATGATGGAATGTCTATAGACACCAAATAATCTTCATTCAAAATGAAAAAAGAAATTACACTTCAACTAATAATTAATAAGAAAAGGTATTTATATCCAAGTACATGATGCCTTTAGGTTAAGGTTGTGAGACCAACCCTTAGGAATATAATACTATTTTTTTACAAAAATATCTTTTACAAGGTTTACATGGGTTCGAAGGAAAAATATAACAAATACAAGTACAAATAACTCGTGGCATCAAGAGAAGTTTAATCACTACATATTCCAACAAGTTTAATTAATTACATTGTGTTGACTACTATCATTAAAAATAGCATAGCAGTATTACAACCTTGCAATTTTTTCAATGTTAATTACATTGTGTTGACTACTATCATTAAAAATAGCATAGCATTGTTACAACCTTGCAATTTTTTCAATGAGTTTACACAGGTTTTTGTAAGGGATCCCAGTCCGCTCATATTGAGTGGGGTTTGAACCTTGGACCTCCCAAAGAGATGCCAAAACCCTTACCACTACAGTAAGCTTGCAACTGATTACAACCTTGATAATTATATATATTAATACATAACTTTTCTCTCAATCTTTCAAATTTTGAATTTACTTGATATTTTATTAACATAATGTTTTATTTATTTATTTTGGATTTGGTTAGTGTGAGAAACCCCTACGATTGACACTCAGGACTGGGCATCCCCATCTCATCATGACCTCTCATAAGGGGGAGAGCTGAGCTTATGAATAGGGAATTTAACACACAACCACACATACATTTCGCGGTTTGAACCTTGGACCTCTTAAAGAAGAACCAAATCCTAAATCATTGCGTTGTGCCCCTAGAGACAAAAAACTCTTGGGTAGAGATAAAACCTTCAAATCCACTCTTAGGTGGTTGATAGTGTCGGTCCATCTAGGTATACCATTATCTAGAGGGAAGCGACAAACAATTTTTTGTGTCCGTAAAGATAATACAAGAGATGGTTCGAACATTGGACCTCCCATTTATTAGTGTCGAAGCCATGTCTCGAAAACCAACTGCACTTCAAAGATGCATAGGGGGTGGTTCAAACACTGGACCTCCCATTTATTAGTATCGGGGCCATGTCTCGAAAGACAACTACACTTTGAAGACGCATAGGGAGTGGTTAGAACATTGGACCTCTGATTTATTAGTGTTGGGACCATGTCCCAAAAACTAACTGTGCTACAATGACAAACTTTATTAACATAGTATTATTACAATATTTAATGATGAAGGCTTGGGTACTGTAGGTAGGAAGTTCAAGGTTCAAATACGATAAAAGTAGAATATACACGTAGTTATGCAATTACATAGCATAAAACAAATGCCTTCTTTCAAGATAATAAACCTAAAAGAATATAAATGGTTTAATATGTAGACTTGATAGGATTTAAATATAAGTTTATTTTTTAAATTAGTTATATCAATTCAAATAAACGCTATTTATATTATATCGCAACCACATAATGGTAATATGACAATTATAAATGTTACTTGTTAAGTTTTTAACCTTAGTATTTCCCTGAAAGTTGATGCTAATTGATAGACATAAGCCTCTTTAATTTTTTTTAAAGGTTATATAGGATTGAAATGATCCCACTCTTATTACATAATCACCACATAATGGTATTACAAATATTATCCATGTATTTCCCTTGAAATATTGAGAAATCTAACTAGTTGAGAAAAATACCACTTATTAAAAACTCTATTATTTGTATTTGAATCAACTATATATTTATAATAAACGAGATTAAAACATATCCCATTCACATTGCAACATGATTACATAATAATACTATAAATAATTTTATATATATATATATATATATATATATATATTTTTTTTTTTTTTTTTTTTTTTTTTTGTGGAAAACATCCCAAAAGGGATGCCACTTTCGAGTAAGACCCAAGGAGGCAGGGGTAAGATTCGAATTTAGATAATAATATTTGAATCAACTATATATTTATAATAAACGAGATTAAAACATATTTCATTCACATTGCATCATGATTACATAATAATACTATATATATATATATATATATATATATATATATATATATATATATATATATATATATATATTATTTTGCAAGATTCGAATTTAGATTTCTTCCTTAAAAGTTGAGGAAGTTAGGTGATAACCTTATAACCAAATCGATCAAAATGAATCCATTCCTATTACCCCATGACTACACAATTATCTTTATAATATATTAATAATTATATATCTATTACTTTACCAGTTTCAAATTTAACTCTTACACTATGACTAGATAGTAATCTTATAACATATAATAATTATACATCTATTACTTTACAAGCTTCAAATTTAAGAGCTAACGTGGTAATAATATTGTAATCAATCTCGAGGAGCCTAACTTGCCACATACATTACAAAATATTGCAAAATAACATTATAGACGGGATCCCTCACATTGGAAGTGGGTCATTAAATAAGCAATGAGAATTACAAAATAATGTTAGGATGGGATCATAATAGTTAAGAGCGTTAAAAAATCTCTTCTATTAGTTCATTCAAAAAATTACCCTCAAGAGAAGGTGGAAGAAAAACTCTTATCGATAAAAGCAATAGAATAATGAAGATTCACACTCGCTCTAGTACAATATCAAATTTCATAGCATCCAAAAAGGAATGGAATCAAATATTACCTAATACTCAACAAAAGGAATACATAAAACAAAAAAAAAGATAAAATATGATGGAATGTCTATAGACACCAAACAATCGTCATTCAAAATGAAAAAAGAAATTACACTTCAACTAATAATTAATAAGAAAAGGTATTTATATCCAAGTACATGATGCATTTAGGTTAAGGTTGTGAGACCAACCCTTAGGAATATAATATTAATTTTTTTACAAAAATATATTTTACAAGGTTTACATGGGTTCGAAGGAAAAATATAACAAATACAAGTACAAATAACTCGTGGCCTCAAGAGAAGTTTAATCACTACATATTCCAACAAGTTTAATTAATTACATTGTGTTGACTACTATCATTAAAAATAGCATAGCAGTATTACAACCTTGCAATTTTTTCAATGTTAATTACATTGTGTTGACTACTATCATTAAAAATAGCATAGCATTGTTACAACCTTGCAATTTTTTCAATGAGTTTACACAGGTTTTTATAAGGGGTCCCAATCTGCTCATATTGAGTGGGGTTTGAACCTTGGACCTCTCAAAGAGATGCCAAAACCCTTACCACTACAGTAAGCTTGCAACTAATTACAACCTTGATAATTATATATATTAATACATAACTTTTCTCTCAATCTTTCAAATTTTGAATTTACTTGATATTTTATTAACATAATATTATATTTATTTATTTTGGATTTGGTTAGTGTGAGAAATCCCTACGACTAACGCTCAGGACTGGGCATCCCCATATTATCATGACCTCTCATAAGGGGGAGAGCTGAGCTTATGAATAGGGAATTTAACACACAACCACACATACATTTCGCGGTTTGAACCTTGGACCTCTTAAAGAAGAACCAAATCCTGAATCATTGTGTTGTGCCCCTAGAGACAAAAAACTCTTGGGTAGAGAGAAAACCTTCAAATCCGCTCTTAGGTGGTTGATAGTGTCGTTCCATCTAGGTATACCATTATCTAGAGGGAAGCCACAAACAATTTTTTGTGTCCATAAAGATAATACAAGAGATGGTTCGAACATTGGACCTCCCATTTATTAGTGTCGAAGCCATGTCTCAAAAACCAACTACACTTTAAAGATGCATAGGGGATGGTTCAAACATTGGACCTCCCATTTATTAGTGTTGGGGCCATGTCTCGAAAAACAACTACACTTTGAAGATGCATAGGGAGTGGTTCGAACACTGGACCTCCCATTTATTAGTGTTGGGACCATGTCCCGAAAACTAACTGTGCTACAATGACGAACTTTGTTAAAATTGTATTATTACAATCTTTAATGACGAAGGATTGGGTATTGTAGGTAGGAAGTTCAAGGTTCAAATACAATAAAAGTAGAATATACACGTAGTTATGCAATTACATAGCATAAAACAAATGCCTTCTTTCAAGATAATAAACCTAAAAGAATATAAATGGTTTAATATGTAGACTTGATAGGATTTAAATATAAGTTTATTTTTTAAATTCGTTATATCAATTCAAATAAATTCTATTTATATTATATCACAACCACATAATGGTAATATGACAATTATACATGTTACTTGTTAAGTTTTTAATCTTAGTCTTTCCTTGAAAGTTGATGCTAGTTGATAGACATAAGCGTCTTTAATTTTTTTTTAAAGGTTATATAGGATTGAAACGATCCTACTCTTATTACATAATCACCACATAGTGGTATTACAAATATTATCCATGTATTTCCCTTGAAATATTGAGAAATCTAACTAGTTGAGCAAAATGCCACTTGATAAAAACTCTATTATTTGTATTTGAATCAACTATATATTTATAATAAACGAGATTAAAACATATCCCATTCACATTGCATCATGATTACATAATAATACTATAAATAATTATATATATATATATATATATATATATAATATTATTTTGCAAGATTCGAATTTAGATAATAATATTTGAATCAACTATATATTTATAATAAACAAGATTAAAACATATCCCATTCATATTGCATCATCATTACATAATGGTACTTATATATATATATATATATATATATATATATATATATATATATATAATTTTGCAAGATTCAAATTTAGATTTCTTCCTTAAAAGTTGAGGAAGCTAGGTGATAACCTTATAATCAAATCAATCAAAATGAATCCATTCCTATTACCCCATGACTACACAATTATCTTTATAATATATTAATAATTATATATCTATTACTTTACCCGTTTCAAATTTAACTGTTACACTATGACTAGTGTAGACACCAAAACAACACCAATCCGATTATGTGACTACAAACACTGATCACATTAACACACACAACCCCCAGGGTAGCCCCCAGAGGTTAAACAGTGGTTCTAACCACTTACACAGCGATTTTACAAGTCAAAAATCAGTTTGGCACCTTTTAGACACTTTATTTCTTATTCGTCCCACCCAGGGACGAGTGCGAATTTGTACTCGTCCTACCCAAGGACGAGTATGGATTTGTACTCGTTTCACCCAGGGACGATTATTAGCGCTCGCTCCGAGGTGGGACGAACGCCAGGTTTGACCAGCAAAAAGTCAGACCTCAGCGCATGACAACTCAGAACTACCACTCAACTTTTCATTCATGACATAGGAGTACGAGTGAGTTCTTTTGACAACACACATCCGCAATTGACTTTCCCTTCCCCGCATGGGAAGGAGAGTAAGCTTTTTAAGACAACTCGGATTTGCCACTTAGCTATCCCTTCATTGCATGGGAGTGCAAGTGAGCTTTGCTAAAACATGCAAAGACATGCACAGAGGCGGTTAAGAAGCCCTTGATCAAGAAGAAGTCTTCTCTTCACAAACAAAAGCATTCATGCAAAGAAACACTTTTGCATGTTAATTCAAAAAGACCCCTTGGGTCTATAAAAGCAGTGAGTTTTCTCACCCAAAAAAAGATACAGAGAAGGAGCATTTTGAGCGACGAAGTCTTTGCTAGTTCACTTATTGGTGATTTGTGCTTTCATAATCGTGGTATTTCTTTTAGTTTCATGTTTTATGCTTTTGTCAAGTTTTTCATTTCATTTAGATTCATTTCAACCATCGTTAGATTCATCTTTTATTTTTCATACACAGGTGCTACTGACTTTCTTATTTGTTTCTTTGAGTGCAGAGTTGCAGCATTAGAGGAGAGGCGAGGAGTCTACCTTACCAACGCAAGCGGTGGCAACATTTGGCCCGCCCATTCCAAACGTGGGCATGCGGAAGGAGGAAGACTAAGTCACAAATTGTAACAAAGACCAATTTAACGCTCCTAGCCCCTTAAAAGGGAGGAGACGTCTATGTAACCGAGGATAAGAAATTTGAATAAAGAGGGCTGTGATTTCCTTACATATTTTCTTTCATTTCCAATTTATCTCCTTTCCTTGTTTTTGTGCATAGGATTAAAGCGTTACATTTCGTCTTATATTGCATAGTTATAGTTTTCCTTTTGCTTCCGAAATCTCGTGCTTTCAATGGCGATCACAATGGGACTTATGTCCTCTGTTTTTGTTTAGGTTAAATTACTGATCTAAAAATTGCTTGTTTTTTTACAGGTACCTGTTTTTCAACAATCGGACTGTTATTCGTCTCTGCACGTGACGATTACAGAATTTGTACTCGTCTCACCTCGGGACGAATAAACTATTCGTTCCACCCTGGGATGATTACGGTCTGTTATTCGTTCCACCCTGGGACGATTACGGTCTATTATTCGCTCCACCCAGGGACGATTATAATTTTTGTGCAATTTTCAGAGCAAATCAGAGACATCCTGTTAGGCAGAGAAGAGGTAAGGGTTTTCTTTACAGCTTCTGTTAAATTTTTGTTTTTATGTTTCTGGTTTTCAGTTTGAATGGCTTAGGGAAATATTTCTTTTCGTTTGCTTGTTTCAATTTCGCAAAATTAAAACGAACCCCACACATCACGTTACATTTTAAACCAAGGCATTGGTCGTAAGACCCCAACCCTTGAGCAAGACCAACGATGGGTTCATCACCACCTTGGCTTAGCTTTGCATCCATTCCCCGATTGTCAACTATTGTTAGGCGTAAATCCTGACGAAAGTAGACCGAGTGTCGTTGGGGTGATTCCCATGCGCACGAGGATGAGTCTTCTATGGTAGGTGCCATTAACAGGACAATCCCCCTTCCGTACCGCCTACGTACCACGTACCATCTGCTCTCACATACCTATAGTCTCCCTCTCGTAAGGGCGGGTATATAGAGAGGTTGGTATATCGGCCTGGCTGGTATATTGAAGGGGCGACCATTTTGGGAGTCATAAGAGCCTTCATACTTGCATTTAAACGTTTCACAAAAATCTTCAAAAAACAAAACAAACAACAAAAACACACTAAACCAGATTTAGGGCACACTATTAATCTTTAAAAGAGATAAACATTGCTTGTGTGTGTATGCTATTTTCTGTTTAGACAAAAAAAATCAAAAATCAAAAAAATCATAAACAAAGATAAAAATCTACGCATTTTGTCACTCCAAAAAAAAAAAAAAAAAAAAAGCTCCAAGGATTCCCGCAATCTCTTGGTCACTCCAAAATGCCCCAAATGTGTCCATGAACCCTTTGGTCAACCCAAAATCACCCTGAAGGTGCCCATAAGTGATGCAGGACCATCCAACAAAATATGGGAAATCTTGTATTTTTCCCTAAATTTTAGTGCACCTTGCCGGGGCCATAACTTCTCAACCGTAGCTCCGATTGACGTGAAATTTTACAGGGAGTTAGTTGGGAGATTTTTAAACAAATATAACTCCTTAGAGTTGTATTTCCCCAGAAAACTCGTTTTCGGGGCCAAATTCCATCATCTAGGGCCTCAAAATTAGGTTTTAAAATTGCTTACCTAATTTTTTGCGCTTTTTGAGTTGTTCGAAGGTTAATATCTCCTAATGTATTTAGAGTTAGGACTTGAAACTTCATTTTTGTCTTATCTACTGTAAGAGGGATGCGCACACCAATTTCGGGCCCCATCTGACTCATTTTCAATTTTAGGGTTTTTAGAGAGACATCGTCATGGTGCTCACCTGCCGCCAAGCCCAATCACGGGCAAATGTTGTGGGGAATATCCAAGGAGGCACAAGTCGCCTTCGGTATAGTCCCCAAGATTTGGTCATACCACCTTGGCGACCTAACACACAAGGCAGTCCCCTACACACCTTAACGAAAAGGGACTATAGGGGTACCTCTTTTAGGGGCACTCCTGTTCAGCATAGCACCCAGCACACACCCTTCCATGAGGGGTACATCCGTAGGAGAGCTCCCTTAGATGCTCGTTATGAGTGGTCACCATGCAATGAAGCACTAGGTCAACATAGGGTTCGACGGGAGGAACCACATGATTACACTATCCCTCCTTCACCCCCTCTAGTTGTCAGGACTACAAGGACAAATTCAGAGCACAAGGCTCCTCAGGCGGGGCGAGCCAACTCTGCCCATTCCTCTTTCACTTACAAAAGAGATCACGAGGAAAAACTTTACCTTCCTCAAGAGCAACATACATCGCAAGAACAATACGCCTCCGCAATTGCTAGCTTTCAGGATTACCTATTGAGGCCAAAGCCTCGGGGGAATGCCGCTACCCCCAATAGAGGGAGGCGACCTATAGAGATCTCGGATCACCATGACCGAGATAGATATCTAGGAGAGGCATCTAGGCCTTCTAGACATGAGGCAGACAGGACCAACTATCTTAAAATCTACCAAGCATATTGCACGTCGGATGCAACTCACGTTACTTGAGCTGGAACAACAACAGTTAGAGAAATAATATCTTTTAAATCAAGAGTGCCTTTAGCGCCAGGAGGATGAGTTGTTACAACACACTATGCGGGCGAAGACTCCAACCCCTCGCATGCATAAGACAAAACATTATGAGAAACACAACTGGGTGCAAGACAGGTCTCTACGACCTTATCAAACGTTGCCCTGTTAGATTCAACGAACAGAAATTGTATATTGCTGCAGAGTTTAAATACATGTGACAGTGCCGTGAATAGCACACAGGCAACTGCACTCTGTTACGTAGTTGTAACAGTACAACAGATAGCTATACTAATAGCTAACTAATAGCTAAATAGCGTAATACAGATAAAAGGAGTTAAGTACGCTAACATCCCCCTTTATTACATTATTTGGGTAATGTAATAACTAATAGCTATACTAGACTACTAACATCCCCTTACATTATTTTGCAATACAAAGTGAGCTGCGAAACAATTCAAATTTGACACGTCCAAGTGCCTTAGTGAAAATGTCCGCAACTTGAGCATCGGTGGGAATGTGTCGAAGCCGAATTCGGTGCTTTGGAACTTCCTCTCGAATGAAATGACATTGTGTGTCAATGTGCTTTGTTTTTTCATGATGGACTCGGATTCTTGACGAGGTTCGTAACACCCCGATTGTCGCAAAACAAGTGTATTGGAGATTTTGATGGATGGCCCATACTTGTCGAATGCGACGTAACCATATCACTTCGCACACAGCCTTCACGTGCGGCGCGATATTCTCGCCTCGTTGAAGAAATAGCAACCACCGTTGCTTCTTGCCGTGCCAAGAGACAGGACCGGATCCCGTATGAAAAATGTATCCATAAGTTGACTTGCGATCATCAAATGATCCGGCATAGTCGGAGTCCGTGTATCCTTGCAAGAAGAATTTGTTGTTCCTCTTGTATTCTAGGCCATATTCTATAGTACCACTGACATAGTGAAGAACACGTTTTGCTGCTTTCCAATGAGTAGTCTTAGGCTCCCGCATGAACCTCGAAAGATAGTTTACAAGAAATACGAGATCCGGCCTAGTATTGGTCGATATATGAGACTCCCAATCAACTCGTCGATAGAGAGTGCCATCTACCCGAGGTGAGTCATCATATCGCGATAATCGAAGTCCATTCTCCATAGGAGTTGCCATTGGCTTGCAACTACCATGCGATATTTATCGAGCAATGTCTTGGCATACTTTTTCTCGAGACACTTTGATGGAGTGCTCCTTCTCGGCTGAATTCCGCACCAAGACAAGAATGGAGAAGTCCGAGATCCGTCATCTCAAAAGATTTGCACAAGTTTCTTTTGACAAGAGAGATCATATCTTCTCGAACTCCCCGTAATGAGCAGATCATCCACATAGAGTACAAGCAACACTATCTCGTAACCCTGTTTCTTGAAATAGAGGTTTGCATCCGACGTGACATCTCTTAAATCCATGCCGCATTAGGTGATTGTCCATTTTTATATACCAAGCTCGAGGAGCTTGTTTCGGACCATACAAGGATTTGACCAATTTGCAAACTTTCTGCCGTTGGCCTTCCACTTCAAATCCTTCAAGCCGAGTCATATAGACTTCTTCTTGGAGATCACCATTAAGAAAGGCACTTTTGACATCCATTTGGTGAACTTTCCACCCATATTGTGCCGCCATAGCACACATAACCCGAATTGTGGTCATCCGAGCAAGTAGGTGCAAAAGTTTCTTCATAGTCGATGCCTTCCTTTTGAGCATAGCCCTTTGCAACAAGACGGGCCTTATGCTTATCAATTGTTCCATCTCGCCTTGTACTTGACTTTGTATACCCATTTGCAGCCAATAGGTTTCTTTCCATGCGGCAGATCAACAAGCTTCCAAGTTTTATTCTTCATCGTAGACTCATACTCGTATCCATAGCGGCCTTCCACCGAGGCTCACTAAGAGCATCTTGCACCGATGCAGGTTCAAGACTATCTATGGTAGACATGAATGCCCCGTCATCATCAATATCCATATCCTCAACTTCTCTACTTGGAGTCACGTAAAGTTCCTCAAAAGATTGACAAAGATCATCAACCTCACCGCTCTCGGCTTCTCTTTCCTTTTGAGCCATACCGCGTGTACGAGGTCTATCCAAATTCAAATTGGGAGGAGTGGATAAATTTGCATCTCTCGATTGTATTTGTACACCATTTAGGATTCTCCTTCGGTGGTGGTGAAGAAGATGTAGAAGGACCTCCCGTCTGTGTTGACGAAGGAATCTCCTCTTCCTTTGGTTCCACAATATCCTCGGTGTACCGTAGATGTGCTCTGTGATGTGAAAGCTTCATCAAAGACAACATCTCTCGCTGATATGAATTTTCTTGGTCAAAGGATCTATCAACCGATATCCTTTAGAGTGCTCGTAATATCCAAGAAAAATACATCTCAGTTGTTTCTCATCTAGCTTCTTCCTTTTTTCTTTCGGTATGTGCATGAAAGCTTGACACCCGAAAATACGTAGATGAGATATGGAGGGTTTTCGACCACTCCATGCTTCCCGTGGAGTCATTCCTTTTAGGGCCTTTGTGGGTGCCCTATTCAAAAGATACACCGCAGCTGGTGACAGCTTCTCGCCCAATATTGTTGCCCAAGAGTTGCACCCGTGAGCATACAACGAACCATTTCCATGATAGAACGGTTCCTTCTCTCAAGGAACTCCATTCTCGCCGAGGAGTATAGGCAGCTTGTTAACCGTCTCTTGATCCCATGCTTATCTAGGAATGCAGAAAATTCATTAGAGGTAAACTCTCCCCCTCGATCCGAGCGGAGGGTTTTGATAGAAGCCCCCGACTCCTTCTCAACGGATTTCTTGAACTCGCCGGAAGAATGCAAAAGCTTCAGATTTCAGCTTTGAGAAAGAAAACCCACATCTTTCGTGAGTAGTCATCTACGAATAACCGAAAGTACCTCTTCCCTCCAACACTGTTGGGTGTGAAAGGACCGCATAGATCGGTGTGAATTAGCTCCAGAGGTTTTCGTGCTCTTGTAGAGCTCTTCTCAAATGGTACTCTATGCTGCTTTCCTGCTGCAGCCGAGCACACCGGCAATGTGGCGTAAAGGGAAGGAAGACCCTTTACCATCTCATACTTGCCGAGCTCAAGTAAGTAGCCGTAACTAAGATGCCCATATCTCTTGTGCCATAGGGAAGTTGCCTCCTTGGTAGAGACAACCATGGCAACATGTGGAGTAGAGATAGCATCTAGTGCAAATAAGCCATGCTTATATGAAGTCGTTGCAACCGCTTACCCTTCCCGGTAATTGTACAACACTTCTTTCCATTCTCAACACGAAAGTTGACAACCATATTTCTCGTCCAGGATTTGTGTCACCGACAACAAATTGTTGGCCAATCCCGAACATAGAGGACCTTGTCAATCCGACACTTGCCATCGTGAAGAGTGACTCGAAACCGTACTCTCTCCCCGAACCCCCGTAGGTTTTATCATCAGCAATGGTGACAGGTTTGCCCTCCTTGGCCACAAATGATTCAAACCACGATCCGTCGCCGCTCATATGTTTACTAGCTCCGTAATCGACATACCAAATAGGATCCCTCCGAGTGGAATCCGTGGTAGTCATGAGCACCTTGTGTGCCCATTCGTAATCCGAGTCGATTCTTCAACAACGAACATTCACCCGGGGTTGCTTGTTCTTATTTTGTGGTTTGTTTTGGCCTTTTTGCTTGTTCTTATGCCAACACCCGTTGGTGTCATGGTTGTCTTTCTCACGGATCTTGCACCACCTCTTCTTCTCGTTGAGGTTGCTTGCCTTTTCCTTTCGTATCCTCTTGAGAATTTCCTCCTTTCTCGAAAGTTGCCTCCTTTTTGCCCATTACCTTTCTTCCTAGAACCCCGCCCGTTGGTGTATAGGGCCGTATTGGAAGAATCATCCTTGTGAAGTTGGCGTGCCTCCCGTTGTTGGAGCAGATTGACCAACTCGATGTAGGTAATTTGTCGTTGGGACACCCGGATGGAGGTTATCAACATATCAAATGAAGAAGGTAAAGCTCTCATCACAAGTGAAATGAGAAGCTTTTCATCCACAGTATCTCCTAGAGAACTCAATTTCTCTTTCAACTCGTACACTCGCACGTAAAGAGTTCAACCGTTTCACCCTGCCTCAAACTCAAGTTATGAAGTTGTTGTTGAAGATGAAGAATGGTGGATTCATTCTTCCCCTCATAGATGGTTCTAAGGGCATCCCATGCCTCTTTACCACTTGCTTTATCAGCTATATGAGGTTGCACTTCATCTGAAACAGCAAACAAAATGAGCACCTTTGCTCTACCGTCTTTCTTGTCAAAAGCAATCCGATCCGTCGAAGGACCCGTGGATCCCGTCGTTGGTGAAGGCCTTGTTGCTACTCCAAAGAATAATATCCCACAAATCTTCCATTTGGAGAATAGCCTTCATCTTATGTTTCCATGGTGTATAATTTGGACCTTTCAATAACCGATGCGGATCGCCATCAACTTTGCAACAAGCGGCCATAGTGAAGGTTCCTTATATCACCAAATTGGTCCCCCTTTCGATATACCTTTTGCTAGGCCAATATACCGTACAAAATACCCGCCCTTACGTGAGGGAAACTATAGGTATTTAGAAAGATCAACAAAAAATCACCCGCCCTTACGTGAGGGAGACTATAGGTGAATTTTAGAGATCATACGATACGTGGAACATAAGCGGTACGGAAAGGGAATCGCCTTGTTGATGGCACCTACCATAGAAGATTCTTCTCATGCGTGGGGCGTAACTTCCCCTAAACACTATGAAGAATACTTCGTCAGGATTTACGCCTAAACACAAGTGCGATAAAGGGTAGTGGATGGAGTAAAAAATGCAAAAATGGCGTACTTATTCCTCCCCGACGATTTATAGAGAACAAGCTCATACGTCGTTATAGCAGCCTATATTAGGCGGCGGATACAGAGAGCCAAATCACGACGCCTTTACTCGTAAGTGCCGGCCGTAGGTATCGCAAATACCGAACGCCGCAAAGGCAAATAAATTGCACAGATGGGTTTTATATTTCGGGGACTTAGGTGGTTTTGATTTTAATTTTTAATGTTATAGTGCAAAAATGAAATATGCAACATACAACAAAAAAAATGCCCACAAGAATAACCCACAAGATGTCGGTCACAACCGAAAATGCACCTTTTACAATGCCAAATTGCTATTTTTCATAAAAAATTACTCTCTATCCCCCTTTGATTTTTTGAAAAAATATCCCCCTTAAAAGGCTTTCTTTAACAAAGCATTTTTATAATCATTATTTATTTAAAATTAAAATAAATAATTTCAATTTATATAGTTTTAAAACTTTAGAAAAAATAAATTAAAATTAAATTTTAATTTATAAAGTTTAAAACTATATTAAAAAAATTAAAATTAAAAATTTTAATTAAAAATAATAATAATTAAAAAATTACTTTGAAAAAAAAATATACCTCGAGGGGAGCTCGGCGGGATTTGAACCCTCGACCCGCAGCTCCTCGAGCCTTACCGCACGGCTCACGACCACGTGAGCCGGCGGGCTGATCCGAAAAGATCAGCAAGTCACCTCCCTTTTCAACACCCTCTCGCAGCGCCTCCGGCTCGGCTTCCTCTCTGCAAGTCGCAGCGAGAGATTGATTTTTTTTTTTTTTTTTTTGAAAAAATTCCAGGGCCAGCCCCGCGCGCTAGAGGGCCCTCGGCTTCTCTGCGCAATCACCGGGGGGTTTGCGCAGACACTGCGTCTCCCGGACGCAGTCCCGCGGGGGGTTTATACCCCCTCCGATTTCCCGCGCGGGCGGGAATTCTGAATCCCGCTCCGCGGGCGGGCCGGGGGAGGGGGGCGCCTCCTCGGGGAGCGCGCGCGCGCAAATTGCGCATCGCGCGTGGGTGGGGGGCGGGCCGGGGGGGCGCCTCTCGGGGTTCCCGCGCGGGCGGGAATTCTGAATCCCGCTCCGCGGGCCGGGGGGTCGGGCTGGTGGGGAGGGGGGCGGGGCCACCTCGGGGGGCGCGCGCGTCTGTTGACGCGTGGCGCGACCTCCCTCCAACGCAACGTTTGCGCTGCGCGGGGGGTTCTCCCCTCCTCGACTGCCGCGCTCGGCTCCTCTGTCGTGCGTCCAGTGCTCGATCGTCACAAACTGGACGCGCGTTCGGCTCCTCCCCGCTCTGCGCGAGGTCCTGGACGTCCCCTTTTTTTTTTTTTTTTTTTTAAACGCACGGACTGCGAGAAAAAAAACTCGTCCGGATCAAAAAATCGCGCTCTGCTCCTCACCTCGCCCCTGGCTCTGGTACCATGTTAGATTCAACGAACTGAAATTGTATATTGCTGCAGAGTTTAAATACATGTGACAGTGCCGTGAATAGCACACAGGCAACTGCACTCTGTTACGTAGTTGTAACAAAGTACAACAGATAGCTATACTAATAGCTAACTAATAGCTAAATAGCGTAATACAGATAAAAGGAGTTAAGTACGCTAACATGCCCTCGATGCCTCCTAGACTGGAGCGGGAGGCCAATCCTAAAACCAATGACGGGTGCCTTCTTCAGGCACCCACCCAGGTTCATGGACCACCCCCAAAAATTCTTCAAGAAGCCTCTGAGGAACCTGAGCTAGAAAAAGAGTGGACTAAAACAGAGGACAGAAGTCCCACCGTCACTCCTTATAGCATGACATATAATAAGTATACATCTATTACTTTACAAGCTTCAAATTTAAGAGCTAACGTGGTAATCATATTGATGTCCAGGGTTAATTATATATATCTATTACTTTATTATCGGAGAACCCTGCCAAGTGATAACAGGAGACCACCAAATATTTATGGAATGCAAAGAGGCACCTGCTTTGCGAAAACTTCCTTTCCAACTAAGCTAGGGTTTGAAGGCCTCCCTGGCTTTCCAAATACTCTGAATGACAAAAAAAACCTTTAACTTTAACAAAGACAAAGCAGTAAAAATGGATTGCAATCCCACCCCTTTCTAATTATTTGTTATTTTTTATTTTATTTTGTAAGACAACGTGAAAAGGTGGTGACGAACATAGCTTGCCAGAGAATGTGAGATAAAAAATTTAGATAATTTGAAGCAACACAACTACTTTATTTTAAAAACAAAAGTTCATACATGGAATTGATTAAAATGTTAGGATAAACTATTTGGAATTTGCTTTGAGAAAATTTAAGAATATGGAAACAAAAAAATAAAAATTGTTAGGATAAAGAACGTGTTTTTATAAGGGTTTCAGTCCTTTCATATAAGAGTTTGGTTTGTATGAGTGGTTCTGGTCTTTTCATATAAGAGTTTGGTTTGTATGAGTGGTTCTAGTCCTTTCATATTAGGGTTTGAAAACTTGAGTCTTTTAATATAATCTAAAGAACTTACAATTACAAAATATCTCTTAGGACCAAAAAAAAAAGTTAGGATAAAGCATGGGTTTACAAGAGTTTGAACTTGGATCTTCTAAATGAAAACGAACTCTTGGATATTCTAAATGAAAATCCAAGGACATACTATTACGGTATCAATATCCCTCCCAGGACCAAAAAAAAATTAGGGTAAAGCACAAGTTTTTACGAGGAGTCCCGGTCCCTTCATATCAAAGTTTGAACTTGGGTCTCTTAGATGAAACCCAAAGATTTACCACTACAATATCCCTCTCCCGAGTCTAAAGCAATGCAACTTATTCTAGATTGATAATGTGGATAAGGATTCGAAAGACATCTAAGTCAACCATCATTTGGAGTGAGAAAATTTAGATCCACACATTTTTAGATTTAAAGGATATTAGAGCTATCTGCAATGAAATTTTTTTATTTTTGGGAAGTAAAATCTTAAAGAAGCTATATTTGAAAGATATAATATTTGAGAAAATTTAAAGATTATATCTTGAATAAGTGGAATAAAGACAAAATTACATTAGATTGAGGGAACCCACAAGCAATTTTTTGTGTCCGTAAAGATAATACAAGAGATGGTTCGAACATTGGACTTCCCATTTATTAGTGTTGAAGCCATGTCTCGAAAATCAATTACACTTTAAAGATGCATAGGGGGTGGTTCAAACACTTGACCTCCTATTTATTAATGTTGGGGCCATGTCTCGAAAACCAACTACACTTTGAAAACGCATAGGGAGTGGTTCGAACACTGGACCTCCCATTTATTAGTGTTGGGACCATGCCCCGAAAACTAACTGTGCTACAATGACGAACTTTATTAACATAATATTATTACAATCTTTAATGGCGAAGGCTTGGGTATTGTAGGTAGGAAGTTCAAGGTTCAAATACGATAAAGTATAATATACACGTAGTTATGCAATTACATAGCATAAAGCAAATGCCTTCTTTCAAGATAATAAACCTAAAAGAATATAAATGGTTTAATATGTAGACTTGATAGGATTTAAATATAAGTTTATTTTTTAAATTAGTTATATCAATTCAAATAAACTCTATTTATATTATATCGCAACCACATAATGGTAATATGACAATTATACATTTTACTTGTTAAGTTTTTAACCTTGGGCTTTCCTTGAAAGTTGATAGACATAAGCCTCTTTAATTTTTTTTAAAGGTTATATAGGATTGAAACGATCCCACTCGTTTTACATAATCACCACATAGTGGTATTACAAATATTATCCATGTATTTCCCTTGAAATATTGAGAAATTTAACTAGTTGAGAGCAAAATGCCACTTGATAAAAACTCTATTATTTGTTTTTGAATCAACTATATATTTATAATAAACGAGATTAAAACATATCTCATTCACATTGCATCATGATTGCATAATAATAATAATAATAATATATATATATATATATATATATATATATATATATATATATATATATATATATTATTTTGCAAGATTCGAATTTAGATTTCTTCCTTAAAAGTTGAAGAAGTTAGGTGATAACCTTATAACCAAATCGATCAAAATGAATCCATTCCTATTACCCCATGACTACACAATTATCTTTATAATATATTAATAATTATATATCTATTACTTTACCAGTTTCAAATTTAACTCTTACACTATGACTAGATAGTAATCTTATAACATATAATAATTATACATCTATCACTTTACAAGCTTCAAATTTAAGAGCTAACGTTGTAATCATATTGATGTCCAAGGTTTAATTATATATCTATTACTTTACAAGCTTAGAATTTAAAAAGTTAACCTATAATCATAATAATCATATTGATATCCAAGGTTTAAATTGCAGCGGGTAAGTGTGTGTTAAATTCTCTATTGATAAGCATAGTTCTCGACTTCACGAGACATCATGGTTGGGAGGAGACTGAGACATCATGGTTGGGAGGAGACTGCTCGACCCTATGCATTGATCATAGGGACTTACCGCACTAACTAAACTAGCTTAGATATATAAAATATATATCTATAAACGCGAGAGTTATCAATCTTGAGGCATCTATCTCATTTCTTGGGGGTGTGATAGATAGACGCCTCGAGATTGATAAATATTTTTTAAATATTTTAAATCCACCGTAACCCTTAATGTCGACGGATAATTTTCTTAATGTCAGCTTTTTTAATAAAATATTAATATTGTTTACGGCGTGGCTGACCTTCCTGACTGACCTTGTAGGACGCCTATCGGCGTAACTAGCTTAGATATATAAAATATATATATCTATAAACATCGAGAGTTATCAATCTCGAGGCGCCTATCTCAATGTCGGCTGATAATTTTCTTAATGTCGGTTATTTTATTATAGATATATAAAATATATATATCTATAAACGTCGAGAGTTATCAATCTTGAGGCGCCTATCTCATTTCTTGGGGGTGTGATAGATAGGCGCCTCGAGATTGATAACTCTCTATTTTTTAAATATTTTAAATCCACCGTAACCCTTAATGTCGGTGGATAATTTTCTTAATATCGGCTTTTTTAATAAAATATTAATATTTTTTTGTTTTTTTTTTATATAGAAGCAATGGTTACAATCACGATTTTTAGTAACGACCAGCACAGTTGGTAGGGTTCAAACTATCTGCGAAGGCTCCCAGGACTTCCACCGTCTCGATACATGGTAACCCGACGTGAGATGGGGACCGCCGGACGCACAGGCTACTGTCTGTGCTACTGTCTGTGTATGGGCAAGCTCGTGAGATTGGAACCTAAGTCTCCTCTCGGTAAGCGCCCCAACTTACCAATCCATCTAGACCCACGGACTAATAAAATATTAATATTGTTAACGGCATGGCTGACCTTCCTGATGCCATTGTAGGACGCCTATCGACGTAATAAAAATAATAATATTAATATATTATTTTTATTCATATATCTTAATAACTTATTTTTAAATAAAAATTAAAAATAAAAATAAAAATAAAACAAAATCTTTTGATGATCCCTAAAAGATAAGAAAATAAAAAAGCCAACGATTCCAATCCCTCTATACTTAACAATACCCTTTGTGATATTAAGTGATGTAAAGGTATACCCTTTGTGTATTAAGTGATGTAAACGAAAAAAAATTAAAAATTAAAATTAAGAACTCACCAATGTTAAGGAAATATAAATAAATATAAATAATATTTAAAGAGGAACGAAGAGGAATTAGGGTTTCGCTTGTTAAACCCAATAAAACCCCCAATTGCTCTATGGTCGTTCCTGCCTTCAGTTTTATTTCACTTCGGAGCGTAGCGTTGGCGGAAGCGGAGATCCTCTGCGAAAATGGTAAGAAATTCTGCTAAACTCTATTAAGGAGCTCTCCTTTCAAATGTTTAGAGCTCTTTTCCCCCTCTCTCTTCCTTAATCAAGTTAATGGCTTGAAAACAGCCATATCAATGCTGTTGTTAGTCGAAAAATGTATAGATCTGAAAATTCATCGGTTTCTCTTTGTTTTTTCTTCAATAGTTCTTGCAATTTCTATGATTATTGTTTGTTCTTGGTCTGGAGAACGTGCTACGTGTAAAAATATTATTTTTTTTTTCTAATTTTTGCATTTGTTTTTATTTTTAATTTTTAATTTAAGGGTACAATGCTAAATTGTTGTTAATATTTTGAATGTTTTTCTGCTGTTGGGGGCAGATTTTTTTTTTTTGGTAATATTTCTTTTAAAATTCGTTGCTTGAGCTTGTGTTGTAGGTTTTGAGTGTCTCTGAAATTCGTTTGCAATTTTTCTTTTAAAATTTATTTATGTGGATCTTAAAATTTAGGCTATTGACTGGAGTCACCACAAATGGGCATGAAGCTAGATTTTGCGCTGAAACTTCTCCACGGTGCATAATTTGTGTTATTTATTTTTACATTCTTTTATTGTTTTATTCAGCCACCTATTTTTTTCATTGGATTTGGAGAAATCTTACGTGCTTTCCAGTTTCGCAATCCACATCTCATCAATAATGGGACTCGGTGGAACATAGAATATCTGATCTTACTTTATGGGAAGATTTTTGGCTAGACATTTTAGATTTGCTCGATAAATGAATCAACGGGGCATTTATGCCAAAGTCCCAAATCTGAATCCTTCATAAGATGCACATATTAATACAAAAGGTAAGATAATGACCTTTTTATAAAGGCCCTGGCCCAGCCAGTACACCTAATTGGTGATTTGGATCCTATTGGAGTTTTATCATATATATGTATGTATGATTGAAATGTTTACTACTCGTTAGGTTTGGCTTCTTCTTTGACAAATGTCATGGTAAACTGGACCTTGCGAATACTGCTTTCAATTTTGGGTGTGGCATACATGCCCTGAAATCACTCAAAGAGGCTCATTGAATAGATCTTTTGGGAGTAAAGTAACCAAATTTTACAAACCCCCAATTTTTACTACCTGCTACTTATTTTCATAAACCAGGCAAAATTAGGAAAAACAATCATGCTAAAATCTGGAAAATAAATTCCTCTCTCGGGGAAAAAAAATCCTCAGTAGAACAAGAAGAATTTACATGGAAATTCAAGCAAGAATAAGGTATCTTTCTAAACTAGATCGTCCTATGCTCACTCTGCCTTCCAATGGTCCCTACAAGCCTTCTCTTCTGAAACGTGCCCAAAGAGCTTCCAACTTTTACATCCAGCTTCCAATACCATATATTTATGTTTTCATAATGAATTTTTATTCTTCAAAGGCAGATGGAAATCCAAGGATTGAGCTGGCTGAATGTACGTTTATTTATTTTTTTCAGTTATTTTTTATTCTCTCCTGCTTTTGATAATTGCTTCGGCAGAAAATATTATCTTAATTGTACACATAAGATGCTTTGTCTTCTTCTGGTTGACAAAATATTTGGCCTTAATTTTAGAGTGCATATGGTATCTATTTGGACCAGTGCCTAATAATTTTGAGGTCAGATATTCCTCCAGCATGAATTTAAGCTGAAGGTTATAAGAGAGCCAGTTACCGATCATAAAGATATCTAAATGAAGAACATCATGCAGTGCACATGTTCCTTATTAGTTATTTATGACCTAAAAAATTTAGCCAACAACAATTCACCTCTTTAAACTTCTAATTGTTTTTTAAACTATATTTCTTAGGGATTTGTTTGTAGTGACTAATATGTTTTTTGCTGAATTTGTTCGTTTCAGTCTCTTATTGCAAATGAAGACTTTCAACATATCCTTCGTGTCCTCAACACTAATGTTGATGGACGACAGAAGATCATGTTTGCCCTTACGTCCATCAAGGGAATTGGTAGGCGTTTTGCCAACATTGTTTGTAAAAAGGCTGATGTTGATATGAATAAAAGGTGATTTTTTTCAGTCTTGCTTAACAGAGTTCACTGGGATAGTTTTAGCCTTTATTTTACATCTTCTCTTTGGTTTTATCTCCTTTGGACTTTAAAGATGCCTTTAGTGAAAGGCAATAACAGTTAAGGGTGCTTTTCGGTGCAGAGCTGGTGAACTCTCTGCAGCGGAGCTTGAGAACCTGATGGTGATTGTTGCCAATCCCAGGCAATTCAAGATCCCAGACTGGTTTTTGAACAGAAAGAAGGATCATAAGGATGGTCGTTATTCTCAGGTGGTAGCAAATGCTCTTGACATGAAACTCAGGGATGACTTGGAACGCTTGAAGAAGATCAGGTAATGCCTCATATTTCATGTGCTGATATTCTTCAGTCAATTGAGGCTGTGTATAAAGTGGGTTGAGGTTTCTATTAACAAATTGAGTTGAATCTGAGTTGCCTGTTGGTAAGTTTTCTATTTGCCAATGCTCATGTTTCTTTTTGTGGACCCAGTCATGAGTTTCGTTAAGAAATGCCATTTGAATTTATTGCAAATGATAAAATAAGTAATAAGATGCTGATGTACTTGGGTCAGAGCAATTTTGCTGAACTGCATGTGAGGAAACTGTAGTTTTTAGATACACTGGAGATAAAGATACTAATTTAGATACCTTCATAGATTGTGTATTTTCAATTATGCTTTGGCTTTGAAGTTGACTTCCCTTACTTTCTAGGCCCTTGCAAATAAGGTCTATAACATATATTTTGCAATTTTTGTTGGTTCCTCTTTACTTCCCTTTTCTGATATAGTCCAAAACTTCTAAAATATCGTATTGGTCGTTGGAATTTGTCATCTTAAAGATTCTTTGTTCTGTTGACGTGGGATTATTTTGTCCTAGTGAATCTCACTTTGATTAGTTAATTTTCTTGGTAAGTCAAATTGATGAAGAGATCTGGATTGACTTGAGTGTATTATCAGGTAGCAGTTTCAAGTAATCTCTACTATGCATGCAAAGTGAAAGTGAATGTGCCGCTATTTCAATAAAAAACAGCTCATTTTATCAAATGTTAGCAGTTATATTTGAGTCTGTAGATATTATGACTACTTTGGAGTCTGTAGATATTACTTTGAAGTCTGTAGATATTATGACTGTGGAGCTTGTCTTTTTGGTTTTTCTAATAGCTACTGCATTGAGATGTACATTTGAAGTCCCATTAACCTCCTTTGGACACTCAGATATTAATATAACACTCTCTCTCTCTCTCACACACACACACACATTCTCTCATATCTTCTACTGCTAATTTTAACTGCATCACCTTTACAGGAATCATCGTGGACTTCGTCACTACTGGGGTCTACGAGTGCGTGGACAACATACAAAAACCACAGGCCGTAGGGGGAAGACTGTAGGTGTCTCAAAAAAGCGTTGAGCAAACAAATATTCCAGGGAAACACAGTTTTGCCTGTGGCTGTGTTGTTTTATTTTCTCATCGTAGATGCTTTTATGCTGTATTGTTCAATTTTTCAAAAGGCCGATTTACTTTTGACATTACATATAATTGTGAAGGCTGTAAAGCTTGCATTGGTCTTTCTTTCAAGTTTTTTAGAAACTTTTTATTATATTTGCAAAGGCGTTGAGGAGATTAAATGTTTTGCAGTATCAATAATTAGAATAGTTTGTGGTCTTTAAATTGTTTTTTGAATATGTTGACTTATTTAGTGATATGATGTCACACCTGTGATTTTTGTATTATGCTGTGATCATTTTATTTTGGCTGAATTGCTTTTTATAATTTTGGAAATCACAATTGAGATAGCATCTTACCCATAAATAGTGGAATCTCCGTTTGTTATTTGAGACCTAAACCAAAAAGTCAAATTATAGAAGCTCAATATTATTTATTCACATTTGTCGGATGGACTTGCAATAGCTTTGTGATTGTTGACACAGTAGTAATGGGTAGGAATGAAACTTGCTTCAAGGTTTGTGGATATGGGTCTCAATCATGCTTCCCAGCATCATGAGGGGATGTGTAGGTTTATTATCACTGTTAGGGTAAAATAAGGTAGTGTATTGCATTACACTCCGTGGGGTTATTACATTTATATGTAACTACCATGAGATATTTTGCCTCATGGTTAAACTAGGTAAGTACCTAAATATCCTATGTCAGATATTTAGGTTAGTGTTATGGTTAGAACTCTCTAACTAGGTTAGTGGTTAGCATCACGCAACTCCCTCCCTATTCTATTGTTAGAGGGTAGTTAGCGCTATTCCCTACTATTTGTTAGTTTAGTCTATTATTTAAGCATAGACTAAACTATTGTGAAGGTTAATGATTAATCATATTATTTCGTCTCTCATTATTAGCCTCAACTATCGTGCCACATTGGTATCATCGTCGGGTGGCTTAACACGAGCTTGGCTCGTTCCACCTTATATATATATCACCAAAAGGTCCTATATATATTTATTTTGGCTGGAAAAAAAGGGTTCTTTGGTTTGCCATCCTTGATAAATCACAATTCTCTCTTTTAATGTGTGAGTTTAAAAACAGATTTAATTCTGATCTCAATTGAGTTGCTATAGCTAGATACTTGTATCTTTTTTAATTAAAATTTGAGTACTTGATTTTTATTTTTTTGAATCTTCAATTTTCTTTGCAAATACAAATATTTTAAAATTCAGTATCTTTCTTCTTGTGATTTTTTGGAGCAGCCTAGTAGAGTAATATTTCCAAATTTTTGCAATATTAGTCTGATCAAGATTATAGTTTTCTTTCTGAAACATAAGTGCAACCACAAGAATTGTAATAAATAGTTCATATGAAAACGAGTTAATGCTATAAAATACAACAAATATTACCAATGAAAAACATTAAAATGTTAGTCATTATTTGATTCAGGTCGTTAACATTTTTTTTTTCAATTTCTAAATTTACTACTTCAATTTCTAAACTTACTACTTTAACTATAGAAAATATGATTTAAATTCTATATTAAAACCCCCCTATTGGCTAACCTATCTCAACATTTGTTTTGTTCCCTTTACTTCAACGTATTTTTTTCAAACTCTGTGTCAAGGTCTTGTATTTCTACAATGATCTCTTGTATGTTATGGAGCCTTTGATCTCCTTAAAATTGTATCTATTATTAATAGTGAATTGCTTTCCATCCATACTCAGTTATATTTATTAAAGTTAGAGAAGGGGGTATGAAAGTGATCTCAAACAATTTTAACAAAGATGAGGGTGTTGGAAGGTCCCACAACCTTGTATATAACCAAAACTATAGATAAAACAATATGCGTAAAGAAAAGGCTTTGAAGCCCAAAATGGAACACATTAAAGTCAGCAATCTAAGAGCATTGAAATAACCTTTCGATAGAAAACAATAGTTAGTTGACACTGCTGTTTTTTCTTTCTGGCTTCTAGTTATGCTTAATCCAAAGTTTTCTGATTCTCATCAAAGACCTCCTCGGGGTCTCTATTTAAGATTTCTTTGAGTTTAGGTCTTCCTCTTCTTGTTACCACTCCAACATCCGTTTTTTTCTTGGTACTTTTGGTTATTCTCAAGCATGGAGTAGCAAACTGTTTTTTTAACAGGGGAAGAAGAAATCCTTCCCTTATCTTTCTACATGATTTCATATGCAGCCTCAATAGAAACATCCACAAATGGAGGATCATTTTCCATATTACTAGAAGTTTGACGGGCTTTAGCCAAACTTTGAGGAACCAACAATAACTGTTGTTCTTTCCACTTTTTTTCTTCCTCTCCAAATACCTCCCCTTCTTCACTTGCGAGGGCGCTAAAGCTGTTCATGTCTACTTTGTCTTTTTGAGGAATCTCCTTCATTTTGTTTCTTGTTGGTGAATTTGTTCAATATTTCCACCTCTTTGTTTTGTTGTTGAGACTCTTTTCTTCGTTAAATTTTACCCTCTTTTTGCTTGGGTGGACAATTTTCAGGGAGATGGTCTTTTCTTTTACTAACCTTGTTTAAGGTTGGGGAGTTTTCATATTTGATTTTTTGCTCCCAAGTCTTGTATTTAGATTTCAACCTGATTGAGGATGACAAGGTTCTTTCCATGTTTGCATTAATACAAAGCCTAGCAAAAACCAATCTAGTCCTTGCTTTGGTTGCTAGGTCAAAGACAATCAGTTGTCCTATAGATATGGTAATTTTCCTCATTATATCTTCATCCCAATATTCAATCGGGAGGCTCGACAGTCTCACCCAGAGAGGAGCTAGGTGAATATTATTAGTCTCAGGATTGAATCTTGGCTTCCATATTTTCAAAGATAGACCTTTTCTGCCCAAGAACCAAGGTCCTTTTAGCAAGACATCAACCATATCCTCCATGATAGTGAAGGTAAAGAGCAGAAAGCTTCTAGGTAGAGCTACTATCTCTAGATGACCCTTAATCTTCCATTTGCAAGCTGCCCATTTTTGAATAATGTCCATATTTGATCGAAAACCAATAAATTTCCCAACTAAACTAAAACTTTGCCTATTTGTTGATCTTTCAATTAATCTATTTAGGACATCCAGACATGGCATATCCTCATCCTTAGAAGGATAGATCTCGAAATTTTCAAGAGGGCTTAGAGTAGTGCCTTTAACTAAATCAAACCACAGGGATCTAGCTACAATTCCTAGGTCGACTGGGATGATGCTACCACTGATATCTTCTAGATTTGCCTTCGTCTTAATTGCATCATCTCTAGCACCTTTGCCATCTTTGTCTTTGTTTCCAATGAAACCATCCCCCACATCTCTAGTGCTTTCCCTGCCTTCCTCACCTTTCGCTTTTGCAACCAAAGGACCAAGGAAGGAACCCGAGCCCACAATGCTTGCAAGAGACTCCATTTGCTAGGGTTTCATTATAAACCGTCGAAGCCAAATAACACCATTGTTGAAGCCTAGATCCACTGTTCTTATGTTTGAAGGCCTAGATCATTTCAGTCTCTCTTGTTCTTATGTCGTGAAGTGCCCTTTTTGCATTGGTCGCTTGTGCTTCTACTTCCTCTTCATTGTTTGATTTCTGTTGCACTAAGGTACTGTTGCGAAGTTTTTATTTCTTTTTGAATATAAAGCCCACTCCCCCCAGATCTATCGTTGTTGAAGCTCAGATCCATTGCCTTCGAAGCCCAAATCCACAGTTGTTAAAGCCAACCACTATCGAAGCCTAGACTTGTCGTTGTCGAAGCCAAAGCCCACCATTGTCGAAGCCTAGATCTATCGTTTCTAAAGCCCACTCTCCCAAGATATACCATCATCAAAGCTTAGATCCATTGCCTCTAAAGCCTAGATCCACAGTTGTTGAAGCCCACCACTACTGAAGCCCAGATTTGCTGCTGCCAAAGCCAAAGCCCACCACCACTACTGGTAAAGTCCACTCTCCCTAGATCTATCGTCATCGAAGCTCAAATCCACTACCTTTGAAGCCTAGATCCACAGTTGTTGAAACTAACCACTATCGAAGCCCAAATATGCCATCGTCGAAGCCAAAACCCACTACCATGGAAGCCTAGATCCATTGCTGCTAAAGGCCACTCTCCCTCCATCCTTACTTTGTTCCATTTCATTTTTTTGCATATTTTTAACTTTTCCAAAGCTACCCAAGCTTTAGCTTAATTATTTGTCTCAAGTACACTATTGGAAAACATAATGTGACAAAATCTCAACCATATTATTTCTAATCATTCCTCCTCTTGCTAGTCTTGGATTTCCTTTAGATACTCCATCAAAATTCAATTTACCAACTCCACTTCTGGTGGTTTCCACTTTATATTCATTGTCTTCCTTTTGTTTCTCTTGTATCCAACATCACAATTCTATTTGATGACTTGACTCCATCTATCAAGGCTCTCTCCTTCAAGATTAGGGATTGGGTGAGTTGACAGGGTCAGTTTATACTCCTTTATATCTAAACAAATATTCCTTTTCATTACCTCTAAACTGCTTTCCTTTCCTTTATTCTTTTGTTCCTTTCCAACCATACAATCCAAAATATTGTATCTTTCGATATATCTTAGATTGTTTGTAATGCCTCACTTTAAAAAGTGCTCTGCCATTGCTTTAACTATTCTTCTATTTTGCCATTCATCACAATGCATTTACTAAACATATTAAGAATCCATTGCCATAGTTCCTAGATTATTGAACGATGTTCCAAGAGATGGTCTATACTCTCCTTTTTAAAAAGAACACATCGTGAAGGGCCATGAAAACTTCTTTTTGTTAGGTTATCCCATGATACAATTTTCCTATGATCTATTAGCCATACAAACATTTTTGCATTTTGGAATGCTTGGGCTATCCCAAATGTCTCTCCATATTCTTGCGGTATTCTCCTATTTTGTTGGTGCTTTATATTATATCCTCTTCTTGTTGTGTGTTCTCCTAAGCTATTCAACTCCCAAATCAGCTTATTGTCGGCTCCCCTCAGAATAATCACTGTAGGTATCACTTTGCTCAAATATCTCCTAGCAACAATGTCCAATATACTTGAAAAAATCTTCTTTCTATTTGTGTCTTCCTTCTTGGTCTTTGTACATAATGTTTGAAACACTATTATCATATTTGTCTAGAAGTAATCTCATCCATGGTTTCAAAAGTGGATATAGATTTGAGTGGTTTTTTATCACACCAAGTATCTATCCAAATAGAAAATTTTTCTCTAGTTCCAACCACCCGTCTTAGACCTTTAATCACTAGATCAATTGATTTTTTAAAAGTCATTCCATAGTGTAGAACCATTTGGTAGTGAGAATGCAATAAAGATTAATCTTGGGTCATTGGGCTCAACATACTCAGGAGAATTCTTGTCCATGGTCTTTGACTCGTATAAATTTCAAATTACTTTTCGCTTTAGAGCTAAGTTTGCATTCGTAAAACTCTTTTTTCAATTGGTTATATGGGATTGAAATGGAGCCCATACATATTACATCATCGCCACATAGTCGTATTACAACAAAGCTAGAATATTATCTGTGTATCGCTTGGCAAGATTTGAACCTTGGTCTCCTCCTTAAATGCTGAGGAATGTAACCAATTGATCTAATGCCATTTGATGCATCCGTAAGAACTCTTAAACTGAGACCTCCCCTAGTTTTATCATCATACACCTTGCTTCATTTCACCAGAGGAAATTTCCTTTTATCATTTAATCTTTGATCACAAAAATGATCTTCTAATATAGATTAAACTTTTTTCTATCAATTTCAACATAATATGTAAGGACATAATATGTTGGAATGACCTATACAAATGATTTAATCAGCTACTCTTCCTGCTAATGATAACCATCTACCTTTCCAAGCCGGTAGTCTATTCCCAACTTTATTTATAACTGGATTCCACAATTCTATCTTCATTCTTCCCTCTAATAAGGGCATTACTTAGATGAGTTGCTGGGAAATTTGCCTCCATTTGAAGTAACCTGCATATCCTTGCTTTGATTCTAGTTGGAGTGTTTAGGAAGTAAATTTTTTATTTTTTCCTATTAACTTTATGCCTTGATGCTCTTTCATATTCCTTTAATAAGTTATTCAAAGCTTTGACCTCATTTATCCTTGCCCTCCCAAAAAGGGCTATATCATCTACAAACTGTTGATGGGTGATGTTGTCGATGTTTTTTTTACTATTATGGTTGGATAAGGGGTGTTGAAAGGTCCTCGAACCTTTTACAAGAAAGTCAAAGATTTTACATTAAGCTCAGAGTTGCAGCCTACCAAAAAAACATCTATGCAAATCAAAATAACTATGAACCAAAATAGCTTAAAACATTCTAAGTCACAGCCACTCAATTTTTTTTTGTCATGACTACAAACATATACCAATAACAAACTAGAAGTACCACCCCATAATTGAGAAACAAAACACCTCCAATAGGAAGGAAGGAAACCAAGCATGCGAAAGGCGTCTGTTAACCATCAACTCTAAGGCTTCAACTACTTCCTTGGAGTTTAGTTCCTTGAGCTTCTTTCTCGCATCCTCCACATACAATGCCATTTCCTTTCATAGTGACCCCAAAGATCGTCTCTAGGTTTGTTCCACACTTTGTTTTTCTTCATCTATAATTTTTATGAGTTGTTGGGGAAAATCCCTCTCCCAAACACTAAGTCCCTCCTATTAGACTCCAAAATTCGCCATAAAATCTACCCCTTTATTCTCTTCGCTGTAGATGTGAAAAAACTCCACCATTTCTAAGACTTTGATCTTCTGTCTAGCCCCTTCTATCAAATCAACAATGCTCTAGCTTGCCTCCAAATTCTCCTACATGGTTTTAATTATATTTAAAGAATCGCCTTCTAGGATCAAGTTCTTGACTTGTAAGTATGACAACAAGTTGATGCCCATAAACAGAGCTCTAGCCTCCACAAAATGATTCATCCAATCCGGTAGGGCTTCTGCATAAGCCAATACTATATCACCTCTTTCATCCCTAAATATGCCTCCAACCCCTACCAATCCTAGGTTCCCTTTGGCAGCCTTATCAAAGTTCAGCTTAAACCAATTTATTGGGGTGGAGGGGGGGGAGGTTTCCACTTGATTTGTGCTCTTAGGATACTTGAGGAAAGATTGCAATTTTAGAAATAGGTTCTAGATCCTAATTTGTCGCTATAGAGTTTTCATTTTCTGGTTCCCACACCCCCTTCTAGTTTACAATCTTGGAGTTCTCCAAGGTTAAAGAGATTGCTCTGTTAGCCATGAAGAGACTGTCTCGTTTCTTGTCTTTGAAAATATGGTTATTGTGTTCTTTCCATAATTCCCATAGGGTATGAGGTAGACTAAATTTCCACAAAGTTTTAAGTCTCTTGATTTTGAAGGAGGCTCCCCACTGAAGGTAGAGACATGGTCGACATTTAGGGAGAACCCAAGACACTTGAAATTTGTTTAAGATTTTTATTAGCACCTCCTATGAAAAATGACTCTCTAAAAAAAGGTGGTTAAGATATTCCTCCATATTCTCATAGAAATAGCACTTGCTAGGGAATTGAAAGCCTCTTTTTATAATATTATCCATCTTTAGTATTCTATTTTGGATAGATAACCAATAAAAAAGCTATTTTTGGTCTCAAATCCTTGATCCATACTTTAGAAATCAACAACCAACCTTGATCTTTTCCTTCTAGTACATAATAACCTGACTTGATTGTGTAGTTTGCTTACTTTTCGTTCTTCCATAGCATAGAATCTTGAGTGTTATGGCTATTTACAAAATATACCTGTACCATTCTATTTAGCTTCCTAACTGCTTGATATTTTCTTGGATATAGTCCCTTAACTTTGATTGGTCTCCACAGTTTCCTTTCATTCTATATTACCATATAATCTTGAATCATGGATCCAAACCTCCATCAAACATCTTGTTCGAGAGCACCAAATTTTGGGTCCTCTCTCAAAGGGACATTCTTCAACCATGAGTCTTTTCAAAAGTGGACTTTGTTTAACCCCAATCTTCCAACAAATGCCACTTCGTAGAAGAGGCCTAATAACTTGGATATTATCCCAAAAAAATTACCCCTTAGGAAGGTCTCTTTCATCCAAGAAGTTTATACCATCCCTCAAATACTTGGCCTGCAAAATTTTGATCCATCCCATGTCCTCATTTTTGGCTAACTTCCAACCCAACTTTCCCATCAGAGATCTGTTCATATTTCTAAGCCTTTTCAAACCCAAACCCCTACCTCATTTTTTGAATAGACATGCTCCTAGGCCACCAAAGGAAGACACTTTTATCCTCTATCCCATACCAAAGGAAAGTCCTTTGAATCTATTCGATCCAGTCACAAATTTTCCTCGACATCTTAAAAAGGGACATAAAATAGATATGGATACTTTGTACAGAGTATTTCATCAATTGAGCTTTCCCTGCTTGACTTAGAAGGGTACCTCTCCACCTTGTCAACTTTTTAGCAAAACACTCCACCACCAGATTCCACATGTATTCCATTATTCTCCCCTTAAAAAGGGACATTCCTAGATATGTAGAGAGGAGATCTTCGATTCCACAACCAAATATTTGAGCTATTCACACCTATTTAGGAGCAGGGGTGTTTAAAAAGTAGATTGTGCTCTTAGAAAATTGACTTTCTGACCTGCTGCTTGTTCATACCTCTCCAAGATTGTCTTAAGTTCTTTTGCTTATGGGATTGCCGATCTTGAGGTAATGATGGTATCATCTACAAACTACTAATGCGAAACTAGGTTTAGAGTTGAAGCAAGTCTGACACCTTCCACCTTTCTTTCCTCTACAACCTTTGAGATAGGTCTTCCTAGAGCCTCTACTAAGATGATGAACAAGTAAGGGAACATATGGTTCCCTTGGTAGAGGCCTTTCTTGCTTTTGAAATACCCAATCATTGCTCCATTGACAATAACTGAAAACATAGCTAATGTGAAGCAAGTTGTCAGCAAATCTATCCATTCCTAGTGGAATTCAAAATTATGATTCTTTTCCTTAGCAAAGCTTACCCACAAAAAATAAGCTCTCTTTTAAAATTCTACAAAGGTGGAATCTCCAAAAATAATCATCAAAATAGGGCATAGTGTCACCGAGAGATCTACAAAGACAAGGGAGATATGCTAGGTTTATGCAATGTCACTAGAAGATCTACAAGGGTTTGTGCACAATGTTGTGAGAATATTTTCTAGAGTTTATGCATAGTGTCGTTGGGAGATATTCTAGGACACAAGAGTGGGAGATCTACTAGGTTTTATGCATAGCGCCATTGAGAGATCTATGAGGGTTTGTGCATAGTATCATTGAGAGATCTACTAGGGTTTGCACACAATGCTATCGAGAAATCTGCCAGGGTTTGTGCACAATACCATCAAGAGATTTGCTAGGGTTTGCACATAGTACTACCACCATTGCATGCAAAAGCTTTAGTAAGGATGAAGATATTGAGTGACTCGATGGGGTGTGGCATTGGTTTCGAATCCTAAGAAAATCCTAACATGGAGGATGTTATTCATGGGTCAGGAGAATAATTTTAGGCAATTAATGAGGATGACAAACATAGGACCTTTGATCCTAGGGTCCAGTCTTGGGTAAACATTCTAAAGGGAAACAAAACGTGAATACTTTTATTTTTAACTTACAACTACTTGTAGGAAGACTCAATACCAGATTCTTTGGCATACATGGCTACTACACAAAGGAAGTTTATATTGGTTGGTAAAATTTTGGGTGTTTGGCCCGATTTAGATGTTATTAGAAATTGGGCAAGGTCTAAATGGAAACTGCTAGGGTTCATGGAGATGACCATGCCTAAGAGCTTCTTTCTTGTGAAGCTAAACTATGAGGAGGATCAAGATAGGATTCTTCAAGGGTGACCTTGGTTTTATGGTCACAAATAGCTCTTCTTGAAAAAATGGGCACTGGATTTTGATCCAAGCACTCAGATTATTGCTAAAGCATTGGTCTGGATTAGGCTTATGGGCCTTCCCATCTATTTATGACATGAAGAGATTCTTGTTGGCATTGCTCGAGAAATTGGGTATTTGATTACGATAAATCCAATAATCCTAGCTTGATCTAGGTTAATGTTTGCCAAAATATGTGTAAATGCAAATATGGAAAGGGAGTTCCCAAAGTCGATTGAGATTGAATCGAAGCATGGCATATGAACACATTTTTTTTACAATACAAGAATGTTGTAGTCAAATGCTCTCTATGTAAGGTGGTCAAACACTCTAGCTTCAATTATGCCATAAAAAAAAGGAAACCAAGGGAGAAAGATATGTCAATATAAACAAAATCCAAACCCTCATCCTTCTAAAAAGGAGGGATATCTAGAGATAGGTATCAATTTGGTGGATAATGGAGATGCTCTAGAAAAGACTCAATCTAAGGCTCCAACGAAGGGAGAGGTTGCTCTTGAAGAAGATAAGTTTGAAGGAGTATATATCGAGGTAAGCCTCCCAATCTATGAACCTTCTATGAAGGATAATGCAATTGTTGTAACCAATTATTTTAGCTATCTACAAGATTTAGAAAATGAAACAATCAGAGTGGATGGTTTTGGTGAACATAGCGAGGTATTTCCCGAACCCCCTTTTGAGGAAACAATTCGAATGGAAGGAAACAAAGTGAATTTGAGTATCACCCCCTGATCTCTTGAGAAAGAAATGGAAATTATAGTAAAATTAGGAAGGTAGAGTAGTAATCCAAATAGGATTACAGGAAGTTAAAAGAAAGGGAAAACATATGTTGGATCTTATTCTCAGAAGGGAAGACCATCGAAGGTAAAATTCACAGAGAAAGAAATGACTATTGAGGTAGTGAATGGAACTCATGCGATCCTTAACTTTGGGGGGAAGAAACACCCCTTGAAATCTCAGTAATGAAAATAATGTCTTGGAAGATTAGGGGGTTGAATGCCCCCTCAAAATATCATGTGGTTTTTTACTTTAAGATAATATTGTCAACTAGTTATGATTTTACCTAGCTCAATAATATTCTTATCAACATTTTACAAGGGTTGAATCCATTCATTTCATCATAAATTTATTTGGAGTTGACTTCGAATCGCCTAGTGGTGAGAAGACCTAGAACTATTGTTGTTGAATTGCCAATGTTTTGGTTTTTGAGTGCAGGTGGCATTTTTGTGTTTATTGTTCCTTGGCTGATCTAGCTATTGGCCTTTTGTCTAGAAGTCTACCTTGTAGCTATTTTTGTATATAGTTGTTGTTTTTTTCTACCTATTGTCTTGGATGGTGAAACTAAAATGTAAAATTTTTGGACATGTTTTGTAAAAGGAACATGACCCTTTCAATCCCCTTTTTAACCATCAATAAAAAAAATCATCAAAATATAAAGATCTAAACTTCATCCACTATTCTCAAACATCAATATCATCCTCTCTATTTTTTTTTGTAACTACATGAGTTTACATCACAATAAGTAAAGACAATGTAAACTAGGGTTTTATGAAAATATATATCTCACAAATTTGAAGCTAAAGTTTCATATAAACAATTACAACCAAAAAACAATAGACAATTTTGTTGTTAGGCGATGCACAATGTATTTCCAATGTCTTTATCAACAACTTCAAGATTCTTTTTAAAGAACATGGACTTGCTTTGCTTAGCAATATTGCGGATTGTATTCGTAAAAAAATGAACATATATTGTTTAGTGATCATACAACCCTCTATCATTGAAGAAGTTGGAAGATACCCTCTTTCGTAGCTTGGATGATATCCATTTGGCATTATATAAAGCAATGTGGTTGATAAGTGGTCAAGATTTTTACATGATGCACAAAGAGAAAGAGTTAGACATGAAAAGAACCCTAGGTTGCTATATTAATCAATATTTGATCAAAATAATACCAAATATATCTAACTGAGATTATATTTTGGGGTGGAGACCTATAAATCTTTTAAATATATTGTATAAGATCATTGCTAAGGCTATAATTTGGCAATGTTTCCCGATAAATTTTATATTGGAGCAAATCGGTTTCTTAGAGGTAAATGCATTTTAGGTAACCTAGTTTTACCTTGGGAGGCATTAGATTTGGTTGGACAATCAATTCAAGATGTATTTTTTCTTAAATTAAATTTTGATAGGGCCTATAATAAAATTAAGTGGCCCTTTATATTTTAGATGATTAGATAGCCCTTTATATTTTAGATGATTAGATAGATTGAATTTGATCCTAAAATTATAAAATGTATTTTCCTTTTCTTTAAAAGTGCTTGAGGCATAGTTGTTTGTCATATGGTGTTCCTTCTAATTATTCCCTATTCAAAAATCTTGTTGGAATATTTAACATATCTACTATGACATTATTTAATAGTAGTTTTATGCTAGGGTCGGTGGCATAGTCATGCCACTACCAAGTAGCCTAATATTATATTGTTATAGTCTAATGATCTTGTTGAGATATTTAACATATCTATTATAACATTATTTGATAGTAGTTTTATGCTATGGTACGTGGATAGTCATGCCACTACCAAGTGGCCTAATATTATATTATTATAGCCTAATGATCCTGTTGGGATATTTAACATATCTATAATAACATTAATTAATAGTAGTTTTATGCTATGGTCGGTGGCATAGTCATGCCACTATCAAGTGGCCTAATATTTTATGATTATAGCCTAATGATCTTGTTGGAATACTTAACATATCTATTATGACATTATTTAATAGTAGTTTTATGCAATGGTAGGTGGCATAGTCATGCCACTACCAACTGGCTTAATATTATATTATTATAACCTCATATTTTATTGTAGCACTATAGCCTCATAAAGCCTATAAATATGTACCATTTGTTCATCTAACAATAACAGCAATAACAACATAGAAACACTTCATAGTTTCTAACATTTGGGATCTAGCAATAACCTCTTCTACTTGAAAGCTTGAGGAGCAGCTATGGATCTTTATTCGAACATTTAAGTTTGAGGGGCAACTATAGATCTTTTTTCATTGACTTTTTGGTTTCTGATCCACCTAAAGAGTGGAGAGCATACTCCCTAAGCTTTGGAGAGAGAAGAGGGAAGGAAAATAGGTACACCACCAAATGGTTTGAAAGGAGAATTGTCAACTAAACCATTTGGTGCTCCTGCTTTCCTTCCTCCTCCAAAACTTAAGGAATATGCTATCCACTTTGTAAGTGGATCAGCAACCAAAAAGCCAATGGAAAAAGATTCATAACTGCCCTTAGAGCCATGAATACAGACAAAGTTGACAGATACCAACAAAGTTAACAGATAACAACTCCGTTGTGAGTTGGTCTATGAAAAGAGCCATTCAATTTGGAAAAGTTTGCTCTGGAAATTCTTTTAAAAAAAAAAAAATTGCAACACCGAGACTTCCATTCGGCCATGTCGCACGGCCTCAGTGCCTCACCACGCAGCGCATTGTCTTAATCAGTGTGCAGGGGCCATAGCGCGCAGCAGGCGCCACATGGGACCCGCGCCTTCACAACGTGGCCCCCACCGCCGGCGACCCTCTCCACACTGCCACACTGCCGACGTCGGCCGGCGATAGGATGTCGCCGGCTTCGCGGCTCGGCCAGTGCCGCACCTTCCCGGCAACGCAGACGCCGGCACGGGCCCGCTGCGGCCTCAAAAAATGTGGAGAACCATGCCAAGCTGCTCGACGTGTACACAGCGGAGATTCCGAACGGAGGCACTGTAGCTGTGAAAAAAACTGTGGCCTTCGAAGAGATTCACGCAGCAAAGAGACTCCTTCGCAGTGGAGGTTTCCATTTTCTACGTTTTCTGTCTGTTAGGGTTTCCATTTTCTACGTTTTCCGTCTGTTAGGGTTTCCATTTTCACCGAGAAACCTTCAGCATCGTGCTACGTTTTCCGTCTGTTAGGGTTTCCATTTTCACCGAGTCCTCTTTCATTAGGGTTTGCGTAATTTATCAGAGGAGAAACGAAGAATGCTTTACAGACAATCTAGTTCGAATTTATCACAGGTAATGGATTTGAAGGTTTGTTGTTTTTCCTTTGTACCAGTGCAAGGAGAACACAGTACCCGAGGTTATTGAAGGGTGGATAAAGCCCGCCGCTTGTTCACGTGGTGCAGAATCTTGGTGGCCGACAAAGGCCACTCCACTTATGTGCCTATATTATTAAAAAAAAAAAAAACCCACCACTTGGTGGCCGAGCACATGCTCCACAAGCGAAATGGTGGACATGTGGGCCGCGCCACCAAAGTCCCATGCACTTTTAAGATTTTTTTTCCCACATTGGTCGTGGGAGGGCCTCACATGGCCCCTTCTTATTGCATTTCTTCCAATATTTCAATAGGATGTGAAAAAAGTTGGACGGCCCAATAGGCCCTTGGAATGATTTTTTTTTTAATCTTGGAATATTCTGGCTTAAAGGCATAGACAGACAGGTAGACGAAATTTCAATCATGGAATATGTCATTAATCTTGTATCATCAAACGGTTAAAAAGCAAGGGGAAAAATTGAAAATTGAAATATTAGACTTGTATCATCAACCAGTTAGAAAGTAAAATGGAAAATTGAAAACTGAAGAAAGTACTTGATTTATGTAGTAACATTTTTTTTTTTCCAATTTCAAAACTTACTACTTTAACCATAGAAAAGATAATTTAAATCCTATATTAAAATCCCTCTGTTGGCTATCCTACATTTGTTCCATTTCCTTATTTCTTGTAAACGTGACTTTTACTAAAATTGTAATCAATAGTTCATATGAAAATACATTAATGCTATAAAATACAATAAATATTACCAATGGAAAACATTAAAATCTTAATCATTATTTGGTTCATGTAGTAACATTTTTTTTCAATTTCAAAACTTACTACTTCAACTTTTAAACTTACTACTTTAACTATAGAAAATATAATTTAAATCCTATATTAAAATCCCTCTATCGGCTATCTTATCTAAACATTTGTTCATTTTCCTTAACTCTTGTAAACGTGATTTTTTTAAACTTTGTAACAAGGTCTTGTATTTCTACAATGATCTCTTGCATGTTATGGAGCCTTTGCTCTCCTTAAAATTGCATTTATTACTATTAGTGAATCGCCTTCCATCCATATTCTGTTATTTTTATTAAAGTTAGAGAAGGGGTTTTGAAAGGGACCCCAAACCTTTTTAACAAAGGTGAGGGTGTTGGAAGGTCCCACAACCTTATACATAACCAAACTATAGATAAAATAATAAGAGTAAAGAAAAACAAGGCTTTGAAGCCCAAAATGGAATAAATTTGAAACAAAATCAGCAATCTAAGAGCACTGAAACAACCTTTTGACGACAAAACAATAGCCATATTTGATCGAAAACCAATAATTTTTCCAAATAAACTAAATTTTTTACCTATTTGCTGATATTTCAATTAATCTATCTAGGACATCCAAACATGACATATCCTCATCCTTAGAAGGATAGATCTCAAAATTTTCAAGAGGGCTTAGAGTAGTATCTTTAACCAAATTAGAGCATAGGAGTCTAGCTACAACACCTAGGTCGACTGGAATGAAGCTACCACTGATAGCTTCTAGATCTGCCTTTGTCTTATTTGCATCATCTCCAACACCTTTGCCATATTTGTCTTTGCTTCCAATGAAACCATCCTCCTCATCTCTCGCGCCTTCCTCACCTTCCTTGCCTCCCTCTTTCGCGACCAAAGGTCCATCATAGTGCAGAACCATCTGGTAGTGAGAATGCAATAAAGATTAAGCTTGGGTCATTGGGCTCAACATACTTAGGAGAATTCTTGTCCATAGTCTTTGACTCTTTGTATAAATTTCAAATTACTTTTCGCTTTAGAGCTAAGTTTGCATCCGCAAGAACTCTTTTTTCAATTGGTTATATGGGATTGAAATGAAGTTCATCCATATTACATCATCACCACATAGTGGTATTACAACAAAGCTTGAATATTATCCGTGTATCACTTGGCAAGATTTGAACCTTGGTCTCCTCCTTAAATGTTGAGGAATCTAACCAATTGATCTAATGCCACTTGATGCATCCGTAAGAACTCTTAAACCGAGACCTCCCCTAATTTTATCATCACACACCTTGCTTCATTTCACTAGAGGAAATTTCCTTTTATCATTTAATCTTGATCACAAAAATGATCTTATAATATAGATTAAAATTTTTTCTATCGATTTCAGTATAATATATAAGGACATAATATGTTGGAATGACCTATACGAATGATTTAATTAGCTACACTCTTCCTGCTAACAATAACCATCTACTAGGTCCGAGGTGTAGACCAATTGGTTCATCCAAACCCCATAAGGGGGCGGAGGTCCAAGGTTCAAATCTCGGGCCTCATTGGACTGAATGCTTGTCCTTTTCCTAGTGCTTTCAGCGGCGTAAAAGGTTTAAAATGATTGTGGCATGGTGGTTATAGGGGCGGACTGCGCGAAGATCTATGTGGCGACTTCTAGGGTGGACAGCGTAGAATACTGTGGCGGCCATAAAAGCTGGACAGCCTGCCCGGATTCGTGGTGGCTACCGATTCCACCATGTAAATTCAAAAAAAAAAAAAAAAAAAAAAAAACAATAACCATCTACCTTTCCATCTTTGGTAGTCTATTCGTAACTTTATTTATAACTAGATTCCACAAATCTATCTTCATTCTCCCCTCCAATAAGGACATTACTTAGATGAGTTGCTAGGAAATTTGCCTCCATTTGAAGTAACCTGCATATCCTTGCTTTGATTCTAGTTGGAGTGTTTGAGAAGTAAAATTTGGATTTTTTCCTATGAACTTTATGCCTTGATGCTCTTTCATATTCCTTTAATAAGTTCTTCAAAGCTTTGACCTCATTTATTCGTGCCCTCCCAAAAAGGGCTATATCATTTACAAACTGTTGATGGGTGATGTTGTCGATGTTTTTTATTATTATTATGGTTGGAGAAGGGGTGTTGAAAGGTCCTCGTGCCTTTTATATGAAAGTCAAAGATTTTACATTAAGCTCAAAGTTGCAGCCTACCAAAAAGAAAAAACATTTATGCAAAACAAAATAACTATGAACTAAAATAACTTAAAACATTCTACGTCATAGCCACTCAATTTTTTTTTTCGTGACTACAAACATATAGCAATAACAAACTAGAAGTACCACCCCATAACTTAGAAACAAAACACCTCCAACAATAAGGAAGGAAACTAAGCATGTTGAAGGCATCTATTAACCATCAACTCTAAGGCTTCAACTACTTCCTTGGAGTTTAGTTCCTTGAGCTTCTTTATCGCATCCTCCACATACAACCCCATTTCCTTTCGTAGTGCCCCCAAAGACCGTCTCTAGGTTTGTTCCAAACTTTATTTTTCTTCATATATAATATTTATGAGTTGTTGGGGAAAATCCCTCTCCCAAACACTGAGTCCCTCCTATTGGACTCCTAAATTTACCATAAAATCTGCCCCTCTATTCCCTTCTCTGTAGATGTGAACAAACTCCACCCTTTCTAAGACTTTGATCTTCTGTCTAGCCCCTTCTATCAAATCAACAATGCTCTAGCTTGCCTCCAAATTCTCCTGCATGGTTTTAATTATATTTAAAGAATCGCCTTCTAGGATCAAGTTCTTGACTTGTAAGTATGACAATAGGTTGATGCCCATAAACATAGCTCTAGCCTCCACAAAATGGTTGGACTAATCCCCTAGGGCTTCTGCATAAGCCAGTACTATATCACCTCTTTCATCCCTAAATATGCCTCTAGCTCCTATCAATCCTAGGTTCCCTTTGGCAGCCTGATCAAAGTTCAGTTTAAACCAATTTATCGAGGGGGGGTGTGGGGGGCAAGGTTTCCACTTGATTTGTGCTCTTAGGATACTTGAGGAAAGATTGACAATTGTAGAAATAGGTTCTAGATCCTAATTTTCCGCTATGAAGCTTTCATTTTTTGGTTCCCACACTCCCTTCTAGTTTACAATCTTGGAGTTCTCCAAGGTTAAAGAGATTGCTCTATTAGCCATGAAGAGACTCTCTCATTTCTTGTCTTTGAAAATACGATTATTGTGTTCTTTTCATAATCCCATAGGGTATGAGGTAGACTAAATTTCCACAAAGTTTTAAGTCTCTTGCTTTTGAAGGGGGCTTCCCACTGAAGGTAAAGACATGGTTAGCATTTAGGGAGAACCCAAGACACTTGAATTTTGTTTAAGATTTTTATTAGCACCTCCTACGAAAAAGGACACTCTAAAAAAAGGTGGTTAACATCTTCCTCCATATTCTCATAGAAATAGCACTTTTTAGGGAATTGAAAGCCTCTTTTTATAAGATTATCCATCGTTAGTATTCTATTTTGGATAGATAACCAATAAAAAATCTATTTTTGGTGTCAAATCCTTGATCCATACTTTAGAAATCGATAACCAGCCTTGATCTTCTCCTTGTAGTACATAATAACCTGACTTGATTGTGTAGTTTCCTTACTTTTTATTCTTCCATGACGTAGAATCTTGAGTGTTATGGCTATTCCAAAAATATACCTGTACCATTTTGTTTAGCTTCCTAACTACTTGATATTTTCTTGGATCTAGTCCCTCAAATTTGATTTGTCTCTACAATTTCCTTTCATTCTCCATTATCATATAATCTTGAATCATGGATCCAAACCTCCATGAAACATCTTGTTCAAGAGCACCAAATTCTGGGTCCTCTCTCAAAGGGACATTCTTCAACCATGAGTCTTTTCAAAAGTGGACTTTGTTTCCATCCCCAATATTCCAACAAATGCCACTCTGTAGAAGAGGCCTAATAACTTGGAGATTATTCCAAAAATTTGACCCATTAGGGAGGTCTCTTTCATCCAAGAAGTTTATACCATACCTCAAATACTTGGCTTGCAAAATTTTGATCCATCAAGTGTCCTCATTTTTGGCTAACTTCCAACCCAGCTTTCCCATCAGATATCTGTTCATCTTTCTAATCCTTCTAAAACCCAAACCCCTACCTCATTTTTTGAATAGACATGCTCCCAAGCCACCAAATGAAAACACTTTTATCCTCTATCCTAAACCAAAGGAAATTCCTTTGAATCTGTTTGATCCGGTCACAAATTTTTCTCGATATCTTAAAAAGGGACATAAAATAGATAGGGATACTTTGTAGAGAGGATTTCACCAATTGAGCTTTCCTTGCCTGACTTAGAAGGGTACCTCTCCACCTTGTCAACTTTTTAGCAAAATGCTCCACCACTAGATTCCATGTCTTCCATCATTATCCCCTTTAAAAGAGGTATTCCTAGATATGTAGAGGGGAGATCTCCTATCCCACAACCAAAGATTCGAGCTATTCACACCTATCTAGGAGTAGGGGTGTTTAAAAAGTAGATTTTGCTCTTAGAAAAATTGACTTTCTGACCTGCTGCTTGTTCATACCTCTCCAAGATTGTCTTAAGTTCTTTTGCTTGTGGGATTTGACGATCTTGAGGTGATGATGGTATCATCTACAAACTACTAATGCAAAACTGGGCTTAGAGTTGAAGCATGTTTGACACCTTCCACCTTTCTTTCCTCTACAACCTTTGAGATAGATCTCCCTAGGGCCTCTACTAAGATGATGAACAAGTAAGGGGACATATGGTCCCCTTGTCAAAGGCCTTTCTTGCTTTTGAAATACCCAGTCATTGCTCCATTGACAATAACTAAAAACATGGCTTATGTGAAGCAGGCTATCAGCAAATCTATCCATTCCTAGTGGAATCCAAAATTATGATTCTTTTCCTTAGCAAAAATTACCCACAAAAAATAATCTTCCTATTTTAAAATTCTACAAAGGTGGAATTTCCAAAAATAATCATCAAAATAGGACATAGTGTCACTGAGAGATTTGCTAGGACAAGGGAGATCTACTAGGGTTTATGCATAGTGTTTTTGGAAGATCTACAATGGTTTGTGCACAATGTTATCAGAATATTTGCTAGGGTTTATGCATAGTATTTGTTGGAAATTTTGAGTATATTGTTATCATTGATGTCAAAGGATTGATGTCATAAGTTGATGACTGGTTGTCATTTATGTCAAGGAAAATAAAGGTTTAATGGTTTTACCATGGTGGTATTTGCAAAAGAAAAAGGAAGATGTTTTATGGTGGCAAAGAATTTATGCAAAGAAAAGGCCCAAAGAAGAAAAATAAATTATAATATTTAAATCTATGAAGATTTAAAATATTATAATAATTAAAAAAAAAAAAATCCCAAAGAAGAAAAAGAAAAATAAGAAAAGATTTAAAGAAGAAAAAGAAAAATGAGAAAAAGCTCAAAGAAAAAAAGAAATTATAATATTTAAATCTATAAAGATTTAAAATATTATAATAATTAAAAAATTAAATATGGGCGCCAAAGGTTAAGGTTGGAAATCGAAATATTTCCATGTACCAACGTCAAGGACCAAATACACATTTGTATATTTAAAATGCAAAAGCTAAGGTGAAATAATGATAATCAAAAATTGTGTGCCTTGAGAATCGTTCATTTGCTATAGAGGATAAGGAGAAGACGAAGGTCAAAATTTAGGTTTTGAGGCAGAGCACGTGGATAAATGGAAGGGGTAGCTCAATTTGATTCCATCTGGGCAGCTAGCCCAGACGGTAGAATCCTCAGTGCTAAGACGTGGCAGAAGGGAGGTCTCGAGTTCAAGACATGGCGTAGGCAAGGAGTTAAAGTTTTTATTGAAGGAGTTTTTCGTGTCGGAGATCAGGAATAATGAAGAGCACGTGCAAGTTAGGTTGTGTGTGGGTGGCTAGCCCACACTGTGGCCTAGCCAAAGTTGGGTGCGGGCCAACAAACGGTGCAGGTTCGAATCTTGGCGACGACAACAAGGGGATCAATATTTTTGGTGAAATAAATATTTGCTAAGGCTAAGGTATGCGCTTGCTTAGGGAGTCATAAGGTGATTATTTTATTTTTGATTTTTGGATTAAAAGGATAGTGTGGAGTTATTAATTTTGTTTGAATTAAAAGGGAATAGTGTGGAGTTTTGCTAAGTGTTATGTGTGGTGCATAAAATAAATGATGTTATGGTCATGTTGAAAATTTGAAGTGCATTGAAATATTTTATTTCAAGTAGGAGGTATAAGGTGTATAAGAAAATTCATGTGTGTAATTTGTGGTTTTGTTGGGTTGAATATTATTTTGCAAGATTAGGAGTAATAAGGTGTGATAAGTTGCTTGACATTTTATTATAACTCTTGCATGGTGAAAGGAAGATATGAAAGGTTTTGTTGAGTATTAATGCTTTATTTTTGAGAACAAAAGAAGGGACTTAGAGCATCATTTTCAGATTTTACTATGCACATCCTTTTGAGAGGAAAGTTTATGTGGATGGTTTGAGAAAGTACTTTTGCTATCTAACCCTTGAAGTGGCAAAAGAAATACTGGTTGTTTGTAAGATAGGTTCTTAAGGACATTTCTTCATCAAAGCAAACTAAGAGGTATGAGGACATTACTCCTTATTTGAGGTGTTTAGTTGGGCATATTTCTGAATTTTAAGGTGGAGAAATAAGGTTTGAATATGTGCTTTATTGAATAAATTTGTGCATTCCTTTTAAGAGTATCATTGAAGTGAACATAGTAATTTGTGAAGAGAGATAGAAGTATTGTTTGAATACAAAATTTGGGATTGATTGAGCATTTTCTGTGAGCCCTTTTGAGCATGTATTAGAGCAAATTTGTATACATGTTGAGCAGTTTTTGAGCAAAATTAAGAGTAGGTTTGGTTGTTGTTTTGAGCAAGCCTTGTGAGAAGACTTGAGGCAGTTTTAGACAGATTGTATGAGCAGGTTTGGTTGTTGTTTTAAGTAAGTCTTGTGAGAAGACTTGGGACAGAGTTGAGCAGATTTAAGATAGAGATTTGGGACAAAGTTGAGCAGATTTGAGATAGAGATTTGGGATAGAGTCAGAGCATATTTGTGCTAGCCTTGTGTTAAGGTATGGTGCAGGTTTGAGATAGAATTAAGAGCAGGCTTTGGAGCAAACCAGAGTAGAGGGGATAGAGTTTTCCTATGGATAGAGATCCACAAATCAGAGCATTAGGGATTGAGATCTCCTTTGGATAGAGGTCCATAAACATTGTAATAGGGATTTGGTTCCCAAGAGATTTGTTGAGAAAACTTAGAAGAATTTTTTTCTCCGTGGACTTAACCCACATTGGGTGAACCACGTTAAATTTTTGTCTCTCACATGTGATGATTTGTGCATTTATTTTATTACTGCTATTGATATTGTAATTGATAATATTGGATAATATTGTTTGTGAAAGAAAAGTAAAAGTTGATCTTATAATGTTCACCCCCCTCTCAGTATAAGCTTGTGTTCTTCAAGTATCATTGGGACATCTGCTAGGATACGGGAGTGGGATATATACTAGGGTTTATGCATAGTGCCATTGAGATATCTATGAGGGTTTGTGCATAGTATCATAAATAGATGTGCTAGGGTTGGCACATAGTGCTACTGAGAGATATGCTAGGGTTTGTGCACAATACCATCAAGAAATTTTCTAGGTTTTGCACATAGTACTACCACTATTGCATGTAAAATATTAGTAAGGATCGATATGGTGAGTGGCTCGATGGGGTGTGGCACTGGTTTCGAATCATAAAAAAAACCTAGCATGGAGGATGTTATTCATGGATCAAGAGAACAATTTTAGGCAAGCAATGAGGATGAAAAACATAGGACCTTTGACCCTAGGGTCCAATATTGGGTAAACATTCTAAAGGGAAAGCAAAAGGTGAATAATTTTAATTTTAACTTACAACTACTTGTAGGAAGGTTCGATACCAAAATCTTTGGTAGACATGGCTACTGCACAAGGGGAGTTTATGTTGGTTAGAAATTTTTTGGGTGTTTGGCTTGAGTTAGACGTTATTAGAAATTGGGCAAGGTCCAAATGAAAACTGCTAGGGTTCATGGATATTATGACCATACCTAAGAGCTTCTTTCTTGTGAAGCTAAACTATGAGGAGGCTCGGGATAGGATTCTTCAAGGGTGACCTTGGTTTTATGGCTGCAAATGGATCTTCTTAAAAAATGGGCACTATATTTTGATCCAAGCACTCAGATTATTATTGAAGCATAAGTCTGGGTTAGGCTTCTAGGCCTTCCCCTCTATTTATGACATAAAGATATTCTTGTTGGTATTCATCGAGAAATTGGGTATTTTATTATGATAAATCCAATAATCCTAGCTCGGTCTAGGTTGATGTTTGCCAAAATATGTGTGAATGCAAATATGGAAAGGGAGTTCCCAAAGTCAATTGATATTGAATCGAAGCATGGTATATGGATACATCCTTTATAATACAAGAATGTTGTAGTCAAATGCTCTCTATGTAAGGTGGTCAAACACTCCAACTTCAATTATGACATAAAAAAGAAAGGAAACCAAGGGAAAAATATATGGCGATATAAACAAAATCCAAATCCCCATCCTTCTAAAAATGAGGGACAACCAGAGATAGGTATCAATTTGGTGGATAATGGAGATGCTCTAGAAAAGACTCAATATGAGGCTCCAACAAAGGGAGGGGTTGATATTGAAGAATATGAGTTTGAAATTGAGGTAAGCCTCCCAATATATGAACCTTATATGAAGGATAATGCAATTGTTGTGACTAATTATTTTAGCTATCTACAAGATTTAGAAAATAAAACAATAACAGTGGATGGTTTTGGTGAACATAGCGAGGTAAATATCAAACCCCCTTTGAGGAAACAGTTCGAATGAAAGAAAATAAAGTGAATATGAGTATCATCCCCCAATCTCTTGAGAAAGAAATATAAATTATAGTAAGATTAGGAGGGTAGAGTAGTAATCCAAATAGGATTACAAGAAGCCAAAAGAAAGAGAAAGCATATGTTGGATCATATTCTCATAAGGGAAGACCATCAAAGGTAAAATTCATAGATAAGGAAATGACTATTGAGGTGGTGAATGGAACTCAGTCGATCCTTAACTTTGGGGGGAAGAAACATACCTTGAAATCTAAGTAATGAAAATAATATCTTGGAAGATTAGGGGATTGAATGCCCCCTCAAAATATCACGTGGTTTTTTAGTTTATGATAGGATTGTCAACCCGTTATGATTTTACCTAGCTCAATAATATTCTTATCAAAATTTTACAAGGGTTGAATCCATTCATTTCATCAAAAATTTATTTGGAGTCGACTTTGAATCGCCTGGTGGTGAGAAGACCTAGAGCTAATGTTGTTGAATTTCCAGTGTTTTGGTTTTTAAGTGCAGGTGGCCTTTTTGTGTTTATTTTTCCTTGGTCGATATAGCTACTGGTATTTTGCCAAGAAGTCTTTCTTGAAGTTATTTTTGTTTATAGCTGTTGTCTTGGATGGTGATATTGAAATGTAAAATCTTTGGACATGTTTTGTAAAAGGAACAGGGTCCTTTCAATCCCCTTTTAAACCATCAATAAAAAAAATAATCAAAATATAAAGATCTAAACTTCATCCACTATTCTCAAACATCAATATCACCCTCTATAGAATTTTTTTGTAACTACATGAGTTTACATCACAATAAGTAAAGATAACGCAAACTAGGGTTTTACGAAAATATATATCTCCCCACAAATTTGAAGCTAAAGTTTCATACAAAAATTAGAACCAAAAAACAATAGACGATTTTCTTATCCCATCTGATAAATATCTCAAATTTTATTTTCTAGAAAAAAATATGATTTGAAAAATCGTCACTACCTTTGTTCTAGATGGTTTATTTCACAGTGTCATATCTCCCTCAATGTTACTCAAATTTGTTTATATGACCACTCATTTTAAAGCTCTTCAAATTTTAAATGAAATAACGTAAGAAGCAAATGAATCAGATAGTTTTACACAAATATATGACTCCCAAAAAATGAGACATTTTATAGAAAAAATTTACCAAAATTTTGCAATTCACAAAATAATTCCCACTTTTCCAAAATCTTTTCTTTGATACCACTTGCTATGAAAATTTATTTTCATCAGCATAAATCATTTGCCCATATGCAATAATATAAAATAATTCATCCACAAATAATATTCCACAAATATAATCCACACATGAGAGATAAATATATATAATACCCTTATGGTAGGCTAACACCATCAATACTCCTTAAGGAAGGAATAAATCCACTAGATCTCCCAAGATGAGAGTGCCACTTAAAGATGAGAAGGTCTCACAATCTACTTCATGGATAAATGTGATTACAAGAGAATACTTAATATGAATGATGATTACATTGATAATATATTTTCTTTATATACCTATTTTCTAATTCTACTTTGGGGAGCCAACTACTAAACCATCATCCCACTCATTATTATAATATAATATAATATAATTATATAATCAACATTGGGTTATGTGTGGCCCATGCCAACAATCCATAATACCCTTATACATAACAATATCATATCCCCATATACGTATTCCTAGGTACAATAACAGAATAGGCCCCCATAAAAGCCACATTACTTTTATAAAAGAACACATTTTAGAAACAATCTTTCTGTCTCTCTCTATATACATATATGTATACGTATATGTGTGTGTATCCACACAATTAATTACATTATGCTTGTTAAAAGGGACTTTAAATTCTAATTCCAACCATGAAAAATGAATTAATTCAACTCTCCAACATTAAGTTATGTCTTTTAGATAATGTTTTCTATTTTTGTTCTACAAGTTAACAATATGCTTTGATACCACTTCTAGCATTTTTGGATGTAAACAAAACATTGCCACAACTATAATAAGAATAGGAAGCATGCTAGCAATCTGCCAATATTTCCACAGGATCTCATTATCAAATATTCTCACGAATTCATACATTCACTCCATAACAACAATGGAAAACAACTCATTGAATATTATTGATAAATATCTAATTTAAGCAATGCATAAATGAAATGATTATTTGATGATCTATTACAAAAATTTATCTTCAATATATACATACATGAGACTTTTCATATTCACAAGACTCTTGACCTTTACACTTACATAAACCCTTCATCTCCTCATACTCATGGGAGATCTAACTCTTCATATTTCTCATATATTTACATAAAGAAAAAGACTCTTATTATTGTACATACTACATGAAAAACTCTTCACAACTCATAACTCCACACTTATTAACATGATACATAACTCACATAACTCACACTTACTAACATGACACCTCACTTACATAACTCACACTTATTTACATGACACATACTATATACTCAAATATTAAACTCACACTCTAGACTAAACTATTTACATGGTCCTTGCATTAATATTGCAAGGTACCAAATAATGTAATACCTCTAACACCCCCTCGTATTACATTATTTGGTATGAAGACCCTTTGCCTTCATGTGCTTTCAATATTTGATTCTTGTCTTGGTCTTCTTGCTCTTGTTCTTGTTCTCCTTCTAAATATGTTCTTCTAAGCTTCCACCTATACTTGTTATACTTTTTATCAAGTCATCACAATAGTATAGTCCATAATTGACAATATTTTCCTCAATATCTCTACTATTATCTAAATCAATGCTCTTAAATGTAGGATGTAATAGTCCATAATTTTTATTATCTGTTTTATCACATTCCTGTTTATTGTTTGAAGATTTTAAATCAAGAAATTTTACATCAACACAGATGCTTTCTATCCATATTTTATTTATACCCAAATCTATTTCTTGAATAAGTTTCATTTTGTTGTCAATATTATCAATATTAAGAATTTTTGAGTGGCATGTATCATTTCTAGCTTTATCACACTGCTTCTCATTTTGATACATTAAACATTCATTTTCTAAATCTACATTGTCAAGAATGGAGAGTTCTATAATTATTCCCATGAGAGATCTATGAATTATTTTATTTTCTTCCTCATTAGTGTTCATAATTTTTAGACCATGTTTCCTCTTTTATTTTTCCATTTTGGATATCATTGTTGTGCTAATGTGTATCACTATTGATTAGGTTGATATTGTCTTTGCTAGTATCTTTGAAAAGGTGTATACATTTGATTTCATTGATTTAGATAATTGTATCTATAATAACTGGTGTTATGACCTTCCTTGTTACATATGTGACAATATTTTCTTCTCCATTTAGGTTGATGCTATGATGATGAAGTATTATTATTTGACACCTTTTTCTTTGAAATAAGAGCATTATTTGTCATTTCATCTCTAGATTGGTTTTCTATTTCATATTCTTGAAGTATGTTGACCAATTCATCAAAGGATACAATTTTTTTTAGTACTTGAAGAGAGGTGACTAATGTCTTAAATGTTTTTGGAAGTGCTCTTAGTGTAACTTGAACAAGAAAATTTTCTTCCACTTTCTCTCCCATAGTTTGTAGTTTAGATTTCAATTTTGCTACCCTTCAAAGAAAATGTTCTATATTTTCTCCATCATGAACTTTTAGTGAATACAACTATGATTGCAAGTGTAAAATAGTAGCTTCATTTTTTCCTTCAAATATTGTGCATAATTTTTCCAAGCAGTTTTTGAAGTTTTAGCCTCACTTATGTGTGCTTGAATCTCATCTAATATACCAAATGTTATTAGCATAAGAGCCTTTGCATATTCATATTTAAATTTCTATCTTCCAATTGTATCTTTTGGAATTATTTTCTCTCCATTTACTACTTCCCAAAGTTTCTCAACAATAAGTATTGATCTCATATTATTTTCCCTAGGGTAAAGTTAGGTCCTTTAAGTAGTTGAGATTTAGAAAGGAAAATATTTGTATTTTCCATAATATAAGTTTGCTAATAATTTCCTTTATTGTTGAAGTCCTTTTATCTCCATGTCTAATAATATTCGTCTTCAATAATTCTTTATTTTCTTCAAATTCCTTCTTCAATATTCTTTAAATAAATTTTCTCTTCTCTAATTTTCCTTCCTCAATTAAAATATCACAATATATTTCTTCACCTTCAAATATTTCAAATTAATTTCTTTTCCTTAATATTTCATTCTTTAATGTTCTTCAATCTTCAATCTTCAATTTTATTCTTTTTTCAATATATTTTTATTCAAATAATTCTTCTCTTCAAGTTTTATCTCAAACTAATTTTCTCTTCTTCAATAATATTCAACCAAATTTAATTATTATTTCTCCTTAATAATTCTTCTTCCTTCAAGATATATTATCAAATTCTTCAAATATCTCTTGCCAATTATTAATTCTTACTATTAGTTTCTCCTTATAACATCCACTAATTCTTTCTCATAAATTAAATTCCTTTCTTCAATTAACTATTTGTAATTATAATCTCATGCAAATAAATTACTAAGCTATATAGATTACCTTAATTATTTTGTTGCTCTCCTTTATATGCAATGTCCCAAATTTAGTTGTAAATTATGTGTTATAACTTTCATTGTCTCCAAGTTATCAGCTTCTAGTTCATATGTGCTCTTTGTCCTTGCAAATAATTGAGCATTACATTCCTCATTATACTAGTTGTCATTACCCAAACCTACAATTATTTTGTTTGCCTTCCATTTGAATAGACTTCACAGTCAGGCTTCGTAAACTTGGCTTCTATAGGGTCAGGTTTTGTAAACTTGGATTCTGTAGGGTCAGGTTTTGTAAACTTGGCTTCTGTAGGGTCACCTTCCAATCTTGAATCTTTTAGAAAATTTCTCCTTGAATATTTTTCTCTCCTCCATCTCCTTCAGAATGTTCTCACTCCTCAATAGTCTCATATTGCTTTCTATCTACTTGCTTGGATGTCTCACTCCTTTGAAGGTGTCTACTATCTCACCCAATCACTACTTTTTGTAGGAGATTTCTCTACAACATGGTTCTCACCAGGCTCATACAAGGTGATTATAATTAGGCTCACAATGATGCTTTCCACACAATGTGGCTTTGAATACAATATTGCTTTCACCAGCTGCAACTCTCTCTAGACTTAGACAACAAAAATTTCTCCTCTTTATTGAATCCCAACCTCACCAAACCTCCAATAAAATGGCTTTGATACCACTGTTAGTAATCCACCAATATTTCCATAAAATATCAATATCAAATATTCTCACAAATTCATACATTCATTCCATAACAACAATGCATAATAACTCACTAAATATTATTGATAAATATCTACTTTAAGCAATGCATAAATGCAATGCTTATTCGCTGATCTATTACAAAGAATTGTATTCAATATATACATACATGAGACTCTTCATATTCACAAGACTCTTGATATTTACACTTACATAAAATATTTATCTCCTCATACTCATGAGAGATGTAACTATTCATATTTCTCACATATTTACATAAAGATAAAGACTCTCATGATTGCACATACTACATGAAAAAAATTCTTCACAACTCATAACTCCACACTTATTAACATGACACATAACTCACATAACTCACACTTACTAACATGACACCTCACTTAAATAACTCGCGGGTATTTACATGACATATATTATATGCTCAAAAATTAAACTCACACTCTAGACTAAACTATTTACATGGTCCTTACATTAATATTGTAAGGTACCAAACAATATAATATCTATAACAAGGTATTACAACCCTAAAATATGATGGAATACACTTTTCAATGCTTTCTAATAAAGATATAATTATATCTTTTAATTGATAGGAAATGAGAATTGATTGTTAATGTCTAAAACATAATTTTAAAGGGTTGTTTGCTCCTTAAGATATCTCCTATATAGATAGATGCATTGATATTATAATGAGGATAAAACATACAAAATTCATAGTACTAGATACAAAATAGTCCTACATATAATACCATGATCTTAATTACAAGCTAACAATCTATACAAAACTATGGAATTAAATTTAAAAAGCCCCTTAAACACAAATATTAAGATATTAAATTTTGGTATATAATAAAATTATGTTTATACTTACTTTCATATATTTTGGATTGATAAATGTGAATTTATACTGTTGTGATGCTCCGAGTGCCATGGCCATCCCTTATGATAGCTGGATGTGCCCAACACCCATGTTGCACGTAGAGAGTAACAATTTGGAAGTCTTGAGATCATGGGATCATGACTTACATGATAACCTTTGGAATTTTTTCCAAGGCTAGATCCTTATCATTTATGATATTCAATGCTTACTCTCCTATGCTACTCCTAATCTATTGATTTTTTCCAGGGTAAAGGGGAAGAAGAATAACAAAGAACTAAATGTCCTAAGCTATGTGTGGTGATGCACCAAGATCATGAAACCTTTCATATATTAGTGGGATGAATAAATACATGCAAAATTTACAAATAGTTAAAATAAACGCGGTTTCAACCCAACATAATAATTAATCCACAAGAGACATGTATAAGAACTAGGGCAAAATAATATTAGTCATAACTTCTTATATTAATCAATACACATACAAGGAATATGACAAAAATAGACTAGTCACAAATCCTTATATACATATATAACCTTTTAATACATACATGTAAAAAAGAAAGAGGCTCAAAGGATGCCACTACGATGACTCAAGGTTCAAGTCCAGACTGATACATAGAAGAAAATTAAGAGAAAATTATACACAAGTCTAGCTATTAGGCACAAAAATACCAAATTTTCCTCCTACCCCAAGGCTCTAGGTTGGAAATTTATAGATTAATTACAAAATTTAATATTTTCCCCCTCTTTGACATCAATGAGAAACCTATAACCTCTATTTATCCCTACTTTAGGTACTATTCTACATTTATGTATGGTAGGATCAAGGCTAGTTAGAAGTCCTTTCTCATTGAGTGCTTGGAAGATTGGTAATTTCATTTTAAATGTTGCATTTATGAGTCTTTCTCCCTTTTAGAAAAAATAAGCTCCAATAATGATCATATGATAACACATACTTTTTACAAGAGTTTTCTACCCATCATGAGGCTCGTGTTGATTGCATGGGACCCACTCTTCTTTCTTCCTACTTCTTGGGATGTGGTCTCTTTTTGATCTCCTACCAGATCTTGTTGGTGCTCCTTTGCATTGGCCCTTTATTCATAATTTTATTGATTGCCCTTTTATGCAAAATGTCTTCTTGGACCTTTACCAAAACTCTAGAATTTATCACTTTGCATATGGCTTTGACTTTGGGGCTTCGATTTTTGCACTTTTGCACTTATTTTTACCTAAAATTTCTTTCAAAAGTCCTATTTGTCTCCCTTTGCACTCTTTATTACTTAGGCCCTTCCCAGTAACTTTGATCTGTGATGTCATATTGGATTTGCATAGAGTTTTGGTCTTGTGGGTGGACTTAGATGTTTCTCTTCCTCTTCATTGATTTCCTATGGAGTCTTGTATGTAGTGAAACTTCACTATAGTTACAATGATTCATAAGGTATCTCTAGCTTGCTAGTGATGAGGGACCTGAAACATATTAGCCTTATCCCATTGGGTACATGATCATAATGGAGGGCTTTATAATAGTGGGGGAGGTTATTAAATTTTACTGATCAATATTATAACCTCCTCCCATTTTCATTTTGAGGTAATATTTGCTTAAGTGGGTTGAAGGTAGATATTTTTAAGCTCCCATTGGTCATTTAGAGAGATGTGGATAACCCCACCTATGACTTATTAAAGGCATGATTTTAGCCTAACTATCGATTCCATGACTCAAGCCACCTCAGTGATCTTCTACCACTTTAACATTTCCCAAAAATCTTACTCCAAAAAGAGTTTATCATTCAAAGTCTAAGGAGTCCCATTTGAACCAAATATTCGATATGCCCTCTCCATCCCTTTTTTGTCTAGGATAGAGTATCGATTTGGTATTTTCATTGGTGCATGACCCACTCTACCATGATGACTTTCATGCTTCTAAGGGCCATTGTGTCACAGTTAGTAATTCCATGATCACTCATTATTGATTGTTTGATCAAGCTACCTATGACTTGTATGCTTGTACCTTGGAAAACAGGGTCTTAGTAGTTGTCAAAACATGCTTGATCACCTTGCTAACATTTGCACTCTATAAGGTGATTACCTAGATAAACTTGAGTATTGGGATTAGGCCATAAATTTCTTTGGTGATCCCACTTTAGAGTATTTGGGCTTATCTTAGATATTTGCTTTGTGTTGCTTGTCTTTGGATCCATCTTAGATATTTTTCTCTTTTCCTCTTCTAGTTCCCTTTTTATTGCATCCACCTCTTCTAATTATGCCATGATATGGGGCATTTGAGACTTTACTACCTAGACCATAGCTTGGGAAGCTCTGAGTGTTTGCTTAATATTTTTAATCTATTTTTCCATCTTTGGTATGATTCAAATATTTATGGATCACTACCTTATGTGCCTATTCAATGAATTTGACTTTATTTTCTTGTTTGGCATCCTTAAGGATAAGATCCATGATAGCCACTTGATAATATTAAACTTAAATCTCCCATTTCACCTTGGATATGATGGACATGATATGGGATAGACATAGTGTGATATTTTGGGATCATATATGATCCTTACCTATGTTGTTACGAGTCACTTTGTTCATTTTACCACTTCTTGTTATGCATGCTACTATGTATGCTTTTAGAATTATTATAATTGGGGTAGCAGGTTGAATATAGAGGCGATGGATTGGGGGTTGGTAAGTTGCTATTAGATTTTTTAAGGTAAAGTCAAAGGTTTTAGGAAAGGTAGAATAGCTAGTTATCCTACAAATTATAGGGTTAAAAAAGCAAACTTGACTAGGACAAGAAGGGTAGAGGGTGCCATAGATTGAATTGATTGGAAAGTAATGAATGATAGAGGAGTGACTAGAGTGGTGAAGTTGGGATTAATGATAGAAGAGGCATTTAGAGAGGATGCTACTAGAGTAGAAGTTGTAGGCAATGCAATGGTCATGTCATCAACTAATGGGGGTGCCTCTTTTAATGCTAGGAAAATGATTGTGGGATCCATCTTTGACAATGATAGAGATGCGTACTAGAATAGATACTTGCCTCTCCTTCTTTCTATAGGTAGTTTAGTGTTGGGGAATATATTTTGCTTCTCTTGAGAAAAATTTTCTTGTCTGGATTCTTCTTGTGCCTACCTTTCCCATGAAAGTGCTAGCTGGGTTGGGGTGGTTTATATGGGAGGCTCTAAAAAGGATAAGAAGAATTTTTATTCTAGTGGTGTATCTAGAGAGCATGAACACCAATCTATTGAGACCCTTTTGTTATTACTGACCAACATGATTTCTCAATCAGAGCCTATTCCTCACTTCTCTTTTAGGAATCATTGGCTTCTTCCTCATGCTCTTTGTCATATAATTGACTAAATTTCTTATCTTCCTTTCAATCCTTAGGAAAAATTGTTATATCACCAAGTTATTAGCATAATTTATACCAATAATTAATTTTTTTATCCTTCCAATCTCAAACTTGTAAAATATCCTTTTTGTTGGGGTAGATATGAGATTTGGGGTTTATCTTGCTAGCTCTATTATAGAAAAATTACAACTTTAGTTTCTGCTTAGATGGTAAGAAATGTGCCCTTTGGAGCAACAAGAAGGTTCCCCCCTCTATAATTCAACAAGATTCTAACTACAGTCTAGGTTTATGCTTAAATTTCTTGGTACCTTTCATACATGATAACTACTTCACAAATTTCCCTTCCATGTCATAGTGTTAGGAGTCATCTAATTTATAAAGACCCAATTCACATAGTCTATCCTCTAGGATGAGGGCCACCTTCCTTTTTAGTAGAGGCCTATAGTTTCTTGCTTTGATTTATCCACTTTTGTAGGTATTATCAATCATATCCATATACCTTAGCATTTCTAGAAAGGCCACCTTGTTAGTTGTGTTCCTTGGCAACATGTAGAATGGCTTGGTGAATCCATGTAGATGGATGGTAGTGGCATATTTGAGGAAGAACTAGTATTCCTTAAATTAAAAATATAATTCTTTGATATTGGACTGTAGCATGCACCAGGGTATACCTCCTCTAATCATGTTTAGGATTGACATTAAGAATTTGTCTATGAAAGTGTAGTAAGAGGATGTCTGGTAGAGGAATCTGATCTAAGAGGAGATGGGCTACTCTTGACCATATCCATCTCTCACCTTCAAGCCAAAGTGATCATACAACTAAGGATTTTGGAATAATGGCAAATGCATAAAAAATGAGCAATACCTAAATGTAGGGTGTCCCTAAAACTATGCAATATCTTCATGGATATGGTGGGCTATGAAGGCACTAAAATAAAATACCAACATCCTATATATAGGGACACACCTTAGCATATGAAGGACACCCAACACTTCTTGAGACACATTTTTGTCATTATCCATACCCATAAAAATGCTACCATGCTCAAAATATTGCGGGTGTTATTCTTGAAGGTTTGTCGAAACTAGAAAGTTTTTGGTAAAGAGGTCTTTCATTTTTGGAGCTCAAATTTTAGGCACCCTAATTTATCATAGATCTAAGAGTAATATATATTAGTGGTATCTAGATCCAATGTAAGCCTTGTAAGAACCATAAACATCTCTCACATGATCTCGATCGAGATGATTATTTTGAAGTGGCTATCACATCCCTTGATTGTCCTATATTGGAGGTTGTAATGGGAGGCACACACCACCATCATCTCATCATTGTTATGTATTTGAGGCACCATGTATTAGGAAGATAATTTATCCAAATTATTATGGGAAAGGACTCAAATTCTTTGTTGATTCTCCTCTAATAGGTACCTTCCTTCAAAATATTGGTACTCTTTGACAACTTAGGCTCTACTATCTTTTTAGCCACACTAGTGATAAAGTAGCGGGGCTCTATTCACTTAGTTTGACTGTAGATGCTTCTTATTGAAGTGGAGTGTGTTGCTTTGGATACTGAAACAATGACTAAGCTCTTATTTTTGGACTCCATGGATGTGAGAAATCTATAGTTTTGTCTTCTCTTCACATTAGCTTAATGATATTCTGTGCTTTAGAGCTCTTGGTGGCTTGGCTACTTATAGCATAGTGAGGAATATTGGGGGTGAGGAGATTAATAGATTCTAAATTTCCTCCAACATTTATGAATTCATGTGCATATGATTCTTATTTATTATGGTTGGACGAGAAGGCTAAGGCCTTCTAGGTTCTTGGGACTTGGTTTGTGTGTCCCCTTTCTTTTGATTGGCTAATTTTAAACTTTATCCCCAAAATGCAATCAATATTTAATACTAATTCAGTGTGTTGATGGAGCTTCCAATATCATCCATTGGAGATTCAATTGGACAATCTATATTTATCTTCCCCAAAAATAACTTTTGATGATACATGCAAGGCACCAAGTGTCTCTCTTGAGATGCTAGTTTTGGGAACTCTTATAGGTTTGGAAAATTTTCTAAGTGTAAATTCTTATCCTCGGGTGGATCAAAGAGTCTAATAGCCTACATGATCCTCTTTCTTCTGATTTCATTCCATTTGGAGAAATTTCTAGTTTTTGGACTAGGTGCATGTCCATTATGGAGTGGTAGGAATGGTTGAGCAAGCTCATATTGCTTGATGATGTACTAGGCACATAGATTGAATCAATAGGAATTATTCCATGAGGCTAGCATGATGTCCCTCCAAATTTTCTTGCAGGTTTTGATCATTAAGGAAGATTTTTTAGTAGATGCTGGTCTCTTGTGGCATGCACATCATTAGTGAGACTTGTGTTGGTGCCACCTTGTAACCTCCCCATAGTATATAGAGCTCTATCTTTATTTCTATGAGAAAGGTATCCTATTTCAAGAACTATAATTAAGATATTCCCTTTCTTGAGGTGTTTGATAACCATGATTTCCTCATGATATTAGTGCAAATGAGATTCTAGAGGAGTTTAGTGGTGTAGTCTCCTCATTTGAGCTCTCTAAGAAACTCAACTACATGTGATAATCTCACTTGCTATTCAGTTGTCAAGCACATTTAAGTAGGTGGTGGGAGGTCACACTCAATTATTCTCTCAAAGAACTTTGTTGACAAGATTAATTTTTAATGGGATCCTTTCTTCATGGTGCAGGGCATGAGTTGGTTTGGTCAAGTTTTATTTCAGTCTTTCCTTGACTGCATTAGCTCTATATCTTATTCAATTATGCCCGAGTGAGGTCAAAGTTAGTGTAATTGAGTAAAAATTAGTTAAAATCCAATGTCTAGAACTCTCTTCTTCTTCATCCTCTCTCTCTCTCTCTCTCTCTCTCTCTCTTATTTTTATTTTTTATGGATATATTTTTAGGTAAATACTGCTAATTGGGATTGGAAGTTGCTTCCCCTATGAAGTGGATAGTTCGAATGCATTTTTTACCTTATGGCTGATGAAGACATAGGATCCACTCCTTATGGCTTCAAATTAGGTGTGTCAACCTAGCTTGCTATGATATTCATACCATTTGAGTACGTTGTCTCCTATCCAAAACTTCTATGCTATGGATTTTTGGTCAAACCACCTCTTGATGATCTTCTAATATTTGACGTGGGTTCCATAGTATTTTATATCTAGTATTTAATCCTTAAAAATTCTCTTATTATTAGTTATATGGTGTCATTTTATTGGATCTCCAATTGATGTAGCAATTGAAGTGCATGTAACTTTATGGAGATGGACAGCTTGGCCTCTTGGCCATAGACAAAAGAGTATGTGGAACAATCAAAGGCATTATTTGGCATGATCCTCTCTACCCATAGAGCTCTTTTGATATGCAAGTGCCACTATCGTTGATTATTAGAGTTGATTCTCTCAAAGATATGGAGCAAATTCTTATTTTATGATTTTGCCAAACCATTACCCTAAGGATAGTAGGTGGAGTAATTTTTCAAGTAGATACCATGTTGGAGTACAAAATGAGCCACCTCAGTCTCAATAAATTCCTTAGCATTGTTTGTGATGATCGTATTGGGCACTCTAAATTGGGTGACAATTTCCTCCAAGAAATGGACAATGACCCTCTCCATGGTCTCTTTAAGCAAGACTACCTTAGTCCACCTTATGAAGTAATCTATAGCTATGAGGATCCAATGATGGCCTTCACTTGAGGGTAGATCAATCATTCCAATGAAGTCAAGTCCCCATTGGGGTAATGGTTCATCAATAATGATGAGTTTTAGGGATATCGAAACATTTTTCTTTCTCCTACCTAAAAATTTACAATTATCACATACCCTCATGGTAGGAACCAAGGGTTCATAGCAATCTGTTGGACAAAGATGGAATAAATATAATGCAATTAAATGGAAATAAGAATCACCTTTATGGAATGAATCACTGTTTACACTGGAGGATATAACGAACCAATGGATAAAAATAATTTAATTTTTCTTCGATGGATGCTTTGGAGACACCCACGGAATGCATATATAAATCTACCTAGAGTTGTGATTGTGAAAGGACACGTTGGTCCATAATTACATTAATGGATTAAATAATGTGAAGAGTTAGGATTAGAGTCCTAACATGCCACCCTCCTTAAAAAGAGCTTTGTCCTCAAAGCTTGAAGTGAGAAGCTTCATCCCTTGTTTTCCAAGTAGTAGGTGCTCATGTTCTTGCACCATATAGGCAGGGATATTGGGAAGGTTGAAGTGTTGGTGGGGGATAGGTAGGAATAATAGGAGGATCAGAATGATCACAGGGAAAAAAACCTTTGTTGTGTTTTTTTAGTGGCTTGGAGAGAAAATAAATGGGCAACCATTTTCTTACCTCCTTTACGAATAAATTTCTCCATGCGATGAGAGCTTGCTAGTGGAGAAGGGTCAGATTTTATTCCTTTAAGAGTATATTTTTGGTCCTTTTGTGTGAATTTCATCCATAAGTCATCAAAGTCCCATTGGATTGTACCGAGTGTTCGTAACCATTGTACTCCTAAGACAATATCACAACCTCCTAAGGGAATTGCATACATGTCATATTTCATGGTATAGTAACCCAAGGTGAGCTTAATATTTTGGCATTTCCCTTTATAGGTGATCCTTCCCCCATTACCAATCATGAATTCAAAATTATTGCAAGGATGTATAAAATAGTTGGCTTGCTTTGCCACACGTGGGTCGATGAAATTATGGGTACTGCCAGAGTCAATAAGTATGGTAAGGTTTTATTGTTTGAAGGTTCTTGGGACTTTCATAGTTTGGGGAGAAGAATTTCCGATGAGGGCATTGAAAGAAATTTCTAGTGGACCTTGAGGGCTATCATCAGGTGTATCCACCACTAGTTCGACCTCGATCTCCTCTTCATCGTTTGTTGATTAACAAGGAATAGTTGCATCCAAAATATATAATTTGGGTGTAATACATATATGATTAGGTACGAATTTCTCATCACAATGAAAACAAAGGCCCTTTTCTCTTCTTTCATTCATTTCCTCTGGGTTAATTCATTTAATTGGCATGACTCTATTTAGTTTTGGGTTGGTGGAAGTATTTTGTGAGTCTGCTTTAGATAGGTTTCCTAGTCGAAGTTGGTTATTGATTTTTTCTTTTGCCATATGGGCTAACGCAACAGTGTGCATCATGTCGATAGGATTGAGCATTTGTACTTCTAATCGAATTATTTCCTTTAGGTCACTAATGAAGCAACTTTGGAAGAATTATCCATCTAGGCCTGACGTAAGATTTGCCAATTTCTCAAACTGATCTTGGTACTTGTGTACTATTGTGGTTTGCTGGAGTTTGGTGAGAGCCCCTGTAAAATATTTAAATTTGCTTGGTCCGAATCATACCATTATATTTTTTGTGAACTATGTCCATGTAGGAGCACCATTTGTATTTTCATACCATTGGTACCATTGAGTAGCAATTCATTCTAGGTGGAAGGATGCAATGCAAAATTTTTGGTTCTCTAAAATTTGATAGAGAGAGAAGTATTGGTCAGCCCGATAGATCCAATTTGTGGGGTCGCCTCCTTCAAATTTTGGAAATCCAATTTTTTGGTTCAAGGTAGGATTGACATTTGTGGTCCCCCGAGTAATGCTTTTTGTGTTGATGCCGTGATAGGTTGGCCAACTTCGACTAATGCCAAGTTTTGTTGTACCATATCAACAGAGTGGTTGGTGGTGCTAATTTTTAAGTCTAATTCTATAATCTTATTTTCATGGTCGTCCTTCCATAGGCAAAAATCCTCTTTTGTCATGATTTTCTTTTCAGAATTGTCCTTCCATTTATTTAATTCCTGCATGACTTCCTTCATAACTTCCTTCACAAGGTCTTGTGATCTTCTCCCATCTACCATGGTATGGTTTTTGCGGATTTACAACTCCTTGGGCTTGTTTGCAAAATATTGCATTTTTTTGCAAAAAGTGTAAAAAGTTGCTAGTAACTTTGCAAAAAGTTATTTTTTAGTAAAAAATTGTTTTACAAATTTTTAGCAACAAATAGCGAGAAATTGTTTCAAAAAATTAATTTTTAATTTTTAGCAACAATTTGTTTTTCAATTTAAGCCAAAATTGTTTCTTTTTCAATGTTGGAGACATCGGCAGTTGGTTGGCGGAAGGAAGGAGGCAGCAGAGCGGTGCATGGGTGGAGAGAGGCAGAGTGGTGAGGGAAGAAACCAAAGTGAAGGGGATAGGGAGCGGTGGTTAGCAGGGGACAAATCTCGAGCGATCAAGGACGAATCACAATAGGTCAAGGGTGAATTTCAAAGCGGTCAAGGATGAATCACAAGTGTCCAAGGGAAACCTCGCACGTGTGTGTGGCTACTGAGTGGTAGTCACACCCAAATAGTGGAGCGTGAGCATATTTAAACAACTACGCTTGCTTCCCCTTGCTCAATGTGGGATATTGATATCCCAAAAATTTAAAACTTTTTTCTACCTTTTTTATTCGACGACGTGAAATAATTCGACGGTTGGAAATAATTAAGAACCTTAGTTTTAAATTTTAATTTTTATAATCTTTGTCCGAAAAACTATCCAGTTCACCTGAAACATCGTAGAGACTTTATTTTTGGTTGAATATTCATAATTGTGAAGCTAATTGTGCAATCTTCATTGCCTATGAAGGTTTTAATGAGGATTTTAAATATATATAGAAAAATTATTGTTTTTCTCTACTTGTAATGCATGAAGTCGCCTGTTATATCATCATTTTTTTGAAGTTTTTCGAAAATCGTACCAGACTAGTTTTCACTAGATATTTTGAATGTGAAAATGAATTTTTTCTTCAATCTGGGAATACCATGATTTGTTGACGTTTGCCTCAAAGACTAGGATATAATTTTTTTTATCACTATCTCCCTTGTTACTACCTTTGCAATTGATTAATTGACCAACATTGTTTTAAGAATGATACTGGTGTATACTTCACGATGTTTTGAGAAATTTCTAATGAAGGACGATGATGTAGGATTGATATAGTGACTATGATAGTTACTGTATATAGGATAAAGAGTGGCAGCGTAATGCAGATGAATAGGTGCAAGGGAATGGAGGATGTATTGAAGTTTTATGATAAGCAAATGGTGTTTTTTACCTTCGATCAGGAGTGGCTCTTATACCAGATGGTAGGAACCAAGGGTTCCTAGCAATCTACTGGACAAATATGGAATAAATATAATGCAATTAAATGGAAATAAGAATCACCTTTATGGAATGAATCATTGTTTACACTAGAGGATATAACCAACCAATGGATAATAAATATTTAATTGTTCTTCGATGGATGCTTTGGAGACACCCATGGAATGCATATATAAATATACCTAGAGTTGTGATTGTGAAAGGACACATTGGTCCATAATTACATTAATGGATTAAATAATGTGAAGAGTTAGGATTAGAGTCCTAACGCCTCACCTATTGATGTGCATCATTGAACATGGTTGGCCAATAATATTTGGACCACATGATTTTTACTATAGTGACGTGAGTTGAATAGTGTCCATATGAGAATCCTTGGTGGAATTCTTGGAGTAGTGAGGTGAATTGACATGTCCTAACACACCTCAAGAGAATGCCATCAAAATTTCTCCTAAACAATACCCCTTCAATGAGGGTAACATAAGTGTTTTATAGTATGTAAGATCTCCTCTATGTTCTACTCAGGTTTGGCAGGTATAAAGCTTCCTGCATGAAATCAATCCATTCTTATACCTAGTCTCTAGTTTCTTTGGTCCCAATGAAGAAGCATTTCTATCCCTTTTCTATAGTGTCAATAGCATCCTAGGTGAGATTATGGCATAGTGATCTTTCCCTAATCACCTTAGTTGTCTTGATTTTAATATCATATTCAAGTATCCTATTGATCCACCCTACTATTTTCTAATTAATTTCTCCATCCATGATATAATATTTTACACTTGAATGAATAAAGTTAGTAATAATTTTGTTATTTGAAATCAAGTATTTGAAATTATTTAAAATTTGGTTTAGGGAATATACCTATTTATCCACAAATTTTTAGCACTCTTCATAGCCCTTTAATGTGTGATTGAAAAATGCTATGGGGTTTTCATTATTTTCATTCTCCTTTTGAGTAAGCATGACAACTATGTTGATTTCACCCCCATAGGAATAAATAATAAAATATTTATCAAAGTTTGGGTTGGTTAACACTGGGGCCTCTATCATGGCTTGCTTGATCCCCTAAAATCTTACTTACCCTCCTCAATCCACTTGAAACCTTGCTCAAAACTCTTATAGGGGTGGTAAATTTTCTATCACTTTTCATCCCCAGGTGGACCGAAGAGCCTGATAGCCTGCATGTACCTCTTTCTTTTAATTTTGCTCCATTTGGAGAACTTTCAAGTTTTTAGACTAAGCACATACCTGTTATGGAGTGGTAGGAATGGTTGCTCAAAATCACATTACCCGAGATGTACTAGTCACATGGCTTCAACCAATGGAGATTACACCATGAGGTTGGCATGATGACCCTCAAAATTTACTTGCAAGTTTTGATCATTGAGGGATATTTTTTGGTACATGTTGGCCTCTTGTGTCATGTGCACCATTGGTAAGACTTATATTGGTTCCACCTTGTAACCTCCTCGTAGTGTATGGAGCTCTCTCAACATTTATATAAGAAATGTAGCTTGTTTCAAGAACTTTCATTAAGCTCTTCCCTTTCTTAAGATATTTGAGCATCATATTTTTCTCATGATATTAGTTCAAATAATATTCTAAAGGTGTCTAGTGGTGTAATATCCCCATTTAGGTTCTCCAAAAAACTCAACTACATGTGTCAACCTCACCACCTATTCAATTATCAAGCATATTTGAGTAGGTAGTGGGGGGTCACACTCAATTTTTCTCTCAAAGAACCTAGCTAACATGATTAATGGGATCATTTGTTAATGGCATAGAGGATGAGTTGGGTTGATCAAGTTTTATTTGAGTCTTTCCTTTAATGCATTAGCTTTGTACCTCATTCAGTTATGCCTAATCAAGGTCAAATATGATGTAATTGAGAAAAAAATAGTTCAAATCCAATGTCTAGAACTCTCTTCTTCTTCATCCTCTCTCTCTCTCTCTCTATCTCTCTCTCTCTCTCTCTCTTATTTTTTATTTTTATTTTTATGGATATATTTTCAGGTAAATCCTATTAACTGATATTGGAAGTTGTTACCCCTTATAATGGATAGTTTGAATACACTTTCTGTAGCACCCTAAAATTGGCGCAGGTTAAACCATCAGTAAAAAGTAGAAATTTGAATTTTAACCCCGAAACCGCCCGTTAACCGCTTACCTCATTTTTTGCATGCCATTTTTAGAGGTTGTTGTGACCATTGGACGATATCGTCGTCGATCTGACGATATCGTCCCAAATCGGACGAATTCTTCTGGAACAGAACGTCCAGACGATTTCGTCCCAAAACCAAATTTTTGCAATTAGCTTCTGTTCCAACGACCTCTCCAACTTGGGCAGAAGCGTGTCTGCGTGGTTGGAGATTCCCACGTTGAGGATCTCCCAGATTGGGATGATCCCCAACCTCCTAACCTCCCCCTAATCCTATATAAACTAGGATTTTCCTAGTTTATCCCCCTGACTCCCTACCTGGCTGCCTGACTGATTATTTCCCTACAATTTTAGTTTTTGTTATGATCTCCCATCATTTGCACTTGTGTTTTCAAGTTTTGTTGTAGGATTTCACTGTGTTTCAGCCGGAGGTAGCTCGGATCGTCGCAGGTGATTCAACTACAATTTTAGATGATCCTATCAAGATCGGCGATGATCTTGTATGATTACAGATGATCCGGTCTGCAATTCAGCTTGGGGGCAATCAGAGCCCTGAGTTTGCATTCTCTATCTCATTTTCCTTATTTATTGGTGCATTAGATTAATTTACTTATATTTTGCATCTTGGAGTTCACCTCATTTAGCATAATTGCATGATAAAATTCAAAATAAGTTTCCAAAATAGTGCATCTCATTTAATTTGATATCTAGATTTATCATTCAAACATCTATACTCTTATTTCTATCATTTTGCATCATTCTTGCAATTGTATTTTTGGTTTTTGGTGTCTATTTTCTTGATTGTAGGTTTCTGACGAATTCGCTGAATTCGTTAGGTCGTCGACGATCTTGGGTGATCTCGGATGATCTCCTATGATTTGGGATGATTCTGTACAATTACAGATATCCTCATATCCGGGATGATCTGGACTCCTACAAGCTTCAGAATCTTCATCAGACATCAGAAATCAGGTGTACTCTTCTCCATTTTATATATTCTCTATATTCAATCACATTAGGATTCATTTATGTCTGTTGTCTTCATATAAATCAGAATCTTCATATAGAATAGCTTAGCTTCATTTTGGCCAACCTAGGAATCTGAATGATTGAACATAAAATGAACAAATCAAACCCATTCTCAACCTAGGCGTGGAAACTGCCACTCAAAGTTTCCTGGTGAACCCCACCATCCATCAAAAATTCACCTTTATACCCCTCCCCCGAGAGGCGTGACCTTCAAAGGGCCTCTCCGTCCGAGGTATTGTTCCATCCTTTTCTCACCCCCTTTCGGGTACGGATCCTTTAGCCTGAAGGTAAGGGTGCAAAAAATTTGGGCGATACATTTTGGTGAACCCGACGTGAAACTAAAAACACCTTTTGAAAACAATCCAAAAAAAAACACATTATTAAGAACATCTAGAATCATTAGAAAACTGTTAAATTTGCATATCATACTTAGATGGTAGATTATAATAGAAGACGAGTTGTCTCCATAAATGTTGAAAATCAATTAACGGCCATAGAGATTACTTCGGTGCTTAGAGTACCTCAAACATATAGAGCCCAACCTTTGTGGGACGAACTTGATAGGAGATTGGGTATTATTGAATCTAGATCTATAGAACTTAGGCAAATTAAGAGGTTTGTCCTAGATAGAATCCTGGATCCTGATCAGGTGACTTTGTATCATGAACTTCAGAGAGCTTGCCATAGGTGGTTAGCCGATAAAAGAGCACTTGTGTCTTCTGAATTATACACCTTTGAGGAATACCTTGAGAACGCAGTTGTAGTACATAAATTTCTATCTCGTGTAGAGGATCAAGAAGTCATTCTTACGGATAGAAAGAGATGGAATAGAGTTCCTAGAGCTGTGTTGTATCGAGAGTATTGCCATGAACTTTATTTTTACATGTCATAGTCTGAAATAGATCATATTACCATAGCACACTTTGTCAAGTTCTTGAAAAACAACTTCCAATTTGAAGAGGAGCATTTCATGACTCCTGATGAACTTGACCCTATCAATGATATCCATAAACTATTCATAGAAAGCTAAGTGATTCTTTCTACTATTGTTTCTTACAACTAGCATGTTGTTTGTTATTTTTATTCTCGTAAAATAATAATATAATAAAATCACAAAAAAAAAAAACAACAAAACATTTCCTTTTAAAGTATTATAGTAGGTATATAGTTAAAATATATACCTCTCAACCCTATCGCATATATATATATATATATATATATATATATATATATATATATATATATATATATATATATATAAGTATATATATTTGCTAAAACCTAAGTTTAGCACAATGCCTAGACTTAGGAATGGAAAACAAACCGAAGAAGATGAAGATTGGTTAGGAAGACCATTAACTGACCAAAATGTCCCTCCTGAGGACCAAGTTCAGGAAGAAGAAACCCTAGACCAGCAAGAAGAAGAGCTTGTTGTAGGAAATGAACAAGAAGAAACTATTAGAGAGGAAGGATCCTCATCCCCTAAAATGTCTCCGGGAGGAGCTATCACTTTTGAGAACATGGAACAATTCTGGAAGTTCATTAACACTAATATTGGTGTTTTTAATAGAGCAGCCCATATGGACAAGGATCGAATTAGTGACACTCAAGCAACTCTAGAAGAAGTATTTCAAACACACACTAATCCCTTGTCCTTTATTGAACAAGAGAGTGATCAAGTTGGACCATCCAATTTGGATATAGTAGCTGCGATCCAGAGCATGCAACAACAGCAGGTTACCCAACGATCTAAAGTGCCTGTTAACAAGCCTAGGGTCATTCCCGCACAAAAGAAACCATCATTTACTGCTCTATTTCGCCAAGCTCTTGATCAACATACCTCAAATCAACAAAAACCCAAAACAAAACCGAACACCAATTACCAACAATCTAAGGTACAACATAATACTATTACAAATCCCCTTCATAATACTCTTCCTACCAACACTTTGCATAATAGCAATATAACATCTAATCCTTATGTCACACCATCATACACTCATAGATCCCATACCTATGTGCCACCGAACCAATATGGTGGACAAACTAGCAATCTTGAAGCCGTGGTGAAACAGTTAGTTTCCCGCATGGACCAGATAGATCCCTACCATCCCTCGTACAATTATCGAGAGATGTGTAGTCAGCCTTTAGATCCTATAGTCGTAGCACAACCGTATCCTAAACATTTTCCTATGCCTGTTCTTCCCATATATAAAGGAACCGAAGATCCCATAGAGCATCTTCGTATGTTTAGGATAGCATGTCATGATATATCACATGATGACTTGTTATTACTAAAAATGTTCTCGAAAATCTTGGGAGGAATGGCATTAGAGTGGTATTATCAATTACCCACTAATTCTTTGAGGAATTTCGAAGAAACTGTCGAGTCTTTTGTTCATCAATTTAGTGCCTACATCGAAAGATATGTGACCATTAAAGATTTGTATAACTTAAAACAGGGCAAAGATGAATGCTTTGCTGATTTCCTAGCTAGGTGGAGACAGTTGATAGGAAAATTGCACTTTGTGTTACCTTATAGGGAGATGTTGGACATCTTTATTAATAATTTGCAAGAGCAACTATCTTACGAATTATCAACTGCTACCTTGACCACCTTCGATCAAGCTATAGACTTAGCCCGAAGAGTGGAAGATGCTCTCATTAGGAGAGGCCAACTTAAAAAGAGAGACGATGAGAAAACATCCAAAAATCAATATAAGAATAAACAAGTTGTGGGTGATGGAGTCACCGATAGCAAAAATACTGCTAATGTTAATGCTGCGAAGACAACGGAGAAGTTTGTACTGAAACCTCCTGATAGACCTCCTCGAGAATTTACTAGGTTAAATCAACCTTTATCAACTATTCTACCACAATTATTAGAACGAGGTTTGATTCAATTACCAAATATTCGGGAACCTGATCCAACTATACCCGGATACAGAGCAGATTTACACTGTGACTTCCATAGAGGACCTGGACACACTACCAACTCTTGTAAAATATTAAAACATAAAATACAGGACTTGATTGATAACAATGAGATGGAGGTGCAAGCCTTTCAACCTAAGCAAAATCCTCCTAATAATGTTCAAAAGAACACCCCACAAAACCAGAATCAGAATGCCAATCAGTCATTGGACATATTTCAACATCCCTTACCAAAACATGGTAAGGAGGTGGCTAATCAAGTTGAACATCATAATGTCCCTCCTCCTGCCCGATATGTAGGAACTATTAGTGGGCATTTACCTGTTCATGATCTGGAAATATTTGACACAACTTTATCCGTGGTTACAACCAGGCCTCTATATAATATTCAGATACCTGATCTTAGTGATACAGAATACGAGACTCAGAGTGATATGGAAATCACATCAAATCAATCGAATAGTTCTAAAGATGAATCGGATCCTATTCACCCTATCACAAGTTATATGGTTCCAGAAGAGCCATTTCCAAGAAGAGTCACTACTAGACCATCGTCTCACCGATTACTTTCTAATGAGCTAGCTATAAACGCTAGACCAAGACCCATTCATCATCCGCAGAATAATATTGTGGGTACCATCGGAGTTGTTACTAGACAACATGCTCAAAATTCTCAACAAGATCAAATTCAGAATGGTGGATCAGCTCCATTTGTTTTGAAGGTTCCTAATAAAGGGAATCATTCACCTAATGTTCAACCTAAACCTCCTTATAATATTAATGAACAATTATCAAATATTACAGCTAGAATTTCTCTCTTGGACCTTTTAAGATCTTCTCCTACACATAGAGATGAATTAATGCTCACATTAAGTCAGATGATGGTACCACAAGACATTCAACCTGAAGCCATGGCCGATACTATAATAACTCGTGAAGTTGATTGTATTGACTTTCGGGATAGAGACATACCGCAACATAGTTTACATAAAGATAACCCCTTGTATATTACTCGCCTTAATTGGAGATGTAGCAGTCAAATGAGTTTTGATTGATAATGGTTCATCTTTAAATATCTCGCACTTTTGACTTCTACCAAATATTTGGGTTTAGAAGTGATGAAATGAAAAGAACCGATATGATCATAAAAGCTTTCAATGACGAAACACAAGAAACGTGTGGAGTTATTACCATTCCATTGCAAGTTGGTCCAAGAACCTTGGATACGACCGTGTTTATTGTACATTGCCCTGCATCGTACAATATACTCTTGGGTCATCCTTGGATCAACGCGATGCGAGCTGTTCCCTCAACTTTACATCAATGTGTTAAGTTTGAATTTAAGAATCAGTTTGGTTACCATTCATGGTGATCCAAGACCCTTTGATATGTGTGCTTTGGCAGAACCTATTGGAGTTCAATTTTGCCCCGCTCTGTCATCCACACATCCTAATTCTCATTATCCATCTAAACGTGTGAAACTCACACCCACAACGTCATCTACTTCTTCTCCATCTTGCACCTCCACATATAGCTCAACCATCTTCTGAACAAACCGCATTAGGACCTAAGAAAGATCCTAATCCCACAACCAATGTCTCTTGTTCTACTCCTATAACTTCCATACCTTTAATAGACCCATCTATCGACACCTCTACACCGTCTACATCCACCAAATTCATATTTTCCACATCGAAAGACGTAGGGAATGTTCCTTCTACCTCTTATGCTCTTACTGACGAGCTCTTACCCGATCTATCTAAAATTCTTATATCAGAAGAAACGAATGCTTCTATGCAAGATTCCCTTATTTTAAATAATTTGCCACCATCTCCTCGTACCTTGGGCCTCCCACAGCCTATGGGAAGTATTTACCAAGTCGGGAGCTGTGCCTTTATTTATAAGGGATATGACTGGGGTAGAATACCCAGAAACATCAGAACTCATTATGATGGATATGCTCGATGTTATTTTACTAATGAGTATATTAAAGCCAAACCTATAATGCTTAAATTGGGATATAAAGGGAAAGGTTTGGGACCTTTCTAGAATGGTATGAAAGAACCTTTTGAGGTAGAAGCGTGGCCCGCCCGATGTGGTGTGGGCCTATTTTCTAGTAAGGGTCAGCCATTCCCATTTGAGGATGATGACCATCTTATATGTTACCAAGATTATTTAGATGAACGCGATGCTTTGCATTTAATGAATAAGACATTCACATGTAATATGCTATCTATAGCTTATCCTGAGATGATCGCTGAATCCGACGATGAGTTGGAGGGAGATATCTTTCACGATGTCTCCGTTGAGGAATTATTACATAATGGATTTTATTTTGATGGCTCTATACCTAGTATAGCCCAGCTTGAGGCCACGACTCCTCAAGACGAATTATCCAAGCTAACCTTGGAAGAATTACAAGAATTGGGTGTTTCACCCACCCCACCTAATTTTGAGAGAGATCTACACATGGAAGTAGAAAATGTCATAAAAATTAACATTGGAACCGACGATAACCCTCACATAATCAACATTGGATCAGAATTGAGTCAAGAAAAATAGGATAAATACATTGCATTTCTTAAAGAATATGAAGATGTTTTTGCTTGGACATATGAAGATATGCCAGGTTTAGACCCTTCTGTAGTTATGCATCACCTAGTAGTGCATCCGGATGCTAAACCTGTTAAGCAGAAGCTTAGAAAAATGCATCCTAAAGTGGCCTTACTAGTCAAAGGGGAGTTAGAAAACTCCTGAATGTTATTTTTATACAAGCCATTGATTATGCTGAATGGATCTCGAATGTAGTTCCAGTAACTAAGAAAGAAGCTACTAAGATTAGGGTTTGTACAGACTTTAGAGATATTAATGTTGCATGCCCTAAAGATGATTTTCCCCTTCCCAATATGGATCAGATCATTGATTTTACTACTGGGAGTGGAATGATATCCTTAATGGATGGATTTTCTGGTTATAATCAGATCAAGATAGCTCCTGAAGATCAGGCTAAAACAACCTTTATTACCCCTTGGGGGACTTTCTGTTGGAAAGTGATGCCATTCGGTTTGAAGAATGCAAGTGCAACCTATCAACGAGCCATGACTTATATCTTTCATGATATGATGCATGATATACTACATGATTATGTAGATGACATTATAGCTCGTTCTACTGAAGAAGATGACCATTTAGATGACTTGAGAAAAGTATTTGATCGGTTAAGGGAATATCTTATCCGATTGAATCCAACCAAATGTATATTCGGAGTTAAGTCAGGTAAATTATTGGGGGTTATAGTTTCTTTACGTGGCATCAAAATTGACCCTCTCAAGATTACGGCTATCACTGATATGCCCGCACCTACAAATATATCTGAATTACGGAGTCTACAAGGTAAGCTTCAAGCTATCCGTCGCTTCATCGATAAGCTGGCGGATAAAACTGGACCCTTTCTTAAGCTTCTTAAGAAGGATGTCTCTTTCCATTGGGACGACGAATGTAAGGAAGCATTTGAACTCCTCAAACAATATCTTCTTAACCCACCTGTACTTTCACCACCTAAACCTGATCGCCCATTTATCTTGTATATTTTTGCTTCAGATTTTGCTTTAGGAGCTATGTTAGCTCAACTTGATGATGAGAAAAGAGAGCGTGCTAATTATTACATTAGCAGAACATTAATTAGTTATGAAACCCGCTACACAACATTAGAGAAGTTATGTCTAGCAGTCATATTTTCTACACAAAAACTATGCCATTATATGCTCAGTCAGAAAACATACGTTATTGCTAAATCCGATCCCTTGCGGTATCTCATGAGTCGACCTTATTTATCTAGTCGCACAACGAAGTGGGTTCTTGCTCTAAGCGAGTTTGAACTCACGTTTATAGGACAAAAGTCTGTTAAGGGTCAAATCATAGCAGATCAATTAGTTGCTGCACCCTTAGAGTCCACCCATCCCCTCGTCATTGAGTTTCCTGACGAATGCCTTAACCTAGAGGCGGATCATTCAGAGCAATGGTCCCTATACTTTGACGGAGCCCGATGCATGAGTGGGGCTAGTGCAGGTATTATTTTGATATCTCCATAGAAACATCTCATACCTCTATCCTTTAAATTAATGTTTGCCTGTACTAATAACACTGCTGAATATGAGGCTCTAATCCTTGGATTACGAGCTGCCCTAGCACTAAAAATTAAAAATCTATTAGTTTTTGATGATTCTCAACTTGTTATAAATCAAATTAATGATGTTTATCAGACTAGAGATGATAAATTGTGCCCATATAAAGCATATGTATTACAATTAATATCTTTATTTGATCAAGTTACCTTGGAAGCTATTCCTAGAACTAGCAATCGTGCGGTTGACGCTATGGCCGCAGTTGCATCTCTTTTACCCTTGGAGTTAGATGACGAATATGCTACCATCATTATTCATCGACTCCAGGAACCCGCTTCAACTAAATCATGCTTGGAACCTTTGGACGTGTTTCTAATCAATGAAACTATTCCTAAACTTTGGTACACTGACATCCTCAATTTTCTTCAAAATGGGACCTTCCCTGAAGGTTTTAATAGAAACCAATACCGGTTATTACGTAGACGAGCAAGTCGCTTCGTAATAATTGGCAATACGTTATATAGGAGATCTTTTGAAGGTATCCTATTGAGATGTTTGAATCTAGAAGAGTCTAGATCAGCTTTGAGTGAAGCCCATGATGGATCTTGTGGGGGACACTTTAGTGGTAGCGCCATTGCTAAGAAGCTCCTTAGGATAGGATATTTTTGGCCTACCATGGAGAATGATGCACATGATTACGTGCGCCATTGCGACAAGTGCCAGAAACACGCTGACCTTGTCCATGCGCCTGCACAAGAACTGCAGGCTATTTCATCTCCTTGGCCCTTTTCAAAATGGGGCTTAGACATCATCAAAAAAATCAATCCTGTGTCATCTGATGGACACAAATTCATCATAACCACCATCGAGTATTTTACGAAGTGGGTCGAAGCTATGCCCTTAGCTTCTTGCACTGGAACGCAAGTTTCCAAGTTTATTCTTAATCAAATTATTTGTAGGTTCGAAATTCTTGCAAATCTCATCTCGGATAATGGAACTTGTTTCAAAAACAAAGATGTAAAGAAACTATGTCAAAAATATAAAATTCAACATCGTTGGTCCACTCCCTATTATCCTCAGGGTAATGGCCAAGCAGAAGCATCTAATAAAACATTAATTAAAATCCTCAAGAGACTGGTCAATAAATCTGGCCGTGATTGGCACATTCAATTATATCCTGCTTTGTGGGCTTATCGAACTAGCATTCGTACTCCCATGGGCACTTCACCTTTTGTTTTGGTTTATGGCGCTGAAGCTGTTTTTCCCTTTGAACTAGAAGTTCCTTCTTTGGCTCTGCTACTTCAAGATACTGAAGTAGGAGATGAATATCATGCTGGCAGATTTAGTCAGCTAGAACTCCTAGATGAGAAGCGCATTAATGCTTTGGAGCATCTTCGTGCCTACTAGAACAAGCTCAAACGAGCATATCTCAAGAAAGTTCATAATCGATCCTTTGAGATCGACGACCTCGTCTTAAAAGAAAATAAAAAAATACTAATGCAACTAAAGACCTTAAAGGCAAATTCGAGCCTAACTGGCTTGGGCCATATATTATCACTGCTAAATTTGGATCGAGAGCATACAGATTAGCTACCTTAGATGGTAAAGATCTTAAAGAACCTATGAACATTATGCATCTTAAGCGCTATTATGCATAAATCTGGTAATTTCATCACTGTATATATTATACATATTGTCTCATATTAGTAATTCATATAAAAATTTCAAAAAATAGTAATATTATGTATTCTCTCAATTCATAAATTAAAATCAAAATATAAAAAAATCAAAATCATCAAAATCCTCAAAAACATCTTCTATTTTGCACCTGTCAATTCTTGAAGTATTGCAGTTATATTTTCAGTTATTTTGGATAAATTAGCATTTATCTGGAATCCCTCACTTTCACACTCACATGAATAAATATCTTGATCTTATTTGGTATGATTATTAATCTCTCTTATATCGAAGTCCACAGTTGAATTAAATAAATTTTTGAGCATAGAGAACTGATCTTGTTATTTACTTGAACCAAGTACACCTTTTCACATTAAAATGATTTCATTGCAAATTCAAAATGATGCTACACAGTAGAAGTGGTCTCTTGAGCGAAAAGTTTCCCCTGCTATCCTATCATGCACATGGTCTAGAATCTTTGAGAATTGACAAAAGGACAAGCTCACCCCTGCCCAGAATAAAAATCCCTTGCTCTACAACCAATCCGAGCAAGTATCCCTAGTATAGGAAGAAAAAGAAAAGAAAAAGAAAATCAAGAAAAATCATGAGAAAAAGAGAAATTATTCAGAAGCATTATTTCAGTATCATTTTGTACCATCTCAACAATATTTCAGCATTATCTCAGTGTCAAGCAAAATACAAAAAAAAATAGAAAAAGAAAAGAAAAGAAAAAGCAAAAAGCAATAAATCCCTTCCCCCCTTTGAAAGAAGGAAGTGTGAAGCTTGAATCCCTGGAATTCTCAATTATTCAAAAATTGTGAGGTAAACCCCATAACAGGTGATTTGTGCCCAACTTGCTTGACATTGGGTAACTCCTAGCGTGGTGATATGTCTGTCACATTAGCGACCTTATTTTGTATAGACCTATGTCCGCTTATGGATCAGCTAGCTCTTGATGACCCGACTTACATAGTAGTCTGGTACGGTTACATGCATATAAATCATGGTCAACGAACACTCATTTGGTTAATTCAAATTACTTGTATCAAATTATCTTGCTCAAAATCGGTAAATGAACATTACAATTGCACACACATTTGTGTTTGAGAGATTTTGTATCATTATGATAGATCAAGATCGGCAATGAACTCACGTATGCACACGGGGTTCCTTATAAATCTAAATTTTGTCTTTGAGATAATTTAAAATATTTATTCAAATCTTCTGGAATAATTTGACTTTCTTACTTGAGAATATCTCGCTTAGCGTAAAATCAATTAAATACATTTTTTTCAAAAATCCAAAATTTTCTTGCAAAACATGTTCAAAAATCTAGCAATAAAGTCACATTTATATATTTTTGACTTTCGCGACGATGGTATAGTTCCTAAACCTAAATTGGAATTTTATGCCTAGTGCAAGTCCTCATTTTTATATTTTCTGTTTATCTCAAAATCAAAAATCAACTATGCAATAAAACTATTATATCAATTTCTTCTTTGGATTTCGTGATGATGGTATAAGTCTATACCTAAAATTCTATGCCTAGCGCAAACCATCGTTCTAATTTTATTTCCCATTTATTTAATCCATAAAAGCATATGGCTTAAATCATTATGTTACACAATTGTGCTTTAAAAAGAATGAAAACTTTCCTATTTCATTTCATTATGTCAACATTCATTTTTTTTGCGACGATGGTATAATTCCTAGGGAATTGTTCAAATTTCTATCATACTTAGGAATTTTATGCCTAGAAAAAATCATATTTTTAATATTTCATGCATAATATTTTCATGGAAATCTGAAAACAAATCATCACTATCATCATTTTTCATCATCACAACACAAAGTCTTAAGAAAGTCTCTTAAGCACCCTTTTACTTTTAGCAATATTTCTCTCATACCGGGATTAGCTTGATGACCTAGCGAGCGGCGACTCCATGAAATGGTCATGTAACAACGACAATGTCCTTTGAAATTATTGTTAGAAGTCACTTTATTTTCATCAAAACACACCACAACAACCAGTTTGTTTACATCAGATTATTTCATTTAATTTTATAGCATGACATAAAATTATAATATTTTCAACGACATAATTACATGAATAGTCAATCAACAATTAAAATATTAAAGCATCATAAAACATATGCACAAGTCATATCACAAAAAGAACATCATATATATATCAAGAAGTATATACATCATATCAAAACGGATTGGTATGCCACAATCTATACCCTGGCATACTCAATCATCTCAAAAATAGTCTATGTACAATGTGCATCTAGTCTCGAGAAGACCTCGAGCTCTCAGCCTCATCTCCTCTCCCACCCTGAGGTGGAGGAGGTGGTCCCATCGAAGCCCATCCTGTATCGTGGGTCCTCGACGTCGATCATGATGATGTCCTCGATGACCCCATCCTGATCGGCTCCGCAATGTCGGCTGGCAACTGTATCCTCTGGCCCTCTGGAACCAGCTGGTAGTACACTCCCTGATAGAACGCGGTCCGAGCAACCGACCGTGCCAGCTCCAGAATGCTCGCCCTCTCGCTCTGAGCCCTGAGCCATGTAGCCTCATCCTACAGAGTCTGCACCTGAGCTCGTAGGCAGGCATTCTCCGCCCGAAGAGCTGCCATCTCACTTCTCCCCCACCTCGACACCCTTGCCCCTATCGGGCGATGGTGGCCTATCCCTCTACTGAGGAGGGAGTCTTTCTCTCCTCTCCTCTCTCCTCTCCTCCCTCCTCTCCTTGTTGTTGTCTCTCCAGAGCCTATGGTACTCTCCGACGTCTCTCCTGAGGAGGTCATCGCTGATCCCTCCCTCCATGACCCCTCGCTGCATCGATGGCAGCCTGGTACCGCCTCTCCATCCGTTGCACTATAGCGTGCATCGAACCCTGTGCCCTCATCATCCGAGGAGGGTGGATGCCTGCATACCAGGCATCATATCCATCTGCTATCCCTGCATCATCCCCATCCACTGGCTGAATGGGGGCATCATCAGCATCCTGACTCCAGAACCACTGCATGTCTGGAGCCCCGCTCAGTGTGGTACTATCCCACATAGTCTGGGAGTACTCATAATCCCTAAGAGTAGGGATCCCCTGCTGTAGACCGAACTGCCTCAAAACTCGGTCGTAGCGGTGGAGCTCTACCTCTCCCCGCTCTGTCCTCAACCATATGACTCGCCTGATGCGAGCCAACTCCTGTCCATCCTCTACCCACCCTGGATGCTCTCTCCATGGTCTCCAGGTGATCCGATCTGGGGTGAGGTCATCCAGCAACCTCCGAGACATCGATAGATCTATCCATCGCTGTGACCCTCTCTGGAGCCACCAATAGAAAACCCGGGGTCTCTCTCGGTCAACTCCTATCAGTGGAAGCCCTATCGGCCTTCGCACCGCAATGTGCTCCCAGCACCAAACCTGTAGAAGCGATGTCAGCACCAGACATCGACCCCCCTTGTATACGACCCCGTAAAGGATCCTATACAAGCGGCACAGTACAAAGCTGCCCCAAGCAAACCTGTATCCGTGGTCTCTCATGTCACAGACCACATCTAAAAGTAGCCATGGTAATCTGCATCCGCTCTGGTGGCATAGAAGAAGGCCACCCACCACCCCTACCAAAACTCGGGTCAACCGAGACGCCCTAGGCATCCGCCTCAAAGCCTCGATGTTCACTCTGCCCTTCTCCAGGATGAAGCTCGGGTCCTCGCACAATCTCATCATAGCGTGGCCCTGATTGGCCGAAGGGGTCATGAATCGACCGTGTATGGGGATCCTCAAGATCCTCCATACATCCTCTAGAGTGGGAGTCATCTCCCCTATCGATAGCCGAAAGTAGGATGACTCTGGATACCATCTCTCTGCTAGGGCTGTTAGTAGCCCCATGTCTGTAGGAATTTATGGCATCTCTGCCACATGCTGTAGTCCTACCTCTGCCAATCTATCTCGCTCGGCCTGATCGAGCGTGACCAAATCGTCTCTTAGACCTCCGTATTTCCACTCCTAACTCTTTAGCAATCCCCTCTACAAAATAAGCAATAAAACAACAAAAATCATTAGTACATAATCTGCACTTGTGTTTTCAAATTTTGCTGTGATCTCCCATCATTTGCACTTGTGTTTTCAAGTTTTGTTGTAGGATTTCACTGTGTTTCAGTCGGAGGTAGCTCGGATCGTCGCAGGCGATTCAACTACAATTTTAGATGATCCTATCAAGATCGGCGATGATCTTGTACGATTACAGATGATCTGGTCTGCAATTCAGCTTGGGGGCAATCAGAGCCTTGATTTTGCATTCTCTATCTCATTTTCCTTATTTATTGGTGCATTAGATTAATTTACTTCTGTTTTGCATCTTGGAGTTCACCTCATTTAGCATAATTGCATGATAAAATTCAAAATAAGTTTCCAAAATAGTGCATCTCATTTAATTTGATATCTGGATTTATCATTCAAACATCTATACTCTTATTTCTATCATTTTGCATCATTCTTGCAATTGTATTTTTGGTTTTTGGTGTCTGTTTTCTTGATTGCAGGTTTCTGATGAATTCGCCTGATGAATTCGTCAGGTCGCTGATGATCTTGGGTGATCTTGGATGATCTCCTATGATTTGGGATGATTCTATACAATTACAGATGATCCTGTCATATCCGGGATGATCTGGACTCCTACAAGCTTCAGAATCTTCATCAGACATCAAAAATCAGGTGTACTCTTCTCCATTTTATATATTCTCTATATTCAATCACATTAGGATTCATTTATGTCTGTTGTCTTCATATAAATCAGAATCTTCATATAGAATAGCTTAGCTTCATTTTGGCCAACCTAGGAATCTGAATGATTGAACATAAAATGAACAAATCAAACCCATTCTCAACCTAGGCGTGGAAACTACCACTCAAATTTTCCTGGTGAACCCCACCATCCATCAAAAATTCACCTTTATACCCCTCCCCCGAGAGGCGTGACCTTCAAAGGGCCTCTCCGTCCGAGGTATTGTTCCATCCTTTTCTCACCCCCTTTCGGGTACGGATCCTTTAGCCTGAAGGTAAGGGTGCGAAAAATTTGGGCGATACACTTTCTACCTTTTAACTGGTAATTATATAGGGTCTAATCCATATGGATTAAAATTTGGTGTGTCATCCTAGATTGCTATGATTTTTGTCCCATTTGAGCACATGGTCACCTATCCAAAACTTCTATGCCATGTCTTTCCAATCAAACCACCTTTTGATTATTTTTTTATGCTTTAACATGTGTTTCCTAGCCTTTTCTCTTTTCTCTTTATGCCTTAACAACTCTCTTATACTTAGTGACATGGTATCATTTTATTGGAGCTCCAAATGATGTAGAAATTGAAGTGTAAGTAGCTCTACAAGGATGGATAGCTTGACCTCCTGGCCATAGATGAAAGAGTAAGGGGAGCAACCTAAGGATTTATTTAGAATGTTCTTGTCTACCCATAGAGTATTTTGATACTCAAGTGCCATTGTCATTGATTATTAGAGTCAATTCTCTTCATGATGTGGAGAAAATTCTTATTTGATGATTTTTCTAAACTATTATCTTGAGGATAGTAACTGAAGGAAATTTTCAAGTAGATACCATGTTGGAGTACAATCTAGGCCACCTCATCCCCAATAAATACCTTAGTATTATTTGTGATTATCATATTTGACACTCTAAATCAAGGGATAATTTCCTCTAGGAAATGGATGATGACCCCCCATGTGGCATCTTTAAGTAGGACTAACTCTATCCAAATTATGAAGTAATCTATAGATGTGAGGATCCATTGATGACCTTCATTAAATAGAAAATTGATCATGACAATAAAGTCCAATCCCCACTGGTAGAATGGTTCATTGACAATGATGGGTTTCAAGGGCATGGGATCATTTCACTTTCTCCTAGCTAGAAATTTGTAGCTGTCACATCCCCTCATCCATTGGTGTCCATCATTGAACATGGATGGCCAATAGTATCCATCCTACATGATTTTCACTATAGTGGTGTGAGCTAAATAGTGTCCATTTGAGAACCCATGGTGGAATTCTTGGAGTAGTGAGGTGAATTGGCTAGTCTCGACAAACCTCAAGAGAATGCCATCAAAGTTTCTCCTAAATAGGACCCCTTCAATGAGGGTAAAATGAACATTTTATAGTCTACAAGCTCTCCTCTATGTTCTAATAAAGTTTGGCAGGTATCAATCTCCCTACATGAAATCAATTTGTTCTTACACCCAATCTATGATTTCTTTGGTCACAGTGAATACACATGTCTCTTCCTTTTCTATAGTGTCAACAACATGCTAATTGAGCTTCTGGTATAGTGATCTATCCCTAATCAACTTGGCTATATTGATTTCAATATCATATTCAAGGATTCTAGTGATCCACCTTGCTCTTTTCTCACTAATTTCTCCATTCATCATGTGATCTTTTATACTGGAATGAATAATATTAGTGGTGATTTTGTTATTTGAAATCAAGTGTTTGAAATTCTTTAAACTTTGGATTAGGGTGTATACCTATTTCTCCATAAAGTTATAGCACTCTTCATAACCCTTTAAAGTGTGACTAAAAAGGCTATGGGGTGTTCATTATTTTCATTGTCCTTTTGAGTAAGCATGATAACTATGCTCAGTTCACCCTCATAGGTATAAAGAATGAAATATTTATCAAAATATGGGTTGGATAACACCAAGGTCTTTGTCATGGCTCATTTGATCTCCTTGAAAGTTTCCTTACCCTCCCGATTCCACTTGAACTCTTACCTTTTCTTTAACATGTAGGCTATCGAACATACAATGGTGGAAAATTTTTATATGAATCTACAAATAAATTTTATTTGACCTAAGAAGGATTGGAGGGATTTATCATATATGGAAGTGATAGGTTAACAATGGCCTTAACATGGTTTGGGCCTTTGTATATTACTTATTTTTACATAATGTGACCTAGTAGCTTGCCTCACAGACCACAAAAAACATACTATTTCAGGTTTAGATATACCTTGAACTCTTGACAACACTTGAACACATTTTCCAAGTGTGCCAAATGGTCCTATTTTTTTATAAGACTATGAGGTTGTCCAATTAGACTAGGATTAATTTATTGAGAAGTTCATTTAACTCAATATCCATAGCCCATTAGAAGGTTGCTTTGGCATTAGATAAACCAAAAAGAATGCATTGGTAGGTGAAGGTGCCCAATATAGTAGTGAATGTCATCTTGTACTAATTTTCATCTTTCATTTACACTTGGTTGTATCCATAGAAACCATCCAACAAGGAGAAAAATTTGGACCCAACCACTACCTGCAAAATCTAATACATGGAAGGAAAGGGATAGTGATGTTTTAGTAATGCTCTGTTGAGGTCTTTAAAGTCTACATACAACTAGATTTCTCAATTCTTCTTTCTCATGGGAACTAGATTGAACACCCACATAGTATGTTTGAGTGGGTATATGATTCTTACCTCTGTTAACTTGTTCAACTCCTTCCTCATAAGTGACTCAATATTTGGGTTTATAGGCCGCTATTTTTGCCTTATGGGCTCTGCATTCAAGTCTAGTTCTATGGTATGTTGAATGATATTCTTTTCGTACCCCTTAAGGTATTCATAGATCCAAGCTATAACTTCATCATGCTTTTGGCATAGGCTAACAAGTGCTTTTATTTCCTCTAGGGTTGATACCTTCCCCATTCACAATATTTGATTGGCCACTATCTCCACTTCTCGATAAATATGCATCAATAACTGCCATATGATCAACATTGATGTTTTAAGTTTAGAAAATAGTCTATATGTTGATTGCTTTGAATGCTTTTAGAAGGTACTAGACCCTATGCCTATATTATTTCATTAACTTATTCTTATCTAGGCACTAGGATCTTACTTGCCTGACAACTAGCTTGGAATCACCATATATCTACAAAAGTTTAATCCTCTTTTTGGCTACAAGCTAGAGGTCATGCACTAATTCCTCATATTTAGTGACATTATTCGAGTAATTGAACTGCAACCTATATGTTTACAAGGTATTTTCCCCTTTGGTAAAGACTAAATAGATGTCAACTCCTACTCTCATCTTGCATTTAGCTCCATCAACGTAGAGCTTTGAAATCCTAGTCAAATCTTCTAAAAGTTTTAGTGACCTTAGGAAAGAACTAGGGGGGTTAGCAATAGGAGGTGGCTAATAGGGGGGTTAAAAATTTGGGAACAATGACATCAAAGGCCTAGGACCAAGTATCTATTTCTAAATCAATTCATTTTGTCTTAGATGGCAAGATCATAGGCTTGGGGTAAGAAGTTTTCTCCTTTTGACTTGATCATCATAGCAATTTTAGAATTGACAACCTTGAGGAAGTAAATGAAATCCATACCTAGTAGTGGCCGGACATCATAGGGTAGTCTTTGATAGGTCTAATAGAATTTGGTGTTGAAGTCATCCATCATCTTTGTAATAACTCTTTTTATGGTGGTCAGTTGTCTAGAAGAGACATGTTGTTTATATTTTTTCTAGATTTGATAATTAGTAGGTCTACAAGTTTATCCCATGTTTTAATCAAATGATATTGGAAACTGATTTACTATTACCGAGCCTTCTCTTTGAAAGATATAGCTAGCAGTTTTAGGGTAACCTTTTGTGACTCAATATTATGTATAACATACAAGATAAACATGTGATGGAGATGCCCCATAAGGGTGGTTAAAGCTTCCCCTGTGAAATAGGATAACAAATTCAATATAGAGGCTAGGATCTCATCCCATGTTTTAGGTGGAACAAGTGGTTACAATAGGCCTCTTTCATTCTAGGTAGGGAACCTTCTGAGTGGCTAATTCTATTGTGTTGTCATATGGTGATGTTGTTGTCTCCTTATTCTATGATCATGATTAAGGGGGGGTAGAAACACTTGTATATTTTCTCTTGTTTTGGACCTTATGATATGTCCAAAGTTCATAAATCTGTTAGGTCCATCAATATCAACAAAATCACAAAAACATTTAGTTTTTCAACCAAGGGAGTTGCTAGGAAAACATTTAGGCTCTAGATATTGGGATGTCCATCAGGATCCTAGTTAGTATTGATTAGAGTCTCATTAATCATGCAAATGAAATTGTTGTCATGCATGGTAGGTGTTACTCTTGATCTCAACTTCTTTGTATCCTTTTAGGAATCAAGCTCAATAAAAAATACAGGATGAATCAAATTAGATTTGTCCCATTAAACATATCAGTAAAATTGTTATTATGCTTAGATTTCCATGGCCATCTATTGTGATAGTTGGATGTGCCTGATATCCATACCGCAGGAAGATCATAATAGTTCAAAAGTCCTAAGACCATGGGATCAATTCTTACAGGACAACCTCTAAAATTTTTTCTAAGATCAAATCCTTATCGAATATGATCTTCAATGCTCACACTCCTATGCTACTCCTAATCTATCAAATTTTACCAAGGAAAAGGGGAAGCATGAAAACAAAGAAATAAAAGTCCTAAGATATGGGTGGCAATGTGCCAAGATCATGAAACCTTCTCCATATTAGTGGGATGAATAAACACATACATCATTTACAAATAGTTAAAATGAACTCAACTTCAACCCAACATATTCATTTATCCATAAGATATATGTATAAGAACCAGGGTAGAACAATATTAGCCATAACTTCTTATATTAACCAATACACATACAAGGACCATGATAGAAAGAGACTAGTCACAACTCCTTATATATATAAAATCTTTTAATACATACATTTTAGACAGAAAGAGATTTGAAGGTTGTTTGTAAGATGACTCAAGGTTTGAGTCCAAACTAATACATAGAAGAAAAATGAGAGAAAATTATACACAAAGATAGCTTATAGGCACAAATATACCAATTTTTCCTCTTACACCAAGGCTCCAAGCCAAGCATTTATAGATTCATTACAAAATTCAAAATTTAAAAATTTCCCCCACTTTGACATTGATGGAAAACCTCCAACCTCCATTGCTCCCCTACTCAAGGCACTATTCTACATTTATGTATGGTAGGATCAAGGCTGGTTAGAAGTCCTTTCTAATTGAGTGCTTAGCAAACTGGTAGTTTTATTTTAATGATGCATTTATGAGTATTTCCCATTTTTAGAAAAAATAAGCTCTAGTAATGGTTTTCGTAGCAACACTTGTTATGAAATTTTTTTACCCATCCTAATGCTTGCACTATTCTCATGGGGTCCACTCTCCTTTCTTCTAGCTTCTTGAGATGTGGTATATTTTTTATCTTCTACCAGATTTAGTTGGTGCTTATTTGTGCTAGCCCTTTGTTCTTAATTCCAATGACTACCCTTTTAAGCACAATGTCTTCATGGACCTTTACCAAAACTCTATATTTTATCACTTTATGAATGACTTTGACTTTGGGGTTCTAGTTTCCATGCTTTTCACTTATTTTTGCCTAAACTGTATTTTGGAAGTCCAAATTTTCTCCATTTGCACTATTTATTACTTGGATCCTTCTTGGGAACTTCTATTTGTGCTATCATATTGCTTTTGTTAAGCTTTTTGGTCTTGCGGGTGGACTTAGATGTTTCTCTTCCTCTTCACTGATTTCCTACCAAGTATTGTATGTAGTGAAACTTCACTACATCTACATTCTATACACACCAATATGAAGATTGGTAAATTTGCCAATGAAAATTGTTGTATTTATTTTGAAGGGATCTTTTGGTGGTTGGTTTCTTTGAGCTCGTTTTAATGGTCACTATTGCTTGATTTCCATTAGATTGTCTTATGCAAGGGGATCTTGGATTGAGTGCATAAAATTGATGCCAATGGCATCTCATAGGGCTTCCCAAGTGATTATCCCCTCTGCTCCCTTGTTTGCACCTCTCTTGTTTGCAAGTGTGATGGTGGATGGTACTATAAATGTTACTGTTTCCTTGGGCCCTATTACTTTCATCCTTTCACCACTATCTATGAGTAGTGAATCTCTCATGAATGTTCCTCCTATCTTCTATGTTATTGGATTCTCAAATTTTTATTCAATTATACCCCTTGTTCCATTTGAAACTAGCTCATTCTCAATAATCCTTTAGTATTTTAATGTCATAATAGTGTTGAAACCTAATTTTATGTCAACAAATTCATTCCTCTCATTGTTCCTTATTTCCATGATAGTAAGGATTGGCCCATCATATCTAGTCTCATTACAAATTTTTCCTTGGTTAACTTTCTTAAGATCATAAACTCTCTATTTATGGGGACCACATCCTATTTTGTCCTATATGGTGCATCCTTATACTCGTATTACAAATTCCTCTACAACTATTCACTACAATTGACCCTTGTAATAACTTAGCACAAGTTAACTCCCTAATACACCTATAATATATAAAACATAGACACGGGTGTGCATGATGAGGTGGATATATTAAAGGGGGGTCAAGAGTTATAATTAACTCTGTTGAGCTAATGGAAAATGATGGTGACTAACAAATTTAGATGTGGAATCTCGGACCTAAGGCCGACTGTTAGTGGATGCTTTTCTTAGAGACATGTAACACTACATAAGGACATAGTATTTTGCTTCTTGATGATATTTTGAACATTATTTCCTTATGTTAGAAGAGGATTGTTATTCTTTTCTTCTTTAGAGGAGTGCTTGTAAAACATAATTTTTATAAATGGGTAAAGTATAATTGGGAGTCTAGGGGCTAGGTAATAATAAATGAGAGGATTGAGTCTAAGAAATTAAGCCATAAGTTTTCCTAAGAATGAATACCTTATCAAACATTACAAGAAACTAAAAGAGATAAAACAAGAAAACAAGAGATATCTATAATATGTTGTAGCATAAAATACTAAATGATATAATGAATAAATAACATAAGATTATCTAAAAATTTAGGTGACTGGTGTATATTTACCAACTCAATCAAGGCATGATCAATGTGGATGTGCTCAAATAAATGTTGTTGTATCACTAGGGTGAATCAAGACAATTCATAATAAAATATTACAAACATACAATATGTAATAGTCAATGATGACCCATATAAAGTGTTCAACAAACACAAGGCATGAGTCAATATTATCCCTCAACATGAATGAAGGATACTTGGAGTATTAGTTTACCATTGTAGATGTAAACCAAGCAATGCTATAGTATGAAACTTGGGTCATCTATGGATAAGTTTTCTATTTTTAGGTTTAGTTCTTTGAATTTTACCTAAAAGGGCCATCAAGGGACAAGCAACCAGTGTGGATGGAATTCCCATTTATTAGTTAAGAATTTTTACCATATTTGAGGAAATAATGAGTATGTCGAAAAAGTCTCTTTGGTATAAAAATGAGCAAGAAAATTTTACAATTTTAAAGTACATCTAAGAGCGTGTGAAAATGGACTTGGACTTAAACCTACTTGATAGATTAAGCTAGTTGGATTAGTTTTTTAGTATGTTTAGGGGGTAGTATACATTAATCAACCCAATACTTGAGATTACTATAGGAAATTAGGGCATTGCATTTAGTATATATATATAAACAAAATGTGATAATACATAGATAAATAATCTACTAGTTTTGCAAATACCCAAACTATTTATAGGTAGTAGATGACACCAAAATAGGGGTGGGTCAAGAGTCTAGTAGTAATTTTGAGTAGAACTTTGATCATGACCTTCACTCTCTACATTACATGGTAAATTAAAGTATGATTCATATTTTTGTTAAAGTCATGTCATCTATATAAAAGTTTATAAAGAATCCTTTATAGGTTGATGAACAAATTAGAAGGAGCCAAAAAATTAATTTAGGATCTGGTAATGATTTTTCCTATGGCACAAGCAAGGATGATCTCCCATAAAAAAATATATTAGGGGAGAAAATGGGATCATTTTAATTCTCAATCTTATAAAGACATTGTAACAGTGGTGGTGGAAGGAGTTCCATAGAAAGAGGAAGGAGATATTCTCCCTATCCAAGAGGTAAAATAAGAGTCAAGTGAGGGATATGAGGTAAAATGAGAGTGATGAAGAGTCCAAAATAGTTTCCAACACTATGTATTCCTTGGACTTGGATGGTATTAGAAAGCATTTTAAATCTCATATGGGATGTAAAGACCTTAGTAAATATTTAGAATTTATTGAGCACAAGCAACCATTATGTGGTTGTAGATATCAATACTTGTAAAGAAGATGAATGAGACTTGCAATCTTGTCATAGAATATAGTGGGTTGTACCTTGATTGTGCAATAACATCAAGTTCAAAGGAAGGTTGATTATCTTAAGTCAAATATGGTTATGTTGCACGATGCTAAGTACTCTAAGCAATGACTCTGTATGGCAATACAACACATTTAGAAGGGTGGTGTCAAATTTATCTCTTTGCATGAGGAAGATAAAGAGGTAGTCATGCTTTAGTTTGTTGGGCTAGATGGAGAGTTTCATAATAATCCAGGGTGAGGTCTAGGGTTATCATAATTTTTGGGTCATGAATTTGGTCCATTGTAAATTTTGAGATATTTACTTGGTCTATTGTCCTAATATTGATAATGTTTGGACAAATTTATAGAATTGTGGTAGTTACCATTTACAAACTATTGAGTGGATTATTTAAGGAAATTTTAGTATGATAAAATTTAAGCATGATAGGGGTTGGTGTATTCCTCTATCCTCACTTCCTTTGAAAGTTTAAAGCTTGAGTTGTTTGTAGGGACAAATTGAATATTTTGGATGCCTTCAGTAATTTGATCCCTAGTGAATGTGCTATATGGTTCACTTGATTGAATCATAGAAATAGGAATATACTCAAACTTAGTAGATTGAACCATTTTAAATTGTTGATTATTATGCCATTATTTCTATCATTAAACTTTATTCTCATTAACAAAAATCACTCACCAATATGCAAAAATATCAAATCATTCACCCATAAATAATATTCCACAAGGATACTCTACACAATGAGACATAAATATAGATAATACCCTTATGGTAAGGAAACATCATCAATACTCCTTAAGGAAGGAATAACTCCACTAAATCTTCCAAGATGAGAGCACCACTTAGAAAGGGAAAGGTCTCATAACCCATTTCATAGGCAAAGATGATTATAAAAGAATGCTTATAAACGAATGCTTGATATGAATGATGATGATTAAAATGATAATATCTCTTCTTTATATACCTATCTTCTAATTCTACTTTGAGGATCCAACTACTCAATCCTCATCCCATTCGTTATTATAATATAGTATAATAATATAATCATCCTTGGGTTATATATAGCCCATGCCAACTATCAATTATATCCTTATAAAATATAATATCATATCCCCATATACCTATTCCTAGGTTCATATCCCCATTTTAAACACTTGATTCTTATACTATTATTCCTCTTCCAAAAGGAGGCAAAGTCTATTGCAACCATGGAATGATATTATCTGATCATATGCCTATCTTAGATTTATTGTCAAACAATCAAGAAAGAGAAAGATTCATAAGCCTGCCTTCTAAGTTAAATGACTCTCATTTTTAGAAAATGGAATATCTTTATGCCATACAAGTTATATGAAATTAATCTTCTATGGATTGAGAGTCAAATGGGTGGATAGACATGTTGAATACAATTTTTTCTAAATGTTTTTTTTTCTTTGTTCCTTTTATAGGAACTTATCTAGAGATAGAAGAAGGAAAATTTTCTTCAGTCTAATCTTGATCTTATTAGGCTCTTAATTGTGATCTTAATTTATTTTTTCCTTTAAAATCAAGTTGCTACTTATGAATTATAATTGAGGTATTAATTTTTTTTTAGGGTTACAAGAGTTAAAATCATATTGAATTAGGTAAGGTGATAAAGGAACCAAGCTTTTATTCAATTCCTTAAGCACAAATATAGGAGAATATGTTGTTGGTGTTAAGAATGATTTAGGGTTATTAGTAGGGGATGGACAAGGGATTTCCAATGTCTTTATCAACAACTTCAAGATTCTTTTTAAAGAATATGGGCTTGCTTTGCTTAGCAATATTGCGAATTGTATTTGTTAAAAAATGAACATGTATATGTTTTAGTGATCATACAACCCTCTATCATTGAAGAAGTTGAAAGATACCCTCTATCATTGAAGAAGTTGAAAGATACCCTCTTTTCAATGTTAGTAAGGATCATAGCTTGGATGATATCCATTTGGAATTATATAAAGCAATGTGGTTGATAATTGGTCAATACTTTTACATGATGCACAAAGAGTTAGACAGGAAAGAATCCCTAGGTTGTTATATTAATCAATATTTGATCAGAATAATACCAAATAGATCTAAGTGAGATTTTATTTTGGGGTGGAGACCTATAAATCTTTTAAATATGTTGTATAAGATCATTGCTAAGGCTACATTTTGGTGATGTTTCCCTACAAATTTTATATTGGAGTAAATTAGTTTCTTAGAGGTAAATGCATTTTAGGCAACCTAGTTTTACCTTGGGAGGCATTAGATTTGATTGGACAATCAATTCAAGATGTGTTTTTTCTTAAATTAGATTTTGATAGGGCTTATAATAGAATTAGGTGGCCTTTTATATTTTAGATGATTAGATGGATTGAATTTGATTCTAGATTTATAAAACGTATTTTCCTTTTCTTTAAAGGTGCTTCAGGCATAGTTGTTGTAATATGATGTTCCTTCTAATTATTCCGTATTCAAAGATCTTGTTGAAATATTTAACATATCTATTATGACATTATTTAATAGTATTTTTATGCTATGGTAGTTGGCATAGTCATGCCACTACCAAGTCGCCTAATATTATATTATTATAGCCCAATATTCTACTGTAGTACTATAGGCTTATAAAGCCTATAAATATGTTCCATTTGTTCATCTAGAAATAACAACATAGAAACACTTCATAGTTTCTAAGATTTGGTATGCTGGAAGCCATGAATCTTTCTTCAAGCACTGCTTGAGGGGCAGCCATAAATCTTTCTCCATTGACTTTCTAGTTTCTGATCCACCTAGAGAGTGGAGAGCATACTCCCTTTCTGATCCACCTAGAGAGTGGAGAGCATACTCCCTACGCTTCAGAGAGGGAAGTAAAATAGATGCCCCACCAAATGGTTTGAGAGGAGAATGTGGTGCACCTCATTTCTTTTTTTCTCCAAAAGCCTAGGGAGCATGCTTTCCACTTTCTAAATGGATCAGATATCAGAAAGCCAATGCAGAAAGACTCATAGCTGCCCTTAAAGCCATGAATACAGCCATTTTCTTAGTCAAAGTTGACAGATACGAACAACACATATCATCTCCGTTGTGAATTGGTTTCTTAGTCAAAGTTGACAGATACCAACAACACATATCATCTCCGTTGTGAATTGGTTCGGTCATGAGAAGAGCCATTCAATTTGAAAAAGTTTGCTCTGGAAATTCTTGTTTTAAAAAAAAAATTGCAACACAGAGACTTCCATTCGGCCATGTCGCACGGCCTCAGTGCCACACCACGCAGCGCATTGTCTTAATCAGTGTGCAGGCGCCATAGCGCGCAGTAGGCGCCACATGGGAGCCGCGCCTTCACAACGCGGCCCCCACCGCCGGCGACCCTCTCCACACTGCCGACGTCGACCGGCGATAGGAGGTCGTTGGCTTCGCGGCTCGGCCAGTGCCGCACCTTCCCGGCGACGCAGACGCCGGCACTGGCCCGCTGCGGCCTCGAAAAATGTGGAGAACCATGCCAAGCTGCTCGACGTGTACACAGCGGAGATTCCGAACGGAGGCACTGTAGCTGTGAAAAAAACTGTGGCCCACCCAGCAAAGAGAGTCCTTCGCAGTGGAGGTTTCCATTTTCTATGTTTTCTGTCTGTTAAGGTTTCCATTTTCTACGTTTTCTGTCTGTTAGGGTTTCCATTTTCACCGAGAAACCCTCAGCATTGCGCTACGTTTTCCGTTTGTTAGGGTTTCCAGTTTCACCGAGTCCTCTTTCATTAGGGTTTGCCTAATTTATCACAGGAGAAACGAAAAATACTTTACAGGCAATCTAGTTCGAATTTATCACAGGTAATGTATTTCAAGGTTTGTTGTTTTCCCTTTGTGACAGTGCAAGGAGAACACACTATCCGAGGTGATTGAAGGGTGGACAAAGCACGGGCCGCTTGTTCACGTGGTGCAGAATCTTGGTGGCCGACAAATGCCACTCCACTATTGTACCTATATTATTAAAAAAAAAAACAACCCATCAGTTGGTGGCCGAGCACATGCTCCACAAGCGAAATGGTGGACATGTGGTCCACGCCACCAAAGTCTCATGCATTTTAAAGATTTTTTTCCCAAGTTGGTCGTGGGAGGGCCTCACATGGCCCCTTCTGATTGCATTTCTTCCAATAGGCATCACATGGCCCCTTCTGATTGCATTTCTTCCAATATGCCTCACATGGCCACTTCTTATTGCATTTCTTCCCATTTTTTTTAATTACATAGGAGAGTTGGTTATAGTCATTATTTTTAGTAACGAGTTAGTGTCGGATTTAAACTACATGGACTGATCCCAACAAACCTATCTGTCTCGTTCTTGTTGACCCGACCTGAGATGGGGACCACCGATAGATCGGATTTTGTATTGTTGTTGTCGGTCTGACGTGCACTCAGAGGATTCAGAGCAAACTACTACTTTGCAAAGGGTTGGCTTTCCCCAAGGTTTGAACCTAGGTCTCTTCTTGGTAAATGCCCAGCCACACCTGCACTTAAATTGGATGTGAAAAAAGTTGGACGACCTAAGTATGCCTTTGGGATGATTCTTTTTAAATCTTGGAATATTCTTGCCTCGAGGTATAGACAAAGTAGAACGAAATTTCAATCATGGAATATGTCATTAGACTTGCATCATCAATCGGTTAGAAAGGAAGAGGGAAAATTGAAGATCGAAGAAAATTCAAATTAATTTTGATGGAGAGAAAAGTTCTCCATTTTATTTTGCTCTACGAAATATTGTTTTTAATAAATCGAGGCAAATATTTATGCTTTCTAAGTATACCCTTGTTTATATTAGTTGGAAAACATTTTTCAAGCACATTTGATTGGAAACAAAAAAATTTAGTTTTGTAAAAGTCTATTATGACTTAGTGCTCCAACAAAGTTCCAACAACATTGTGATTCGAACCACGTAAACTGACAACAACATCGTGAGGTAAACCATGTAAACCACATAAACTAGCAAAGCACCATTTGTGCTTTCTCTTCTATGATTCGTAGACTACAAAATCTTGACACTTCGAACATCACCAACTTTTGAAGACCACAAACATAACACTTTAGAAGATTTTTCTTTCTCATCCTCCAATTTGGGATTGTATTTTAAGACTCAATTTATTTCATTTTGTTGTATGGAGTGCATTTTCGGTTGTACCCGACACTCCTCGACACTCCTCAACACTCCAACGATAGTTGATGATAATTATTTTTTAACAAATAGTTGAGCATCCACCCTCGTACGCGGGATTCCACTGCTTCTCTTTCCTTAAATTCAAAGCAAAAAAAACAAGGCCAATCGGTAGAAATATATTTATGAAGCGGGACGCCTTCGCTGTCATGTTACACTGAAAATATTGAAAATCACGCAATGTTTTTTTTATTTTATTATTGTAGCAAGTGATCTAATATTTTATTGTAGCACTATAGGCCCATAAAGCCTATAAATATGTACCATTTGTTCATCTATCAATAACAACATAACATAGAAACACTTCATAGTTTTTAACAGATCTATTAGGTGGGGTGTTCACAGGACTCATTCCTATATGTATTGATTGTGGGTGCATTAGGATACCTACTTGAAAGGGAATTTTTAACTATAATCCTAAGAAGAATCACTCTCTTACACTTTGGATTAGTCACGAACTCCTAGTTTATTGATAAAATCTTTTTGTTTCTTAGAAATGATAAATAAGAGATTGAAAATGTTATGATAATCCTTGATCCCTATTATGTTTTTGGGAACAAGTACCCTAAAACTAAAATTGGCATGAACAATCTTGATTGGATCTTTAAAGAATGGAATTAGATTAAACATAAGGAATAGATTTACTACCTAACTACACCCTTTAAATATAAAGTTCTTCAATGACACTCTAGGAGCGGTTCATATTGAATTTTTAATACAAATTTGATAATAAGATAACCCAATGTATTTCATTAATGGACAAGGTGAAAGTGCTTCAATAGGCCTTTCTTATTGCCCACATTGTTTACTCCTTTTGGTAACTTCCTAGCAAGGTGCATTACTTAACAGAGGTTTATATAATCCAACTGAGATTGATCCAAGGCCATTTGAGAATAATACACAAGACCAAGAAATTAGTGTGGGTTACGTCTTATAGATACATGGATTCAAGGACTCTATCTAATATTCAAATAGATGGCGAGGTCTCTAAGAGGATATGAGTCATAAAAGCAATTTATTAGATTTAGAATTAAGGTTGGAGCTATTAATAATTTCTATATAGAGATTTTCATTTATGATAAGGTTCTCTATGCCAAGCACTTATAATTTTTGGATTCCATTCCAATGATGAGTATGTAGAATGGTTGAAAATTTAGAGTCTAAAGTGAGCTAGATGGTTCTTCATTGGGTTAGAGGTTAGGTTTACCACCTTGTCTATATGGTGGGTTATACTAGTTTGGTATAATGGACAATCATTGGTACTTGAAACAAGCTTTAAGCCTAAGTCTTTATTCAAGAAGGAAATTAGGAGGTTTATTGATCTGTGGAATGTAATGGACTAAAAAAATGTTGGAAGGAGCTTAGGATGTAATTCTCTTTATACTCAACATTCAAAGAGCATATTCTTATCTTATAAGATATAGTCAAAAAATAATTCCAAACCAAGTTGTCAACCTTATACCCTTGCAATTTCTTTAAGGAATGTCATTGTCTAATGCTCATAACGTTTTACACTTCCACAAGAATGTCGTATAGAGATATTATTCCTTTATACTCCATATCCCTAAGGTTGAAAACTAAATGGAATTAAGGGTTTTATGACCATGTATGACATTAATTCATTGTCAACATGTGGAAGACAACGTCTATAACATATATAAGTTGCTTGCTTGGAGGCTTTTACATCACGCTACCTTGTATTGCATTTTAAATCACATAGGAATAAGATTTGCTAACTATCAAGTCTATGATCATCCTAAAACAATTAAACATATATTATAGTGTTGTAGAGTGGCCAAAAAGGTGTGGAAAGAGGTCTCTAGTACCAATCCAATTATGTTTAAGGGGGAGATACCCTTTGTGTTTGTTGTTTTAGGACTATTAACATATTTCAATTATATATTTTAGAAATTTCGAACAATTTGTATTTCAACATATCTAGTTCATTATCTGAAGAAACTATTTTTGTTTGATTCAATATCATGGAGTCAAAATTCACTAACTTTATACTAACTTCCTATTAGACACTTCTTCTCTTTCCAAGGTTTTTATGATAAGGCAGTGAAGAATGAAGAATTGAGAGGCCAATTCAAACATACATATATTTTGATTGTTGATGCACATTTTGGATTTGACATGACTAATAACAAAGTGGAAGAGTTGAAGGATATGATGATTTTAAATATGAAGATACATGAGAAATTTATTAAATAGTTACTGGAAATTCATTTACAAGTCCATATGTTGAAAGTGTAATTCGATTCATAGACAAGGTTTGTTGGAATATATTACATTATTTGGTACATGCCAATGTACCACCTTGGGTACATCTTTAGATTAGGAGTGTGTCTTAGATTAAGGTTTGAGTAGTTACTTCATGCAATGTAATAAATGCACAAGTGTTAGAATGTGCAATGATGTAAATGTGCATGTAGTCCACATGTACATGAGTCATAGAATAGGAAGATGAAGAGTCATAGGTAGGTGAAAGGCCAAGGTTCATATCTCTCTATATATAGGCCTTTGATGAGAGAATGCAAGAGAGAAGCATATAGAATAGTAGAGCATAGTGATGAGAAGAGAAGGTAGATACAATGTAGATCATGCAAGAATTTTTGGAGTGTTTAAGACCTCCATTATATTACATTGTACTATTTTTGTGAGCTTTCATTAATGGCTATTTTTTGAGTTATTGCAAAAGTTTCTCATATAGTTTTCCTGCATATTATATTGCCATTATCATATAGTTAACATTGCTTGCTCATTTTAGATCTTGTGGTTGCATTTCCTTTAATATATATCATCAAAAGCTAACAGTGGTATCAGAGCACAAGGTAGATTGATAGGAAATAGAGAGAGCCACAAGAGAGATTGAGAGGAGATAGGAAATCTCATTTTCAGAATTTCTGAAATTGCATTTGGCTAGAGTCTTTCCACAGAGTTGCAAAAAAACTTGTGAAGACTAGGACTCAACATTGATTCCACTAGATTGACAAATCAACTAGTGAAGTTTATTTTCTTTAGATTTAAAGAAATTACTATTATCATTTTCTAATACTTTGTTGTAGAAAAGAGGAGATTCAAAGAAAGTTGGGAAGCTTCCTACAAGAGCTAGGAAGAATATCTTCTTTAGAATCAATCCAGCACTTGAAGCAACAAGTTGAAGATTGAAGATTAGAAGAGACTCAAGGAAAAGAGTCTTATCAAGATTAATTGAAGATCAAGGAGGCAAGAAGATTCCAATAGAATATTGAAGATTAAAATTGAAGAGTGAAGAAAAAGAAAGCAACTCAAGAAGGAGGAGACCCAAGAGAAAGGTCTCATTGAAGAACTTCCAGATTTGAATATTGAAGATTGAAGATAGAGAAATACTAGTAAATATCCTATTGCAGATTTTAGAAGAAACAAATTAAGGAGACCCAAGAAAGAGGTCTCATTGAAAAATTCCATATTGAAGATTGAAGAGGATCAGAGGAAAAGTCCTATTGAAGATTTTAGAAGCTACAAAAATTAAAAGACCCAAGAGAAGAGGTCTCAAGAAAGTTGAAAGGAGAAAGAAGGAGAAGGCTAGAAAAGCTATTGAAGAATTTGAAGAACCTCATTGGAGAATTTGAAGAAGGCCATTGGAGGAGATTTGAGGAGAACTCAAGTGAGAAGATTGATAGCAAGGAGAAGTTCCTAATAGAGAAGAATTTGGGATAATTATCGCCATCCGATAACAAGCCCAAAAGAAAGAAATATTTGGCAAGAAGTTTGCCAAATTTTGGAAAGGATTTCCAAAGACCTCAAGACATTCAAATTCTTGAGAAGAAGGCCAAAAAATAGGCCAAGATTGAAGTCAAAATTTGACAAAGGAGATTAGAGGAGAAAGGAGCTAGAAGAGGCCACCAGATTAGAGAAATTTGAGGATTTTTTGGACAACATATAGAAGGAGAAATTAGCTACGTGAGAACCTAAAAATTTTAGAGTTCAAGGATAGTTAGAAGGCAACATTTGGGCAGCATTAATAGCTACTAATTTTTAGAATTCAAGAAGGCTACTTGGAGGAGAGTTGAAGCCACAAAACCATAGTTTTGGGCAGCAAGTTAAAGGAGTTACAAAGCTGCAAATTGGGAGAGTTAAGGAGCTGATTTGAATAGCAAGAAGAGCTGCAAAATAGACTAGTTTAAAGCAGCAAAGTAATACAAATTGAAGCTACAAATTTATCAAACTCGGAGCAGCAATTAGGTGATCCAAATCACCAAGAAATCTATCACCAAACAAAGACCAAAAAGGTATGCAACATTGGTGCAAAAGGTTCATTAATTGAACATTTATATTTATCTTATTATTAAGTTTTATTAAGCACCAAATTCAAGGTTTAAAGTTGCAAAAGGAAGGTTTCTAGTTTAAGTCTTCAAGGAAGTGCAGAAGATAGTTTTTACAAGGAGTAAAACCTGCACATAAGAAAGAGGAGTTAGATATTTTTCAAAGGAAAATAATAATATCAACTTCCTACTATCTATTGAAAGCAAAGAAGACATTATTCTCAAGCATAGATTTGATATACAATAGTGCAAAGCATAGCCATCCAAAAGGTATAGTATTTGCATGATTAAAAATCTTGGAATCATCATTGGAAAGTTAACCAAGCAAGGAGACTTAGGAGAGAGTTTCCAAGGAGGAGAAGGCAACATTGAATCCACCATTAAGCACAGGTAAAGCTACAACAAGTCTTGGTGAAGAGAAGCCACCAAAGGAGCACTACAACCACCAAGGAATAGAGAAGGTGCCACCTTACTAAAGACAAGGAAGAAAGCTACATAAAGAGACTAAGAAAGTCTCAAAATCTAGGTGCAACTAAGGTATTATATATTAGTTTATAGAATATTTATTTACAGTCCATAATAGCACCATATTTATCTTTTCCAAAGCAGCAAAAGGAAGACAAAAGTCAAAGTGACTTAAGATACCAAAGTAGCATAAAGTTGCAGTCATCAAGCAATAGTATTATCCAGTCTAAGGAAGAAGCTATGAAGCAAAGGGAAAAGGGCCAACTAAGGGCTCAAAATCATCTTATTCAAGGTGTCTAAAGACACCAAATATGATGCCATAGTCCCATGAAGGCAGCACTCATAGTGCAAAAGGAACCTGCAACAAGAAAGGAGACTAAGTAAGGACAACATAGCACCAATAGCAAGGACAACATAACGCAACTAAGGTGCAAGTTGCAAGGAGAATAATATAACAAAGATACAAGTAGCAAGGAGTGTTACCCAAGTGGAAGAGGAGAGAAGCTTGGATGAACAACCACCTGGAAGAGAGCATTGAAACACCATAGGAGGAGCCACCTTCATTGGAGAGGAGCCACCATACATTGGAGAAAGCATGCTATTGTTGCAAGAGAAGCCAAACAACTTGCAAGGAGTTGGCAAGAGCGTTAAGGAGATAAGGGACATTGAGTGCTTGGTTACATGCAAGGGAAGAAGCCTCCACTTGCCACACCAAACAAAGGAATCTTGTGCCATTTGGCACAAAGGAGAAGAGCACCTATGAATTCTTAGTAACACCTCAAAAATATAACACTTGTGCAAGGAGAAGAGCATCCAAGTTTGAAGTAATGCTCCATTCAAGCAAGAAAAGAATAAAACATCATTACTTCAATATCCATAAGGAGAGATAACATCTGCACCACCTAAATCAACGTATTCTAAAGACTATAATGTCCTTATGCCACCTAACAAGGAGATCTACGTTCAAGGGCAACATAAATGCCATGTGGCATGCATTCCAAAGGGAGATAGAGAAGTATTAATAGCCTTGCTTGAGAAGAGCATGCATATCAAGCTTCCATAGGTCAAAGAGCATTGAAGGGAGAAGAGGATAGTCTAGAGTGCACCATAGAACATAGTGCAATTAATGCATAGTGTCATACCTTGAAGACTGAGGAGAATACAACATTCAAAATCTTTGAAAGTGCAGTCAAGGAAGAAACCAATCAACACGTAGCGCATCACATCAAAGAGAGGTATATTTACATTGAATTAATATTTGCTTTCCATCAAGTGCAAGGAGATATAAGGTACATTATTTCTAAGGTTAAGTTTAGCTAATTATTGCATGGAGATATAAGGAAATTACAACCTTAGATTAATCATTGATGGTTTAGAAAGCAATTAAAGCAAGGGGATTATATCTTTAAGAGCTATTTCAAATTGCATTATTTGAGATTCAATTATCAAAATATTTACAAATAATTAAACTAGGAGATATAAGGTTTTCTACCTTGAAATTGAAGCATTATTTTTGCAAATATTATCATTTTCTAAATTTCTAAATTAGGGAGATATAAGGAGTTCAACACCAAATTAAAAATCTTGAAATTTAGAAACCATATCATTAATTCAAGGATATAGGAAGCAAAACATAGAATTACTTGAAAGTTGGAAAATTATTGTTGATACTAGTCTCTTATACAAATTGAAGAGACAAAAGGAATCCAACTATAGAATCTTATCAAAACTTGAAGGTGCATTAAATTATCTTTAGCTTTCTATTTATTCATTAATAGGAGAAATAAGGTGAAAAAATAGAAGTTGAACATTAGGGATTCAACTCAAAGGAAAATCTAAAGAAAGCTAAGCCTACTATCAAGACATATTCAAAACATTTAGTAGAGACAAGGTATTCCACAAAACTCAAGAATTGAAAGGATATTATCAAATACTAGGGAGCCAAAAGGAATACTATCTAGAAATTTGAAATATTACAAATAAGAAATTACAAAACATACCTCAAAAGGTTGAAGAATTGAAAGGTAGTATTTGATCATATACAAAACTAGGGAGTCATAAGGTAGACAACTTCAAAGGTTTTGAAAGATACTCTCAATATACAATACTAGGGAGCTATAAGGAATTCCACCTTAAAGATCAAAGTAGAAGAAGCATGGATGAAATAGTGAGAAATGCATTCAATAATGAGGAACTATTCCATGAGTTGAAATTTTATTCTCAAAACTTAATAGATACCTTTGATGGATACAAATATTTGTCCACTAGTAAAAAGGAAATATTCTCATTGTTCCTCAAGGAAGCAAAGGAAGGAAATTTTATGACACTAATTGGTTATCTACATGAAGTAATTTTTAGAGCTTGGTGGAATACTCAAAATATGGTTATATTTACATCAAAAGAATGTTTGATGATATATCTATCATTAATTGTTTTTGAATTCTTTCAAAACATGAAACAAAATAGTAATCCTAGCCAATACTATTGTGATGATATACTAACTCATCATGATGAAGATATATCACTAGGAAAAATGCAGAAACAAGAAGAAGAAGAAGAAGAAAGAAGAGGAAGCATGATAGAAAAGAAAAGATGAAAGAAAATACTTTCAAGTTGAATGCAGTTCAAAGTGAACCAAAGGAACAAAATGAAGATACTAATTATTTACTTGATCAAGATACAAACAGGGAGCAAAATGAAGAAAGCAAAAAAGAAGAGTTCCAATTCCAAAACCAGGATGAAGACCATATTGAAGACTAAAGTCTTCAATACCCAAATAATGTAATACAGGGGGTGTTGGAATATATTACATTATTTGGTACATGCCAATGTACCACCTTGGGTACATATTTAGATTAGGAGTTTGTCTTAGATTAAGGTTTGAGTAGTTACTTCATGCAATGTAATAAATGCACAAGTGTTAGAATGTGCAATGATGTAAATGTGCATGTAGTCCACATGTACATGAGTCATAGGTTAGGTAGATGAAGAGTCATGGGTAGATGAAAGGCCAAGGGACATATCTCTCTATATATAGGCCTTTGATAGAGTGAAGCAAAGAGAGAATGCAAGAGAGAAGCATATAGAATAGTAGAGCATAGTGATGAGAAGAGAAGGTAGATACAATGTAGATCATGCAAGAATTTTTGGAGTGTTTAAGACCTCCATTATATTACATTGTACTATTTTTGTGAGCTTTCATTAATGGCTATTTTTTGAGTTATTGCAAAAGTTTCTCATATAGTTTTCCTGCATATTATATTGCCATTATCATATAGTTAACATTGCTTGCTCATTTTAGATCTTGTGGTTGCATTTCCTTTAATATATCATCAAAAGCTAAGAAGGCTAACATTGTATGATGTAATATTCGATAGGCCTAAGGGCATTTATTGTACAATGTATTGAATTTATTATAATATTTTATTATGTAATCCCTATGGGCCATGGTTAACCTTGTTATGGTTAAACCCACCTTATAAAATTATAATTAACCTTAAAGCCTCTCTTTTTATGTCGACTTAAATTTAAGTTCATTTATATAATTAGTGTTTTGGTATTGGTATAATTATCCCTCCACCACTCTTTTAATCATTGAAGTGTTATGAATATTATCTATGGATAATACAATGATTATTTATGGTACTTATGGGTGACCTCTATATCTATCTCTTTTATTTTCTTTTGTACTTTTATTCATTTTGTATAATATTTGAGTGGATGGATTGTTTCTTTTTGTTTCTAAAAAATATTGTGAATGTTGAAACTATGATATTGTAGAGAAACTAGGACTACCCATGACATAATAATTGTGGAAGGTTTGTTGATGTTAGACACTTCATTTTTATCTTTTTTGGTAGATTAAAAGCGGGTTTTTGTCAAGGATCCTGTTGGTCCAAAATCTGCCACAGGAAAGGATTTTATAATTGCACCCTAGACCTGGCCAACATTGAAAGGCTGGAAGCAAGAAATGGCTCCCAGACCAATCTCCAGAGTGGGGCTGGTTCCCTTTACTATTCTAAATTTCTGTTTGAAGATAAGGGTTTTTGGAAAGAAATTAAAAGTTGCTGAAAGAAATAGAAATATGGCCACAAGCCAAAGTTATGGGATCGAGAAGAACAACGGCGAGAAAACTTAAAGTGCGGCAACAGCAAGCAACAGAATATAATGACTCAACTCCCACACAACTGTATGCAGAAAATCTCTCCAAGACTACACTCCAAGAATCATATCCTTATAAGCAATATTCAAATTCAATATGCAGAATTTGAATGTAACAGCACTCAAGGAATATAAATTTGATTAGAAATGCAACGAACAGAAAAGACAATCCCCCAAACAACTGCTTGAAAAATCCGAAGCCAATAATTTATTCTTGCAAATGCACTTCCAGTTTTTAGCAAAACTTCCAACCTTTGCAAATGAAAATTACATTGGTTTTTATAGAGGTCCGTCCTCTTTGCAGCATTAAATAATTAAAACCAACTTCCTCGTGATCTACAATCATGCGAAGGAAACGAGGAACATGATCCCCTTAATCGCGAGTCTCGAAGAAATAAAAATTAAATTCCATGAAACGCTTGCGGCCCTTCATTAAATTCGATTCTTTGAATATGTGCATGAAAAACCGTTGAATTAATCCACGAACGGCAACTTCGAACCAATAAACCCTTTAATTTTGGTAGCCTGGGCACCCTTTGACCTTAACCGCATTGGAAATCCGCAAATTATTTAATTCGGGTCATCATTAAATCATCGGAAATCGGAAAAAACCCTCTCGGCCGTTCATACTGCACTTGGCGGGAAAACTGCGCAGGTCGCGAAAACGCGACGGGTCGCGAAATCGCGACATGATTTTACGCCGTACGCTTCGCTGCTGAAGACCCGCGATTCTGGAACATGTCGCGATATCGCTACATGTCCGGCTCCCTTTGCTCCTCCTGCGCTGCGCACGCGAAAGCGGAACACGTAGCGATTTCGCTACATGTTCCTTCTCTCCGCATCAATCGCCATTTTCGGTCGCGATTCGCTGACATGTCAGCGACGCGCTGCAAGTTTTCACTTTTTGCCTTCGACGCTCACCGGGTCGCGATTCGCTGACATGTCAGCGAATCGCTGCATGTTTTCAGACTTAGTGCTTTTTTTGCCCGCCGACCCGCGATTTCGGAACACGTCGCGATATCGCGACGGTTCCGTAAACCTGCCTGCGTTGACTGCGTTGACCGCGATTCTGAAACATGTCAGCGCGTCGCTGCAATTTTCAGACTTAGCCATTTTTTGCTCAATTTTTCTCCTTTTTTCGCCCAAGTTGCATCAATCAAAGGTCAGATCCCCAACGATACATCAATGCATTCATCAATGAGAATCAATGTGGCAAAAATGCCAACATTCTTGGCGGCTCGCGGGGTATACGGCTCGTTGTATGCAAGAATCCGAGCCTTAGTCCATTGGGCACGAGTCATATTGGAGCTGTAAACTAGGCTGCATGCAAAACATGTCGGGGGAGCTGCTGCCAAACTTCTTACGCTACGGAAAACTAGAACTGGAAGAACCTGCATAGAAGCGGTTATAAACTGAAGAAATGGAATGTGATGGTGGAGTGAGCTCCTGCGATTGCGCAAGCGGTGACTGCAATGGAGTGATGTGGAAGTGAGCAAGTGATGAATGAGATAGACATAACAACATCATGTTGATACACTACCAGCGGCAATAGATGGAATGAACGAATGGATGGAACATAAGTGGAAGTTTTGAAGTGTGAAATGAAAATGAACTAAGCTGAAAGGAAATGCCTTTAAACTGAGAAGAAAGGGATAAGAAGACATGGGAAAAGTAGAAAAGGGGAGAAGAAACAACAGTCGTGGCTTATTCTGTAACTGCAGAAGGAAAAGAAGTAAAAGAAGGAAGATGAAGAAGGGAAAGGAAAGAAAAAAGGGGAGGGAAAAGAAGAAAGCCACCAACTGCTGGGAAAGGAGGAGACAAAAAGGGAAACCAACACCTACAGCCCACAAGCAACAAGAGCCAAGGTGACAATAAAAGGCAACACATATATACATACTTTTTTTTTTTTTTTTTTTATATATTATATACAAACTCAAATTGAACTTGCGAAGTCATGAAAAGTAGGCTTTCAAATGAAAGCCATTAACTGAAATTGGAAGTGGGCTACCATCCATCTCTTCCAAATAGAAAGAATTAGCTGCACCAGTACTGGAAATACGGAACGGACCCTCCCAGAATGCATCAAACTTCTTATGATTGCCAGGTTTAGCTTTATTCTCATTCCATTTCAGCACCAAATCTCCTGTCTTGAATGGACGAGATGCAGAATGCTTATAAAACCACTTCGAAATCCCTTGTATGTGCTTGTCAAATTCATTATATGCTTTGGAACGATGCTCCTCTAATTCCAACAATTGTGCTATTCGCAGATCCAAGGAACTCAGGTCTGTCTCATCATCTTGAAAAGACTGCAGCTGCTGTAGTACTGGCAACTCAAGATGGACTGGCAACCTTGCTTCTTTGCCATAGACTAGGGCATATGGTGAGGTTTTAATGGACTTCTTAACGGAAATCATGTCTGCCCATAACACACGATTCGGTAACAAGTGCCAAGATCTTTTGTTCTCTCCCAATGACCTCTTCAAAATTACGAGCAAATTTTTATTCGTTGACTACTGCCAAGCCATTTCCCTGTGGATAGTAATTGGAAGATGTCTTAAGGAAAATGCCAAACTTGTTAGGAAACTCAGCCAATTCAGCTCCAATGAATGGAGTCCCATTATTTGTAATGATGGCATCTGGAACACCAAAACGTGTAATTAAACGTTCAACGAAAGAAATCACTCTGATTGATTGGCCATCTTTGTAGGTATGGCTTGAGACCACCTGGTGAAATAATCTGTAGTTTGTTAAAATGTATACGTGACCAGGTGAGGAATTAGGATCAATTATTCCAATAAAATCTAACCCCCATTCTTTGAAAGGGTGCTTCAACTCTGAGCTGGATGCAAAGCGAGCTGCATTCCTTACTCTTCCTGCATATCTTTGACACTTATCACGAGGCTTGTGCAATCTTGAAGGAATGCGAGAACGAGGGTCGGCCGGTAGTAACCGGCTCGAATGATTTTCAAGGCCATCGGTCTTCTGCAAAATGTCCTCTGATAGACCGGAATGGAACTCTTCCAAGATCCTATCCTTATCTGCTTGTTTAACACACTTCAAAAGAACACCATCAATATTTTTAAAAAACAAACCATCTGAAAACAAAACATACCGCAGAGCTTGCAACCGAAATCTCCTTCTCTGAGAAGCGATCAATTGTGACGGACATTTTCCAGTTGTGAAATAATCAATCAGGTCCTCTGTCCAATCTTTTTCCAGAATTAAGAAATTCATTAAATTGTTATTACCAGCAAGAGCTTCTCCCTGATCTTCGCATACATCAAATCTTTGCTATCTTTGCTAGCTGCGGCACAGAGCTTTACCACGCACTAATTTGGCAGGGTGAATTTCTACATCAAATTCCTGGATCTTGGTGACCCAGCCAACACGTTTATCACCCAACTCTCCTTGAAGAATGAAATTTCTCACGTCTTGGTGAAGCACATGAACAAATTTCCTACTCATGGGAAATAAAATGTTTGAATTTCTTCAGGGATTTCATCACAGCATATACCTGTTTCTCAATAAAATTGTACCTTGCTTCGTGAGGTAAAATAACTTGGCTCAGAAAAGCGATGGGCCTTTCATTCCCATCATCTCCCTTTTGCGTCAAAACTGCAGCATAAGCTTGTCATCTTCTCCAACTGCATATAAGATGAAATCCTTGGAGTAGTCGGGATTAATCGGGACGGGGGCCTGCACTATTCTTTCCTTGATCTCTGAAATGCTTCCTTTCTTTGAAGTCTGTCCATTGGAAAACTGCATCTTTCTTCAACAATTCAGTCATTGGTTTAACAACCTGAGCAAAATCAGCAATGAATTTTCTAATGAAATTTATCTGTCCAAAGAAAGATTGAAGCTCCTTCTTGTTTGCAGGGAGTGACAATTTCTTCAAGGCTTCAACACGGGCTGGATCAATTGCTAATCCATCTTCGAGAAATCACATGACCCGGGAAGCTTACCCTCTTTTACGGCAAACACGAGACTTCTTTGGATTAATGGAGATTCCGAATTCTCTGCATTTCTCAAAAATCAGCCTCGGGTGAGAGCAGTGGTCTTCTCTTCTATGTGAAAAGACTGTCATGTCGTCAAGGTATATTACAATGATCTTGTTCAACAAATCCTTGAAAGCAATGTCCATAGCTCTTTGGAAGGTAGCTCCAGCATTTGACAGCCCAAAGGGCATTCGTTGATATGCAAAAGTACCCCACTTCGTGGTGAATGCTGTCTTAAACTGATCTTCATCTTTTACCCAGATCTGGTTATACCCGAGAAAATCCATCCGACAAGGAAAAACGCTGTGCACCAGCCACAACATGCAATATTTGATCTATTCTCGGCAAAGGATAATGATCCTTTAATGAAGCACGGTTCAAATTCCTGAAATCAACGCACAATCTAATATCTCCATTCTTCTTACGGACGGGGACCAAATTGGCGACCCATGTGGAGTGCTTGATCGGATAAATGATCTTAGCTTGCGGCATTTTAACGAGTTCAGCCTTCATCAACGCCTCAATCTTTGGGTTTACAGGTCTCTGCTTCTGCCGAAAAGGCCTAACTCCTTCTTCTAGTTCAATTGTATTCTGTATAATCTGCTTGTTATAACCCTTTAAGTCTTTATAGCTCCAAGCTATAATATCAGAAAACTCTTTACAGAGTTGCTCGATTTTTTGCAGTTCTTCTGGGGTTGAGTCAGTGCCAACCTTAATCACTTTGTCAGGTGAAGCTCTAGCTCCATGAATTCCTTTCTATCAATCTCCATTCGAGGCTTTCTGGAGCGATCATGTTGGTCAAACAAGCTCTCCAGAGTTATTAGACCCTTTGGAATATGGTTATTCCTTAATTGAATAAGACCTTCAGCTTCCTCATCTTCCAAAGTTCTGCCTTCAACAGCTGCAACTTCATGTATCAGGAAATTCACAATCTGCTCATCTGTTTCAAAGACACTGCCAAAAATTTTCCTTATACGGCTGCTTGAGTGCGTATACCATTCTCACTTGTCTTGGGCTTGTTCACAACTTGATCAGCGGGGAGAAAAATTCGCTCCAAGAGATGCTAATAAGTCGGCATGTTTATTCATCTCTCTGGAAAGCGACTTGAATATTAAGCGCGGTGAAAAGTTCAAACAAATCCCAAACCTGATTACGATATGCTTTCAGATAATGCTGCTTTGAGATGCATCTATTTGTGACCTGGTTTACAATAAGCTCGGAATCACCAAAAATATTGAGCTGTTCTATTCCTAACTTCTTCGCTTTCTTCAGACCCAAGCACAATGCTTCATATTCAGCAGCATTATTAGTACAACTCCATGTAAGTCGATATGAATAAGTTCTCTGTACACCAGAAGGAGAAATTAACACAATACCTGCTCCGGCACCATTCCTGCATCTAGCTCCATCGAAATACAGTTGCCATAACTGATCTATAACCTCAGTCTGATCAACTGGGTTATACAATTTCTGCTTTGTCTTAATCTCAGGTTTTCGAATGGCATAGCAGCCAATCTCTGTTTCCATCATGGCATTGAAGTTAAGCATTGAAAACTGGTCTTCCAACTGAAGATTGTTTAAAACTTCACTCATTAACACAGCATCTTCAGACTCTTCGGTGAGCATATGGGTGATTGCATGTCTTTTCCAACATCTTCCAACTTCTCAATGTGAAAAGGGGAAGGCTTTTCATTACGTGATTACGAGACGTCTATTCTTAAAAGGAATTTCCAGGATGAGAATAATCCAATGCCGAGATAACCCCCTAATTTTGCGGTAAATTCCCTGGATAAACACATGCTAAAATAGGGCTCTAAATCTACTACAACTATTTCTTGAATCACGGTGATTTGGGGCATTGTATGCGGGACAATGGGTACATCCTTAATGACACCTACTTTGTTTTACGGGCGTACCATCCAATTGCGAGAACTCCGGGACTACTCAGGGTATACTCCATTCCCATGGCTTCACGAGACTCCCTTAGGCATGACGGTGGTTGCGGCTCCAGAATCAATCATACAATTGTGTACAACCCAACCTTCTATTTGCAATGACAAGTAAAAAGGAGGAGGTGCATTCTTGCCGATATGAGAGGTGGTTAAAGTTTGGGCATAGATGGTCTAGGTAGGCCCTATTTCACTCTCCTTCACAGATTTCAATGACTCTTGTAATAAATCTACTTGACCAGGTAATTGCAAAGCATCATAAAGGCTTACCTTAGCAGGAGTCTTTTTAAGATCATCAACAATGTTGTATGAAATTGCAACAGAATTTTTCATCTCAGCAGGTTGCTCAAATCTAGTCCTGTACTGTTGTGTAGCTTCCACTCTCAACCTCTTGGTCAGTGATGGATACTTCAATTTTTCACGTGCCTGCTCCTCTGCTTCGACCTTACTGGTGCAGCTGCTTGCCTTTTCTTGAACTACTGTTAAAAGTTGGATCTTTGGGCAAAGGCTTTGGAGCTAGCACGGGGAGCTTTCATCGGCCTTTTCACTTCGGCCGGTACTCTTAACGGCTCTAAGTCGATAGGATCAACATTCATAGGCTTCTTTCCGAGTCCTTGTTAGAAGCTGAAACTTGATCTTCCACTGCGAGTCATCAAATTACAACCGACTACGAGATCATATTAACATGGTCACCGAGGTCTCTGGCCGCCAAGGTCTGCACATAATTTAAGTGGACCATACATGTATCCTCTCCGTGAGGATCATTACAAGTCGAGCACCAATATACTCCATCTGCATGGGCTGCATCTTCATTTGCTAGAACAGCTAAGCCCCTTTCAGGTGCTTTGCTTGTGGAGGCAGCTTGATCTCTAGTAACTTGAGGAGGTTGAAATCTCCTTGGCTGGAAATCTCTCTCAGCTTGCTTCCTCTCAATGAGTGTGATCTTGTTTCCCATGGTTCTAATAGCAGAATTTGCGGACTTAACCTCTTGCAATAATGCTTGTATATGGATCGGGATTTGCGGGTGCGAGGAAGTCTTTGGTAAGGGCAAAGGAGGCTGAGTGGTCTTGGCAAAGCTGGAAATGCGGTGGAAACGGGAGATGGTTGAATGCTTGGGTGCGAGGGAGCGGTAAAGGAGTTAAAGCGAGGCAATTGAGGAGGCTGGGACGGTTGCAACTTTGAGGTGCTTTAGAACTCCATGATGGTGTAGGATACATAGGCGGCATGGGGTGTGGTTGTGAACCATATAAATATTGAGGCAAATACGGAATAAGAGGCATAGTTACCTTTGGAGGCGGTCTTCCTACGGCAACCGAGATCGGCTCACGCTTTAATTGCTTGTTCAAAGATTTACGGAAACGTCACCACATTAGGCTGCCGAACCGCCCATCCGATATCACGAGTGAAACGCTACGAGGTAGTACATCGCGACTAATTCATCGACGGGTCGAATACCATCGGGAATCCTTTGCCAAGTTACAGTAAACCGAACATTAAAATCGGGTATCTCTTCTTGTGGATGTCTACGTATGACGATGAGCGGATTTAACAATGAGAAAGGGTCGACCTGTTCATGAAAATGTTTCACCGACAAATCACCCAATTGATCCCATGATGTTATGGTGCCGGGAGGCGAGTTACTGTACCAAAACAGCGGTTTACCTCTCAATGAACACACTAACAATTTGATCATTACATCTTCATCGGTAATGTCATGAATAGCGACCCGGAGAAGCCACATCATTTATGTGCTCATAAGCTGTTTTGCCGGTACCATCGTAAGTGGGCAAAGCCTTCGGTGCGGCTGTGAGTGCTGGATTACGAGCCTGCGGATTCAAGGCTCCGAGTCTTTGTTCCATGCCAAGAATTTTATGGGTGGAGGAAATTGTGCCATTGGTGGAACTTGTAGGGGTGCAACACTAGCAACAATGCTTGGGTATTTGTACGACGAGAAGATGGAAGAGGCGAGGAAACTAATCTAGAATGCTCACCACTTCTCGAACTATCAAGTTCAAAAAACTGAACAAGATCGCCAAATTTCTTTGGCTGTGATCTTGTGATCATGAAGTATTTCTGAGTTCAGCACAGTCACCAAATAACAGGCAGGCGTCCACGCTCAAAAATCTGGATCTTCAACTCAGCAAAGTCGCCAGATGAACTTACAAATCTCCGCTATGAGGCCAAGACAGCTCATCAAATCTTGAGACCTCCGGGTATTAAAACAAATGTGGATTTTTGTGAGACAGAAGAAGTCTGTCCCACCGGGCGTGCCAAAAACTGTTGGTCCAAAATCTGCCACAGGAAAGGATTTTATAATTGCACCCTAGACCTGGCCAACATTGAAAGGCTGGAAGCAAGAAATGGCTCCCAGACCAATCTCCAGAGTGGGCTGGTTCCCTTTACTATTCTAAATTTCTGTTTGAAGATAAGGGTTGTTTGGAAAGAAATTAAAAGTTGCAGAAAGAAATGAAATATGGCCACGAGCCGGAGTTATGGGATCGGAAGAACAACGGCGAGAAAACTTAAAGTGCGGCAACGGCAAGCAACGAGAATATAATGACTCAACTCCCACACAATTGTATGCGAGAAAATCTCTCCAAGACTACACTCCAAGAATCATATCCTTATAAGCAATATTCAAATCCAATATGCGAGAATTTGAATGTAACGGCACTTAAGGAATATAAATTTGATTAGAAATGCAACGAACAGAAAAGACAATCCCCCAAACAACTGCTTGAAAAATCCGAAGCCAATAATTTATTCTTGCAAATGCACTTCCAGTTTTTAGCAAAACTTCCAACCTTTGCAAATGAAAATTACATTGGTTTTTATAGAGGTCCGTCCTCTTTGCAGCATTAAATAATTAAAACCAACTTCCTCGTGATCTACAATCATGCGAAGGAAACGAGGAACATGATCCCCTTAATCGCAGTCTCGAAGAAATAAAAATTAAATTCCATGAAACGCTTGCGGCCCTTCATTAAATTCGATTCTTTGAATATGTGCATGAAAAACCGTTGAATTAATCCACGAACGGCAATCTTCGAACCAATAAACCCTTTAATTTTGGTAGCCTGGGCACCCTTTGACCTTAACCGCATTGGAAATCCGCAAATTATTTAATTCGGGTCATCATTAAATCATCGGAAATCGAAAAAACCCTCTCGGCCGTTCATACTTGCACTTGGCGGGAAAACTGCGCAGGTCGCGAAAACGCGACGGGTCGCGAAATCGCGACATGATTTTACGCCGTACGCTTCGCTGCTGAAGACCCGCGATTCCGGAACATGTCGCGATATCGCTACATGTCCGGCTCCCTCTTGCTCCTCCCTGTGCGCTACCCCGCGAAAACGGAACACGTAGCGATTTCGCTACATGTTCCTTCTCTCCGCATCAATCGCCATTTTCGGTCGCGATTCGCTGACATGTCAGCGACGCGCTGCAAGTTTTCACTTTTTGCCTTCGACGCTCACCGGGTCGCGATTCGCTGACATGTCAGCGAATCGCTGCATGTTTCAGACTTAGTGCTTTTACGGCCCGCCGACCCGCGATTTCGGAACACGTCGCGATATCGCGACGGGTCCGCCAACTTTACTGCGTTGATTGCGTTGACCGCGATTACGCAACATGTCGGTCGCGTCGTCTGCAATTTTCAGACTTAGCCATTTTTTGCTCAATTTTTCTCCTTTTTTCGCCCAAGCTGCATCAATCAAAGGTCAGATCCCCAACAATACATCAATGCATTCATCAATGAGAATCAATGTGGCAAAAATGCCAACAGATCCCAAAACCTGATTACAATGGATCAAAATGCAACATAATACATCATATTAAATCAAGGCAAGGATAGCCAAAAGAAAAAAAAAAGGAACACGCTAGAGGACCAGAAAAGGAAGGCACCATCCTTTGCGCCAGGGGAAGGCGCTTTCCTTTGCACCAGAGGAATACGACTTCCTTTGCACCAAAGGAAAAACGGGCAGGAAGGGAAGGCCCGCCAAAAACCAAATTTGAATCAAAAGGTGCCAAACAAGAATTTGAAGCAAACAAAGGGCGGGAGAAAGCACCAGACCGCCTCAACCACTAAAAATCAATTTGAACCTTTCCCATAGGCGGGAAAAGAAACAAAGCTAGAAATTTAAAATTTGAAACATCCCAAGGGCGGGAAAACCAGAAACCACCCTTGGGAAACAGAGAACTGAAGGAAAACAAGCATCCCACGTAGGGGAGCTCGAACAGAAGCAAATATGGAACAAAAGCCTGAAAGGTGGAACTATAGTGGTTCAACAAAAAATAAACATCCCAGGCCACAGGGTCCTTATATAGAAAAGGAAGCCTTTGAAAACACCTACCCAGCAGAGGAAATAGCAACAACAGAATAACACTTCTGAAGGAAAGGATGGGAAACACTTCATTTTTATCTTATGATCTATGCAATCTTGTTTTATCATCTTTTATGACTCTTGGTCTTGATTTTCTATCAGACTTTAATTTTTGTGCTTAGAAAATGTTGATGCTATCATTTTATTTATCTTTTTATAATATCAATTGTTTGCCTTCCCAAATAAGTTTAATAATTTTTTTTCTAAACAATATAATGTTTGAAAACATACTTGTTGTAAAATATAAGAGCTAGTTAAACATATACATTTAATCAATCTTTGACTATCATCTATCAATATTTCTCTTATTTTTACTGCACATTAGTAATAAGATCACTATCTAGATCCATGTACATCCATACCACCTCTTTTTGAGTAGGGTAGTCATTTGATATTTTTAAATATCAAAATTTTTTCCATCTATCTTTGTGATATTGCATTCAAAGTCTATCAAGTTTCTACAAAAATTGAGCTTATTGGCAACAAGCTAAGGATACAAAAAATTAAACTACCATCTAGAGCTCAAAAAATTATATAATATAAAAGAATGATAAAAATCATTTTCACATGTAAGAGTTATGGTTTTTAAAAGTTTACTCTTAATAATTATTTCAAAATAGGATCTCCTAGTAGTATATATTATGGGTCACATTTTGATTTGTACTCTTCATATCATCTATGTGATAATTTCAATGAATATTTCTTTAATATTTATCTTATTCACTTTACATAACGTTGTCTAGGATCACTTCCTGATATCACAATAGGCGGCACTTACTTGTATAGATGAATGGGACATGAGGACTATATTATTGTAAGCCATGTATTGAAATATCTCACCTTTTTTGGCTCAAGATTGGTTATTAATCCATTCATTCCTAGATCAACATTATGGATTACTAGCTTGGGGAAGAGTGCATTGATGCTTGTGAAGGATAGGTTTCAATTTCGAACCTTGTTCCCTCTCTTTTTGCTAGAACATGCTTTGGATATTTTTGTTAGGATTTATTGCATCATAGTCCATGTGAGTAGTTGTTGGTCAAAAATCTACCTAATGGAAAGGTTTATGCGCCCACACACCTCAACCAACTTTGAATGGCTCGATCATTATGAGGCTTTCACATCAATATTTGGAGAAGGTTGATTCCTTGGAAAGCCCTAGTCGACTGCTTCCTAAACATGTGAGAAAAGGGTGTTGAAAGGAATTAAACATAGCCAAATATAGAACTTCTGGTGGTGCAGATTAAGTTGCATCAAAACACACACAATGTACCATGCCATAATACAAAGCAAAGTGTCTAACAGATCAAGTTGTTTCTCATCAAATGTAAAATATTTCACTTATATTTAGATGTATCTTATCGAACTACAAATTACAGAACAAGTGAATGCGTCATGAGCATGAATCCAAAAAGCATAATTGACACCATTAACATTCGATAAGCTAAAATTAGAAATAAGCAATCACACATACATTCACATTCCACAACTAAATTGAACCAAAGGTTAAACAATAATTCCTTTGTATTAATGTACAAAATTCTAGCTTACATGCAAATTGTAAAAGACTAAGAGTCGACCCTTTGAATGCCTTGCATTCTAGTATATATAGCCTTTACAATGAATTAAGTTACAAAGGGAGATGATTTTCATTCAGAGAAGGCTACTATGTTAGGGAGGTAGCAAGGTTGTAAATTCCTTTTGTCTCTCCGTATTTTGCAATCGAAGGTGGTTGTTAGGTGGGATAGGGCTTGTTAGGTGCATCTGAGCCTTCGATCGATCTGACTCATTTGAAAATTTTGTTAGTTCATAATATTTGTTCGTTCGTGCCTGCCAGTAGAGGATCATTAATCTATGTAAGTCAAAATTGAGGTTGCCTACTCCCATAGGGATACATTTAATCCACTGCCTATCAAAAAAGTATCGAGTTTCTTTCTACCTATCAGTTGTCACAAGCCTACAATTATTTCCTTCTCAGCTAGATTGTGATGTTATTCATGAAGGGTGGGGTTTCTGGTCATAGCATATTTTTGGGAATCATCCAACATTTGATGGTGATTCAAAGTTCTACCAAACACTTCTTGTAATAATTTTGGGACTCATGTGGAGTCCTCAGTATTGGAGGACATTTGGGACTCCTATGGAGTCCAACAGTTACCACATTATTCCACCAAATGCTTTCATGGTGGGGCTTTGGGATCCATCCAAAATTCTTGATCACCCATTTTTTTTGGTAAGCTGGATTTTGAATTACTTAGAGGGTTTTTTGAGAGGATCCCAAAACCTTATAACATCGCAGGCCATAACCCTGGCATATACAGAAAGCCTCATGGGCTGGAGCAGCACAAAAACCTTGCTTGACACTTACCAAAATATAGAAACAGATGCCCATATGGCTACATACAAGATTATCCCTAACGGGAGGTAGACATAGTTTAAAACCTAAAAAACCAAAACCGGTTACAACCCACACATCCATCATCAACAAAACAAGAAACTCCGGGGAACCTCCATCAGGCTTCAGTTTCCTCCTGGTCGTCCTGGGCCTGGCGCCCCTTGTAACGCTTCAGAGCTCTGACAATCGCATTGGTGGAGGCCAGAATGTTAGCTGCCATGTCCTCCAGGAACTGAGCCAATATTACCAACCTCCGCTTTGGATATGCGCCAAGATGACGAGGAGACAGGTGGCATGGTAGAAGCAAAGCCACCGAGGATCGTCGCCGACCTCCTCCTAGGTGGTTCCATGAAAACTGTCTTGGTTTGCGGCTCTCACCACGTCCGTCGGGAAGCTCTGACGCCATACGACGAGACACGTGGAAAAAAACCTTTGTTTGCCATGTGGTCTGCTAGACCATTGCCCTCCCTGAAAGTATGTCGAATCTGGACTGAGGAATGCTGAAGAAGGAGGTTCCTTGCCTCAAAAATGATGTTGAACACCTTCCAGGATGGGGTCTTGGAGTTAAGCAAGTAGTTGGTAATGTTCATCGAATCCCCTTCAACCAGCAGAGGACGGGGATCCTCCGAGATGAGCTCGAGACCCCTCAGGACCCCTCTGGCTTCTACGACGTGATTTGATTGGATCCCTAGATTTTTGTAGTAAGCGAGGACGAGCTTCCCATTATGGTCTCTGACGACACCACCTACTGCTACTGGACCTGGGTTGCCTCTGGCCGCTCCATCAAAGTTTAGCTTTATCCAACCATGGGGGGCCTGATCCACCTGGTCTTTTTTTGGATAGAGTCGGGTCCGCTAGGCCAGGATCCCCGTCAAGCTTCAGAGTCATGAAAATTTCCTCCTCGAGGCCAAACTTTGGGATTGGGCTGGAGAGGATCTTGGAGTTCTCAATGGCAAAGGCCAGGGCTCTGTGGGCAATAGAGGGAGGGTCTCTGGGGGAGTTTCCAAACACCCTACCATTTTGCTCCAACCAGATCTACCAAATGAAATGGTGGAAACAGGCATTCAACAGGAAACGGAGTTTCGGGTTCTAGAAAGGACTGGGCCATTGAAAGAAAGCTTCCTTAATTGTCTTGGGAGGACTCCACTGAATATGAAAAGTGGAAAGGATGACTCCAATGACGGAATTGGTGAAAGAGCAGTGCAGGAAAAGGTGGTCAGAAGACTCACAGGCTGACATGCACATGTAACACCTATTTGGGAAAGCAAAGCCCCTTTTATGGAGGTTATCAATAGTGAGGGCTTTATTCTAAAAAGTGATCCAAGAGAAAAAATTTACCTTGGGGATCAAGTATTTCCGCCAAACCAGGTTGCAAGGAAACTCCACCCTTGGTCCGCTACACAGAAGATTGTAAGTTGACTTGACCGAGAAGGTGCCACTATCTGTTCCTCTCCAAATCCTATGATCAGCTCTCCTTCGAGAAGGGATGGTGACCCCCTTTAGGAGAGAGGATAGCACAGAAACCTCCTCGTCACACCCATCCACTTCGTTAATCGACCAATGTGGGTATCCATTCCTCCAAACAATGAAGTCGACCACCTTCTGATCACAGTTGGGGTCCACCACGGATCTGAGGTGACCCAACTCGGTACACTGACACAGAGGATCCTCCTCAAGCCACCTGTCCTTCCAAAAGTTTATCTTCTGCCCATCGCCCAAGATCCATCTAGTTCCATCCGCAACCAAGTGTCGCGAATGGATGACAACCTTCCAGAAAGTCGATCCACCCATGGGAATGCCTTCATCGAGGATAGAAAGGTTGGAGAGGTATTTATTTTTTACTATTCTGACCCACTCAGCTGAATCATTGGAGATGATCCTCCAGGCATGTTTGGCCACCAAAGCAAGGTTCATCAAGCCCATTCTCCTTAGGCCTAGTCCCCCCTGGTCCTTGCTTTTGCAAACCTTTTCCCAAGCTACTAGGGAAATTCTGCCCTTGTCCTCATTGCCTGACCACAGAAAGGTCCTTTGGATCTGCTCGATCTTGCGAAGGGCCGAAGCTGGGAGCCTGAACACCGACATAAAATAGGTCGGGATCCCCTGAAGGCATGCCTTGGTAAGGGTGGCTTTACCTGCTTGGGAAAGAAACTTACCTTTCTAGGTAGCTAATTTTTTATGGATGCGCTCTAAGACCATATTCCACAAACTCTCCTTGGCCCGGCCACAGAACAGGGGAAGACCAAGGTATGTGGTAGGAAGGGATTCGATGGAGCACCCGAGGATCCTGGCTAACTGGTTCTACCGTCTTACCAGGGTGTTGAGGAAGAAAAGCTTACTTTTGATGAAATTCACTTTCTGACCCGCAACACGCTCATAGAGGAACAAGATCCTTTTGATGTATCTAGCCTGGGCTACTGATGCATAAGTAGACAACAGAGTGTCATCCATGAACTACTGATGGGTGATCGCTTCAATCCCAGAAGCGAGAATAATGCCAGTCACCTTATTCCTCCGAAGCGCCTCCTTAAGTGCTCTGCCTAGTACTTCTGCCAGGATAATAAAGAGGATGGGCGATAAGGGATCTCCTTGGTGAAGCCCTCTAGTACTTTGGAAGAACCCGATAGGGGAACCATTGACCAACACAGAGAAGCAAGGGGTGGAGATGCAACTTCGAACAAGGTCAATCCAAAGAGGGTGAAAGCCAAACTTGGAAAGGACTGCATAGAGGAAGCTTCTGTCAACTCTGTCAAAAGCCTTGTTCATGTCGAGTTTGAGGAAAAGGGTTGCCTTCTTAGCCATAGAAGCAGAGTGGAGGGTCTCATGAATCATGATGACCCCATCCAAGATGTTCCTGCCTTTCACCGAACTGCCCTGGCATGGGTCAATGAGGAGGGGGAGGATGGGCTTTAACCTATTGGCCATGGTCTTGGTTAGAACTTTGTAGACAACATTACAGAGGCTTATGGGCCTGAAGTCAGAAAAGGTTCTACAAGCAGATGATTTCGGAATCAAAGCCAGGAAAGTGGAATTTAGCCCATGGTGAACAGTTCTGGAAAACTGGATTTCCCTTATGGCAGCACAGACGTCCTCTCCAACGATGTCCCATACTATTTGAAAAAAGTGAGGGGGAAAACCATCAGGACCCGGGCCTTATCAGGTTGCATGGAGAAAAGGGCTTCCTTAATCTCGTCCGAGGAGAAAGGTTCCATGAGCTTTTGATTAGCCTCCTGGGTGACTCTGCATGGGATGTTAGCCAGGAGCTCGACCTGGGCCTGTTGGTCACTTTCAGGAAGAGCTCCCAGTAAGTCCTGAAAGAAAGCCACTGCTTCGGCTCTTATCTCCACTAAGTCCTTGGTCGAGGATCCGTCGCTGCGAATGATCTCTCTAATTTTATTGGATCCTCTATGCCGCATGGTCGAAGCATGGAAGAAGCTGGTATTGGAGTCACCCTCCTTTAGCCATAAGTCCCTGGATTTCTGCCTCCAGAAGGTCTCTTCCCTGGCTAGGATGTTATGATAGTCTGCTAGGAGGATCTTCTCTTCATTTTTGATGGTTGCGCTGTGGTCCCCATTTTCCATTCTCTTTTCTATCTCTTGCAGCCTTTCTGAGATGGATTTTTTGCATTCAAAAATGTTGCCAAAGACCTCTTTGTTCCAGATTTTGAGATTTTCCTTGACTATCTTGATCTTTTGGGCTAACTGCATCGAGGCTGATCCTCCAACCTTCTGTTTCCACCAAGAAGCAACTTGCCCTTTAAAATCCTTATGCTGAATCCACATGGACTCGAACCTAAAAGGAGTTTTGAAAGAGGGAGCTTTCCTGGATTCGAGGATGATGGGGTTGTGGTCCGACCCGATTCTAGGCAAGGCGAGCAGGGTTGCATCACCTAGGAAAGGAATGGCTTCTTGAGAGATGAAGAATCTATCTAGCTTAACCTGGATAAGCCCACTGCCCACCCTCCTATTGCTCCAAGTGAAGGAGGATCCCTTGAGCTTAATGTCCATGAGCTCGTTGTTGTTGACAAAGTTTCTGAAGTCCTCCATACTTCTGCTGCACAAGTCAGAACCTCCTTTCTTCTCTGACGGGTGCAAGGGGCAGTTGAAATCTCCACCGAGGATCCAAGGTATAGTCCTGAAGTTGCTTCTCATCTGAGTAATGGTTTCCCATATCTCAGCTCGCTCTACAGGAGAGTTAGGGGCATAAATGTTGGACAGGATCCATGAATGATTGTTGGTCTTTGAGTGAAAAAGAATGTTGAGGATTCTATTTGAGGAAGACAGAAGCTTCCCTTCCACTAGGGTCGGATCCCATAGGCACATGAGCCCTCCCGATGTGCCTTGAGCAGGGCTAAACAGGGTTTCCCCTTTGCTCCAAATGACTTTGGCAGCCTTCCTTGATGAGAACTCATCATTTTTGGTTTCCTGGAGAATGAAAATAGAAGGGTTCATCCTTTTTCTGAGGTCAACAACCATCCTCTGCTTGGCTGCATTGTTTAGGCCTCTCACGTTCCATGAGATGACCTTCATTTCAATAATTTAGGGTTTTTCTTGCCTCCCTTCACCAGCTGGAAGGGGGTTTTGGTGCCTTGTTTTTCATCCTTCTGTGTGTCAGAATCATCTGAGAACAACGTTAGTTGAGTCCCATTTGCCACATCCTCCATCATTTCTTTGTTCCGTTGGTCATTACCAGAGGGTCTTCCTCTCTTCCGTTCACTGTCGTAGTCAATAGCCTGCTTTTTGCTTCTGGTGTTCCTAGGGCTGATCCACCCCGATAGGGAAGGCCCTCCTTCACCTTTATCCCACCGAGGTGGGGATTTCCTGTTACTTTTTAGATATTCTTCCATGAAGGATTGCGAAACACCAGGTTCGAGGAAAAACTATACCTGGGAAACCGAGCCCTCTGCTCGAAGACTGCCTTGCGGCGAGGGTTTTGAAGGAGCCTCTTGCTGGTTCTGACTTGGTGAGGGAGCTTCTGCATGCGCGTATTCCTGCTCAGGATTGTTATCAGGTTCCTCACGGTCCATAGAGGGTGGGAGATGATCCTCCCTCTGTTCAACTTCAGCTTCGCCTTGAGAAGGAGTCTTGGCTTGGTCATAGGATCGGTGGGCAGGGTTGTGCAAAATGAGTTATGGCTGAGACTTTTTGTTGCTGGCCCCAGGACCCTGGTTCCTCTGGTTTCCTCTCTTAGCCTCTTCTTCCCATTGCTTTTGAGTCCTCAGATTTGGGCATTGGGGCTGGAGATGCCCCTGAGTACGACAATGAGTGCAAAAGGCAGGTTTATTTTCGTACTCAATAGGTTGCCTTTTGATTAGGGTTTTCCCTCTGAATAGGTTGATGAAAGTGGGGAGCTCAACTTCTAAGCTAGCAGTAACATAGAACCGAGCATGTACCATCCTGGACTTGACCTTGGTGGAGGAATCAAAAGCCACTAACTCCCCAATGGACCGAGCAATCCCTCTGATTACATTCTCATGCCAACATTGAAAGGGGAGGTTTGGAAGTCTCACCCACAACGGAGCGACATTTATGTTTTGGGTCTCAGGATTAAAGTCCTCCCCCCATTTCCTGAGAAAGAGGCTCCTGCGCCCTAGGAACCATGGCCCTCCGACCAAGATGTTGCAAAAGTCCATCTGGTTGTTAAGCCGGATAGCAAAGAAACCTCGGGAAAGGGCCACAATCTCCATGTTGCCACTGGTTTTCCACTTGGAGGAAGCCCATCTGTGGATAGTGTCCATATCCGGGCATCCCCCCAAGAACTTCCCAATCAGCGTGAACTTCTCCATCTCCATATAGCTTTCCATCAAGTCTTCGGGAATGACCAGATCCTCCCCTGAGGGGTGGAGCTCCTGGGTGGAGAAATGTGGTAGGATGCCTGAACCCAGAACCTGGGCATAGGATCCCTTACAGGTCTGATGGGGGCCTTCCTTGTCAGGGGGATCCTTCCCGCTACTGCCCATCCCATCGGTCTGAGCACCCATCGCATCAGGACCGGATCCTTCACTGTTGTCAGAGCTGGTCCCCCCGAAACCTTGCCCGTTCGTCCATCCTCCCTCCTCTCGCCTGCTTTCGCTCTGCTACCATCCTCCACTCGCTCGCCCGTCTTCTCTCCTTTCCCGCCGCTCATCCTCTCCTCCTTGATCATCCATTTTTTTCTAGGATTGATAGTTAGTCATTTTTCTTGCTTTCATGAGTGGTAGGATTTTGAGACTCTTTTGAAATCTGTCAATGTCCCATTTCTCTACCAATCGATGCTCTCATAGACTTTTGGGTTCCATCTGAGGTTCATGGATGCCCATTTCTTCACCAATTGTGACACTTAGCCAAATTTTCTACATATTTGCAATGGGTTTTTGGGATCCCTTCATAACCGGAGGGACAACCCAATTTTCTACCATGTCTAACACTCAACTTCTTCTTTGTAGCATCACACCATCTCCTATGATTAGAAGTAGCACAATCATCTGTCCCTTGCTATTTTTAGCTCAAAATTATAACTTTTAACTATTCATAATCTTTTTTATCAAAAAGGACAAGTGGGTGGATACAATAAAAATTTCACCCATATTCTTGGCGACTTATAGGGGATTTTCACTTTGTGGAAAAGGGAACCTAGGTGGTCATATTTTGCAAAAATAACTTTCTAATGGGAGGGAAGGGGAAGAAAGAACAAATAAGAAGCATGAATAAAAAATAGCCTAGAGAGGTTGCAAGATAAAGGAGGGTGGCAGGCAACAAGATGGAAGTACTCGTACAACAAGGCAAGACATAATGGAGAAAAGGAAAGGAAGAGGGACACAAGAGGAGAAGAAAGGAAAAAAGGAGAGAGGGAGAGGGATAAGATATAAATAAACACTAACAAGATGGAAAAGGAAAGAGAAAGCATAATAAGCAACAAAAAATGCCACTAATCAAAGGAGTTAGTGGCAACAAGCACTGGGGAAATCCAAAAGAACAAGAAAAACAAGACAAAACAAAGAAAAAAGGGAAAGCGATTTTAAGGTTTTTCCATCAAAATGTTGAGATGGATTGCCTGATCCATGGGGCATCCGAGTGCCTCTAGAAATGTGTTTGCCTAGTTGGCATTAGCAAAGTATGTTTATGGAAGTGCAATTTGTATGGATGTCCCATGGATCAGGTAATCCATATTGATATTTTGATGGAATAGCCTTAGAATCACCTTCCCTTTTATTTATTTGTTTTGTCTTATTTTTGTTGATCTTTTGGCTTTTTCCAGTGCTTGTTGCCACTAACTCATTCCGTCAGTTCCATTCTTTGTTGCTTCTTCTTCTATTTTCTATTTTTTTCCCTCTTATCAGTATTTGTTTCTGTCTCCTCCCTCTATCTCTCTTCTTTTGTCCTTTCTTCTCCCATTATTTCCCTCTTCCTTTCCTTTTCTCCATTATGTCCCACCTTGTTGTGCGAGTAGCTTCCACCCCATCGCCTGCCATCTTCTTTTGTATTGAAGCCTCTCTAGGTTGTTTTTACTTCCTACTTCTTTTGTGCTCCTTCTTCCCTTTCCCTCCTGTTAGAAATTACTTTTTGCAAAATATGACCACCTGGGTTTCCTTTTCTAAAAAATAAAAATCCCCCTATAAGTCATAAAAAAAGTGGGTGAAATTTTGATCGCATGCACCCAATTACCTTTTTTGATAAACAATATGATGAATAGTAAGTTGAAATTTTGGGCCAAGAACAACAAGCGATGGCTGATTGTGTTGCTTTCAATCATAGGAGGTGTGATGCTACAAAGAAGCTAAGCATTAGATGTGGCAAAAAATCATATTACCCCTCTGATTATGAAGGGATCCAAAAAACCCACCATGAAGATGCAAAAAATTTAGCTGTGTCACAACTAGAAAATAAATGGATAACCATGAACCTCAGAAAAAACCTAAAAGTCTGTTAGAGCATTGATTAATGAAGAAATGGGATGCTGATAGATTTTTAAAGAGTCCTAAAATCCCATAACTTAGGCAAACAAGAAAAATGACTAACTATCAGGCCTAGCATAAAAATGGGGGATCAAGAATTTCAAATAGATCCCAAAGCCCCTCCATGAAAGCATTTTGTGGAAAAGTGGGCAATTGTTGGACTCCATAAAAGTCCCAAATGTTGCCAATACTAAGGACTCGACACGAGTTCCAAAAGCCCACCAATTCCTAAATATTGACATGAGTCCCAAAATCCTGGCAATAAGTTTTTGGCAAAAATTTGGATCACCATAAGATGTTGGGTGATTACCAAAAATATACCATGAGCGAAAGCCCCACCCTTAATGAATAACATCAAAATCCAACTAAGAAGGAAGGAACTGTAGGCTTGCGATAATTGATAAGCAGGAAGGATCTCGACACTTGTTCGATAGGTAGTGGATAAAATACAATCCCATGGGAGTATTCAACATCAAAATTTGGTTCTTGTAGACTAATGATCCTCTACCAACAGACATGTGCAGATGAAGATTGTGAACTAACAAAATTTCCAGATGAGTTAGATCGATCAAAGGATCAAATGCATCGAATAGGTCTTATCTCACCTAACAGTTGCCTTCAATCGCAAAATGTAGAGAGATAGAAGGGATTTATAGCTTGGCCACCTCCATGATGCATCCACCTTCTTTGACTTAACATTATTTCCCTTTATAACAAAATTCATTGTAAAGACTATATATACTAGAATGCAAGGCATTTAAAGGGGCGACTCTTAGGCTTTTACAATTTGCATGTAAGCTAGGATTTTGTACATTAATACAAAGGAGTTGTTGTTTAACCTTTGTTTTAATCTAGTTGTGGAATGTGAATGTATGCATGACTGCTTATTTCTAATTTTAGCTTACCTAATTTTAATGGTGTCAAATCTACTATCTGCATTCACGCACATGATGCATTTGCTTGTTCTAAAATTTGTATTTCGATAAGATACATCTAGATATAAGTGAAATATTTTATAGTTTATGAGAAACAACTTAGTCTATTATGTAGGCAACAAATCCACCTCCTAGAAGAAGAAGAAGTGACAAAGAGGATTTGCCTAGTTTTGACAATTTTGATAGTTTTGGTAAAACGTACAAAGCAGGAGCAAAACGTACAAAGTAGGAGCAAAACGTACAAACTGGAAGCTAAAACGTACAAGGTATAATGTAATGCAATGAAATGCAGATGAAATGTAATTTGAGTTGTATTTGTGAATGAATTTGATAATAAATGTAATTAGACTTAGTAAAGGGTGTAATTAAGATTTTCGTTATACATGGGTAGTTGTAAATAATGAATTGCCTTAAGAACCACTTGGAATGGCCTAGGTAGACGTTATATAAGGCCCCCTTTCAATTTTGTAGGTCTAGTTATTGAATGCATCTATCTGATCATTGTGTGGAATTATTGGTTTATTGTGTATCCTTGTGGAAGTTGTTAGTGATTGTAATGTACCATTGAAGAGTAATGAATGAAGAATCATATTGCATAGCATTCTCTCACGTCATTGTATGATTCTGGAATGATGGATTAGTGTTTTGCAGTATCTGATTGTTGCATGTTACTTTTCTATGTCTATGGATGATGTTAATGCACTAGTATGAATAATGGAATTGAATCACCACTGGTGTGAGCCTTGGAAGTGATCTGTGAGGAATATTGCATCAAGAAAAGACATCTTGGGAGCTATTGTATGATTTTTGGAGATTGCCATTGTGAAGAACTTTCTCAAACCCTAAAGATAGAACTTGCATGTTGGTAAATATGGAGTGAGTGACATTCCAGAACTTCCCAAAACTTGTATGAGAGAGATTGGTAAATAAAAGTATCCAATTTGGCACCTTGTTGAACTTTCAGTTCGTACAAATCATACACTAGACGTGTTACAAATCGTACAAAAGAACTTTACCCGATTTGGTAGTTAGGCGATTGAAGAAAACTTACCCGATTTGGCAAGTTTGGTAAATTGAACAAATTAGTTACAAAACTATGTACGACAGCTTACAAAACCAAATATGAAGGATTGAATGAGTGTCAAATCATACAAGCACTGACATTGTATGATTTGGGATCATACAATTGTACGATTTGAGTCCGTACAAGCTATTTTGTAGTTGCATATCAATTGTTGGGAAGACTATACGATTGTATGATTTGGGTATTTGAACAAGAATAGTAAATTGATCATTCTAAGCCTCTGAGAATCACCTCCCCACTAGGAATACTACACCCCTATGCTACATTTGGCATCATTGCCTTATCAAACTTGGCATTTTTGTTAAAATGGGTCAAACTAACAAAGTAAGAATATTACAAATTTGGAGGTGAATGATAGACACTAGTGTGCAAAGATGTAGGAGATGAGAAGTACGAGAGAACATTCTAGTGAGAAGGAGCACGAGAATTTATCAAAGAGGGAATGCAAGTAATTCTGACCATAGTACACATGAACCAAAAATAGAGCAAGTTTGGACATCTGAAGAAGGAGATTTTGAGGTGCTATTGATAGAGATAGAAGAGGAGGTACCAGAACCACCTAACATAGAGGAACAAGTTGACATAGAAGTGGTGCATGAGGAAGGAGAGTGGATGGTGACACCTAAGAAAGTGATAGAAGGGTTGCAAGGGAGTGCAGAGGATGGGAGTCAGGCACTAGGGCAACAGAGCATGGGGTCTCAAGAAGAAATACCAAGACCATCTCCCTCACATCAATGAAGGAAGTCATAGAGTGAAGATGCACGTGAGTTTGGTCAATGACTAGTGGGAGAGTACAAGATACCTTAGATAGAAACTTTTGATGATGAGCATAGTGAAACACCCCCAAGGAGGAATCAGACAGAGATTCCATGGGACACCTCAAGTGATGAGGATGATTCACCAAATATGGCTAATAAGGTAGCCAAGAAAATATGTCCACCCTTTACAGGTGAGGGTAAGGAAGACCCCACAAGACATATCAGAACTTGCATAACCATTTGGAGGGAAAATGGTGTAGATCAGCCAGATGATTGGTTGAATTTATTTCCTGCTACCTTGAGAGGATTGGTGATGGATTGGTATCTAAAAAGGGAAAATGCATTAGATTTCTAGACTTGGAATCAAGTGAAGGAGAAATTCATTGAAGAATTTCATCCCTTGAAGGATGATGGAGACATTGTCACTGAAACTTTGTATGACTAAGCAAAATCTTGATGAAGATGTAAAATCATATAACCATAGATTAAAGTAGTTAGTAGATAAGATGCAGATGCCTTTGGTAGATGTATTGGTAAAGCGGTGGTTCGTAGATGGATTGCTACCAAAATATAAGAAAAATATGAAGGCAATACCATCAAAAATGTATGATGAAGCTTTAAAGCATGCAAAGAATTTTGAAAGTGACTCGAAGTAGATGTATACAGGAATATTATCTCATCCCAAGTCCAATGATTTAGATAGTGGAGAAGATGACACTATACAAAGGACAATAGCATCATTCCATCAAGAATTTGACAAGATCATAAAATAACAAAGAAGCAAGCCTGACAGGAATGATATTTGGTGCATAGAATGTAAAATCGAAGGCCATACAAATGTAAAGTGTCCATAAAATGATTACTATCATATCTGTAATGTGTTGGGACATGAGGTGATGCTATATCCGTATAATGCAAGAGTGCATCCATAGGTCCTGAAAATCTAGGAGTAGGAAGAGAAACCAAAGGCCCTAGGAAGTGGGCAGCAAGCAACAAGTGGTGGTTATAGAAATAGTCGATGAGGTGGAAGGTAGAACCAGGGAAATCGGCAAGGAGGATAGAGTCATTTGTAGTATGACTCGGAAGGGAGGTTGATCATACAATATCGTAATTTCTAGGAGTGGGGGCATTTTGTAAAAAATTATCCTTCACCTCAGAGACAAGAAATGCAACAAGCAAACACTACACACATGTGTAGGTGGTGTGGTCTGGGTAACCACAAGGAAGTAAATTACCCCAAGCAGGTGAGTTCAAGTAACCCATAAAATGTAAACTATTTGGATATTGAGGTTCCTCAAGTTAAAGAGGAAACTCAAGAAGTTTTAGCCATGACAAGAAATCAAGCTAAAAAGGATAAGTATCCTGAGCCAACAAAAGAAAAGTAGCACTGGCAAGTAGCAAAGAAAGTACTAGAAGATGAAGCACAAAAAGCTAAGCAAGTAAGGTTAGCAGAAGAGAAGGAACTGAAGAAACCATCAGAAGAGAAGGTAGTTGTGTAGAATATGGCAGCACAGGTTTTGAACACCATAGTAGAAATCAAAATGGCTAACTTGTTGGAAGCTATCCCATCATTACAAAAAGTGATGGTGGAGGAGATACAACCCCACAAGGTGATGGAAGTTCAGAGTCAACCGATTCAGGAGAAGAAACAAAAATACCAATTTATGGACCCCACCATATTAATGATTGATGTGGGAAAGAAACCCACATTAGTTCATATGGAGATTTTAGGGCACAAATTGATGCAAGTTATCATAGATGGAGGATCCAATGTCAATGTGCTACCTGAAAGGACTTGGCTAGAACTTGGTGCTCCATATCTATGGGCATCGAGCTTCTGACTATATGGTGCTGACCAGTATGGTATCGAGACAAAGGGAGTCTTGATAGCACAATGGGTGGTGATAGCTGACCAAGAGTTCATCTTGGATTTCATTGTGATTACTATGTAGAAGCCTGCATATGATGCTCTATTGGGAAGAGGATGGCTACGTGTAGCCAAAGTTAATCACAACTAGGGAAAGAATCAGATCACTTTTAAAAAGGGACAACATAAGTATATGATTAATTTGAATAATCAAAGGGTCAGTGAGGATGTAGCCATGATCGACGAATCAAAAAACTCTTTAGGAGATGAAGGATATGAACCTGACGAAGAAGGAATGTTGTACCTTGATGAATGTAGTGAAGATGAAGCTAGATCTGATAGTGGACTTCTTCATTGGAAAATGGAGGAGTACAAAATTTTTAGCCCAAATACCTCTGTATTAACTCAGAGGAGATCAAGGAAAAACAAGATGAAATCAAAGTCAGCCAGGAACCTAAAAAGGAAGCAGAAGAGAAATGGACGTTTCCAAAAAGTTTTGTAGAATATACAGTAGGAGATGCAAAAATTGATGCAAGATCGGCACACCCAAAGAATGTGGAGAAAGCAGTGAGTGAGCCAAAAAATATCAAATACGAAGGACCCTAAATAGTGGACATCAATCTAGGGATGGAGGATGAACCTAGGATGATTCACTATGGTGATGATTGGAACCCTATATTGAAAGTGATAACCTTTAAGATATTCTTAGAATATAAGGATGTCTTTGCATGGACATACAAGGACTTGAAGGGAGTACCACCTGAGTTATGTGTCCATAAGATCATACTGATGCCTAGAGCACAACTAGTAAGGAGAAGACCATATAGGATGAATCCAAAATATGTTGCATTAGTGAATGTAGAGATAGAGAAGATGTTGGATGCAAGAATCATCTTCAAGGTTACAACCAGTGAATGGGTATCACCTATAGTGGTCACTTTGAAGAAGGAAGTGGAAAAAATCAGAATATGTGTGGACTTTAGAAGTCTAAATGTAGTAACCATTAAGGATCCCTTCCCTATTCCCTTCATAGATTCCATTCTGGAGGAAGTCGTAGGACATGAGATCTATTCATTTTTGGATGGATTTTTGGGTTACAATAAAATAAGCATAGCCGAGGAAGATAAGTTGAAGACCACATTTATTGTGGAGAATGGCATCTATGCATATAATCGAATGCCATTCGAGCTCTATAATGCCCCAACTACATTTCAATGCATTATACTGTATATATTTGATCAGTTGGTGATGGGGAAGTTCAAAGTATTTTTGGATGACTGGTCCATTTATGGGGAGATCAAGGAGCATCTTCCTACCCTCAGTGAATGTATGAGTAGGTGCAAAAATGCATAGATCTCATTAAACCCTAGAAAGTGTTACCTGATGGTACCATATGGAAAGTTGTTAGGGCACATAGTGTGCAGTGAGGGATTAAAAATAGATCCTGATAAGATCCATGTGATATTGCACATGGAAGAACCATATGATGTGAGTTCACTTAAAACCTTCCTTGGATCGATGGGGTATTATCGAAGGTTTATCAAGAATTATGCACATGTGTCTTATCCATTGGATTCATTGACAAAGAAAAATATTCCTTTCAGATGGATAGAGGAGCACCAAGGAGCCTTTGAGGAGTTGAAGGCCAAGCTTGTCAGTAGCTCGATTTTGGTGTTTCCAAATTGGGATAAGGAATTCCATGTCCACATTGATGCTTCAAATTTTGCAATTGGATGTGCTTTAGCACAAGAAGGATAGTTCAAGCTGGATCAACCTATTTTCTTTGCTAGTCATCTATTATCAAGGGTGGAAAGAAACTATAGTACAATAGAAAGAGAAGCCTTGGGAATGGTATATGTAGTTCAAAAGTTTAGGCATTACTTACTAGTGAATCCCTTCACTTTTTATGTAGATCACCAAGCTCTATTGTACTTGATAAACAAATTGATGATACAAGGATGGGTCAATAGGTGGCTCATCACCCTACAAGAGTTCGTATTTTGAGTGGTAGTGAGACCTAGTAAGAAGCATGTAATTATAGACCAGCTATCTCAGATACGATCAAGAGAGCCTACAAGAATAGGGATTTCTAGATGAATTCCCTAATGCATAGTTATTCACCATCAATGTTGTTCCATCATGGTACAAGTTGATTGGCTAGTATCTATCCATAGGAGAGTTGCCACAAGAGATGATGGCAACCAAGAAGAAGAAAGTAATTATGAAGTCAGCACCCTTCCAGTTGATAGCGGGATTGTTGTATAATATGGGAATTGATGGTATCTTACGAAGATGCATGATGGAGGAAGAAGTTAAAGTGGCATTGAAAGAAGCTCATGAAGGCTTAGCAAGAGGGCACATGGGACCAGATGCCACTGCTAGGAAAATATTACTAGTAGGATTATGGTGGCCCACACTGTATAACGATGCAAAAGAATACGTAAAAGCATGCGATACTTGTCAAAGGATAGGGAAGCCAGTAAAGAGAGACTTTATGCCATTGCATCCATCACAACCCCAGGAACTATTTGAAATATGGGGATTGGACTTCGTTGGACCATTGAAAACCTCTCGAAGAAGGAAGTGTAGGTACATTGTGGTAGCAATAGAGTACTTGACAAAGTGGGTCGAAGCGAGAGCGCTACCTGATAACTCAGCTAAAAGTACAACAAGATTCTTGTACGAGCAGGTAATTACAAGATTTGGCATTCTACTACAAATAACAAGTGATCAGGGAGGACACTTTGTAAATGATATCATTAAGATGTTGACAACCAAATTCAAGATTTTGCATTCATTGTCTAGTCCGTATTACCCTAGAGCCAATGGGCAGGTGAAAGCAACAAATAAAGTCCTGGTATCTACTTTGTACAAAACCTATGGAATAGAAGTGGATTGGGAGGAAAGGTTACCATCTATTTTGTGGGTATACAGAACAAATTTTAAACCAACAACAGAGCATACACCTTTCCAGTTGATGTATGGACAAGAGGTAGTGGTGCCAATCAAATTCTTGATACCAAGTCTGAGAGTTGCAGTGGAGCATCGCTTGGGTGATCAAGAAAGTTTGGAGGAGTGACTGAAAACACTGATTAAGTTGGATGAAAGAAGAGTCATGGCACAATGGGCAATTGAGGTAGCCCAGAAAAGAAGGAAATTATGGCATGAAAAACACCTGAGGAAGCTAGAACTTAGTCTGGGTGACTTAGTTCTAAAGTTTAATGGGAAGTGAGAAATCAAGCCTGGTAAGTTGAAGACTTTATGGCTTGGTCCCTACAAAGTGGTGGAAGTAATGAATAATGGAGCAGTCAAGTTGCAAAACTTGAATGGGACTGAGGTACCCGACACTGTAAATGGCTCAAAGTTGAAGCCCTACAAAGTACAATGCTTATTCATTACTTCGAAAGAGATTGAATGGAGAAGATGAGTAGGAGCTCAATGGAGAACTCAAGATGAGCAAGGTTCATCACAGGAAGAGCCTGACATGGGACTCACATGCTTATTTGTAGAAGGGGAGGAGACACGACCAACTATAGAATAGTAGGAGTTGGTACCTCGACCCAGAGAAAGAAGAAGAATGTGGGTGCATGTCAGATTTATAGATGGGACCGAATGAGTAATAGAGGAAGATGAAGAGTGGATTCCTCCAAATGAAAGAGGATATCAGGAGATAATATTATTACCCAAAAATAGGGGAAGGCAAGAAGAAGCACCCCAAGTAAATCGAAACATGATGTATCCTCGAGTGGAACATAGAGAACTACCCCAACAAGTAGAAGGATGAAGAAGGATACAATTAACAATACGATATGAAGATAGAGTGGACACTTTTGAAATGGAAGTTCTAGAGGAGAATGGGAATGAGACCATTGATGAAGAATTGGTTGGACTTACTCCATTAGCTCAGATAGGGCTATTACAACAAAGAATGTGACTACAGACCCAACAACTATAGGAGGAATATCAGATGCTGCAAGGTCATAATGCAAGGTTGAGGGAGCAAATCATCCAAGAATTGGATGGTACAATACGAAGGTTGGATGAGCAAAGAGTAGCTAGGCTACAGGAACTAGAAGGGGAAGCTGAGGACAATGAGGGGATAACTCAAAGAAGTGGTATAAGAAATGATGGTGCAAGCACAAGTGAAGGAAGAAGATCACAAGTAGCACCAATTGATCCACCAATGACAAATGAAGATGCAAAAATACTTTGGTGAGATATTGAGGAAGCAACCACATCACCTGAACCACAAGGTAACACACGAGTAGATTCGAGTGAATCTAGTGATGAAGGAATGCCTTGGATGGTAAGGGAACCTAGCACAGAGAGTAGTGGTGATGATGACTACCTAAGAAGACCCTAGGAGCCTCAAGATAACCTTGATCCTCAAACTTATATAATAGCCTATCGACAACTAAGAAGACAAAGGAGAGAAGTAAGGATATTGGAGAGATTGATAAACTTACCAACGGATTGGTCGGAGCAAAGAGAGGATAATCAAAATGACTCAAGTTTTGATACAGACTTTTTTGATGCATACAGGGAGATCCTAGCAACCTCATCTCCATAAAGATGCTTTGAGGAAAGAATATGGAGATATCACTTAATACATGTAGATCGTAGAATCAGAGCACTATGACAATTATCACCAAGCGTAAGATGAAGTAGAAGTCCACTAGCCAATATTGAATTGGTAGATATAACTCTTGATAATCAAGCAATGAGAGGGAGGAATCGACAAGGACCCCTAAGGCTTCAGCCAGGAAGGGGAGGAGGTATTCGACCATGGAATGAAATAAGTCAAGGTGATATTACACCAAGAGGAGGAAGAGGATGAGGAAGGTTTCAACCCCCTACTCCTAGATGGTTGGGAGACACACCTTTAGCATGTTTGAACTAGACAAGGAATCTACAAGGTATACCAAGGATAAGAGGAATCTTACCAAACCCTATAGGGTGGTATCCATTGGGATGACCACCACTAATATGATGAGGACCTCGAAGAGTGGAAGGAGGTAGAGGATTACTCCAAGGAAGGGAGGAACCACCAATTGTTCAGAGAGGTTCGATGTCAAGGGGAGTAGGACGTGGAAGGCACTTGCGAGGTAGAGGCCTTGTTGGTAGAGGAAGAGTGCATTTTGTAGATGAAAGAAACCATGGACAACAAAGGATTTAATCGCCAAGTCTAGAGATAGAATTGATCCGAGGAGATAGGTAGAGAAGTCACTCAAATGATAGTAGAATAGTGAGAGCACCACCACCAAGGGATCCATCACCTATACGACAAGAGGAAGAGATACCAGGAGAAGATACTCCAACTTGCAATTGTACAATTCCAAATTGCACACATGGTAGTGGAAGGCCAGGGAATTCGGTAACATCACAAGTCGAGATGAATCACCCTAGAGAACAAGTGGTGCCAGATGATACAATCACTCGTAATGTCATGGTCGAACCTCCAAGAGAAGAATCATATGGGACCATGCAAGTGAATGTCACTATGTGATTCCCACGATGATAAGTGTAAATAGTATTAGAAAATAAAATTCCTTAGTTGTGAAAATCCCTCGGGATGCAATTAAGAAGGAAGTTGGTTGAAAACCAAAAACGATGACCTCTTCAAGAGAAAAATGGAAAATTTCTCTAAGTGACAGATCGTACAAACCAGTTTGAAGGTGAAAAAGCACAAGTTTGAAATTGTACAAGCAAAAATAGAAAAAGCATAGGTAGAAATCATACAAGGGAGCCTATTGTATGATTTAGATCATACAGTGTATGATTTGATCATACAGATGTATGATTTGCAACCACCACAATTAATGTTCGCATGCACGAAATGATGAGTTGTTGAGAAATGCAGGAAAAAGATGAAATCACATGTAGAAAGTAGTGAGTTGTCGATCATCCATGCAAAAGAAGACAAAAATGCATGCAAAGAAGGTGAAGTGGCACAATTTTAAGAATCGAATGGTTAGGGTTTTACAACAATTTAAATAAGAGGATGTTTGAAGTATTTTTACAAACCGTACAAGGGTAAATTCAAAATTTTGAGGAGAGCGAAGGTGAAAAGTATGCAACCAGATAAAATATTTTGCATGGGCATTGAAATTCACCAGTAAAACTACAAGATTGCATGACCCATCTTAATTTTGCACTAGGGAGACTTTTTGCATTCAAATAAAATCAAACTAAAAGAGAAAAAGTGAGGGTTTTGACTCCATTAAAAGAAAATTTTGAATTGTAGCTGAAGGGAAGTGAGGGTTTGTAGTAGGAGGAATCAAAGAAGAAATAGATTGTTGAAAACATCCACCTAGGGTTCAAGGAAATTGCAGATTGGAGTCGGAGTGAAGAAATTGCAAGAAAAAGGAGAACTCACAAACCCTAATCAGAGAAAAAGTAGCAAAGATCAAAAAAAAATTCTAGGAGTTGTAGAAGGTAGAAGGAAAAGGGGAGATGATCGTACAACCCTACAACATAGCCAAGAAAGTTTATTTTTGGGAGAAATTGTGCCAAGTAAAGGAAAAATTATAGATTTGCTTCAGAATTGCACTAGAAAGATAGATCGAGATATTTTGGCAACTAGGTCAGTGATAAATCATGGAAAGGGAGTGAAAAACATAAGTTTTAGGTAAATAAGGGTTTTAGAAGATGTGTTGTATGATTTGGAGGATATATTGTATGATTTTAGGGAGAACTTATGTGATTTCAAGTAGTTCGAAGGTCGATTTAAGCCTTTTTGAGAAAATCGTATAGAATCATATGAATCCGACAAAGGAGAATAGGTGGAAAGGGATGTTGTATAGATTGGTATGGCCCCTATACATTTTGGTGTAGCTAGTGTATGATTTGTAATTTGTTGAATGTTTTGAAGTAGTTTGAAGGATTGTATGATTTGGAGGTTGTTGTATGAACAAAAAATGTACATGAATGGTTTGGAGGGTGTATTATACGATTTATAGTAGCATTGTATAATTTTTAGAGGACTTATAGTTGCATGATGGTTGATGTCCAGAAAGCAAATCTAACCAGAGGAATGGTGAGAAAATGATTTTGGTCGAAGAGTTTGGATACCGGTTAAGAAGAATTGTAGCCAATAGAGTTGAATGGTCACTAGGACCTCTGCACGAGAGGGAGTCACATCTATGGCAACACCAAGGGTGATAGTTTTAGTCCCATGATTGGTATGGTAATCATCCTTGGAGGAGAGGAGGATACAGGCCATGGAGAGAGCAGAGGTATTGGAGGGTTGATCAAAGAAGGACACCATCAAGGTTTTGAGAGGAGGAAATGGCACAGGAAAGAGCCCTGAGGAGGGAACTATGTAGTGAAGTCCATTACGTAGATCTAGAGGAGGATCTGAGTAGTGAATCCGAGGAGGACTAGGTTGATATAATAAGGATATCATTTATACAACATGGGGGAGATACATGCCGAAAGTGGTGGAACAAAGAAGAAAATAAGAACCACCCATGGAGAAAATAATTTGAGAAGGTTGGTGTAGCTATGATAGCATAGGTGCCACCACACCAGAAGACCTTATTTTATAACTATATATTGTATATTGTTTAGGCATACGATCCTACAAGTAGACTTACCTATGTTAATGTGGGTAAATGGTCGATGAAGGTAGAGTTCATAGTAGAGGCATTCAAAAGAACATTTGGATTACCAAAAAATGGCATTGAGATAGTCAAGAAGTTGCTTGATCTGATTGAGACACATCGCATCATCACTTCACTCACCAATGTGAAATCATCGATCGAAGCAAAGATCTCAGGTGTAAGAACTCGAGGGATTAAATAGAGCCAGTTGATAGGAAAGGATTGGCCATGCACCATGAATATTATAATGGCTCAACTATCAAGAGAAACACGAGCCACAGAGATGCCAATATGGATGGCTCAATATATGGAAGGTATTACCAAAGGAATTTAGTATGATTGGGGTACCTATCTAGAGAGAAAAATGCATGACGTACTAAAAAAAGGTCAAAGAATTTTGGGATGACTTTCCATGCCATTGGATTGTTATTGAATGTTATTACATAGATGGGAATTCATTTTTTAGGCTTGACAGAGCCTAGGAATATTGATGTAGGTAAGCCAACCATTATATGATGGGTAAAGTTAGTGCCAATTCAGAAGGAGACTCTAGATAAGTCTCAAGAAAAGAAAGCACCTAAGAAGTAGGCCACTATAGTGCATGAGGATACTCCTTCAGATGAGGAGGTACACCATCAAAGGAAAATACCTAGGAAGTTGCAACCTAAACTAGAACAACAAGCACTTCAACAATGATAGTAGGAGCAACCATCAATTCAGGAAAGGGAGGAAATTATGGGGAGGCAATCCAACCCAGTATAGATAAGAACAAGAAGACAATAGGAGAGAATGGCAAACAATCCTATTTCAAAAAAGCAAGTCGAACCTACATAAGAGAATCAGCAAGAGGAAGGACAGTTAGACTCAAAGAAGCTAGATTTACACAATTGGGATTGGGCAGATGTAGAGGAGATGGTAGAGTCCCCACAAATTTTCTAGTCTACCAATCTTAAAATTTTGGACTCTTCTAAAATTTTGGATGATACAGAAGTGAGGCAAATAGTACAAGAAGTGATATCCACTACACAAGAAGTAAGGGAGAAAGCCAAGGTGATAGTGGAAGCCTCAGAAGAAGAGTCAAGAGAGAAAAATAAGCCCCACTTTAGATTCATGATGGGAGGAGGCACTAATAAAACTAAACAAAGTGATGCACAAGAAGATACAAATTCATAGAATGTACAAATAATGGTGCAAATGCATCACAGGAATAAGAAAATACTATTGTTGAAGAGGTCACAATGATGGAAGTTCAATAGAATTAGGAAGAAAAGTAGGTGATAGAAGAACAATAGGTGGACTTGCTTGAATAGCAAAAGGAAGTCCAAGAACCAATAAGGAAACAACAATCTCATCCTGAGGTTGTTGATATTGAAGATGATATAGAGGTTGAGAGACTTATGGTACAGACTCCACCATAGGAAAATATAAACATAGAGAAAGCACTAATGGAGCTTGGGGGAAGCTCTAGTCACCACTTGGAAGAAGAGGAAGAACAAACTCCTACACAAGAAGAACTACAAAGGATGCAAAAAAGCTACCTCCTGGAAATACCATAGTTCTCAAATATTGAAATAGAAGAGGATGCAAAAAGGGTAGAGGATCAGGTGGACCATTTCTTCTCTCAGATGGGCAATGCCATGGCTAGCACCAAACTATAGTTTTGTATTGGATGCGTAGGAGAATTGAAGCTATGGGAGGAACAAGTGTTTATCAAATTGGAAAAGATAATAGAATGGGTGAGTAGTGAGGATCATACAAGGAGAATTGTTGATATCCATGTACAACACCCATGGAGGTTACCCAAGGGAGAGGTAACAATGATGTTAGGAAGAGATGACTTACCAGAAGGAGTGAGAACCAACTACAGGCAGCATCCAAGGTTGTACCTGGATAAAGCCAATTATTCGACTTGTCCCTTGAATACAATAGAGTTGGAACATAAGAGGGTAAACTCAGGCTTGGCTATCACTCTAAGGAAGTTGAACTTCCTAACACATTGGATAGAGTGGTTGAGCATAGGATTGGAGTAGATCTATCAGCTCAAGGAAGCTCAGAAAGAAGAGACAGAGGCCACTCGGAAGGAAATGGTTACAATGGAGGAAGAATTGAATAAGAGTAAGGTTATGATAGAAGAAAAGTTAAAGAAATTGGAAGAATTACTAAATAATAGGGCTAGTTTTGAGGCCAAAATTAGTTCACTAGAAGAGGAGAAGTGACAGGTCTCACAAATGGTAGAAGAAAGGATCAAGGAGTTGGAAGCTCAATTAACAACAAAAGAAGAACAGTTGCAGGTGAAGGATGAACAACTGAAAACATAGTTGGCTATGAAATATGAGCAACTAGCAGTGAAGGATAAGAAGATAGAAGAGCTTACAAAAGATAATAAGTGATATAATGATATGATCCTAGAGAAGCAAACACAATTGAAGGTTAAGGAGGAGATTGTTCATGCTTTGGAGGCTGATATTAATCATCATATGAAGACCATTATAGACAAGAATGAAGAGTTAGAAGTAGCAGCTTGAAAAGAAGCACATTTATAGGAGAAGCTTAAGAGGAGTGCTACTGAGTATGAACAACAATTAAGGGAACTCCTGAAGACTATCGAGGAGACAACCAACCAACATGGTATGAAAGTAGTAGAAATGGGCAACTACGCAGCCAAGTTGCAGAACCAACGCGTAATTCTTCATGCCCAACTGGAAGATAGTGAAGCCTTGGTCAAATAATATGAGGCCCAGCTGAAATAGAAAGATGAGTCGATGAGGACACCAACCAAAGTAAAGGGGAGGGCAGATGTAGGCAAAAAATCCACCTCCCAGAAGAAGAAGTGACAAAGAGGATTTGCCTAGTTCTAATTTTGACAATTTTGATAGTTTTGGTAAAATGTACAAGGAGGAGCAAAACATACAAAGAGGAGAAAAGTACAAAATGGAAGCTAAAACGTACAAGGTATAATGTAATGCAGATGAAATGTAATTTGAGTTGTATTTGTGAATGAATTTGATAATAAATGTAATTAGACTTAGTAAAGGGTGTAATTAAGATTTATGTTATACATGGGTAGTTGTAAATAATGAATTGCCTTAGGAACCACTTGGAATAGCCTGGGAAGATGTTATATAAGGCCTCCCTTTCAATTTCGTAGGTCTAGTTATTGAATGCATCTATCTGATCATTGTGTGGAATTACTGGTTTATTGTGTATCCTTGTGGAAGTTGTTAGTGATTGTAATGTACCATTGAAGAGTAATGAATGAAGAACCATATTGCATAGCATTCTCTCATGTCATTGTATGATTCTGGAATGATGGATTAGTGTTTTGCAGTACCTGATTGTTGCATGTTACTTTTCTATGTCTATGGATGATGTTAATGCACTAGTATGAATAATGGAATTGAATCACCACTGGTGTGAGCCTTGGAAGTGATCTGTGAGGAATATTGCATCAGGAAAAGACATCTTGGGAGCTATTGTATGATTTTTGGAGATTGCCATTATGAAGAACTTTCTCAAATCCTAAAGATAGAACTTGCATGTTGGTAAAGATGGAGTGAGTGACATTCCAGAACTTCCCAAAACTTGTATGAGAGATATTGGTAAAGAAAAGTATCCAATTTGGCACCTTTCTGAACTTTCATTTCATACAAATCATACACCAGACGTGTTACAAATCGTACAAAAGAACTTTACCCGATTTGGTAGTTAGGCGATTGAAGAAAACTTACCCGATTTGGAAAGTTTGGTAAATTGAACAAATTAGTTACAAAACTGTGTACGATAGCTTACAAAACCAAATCTGAAGGATTGAATGAGTGTCAAATCATACAAGCACTGACATTGTATGATTTGGGATCGTACAATTGTACGATTTGAGTTCGTACAAGCTATTTTGTAGTCGCATATCAATTGTTGGGAAGACTGTACGATTGTACGATTTGGGTATTTGAACAAGAATAGTAAATTGATCATTCCAAGCCTTTGAGAATCACCTCCCCACCGGGAATACTACACCCCTATGCTACATATTAGGCACTTTGCTTTGTATTATGGCATGGTCTCTTGCATGTGTTTTGATGTGGCCTAATCTACACCACCATAAGTTCTAGCTTTGGCTATATTTAATTCCTTTCAACACCCTTTTCCTACACATTTAGGAAGAAACTAGCTAGGGATTTCCAATGAACCGATATTCTTTGAAGATTGACCTAAAAACCTCATAATGATCAGTCCATTCAAAGTTAGTCAAGGTATGTGGGTGCACAAACATTTTCATTAGGTAGATTTTCGACCAACAGTATTTGGCATGCCCGATGGGACCCAAGGTCCCACTATTTTTTTGAAATAGAGTGATGAAACTCTGTTCTATGGCATTTATGCTCTATTCACATGATGAATCTGCTATGGAATGTAATCCAAATCTATGCTAAATAATATTTTTTTCTAAAAGTATCATCCCACCATCTAACCAACAATTTTTGGCACGCCTGATGGGACACAGTCTTGCTATTTGGTTAAATAAAAGTTTGGTGATGACCTAGTTTACCCAGATATTTTTTCTAAAATCACCTAGTGATTCTGCTGTTAGTTTGTCTCAATGACTTATTGCCTTTAATATCATATTATATCTTACTTTTCCAAAGAAATCAAGGTTTTATGAGTAGTCATGACCTCATTGGTAGAGAAATTATGCTCATATAGTGACTCCAACCTGAAGGAAGAACCCAAAATTCTTGAAGAACTAGTATCATAAGTGGACTTAGGCTCAACAATATTACCCCCAATGGGATGATATAAGTCCTATCAATATATAGGACATGCATGACGTACCCAAGGTAGCCCTGAAGACTTTACCAATTTTTAATGGCATAGATAATACTGCATTTGAGCACTGCCAGGATGTAGCTTCTTTGGATACCATTCAAATTATCTTATTTAAAGAGTTCATGCTCAGGTTGCTCAATATTTCTCTCAAGGGGAAGGCATTTCTATGGTACAAATATTTGGAAAATACAAGCCTATGAACATGGGAAGATTTGGAAGAAGCCCTAGTTGATACATTTGATGACTCTATAGATCCCTTTTTGTTGCTTACCTAGCTCTCATTCATTAAGCAGGCCTATTATGAAAATATTGTTGACTTCAATGTTCATTTGATAAGAATGTGGAGAAGGATACCCCATGATTTTCGACCATCATCTACTCAAGCATATCTATATTATATCGAGGATTTCCACCCTCATATAAGCATTATTATCCAACAATCCAGAGAAAAAATATTCCCACAAATTTTTAGGGAGGTCATTCATGCTAAAAATATGTTGATCGAAGTAAGCAAAATTCCATTTCAAAAAATTTCATCTACTCTCTCACCTTCATAGCTTCATCCCACGAGGAGATCAGGCCTTGATTGTATCAAATAACAAAGAGTAGTCTCCTCACCAATTATCATAAGGGGAGGCACCAAACAGAATGAGAATTGGGATTCAAGGTCCTATGGCTCATTGAGGAGGCTACCAACATGGAATAATAGCTCACAGAAGATAAGGGATAAGATCTAGATAACTTTTTACCAACTACATGGCCAATCCAACTCCTTTCCTATCTTCAGTAACCAAATCCAACAATAGTGATGCAGTAGGATGATACTAAGGCATACAAAGATGATAAAATACCAAAATTAGATATGCCTCTATTCTATAGTGACCTCTCACTTGAGGAGAATAGTAGAAATAATAAGAGAGAAGCAAGATTTTATAGTAATAAACAACATGATTGCCTGTAGTACAATATGAAGGTATGCAGATTGGGAAGATATAGGTCTAGTGACCTCTCATTCCAGATGGCATGCAGAGGATAGTCTCTTACCCCCACCAACACAAAGTATTAGAGCAAGAAGCTATACGCCTTCACAAATTCCTTCATCATGAAGCACACCGTTGAACCAGCAAAGACTGAAGGCATACATGAGGCTATACTTCCCAGCTATTAATGTTGGGCAAAGAGCAGAAAGGGTGGAACAATTGCACAACTTATGCAAAGGGTCCATGCCTACATCAAAAAGGTGGAGAGAAGATTTATTAGCATCTAAAAAGGTCAACCTCATCAATATTTCTCTTGGAAAGAAACTGACGGCTAATGGCACTCATGCATGCACCAAGAGCTCCCTTTTATACTCTCCATAATACCATGATCCTCCATTTTACTTATCCCTAGATTTGAAGAGGCACATGTTGCATAACTATGTGATAGATCCTAAGGCCTTGGTCTCAATCATACCCTTGGAAATCTATAGGAATTTAGGTTTGAACTTTGACATGTAGAAGCTAGAGGAGTTGCATATCAAGGGACAACCTATAAGGAATATGGGAATGCTCTATCAAATCCCAATGTTAGTATGTGGGAACCTATACCTAGAGGTCATTCAAGATATAAAAATAGTGGATGCTCCCCCACTATTTGGCATGTGTTTATCCCCACATTTTTTGAAGCAGATGAGGGAATGTATAAATCAAGAACATGATCAAATGTTGATCCCATTAATTGAGAAGATTATATCAGTGTTCAATCAAGGATTACACCCTTTTTATATTGAAGGGTATGATAAGCAAGAGATAAGACCTACTCAAGAGACCACGTGTAGACAAAGGGTGAACTCAGATGACATGCCAACAATGTGGGCACCCTAGCCTAAAGCACATAATTTACCCACGACCCTGGTACTTAGTAATATCCCAACCACTGGCATTCAAATCTAATGGGATTTAGGGAATAACAAGTATGGGAGTTGGATGATGACTCAGAGTATAGCAATGACAAAGGAAAGCAGAGTTTCGGCATCAAAGAAATTGGATTCCAGGAAGATACAATGTTGGTATCCGCCTCTAGTAGAACCACCGTTTGGAGTTCAAGCTGACATGGCAAGAATAGATTATGAAATGACCACTTTTGGTCCAAATACAAAGAATCTAAAGTAGAATGTAGAACTTGGATGGAATCTTGCAAGAATTGATGATAATTATGGACCACACCCATCGAAACATCAAGAAAAGCTCAAGTTTGATACTATATGGTTTGGTCACTATAGGTTCATGGGATAATCTGCTATGAACTCCTTATTCAAGCATGTTAACCATACTATAATTTTGTGTAAATAGTCAACAAGTAAATAATCAAGTGCATTTGGCATGTAGTCACTCAAGTAGATGACATCATATTGCACCAAGGTTGTGAGGGGAGGTATTCTAGTAATTTATTCCAAGCTGACCAAAAAATCAATATTTGTGGAATAAAATATGTAGAAGGAATTCCAAGTGTCATCAATAGTTATTGAAGAAGCACTTTCTCCCTATCTCCCCATTGTCTTCCCTTTTTTATTTTTTGTTTTTGCTTTTTGATGTGACTCAGTAGCCCAATGGATAAGGGTAGGATAATACACAATTTATAGACTTGTAGATATATGATTGCATGCGGTGGGACTATCAAGGCTTGTGTAAGGAGGAAAAAACGTCATTCCAAATGAGGATATGAATTCATGAGATAGAAAGGCACTAAAAAATAAGGATCTACACTCACCTAATAAGGATACTGACCGATGATTCACATCAAACCAAATCTTTCAATAAAAGTACCCACCCTATTATTAGCTAGGAGGATCACTCTATATATAGCACTTCATACGTAGTAGTACGGAATTGCTAGAGAAATATGAGTTTGGAAGTATAGATAAGCATTCTCATGGTGAATTATGATGGGCAGAACGAGTTCTTTATGAACTATGTGAAAATTAAGAGAGGTCCTAAATGTAGTGAGTACCTTTGGCAATCTGTCTACATTTGAAATAGTAGCTGACATCAACCAAGTATGTTTATGGAAGTGTGATTTTTAGGGATGTCCCATGGATCAGGTAATCCATATTGAAATTTTTATGGAACAACCTCAGAATTGCATTCCCTATTGTTTCTTTGTTTTGTCTTGTTTTTCCTATTCTTTTGGTTTTCCCTAGTGCTTGTTACCACTAACTCCTTCAGTTAGTGAAGTTATATGTTGGTGCTTGTTCTTCTGCTTTTCTTTTCTTTTCCCTCCTATCACTATTTGTTTTTGTCTCCTCCCTCTACCTCTCTCCTTTTTTCCTTTCTTCTCCCCTAGTGTCCCTCCTCATTTTCTTTTCTCCATTATGACCTACCTTGTTGTGCAAGTAGCTTCCACCCCGTCACCCGCCATCATCCTTTGTCTTGCAATCTCCCCAAGATATTTTTTCTTCCTAATTATTTTCTATTCCTTCTTCCCTTTCCATACCTTTAGAAAGTGCTTTTTGCAAAATATGACCACCTAGGTTCTCTTTTCCACAAGTGAAATCCCTTGTGAGTCACCAAGAATGTGGGTGAAATTTTGATTGCATCCATCTAGTTGTCATTTTTTGATAAACAAGATGATGAATAGTTAAAAAGTTGAAATTTTGGGTCAAGAACAACAAGTGGTGGATGATTATGCTACTTCCAATCAGAGGAGAAGGTGTGACACTGCAAAGAACAAGTTGAGTGTTGGACATGGCAAAAAATTGGGTTGCCCCTTTGGTTACAAAGGGATCCCAAAAAACCAATGTGAGGATGCAAAAAAATTGACTAAGTGTTGCAGCTAGTGGGGAAATGGATAGCCATGAACCTTAGACAAAATCCAAAATTTTGTTAGAGCAATTATTGGAAAAGAAATGGGATGCTGATAGATTTTGAAAGAGTCTTGAAATCCTACCACTCAAGCAAGCAAGAAAACAACTATCTATCAGGCCCGGTGGAAAAATGGGTGATCAAGAATTTAAAATGGATTCCAAAGCCCTACCATGAAAGCATTTGGTGGAAGAATGGGAAATTTTTGGACTCTACAAGAGTCCCAAATATCTTCCTATACTAAGGATACCACACGAGTCCCAAAATCCTGCTAATGCCTAAAGATTTGCATGAGTCCAAAAATCCCACCAAGAGGTGTTTGGGAGAACTTTGGGTCACCATCAGATGTCAAGTGATTCCCAAAATATACCATAACCAGAAAACCTATCCTTCATGAATAACATTAATTTTTTTTAAGAAGTAAGGAACTGCAGGCTTGTGATAGCTTATAGGTAGGAAGGAGCTCATCACTTGTTTGATATACAATGGATGAAATGAAATCCCATGGGAGTAGTCAACCTTAAAATTTAGCTCACATAAATTAATGATCCTCTACCAGTAGGCGCATGTGAATGAAGATTGTGAACTAATATAATTTTTAGATTATTCATATTGATCGAAGGCTCAGATGCACCGAACAGGCCCTATCCTGCCTAATAGTCACCTTTGGCAACAAAATGCAAAGAGATAAAAAGGATTTATAGCTTGGCCACCTTATTGATGTAGCTAACTTCTCTTATTGAGCATCATCCCCCTTTGTAACATAATTTATTAGACTATATATACTAGAATGCAAGGCATTTAAAGGGTCGACTCTTAGACTTTTACAATTTCAAGTAAGCTAGGATTTTGTACATTAATACAAAGGAAATATTGTTTAACCTATGGTTCAATTTAGTTGTGGAATGTGAATGTATGAATGACTACTTATTTCTAATTTTAGCTTACCAAATGTTAATGGTGTCAATTTTACTTTTTGGATTCACGCTCATAATGCATTCACTTGTCCTGAAATTCATAGTCCAATAAGATACATCTAAATATAAGTGAAATATTCTATAGTTTATGAGAAACAACTTGGAATGTTAGGCACTTTGCTTTGTATTACGACATGGTCATTTGCATGTGTTTTTATGAGGCCTAATTTGCACTACCATAAGTTCTAGCTTTGACTATATTTAATTCCTTTTAGCACCATTTTCCCGCACGTTTAAGAAGCAATTAGTTAGGGCTTTCCAAGAAACTGGTCTTCTTCGAAGATTAACTTGAAAGTATCATAGTGATCAGGCTATTCAAATTTGGTTGAGTTCTATGGGTGCACAAACCTTTCTATTAGGTATATTTTTGACCAATAGTTTTTGGCATGCCCAGTGGGACCCTAAGGTCCCGCCATTTTGTTAAACAAAGTCTTGTGAAACTCTTTTCTATAGCATTTATGCTCCATTCACCTGGCAACTCTATTATGGAATATAATCTAGATCTATGCTAAAGAAATATTTTTGCTAAAATTATAATCCCATCGTTTGACCAATAATTTTTGGCATGCCCTGTGGGACATAGTCCCACTATTTAGTTAAATCAGAGTTTAGTGATGCCCTGGTTTACCTAATTTTTTTTTCTAAAATCACTTGGTGACTCTGCTATTAGTCCATATCAATGACTTTTTGCCCTTGAAATCATATTAGATCTTAATTTCCTATAGAAATCAAGGTTTGATGAGTAGTCTTGACCTCATTGGAGGAGAAATTATGCTCATCTAACGACTCCAACCTGAAGGAAGAGCCCAGAAGTCTTGAAGAACTAGTGTCATAAGAGGACTTATGGCTCAAAAATATTATCCTCAGTGGGATGATGCAGATCCTCTCAATATCCTGAATTGGCATGATGTGCCCAAGGTAACCTTAAAGACCTTACCAATTTTTGATGACATAGAAAAGACTACATTTGAGCACTGTCAGGATGTAGCTTCTTTGGCTACCATTCATAAAATCTCATCTAAAGAGGTCATGCTCAAGTTGTTCACACTTTCTCTCAAGGGAAGGCATTGCTATGGTATGAATATTTGGAAATTACAAGCATATGCACATGGGTGGATTTTACAAAAGAATTAGTCGATACATTTGATGAATCCACATACCCCTTCTTATTGCTTACTTAGATCTCATTCATTAAGCGCACACATTATGAAAATATTGTTGACTTCAATGTTCATTTCATAAAAATATGGAGAAGGATACCCCATGAGTTCCAACCATCACCTGCTCAAGAGTATCTATATTATATCTGGGCTTTCCACCCTGATATAAGTATTCTTATCCAACAATACAGAGAAATGATATTTCAATAGATTTTTAGGGAGGCAACTCATGCCGAAAATATGCTGATCCAAGTAGGAAAAATTCCATCTCAAAAATTTGCATCTCCTCTCCTACCCTTCATAACTTCATCCCTTGAGGATATCATGCCATTCTTGTATCAAATAACAAAGAGTAGTCTCCCCACAAATTCTCATGAGGGGAGACACAAAAAGAATAATAATTGGGAGTCAAGATCCCATGGCTCATTGAGGAGGCTAATAAAATGGAACAAAAAATCATAGAATAAAAAGGACAAGATATAGATAGTTTTTTCCAACTACATGGCCACCCCAATCCCTTGCCTATCTTAAATCACAAAATCCAATAGCGAATATGTAACAGGATAATACTAAAACACATAAAGAACATAGTATCTTTCCTCCACCAGCATAGAACATTAAAGCAAGAAGATACATGCCTGCTGACCTCTCATTCTGGATGACATGCAGAGGATAGTCTCTTGCCTCCACCAGCATAGAGCATTAGAGCAAGAAGTTATATGCCTTCATAAATTTCTTCACCATAAAGCACATTACTGAATCAGCAAATACTGAAGGCACACAAGAGGCTATACTTCCTACCTTAATGCTAGATAAAGAGCAAAAAGAGTGGAAAAATTGCACAGTTTATGCAAATAATCCATGCCTACACCAATAAGGTGGAGAGAAGATTTATTGGTATCCAAAAAGGTCAACCTAATCAATATTTCCCTTGGAAAGACACCAATGGCTAATGACACTCATGCATGTGCCAAGAGCTCCCTTTTCTACCCTGTATAAGATCATGCTCCTTCCTTCTACTTATACCTAGCTTTGAAAAAACACATGTTGCATAACTGTGTGATAGATCCTAAGGCGTTGGTCTCAATCATACCCCTAGAGATCTATAGGAATTTAGGTTTGAACATTAACATGTAGAATCAAAGGTGTTGCATCTCAGGGGATAGCCTATAAGGAATATGGAAATGCTCTATTAGGTCCCAATGCTAGTATACGGGCACCCAGACCTGGTGGTCATTCAGGATATAAAAATAGTGGATGTTCCCCCACTATTTGACATGTGTCTATCCTCACATTTTTTGAAGTAGATGAGGGGATTTATAAATCAAGAACATGATCAGATTTTGATCCCATTGGATGGGAATATTATCTTAGTGTCAATCAAGGATTTCACCCTTTTTGTATTGAAGGGTATGATAAGTAAGAGACAAGACCTACCCAGGAGGCCATATGTAGATAGAGGGTGAACTCATATGATATGCCAATAGTGCAGGCACCCTAGCATGAAGCACAATTTTTACCCACTACCCTGGTTCTCGTTAAGATTCCAACCATTAGCATTCAAATCCAATGGGATTTAGGGGATAACAAGTATGAGAGTTGGATTATGACTCAGAGTATAGCAATGGTGGAGGAAAGTGAAGTTTTGGTGTTAAAGAAACCAAATTCTAGGAAGATACAATGCTAGTATCCACCTCTAGTAGAACCATCGTTCAAATTTCAAGCTAACATGGCAAGGATAGGTTCTGCAATGGCCACTTGTGGCTCAAATACAAATACTCTAAGGTAGAACGTAGAACTTAGATGAAGTCTTGCAAAAATTGATGATAATTATGGACCACACCCACCGAAACATAAAGAGAAGCTCAAGTTTGGTACTATATGGTTTGATCACTGTAGGTTCATGGGATAATCTACTATGAACTCCCTATTCAGGCATGTTAACCACACTATAATTTTATGTAAATAATCAACATGTAAATAAGCAAGTATGGTTGGCACATAGTAACTCGAGAAGATGACATCATCTTGCACCAAGTTTGCGAGGGGAGGTATTCCAACAATTTATTCCAAGCTGATCAAAATGTCAAGATTTGTGGAATAAAAGATGTTGAAGGAATCCCAAGTGTCATCAATAATTTTCAAAGAAGCACTTTCTTCCTATCTCCCCACTGTCTTCCCTTTTTTGTTTTTGCTTTTTGTTGTGACTCTGTAGCCCAATGGATAAGAGCAGGAAAATACAAAATTTATAGATTTATAGATCTGTGATTGCATGCAATAGGAAAATCAAGGCTTGTGTAAGGAGGACAACCCATTATTCCAAATGAGGATCTGAAGTCATGAGATAGAAAGGTACCCAAAAATAAGGATTTGAACTCACCTAATAAGGATGTTGACCGATGATTCATGTCAAACTAAATCTTTCAAGAAAAGTGCCCACCTCATTATCAGCTGGGAAAATCACTATATATAGCAATTCATACATAGTGGTAGTGAATTTCTAGAGAAAGATGATTATGGAAGTGCAGCTAAGCATTTTTATGGTGAATTATGATGGGCAAAATGATTTGTTGCTGAACTATGTGAAAAAGAAGAGAGGGCTTGAAGGTTGCGAGTACCGATGGTAATCTATCTACCTTGGAAATAAATTACATTAGTGAAGTATGTTTATGGAAGTGTGATTTGTGGGAATATCCCATGGATTAGGCAATCCATCTCAATATTTTGATGGAACAACCTCAAAATTACATTCCTTTTTGTTTTTTTTTTTGTCTTGTTTTTCTTGTTCTTTTGGCTTTCTCTAGTGCTTGTTACCACTTACTCCTTTGATCTGTGGCATTCTTTGTTGCTTCTTCTTCTACTTTATCTTTCCTTTTTCATTTTATCAGTGTTTGTTTCTATCTCCTCCCTCTACCTATCTCCTTTTGTCCTTTCTTCTCCCCTTGTGTCCCTCTTCCTTTTATCTGTTATGTCCCACCTTGTGTGAGTAGCTTCCACGTCGTCTCCCACCACCCTACTTTGTCTCCTATCTAGGCTATTTTTGCTTCCTGCTTATTTTTTATTCGTTCTTCCCTTTCCCTCCCATTAGAAAGTGCTTTTTGCAAAATATGACCACCTAGATTCCCTTTTCTACAAAGTGAAAATCCCATGTGAGTCACCAAGAATTTGGGTGAAATTTTGATTGCATCCACCCACTTGTTATTTTTTAACAAATAAGATGATGAATAATTAAAAATTTGAACTTTTGGGCCAAAAATAGCAAGAAGTGGATGATTTTTCTGCTTCCAATTAGAGGTGAAGATATGATGATGCAAAGAAGAAGTTGAGCATCAGATGTGGTGGAAAATCACATTGCCCCTTTAGTTATGAAGGGATCCCAAAAACCCACTATGAATATGTTGGCTAAATATCATAACTAGTGGGAAAATGGGTAGCCAAGAACCTCTAATGGAACCCAAAATACTGTTAGAGCATCGATTGGTGGAGAAATGAGATGATAGATTTTGAAAGTCTAGAAATCCCACTACTCAAGCAAGCAAGAAAAATGACTATGAGGCCTAGCAAAAAAGTGGGTGATCAAGAATTTTTAATGGATCCCAAAACCCCACATGAAAGCATTTGGTATAATAATGGGTAACTATTGAACTCCATAGGAGTCCCAAATTTTTACCAATACTGAGAACTCCACACGAGTCCCAAAAGTCTACTAATACCTAAATATTGGCGTGAGTCCCAAAACCTCGCCAAGAAGTATTTGGTAAAACTTTGGATCACCATCAGATGTCGGGTGATTCCCAAAATTTTTCCATGATCAAAAACCCCATTCTTTGTGAATAAAATCATAATCTAGTTGAGAAGGAAGGAACTACAAGCCTACGATAGTTGATAGGCAGGAAGGAACTCAACACTTGTCCTATAGATAGTGGATGAAATGCAACCCTATAGTCAACGTCAAAAGTTGGCTCATGCGAAGTAATGATCCTCTACTAGTAGGCATGTGCGGATGAATATTGTGAACTAACATAATTATTAGATGAGTCAGATCAATCGAAGGCTTAGATGCACTAAATAGGCCTTATCCCACCTGACAACTGCCTTCGACTACAAAATACAAAGAGATAGAAGGGATTTATAGCTTGGCTACCTCCCTGATGCAACTACCTTATCTGAATGAACATAATCCCATTTGTAACATACTTCATTGTAAAGATTATAAATACTAGAATTCAAGGCATTTAAAGGGTTGGCTCTTAGGCTTTTACAATTTGCATGTAAGCTAGGATTTTGTACATTAATACAAAGGAGTTGCTATTTAACCTCTGGTTCAATTTAGTTTTGGAATGTGAATGTATGTGTGATTGCTTATTTCTAATTTTAGCTTATTGAGTGTTAATGATGTCAATTTTGCTTTCTGGATTTAAATTGATGGTGCATTCGCTTGTTCTAGAATTTATTGTCTGATAAGATACATCTAAATATAAGTAAAATATTCTATAGTTTATGAGAAATAACTTGGTCTATTAGGGAGTTTGCTTTGTATTATGACATGGTCCATTGTATGTATTTTTATGTGGCCTAATCCTCACCACCATAGGTTCTAGCTTTAACTATATTTAATTCCTTTCAACACCCTTTTTACGCATGTTTAAGAAACAATCATCTAGGACTTTCTAAGGAACCTGTCTTATTCGAAGATTGACCTAAAAGCCTCACGGTGATTGGACAGTTCAAATTTGGTCAAGGTTTGTGGTTGCACAAACTTTCCATTAGGTATATTTTTGACCAACAATAGTCAAGTGACATAACTGTAACAACCCTCCTTGGAAGAACTTGTTCTTGATACTTGATTTATGTATTGATGCGTGGATATCTACTGTATAATATCATTTTATGTTCTAAATATGTGTTGATAGATTCACTTTATGATTTTATTATAATACTTTTAGAATATGGTACTGTTGGTGAAATTTGTGTTTGTAGGACTAGACACTCTCATGGGTGGATTGGTATGGGACAACCACTAGAGTTGAGAGAAAAAAGGGGAAATGTTGGATGACATTCTCATTGATAGCTCAAGGGTAAAAATAAAACCCTTCATATAGGTGCATTACATATGTGTGTGTTGATTAAATACATTGTTGGGTAAGGAGGTAGCTATTTAAGCAAAAGAGCCATCCTTAGTAGATGGGTGATAGTGTCAAAATTATTGTAAAACCTCCTACTCAAGGAAAAATTTATTGTGGAAGGATGACTTAGCAAGAGCCCTTGAATTGTTGTGCGTGGAATTGTTTGATATCAATGCTAATGGTTAATATTAACATTTTATAGTGATTAAATTAATTAGGTGAGTAGTTAATTTTTTTTTTTATCGATAATTGGATTTTTAAAGGTCCCCAAAACCTTATACAATGGGGTCAGGGAGAGGATCTCCATAGGGAGAGGGTCTCCACAAATCAAACACAAAACAAGAGATAGTCCCAGTGGAACAATCTCACAAATAAAAAAGTGGGACCATCACATGCAACACAAGCAAGGAAGATCGGCTTATGCGAGCTCAGGACAATTATTGACAACAAGATTAAAACCCGGCTAAAGGGAACCCAAGATAAACAAAATAAAATAGCTTAAAAAAACCTGGATAGTGGTAGCCCAGGACAAACAACAAGAGGAGACACCTGTTCGAAATGGGATAAACTAACAACAGACTTAAAATTTGAAATTTAAAATCAAAACCCCACCCAAACAGGCCTAAGAAAAGGAGACTAGTTGGCACATTTTTAAATCAAAACCCCATCCAAAAGAAAATAGCCTAGGATGAAATTAGATCCCAAAAACCTACTTGGGAAAATCAAAAAATTATAGAAAAAGAAAAATCCATCTAGGAAGGCACGGGAACAACCAACGAATGAAGAACTTGTCCAAGAAGGTACAAGAAAAGCATGGAAATAAAAACCCATCCATAAAGGCATAGGGAAAACTGCAAATGAAAAACCTATACAAGAAGGCATGGGACCAACCTGGAGAAGAATAAATCCATCCAAGAAGGAACGAGAACAACCAGAAAAGAAAAAACCTGGCTAGGAAGGCACAGGACTATCATTAAAAAAAAAGCAAGCAGTCAAGAGATATCTCTTTAGGAACTAAGGTCTCGCTGCAAAGGAGATGAAGATCACAGTAGCAAGCAAGAAAATCCCATCAATCCATCATGGCACTCCATGGCTGGAAGGGATCAAGCCATCGAGACTGTCAATAAGAGATCATCAATAGAAATAGGTACGCATGCATTGTGCTACCCCTATTCCAATAAAAAATGCAAATATGAAATCCAAAAGAGAGCCCTAGAGCAAGGAAATCCTCAAGCTCCACCAACTGTCCATCTAGAGGAGATCTATGAACACCAACATCTGTAGTAGCATGAGAAACTCAGGGCCCTACCCTAGAGGTTAGAAAGATGTAGCAGGAAGAGGAACCACATAAAACCTAATATAGACATTGATCCTTGCTTCAGTGGGCCTGCATCAACCATCGAGATTCACTCTACTACGAATGATAAAACTGTGGCCCAACCCCAAGGTCAAGAAATAAGTAGAGAGAAGACTCCAAGTTGAGACAGCATGACCAAACAAAGTGGGAACCCCTTTAGATGTCGAATCCAAGAACATAGCAACGAAATCAAACTGACGATAAGCAAGAAAGCACAAGCCCCTCCCAAAGCCAAAAGGACCGCTGGAACAGTCTCTAAAACTCCAAATCCCGATTCAGGCCACCTAAAACCAACCACCAGTGAAGGCCACTATGGAAAAACTCAAGGACATTCCATCCAAGCTCCAACAATTCCGTCGAGATGGGAAACACAACCTAGAATGCCCTAGGATGATCCGTAATATATCAGGAAGCACAATAGGGTTGACATAGGGTCATCCCTAGCTGAGAATCCGTAGGATGGGAGGGGGGAAGCAGGGAATTTGGGATAGGGTTCTCCCGCATAGATCAGGAGGCCTCCCCACTCCCCCCTTAAGGGTTAGGTTAGGACTTGTAGGTGAGTAGTTAATTTAATTATTCTAATGTGGGTAGCATTAGAAAGAAATAATTGTTAAGAAAGTGATTTAATTAATATTGGATCAAAGGGCATTAATTTAAGTAATGCAAACAATAGTAAGCTTTGATTTAAATATAGAGCTTATATTTGAATTTTGAATTTAGAAAGTTGGCATTATGGCTATAATGGAATCATGCAACATTATTAGAAACATTACTTTTTTAGCATAACAGTTTGGTGTTGAGAAAGATTACCTCTTCATGGATCTTTTGGGTTTCTCTAGGATTATATGGAGATAATTGCCATGTTTTTAGGGTTAAAAAAAGAAGTAGAATATGGACAGAGGTTGGAAAAATGTAGTACAATACGACAAACCAAAAAGAAGAAAGAGTGTTGGTAACTGTGTTAAGATAGCTCCTTTCTAATTACTCTTTATGTCCTTAGCTATGCTTGCTTATATATTCTTTCAGTTTGGTGTTTTATATATTTTACTTTATTTTTGAAGCCTTGTAGAGTTCTTAGTTCTAGATGGGTGTAGTCTTTAGAAGAGTGATGGAGTTTGATCTTCTAGTTTTTAACTCTAGAAATCCTATAGGAAGTAGTAGGATGTTTTTTTGCTTTCTATTTCTATCTATGAGTTTAGCGATCATGGGGAACACTAGTTTGCTCTTTCTAGTGCTAATGGTTTCTTACCACCGCATGTCAAATGGAGTTGGTATATCTGAGTCTAACTTGATTGTCTCCCTTGAAACTTTGTAGTAATGACCTTTTCCATTATTTATATCATCCTTCTAGTTTTAGACATAGGTAGCAACACCTTGATCTCAGGGTACATTTTATTCTACCTTGTCTTGGTGTGTATTGTCTAAGATGGTTGGCTTATGTAGGTTTTGGGTGACCCTGCACTATTGAGAGTTGCATCCTTAGTGTATATCTATGCTTTGGAGTTTGAATCTTCTCTTCATGAGCTTAGTCATGCAAGGTTTATACTGATTGTAGCTCTAATGGTTAACTTGGCTTTCTCAAGCTTTCTAATGAATGAAGGTTCAAGTATTGCTATTGTTTAGAAAATTATGACTAGCGTAGGGCTATCCATATTTATGAATGCTTCATTGGTCACTACAGGTAAGGTTTCATGCTCTACGTTGGTGTTGTATGGTTTATTTATTTTATTGTTTGGTTTCATTTTGTAAAGAAATATTAAGCCTCAGTTTTTGTATATATATGGACCTTGCTTTTATTACTTAAATGCTTGTTTATTCGATTGTATTAAACATGTATTTTTTATATTGATGGCTTTAGCTGGATTAAACAATGTGAATATTAATGGTCCATGTTATATGCTAGTTGGATTAGTAAATGTTTGGAAGGAGCCAATAATTTATATGAGAATGGTTATTTTATTGAATTTGATTAATTAAAGTAATGTTGATTAGTCAATATTAGATTATGGGTAAAAGAGGATTATGTTTGTATTAGTGGGGAATTTTTTCTTCAAAAAAAAATTATTTTAATGAATGGAGCTATGTTTGAAAAATGCTTAATTAAAAAATAAGTTGCTCTGCTAATTACATAGCAAAATATGGACAAGGCTTGGAATCCATATTTTGAAAGAAGTATGAGATTCTCTCAGTATTCATACATGTTGTTATTTGTTGCATGACTACATGTGTTTTTGCATAGTGCATGTTAGGCTTGCATATATATTTAATGAGTTGTCCTGATCCCTAAAGACTTCTATTCAAGTTCATGGGAAGAATCTTTCAAATGGAGGGCCTTGAAAGAAAATATGGAACTATGGACCTTTGATTTTTGTTATGTAATAATGTTATTGAAGAAGATATTAGAATTTGAAAGTAAATATATTGATTTTATGTAAAGTTGTGTTGAAGGAAAAGATGTTTGGTAAATACACTTGTATAGCATTTCAAGACTTGTGCAAAGATGAAATATTATATGTTGCATTTCTTTTATGTAAGATCTTGGAATGATTATTATGTGTCAATTGGAAAGTATAAGATAAAAAAATGGTAGAATATAATTCCTAGATTATGGTTATAATTCTTTTAGATGTTGTTACATTCATTCAATTATTAGTAAATGACTCTTAGAGAGATGCCATTGTTACATTGTTACTTTATTTCCTTTTGGGAGAGATGTTATTTTTTGTCTATATATATATGACTCTTGGGATTTGTATGGGGATTTTGGGCATGAATCTAGAGCCATATTAGAGAAACCCTTGAGTCAAGAAGATAACCCAATCCTGGGAGGAGTTGTGGTGATGCAATAACCAGGTATTTATAAATCTGGGAGGAGTTGTGGTGATGTAATAACTAGATAATTATGAATGATACACCTTGAATGGTGAGGCTCAAGTGTTCCAAAGTGATGAGGCTTTTGGAATTATTCACAAGATAGTATAGTGGTGGCACCTTGAACGATGAGGATCGGGTGACCATGCTCATTACTAGGTGAGTGGTAATGGCCTTAGTTAGCCCATGGAGGTGTGGTAACTAAGCACTAAGGCATTATACCAGAATAATCCTACATAGATGAACTTATGTAGGGTTAGGGAAAAGGCATCCCCATTTAAGTGTTATGGGCCTTAAAGGATAATTTCTATATCATGGTCAAGTTGTCCTATACCGATGAGGGTATAGGAAAAGTGGGGGGACCACTATTGGTATCCTTTCTAAATGATGAGGTTTAGAAAGGTGAACCCCAAAAGTATAGGAAGTTGGCCACTCCTATCCACTTGAGTGTCATCTACAATGACATTGAACTCAAAATATGGTTATGCCTTATAATGCTAAAAAATATTGGGACTTCTTTATGAGTTATTCCTTGTGAAAATAAAAAACTCTCTCTCTTGGGTTGAGTTGGTGGGTTGTTATAGTTGGTATCAGAGCCTAGGTCATAGGACTAGAAGCTTCCATGGAGAGAACCTAGGTTGAGCCTTGACTTGATGTGCTACTTTGGGGAGACTTACTCTTCTAGGGACCTTAAGTTGATTTGGGATAAGATGGGTATTGCATACCATTTGGACCAATCAGACCAAGGTGTAAAAATCCTAGAGAGTATAGTTTCTTATTGGGAATGGCACCTTGTAATGAGGCAAGTGTGACCATGATCATTATTAGGTGAATGATAATGGTCATACCCAATATGGAACCTTATGGTGAGGTAAGTGTGACCATGATCATTATCAGGTGAGTGATAATGGTCTAAGTTAGTTCATGGGGAGATGAAACTAACTAATTGTAAGTACAATTTGGGAGAAATTATAACTTATCCAACTCCTTTTTGTGGATAGGAGATGGCACCTATTTTGAGAGGAGGATCATCCAAGAAGGTAGGGTTAGCTACACAAGAGGAAGTTATAGTACATTCCCAAAATAAGTCTAGAAGAACAATGGACTCCAACAAGAAAATTAGAAGAACAATGGACTCCAATAAGAAGTCTAGAAGAACAATGGACTCTAACAAGAAAATTAGAAGAATAATGGACTCCAGTGAGAGGGTGGAAAAACTTTCTTTCATAGTTAAGTTGCTTCAAGAGCAGATGGAGCAACAATAAAAAATATTGGAAACATTAGTTAATAAGGAAACCAATAATAAGGATTCAGAGGGTAGACAGGAAGAGAATCTTACTAGAGGAATCCATGAGGGTAAAGCTTGAATTGAGGTTGAGCTTTCCAAGGACCTTAAGAATGTTAAGGTATCTAAATTTAATGGAAGAGAAGGGGTGATGTAATAGAGTCTTGGTTAAATGAGTTGGAAACTTTCTTTTCCATGAAGAATTACTCACCTAAAACCCAAACTAGTTTGGGCAACCCTTCATCTTCAGGATGTAACCTTAGAATGGTGGAACACATTCAAGGTAGGTAGAGGAATCCAAGTAATGGACCTTAAATGGGATAGTTTTGTAAGGGAATTTAAGAAGATATTCCTATCAGATCAATTTTATGTAGAGAAGTTTGAGGAGTTCTCTATGCTCCAATAGGGTACATTGACTATGGAGGTATATTATCAAAGATTTATTAAACTCTTGAAATATATTCCTGAGTATGAGATCAATGAACAATTGAAGGTGCATAAGTTCATCTTGGGGGTGGATCCTAAGATTCAAATAATGATTAATTTTCTCAAGCCCAAAACCCTTCAAAAAGCATATGATTTGGCTCGATAGGAAGAGACCAATCTACAAACCAAGAAGACCTTCTTCAACTATGGAGGGTTGATAGAGGTAGAGAAATAGGAACTCAAGAAGAGGAAGAGTGTTGGGTTTATGAAATGGGATAAGGAGAAAAATAAGAAAAGTAAAGGGAACCCAAAGTTTAAAAATAAGAACAATGGGAACCAAGGGAATTATAAGAAGAATTTCCAAAAGAAGGATAATTCAAAACCTCAACCTCAGAAGTAGAATGAGTCAACTCAAAAAGAGGAAATAGGGGATAAAAGGTAGGAAAGGTATTAAGTACCCAAGATAGGTTGTTTCATTTATGGGGGTCCTCATTATGCAAATAAGTGTCCCCAATGGCCAGAGTCAAGTAATAGAGTCGAGGAGCAACCACACCAAATCTATGTAGCCATAGGAAGTCAGAACCTAGATGGACAAGCAACTCCCATGTTATTAAATGGTAAGTTGTTCAATAAGAATGTTAAAGTTTTAATTGATAGTGGAGCTACAAATAGTTTTATTTCCACTAGTATTATTGGGGATATGCCAAAAAGACCTAGATTTTTGGCACAAGGGTGGAAAGTTGAGTATGGGTCTAGATAAACTTACTTAGTGGATCAATGTTTACCTATGATTAAGATCACCTTACCCAATGGATCCACTATTTGGAACTTATATGTAGCACCGCTACATGCCTTTGATATTATCCTAGGGATGGATTGGTTAAAGGCTCATGGAGCCCTAATCAACTTTCAAGAAATATGGATGGACTATACTAATAAGGATAAGAAGAGAGTAAGGGTTCAAAGTAGGCAAGGGTATTTTTGACCATATTTATTGTCAACTATGCAACTAAAGAAGGCAATCAAAAGAGGTGGTATGTTGTATGTAGTAAAGATAAATGGCAAGATAGGTGATAATGGGGATGAGAAAATATTTAAGAGACATCCAATTCTGCATGAATTTAGGGATGTATTTCTAGAATATCTCCTAGGCCTACCACCTCGACATGAATTTGATTTCACCATTGAACTAATGCCTAGAGTTGAACCTATTGCAAGGACACCTTATAGAATGACTCCTATTGAGTTGCAAGAGCTAAAGGTGCAACTCCAAGATTTGTTGGAGAAAGGTTTGATTAAACCTAGTGTGTCACCTTAGGGTGCTCCAATATTATTTGTGAAGAAGAAGGATGGTTCCTTAAGGTTATGCATTGATTATAGGATGTTGAATAAGGTCACCATCAAGAATAGGTATCCTTTGCCAAGGATTGATGATCTCTTTGATCAGTTAAAGGATGCCACTATATTTTCAAATATTGATTTGAGATCAAGATATCATCAACTGAGGATTCGTGAGGAGGATACTCACAAAATAACTTTTAAGACTAGATATGGACACTATGAGTTCATAGTGTTGCCATTTGGGTTGACAAATGCACCAATGGATTTTATGAATCTGATGAACAATGTGTTCAAGAAATATCTAGATCATTTTGTTTTGATATTTCTAGATGATATCTTGATATATTCTCACACTAGAGAAGAACATGACCAACATTTGAGGTTAGTGTTAGAGGTGTTGAGGAAGAACCAACTTTATGGAAAGTTATCAAAATGTGAGTTCTATGCCTCACAAGTTCAATATTTGGGGTATATTATATCTATAGAAGGGATTGTTGTAGATCCTAAGAAAATTGAAGCCATTTTGAGTTGGCTTGCACCCACTAATGTGTCTGAAGTTAGAAGCTTCATGGGAATCATTAGTTATTATAGGTATTTTGTGAAGGACTATTCAAAAATTGCCTACTCTATTACCAACCTTCAGAGAAAAGGAAAAGAGTTCAAATGGATGGATAAGTGTGAGGTCACATTTGAAACTTTGAAGAATAAGTTGACTACAACACCAATTCTTAGGATACCAGATCCTCTTGGGAATTTTATAGTATGTACAGATGCTTCCTTAGAAGGTTTGGGAGGGGTGTTATCCCAAAATGAAGCTACAGTAGCATATGAATCCAGGAAACTCAAGAAGCATGAGTTGAATTATGCTACACATGACCTAGAGTTAGTAGCAGTTGTGCATGCTCTTAAGGTCTAGAGGCACTATTTGTTGGGGAAACCTTTTGAGCTAAGGATAAACCACCAAAGTCTAAGGTATATCTTTACCCAACCTATGTTGAATGCAAGGCAAAGAAGGTGGATAGAGTTCCTAGCTGAATATGACTTTGGTATAGAGTATATCAAAGGAAAGGAAAACAAGGTTGTTGATGCCTTAAGTAGGAGAAGGCATATAGCAACATTAACCTAGAGTCATGTAGACTTGATGGACAAAGTCAGGGAAATGTAGTTACAGGATCAATATTGCATTGAAATCTAGGCTAAAATTGAGGAAAAATCTTAAGGAAAATAAGGATTTTAACATAAAATATGGACTTTTATGTTTCAAGGATAGGGTTGTCATACCCAAAATTAGTGATTTAAGGAGAATTATTATGCAAGAGGTGCATAGTTCTCCATATTCTACTCATCCAAGAGGTGCAAAGATGAGAGAAAACATGAAAAATACCTTCTATTGGTTAGGAATGAAATAGGATATCAATAGTTTCATTGCTAGATGTTTGGAATGCTAGAAGGTAAAGGTAGAACATCAACATCCAATAAGAAAATTATACCCACATGATATACCTACTCAAAAGTGGTAGGTTATATCTATGGATTTTATTGTGGGTTTACCTAAGACAAGGTACCAACATGATGCAATACTTGTGGTGGTAGACAAGTTGACTAAAGTTGCACATTTTATACCGAGGAACATCAAGGATGATGCATCGGTTGTGGAAAATAGGTTTGCCAAGGAAATATTTAGGTTACATGGTTTTCCTAAGGTGATCATATCAGACAGAGATTCTAGGTTTACATCAGAATTTTGGTAGGCTCTTCATCGTGTAGTGGGCACTAAATTGAATATCAGTTTTGCTTACCATCCAAAAATAGATGGGCAAATGGAGAGGGTTAACCAAGTTCTAGAAGACATGCTTCGCATGTATTGCATGGATCAAAAGTCTAAGTGGGAAGACTTTTTGCATCTGGTTGAATTTGCATATAATAATGGATACCATGCATCCTTGGGAATGGCTCTATTTGAGGCCTTGTATGGTAGAAGATGTAGAACACCTCTATCATGGGATAATCCAGAATATCGGGTGGTGATCAGACCAGACACTATCAGAGAGATGGAGGAGCAGCTTAGAGTGATTCGATAGAGGCTCAAGGAAGCAACCAATTGTCAGAAGAGCTATGCTGATCTGAAAATATCACCAAGAGAATTCTCTATGGGAGATAAAGTCTTCTTGAGGGTAAGACCCATGAAAAGTGCCATCAAGTCAACTAAGTTGGATCCTCATTTTGTTGGGCCTTTTGAGATCATTGATAAGATTAGTCTAGTAGCCTATAGGCTCACCTTATTGCCCAACCTATCAAATATCCATGATACTTTCCACATATCCCTACTTAGGAAGTATGTTGTTGATCCTTCTCATGTTTGGAATATTTCAAAATTGTAGATGGTAGATCCCTCAGCCATTGAGGTGTGATCGATAAGGATTCTAGGGTTTTGTTCTAAGATATTGAGGAAATGAACCCTAGATCAATGTAAGGTCTAGTGGGACCATTATTCTAAAAATTGTGCAACTTGGGAAGATGTTGAGGAAATGAGGAAGCAATTCCCATATTTGTTTGAATGAAATATATGCTTTATTTTTAGGAAACACAGAGGATTATGTTTAGTCCAAGGGGGGAGTATGTAACGACCCTCCTTGGTAGGACTTGTTCTTGATACTTGATTTATGTATTGATGTGTGGATATCTAATGCATAATCTCATTTTATGTTATCAAGATGTGTTGATAGTTGCACTTTATGCTTTGATTATACTACTTTTGGAATATGGTATTACTGATGAAATTTGTGGTTGCAGGACTAGGTACTCTCATGGGTGGATTGGTATGGGACAACCACTAGAGTTGAGAGAAAAAGGGAAATGATGGATGACATTCTCATCGATAGCTCAAGGGTAAAAATAAAACCCTTCATATAGGTGCATTGCATATGTGTATGTTTGATTGAATGCACCATTGGGCAAGGAGGTTGTTATTTAAGCAAAAGAGCCATCCTTAGTAGGCGGGTGATAGCGTCATAGTTATCGTAAAACCTCCTACTCAAGGAAAAACTTTGTTGTGCATAGGATGGCTTAGCAAGAGCCCTTGATTGTTGTATGTGGAATTGTTTGATATCGATGTTAATGGTTAATATTAGCATTCGATAGTAATTAAATTAATTAGGTGAGTAATTAATTTAATTATTCTAATGTGGGTAGCATTAGAAAGAAATAATTGTTAAGAAAGTGATTTAATTAATATTGGATCAAAGGGCATTAATTTAAGTAATGCAAACAATAGTAAGCTTTGATTTAAATATAGAGCTTATATTTGAATTTTGATTTAGAAATTTGACATTATGGCTATAATGGAATCATGCAACATTCTTAGAAACGTTACTTTTTGAGTATAACAGTTTGGTGTTGATAAATATTACCTCTTCATGGGTCTTTTGGATTCCTTCGAGATTATATGGAGAGAATTACCAAGTTTTTGGTTTAACAAAAGAAGTAGAATAAAGATAGAGGTTGGCAAAAAAGGAGTGTAGTTCGACAAACCAAAAGGAAGAAAGAGTGTTGGTAACTGTGTTAAGGTAGCTCCTTTCTAATTTTTCTTTATGTCCTTTTCTATGCTTGCTTCTATCTTTTTTAGTTCGATGTTTTTTGCATTTTTTTTAAGTTTTAAAGACCTATAGAGTTGTTAGTTCTAGATGGGAATAATCTTTAGAAGAGTGTTGGAGTTCAATATTCTAGTTTTGAACTCTAGCAATCCTATAGAATGTATTAGGATGTTGTTATGCTTTCAGTTTCTATCTGTGAGTTTAGCGATCATGGCGAATACTGGTTTGCTCTTTTCAGAGCTGATGGTTGCTTACCACCACATGTTGAATGGAGTTGGTATATCCGAGTCTAACCTAATAATCTCCCTTGAACCTTTGTTGTAATTATTGTTGCCATTATTTGTATCATCCTTCTAGTTTTATATGTGGGTAGCAACACCTTAATCTCAGGGAATGTTATGTTCTACGTCATAAAAGGTATGTGTGGTTCGAGATGATTGCCTTCTATGGGTTTTGTGTGACCTTACATTTTTGAGAGCTACATACTTAGTGTATGCCTATGCTTTGGAGTTTGAACCTTCCTCTCACGAGCTTAGTCATGTAATGCGTGTGCTGGTTGTAGCTTTAATGGTTAGCTTGGCTTTCTTGGGCTTTCCAATAAATGAATTTTTAAGTCTTGCTATTGTTTAGCAATCTGTGGCTAGTGTAGGGTTATCTATGTTTATACATGCTTCATTGGCCACTTTAGGTTAGAGTTTGTGCTCTACATTGGTGTTGTATAGTTTATTTCTTTTATTTTCTGGTTTTGTTTTGTAAAGAAAGATTAAACCTCCTTAGTTTATGTATATAGATGGACCTTGCTTTTATTATTATTTTTGACTGGATAATAAGCGGTTTTACTTGAGTCCCCCACCCTTGAAAAATAACAACTATATTCCTTAGAGCTTGAGAATTTAAAAATAGATACACTTCTCATCTCAATGGAGATGCTATAGCTAGAAACCTACATTATTTTACATAAAATGTCTTAATTTTTTATTTTCATTTTTTTGGATCTTTTCAATTTTCTGTATGAATACAAATATTCCATAATTTAGCATCCTTCTTGAAATTTTCCTATAACAACCTTGCTTTTATTAATTAATTTTTTTTTTTATTCTTTTATATTAAATATGTGTTTTTTTATATTGATGGCTTTAGCTAGATTAAATAATGTGAATATTAATGTTTGTGTTATATGCTAGTTGGATTAGTAAATCTTTGGAAGGAGCCAATAATTTATATGAGAATGGTTATTTTATTGAATTTGATCAAATTAAAGTAATGCTTATTAGTCAATATTATATAATGGGTAAAAGAAGATTATGTTTGTATTAGTGGGGAAGTTTTTCTTAAAAAAAAAGAAAGGTTCTTTTAATGCAAGGAGTTATGTTTAAAAAATGCTTAATTAAAAAAAGTTGCTTTGGTAATTACATAGCAAAATATGGATGAGGTTTGGAATCCACGTTTTTATAGAAATATGTGATTCTCCTCGTATTCATGCATGTTGTTGTTTGTTGCATGATTGCATGTGTTTTTGCATAGCGCATGTTAGGCTTGCATATGCATTTAATGAGTTGTCTTGATTCCTAGAGAATTCTATATAAGTTCATGGGAATAATATTTTAAACGGAGGGCCTTGAAAGAAAAGATGGAACTATGGACCTTTGATTTTTGTTATGTAATAATGCTATTGAAGAAGATCTTAGACTTTGAAATTAAATGTATTGATTTTATGTAAAATTTCATTGAAGGAAAAGATGTTTGGTAAATACACTTGTATAACATTTCAAGGCTTGTGCAAATATGAAATATTATATGTTGCATTTTTTTTTGTTTGTGGAAAACACCCTAAATAGGATACCACTTTTAGGTAAGTCCCAAGGAGGCAAGGGTATCTATTTCACCAAAAATGCCCAAGGCTCGCACTTGGCCTTCCCCCTTCGACACACTCAATGAGCATACCTAAAACAATAAAAAAAAACAAACAAACACAAAAGCCACAAATACATCAAAAAACAAAGACAAACAAACAACCCAACAAAAAAAACAAAAAAAACACACACACACAAAAAAAACAAAAACATAAAAACAAAAAAAATAAATAAAAATAAAAATAAAATAAAATAAAACAAAAAATAAAAACTAACAACAAAACACAAAACACATAATAAAACCATAAAAACAACAAAACAACATACAAACACTTAAAAAAACCAAAAACACAAAACACAAAAAACAAAAACATGAAAAACAACAACACACAAAAAAAGAAAAAAAAACACAAAAACATAAAAAACAACAAAAATATAAAAATAAAACAGTACAAAAACACACACACACCCCTCGAAAAACTAAAAAAAGTGAAAACAAAAAAAAAACAAAATACAACTACAACCTTTCTAGGCGAAAAGACTTTTAAGGCAAGATTCAATAGAGGAAACCCTAACCGAACCAAAGAGAAGCAAAAATAAAGAAAAAAAAAACTAGGTACCTCTAGTACTAGAGCCATCCAAAGAAAGGATAAAAAGCAGAGCTCTTCTTATTTGTGAAGCCCACCAACTAGGAGGGTGGTTGTAGCAAGTAAGATCACCTTTGTCCAATACCCAATTAGCTAAAGCATCAACACTCTTATTATGTTCTCTGACCACATGATTGTAATCAATTTTCAAAAAGCCCATCTGGATTAATTGAATCTTCTCAACAATTATTTTTATTCTCCAATCAAACTTATGATTCTTAGGAGTCTTCAGAAGATTAATCATGAGCTGAGAGTTAAATTTAACCAACACCTTTTCCCATATAACCTTAGCAACCTCTTGAAGGCCTTTGAGGATACCATACCCCTCAACAAGATTATTGGAAAGGATACCCAAATTCTTAGCAAAAGTGAAAACCAGGGACCCATCTGAAAGTCTACCAATTCCTCTTGCACTAGCTTTTTTAGGGTTCCCCCTAGAAGCTCCATTGGTATTAACTTTTCCATAATCCTTAGGAGGAGGCTTCCAATTCCTTGTTCTATCCATCTTGTAATTACTCACATTCTCTTTAAGTCGGTTACCTTTAGAAGAGTTAATATTCAATATTTACATCACTTGATCCCATATTTGGTGGGAGTTTTGGGGGTGATTAAGGAGTTGTTGGACTGATTCAACTAAGTTGGAAATGATATTTTTCCAGATATAGTGAATATCCTTTCTTTCTAATTGAAAATTTTGTTGTTCCTTTTATTCCAGATATTCTAAGGTAGAATGGTAGAACCCATCCAAACTAACTGCCTAATGAAATGATCAACACCCTCCCGTTTAGGCCAATACCTCTAAAGCTACTCAAAAGTAAAAAAATTGGACCATTGTAAGCTAAGTAAGATGGCCATTATCCTCCATAGCTCAGAGGATAAGGTGTACTCAATAAATAGATGGCTAAGAGTTTCCACATTCTCTCCATACATTTTGCATCTAAAAGGGCCATGAATCCCATGTTTTCTAAGTTGTTCACTAGTTAGCAACCTACAATGCAATAAAAGCCAAGTAAAGAACCTCACCTTAGGCTAGAGATTTTGAGCACACAACTGAGAAAATATGTTAGAATATTGGTTGGTATTTTTATGGTATAAGGCCAAATAACCTTGAGCAACTATATACTCACCCTTAGTAGTGTTGTTCCATCCAAAACAATCTTTATCATGGGACCAAGAGAGAGATATCATATGCAGGATGCATTGGATGTATTGAATTTGTATTTTTGGAATTTAAATAGGTCAGTCCTCAATAGGGATCCAATATCTACCAACCTCTAAATTACCAATATGGTATCGACAATAATTAGCCACCTTTATCCAATTAGCTTGGTGAAACTCCTCCATCCAAGGCCTCCAATCAGGAAACTGAGTTATCAAAGGTTGGTGACCATCCCAAGAATCTATCCAAAAATTTGCCTGCTAACCATTATGAATGATCCAAAATAACTTTTTTTTAATCAAATCCTCACCAGTCTTAAGAACCGCTAAAATGGGAAAACCTTTGGTAGGCAATTAATAGCGAACAAGGTCTTCAGAATTTTTGTTCTCAACATATTTACCACAAATATTTTGAGCCCAAAGAACATTAGGGTTATGCAAAATCCTCGAATACAATTTAGCAGCTAAAGCCTTTTGTTATTAATAGTAGGCCAAAATCCTAAAACCCCTTCATTCTTGGAAAGGCATAAAGTATCCCATTTCACCAAGGCCCATTTTCTTTTCTCCTTAGTACCACTCCATAGGAACCAATGATTGATTTGATTCAATTCTCAAAGAACAACATTTGGGATACTCAACACAACATAAACATAAATAGGTATAGCTTGAAGGACTTATTTTACCAAGGTAATCTACCCCCAAAAGAAAGCCATCTATTGGTCCACTTTCCATTTTTCTTTTTAACTTTATCCAACAACCAATTCTAGTCTTTATTTTTTTTATCTTTGAGTATTGATAGGGATGCCTAAATAAGTGATCGAAGGGAGGTCTTCTTATATCTTAATTTATCCAAGACCATGGATTCCTGTCTGGTAGAGCAGTGAAAGAAAATGACTTTAGACTTATCTTCATTGATCAATTGCCCGGTAGCTTAATTTTAGAAGCTTTCTTAATTGTAGCTTTACCTAACAGAGTAGAGTCATCAAAAAATTGAAAATAAGAGATAGGCCTAGCTCCATGAGCAATGGTAACTCCCTCAATGGTTTTCTTGTCTCTATTTTTGGATATAGTCCTACCCAAGTTTTCAACAAGAATTATGAATAAATAAGGGGAGAGGGTGTCACCTTGCCTAATACCTCTAGAAGCTAGGAACAATTGTGAAGGCCTACCATTGATAAGAACTAAGTAGGATACTGAAGAGATACAACCCATAACCCAGTTCATCCAATCTTGAGAGAAACCAGATTACCTCAAAACTTTGTTAAGGAAGTGTCAGTACACTCTGTCATAAGCTTTGGATAAGTCTAAACGAATGAACATAGAAGGAGATTTTTTTATTTCCATGGAATAGATGGCTTCCTAAGAAAGATCTATCTCATCTACTATTTGATGCCCTTCCACATAACCTCCTTGTTCAGGGAAAATAATTTTATGCAAAAGAGGCTTCAACCTTTATACCATGATCTTAGTAATGATTTTGAGAAGAACAATACATAAAGCAATAGGTCTAAAAGCTAAGATATGATAAGCCTCTCGAGATTTAGGGATAAGAGTTATATAATTTTTATTGATAACCTTAAAAATTTCTTTGGCTTTCCTAGCTTCTTCCACCACCTCTAATGAATCAACATGAAGGATATCCCATAAATCTTGGTAGAGCTCAATAGGAAAACCATCAGGACCTATGGTTTTCCTTTTTTGCAATTTAAAAACCACTTGTTGAAACTCATTAATAGTGATAGGAGCATTCAAAATAGAGTTCTCCTCAGAAGTGATAAGAGAAGGATGGCTTGAATAATATTTTGTTGAGAAGTCAAGTCAAGAGGAGTAGCAGCAAAAATATTGGAAAAGTAATTCACAACAATAGATTTCATGCCATCCCAAGTGTAGACAACATCTCCAAAATCTAAATTTAGGGAAGAAATAAATTTTTGATATCTTCGAGCTAGAAGAAATTTGTGTTTCGATCTCCTTCTTTGAGCCATTGAATTCTAGATTTTTGCTTCCATAAGAGTTCTCTTTTTTCCCATTCCTCTAATTGAGTTGTGAGTCTAATTTCATCTATACTTCTACTCTTTGTGAGGCCATCTAAATGTATTTTCTTATTCAAATTTTTAAATTGGGCAATGACTTCATATTTTTTTGTTGAACATCCCCAAACTCCTTCCAATTCCAAGTCTTAATTTTGGATTTAATATATTGCAACCTTTTGGAAAAATAGAACACCTTAGTCCCATATCTTGGTATACCTTCCTTCCACCATTGTTGCACTCAAGGTCTAAAGGAACTGTATCTAATCCACATTAACTAAAATAAAAAAGAAGAGAAACTCACATTGGTTTTCCAAATTTCCACCATGACTTGCCAGTGATTAGAACCAACATTGTTAAGAGTCTTCAATTTAAGAATGTGACCATGGATTAAGAAATGGTCAGAGAGTAGGAACAAGCCTTGCCTTCTGTTAGACCAAGTCATAAGGCTATTATTTGGTTGGATGTCCACAAGATGAAGGTTTACAATATATTCATTCATGAGGTCAATGCTCCTATCCAAATTTCTATTTCCCCCCATTTTCTCATCCATAGAGGATTGTATTGAAATATCCTCCTATCAAGACCCGAGCTTCAATAAAATGAGAGATAATATAAATTATATCCTTCCACTGTCTTCTCTTTTCCTCCAAAGAAGTCGGAGCATAAACAGTTATGCAAAGCATAATTTGGTTGAAATTTCTACTTTGAATAGCTATAACCAAAAGATCCCAACTACCAACCATATGGTGAATAACTATCTCTTTTGGGTCCCAAAGGTAAGAAATGCCACCAGAAGCCCCCTAGGAACTGAGGAAAACAACTTTTTCAGTTGGCCAAATTTTACTAGCAATAGAATCCATTTCCTCTATTGACATCTTTGTTTCTTGAAGGAAAATATGTGGAAGGTTTATCTAAATCATTCTTCCAATTTCATTTTTTTTTAAAGACTCCCTTTGAGTCCTCTAATATTACAAGTGATGATATTCATTAATACCAGGGCTAAAATAGTTGGTAAGGTAATTAATCTTACCTTCCTCTACAAGCTTTTCACCTTCTTTTACCATAAGATGTTGATTGGTCTCGCAACCTGCCTTTAATTAAAAACCATCTTTAGTTTTTTTCCTTGTTTCTTGACTTACTCCAGTTGAATCTGGGATGTATTCTAACCTTGAAGAATGCATGTACAAAGCCAAAGTGTTGTTGGAAGGTTCAACAGAGTCTATCTTAAAACCTGTATTATTTGAAGTCTCAAAATTTAAAATATTGTTTTTCTTGTGTATATTTTCTCCCTTTTTTTGTTGAAAAATTTTGATTTTTTGGTTTGTCTTTGAGTTATTCCTTTCATTTCTAAATTAATTTTCTAAGATTTTTGTTTCCATTATTTCCTCTTCCTCACCTAGGGCATTATTTGTGAAAGAATTTCAAACATATTAGATGATAACTTTGATTGATCCTTCATAAATGGTTTTTTCCGAGTGTTCTTCTTCTTAGGCATTTGGAAACTTGTTGATCTTCTTTCTTTTGATCTAGAATTTTATTTGGGAAAACACTAACCAAATGACCATATTCATGGAAAATTCTACAATGAAAATAAATGTTCTCATAGTCCACTACTTGCTCCCAAGTGTCCTACCCAAATTGTAATATGATATTTTTAGGTAGGTTTTTTCAAAATCCATAAAAACATAAATACAAGCATAAATAATATGTTCAAATTTTTGAGTACAATCAACAGTCATCATAAAAATTTCCCTAAGAGTTTTCAATTGATGAAAAAATAGTCGAATTCTAGAATTCAATTGGGAGGCCAAAGAATCTAACCCACACGGGACTTGTAGAAGGCATCTCTTCTTTGAATTTAAATATAGTATTCCAGGGCTTCATAAAAAGTCCTTCCCTTCCAAAGAACCATGGACCTCCTTGAAATGTTCTCTCTATATTCATTATTATAAAATAAAACAAGAAAATAACCATTTGGATAAATAGATATTTGTAACTCACCTTTAGTTTTCTAGATCTTTGCAACCCATACTATGAAAGAAGACAGGCTCGAACAAAAACCCAAGAAATGATAAATTAGTCCTCTTCTTTCCAGATCTTCAATGCTAGTCTGAATGTTTCCCATATCAAGCTTAACAATAGGAGTTCTATCAACTGATCTAAGACATCTTGAATCAATTTTCCTCAAATCAATATTAGGTATTCTTAGAGGTTTATAGGAAGCCCTTAGATTAATGTTAGCATTAGGTTGAGGTTGTCCACCACGGAGAAAATTTCTAACATTCATATTTGGGGCCGAGTCTTGAAAATCCTTACCCGTGAAATGGGTTTCCATTGTGGATTTATTTTGGAGGTGCACCTTAGCACCTGATTCATTTAAGATCTAAACCATTTTTTGATCAACTACTTGTAACTTATTTCATGATCTCTTTAATCCATGACCTAGACACCGAGGAAAGGTATCTTTTCCACTTTTATTTTGTGCAAAAAATTAGAAGCCATTTTTAATCAAGTTCATCGCATGATTTATTGAAAGATAAATTTATAACCCATCTTGGGTCCCCTACAACATATCCTGCTAAAATCTTGAGCAAAAACCATAAAAATGTTGGACACTAGGGCCCAAAGGCCTTGAAAAATAACCTCCAAAGCTGCTTGCACTCAACCTAGATGAAATCCTCGCACGATCACTTGCAAAAAATCTCGTTCACACATAGGGATCCGCTAGGAAATACGTTGCTTCAAATGATGTAAAAATCGGTGGAGACACATATGTTGCATTTCTTTTATGTAAGATCTTGGAATGATTATTATGTGTCAATTGGAAAGTATAAGATCTCTAAAATAATGATGTAATATAATTCCTAGATTATGGTTATAATTATTTTAAATTTTGTTATATTCATCTCATTATTCGTAAAGGAATTAATAAATGCTAGTTTTATGAATTGAAAAGTATTTGAATTTACTAGTTTAGCAATGTGCTATGTTGAATTTATAAATGTAATAGCACTTTATTTCCTTTTGGGAGAGATATTATTTTTCTATATATATATGACTCTTAGGCTTTGTATGGGGTTTTGGGCATGAATCTAGAGCCATATTAGAGAAAGCCTCGAGTAAAAAAGATATCCCAATCTTGGGAGATGTTTTTGTGATGCAATAACTAGGTAGTTGTGAATATTGGGAGGAATTATGATGATACAATAACTAGGCATTCACAAATATATGAGGAGTTGTAGTAACTAGATAATTGTGAATGATACACCTTTAATGGTGAGGCTTAGGTGTTCCAAAGCAGTGAGGCTTTTGGAGTCATTCACAAGATAGTATAGTGGTGTCACCTTGAACAATGAGGATCAAGTGATCATGCTTATTACCAAGTGAGTGGTAATGACCTTAGTTAGCCTATGGAGGTGTGGTAACTAAGCACTAAGGCATTATGCCAAAATAATCCTACATAGATATACCTATGTAGGGTTAGGGAATAGGCATCACCCTTTAAGTGTTATGGGCTTTAAAATATAATACCTACACCATGGTCAAGTTGTCCTATATCAATGAGGGTATAGAAAAAGTGGGAGGTATATTTTTGGCATCCTTCCTAAATAATGGGGTTTAGAAATGTGAACCCAAAAGTATGAGAATTTGGCCACTTCTATCCACTTGAGTGTCGTCTATAGCGACATTGAACTCAAAATGTGGTTATGCCTTATAATGCTAAAAAAATATTGGTACTTTTTTGTGTGATATTACTTGTAAAAATGAAAAAAATATCTCTCCTATGGGTCGAGTTGGTGGGTTTTTATAATAACTACCCCTCACAAGGTACATGCATGTAGTATAGGATAATATAGTTTTAGGTTTGTTTAGAGGTTTGCTATACCTAAATTAGACATCCTATGTACTTAAATACCCTTCACTACCATAATGTAATTTATCCAAAGCTTAAGTTCTAACATGTGGTATCAAAGAAGGTAAAAGGAATAAATAATTCTCCTTATGATCCTCCTCTAGCTTCAACATAGAGAAATCCAAGGTGCACTCTATTTGAGAAAAATTTCAAGTTTGAGATAAGAAGTTTTAAGGGCAAAAGTACCCTATATGAAATTGTGATCCATGAAAATCTATAAGCTTATTGCAGTGGTAAGGTATTTGGCCTCTATTTGAGAGGTCCAATATTCAAACCCCACCCAATAAGAGGAGATTGGGACCCCTCATAAAAACTTGTGTAAACTCATTGAAAAAAAATTATGACCCATAAAGAAAAATTCCATGAAAAAATTATTTAAAATTTATTGAAAAGTTTTAGGATGGAAAACCCTTGCCAAAAATAGATTTAATAAAGAAAAGGAAGCTATTGAAAATATCCTTACGAGAAAGATAAAATAAACCATTGTAGCTTCTTTGTAAGAAGAAAATTTAGTATCAAGGAAGACATTTGAAGCTTCTTAAAGTTTAGAGTGTGTGAAGCCATTTAAAAAGGCTTTAAATAAAGAAAGATTGAAGAAGTGCTTTTTTAATATAGAATATTGAAAATATAGCCCATTAAAGCCATTTGAAAGGTATTCAAAAGAAATATTAAATAAGGCTAAAATATAGCTTATAGAAATATTTTTGATAAGTACATTGAAAATAAGGTTGAAAAAATATAAAAGGCTCATATAGCCCATTAATGTTTTTGTGAAAAGACTTTGAAAATATTAAAGCCTCATAAAATTGAAAACAGTTTGGTAGTGATAAGCCAAGGAAAGAAGCCTAAGATTCTTATATTGGAGATATGAAACACAAGGAAGAAAAGAGTCATTCAAGAACACAATGATTTCTCTATTGGAATATTGGAATAGAGTTAGTTCGACATCCAAGGAAGTGTTCCAACTATTACAATAAGTGTGTAGAAGGCAAAGAATCCATGCATAAGAATATTTTTTACTAGAAAATCACCTGCACCAAATGACAAGGAAGTAATTATGTTAATAGTTAATGGAGGATGTATCCTATGATTTAGCAAGATGGATCCTCTGTGAAATGAAGGAAACCCATGTCTTAGATGAAATGCTGACTATAAAGAGCTATTTATTATGGGTGCAAGGCTAAATTTCATGTGCTTCATGATCAATAGAGGGTATGAGAAGAGGCACAAATATGAAATAATTAACTATGAAAAGAATGATAAATCCAAAAAAAAGGAAAAAAAATAATGTGAGACATCCCGAAAAACTAGGACAAAAATCTAGAAGGCAATCCAACACAAATCTTGAAGCACTAATTTAGAAAGTTATTAAGAAAAAACATCTACAAAGGATAATGAGGATATTTATTTGAGATAGAATAGAAAATAATATAAACTAAAAATATTTGCATAAGGTCAAACTCCTCTAGAAGTTATTGAGGTAATTGAGAGAAAGTTGGCAAAAACAAAAAAGTGAAGCAAGACTATGACTACGTAGATCCATCATAAGCATTTATAATAAGATGGTAAAATGGAAGCAAATTAAATAAGCACATAATAATAGAAAGAATGGAACCCTTCAATTGTTACATGAGATACAATAAAATAAAGACATGAATATAGTGAAGCATACAAAGAATGTTGCAAAAGAATGATACCAAAATATCAGAAGTGAGAAGGTGAGAATTGCACTCACCTGGAAAAAGTTATGAACTCTTGAAGATGTCAACATTACAAAAAGGAAATAAATAATGCATTCTCAAAATTTTAAAATGACACTAGGGATTAAGTTGAAACATCTTCCAAAATTAAAAGAGCAAGTAAAATTTTGAGTTGATATTTAAGTAACATATATTTGTGAGAAATAAAGATATAAAGTTTGAAGATCTTTTTGATTTCATTCCTTTTAAAAATGATTTGAAAAATTATTTTACAAGAGAAAAATAAAGAGGAAAATATTCTAAGAAATATTCCATAATAGGAAGTAACATTCCCTCTATTCGATGAGACACAATTCTCTCACACTATTTGAAAGCATTATTTGAATTCTAAGTATATGTATATGTATACTCATCAGAAATAATTTTTTGAGGTAGTCTCAGTAAAAGAAGAAAATTCAAAATTCATAAAGGTTTATCATGTCTAGTAGAACACTGAAGTTCTTGTTCACAGATTCCTAATTGTTAAGGGGAAACAATTATGCTACTTGGAAGCTCAAAATCATGACACAAATTGAATTTCAAGAAGTTTGAAAAGCAATAGATGGAAGCATTACCCATCCTACTATATAAGGAGAAGATCAAGAAAATTTTGATAAGGAAAACATAAAGGAAAGAATCATCATCATGTTTAGAGTAGCATATGAGGTCCAAGCATACATTAGGGATATGAACACAACCAAAGGTGAATGGGAGAAGTTGAAGATAATATTTGAATCCAAGAATAAAAATTAGATTTTATTCCTCAAAAAATAGCTTCATTATCTAAAGATAATGGAGAACAACTGAAAGGATTCATGAGAAGAATTATAGAATTTTGAGCATCATTGCAAGCACTAGAAACTCAAGTATCTAATTAAATGCTACTTCCTATTATTTTGAGATCACTCCCATTCAAGTAAAATATTTTTTTGACTATAATAAATTTTAATGAGCAAACACCAAGCTTTGAGAAGCTAGTGAATCTACAAAAAGTAGAAGCCTCACATACTATAGAAGAAGAACAATTACTAGTTATAAATAAAACAAGGGAACATTCATTCAAAAGATGTATGAGACCTCCACACTGCTTCCAAAAAAGAAATAATTTTCAAAAATTTTAAAATAAAAGGAATGATTCTTAAATAATTACTTTCTACATACAAAAGATGTGTAATCATTGAGGAAGAGATGAACACACCATGAAGGATCGTTGGCATATTCTATTCAGAAATGGGTCTCCTTCATGAGAGATGAATTGACAACAAAATAGGTCATCTTTAGAACAAAAAAATTAGAGTTAGATAAAGGTACAACAAAGCAATGTAGCCAAAGAGAATCAAATAAAATAAGTCAAGAAATTGAAGAAGAAGAACATGTATTTTTTGCATAAGCACAATCAAGCTAGTTAGAACAAGTCATAGATCAAAAAAATTTAAGTCATATGATTAGAGATATCAAAAATCACTCCAAGACATAGAATGAAAAGATAAATGATAAAATTTTGAAAATCCAGAATACGTAGACTCCATAACTCAAGATTGAACGTATGTATTCTTATTCATCTATAGAAGAACTTGAAGATAACAAAGAAAATAAGAAATCAGTACATCGGACTCAATATTTTATAATACATTAAAAGAACCATGAATACATCACACATAATCCAAGTTTGTATCTCAAAAGGTAAAACGAGGAAGTGTTAATCATCAAAATGTATTTAGATGATTTGATAATATTAGGAAATTCTAAGAGAATTATTTTAGCCACAAAGGAATATTTGAAGAGATCATTTGACATGACTGATCAAGAACTATTCCACTATTGTCTAGATATAGAGGTATATAGAACAAAGAAAAGTAAATATTGGAAAATGAACCCTGTTAGAAGATTTGAGAAGGTAAGCAACACACAAGGAATTGAAGACTACAAAAAATCAAACACTTCAATTAAAATTAAAATAGTTGAATTTTATGGAGACGATACATCATCAAGAGAAATATCAATACAAATTACATAAAACATCATCTAAAAGTATAGATAAGAATCTAAAAATATAAAAAAATCCCAAGAATAAAATTCTTGAAATGTTTCAAGTAAATTTAGGAAGAAAATAAACATTTAAGATTTTACAACAATTGCAACTTGTAGAAAAAGTTAGTTATTATCAACAACAATACGATTGGGATGACTTGGATCCAAGCACTAAGGATTAATATTGGTATTAAAAATATTCAAAATCTACAAGCCTTTGAATAAATTACTTCATAACAAATGTATTTGGAATGCATTATTGGTAGAATCTAACACTCCTAAGTATAGAAAGTAGCAAGTCTACACTAAGAAGGTGGGAATTTATCTCTAAATTTCCTACATCACTTGAGACATTGTTCTTTAATCATAAGCATAATATAGATATTGTTTATAATGTAATAAGGAGGGGTATGTTAGGATTTATTACATCATAGGCCACATGAGTAGTCAAGTGGCATAACCACCCCTCATAAGGTACAAGCATGTAGTATAGGACAAGATAGTTGTAAGTTTTTTTGGTTTTGTTTGAAGGTTTGATATATGTAAATTAGGCATCCCATATACTTAAATACCCTTCACTACCATAATGCAGTTAATTTGAAGCTTAAGTTCTAACAATTGTAGTTTTACGATATTCACTATGGTTGTGTCAACATCCTCAATGCCAATATATCCTCTAGTGTGGTGGCTATATGGTGTATTATAGAGTGTTAGAAAATGGTAAGTTTCAAGTTAAATTCTTATATCCCTACATGGCATAAAGGTTTTGGAAGAAATGATATTGGGTTATTGATATGTTCCCCTCAATAATCTAGTGGGGTTCATCTTTTGTTCCTCACATGTATGGTTTCCCTTTGGCTAGCCTAGCTAGCCTAAGGCACCTTATGGATGGGAGATACAAGTTTAAATACCATGGCCTCCATGTGGATTATTTATTTTGTTTTTTTGTTGATACAATTAATGTGGAAGTTGACATGGAGTCCAATTAAATATATATTCAATTTTTTTCCTATACATAAGTAATCATCCAATTATTAGCAAATGAGATATATTTATTTATCAAATATGGATACATATTAGAGTATATTACATTATTTGGTACGTGCTGATGTACCACCTTGGGTACATCTTTAGATTAGGAAAGTGTCTTAGATTAGAGTGTGAGTTATATTTTATGTAATATAATAATGTGTAAGAAATGAACAAGTGTCTTGTAGTTAGGTGTGCAAGTTTGATGAGTGTAGATGTGCACAAGTGTCCATTATGTAAGAGTGTATATGTTTCCTTAGAGTAGAAAAGTGAAGAGTCTCAAGAAGGGTAAATTCCAAGAGTACTCCATATAAAGAGTCACATTATATTATATATGTGTCTATGTGAATGCAAGAACATAATGCAATGATACATTGTAATAGCACAATGTAGAGTGAGAGTGTATGGAAGTATGGAGTATTTGAGATCTTCGTTCTATATCAAAATACTATTTTTATGAGAACTTGTTAATGGCAGTTTTATGAGTTGTTGTAGAAGTTATTTATGAGTTTTATATGTTTAGAATATTTCCATTATCTTATATGGCAACCTTATTTTAGATCATGTGGTTATTTTGCATCAAGTATTTAGCATCAAAAGCTAATAGTGGTATTAGAGCCACAAGGGAGATTGATAGGAGATAGGGAGAGCCAAAATGAAGATTGAGAGGAGATAGGAATATTTTATTTATAGAATTTGAAATTTGTTATTTGGCTAGAGTCTTTCCATAAGGTTGCAAGAAAACTCATGAAGACTAGGACTCAACATAGATTTGTTTCCACTAGATTGAAGAATAACTAATGAAATTTATTGATTTCAAAATTTTAAATATTTGGATGTATTTGGTTGCTACTATCTAAGTTTTTTTTGCAAAAAAATAGTTCTCAGAAGTTAAGAAGCTTCTTGCAATAGATAGAGAAGAATTTTACCTTCAATTGCCTAAAAGTCTATGTGATTTCCTCCTGCAGGGATTAGTTTTTGAGTTGTAGCAAAAAAGTAGACATTGCAGATTAAGGAGGTCAAAGAAAGAGGTCCCATTGGAGATTGAATATTGAATATTGATCAAGCCCAAGAAATATGTTCCCAATAAATATTGGAGATTGAAGATCAAGGAGACCCAAGAAAGAGGTCCCCATAGAATATTGAATATTGAAGACTCCAAATTGAAGGAAGCAGAGAAGTAAGAGGTAAAAGAAGCCCTATTGAATTTTGAGAAGGATATAGAAGCCCAAGAGAAGAGGTTTCAAGAAAATTTGGAAGGAGATAAAAGAAGAATAGAGAAGCCGCATTGAGAAAATGAAGAAGTGGTCATTGGAGAATATTTGAATAAAGTTTGAGATAGAATATTGTAAGAAGAAAAAACTCTTGAAAAGAGGTAATCACATCAAAATTGGAAAATTGATGTCATCCAACAACAAGCCCAAAAGGATTTGTGAAATTGATTCAAGGAGAATATTTTTGGAAAAAAGTTTGCCAAATTTGAGAAAGTATTTTTTAAAACTTCAAGACATTCAAATTCTTGAAGAAGAGGCCAAAAATGAAGACAAAACTCAGCAGAAGCTAAGGAGGAGAAATAAGATTTAAAGAGGCCACAAATTGATATTTTTGGAAACAACCATTAAATTTTTGAAGGATAATTTTTGAAGAAGAAGATTGCAGATTTTCAGGGCAGACTTTGAAGAGTTTCAAGATAAAAATATAGAGGATAAGATATCAGATTTTTGGAGCAGCATCTGAAGAGTTTTTGGCTGCATTTTTGGGCAGAATTAGAAGGTGATAGAAGAGATACAAATTGGAGAAAATTTTGGCATATTTAGAAGTATTTTTGGATATTTATTTGAAGGAGGAATTGACTGCAATTTAAGGCAGCAAGTTGAAGGAGATAAAGCTGTATTTTGGACAGCATTTGAAGAAGTATTTGAGCTGCAATTTTTAGAGTTTCTTGGCAGCCTTTTGGAAAAAGAAAGGAGAAGTTTTGAGGCAGTATATTGGCATAAATTAGAGCTGAAAATTACATATTTTTGAACAACATACTTTGAAGGAGAAGAAGGCAAATTTTGAGTAGCATTTTTTAGAAACAAAGGAGCTGCAATTTTATGAATTTGGGCAGCAAGCTTAGTGAGCAGAAAGGTGAGCAAAATTTTTTGTAAATTGGAGATATATAATTTGTTCTATTTCAAGTATTAAAAGCTGCATATTCAAGTATTTTTAACCAAAAAATATAAAGTTTAAGTTGAATGTCTCCAAGTTAATGAAGGGGGCATATTTGTCATTTTAGAACCTACAAAATACAATAGTAAAAGTGAAGTTAAATATTGCTTGAAAAAAGGAGTGATAAGGAGAATAAAATTTATATTTGAGAGCATAATATAAATGCTATTTTTTGAATGCACCATTTTTCAAATAGAAGTCCAAAGGTGAGCCAAGTTTCAAAAACTAAATAGCATAGTGTAGAAATCCAAGAAAGCAAGTGCAACAAATTTGTTACAAAGGTATGCAAAGAAGGAAGAGCCACCAAGGAAGTGTGAAAGTGCCACCAAAGGAGAACCATCAAGGGTAGATAGAGAGAGTTGCCATGGAAAGATAGAACCACCTTGTAAAGGAGAAAAAGCCACTATGTTGAGAAGTGAAACCGCTAGATTGAGCAGTAAGGAGTGTTGTTTGTAGGAGGAGCCACTAAGTTCAAGGAAGAGCCACCAAAGCTAAGATCAAGAGCTATTACAAAGATTTTTTGGAGAGGATAAAAATCATGTATCATTTGGAGTGAATCATTGGAAGAAAACCAAACATCATCAGGAGGAATTAAAATAATCATTTACTAAAGATACACTGAAAATAATATGTTGAGCATTGAAGAACTGAAGAGTAAAGAGCATTAAGAACATTGGAGGTGAACAGTTGAAGTTTTTGCCAAGTGTAGAGGATAAGAAGAATGTTATCAAGTGTAGAGGAGAAGAAGAGTGTTATCAAGTGTAGAGGAGAAGAGGAGTGTTACCAAGAGGAGGAAAAGGTGTTACAAGGAGGAGAAGCACCAACCATTTGACCTAATTGCCACTTGGAGAGGACATAATGTATTCATAAATAAGTGAAGAGTTAATTTTCCAAGTATCACAACATATAAGATAGCTCCAACCATCACCACGAAAGTGAAACATCTCCTTGTATCCATAAGTGCATGAGAGACAAGTCATAGAAGGTATATATGTTAGAGAAGAGAGTGGAGCAAGTTTGTGGACCACTGCATATTGATTATCAGAGAATCCAAAGTACACAGAGGAGGGTCAAATTCTTGAATATTGAAATTAGTTAGCGACATACAAAATAAGGAGAACTAAATACATTGGAGAGAGAAAACATTTGTGTTAAAGTTTGAAGAATGGAACGCTTGAAGGAGAGCTCTATTTTGGAGCATAGAGAAGCTCATACATGAAGAGTGAGGAAGTTGAAGTTATTGCTAAGTCTGGAGAAGTTATTTGTGGAGGAAACCAAAAGGTTTAGAGCCCATACGTGGAGGAAGTTGAAAGCTTTAAAGCCCACACGTGGAGGAAGTCTTGTGGAGAACAAAGAAACTGAAGACTTCATGGAGCATCAGGTCTGAGTGCATTAGAGTTGAGAGAAGCACCATACATGTGATAGTGGAGTGATATTTCATGGAAGAGTGTCATTCAAGGTTAGGTCAAACATATTTGACCAAATATTTTGCACCTCAAGTTGGGAGGTAAAGTAATTTATTTAAAATTTGATTATTTACCCAAGTTAGGAGTTATAAGGTTGGGTAATATTATTATTTTCTAAGGTAGAAGGAAAATTAATCTATTTTCTTATAAGATTAATTTAATTATTGAATATATAAGGCATAAAAGAGAAATTTAAAATCTTAGATACTTTAATATTTATTATTGGAAAGCTTTGAGAAGCCTTAAAATCATTTTGAGAGTTTTGGAAATCCATTTCCAATTTTTGAGAAGACTTTATAAAGTTTTGTAATTGAATTATTGAAGAATTTTAATATTTGCAAATATTTTAATATTTGGAGAAATAAGGTTTCCTACATCAAATTAGGAATAATATTTTTGCAAATACATTTTACTAAAGTTCTAAATTTCTAATTTTGGAGTTATCGAGATTTCAACATCAAATTAGGTATTTGAAATTTAGAAACCATATTATTGAAATTTGAGAGATAAAAGGAATTCCACCTAGAGTTTTGAAGAATTGAAACCTTTTTCAAAACTATTGTTTGATTATTATCCAAACATTAGGAAATACAAGGTATTCTACAAAGTTTGAGAATTGAAATTTCATTAGAAGTTAGAAGTTGAAAAGGATTTCATTAAAGTTGATCAATATATTCAAAATTTGGAGATATAAGGTTTACAACATAAAAGATTTTATTTTTCATCAAAACTAGGGAGACATAAGGAATACAACAATAAAACTAATTTTGAATATAGTAATGGATAAATTAGCAAGAGGAACATATCATCACAAGGTATACTATGAAAGGATCCAAGATCAAAGTCCATAAAATACTTCATATGAAAAATGTAAAATTACTTCAAGCACAAATAATTCTACAAGTCAAATGGAAAAGACCTTTGGTTTATTTATTCTGGTGTAAGTCATCACATGACATGAAATTTATAATGGTTTGACTGCCTTGAAGTCACAAATAATATTGGTTGAAAATTACAGATGGTAAAACCTATCTTGTGCATGGATATGGGTGTGTAACACGTAGTACATATTTTCTAGATCTTTTGTTGCATGATGTAATGTATGTCCCTGAATTAACATCAAATCTTATTTTAGTAACCAAATTGGTTGAGAGCAAAAGGATGATTGAGTTTAGATATCTAAATGGAGTCAATAAGTGTCTCATTATAAATCAAAATGAGATAGAAGCTATAGGATCAATTTACAATGATATATATGCTCTAGACTCAATTAGGATTTCACAAGATATTGTTGTAGTTCAAAACAACACTAATGGATTTTTTGAGGAACAAATTGTAGGAAACGAAAAATCTATTTATCATAAAATTCGATGAGTAAATCAAATATTTAGAATGAAAAATATGAGAGGACAACAATACTTTGGACTACTTGGTCATCTATAGATTAAAGAAGAAGAATAAGAAGCTGATCAAGTTGAAGGACTTATGAAATATAAAGATCATATTGAAGACTAAAGTCTTCAATAACCAAATAATGTAATACATGGGATGTTGGAGTATATTACATTATTTGGTACATGCTAATGTACCACCTTGGGTACATATTTAGATTAGGAGAGTGTCTTATATTAGAGTGTGAGTTATATTTTATGTAATATAATAATGTGTAAGAAATGCACAAGTGTCTTGTAGTTAAGTGTGCAAGTTTAATGAGTGTAGATGTGCACAAGTGTCCATTATGTAAGAGTGTACATGTGTCCTTAGAGGTAAAGAGTCTCAAGAAGGGTAAAGGCCAAGAGTGATCCATTTGAAGAATCACATTCCACTATATATGTGTCTATGTGAATGCAAGAACATAATGCAATGATACATTGTAATAGCACAACGTAGAGTGAGTGTGTGTGGAAGTTTGGAGTATTTGAGATTTTAGTTTTATATCAAAATACTTGTTAATGGTAGTTTTATGAGTTGTTGTAGAAGTTACTTATGAGTTTTATATGTTTAGAATATTACCATTATCTTATATAGCAACCTTATTTTAGATCTTGTGATTATTTTTAATTAAGTATTTGGCATTAAAAGCTAACAATACAAGGTTGAGAAAATCTTACAATATTAAAAATAATATTTTACATAAGAACACAACTCATATAATCAAGCCATAAATCAAATGAACACACCACTATCTATTTAAATGGAAGGTAAATCAACAATGTATTATAGTACAAATGATGTAGTGCAATTTCCTATTACATAACCAACTCATATGCTACTCCTACAAATAGGATTTACAAGAAGGATCTTAAAATTTTATCTTCAACTATATTTGCATCTCCTCAAACTCTTGGGAGATGTGAATATTCATATTTATTATAGGATAAATATGTTTATTAACTTCTTACTTACAAACATATAATGATTACTAAATGATAAATATTTACAATATTCTTAGACTCCAAATATTTACAAAGTATATACAAGATACTTACAAGGTACCAAATAATGTTATGTTTTTAAGATTAGAGAGCTCTCCTCTCATCTTTGTTATAAGACAAGGCATAAAATATGTCTTAAAAAGTTGTTCCTCTTCTCTAAAATAGCGTGATAAGAGAACCCTCGACTAGAGGTGGAGAGGGATGCCTTCCCTTGCCTTTGAATGAGATAAAATCCACCTAGTTGTTTAGAATAGAGAGGAAAAAAAACATACAAAATATAGATTGGGTAGATCCAATGTAAATCTAATTCATAGTTTTGTGAGTTTAAGGATTAGACACAACGCTTGCATTCATAGGACATTTAAAATCCCCAAATCCCCTTGTATTACATTATTGGTATAATGTCAATCTATAACTCTAGTTCTAGATCTCTAGCTCTGACTCTAGTTCTTGCTTTATGGTTTTGGCTCTTTTCAAACATTTATCTTTCACATGTGCATATCTATCACAATAGCTATAATTAGTACCTATCACAAATTTTGCTTCACTATTTCTTGTTACACAATAAATGTTACATGTCAAACCATTCCTTATTACAAAACTGATATTAGTGTTCATTGTTACAAAATAACTCTCATTAGATTATCCTATAAATATGAGGTCTTTGTATTTTGAGATAATTTCTTTTATTCTTTGCCCTGTTTCATTATGTCCTTGTTTGGTACCAACTACATTTGTGTGCATTTCAAATTCATCATTAACCTAATTTGAATGCAATAAATCATCACTAGAATAGTTATTACAATTTAGATTATTATTGTTATATTTTGAATGAATTATACCATAATTATCCCTATCACTAATTGAAGACTTCAAATCATTAACAACACGCTATCCATCAACTCTATCATTTTGGGTTATATGTTGACCAATACACTTTGCACAATGAAACAGTCATTTTATATACAATCATTCTTATGATCATATCTAAAACTATCACTATCAAACTTAGAAAGATTCAAATCATAAGTATTTGGAGAAACATATCTAGATTTATTACTATTATTATGGCCTTCATCATGTACATCATAAATATTGACTACCTCACAAACATTTTCTATATGACCAACATAAAAAATATTTGATTCATAACCGCTTTCTATATTAACATTCTTAAGAGTGTTGCTCAAACCATTAGTGTCTATTTGCTATAAAGGGTCACTACATACATCACAAATTGCATTATAGCTATGAACAACACAATCAACACATACATTTTTTGTACACTCTTTGTCTTCATGAACAATGGTTAAATCCCTTGTCACATGTTATGTTTATTCCATAAATAAGATCCTTAGTATCATAACATTCATTTGATATCATGGGTATCAAATCACAATCATCACAACTCACATGAGTCTTCATGAGCTCCAAAAAATTTATATCGCAACAACTATCTACCATCATGGGTGTCAAATTACAAATTATATTTTTCCTTTTATGAAGATCACTAGTGTCACTTTGAAGTAGGTCACTTGTATGGCACTTGACTACTCCATGACAACTTAAAAAATTATTTTAATCATCAAGTAGAAAACCTTTTGTCTCCCTAATTAAGTTTTCTTTTAATTTTCAAGTGAAAGCTGAAGGAATGGAATAAATTCATTTTTTGTAATATTTTGTTAAGGAAAAATGAACTCATTGAGCAACTGAAAGAAGTGGAAGCCATTTCAACCATGTTGGAGGTAGTGGAGGTGATGAGATCCAAATAAATAAGTCTACTTGTGGATTTGCACAATGTCTTGGTTGAAGAAGAGATTATGTGGCATCATAATTCAAAGAATTTATGGCTCAAAGAAGGAGACCAAAACACAATTTTTTTCATACGTCCGTGTTGAGGCATAGGAGTCACAATAGGATCAAGGAAATCAGAAAGGTGGATGGTGAGGTTACTAAGGAAATTAATGAAATTAGGGAAAGTGTTGTGGAGTTCTTCAAAGACTTGTTATGCTCCTCGGTTCCTAGAAACTTGCAAGTGGAAAATTATCTTCTCTATAACATCCTACCACTGCTCTCTAAAGATATAAACAAGATCCTGTGTGATCCCTTCAATGACAACGAGATCAAAAATATGGTATTCTCAATGGGAGGTCTTAAGGCTCTAGGTCTAGATGGTTTCATGCTTATATTTTTAGAGATTTTAGCATATTTTTGGTCCTGATATTTGTAATGCAATCAGAGAGGTCCAAAGATCTAATTTTATCCCAACTAATTTAAATTCCACCCTTTTGGATTTACTACCTAAATCGTCGGGTGCCAAATGATTTATAGATTTTAGACTGATTATCCTGTGTAATACAATTTTCAAAATTTTGACTAAATCCATGGCCAATAGACTTAAAAATTTTCTCCCTTCGATCATTGATGCTCCATAGAGTGGTTTCATGCCCCAACGATAGATTTTGGATGGTGTTATTATTTTTCATGAGATCATCCACTCTACTGATAAAAGTGGGAGGCCCAAGACTCTTCTCAAGTTGGACATGAACAAGGCATATGACATAGTGGCTTGGGATTTTTTTCTTAGGGTCCTTGACAGGTTTGGCTTTGCCCAATGCTAGTTGAGGCTAATTAAATCCATTATATTTTCAATCATATTTTTAGTAATTATTAATGGATCTCCTATGGGCTACTTTCATAGCAATAGAGGTCTACATCAGGGGGACCCTTTATCGCCCTACCTTTTTATTCTTATGGTTGAGGCATTGGGTAGGTCCATCAAAGCTAATCAAGTTATTTAAGGTTTGAATCCAACCCAATTGATAGATCCCATATCCCATCACTAATTCACTGATGATACTCTTCTTTACTTTGTGGCATCAATCCCTCAGGCTAAAGTGGTTAAATCAATTTTGGTGGATTTTGAGAATGTGATAGGTCAGAATGTGAATTTCAAAAAATGTTTACTTTTTTCTTTCACATTCAATTGATAGGTAGCAAAAGATAGCAGATATTTTGGGGTGCAGCATTGGTTCCCTTCCCTCAATTTACCTTGGGATGCCACTGTTCAAAGGTACATCGAAAGCATCGTTGTGGAATTCAATAGTTGAAAGAGTTCAAAAGAAGTTAGCAGGGTGGAAAGGTACCCTTTTAAGTCAAGCAGGGAAGATTTTATTGGTCAAAGCCACTTTACAAAGCATCTCGGTGTACTTCCTCTCCTTGTTAAATATTTTGAGGAAAGTTATCGATAAGTTAGAGCAAATCCAATGATCCTTCTTGTGATCAGGGGCTAAAGAGAAGAAGAGATTCCACTTGGTGGCATGGGATCAAGTCTGTAGTAGAGGAGAAGAAGGAGGCTTAGGTTTGAGAAGGCTAAGAACATTGAGCAGAGCCTTGATTGCAAAATAGTCTTGGAAATTAGTTCAGGATGACAATGTTAGTTGGGTTAAGATTGTGAAGGCTATCTTAGCAATAACGACAATTTCTTGAATTCCCAAGCTCTCTCGATGAGGTCTACTTTTTGGTCCAGCATAGTTGGTAGTCGGGAGGATGTGTGTAAAGATCTTCATTGGATGGTGGGGGATGGTTGTTCCATTAATTTTTTGGGAGATTCTTTGACCTTGTCATCCCCTTTGGAATATTGCCCGACCTTCATTTGTTTGAATCCAATCATAGATAGGTTCTTTGATCCCAAATTTTTTGACTTTTTAGAATTATTCAATGGTCATATTCGATGGAAGTCCTTTGAATTCCCAAATATTTCTCATGAGGATAAACTTGCTTTTATAAATTTAAAAAACTCCATAAAATGGTTCTTAACCCCAGGTATTGGTCTTCACGATAGGCTGGTTTGGGATCCTGAGAAAGATGGCCAATTTTTAGTTAAGTCTGCTTATGGATACTTGGACTATGATTCAGATCCCTAGTTCTCGATGAATCAAGTTTGGATTAAAGGCCTAATGCCTAAAGTCAATGTGTTCTTCTGGTTGGCAATTCAAGAAAAGTGCCTTACTCTTGATAATCTTCAAAAATAGGGAATGATTTTTCCTAATAGGTGCTTCATGTGCGGCAAGGCTTTTGAATCACCTTTCTACTTATTTTCCCATTGTGCCTATACCCTTGAAGTCTTTCATCAGTTCTTTTTGGAGTTGGGTGTTTCTTGGGTTCTTCCCAACTCGTTGGAGAGCCTGGTTGTTCAATGAGTCTCCCCCTTCTCCTCTCCCCATCTATGCTAGTTTTGGAAATTTGGGTTACCCCATATTTGGTGGTGGGTGTGGAAGGAAAGGAATGCCCGTGCCTTTAAAAATATTTACCATCCTGAGTCATCGATATCCTCAAGGGCCATTGTAGATATAGTGGAAAATGTGAAAGCTTTAAAACTAGATTTGATAACTTAAATAAAGAATGTAGTTGCATGTGTTGAGTGTTGGAGTTAGAGTAGTGGGAGTTTTCATGTTTTGGATATCCATTCTGATGTGATGCAATACATAGGTGCACCAGTCAAATTGTTGGTGTGCAATACAACGAACCAAATATGTCAATGGCCACATTAAAATTTCTATTGATCTTCCTTGCAGAACGAATCTGGCTAGGAAGAATTTGCAATATGCTCGAAGAAAATTTTTCTGAATATTTGCTACAATCAAGCCCCTTCTGGACTTGGTAGCGGTAACTTAAAAAAATCAAACCAGTGTTTGTAAAACCCTCGACTTTAAATTCAATTAAATATAAAAATATGCAGTTATATCTATAAAATATTCTGAGGGGACATTGAAGTTGCCCTCCAGTTAATCTTTGTCTTCATTAGTTAAAACAAATTTTGATGTGATAGGATCACAACTAGTGTGAGACAATCCTATCAATCTGGAGATGTCTGAGGTTATGATAGAAAATTTGATATTCTTGTTGTCAATAACAATATTTACTATGATCGAATCATTGTTGTAACATGAAATTAACCTTTATAGTAGTTTTGTCTCTATGTCGAACTACGATATTGAAACTAGACCTTGAATACCAGAGTCTTCGACCCATGATGTGTCATAACTGGGTGTTAAAATTTTGGAAATTAGGATGCAAACAAGGTTTTTGAAATTAATTTTCAACATTACAGGGGTGGAAGGGGATGCCATTGGTTTATTTTATAGGGTACGAGGGACTCTGGATCAGGGCATAGGGTGGAAGGTATTATTAATGTGTTGGACAATGTTAGAAAAAGGTTAAAACAAAAGGCGTGTGATGTGCTCTATGTTAGAAAAGGCAAAAAATGATTGTTTATGCCTTTATATAGACTTTTTGAATGCTAGAATTCAATAAATGATTGACACATGGCATTTGCATGCAACCATTTAATGCATGGTTGACACATGGTATTGTTGCATCAAATCGAACTTGTTGCATCTGATTGGCATTACTACATCTGATCAATATTCCTGCACCACATCGACATTGTTGTATCCAGTCATTATTCTTGTATCTGATCAGCACTCCTACATCACATCAACATTTATCCATCTGATCACCATTGTTGACAACATTGACATTGTTGCATCCGATCAGCATTATTGTATCCTATTAGCATTGTTGCATTCGATCGACATTGTTGCATCTTATCGATATTACTGCATTCGATCGTCATTATTGCAACACATCAACATAGCTATCACTTATTAGTATAGCTACAACACATTAGCATAGCTACAACCAATTGACATTATTGCATCTGATCATCATTGTTGCATACGATCATCATTGTTGCATCTGATCGCCATTACTGCAACACATCAACATAGCTACAACCTATTGATATAGACCGATCGATATGGCTACAACCTATTGGCATAGATAGATCGATATGACTGCAACCTATCATCATTGTTGCACCACATTGATATGGTTACAACCTATCAACATAGACCAATCAGTATAGATGCAACACATTGGCATGACAACACCACATCGACATAGTTGCAATCGGTCGACATAGTCTGGTTAGCATGATTGAAACACATTGGCATAGCTACAATACATTGGCATATTTGTAACCTATTAGCATAAATCGATCAGTATAGCTACAACATATTGACATAGCTATAATTGATCAGAATATTATGATTGACATGACTGCAACACATCAGCATATCTGTAACATATAGACATATCTACAACCAATCGATGTAGTATGATCGAAATAGCTACAACAAATAGGCATTGTTGCATCCAATCGGTATAATGACTCTATCTTAGGGTTTATTGGCCTTTGATTTTGTCTTACAGGCCTAGAATTTGGGTTGATATTTATGGTGTGTTGGCATTTCTACATTTGATTTGCATTGTTGCATTCCATTGACATTGCTACAACAGATCGACATTGTTGCAACCAATCGATAATCCTGCAATAGATCAACATTGTTGCAAGCGATAGGCATAGTCCCCAACACAAAAAAATTGCCACAGTTTTATAATTTTTTGTGAAATATAAATGCAATTCACCATTTCTCCTTGGACATAATTCACCAAGATTTTGAGACTAATTCACTTGATTTTTATAAATAGATTTTGGGTTCAACCCCTTATGCATAACCCTGACCATCTAAAATAGAAAGAAACTAGTCTATAACTATGATAAATAAAATAAACTAAATTGTGGAGTACTTTTGGTCTAAATCACCAACCTAATCAACATAAGAGATTCCTATAAAAAATAGAGTGCTCTAATTAAGTATTCAATACCCATATAATATATAACTTTGATTTATTGAAGGGTTTGCTGGGCTATTATTTGGTGGCTCTCACAGGGTGCTACATATACCTAGAATAATAACTAACAACAAAGGTAATATTTAATCAAGTGTGGGTGAGATAGAGAAATCCCTTAACAAGTGACTAATACAGGGTGACATCCACTAAAGGACTAGTTTAATTTGATCAAATATTCAAACCAAAAGTGAAGGAAATTTAAGCAAGATAGAAATCCTCTATATAAAATATTTTTAGAATATTTACAACATATTTAAGCTAAAAAATGGTGATCTTAGAGGGTAACTGATTGATATAAATCCCAAATAAATAAAGGAGGCTCAAATCTATCATTTTAAAAGTGTCACGGAGCTATGAATTCATCTCCTAGATCAATGATGTTGAGATTCTTATGATAAGATACCTATCAACATACAATACAATCATCAAAATTTAACCATCCTAATACTTGATGTAAATATCATGCATTGTCTCACATTATAAAAATCCATGGATAAGGAAGAAATAATCAATATTATCACACCAAGCACAAGAATATTTCTTAAGCCCATAAAAGAACTTCTTTAATGAACCCATGAAGCTAAAAAATTAATGGTTATATCATGTAGATATCCCTTTAAATATTGCCATGAAAAATAATTTTCACATCCATTTGATGTATCTCCCATCCATTAGAAGAAATAATAAAGAGAATATTTTGAAGAGAGTCCATTCATGCAATCAGGATAAAATTATTTGTATACTAAACTATTTATTTATGAGAGAATACCTTACCAACATGTCATACTTTTTGCTTTTCCACTTGACTACCAAAAATATACTTGGTCTTGTATACCCATTTATAGCCAACAATATTATTCCCTTTAGGAAGATGAAAAATATCCCATGTCTAATTCTTCATCAATAACTCATACTCTACTAGCATAATATTCTCTCACTCTAAAAAACCCTTACACGCATATGTGATAGGATACCTATTGGGCATAATTTAGCCTAACAGAAAATAAGGATTTGTGTGCCCTGTGAACCTACATCAACATTGAATGACCGCAAAGCCAAGAGGGCTTGGTGGTCAATATTGAAGAATAATGGTTAATAGGAAGTCCTAGATACTTATGCATGAAGGTAAAATGGGGCTAAAAGAAAGGGAAACCGAGTTGAAGCTAGAACTTAAAAGGGGTTGGATTCGGTCGCATCAAAACATATGCAAGCAAACCCAAACCATTTCAAAAAACACAAGTGAACCACCTAACAGATCAACCAATCCTCACTCCCATTTAGCATCTAACATACATGATTGAATGTGAATTCCAAGACTACCAAGTGAAAATGCATGAAATCTAGAATGCATAATTAGAGCACATCCATCCGAATAGCTATAGCAAAAATAAACACTCAACATTCACACATTCAAGAGCTTAACTAGAGACCAAATAGTAGTAAACTTATATTTCATGAATAGAAGAGTTTTACATATGAGTTGTAATGGCTTAAGAGCTGACCACTAGAATGTCTTACATTCTAGTATATAAAGACCTTACAATAAATACCACATTTAATATGGTGGATGGTGGATGAGATAATGTGAATGCACCAATGAGAGCAACCATGTTGCAGATCTTTTCAAATCTTCTGCAAACTACAATGGAGTACAACTACCAAAAATGGGTAAGCAATACGACTTGAATCTAGATCATTGATCAATTATACTATGTCTAAATGACATGATGAATCATAAAGTTATCCACCTACTTTTAGAAGAATACAATCATTAAATGCACTGTCAAACCTTCTAAAGCCAATAGCTTTGATAGATTTAAAATTCAACCTATTACCACCCACTGGTCAGGCACCAAACCTTTTAATTTCCAACTACTCATCATGCATCCTCATAAATGGGGAGGTAGCTTTCCCACCTGCATAAGTCCCTTGATGCTGTGAGAATTCTATAGTGGATGAGAGTTTGAGATTCGCTTGCTACTTGCTATCGACCCAAAACTCTTCCTACTAGACCAGGGTCGCTTTTCGTTCTTCCACCTAAATTTCCACATTGGGCATGATTTTGGGATCACTCAGAGGACTGGATAATGCTCAAACCTTCGCTAAGCTCTAAACTTGGATGACCCTCCTTTCTATTAGGAAAGCATTTTGGGAGCCGACCCTAACTTATCATTGACCTGCTTATCCACCCTTTGCATGTAATAGGGATATAGGATCCTATTTCTGGATCCCTTCATCAAGGTAGGTATTTGGGCTCCATTTTTAGGGTCTACCTACCCATTTGTCTGCACTATATCTTAGTCGAATTTGGAATATTGAACTAGGAGGGTCCCAGGAGTTATTTTTTGGTTAACAATGTCCACCCTTTTTGGTCTCCTATTATCAAGCAAACCTTTGGGACATGCTTTTTGTCTCAAGCCAACTGGTTCCTCCGCCCTTCTTAGCACTACTAAATTTTTTTCGCCCTTACTACAAGTTACTCTAGTATTTCCAACCACATCCACGAGATCTGCTCCTAGCAATCAACACCCAATGCACAAAGGTTTGACTCTCAAAACTTAGTCATTTCTAAGGGAAATCATCTTACTTACCAAAAAATAAAAGAGTGGGTGAGAGGGTGAAAAACTTCACCCACACTCTTAGTGAATCACAAGGGATTTCCACTTTGTGGAAAAGGAAACTCAGGCAGAGACAATGGCGAAGGGAAGAGAATGAGGGGATAGAAAAAGCATAGACAATTGTAGCTATATGAGACTACAAGACAAAGGAGGGTGATGGGCAATAGGGTGGGGACTACATGAACAACAAGGTAGAACATAATGGAGAAAAATAAAATAAGGAGGACCAAAGGTGAGACAAAATGATAGAAAGAGAGAGTAGGAAAAGAAACAAAAATAAGAACACATAGAAGGGAAGAAAGAGAGGAAAGAGGAAGCATCAAGAAGACATGAAGTGCCACTAATCGAAGGGTGTAGTGACAAAAAACATATGGGAATGATATAAGAATGAGAAGGATGCAAAAAAGAAATAAAACAAAAGGGAAGGCAATCCTAGGGCTATCCCATGATGATGTGAATATGAATCGCCCAATCCATGGGACACCCCTACAAATTGCATTCCCATAAACATACCCCATTGCATCCCAATGATATTCCAAGAGTAGATAGAATGCCAAAGACACTTATCCATCTTGCTACAACTTTTCTTTCTAATGCAATACAACAAGGACCTCTTTTGCTTATCATCATTCACCATTGGAACACTCAACTTCATCTGTGTTCTCAGGCTCATATTTCTTGGCACTCTATATAGCTACGTATGGGGTGCTATATATAGAATGTTTACCCCATTTTTGATAGATTTGGCATGCATCAAATCCTCAGGGAGTCATACTAGCATGTGAGTCTAGATCCTTTCTTGTAGGTATCTTCGAAGCTCTTGATTTCATGTCCGCATAGGCATGGCGTATTGTATTGCTTAAATGAGTCTACTAACTTTGCTTTATGTGATCTCATATTTCTAAGGACAACATGTGAAGTATTTGTACTTGCTGGTCATATCCATTGGGCTATGGGTCACAACAACAAAAACAATAAACAATAAACAAGAAAGGGAAGAAAACAATGAGATGGAATAAAAGTGTTATGATTACAAGACACCACCTGGGAAAGCCTCTTACGCTCCTTGCTTCATAATTTTTGGCACTTAGGCTAGTTGGCAATTCATTACTAGAGTTGTTCACCCTATCATCCTTGAATAATATGATGACACCTACCAAGAGATCGAGCATATACCACAAAATTTTATTTACTTGTTGGTTTATTTATACAAAATTATGGTGTGCCTTGCATGCCTAGGTCAAGGGCCCTTCTAAAGATCACACTATGAATCTACAGTGTCTAGACCAAATGGTACCAAATCTAAGATATTACTTACATTCAACTTCACACTGACCATAGTCATCATCTACTATGGTGGCGCTCGAACCAGGTATTCGGTCTTCCCTCAAAGTGCTTGTACTTTAGCCTTAAATACTTTGTATGGTATTCATTCTTAACACATCATATCTTACACTGAGTGCTAACTCCTCTTATGATATATGATGATAATTTATTTCCAAATCCATCCAATCAACAACCCATGTCTGATTCTCCCTTGCCACCACCATATTCTAAATTATTACCCAACCACTTGCACTGCCATACTTTGGATTCGGGTGGACCTAAAAGTCAATTGGTGGGTTGCCACGAGGAAATTGAGTAGAGGTTTCATAATAGAGTTTTGTTTGAGGTGGTAAGGCAATTGAGATATTATCTCAATTTTCCTTGCATCGTATTATGGTCCCCTGGGGATATCTCACACTTGATTCATCATAAATTTTGATGCAGAAAGGGTGCAACCCCTGATCCTGTATCAAAATAACTTTTCCAACAAGTGAGATAAACATTTGATTATGCTCCTGGGTTATACATCCTCCCATCCACTTGAGAAAATCTAGAGCTAAGAACAAGTCAAAGATGAGAGGAGTTTCTACCACCTCTATATCTTGGATGATGTCCAAGTGTGGGTGTCTGCATATCAACATACGGACCTGGTGTAGAGTTCCTATCTTTTTCAAGTGAATTCCTCTAAAAAGTAGAACCTTTGATTGCTATGGCTTAGAAACTACTCCCAAACTTCTATATATTTTTGTAGGTATGAATGGAAATGCAATAGAGGAATCTCGACCAGGTATATGATCTTATGAACACAGAGAACTAAGTAACATTGTTTGAGAGGATGAACCAGTAAACCTGGATTGGCTATTTGGCATAGAGTGCGAATAAGTAATTGAACAAAGGGAGTTAGAACCTCATGAGGGAGAATAAATATGATTACAATTCCACATTCAATTCTCAAATATTGAAGCATAGGAGCGACTCCAAACCCTCACGGATATCACTTTACATTAATAGATTCCAGAAGTAGAAGATGACGAAGGTCAAAGATCTCAAATCCTACAATAGATGGCTCAGGAAACGCAAAGGTTGCAAGAGGAGTATCAAAATCTAAGGCAACATAATATGTAATTATGAGAACAAGTGACTCAGGAGTTAGAGGAAACCATGCAGAGAATGATGTAACGACAAGATGCACAAAGAGTTGAATGGGTTGAACGAGGATAAGTGGAGTTAAAAGGAAGTGCAGATGGCAATGAGGGAGCCTCTTTAGAAATCAACCTATTCTCATTAGCTTCAAATAATGTAGTGTGAACAATCAAATTGTGATGCTCTAAAGGGTAAGGGAATAGAAAACTAACAAGTGAAGAATGAAGTAAAAAAATTGAGCCAAATACTCACCCTCCTCAAACTCTGGTTACTCATCTTTAGCCACATTACAAATCCTTCTGAACATAGAAAGTTCCTCCAGTGCAACCTCACCATTAATACGACAAATATCACCAGAGCAAGTAGGGACAAGCAAACCATATCGACACCCAACTGGTAATAATGAATATCAATATAGTAGGGAATAAATGGCTAAAATTATATGGAGGTATATTTGGGAAGTACCAACACGATCGATGAATGGGAAGCGACTGGTTGATTCAAGCAGCGATGAGAATCTACCTCATAATTTGAATATACCCTACCCAAGTCCCATCCTAGACCAGTGAAGATAATGGGATGAGATCCGAAGTCGACAGGTAGGAGTTAGGTTCATTGAAATAAAATAGGTAATAAAAAATGAGGAATCACAAGATGAGGAGAATGTAGGATTGCGTAATTCTTCAAGAGATGAAGGTACAATCCCCTATTAGTGAAGGACACCATTTGAAGAAGCCATTAAATGATTGGCTGAACATCGAGAAGTGGCAGAATATTGGTTGGTCATAATAGACTTACAATACCATCGACAAGAAGTTGATCGAATGCAACAAAGGGTTTAGAAAACCTATAATTGGCCAATGAACACTGTAGGAGAAGGAAATGGTTCAAGCACAAATTTAGCCTTCTCAGATTAGTACCAAGAGGAATTAGCTCAATGTGCACCTTAAAGATGCTTTGAAGAAGCGAGGTGGTGATGAGGATTGATGAGAGCATATAGAAGGTTAATAATCCTACACCAACTAACACTTGGAAATCGAGCACAACAAAACCAAGCTCACACGTAGAACTGATAGACCAAATCCAAAATAGAGGTAACACGGGAAATCCAAGCAATTTATCAGGACTACTAGATAACCTAGGTTTACCTGACCAAGGGAGGAGTGTGGTTGTCCTCCATCTTGGTAGCTCATGAGGAAGAAATTCCCCTCCTACTACCCTTAGGTTGACTAGTTTGTGAATTGGACCATAAGGACCATCTGTGGACATAGTCCAAGTCAACCCATCACTACATGTTCCTGAGGAGAGACTCTTGGGTCTACCTCAACAAGCTTGCAAGAACCAAAGATGTCATCAAGAACAATCGAGGCACCGATCAAATATTGGATATTTGGAAGTGCGGTGGCCCAATGTTAGGGAGATTCGATTGGCAAGGTGAAGAGGACAAGTCTCGCTGACTTGAGGAATACATGGGACCCAAAGTAGGAATCTCGATCAAAACCAAATAGACCAAGTATGGGTAGTCGTCCATCGATAGATCGATAGACTTCAAGGTAGAGTCCAGGGGATAGGAAAGATCTATCAAAATATTGGACAAAGGGGAAGTCATCATCCCAATGATCATATGACTCACCGTCAGGAGCAAGAAGGGATTGTGTTTCATTATCTAGATGATTGCATGATAATCCAATGAAGTTATGGAATAATTGAGAGAGTTCATCTCAAGAATGAACCTATCCATCTGGATGAGGAGGCAACACGTTCAAGCACTAGTAGAACCCGTCTAAATTATGCAATTACATGTCTAGATGAAGGGACTCATCTAACATATGTCTGGATGGAAAAAACCCATCTTGCAGCTGATACAACCTGTATGGAAGGTCAATATGACATCAAAAAAAGTAGATGTCAAGCTAAAAATTTCCAAACGACAAGATAAGGGACACGTCATCAACTATAAGAAGATGAGTGGGTAGATTGGTATATCATCCCATGAATAACCACAAGGTGTGAGGAACAGTCTCAGAGGGAAAACCCTCGTAGTCACGGTAATCGTTGAAGTCATCAACAAGCTGAAGTACAAGATGTCGAAAATAATTTCAGAAGTTATGGAACTAGTAGCCATCACCAAGAAGAGAACTTGTTGGATACCTTTGAAGTACACATTGGAATTGCCATGCACTTCACCTGATGATGTTAAAAAGAAAAACGTAGTTTTGAAAAATAACAAAATAAAAAGAAAATAAGAAAAATAAGAAAAAGATAAAATTGGGAAAAGATAAAAAAAAAATGTTAGACATCTTTTGCATGTGAAATGGGCGAGGTGGCGTGCATGAAAATAACGAGTGCTATGCGACAGTTTCATGGGCGACAAACCTTCTATAAATTGGAAGCACTTGGGCATTTTTTCTCATTTGCTTTTGAATTGTTGTAGGTAAAATGCAAGAGGATTGCAAGGGATTTGGAGCTGAGATAGGGTTATCGATGCACCATGATTTTTTTACGGGATGAAGTTAGATATCAGAGCAACTGGAAGAGTCAAAAACTTTGTGGATATTTTCAACATTTTTCTATGAAAATGCAAGCATTCTATCTCCTCGATTCGTAGACATATGAACCAGACGTAAGGGAAGTTGCACACAAGTTTTGCCTATGATACATCCAGATCTGAAGATATCTATCAATAATAACTGTAGATTAGATGTCTAAGGACACCTATCTAAAACTGCTATCCATCTAGCAGTGCATCCATCTATAGTTGTCACCCATCTACTGATAAGTCCTCATCAAAAAGATGCACATGGAGTGGAAGAAGATGTCTGGTAGACTAGGCGTTCGAAAGAGGAGAATGTTTGGAAGATAGATATATGGTAGACTAGATATCCAAAGGAATAAGATGTCTGGAGATAATAGACATCTGACAAAAAACTAGATGTCTAAAGGAGATATATGTTTGACATATTAAGACGTCTGAGGAAGTAGACAACTGAGGAAAAAGAGACGTCTAAAAGGGGATATGTCTACAGAATATGAGCTGCTAGAAAGTAGGACATAATCCACCCTGGTCTAGAGTGGTACCGGAGTTAGTTATTGCTAAATAACTTTATCACCAGTAGGAGCACGAAGAAATGATGCATGGACAGGTACCAAGCCCAGACCAAAGGCAGACTTGATATAGATGTAGGGTTGTACAACCATAAGTACCTGCTCAAAGAACCAAAGAAGCTCAAACCAACAAGATCCTAATCAAGGAAATAACCTAGATTTGACCAATGGGAGAATTTTACCAGCAATTGTGGACAAAGACACCAGCACAGGATCTGAGAAAGACAAATATCAAGACTCCAAGAATCAATTTTATTTTGTAAATCCAAAGTTTTGAGAAAGACTTTTTCAATGAGTATCTGGTGCAAATATTGCAAACATATGATTCGTTGCATCATACTAGAATAATCTGCGTTGGTGACTAAAACATGGTAGTTGAGTTTTCTCCTGAAGAATTCCAGCATACATTTGGAATTTTGAAGAAGGGCCAACTAATGGTGAATGAGCAAGTTGATCCCAAGCAAACCCCATAGTTGATTAAGAGTATCACCACTGTGATGAATTAAGTTGATGTCATGCTCGCAACTCACAGTAATCGAGGAGTCAAGCAACCATAACTAAAGACTAAGGGACTACAATGCATAATGAATGTGTTGATGACCATATTTTTCAAAGAACAACAGAGCTCAAACATCCCTATTTGGATGATTTCATATTTTCAATGGATTGAGCAAGGAGTGGTGTATGATTGGGCAACTCATTTGGCACTTCGTATTCAAAATTTTCTTATGCGAACCACCAAGAATTTTTTGATGGTTTTTCATGCAATTGGACTGCTCTTGGATGCAACTTACCATGCAGGAGTGCAGATTCCATATTTTGATCCACCCCAACAGATATCAAACTTAGCCCCAATGATATTGTGATGGAAGGATGCTAAGTCGTAAGTAAAGAAGAAAACATCGATAAAGAAGCCACTGATGAAGCATATTTTCCATAATTCATCACGTAAGGAAGGGCGACTGATCGATTCAAAAGGGGAGGATACGACACCACCATAGTCTCAAAATAAAGGGTCAACAAAATAAGTTGTTGCACCCCCACCCGAGGTGCCTAAGCCAACTAGGAAGAGACGAAGATTTGAGTTACCACCCCATCAATTTTCCCAGATTTGGTGCATGTTATGGCAGTGGATAATATTGCTCATAGTCAAAAAATAACTTACAATATTGAACAACAATTGAGCTTGCACACGACAGAAGTTGATTTTGAAATCCCCTCATTTTTGCAACATGTCCTAGCTAGAACTAATACTATCGAATGAATTAGGCCTAAAGAATATTTAGCTGAAGCTCAATTTTGGGTGCGGGAAACTTCACCAGAAGCACCACTCGAATCCTTGGTTGTGTCAACTTCCTTTGTTATCTCTATGCGGGCTATTTCTATGGGCACGTGAGAATTAGGAGCAATAGGAAAATGCAAAAATATTATATTCAACCTTGGAAACATAAGAATTACAAAGTTTAAATAGTGGTTGATTAAACAACCTTAGGAAATATAGGAAAATTTAGGAAAAGAAGAAGAATAGGGAGGAAAGGAGAAAGGGAATTTGGTGTTTTTTGCCTTGCCGCCCATGCCATCCAATCTGCCCAGTCAACTGTCGTCCAAGTCAAACTACCTGCCCAGTCAGCTACCGTCCAAGGAGGTAAAAGGGTAAGATCCAAAGCTTACCGTTGCAAACAAATTTTTTACTCCTTTTAACTGGCTTAATTTCCAACATTCTCCCCCTTAAAGTTGAGAGGACTGACTATACAGTCTCTCAGCTTTATATATTGAGCTTTAGCTATACCTTTGGTGAAGATATCTGCAATATTATCCAAAGTGCTACAATATTGAAGCTCAACTATCTGTTGTTCCACCATATATCGAATGAAGTGATACTTCATATCGAAATGCTTTGATCTGCTATGGTGGACTGGATTGTATGCCAACTGAATGGCACTTATGTTATCACAATACAATCGAGTTGGACCACTTTGACTTTCTCCAATCTCTTCAAGAACTTTTCTCAACCATAGGGCTTGAGTACTAGCATGTGTGATGGCTATATACTCAGCCTCAATCGATGACAATGCTACAACAGTTTGTTTCTTGGAACTCCATGTAATTAGTCCCGATCCTAGACTAAAACAATTTCCTGATGTAGATATCCTGTCATCTATATTGTTGCCCCAATCACTGTCACTGAAGCCAACTATTTTCACAGAATTACATTTTTGGTAATGGATTCCAAAATCCAATGTACCTTTTACATATCTTAAGATTATTTTAGTTGCTTGTAGATGCAACTCATATGGACTAGCCATAAACCTTGAAACTAGAGAAACAACATATTGAATATCGGGCCTTGTGTTGGTGAGAAACATTAGACTCCCAACCATGCTTATGTAAGTGGTCATGTCAAACTTTGATGCTCCATCGTCCTTGCTCAATTGGATCCCATGTCCAGTTGGAGTTGCAACTGATTTGCACTGCTCCATGGAAAATTTCTTGATCATGTCTCGAGCATACTTGTGTTGAAATATGAAGATCCCTTTATTTTATTGATGCACTTCCATCCCTAGGAAGTATCACATTAAACCAAGATCTTTCATCTCGAATTGTTTCATCATGGAGTTTTTGAACTCCATATTCATTTTATTGTTACTACCCATAAATATTAGATCATCCACATACAAACAAACTATGAGAATGTCTACTCCATGCTTTAGGTAGTACAGAGTTGGTTCACTTTTGCTTCTCGTGAATCCATACTCACTAAAATAGCCATCAATGTGTGAGTACCAAGCTCTTGGTGCTTGCTTGAGGCCATAAAGTGCTTTCTTCAATTTGTAAACAAGGTTCTCCTTTCCCTGTTCTTGAAAACCTTGAGGTTGTTGAACATAAACCTCTTTTGTCAAGTATCCGTTCAGAAAAGCACTTTTCACATCCATGTGTTGAACATTCCATCCTTTATGGGCTGCTAAGGAAAGAACTGATCTGATCGTTTCTTGTCGTGCAACAGGAGAAAAGGTTTCCTCATAGTCAATGCCAAATTTTTGAGTAAAAAATTTTGCTACTAGTCTTGCCTTATGCCTCTCAATGCTTCCATCAGCATTGTACTTTGTCTTGTAGACCCATTTACATCCAACACATTTTTTTCCTTTGGGTAGCTTTACTAGCTCCCATGTATCATTATTTTTTATAGAGGTTATTTCCTCTTTCATGGCTTCTTGCCATACATTTTGAGTACAAGCCTTCTTATAGCTAGCTGGTTCTAGCTGTGTACTAGCCAATAAAGCATAGTTGACTACATCTCCCCTAGGATCATGGGAGTCATCATCCCCATACAATTGCAAATTTTCAAGTTGCTGCAAAACTGTATTCATTTCACTAGCTTGGATTTTAGTGAATCTTCTATAGAAATTCTAATCCAACATTTGAAAAGATGGATGATGTTGTAATGTTCTTTTGCCTCTTGATGGAGAGTCTCTTTCAATGTCCATCGGTGAAGAACTTACTGATCTCTGTGGAGAAGGACTTGGAGTTGCGGTTGAAGTACTTGATGTAGTACTCCTGCTTGGGCTTGGAGGGGGTGGCGTGCCTTTGCTTTTATTTGGAGACACCTGTTGTACCTGTGAAGAACTTACATCTTGGGACTCATCATCAACAAAGATTTTTTGATGATCCCATTCTCCCCATTCATAAAAAATTACATCCCTGGAGAGTATAACTTTATGATTATTGGGATTGTAGAGTCTATATACATTTGTAGACTCATAATACCCTACAAATATACAAGCTTGACTCTTTGGATCAAGCTTCTTCCTTTTCTCATCAGGAATGTGTGCATATGCTAAAGAACCAAATACTTTGAAGTGCTTTACATTAGGTTTATTTCTGTACCACCCCTCATAAGGAGTGACACCATCTAAACTAGAAGTAGGACTTCTATTTAGAATATATACACTGGTTCTTATAGCATCTACCAAGTACATGAGTTATATGCTTAGTCTAAAGCACCGATATCGCTATTTCAACTATGGTGCAGTTCTTTCTCTCGGCCACACCGTTCTATTGTGGGGTATAGGCAATGGTGAATTGCCTTTTAATCCCACTTGCTTTACAATATTTCAAGAATGCTTTTGAGGAGTATTTACCTCCTCGATCTTTCCTAAGACATTTTACATAATTCCCACTTTGATTCTCTACATTGTTTCTAAAATCTATGAAGCAATCAAAAGCTTCATCTTTATGTTTCAAAAAATAAATCCAGCACATTCTAGAGAAGTCATCAATGAAAGTGAGAAAATAAGAATAGTTTTCGAGACTCTGTGTTTGCATTGGTCCACAGATGGATGAATGTACTAACTGAAGTGGATAGTTGGCTCTCCATGCTTGTCCTTTTGGAAAATTTGACCTTGAGTGCTTTCCCAAAGCACATCCTTCACAGACCTCCTTTTGTTCATTGATTTTGGGAAGTCTTGTCACCATAGCTTGAGAAGTGAGAAGTTTCAAGCTAGCGGAATTAAGGTGACCATATCACAAGTGCCAAAGCACACTTGGATTTGTTATAGCTACATTTGCAATTTGAGCTCCTCCTGGCTCACCAAATTTGAGAGGGAATAACCTGTTCTTGGTCATGGGGACTTGTGTGATGACACGATTACAATTATTTTTATAAAAAATGATACATTGTCCTTCATCAAATACAAGCTTGTAATTGTTTTCCATCATTTTTCCAACGCTTAGCAGATTGTGTTGGAGCTTTGGAGTGTAATAGATGTCATGCACTTTCTTTAGTCCTTCTTTGGTTGGAACCTCTATGGTTCCAATACCCTCTACTTGCAATGTCTTATCATCCCCTCATTTTATTTGGGAATTATAAGTGGAACCTAGAGTAGCAAATAAATGTTCTTTGCCACTCATGTGGTTTGAACAACCAGTATTCAGAATCCATGTGTCATTTAGATTGTGTTCTGATTGTCCACATGAAAGAAAAATATTAGAGGTATCATATTCTTCTCCATAATTACCATATTGACTATTGCTACCTTGTGAATATTTTGACCAGCAGTCATGAGCGAAGTGACCTGGCTTGCCATAGTTGAAACAAGCTGATTTTGACTTGTCACTTCCTCATCCTTGATTTCCACTTTGTCCTTGATTTCCTCCTCGATTTTGATTTCCACCTCTTTGCTAATTGCCTCCTCTTTATGAGTTGCCTCCTTTGTTGGAATTTCCTCCTTTGTTCTGGTTGCCTCCTCTATTTTGATTGCCTCCTCTGTAATTACTTCTGCCTCTACCTCTTTGCTTGTCTCTGCCTTGACCTCTTTCTCGTCCTATTCCATTGTTTTCATTGGAAGTGAAGGCCTTATCATCACCTCCGTAGCTAGTTGAAGGAGTTTCAGGAAACCTCTTTTCATGTGACATTAACGATACGATTAATGCATCAAATGTTAAAAGGAAAAGATCTTTGGATTCGTCTATAATTATGGCAATATGGTTCCATTTCTGTGTAAGTGTTCACAACACTTTTGTTACAATTGTCTCAGGCATGATTTTTTTGCCTAGTGTAACTATTTTATCCACAATTGCTTTTACTCTAACACAATAATCATTGACTTTTTCATCATCTTTCATTCAGGTATTTTCAAAATCTCTCTTCAATGTTTGAAGCCTTACCTGCTTCACTTGATTACTACCCTAGAATCCATCACTCAATGCTTTCCATGCAGCTTGTGTAGTTGTACAAGTGGTGATTCTAGGGAATATGCTTTTCTCCAATGCAACTTGGAGATGAGAAAGAGCAGAAGAGTTGCTCTTTTTCTCTTCTTTTCGTGTTTTCTTGTCTGCGACACTTAGTGTTGTCCAGTCTGAGGGTTTTGTGTAGCCCTCTTCTATTATGTCCCACAAACCTCTTCCTATGAGGTCAAGGTATGTCATCCCCCCTCCCCCCCCCCCCAGCGCTTGGAGATGAGAAAGAGCAGAAGAGTTGCTATTTTTCTCTTCTTTTCGTGTTTTCTTGTCTGCGGCACTTAGTGTTGTCCATTCTGAGGGTTCTGTGTAGCCCTCTTCTATAATGTCCCACAAACCTCTTCCTATGAGCAAGGTCTTCATATTTATAGACCAATACTCATAGTCATAACCGTTAAATTCTGGTATAGGTAAGCTATTGTGTGAGGCTATAGTTACCAAAAAACTCTCTTTATTTCACGGTTACAATAAAGTACTTTATTGTTTGAAATAAGGAAAGAAGAAGAAAGAAAGAAGAGATTACAAACTTAAGTCAAATCTGACTTGTTCTACTCTATCATTCACTGTTTATTCCTCTTGATGTGGGGACGCTATCTCTTGATTCACAAAATTATCTACTACTTCTTCGTCGTCACTTATCAATATTATTTCGATGATTTTGGTTCTAAGATTTCCACTAAAATACTGTAGTGTGTATACTCTGATTCTTGTGGTGTAGCTTGTCGGATTCCGATTGTTCAAATTGAAGCCTGAATGAGTTGTCTTCAAAGTCTGCCTCGTACCCTGAGTCAAGATGCATTTGATGTGCTATCACTGCATTTTGAAGTTGGCTAAACACAATGTTGAGCCCATAACCTCTTAATTTTTCATCAAACCTCTTTGCACCTTCTCTTGCTAGAATTGCACATAAGGCATGATAACAACCATTTGGTCTTATCATCAATGCCTCTTTACAATTTGTCAATTTGGATCTTTTGTCTCTTTTACAAAAAAAACTAAGCCTCTTAGGCTTATTACACAAAAGTTCTACAGTTTATGATTCCTTGAATCAAGTGAAAAATTTATCCTTCGATTACAATAATTGTCTCTTAGACAATGTCTTTCTTTCTTATATGATATATATTAAAAAAAAATATTACTATTTAATAGATTAAAAAATAATTGCTTTAAAAAAACTTTAGAAAAGCAATTATAGTTAATATATTAAATATAATATAATTAATTTTAATAATAATATATAAAAAAAACTTTATATAAAAAATTTATCCTTCATAGGAATTGAACCCACGACCTATTTCATGCAAGAATTCATCCTAACCAACTCGGCTACCACTGCCGATGAGAACCCAAGGGCAAGATTACAAGTATATTATGTTTCGGATCCGATTTCAACAAAAATAAAAAAATATCAAGCTTTCACTGTCACTGGGTTTCGAACCCGTGACCTGTAGGAAGGCGGGCACCTTATGGCTGGCTCCACGAGCTAGTCGAGCTACACGGCTCAACAGGAAGGCAAGGGAAGCTTGCCTTCCTTATACTTCTCTCGGTCATGCTTTAATTAAAAAAAATTGGGATTTTTGTCCCACATCGACCATGCGGAGGGCGATGAAGGTGTTTAAAACCTTCAACGAGTGAATACTCACTCGATTGCCTTCGAGAAATCAATGATCGCCCTTTTGCCTCCTTCTCGAGCAATCGCTCCCCGCCACGTTGCTTCCTTTGAGCCTGTCGTCTGTTGCCACGTTGCTTGTCCTCCTTCTGCCACATAATCGATCTTTCTACCACGTAATTGGTCTACGTCAGTTTTGAGTCGTCCAGTCTGTGTCAGCCTTGTTCTCCTCTCGCCACATGGCGCTCTCCAGTTGGTTATTCTGAGTTGCTCCTCCTTACGTGCTTGTTGTGCGGGCCTGCTCCAGACCTCACCTCGATTCACAATCATAGGCCTTCCTCGCCTCGAATTGCATGCTGCAGGTCCCACTCGACCTCACCTCAATGCTTGTGTTGCCTGGTTCCTCCACCTCGATCCTCGGGCCTGGTTCCTCCATCGACCTCGATTCTAGTGCCCTCTTCGGCTTTGACTCTGATACCAAATGTTGGCACGTGAGAATTAGGAGCAATAGGAAAATGCAAAAATATTATATTCAACCTTGGAAACATAAGAATTACAAAGTTTAAATAGTGGTTGATTAAACAACCTTAGGGAATATAGGAGAAGTTAGGAAAAGAGAAAGAATAGGGAGGAAAGGAGAAAGGGAATTTGGTGTTTTCTGCCTTATCGCCCATGTCGTCCAATCTGCCCATCAGCTGCCATCCAAGTCAAACTACCTACCCAGTCAGCTGTCGTCCAATGAGGTAAAAGGGTAATATCCAAAGCTTACCGTTGTAAACAAATTTTTTACTCCTTTTAACTGGCTTAATTTCCAACAATTTCCTTTGAGAATATTCTCATAGCAGATGTAGCTAGAGCAGCAGGAATAGTGGTAACCATGGATACTCCAACAACAGTTGCAACAATGATGGTAAAGGAGGGTCTACCGCCCTTGAATGTTGAGAATCCGAGACCTAGGTTAACACAACATCCCATTACAGTGGATGAAGAGGTCTTGGTGAGACGTGAGACCGATATAAAGAGGGGAGAGAAGCCTCCACAAATAGACGAATATCAATAGTTCGTTGGGAAAAAAATAAGAACCAGCCAAGAGCAACCACCTGAGGAGCAGCCAGGGCTTACAGAAGGTAAATTGATTAAAAAGTCCATAGATATTTCAGGAAAGGGGAAGCAGTTGCAGTATGAGTTGGAGGAAGAACCGGCCAAAGATATATGGGTCGAAAGCTTTATATTGGAAATGCCAAATTTGTGAACCCACCAGAACGGGGAGCCCGTGTAGATCAGTAAGCGATCAACATTTTTTCTAAGTTGACATGAGCAATGGAAATCATTGGCTATAGTTTAATGTAGCGTATGTTGGTCTATGGAAGAAAAAATAGTTGATGGTCGAGGAGTTGAACAAAGTGGTGAAATGGGCCACAAAGGGATCTTGGCATGTTGATATTTCGACCATCTATCAAGAACAGCCTTGGTCTTTGCCTACAACACATCTAATGAGTATGGAGAGAGTAGAGAAACTGCCTGATAAGACTCCTACTCTCTATATTGAACTAGCACATATATACATTTTGGGCCATGGCAACACTTCTTTCCCACATCCCACAAAAGCAGGCTTACAGGTGGAACTACAACCTAAATTGCATCCAATGTTTAGTCAACTCAACTTCATAGCCCACTTGTGTTGGCTAGCAGTAGGACTTAAGCACTTGAATCAGTCTAGGCAGTGATTGGATAAGGATTTGCAGACGACGCAAGAAAAATTACAAGAGAAAGAGTGCCTTCTATCCGAAGGGATCGCTTAGATGGATGATGCCTTGAAACACATTCAGGAAAAGCAACAACAACTGGCATACCTTAGCGATCAACTTCATGAAAGGAGCCAAACAATCATCAATATTGAGGCTAAAATGTTGTAGCACAAATATTCTAAGGAGTTGTTAGTTAAGCAGGTTTCAAACCTGGCCGTCCAAAAGAATCAACAAAAAATAGCTTGGCATAAGGAGTGGGAAGCATTGCGGGAGAAGTTGCTCTAAGCACAACAATGTGAGGTCACTCTTAAAACTAAAGTGGAACAGAAAGCCTCATATTCATCCATAATGCTTGCACAATGGATGAATGAGCTTTTTATACAGTAGAAAGCTAAATTGTTGTCTAAGCTCCAAGAGACGAAATATCGTGTCAATACGTTGGGAGTTGAATGGGCCAAGTATTTTAACTATACCAAGCAAGCTCGGGATGCACATGAAGCTCTCCAATTACAAGTGCAAGAATTGGAAGAAGCACTACAGGCTACCGAATCCAAGGATGCTAAGACACCCCAAAACCAACGAAAAAAGTCACTAAGGACATCAACTTCTTCGAAGGGGAGGATAGATGAAGATAACAGTTTGAAGCAAAAATAATTCCCAAACTGTTTGAAAAAATGTCTACTAAAGACTGCAATTATGACTATGTACAAAAATTTTGATAAATTATGAATCATTTAATGTAATGTTTTGCAATGTAAAATCAGTCGATCTAATAAATATAGACTGATTATTTTTACACAAAAGGACAAATGTAGCCATCATTTGCTTAGACATCCTAATTTTTTAGATGTATGGATTAGTTACAGACATCTAGGATTAGTTAGATGTCTAGACTAGATGTGTTAGATGTCTAAGATAGGTTGTTATGTCTGAAATAGAATTGTTAAGCATAAGGTAGTTGGGACGGTCGAGCCAGGTTGGTTGCAGTAATCACCTGAACTTACCTATAAATACCCCCTATTTCATTTTGTATCTATCCATACTTATCCATAAATGCAGATATGTTGTGTAGTAAAATCTATTCTAGAATGCATGTATCATGTGTGATTGTGTTGTGAGCATATTGTTGTGTTGCAGGTATTGATCAGTGCTTGGTATGAGATAAAGGATCATTGGTTGTGTTGTGTTGTGTCTATGAAGTTGCAGGAACCAACGCACAAGACGAGTTGTATGCTAGAGAATGAACGCACGAACTGCAGATGTTTAGGCCCACCCGTCTAAGCCTATCTGTTAGACGTTTGAGCCTAGCCATCCAAACTTGTTGGCAAACCCATCATAGACATCTACTGTCTAGATATTTAACCTGTTGTCATAGATGTCTCCTATCTAGATGTATATCCTGTTGTCCTAGATGTCTACTGTCTAGACGTCTACCATGTCATTCTACATGTATGTTGTCCACACATCTACCCTATTGTGTCTTAGATATCTCCTATCTAGATGTCTGCACTGATGTCCTAAATGTTTGTTGCCTAGACGCCTATCCTATTGTCCTAGATGTCTACTATTTAGACTTCTACTTTGTTGTTGTCCTAGATGTCTGTTGTTTAGATGTCTACCTTGTTGTTGCCTTAGACGTCTACTGCCTAGACTTCTGCATTGTTGTCATAGATGTTTGTTGCCTAGACATCTACCCTGTTAGCTTAGACGTCTACCGTCTAGACGTCTAATTGTTCGTCTTTGATGTCTACTATCCCAAACGTCTACAAAACTCTACTTGTCCAAGGTTAAGCAACATGACAAGTTTTACAGTAAGAACAATCAATCCTTCCTAAGTTCTTGTCATTCCCTCATCCTAGAAACGTACTCACCCCTGTCTACACACCTTTAAAGAAAAAAGATATCCAAAAGTTTCAAGTTAAATATAATATATAATACATATAGTCCACACTTTATTATCCTTAAGGAAACGATCAAGCTAAGGTCTAACAAAACCCTTGTCAAGATCCTCAAGAATCTTGCAAGTAAAATTGGTAGAAATTGACATCTCTAGTTGTATCCATCTCTTTGGGTTTTATCACACCAATGTCACAATGCTTACTAGTGTGATACCCTATGCTTTGGTTTATGGTACTAAAATAGTCATCTCCTTCAAGGTTAATGTCCCTTCCCTGCTTTATTATATGATGCCTTTGTAGAAGATTAATATTGTCTCACTCACCTTAACAAACTAAAAATGCTTGATGAAAAGTAAATCCATACCGTAGAAAACCTAAAAGTCTACCAACAAATGCTTAAGCAAGCCTATGACAAGAAGATACAATCCAAATCCTTTAAAGTTGGTGATCTAGTCCTCAAAGAGAGCCAAAAAAAACTAGGATCAAAGTTAAATTTGAGTTCAATTGGTTGGGTCCACACATCATAACTACCAAGTATGGTTTAGATGTATATTACCTTGCCACACTTGAGGGAAAATAACTTAAAAAACCAAAGCACATAATAAATATTAATGGATAATATATATAAAAACTTAAAACTTTTGATTATCTGATTTGACTACTTTCTTTTCACTACTTGGATCTAACTATTTGCTTTATAACTGCATGTCTACATGCATTTGCTTATCTTTTCTTAGATTGCTTGTAGCATATAGAGTTAGGGATCTATGATGGAATGCAAATGATGATCCTAATTAGGGTATATAATTTCCTTTAATAGGTGACTAATGTGAGCAGATCTTCTATTGCCGTATCATCATGACATACATATCTTATGATGTATAAGCAAAAACCTATAACAATTTATAAATTTGTATATTTTTTCCACCGTGAGCCTCATCATCATTCTTCCATCAAATAGGACCTTGTCCCTTTGGCATATGATGATTTTATTTTAGGTTTGAACATAGGTCTCTTATAATGAGAACAATATATTGACTCATTATAATGATCTTATATTCCAACGTGCGTGTCACATAGTTACAATCCTATACAATATATATATATATATATATATATATATATATATATATATATATATATATATATATATATATATATATATAATTTAGATTAGATGGTATTAGTTTAATTATTTAGATTTTTAGTAATTAAGGAATAAAATCTTTGTAAGGAACATCTATAAATTCTAGTTGCTTGGATAAAGACAAAGTTAATAGAACCTTAACCGTCCCACCTTTATAAATCTTAGCTCGGTGTGTAAAAACGAAGTCAACAGAACCCGATCGTCCAAGGAATGGAACTAGGGTGAATAAAGATGAAATAAAAAAACCCCGACCATTTAGAAAATCTAACTAAGATGAGTAAATATGAAGTCAACAAGATCCAGACCCCGTTCGTCTAGGCAATCAAACTAAAGTGATTAAAGATGAAGTCAACATAACCCTAACTATCTAGGCAATCGAACTAAGGCAACTCACCAACAAGTCACTAAAGAGGAAGTCAACAAGACTTCACCGTTCAAGCAATTAAACTAAGGTGAGTAAAGATGAAATCAATAGACCTGATCGTCTAGGTAATTGAACTAAGGTGAGTAAAGACGAAACCAATAGGATTTTGACTGTTTAAGTAATCAAACTAAGGCAACTCATCGGCAAATCACTCCACTACCAACTGACCTATCTTTTTAGAAGGGTCCCAATCCCTTTGTATCAGAGTTTGAACTTGTATTTTTTGAATGGAAACTCAAAGACATAGATATACCACTAATACCACTACAATATCCTCGCTCGAGTATAAATTTTATGAAGTGATACAAAATAATATTTTAATAACATCTAAACCTTATTATAAGTCCCAAGGGCTAGGTGGATTGATAAGTTCTTGGCACTTATCAAGAAGAGACCTAGGTTCAAACCTTGTTTGGGGAAAAGGAGTAGACTGTTTTGACTCCATTGAATACACGTCAACCCGACGATAACAACTTCTCTAGCCACCACCGGTGGTTCCCTTAAGCTGGATCATTAACAACAAGGTGGTAGTAAAAAATGAACTAAATGTTGCCGATTCTCTTATGTATAAAAAAAACATCTAAACTTTATAATAACGTTTAAGTAGTGACATATCTAACTAATCAATAAAATATATATACACTATATAACCAAATAAAAAATATATATCATAAAAACATCTAAACTTTATAATAACACTTAAGTAGTGATGTAATAGGAAAAAATAAAGTGTCAATCCCATCTAACTAAACAATAAAATATATATATACTATATAACCAAATAAAAAATATGTATCACTCGTTGATGGTGTATATACACGTCAAATATACATCTACACCTCGAATGTTGTGGATATCTGGATATTGAACGAGTGAATCGGCGGCAGGAATCGAACACTTAACCTCCAAAATTTTATTTTAGACCTATAATTGCCGAGGAAAGGGAAGGTAATCCCTCAACTATAGGACCTTGAATTTCTATAATTAATGCCAGCAACGCTGTTTTTTCATTTCTATGAGGTTTGTTCTGCACCTTGAGTCTGCTGTGAATTGGTTGTAATTATAACTTAAAAGTAAAGGTGCAAAAAATATATATATATATATATATATATATATATAACTTGATATAATCATTGAATAATTCTGGAATTATTTAGTAACAAGTTCAGTAAATGAACAATTTTTATAAACCTTTGGAATTACCCGGCTGTAGCCCAATGTCTCTAAGATAGATTTTAGTCCCTTGGTTGGATTACTAGTTTTGGAATTGCATTTTATTCTGTTAGGGTATTTATTTGCAGCTCATAAGATTGAGGGTTCAAATAAGTGCCTGCACTAGTTAAGCTTATACATGGCTATCCTCTGCATATAATTGGGTGGGATAAACTCTCTTGTTGGATACAAAGAATCAAGACTGGCAGGTTTTTGTCCATTTTAAGGTTGAGGTGATTCATCCTGTAATCAATGATGATTTTAACTGGTTATATGAGTTGACATGATCCATGCTATACATGAACTCATTATCCGTGTCACTAAATAAATCACCATTATTAGGAGAGTTTGTCTGTGTCACTAAATAAATCACCATTACTAGGAGAGTTTGTCTGTGTTAATAAATAAATCATCATTTTCAGGAAAGTGTCCCTCACAATGTAATGATTTGAATTTCAGTTTTTGCTTCACAATGTCTTAAAACTCAATTAATTGAGAATTTGAACTTTAGATTTTGCTCCACAATGCCTTACTTGAGGATAATTTTAATGGCAATTTTTTTTGCAATATGACAATTTTTTCCATCTCTTCAAACCATGTTTTCCCAAGTCTTTATACAGGAGTAATTGACAAAGCAAATCAGCCTAGGATGGTGTAGAACTGTCCTAATCATGGTGAGTAAAACTACCTTCGTGCTACTGTGGTTGACTATATAAGTAACGTGAAAAACTTCTTGTATTATCATTAGTAAGCCTAGGAAAGCATGAATTCAATATTTTCGTGTTTGATTTGTTAAAATTGTCTGTACCTACCTCCACTTAGCTGAAATCTAGTCTCTCTCCATTTGTGCATATTACTTGTTCAAGAAGTTATTTTGATTTTCAACTTTAAATTCAGGCATCCTAATAAGTGTTCCACTTTACAGTTACGCAGCAACATACTCCATAAATAGGTATATCCTTGTATTTAGCATTCAATTATTCATTGTAAAGGTAAAGCAGTTTGTTTTTAGGTCACAGCCAAGCCAGCAAGCCTGTTGGGACGAATGAGTCTCCTTGTGTGAGCAAAGGGAAATTTTCCACTTTAGTTCAATTGTGTACCTCTCTGGGCATTGGCCTTTTGAGCAAGCTCATTGTAAACCAAATCTTGCCAAGACGCCCCGTTGTATGATCTGCAGCAGGCACAATTGCTAGCCTGGGTTAGCAAGATTATCGTACATATATCTTGAAATGTCAATCCAAACAAGAGTTGTTCAGAGCCCATAGGAAGAAGGGAAGACACACTGAAGAGATAGTATTTTATAATCATTATTATTGATATAAACTATATGATCTGTTATTAATGATTGAGTTAAACTTATTAGTACCTATCCAATGTGCGAGATAGCCATCTGAATAGATATATGTTGTTTGTCTCTTTCATTTTAAGCTCCTACATAGCCTTTATCTACATAAAATACCCATATTTTACATGTCTCTTATCATATTGAAATTTGTTACATGGAATTACCTTTGTGAAACTATCTTACAAAAATGACTGGGAATGTCTGTTTTCTTTTACCGTGAAAAGGTTTTCTACAAGTGCTGTGCAACTTTGATTGTTGCACTCCATGCTGAATGGATTACTAGGATCTTTCCCCAACATTTACAGGCATTGTTTTCAGACCATTAATTCCCTAGAGAGTTTACTACTATACAATACTTCTTAGAAGCAAGCAGGAAGCAGGATCTAGTAGTAGATTCCTTACCATCAACTTTACTGGCCCTATTTGCATCACAGACAATTTTGCTCTTGCCTCTTTCATCAATGTTTACTCATTGCAAATCTATTTTGTTTCATAAATGAGGGGTCCTGAAATATGACATAAATGGAGAATCTGCACCCCTTTAAAAATTGACTATTTACAAGTAACGTTAATTCTTTCATGCTATGCCTGTTCTGTTGTTTGAAACTGCTCCCCAAGCTACCATCAGGTCCACCTGCAAACTCTCTCTTTACCACTTGTGACAATTATTTCTAGATGGTTTAGACATCTCTTCTGTTGTAAGACTTAATTAAGAAAATATTGTTCTTTGACAGTAATCTGATGAATTTCCGTGAACTTTATTTCAGCAACAGACAAAAGTGTTCAAATTGAAAACAATTTAATTACTGGTGAGAACAATGTAAAGAAACAAAAGACTGGAATGCCAAATGAAAAACATACAATAGACATATGATATAAGCAGGCACCAATGTGTTCTGTTATTCAATGTGCTCAACATATAACATCAAGACATTACATTATCAAATTCCACACCAACTTTCTATGAATCCTGCTTGGTTATTTATTAGTTGTGCCTTTGTAGTAGCTGACTACCACCATCACTTCTAGAACAAGTTATGTCACGCAATTAGTATGAAAAATGTCAAGAGACCAAGACAGATTTCATAGATGCTTCGTCTTGAACATTTTTCACTCCATAAAGCCCCCTACTTGCTGAAGTGTCTCGCTCAATGAACACTCTGCTCTTGAGACAACCCACTTTCCGAGCGACCTCGGTCCCCGAATGGAGTTCAATCACACAAGTTGAGGCAGAAAACAAAGCAGAGTAGAAATCAAGAATCATTTAAGTGTTTGGAAGAGGGAACCCTGCTCTTTAGGTGCCCCGCTCTCATAGCGAGCGTCTCTCTAGGCACCCTGCTCTTTAGGTGCCCCGCTGTCATAGCGAGCGTCTCTCTAGGCACCCTGCTCTCATAGCAACCCTCTCTCTAGGCATCCCGCCCTCATAGCGACCCGCTCTCCAGGCGGCTGGCTCTTAGAGTGACCTGCCCTTAGAGCTACTCACTCTCCGCACACCTTGCTCTAATAGCGACCCACTTTTTGAGCGCCTCGCTCTCATAGCGACCTGCTACCAAGGCACCTCACTTTATGTCTATCTTTAGTAAACAAATAAGAATAATGTAATCACCTCATAATTATCATCGAGGTTCATTGTATGTAGTCCATTTCGTGGCTACAAGTTCAAGTATAAATAAGAGCTAAATGCTCATTGTAAGGGTCTTTTGGCCTTCAAGCATATCAAAGCTACTCTTTGGAGTAAGATTGTATTGAAACTTCAAATTGCAATTCAATAAAAGAGTGGTGCATGGAATTTTGATTCAATTGTGTTTCCGACTTTTTGTCTCATGGATGTGTGAAATTAGTGGCTTTGCCCTCTTTTCCCCTGTTAGTCCCTCTCTTTTCATTGTTGTTGCAGGTTATTCGAGGATCTTACATGCTGAAGTTATTCAGTCCCTGCTCAAACTACCAATTGCACCAAAACTAAACCTCACTACGGCTTTGGCCGTATTTTACATCTCTTTTCTCTTGCACCCTTTTCTCTTACACAAAGTAGATCAGATTTGTTTTTTGCATTTTAGATTAGTTTCTTTCATTTTTTTTTCAGCTTAGTTAGAAAGTAGAAGGGAACCGGCCCGAGATCCGGAGGTTGGGGAGAGTAGAAACCTCCCCATCCATTTGTTGAACTGCGGTCACGGGTGCAAATTGCACTTGCCAATTTTTGTGTTCGACAACCTTTTAATTATTAATGGAATCATCTGCCCTCAATTTTAGTCAAAACAGCCACAGCCATTCGAGGTATCAGTGAATTGAAACTTATACTCATGGGTCGTTCTTCATGAGGGTATCTTATTTTATATGAATTGCTTTTTTTGACCTATGTGAATAAGTAAAACTTAGTCCTCCTAGGGTCTACAAAATGACTGTTGCATTTAAAAGGCATGGTTAATTTGTTCAAGTGATCCTTATTTTTCTATAAGTTGTACTAACTCATTTTCCAAGTGGTTTCCATACTTGTTGACCAACAAAGGCCTCCTGGTATTTCTTTCTGATGACTCTATATATTTTTCTTTGCAAGTGATTGTGATTATTGCAAAACACTATTTGTGATGGCTTGTCCATCATCAATATATGCTTCCTGACTAATAAAGCCTCTGTTTCTTTGAGTTTATGTTTGAGAACCTCTCTACTTCCTTTTTAGTCTCATGCAATACTATCTGATTGATTTGAGTCGTTGCTGACCATTGATTGTTCACAAAATAACCCTATAATTGGTCTCCAATAAGCTGCTCAACTGCTCTCTTTTTTGCATTTGATGGTCACCCATCTTATCATGTATATCCTTTTTGTGAAATAATAACAAACTGCTTTGAACTGGAATTGCATTTGTGAGGAACTTTTTGTAAGCACAATGAATTGCCACTGAAAGTTTGGATTATAATTTAAGCAAAAGTAGGGGGAAAAATCATGCTTTAAAGCTGAATTGAGCCCAGTCGTATCAGAGTCTCTGTGTAAACAACATCATCTACCATAAGTCTTGTAGTTCATAAGGTATAAAAAAATGAAATGCTTCACATCCTCCACTTCACTGACAAAGAAAAAGTGACAGTCACAAATCTTCTCATCATGAAGGAGATGGTGGTTGATCTCAAAATGCATTGAGGAGAAGAAAGAACGGATTTTTAAATTAAAAAAAAAAAAAACATTGATATCCACAGATGACTGAAGCAGGTGAATGGGACTTGAACAATACACAGGTTATACTTTCTAGGAGGAGCTAGAAATAGTGCTCCAGAGGATACAAAAAATACAAAATTACAAACTTTGATATATCTATGTAATATGGCATCATTTGGAACGTATACAACTCAACTTTAATACAAATATAATACATGCATATACAGTCATGAAAATATGGAAGTGTTGGTTACGAATCCGCCATTAGGAAAGGGTTTTAATCTTTTGCGCCCTAGATTCGCCCAGCAGATTGAAATGCCGGAAGGAAGGAATGCCTTCCGTGCCAATCTCCGGAGAAGGCCGACTCCTATGCTACACTACTTTGATTTTTGAGATAAGGGAACAGGAAAGAGATTGTAAATAACTGAAAGAAATGTAAATATCATGTATTTCGGGTGGGAAAGAACAAGCAGCACGATTACTAGCTAGTACACAAACCAACAGCATGTAACAAAAACTGTTACTGCAATTATTTCCTATGTATCCTTTAGTTTTGTATTCCAGATTCAATTAAATGCCAATGCTGTGATCTAGGATTCAGAATGACAGCAATCAGAAAAATAAATGAACATGAGGCAGAAATACTAACAAAAGGCAGCATAAAAGAAAGAGACAAGTAACAGAGCCAAGGATGCTTTTGTATTGGAAGCAAATGTCTGATACAGCAAAGCTCTCTAGCAATATGTTCCCCCTCCACCCTTTTACAATGATAATCAACTGCTATATATAGCAAAATTTTCCCTCCAAAATTACAATTGTGCACGGAATCCAAGAACCGGCAAAAGCTGCTAAAAGCTGCCAGGATTAGACCCCAGCTGACCGTAGGTGTACTTGCAATATGGCTCTTCTGAAATCCGTACGGGTCCGGTTAAATGCGGTAGATGTGGTATAGTTTGTCCTTCAATGTCCATCTACTCTGTACTCTGGCAACACACTTTCTGTCTCATCCTGACAGGCGTGAATCTCGAAATCTGCACGTGCTTGGCCCAGGTCTGAAGTTTGCTGATGAAAAGGGGGGGCTGACCAAAGTCGCCTGCTGAAGAGAGTGCCTTCGGGAGTCGCTCCAGGATGGAGCGAACTCGGGAGACACCCAGACTTAGAAACTTTGGCAACTTGGTCTTCTTTGCTCGCATTCACTAACTGGGGGAGAGGCGACGACGGTCGCTGGAAAAGGGCAGCGACGCCCGGCGTCGCCCCAAAACGGAGCGACGACGGACGATGCTGGCGAAACTGAGCGACGGTGGGAATCTCCACACTTAGAATATTTTTCCATTTGCTCTTTCCTCTTTCTCCGCCCATGGTCGCTTGAAAAGGGGAGCGACGACGGGAGTCGCTCCAAAATGGAGCGACGACGGGAGTCGCTCCCAAGTGGACACTTAGAAGAATTTTGCATTTTTGTTCCTCCACCGAGTTTCGCTCAGAAAGTGAGCGACGATGGGCAGTGCTTGAAGAAACGAGCGACGACAGGAGTCGTGCTAGTTCTAACACTTGGAATATTTCTCAACTGCTCCCCGTCTACCTTATCGCTTGAAATGTCGCCGGTCGCTGGAGGAAAAGGCGAAGCTGGGAATCGCCCGGAAGAGGGAGCGACTCTCGAAATCGGTCCAAAATGGAGCAACCGCGAGAGTGGCCAAAACTTAGAAACCTTTTGGGCTTTTCACCAAGCTTGCCGAAACTGCTGGAAATCTTGAAACACAAAGCTGAAAACTGCATGAAGAAAGCTGGAAAGGAAGGAAGGAGGGAGGGAGGCAGCAACAATCTTTTAGATTTTTCATTATTGTACTCCTTTGCAAAATGTGGCAACAGGAAGCTCAAATTGCCATAGGAAACCTTTTATCGTGAAGAGAATAGTTACTGGGGATGATATCTGAGAGCAATTATCACTTGTCTTTGTCTATTTATGTCAAATCATTGTCAATTAATATGGATGAGTCGGTGTAAGTTTTGAACGTTCAAAGGAGAGTGGTGAAGAGGACAGACTAATTTAGATCTTGAGGACCGTCCTTTCCTAGAAGGTTGAAGATCTACTAGATATAGAAAAGAGCCTAGAGATGTGTGCCTATCTAGAGGTTTTAGGCATGGACGACGTTACCTTGTCTTATGTGTGGGGAATTCCCTTGGTAGTTGTTTTATGGGTGAGTCACTACCTCGCTTATCTGAAATTATCTTATAGGGCACCATTTCATTGTACCCAACTTTATGGGGAGGGGTAAGGGGACAAAATGTCCCTAAGGCGTCCCCAAATTTGGGGACTTTCAAGGGGCCTTCCCCAAAACATCTTGGGACCTTTTGTCAACATCCTCAAAAACATCTTGAGACTTTCAAGGGGTAGTCCCCAAGACATCCTGGGACCTTTTGTCGACATCCTCAAAAACATCTTGGGACCTTCAAGGGGTAGTCCCTAAAACATCTTGGGACCTTTTGTTGGCGTCCCAAAATCGTGGCATCTTGAATTGGCACTTTCAAGATGCTTAAGTGTCCTTGCTTTCAAGATGCTTGTGTCCTTGGTGTAGGCAGACAAATTGAATAAGTGCGTTGGAAGTCAAGTATGCGCACATTAAGACTTTTGATATATTTGATATTATAAAGTCATGATATAATATTGTATGTGACAATGTGTAATGTTAAGTGAAGTATTAGTTATGTACAAATAAGTTATAAAGTGAGTCATGAAATGAAATGTAAATGTAAGTCAAATGTAATTTAATAAAATGATGAGGTGTTAGGTAGTTAGTAAGTTGGAGGATGCAACTACCTCCTTAGTTGTATAAAACCCTTCCCTCATTCATTTGTGTTGTTGGCATGGAAGGAAAGGTTGGTATGGTACGTGGGTATCAAGGTTGGCATGGTATTGAAGTGTTGTATCAAGTCGTCTGAATGTTGTTGCAAATCGTCTGAGATGTTGTGTTAGGCCGTTTGAATTGCTGTGTTGGGCCATTTAAACTGCTATGCTAGGCCGTCTGAGTGCTGTGTCGGGTAGTCCGATATATGTTGTGTGTGCAGTGTATGCATTGTAATTGTAAGTTATTCATATTGTATATTTTGTTTATTTAAGTGGTAATGGAATTGTGTTCAGTATTTTGTATTTCATTTCTACATTATGTTGTCGTTGCTTGTTCGAAGTTGGATCATCCATTTCTACACTCAAGATATTGTGGGGATGTTGAAATGTCCTTACGACACCTTGAGGATGTTTGGGCATCTTCAAGATGCATGGGTGATGCCATACAGAGCCACGATCATCTTGGGGATCACTAGACTCTTGGATGTCCTTTAGCCCAAATGGGTGGCCTCCCCTGCCTCCTTCCCCCCCCCACCCACGAAAAAAAAATAAAGTTAATAATAATAATAGAGAGATCAAATGGCATTAGCTCAATTAGTTAGATTCCTCAACATTCAAGGAGGAGACCCAAGTTTGAATCTTGCCAAGCGATACATGGATAATATCTAAGCTAGTGGTGATGATATAATACGGGTGGGGCCCGTTATTTTCCCATATAACCAATTGAAAATAATAACAATAATAATAATAATAATAATAGAGAGAACTTTAAAAAAACAAAGTGGCGGTTCCATCATGGCTCCCTTTCTCTTGCACTAAACGCTTACCGAAAAATTTATTGCTTGGGGACAAGTAAGCAAGATTGTTTGGGGTCCTGTTGCATGAGCCTTTGATTCAGAAACTAGTGATAATGAGGGCACCTTTGGCATTGCATATGACCCGAAGGATAATTGAAGACTTTCACATTTTAGTGTTTCTGCTTTGGTTTCATATTTTTATTTCATTTTGGCATTTTGCTTATATAGTTGGAACTTGAACTACAACTAAAATACCAAAATATTGATGATTTAATGTTTCAATTCTAATGAATTGAGAATTCCTAATTTCATATGGTTTCTGATTTACTATTACATGGCTATTTGAAGCTTGGTCTCCTAGGATAATTTAATTTGATTATTTTACTTACACATCATGATATGTTGCATGTTCATGCTAAAAAAAAAAAATCTAATTTGGGGCTTATATATGTTTGTGAGAGAGATCCGCCATATCCCATCATTGTCTCAGACTTTGGGGCCAAACCTTTGCCATCCTAGAAACGCATCTCACCGCATTGTGTTGTCCACGTCCTGTAAACTTTATGGAACATATCCCATTTAACCCCGTTTGACGAGGATGCAACTATATCATTTGAGGGGCACTCGGTGTTAGCTCATTTCTGGAAGATGGTGAACGGATGAGGTAGTCATTCCAATAGTCTGTCATGGCTGCGAGAGCATCTTTAGAGCTTATCGTCTAAGGGTAATTGCCTCTTGGAGGTAAAAAGTTAACCACCTCTAGTCAGATATTGAAAGAAAGAAGAGGATTACCCTATAGAATCTCTAAATAAGCAAGTGTCTCTCTCTAATCTCAAAGTACATGGGGCACTTGAAGATAATGTGCTTCTTTGTCTTTTCCTCTTACATGGAGTAGAGGTAACATGGCCAACTGTGATCCTAAGTTGGTGGGAGCATACCCTCATTTGATTGAGGGTGATCCTGAGGCTATGGGAGTAATGATATCTAACATATTTGAGCCCAGTGATGATGCCATCAACAAGTATGCAGTGTAGGAAGTCTACATAGGGCTGAGGGGATAGGTTAATGTGGCTTGGACATATTGTCGGTGAATATCCTTCTTGACTAATCTTTTGATCACTTCCTTTGGGGGAAGGAGATGAGAAAGGGGCGTCTAAGGATCAGTTGAAGAGGGGAAACACTGATGGTTTGGAGGAGCATATTGATCTTAGATTACTAACAACAGTGACAATAAGTGAGGCCCAAAGAGGCTGTCCTGTTTTAAGAACAAAGTGCTAGGTACTGGTGCCACTTATGGCTGTTAACTGAATCACCCTGTCAAGGAGTTTATGAATGTAGAAGAAAAGCCTGGAAATAGTCTCAACATAAAGATAAGCAACAATCTCTCTCTCTAATCTCATAGTACATGGGGCACTTGAAGATAATGCGCTTCTTTGTCTTTTCCTCTTATATGGAGTAGAGGCAACATGGCCAACTGTGATCCTAAGTTGGTGGGAGCATACCCTCATTTGATTGAGGGTGATCCTGAGGATATGAGAGTAATGACATCTAACATATTTGAGCCCAGTGATGATGCCATCAACAAGTATGCAGTGTAGGAAGTCTACATAGGGCTGAGGGGGATAGGTTAATGTGGCTTGGACATATTGTCAGTGAATATCCTTCTTGACTAATCTTTTGATCACTTCCTTTGAGGGAAGGAGATGAGAAGGGGCATCTAAGAATCAGCTGAAGAAGGGAAACAGATCAATAGAAACATCCATGGTTTGGAGGAGCATATTAATCTTAGAGTACTAACAACAGTGACAATTAATGAGGCCCAAAGAGGCTGTCCTGTTTTAAGAACAAAGTGCTAGGTACTGGTGCCACTTATGGCTGTTAACTGAATCACCCTGTTAAGGAGATTATGAATGTAGAAGAAAAGCCTGGAAATAGTCTCAACCTAAAGGGACTAAAGTTTAAATCACAAGCTTGACCTGAACAATACTTTGAGGAACTTTGGCCTGAACAATACTTTGAGGAACTGTCGAATTGCAATAAATCATATATTCAAGCATGACAATGTGAGCCCTCTCAATGTGTCTAATCCACAAGACCCAATTTAGGGATTCAAACCTCCAAACAATAAAGAACAGTCGGTATAAAGATTATGTCAAAGATGTAGATCTTGGAAGGAATATCCTGGAAATGTATTCGAAAACATTGGTGCATCAAAATTGTAAGTGAGGCATACTGCTCGCAAAAGAAAGATTGAGTGGCCTGTCTTGAGCCAAAATATGGCCTTGTAAACTACACTTCCAAATGAGTACAGGCAGTTCGAATGTCAAGTGCTTCCCCATTATATGAGAACTAAAAGCTGGAGAGAGCATCCTTGGAGGTACTGAAGACCACAACCTCAGTTTTGTTAAGATGATGACAAGCTGCCAAAGCTCAGAAAAATGTGTCTCTGGTTGTCTATGGACACCCTGTGGAGTATATGAGAGGAATATGGCATCATCAACAAAGAGAAGTAGAGTAACCATGACATTATGTAGCAGACAGCTATCATCCAAGCTTTCTGTCAATGAAAGTTATCTGGCTTGTAAATATAAATACTAAATAAAGTTGGTTTGGGGGCAGGGGGCACTCCTGTTTGACCCTAATGATACTCTTGACAAAGTCCTTCATTGTCGTTGTGCTTCTTTAACAAGAGATAATCTGCAAAAGCTCTTGACAAGGTTCTTCATGGTCTGTGTACTTACTTTGCAATCGATTTACCGGGACTAAAGAAGATATGATGGACTGGCACTTTGAGTGTCTTGCTGCTTTATTCCTCTCTGTATATGCCGTGACAGAGGAATGATTCAAAACAATGACAGTGCTTAAAATATCACTTGTGAAAAATCTGCAGCTTTGGTTGTATTACTCTTATTCTACATGTGGAAAGATTACTTCTCTTTGTTGACATGTGTGCATTCACATCTAATATTGATTTAGTATTCATTTGTTTGAGTTTTCTTGGCACAGTTATAGTTATGGTTGATCTTGGTAACTATATTCTTTGCTATGTGATAAGAATTCTATTTTGAAGCAGATCTGTTGCAGTCTGGCTTCTAACTGCCTTTTGTGTCCTTCACATTTTTCTGCAATTCTTTTTGGGTTTCCTCACCCTGCATTCCTTAGTTCTGTGGAGTGGTAGAGATTTTAAGTGTTTATTTTGTAAACACAGGTGTTCTGAAAGAAAACTGGAAGTGGGATTTGTGAATGATTTTCAGTAATAATATACATGCAGAATGAGAAAATCGACAGTGGAGTACACAAATAATATTCTCATGTAATATTGATTATATTTTGGTTGACAGGTTGAATTCATGTAATAAGTATTTATGGCCAGGATAGGCACAACACCTGCCAAACTTCAAGTTTTTGCTAAAATAGGTAATGTGGCAGAAACTCTTGTAAAAGGAAAGCAAAGTACTAAGGGTTCTTATGACAAGGTTAAGACTGTTGCATCAAAGACTGTTAACATAAGGATGCAAATAGAAGATGAACCAAAAAGATTGCCTTTAAAGCAAGTAGTCACAGAATGTACAAAACGCTGGTTTCAAGAGAGTCTAAAGGAAGCGAAATCAGGTGATATAGGAATGCAAGTTCTTGTTGGGCAGATGTATTGTAGTGGCTATGGTACTGCCCAAGACAAACAAAAGGTATTAAAGCTATTATTGATCAATAGGGATCTATTGTGACAACTTACATCTAAGCCAAGAGGTATTTTATTTTCTTTTGCTATAGCATTAAAGTCGTTGCCTCTATTGTTGTATGAACAGGGACAAGCATGGTTTCAGAAAGCCACAAAATCTCGATTAAAAAACATGAACTTATGTGCCAAGTCACCAGGTGGAATTGCAGTTTCTTTAGATTCTTTAGGTGTTTTGAAAACTGCATAGCAGTGTGTTTTGCTCATATTATAATTGCAAATTTTGCAGGTTATAATGTGAGTGAGTCAGATTCAGATGATCAGGATAAACACCAAAAGTAGTTCAAGGCATGCATATCGACATAAAACAGCCTGTGTAATTGTTGTGCTTGAACATACAATTAAATATAATACTACGGGTTCTTCTCTTCTTTATAAAAATTGGTGGTGTTTTTTTCCACAAAACCTGTATAAACTGTTGCCATGTTTCCCTTTTATTGACTATTTTCTGAGCATCCAGGTTGATGGTGTCATATGTATAAATTGGATCTTTCATAGTGGCATAAATATATGCAGAGTTAACTCATGAGCATGTCATTTTTGTTTGTAGTCTCTCTCTTTTGGATCTCTAATGATATGACAGATTGCACTTGTGGGTGTTTGAGGATCCTAGACAACTTAAGAGTGAAAAGAAGATGCCAGATATTTTACATATTTATGTGAACTTTAAGATAAGAACCAATAATTGCTAAGATAAGTTTTTGAATATATACAATTTTCATGCTAAGAACATTCTATATGATGTGGCTTGAGTTATGGCCTTATGGGCATGGTGAACAATGGATGGCACAACTGCAGACACTTTGACTTTATATACTGAAGAGAATTGTTGGAATCAATAAGATGAGGTTTTGCATTCAATTTTCTTCCATACAAGCTTTCCTAGACAAGACAGAATTAGCTGGACATGTATATGGGAATCCACATAGCGATGCTGGTCGGGTTTTTTAAAGAGGAATTGGACCCACACAAATACCTTTTGCAAGTATTTCATTGACACTACTTTGTTAGACGTCTACTAGACATAGCACACAACTCATATGATGTGATGTGGACTGCATGGTTTACGTCAAGGTCAATAAGTACTATTCCCAATTCTATGGATATGCTGTTAAATTGTAAAGTTTGATGTTTATTGTCAGATAATAGGTTGAATTGGATGCTTGAAAAAAGTGTCTTTATGATGCTTTGAGGATTTTGTGTTCATTTTCTGCTGAAGAGGATCTTGCTTTGGGCTGCAGTTTATAATGATTATAGTATTCCAAGGATCAATTTTAGGAATAGTGGATATTCATTTGCATTGATGGAAATAAGGAGGTTTGACAAATGATAGGGCAAAATGCTTTCTTGGACAAGATTTTATCAAGGCCCTAAGTTGAAACAAGTTGAATTAAGCTTCACTTAGATTTTATTTGTTTCCTAGTACTTTTTGATGTTTCTTCTATACAGTGTAGAAGGTTGCTGTAAAATGACCAAATAACCAATTTCAATTTGGTCCAAAGTATGTTTGATTCAATATGATTTTATCTGAATATATATTTGTTTGTTATTTTCTTTCTTCTTTCTCTTTTTGTTTTTTTAAAATATTTGATTCAAATTAGTAAAACAGGTGAGGAAATATGTCTTTCTCCATTTCCAAACACCTATTAGAAACCAGAATTCCCTCTGCAAGAGGAAGTATGCCTCTGTGAAGGCTCAATATTAATCCAAAATACAATTATATTTGAAGGTACTGTTATAATGTTTACAGCCCTAACAAGCCAACTGAATCTGGTCCTTCATATAGAGAAGAAACCATTGCATACTAGTTTAACAACACTGCTTGTTTTATTTTATTTTATTTTTTGATGAACACACACTCACCCACGCCACGGTTTGAACCTTGGACCTCCCGAAGAAGAGCCAAAGCCCAAACCATTGCGTTGTCCCCCTGCTTGTTTTATATATTTTATTGCAAGGATATTGTAGTTATTAATGAAAACTAAAATTTCTTTTAATTATAAAAATAAAAAATTGTAATTAGAATGAAAGTTCCAACCTATTAGTTGTCCCTGCATTTTTTATTTTTTTAACATTGGAATTGCTTTAGTAGGCTTTATATTTAACAAATACAAAATTGTCATCAAAATATTTTTATTGATTTTTGTTTCCAACACTTGATACCAGCAATTCCAATAGAAGGTTTCTGTAAAATGACCAAATACCCAATTCCAATTTGGTCCAAAGGTTTCTGTAAAATGACCAAATACTCAATTCCAATTTGGTCCAAAGTATGTTTGATTCAGTATGACTTTATCTGAATATATATTTGTTTGCTATTTTCTTTCTTCTTTCTCTTTTTGTTCTTTAAAAATAGTTGATTCAAAATAGTAAAACAGATGAGGAAATATGTCTTTCTCCATTTCCAAACACCTATTAGAAACCAGAATTCCCTCTGCAAGAGGAAGTATGCCTCTGTGAAGGCTAAATATTAATCCAAAATACAGTTATATTTAAAGGTACTGTTATAATGTTTACAACCCTAACAAGCCAACTGAATCTGGTCCTTCATATAGAGAAGATACCATTGCATACTAGTTTAATAACACTGCTTGTTTTATATATTTTATTGCAAGGATATTGTAGTTAATAATGAAAACTCAAATTTCTTTTAATTATAAAAATAAAAAATTGTAATTAGAATGAAAGTTTCAACCTATTAGCTGTCCCTGTATTTTTTTTTTTAATATTGGAGTTGCCTTAGTAGGCTTTATATTTGAAAGATACAAAATTGTCATCAAAGGGATTTTTATTGATTTTTTTGTTTCCAACACTTATACCAGCTATAGATTATTATGGAGCTTCATGTCATTAAAAATAATGCAAATCATTAAAAAAACTGTCCAATTTGTTTTCAAAGTTATTATATAGCTTTATAACATTATAAATCATGTTATAAGTGTGTCCAATAGATTCTACATTTTTTTAATAGATTATATGGGATTGAAACGGATTCCACTCATATTACATCATTACGATATAGTGGTATTATAACAAAGCTTGAATATTATCCATGTATAGTTTGGCTAGATTCGAAACTAGGTCTCCTCCTTAAAACATTGAAAATTTTAACAAATTGAACTAATGTCACTTGATCAACAAATTATTATAATAAATATTCATATCAATCTTCTTGAATCTTCTTGCCCTGTTTACAATTACAATAAAAAAATATTTACTAAACACAAGTTATGGGTAATGGATGAAATTAAAGAAAACATGCATAAATACGTAGGTTGGAACAATACAGGTCATGTGGCCAGCTTGTTTGTGAATTACCGTCCTACTTTGAAACAAAGTAGACTTCTTAACTTTATCACTTAATATAAATTTGCATTTAAATGTTTAAATTTTTTTAATGTTTATACTTAGTGCTACTGTCTTGTACCTCACATAATGAGAATATGATATTGTACTATTATTTTTGTAGACTAAGATCATTTAATTCAACCAATTTATAAATTTGTCCATTAGTTGAAGTAGTGTGGGAGAATGTTTTTGGAAATTCGTTAGTGCTCAATTCTCATTAGTGTAATATAAAATATTTAAGATTATTATGTTGTTGTTTGTTGAAATATCATAGTAATACACTGACAATGAAATATGCATAAAATAGTTTCAATTTCATAAATTCAATTAATTTTTTTAAAATATTATAACATTTTAATTAAATTTGTTATAAGTTTTATAAGTGTGGTATTTAGTAAACTGTGGTATTTAGTAAACTACTTTGTTGGATAGTAGGAAATGCTAATAGTAGGGTTTTGTTTTCATAAATTTACATGTATTTTATTATATGAGATTGAAATGACTATGTTACCATAGTATATCAACTAATCATCTAGCAGTGTTTGATAATTATACATAGATAGTATGACAAGATTTAAACTTAGATCTTTGCTTTAAAAGTCTATTTCATTAACCATTTGATCCTACACCTTTTTATTAAAATGATATAGGGATTGTAACCTTGGTCTAGGATGTAAAACTCTTCACTCCTTATGTTAGTCTCTAAAATGTTATGATAGTTATAATATACTAGCTTAGATATATAAAATATATATATTTATAAATGCGAGAGTTATCAATCTTGAGGCGCCTATCTATCACACCCCCAAGAAATGAGATAGGCGCCTCGAGATTGATAACTCTCGGCGTTTATAGATATATATATTTTATATATCTAAGCTAGTATTAGAAAGTTTGGACACCATTTTAGTTTAAATAGTTTAAATATTTTTTAAATATTTTAAATCCACCGTAACCCTTAATATCGACGGATAATTTTTTTAATGTCGGATTTCAAAATAAAATATTAATATTGTTTACGGCATGGCTGACCTGGCTGCCATTGTAGGACGCCTAATTGTAGGACGCCTATCGACGTAATAGCATAATATTTTGTTTGTTTATCTTTAATCACAACTATTAAAATTTGTTATGTGTATATAAAAAAATCATGCAACTTAAATGATTCATTTATAATTTATAATTGATTAATGGTTGGAAACCAACGGCTTAAATTGATTGATTTATAATTAAATAATAATTTGATTCAAGAAATTGATTGCAATAATATTTATAACATTTAGTGACTCATGCAACCATTGAGAGAAATATAATATCCATGGCAGATTTAGGATTGTTATATTAATTATAGTATACTATTTTGAATAGGATTGCAATGCATTTAGATTGATATATGGGATTGGAACAAGTCTCATCCATATTACATCAAGATCACAAAGTGGTATTATAACAACTTGACTATTATGCATTTGATTGATATATGGGATTGGAACAAATCTCATTCATATTACATCAAGATCACAAAGTGGTATTATAACAACTTGACTATTATGCATGTATAGTTTGGGAAGATTGAAATTTAGGTCTAAATTATGACCAAAAAGTGATATTAAAACAACTTAAGACTATTGTTTTTGGCAAGATAACATAGGTCTCCTCCTTAAAGGTTAGAAAAAATTAACTAGTTAAACTAATATCATTTAATAATAATATTTATAATTTTTTTTGTAAAATTTATATAATAATAAATTATCATATTCTTATGCAAAACTTAATTTATTGAGTTTCACTTAAATGTTTAAACTATTTAAAAAATTAATATAATTAACTCATTTTATTGATTAAAACATGTGTTATTTATACATAAAATTTAAACTATACATCAACAACTTGATTACTGAAAAGGAAAAATATTCTTTGTCTTATTTTTTATTAAAAATATAAAAATAATTTTCAACACACTTAACACATTTATTAAAAAAAGTTAATTTGTTTGTAGGTGACATGCTCTGAATGACAGCTTTCGACAGTCAATAATTTTCTTTTAGAAAACATAAATGAAACTACCCTTATAAAGTTACCCAGTAATCGCAATAAAAATATATTATAAACGCAGCTTAATATAATAAATATTATAATTTTTATCGAATAATATTAATTTAATAAATTAAATTTTTTAATTATAAAAAAAACCGAGATTCCATTATTAAACAGTATATATAATTCATATGTTGTAGGTGAGTTGGAGAGGGTATGGCAATCCTGCAAGGGAGGTCTCTGGTTCGAATATATCAAAAGCACATTGGTACTGAAAATCCAGTTGACAAAGGCACATAGGCACCTAAAATCCAGTTGATAATGTTGGTGCGGCCAAAATCCAGTTGATAATGCTGATGCAAGGTTTTCAAACATCCATAACAACACATATCTAGGTATATACAACATATTTTCAATCCTTAGTAGTTGGTTCTCTTGGAGTATTGCCAATATTATTCTAAACATCATTATTGATTAGTTGATATGAAAGTCCAAAAAACCTAACCCATAATAAGGTGCAACTCCCTGTAGTTGGTTCTCTTGGATGAAATTCCCCGGGGTATTGCCAATATTATTCTAAACATCATTATTGATTAGTTGATATGAAAGTCCAAAAAACCTAACCCATAATAAGGTGCAACTCCTTGTAATTTTGACGATGTAAAACCCCTAGTGATTTCCCCTCGTGATTTCTGAGATCAAACAATCCCGTAAAAAGTTTTTCACTAAACCTCAACCTTAATAAAAATCTCAAATGAAACTTAGAAAATCAAACCTCAGCTTGTTCAGGTCTGAGAATATTCCTTGAGAGAAAACTGTAGAAAAATACCTGCCATGTCTAATTTAGGATCTTAAACTCTCTAACTTTAGTTTGTTATTTTTTTTTTTAAATAAACACATGCAATTATGTTGTCAAATCTGTAACAATGGCGAGACAAACGTGTACTAATACCCCACAAAGATTTATCCCTTCTAGCTGATCCTTGTTTTCTTTGTTTTTTCCCTGCTGTAAAGGCTGGGCCGATTAAAGCAGCCAACATAATATTATGTTACAGAAGATTTCATTTCATCTTTCCTCTATGTGAACGAGATGATCATCAAAAGGAATAACCCAAATATGGCAGACTGAAAGGGAGATTTATTTGAAAGGGAGATTTATTTCAAGCCTAGTCTTTAAAGTCAGTAAGGGTATAAAAGGTTGTGTTTTAATTTTATATAATTAATTTAAAAAATAAAATAGAAAATATATATATATTTTTAATTTACATAATGGATTCGGTAGAATCGGTAGCCACGAATCTGGTCAGGTTGTCCAGTTTTTATGGCCGTCATAGTATTTTGCGCTGTCTGTCCCAGAAGCCGCCACACAGATCTTCGCGCAGTCCCCGCCACACAGATCTTCGCGCAGTCCGCCCCTATAACCACCATGCCACAATCATTTTAAACTTTTTACTTTCCGCAGTCCGACCCTATAACCATCATGCCACAATCATTTTAAACCTTTTACGCCGCTGAAAACACTAGAAAAGGGACAAGTGTTTAGTCCGGCGAGGCCCGAAATTTGGACCTTGGACCTCCCTATGGGGTTTGGATGAACTTACACCTTGAACCCAAAATAGAAAATATTTAGTTTATTATTTTTTAGGGTTATTATTTTGCTTTAAACGGCGGGTTACACTTCAGAGTTACAGGGAGACGGTTTTAAATGGGATTCCAGTCGGGTTATTATTTTGCTTTAGACGGCGGGCCACACTTCAGAGTTGCAGGGGAGGGTTCTAAGTAGGATTCAGTTCCTACAAACCCTGATTCTCTACTCTTTAAAAAAAACCCTTAGGATAAAAACACACCTCCCCTCCCTTTGCTGATGTTACTCTACAATGACTTGAGTCTTAGTAAGCCTTCTGACTATGACTTGAGTCTTAGCAGGCCTTCTTATTTTTATTTTTTTTCTTTGATATAATTACTGTTTTATAATTGATTCTAAGTTGTTTTACATTAATTTTTTAAGTGTGTTTTACATATCATTTATTTATTTTTTTAATGAATGATAAATTTTTTTAATAAAATTAAATCAAAATCAATTCACTTTGTATTTTTTTAATTAAAAATCAATTCATTTTTCCTTTATGTATGATGTATTTTTTAACTTAAATAAGTCAAAATCAATTCACTTTCAAGTTTCAACAAAGAAAAAGAAAGAAAAAAGCCCCAGCTTTTACTTAAATTATAGTCTTAAATCCCCGTAAAGAGGGAAAACAGAAAGGGAAAAAAATAGATATTTACTACAAGAACGCAATTCTCTAATGGTATTTATGAGGTATGAGGAACCAGAGAGGAAAAATATATATATTTACTACGAGATTGCAGTCGCATTATTGTATTTATCAGTGAAGTAATTTTTATTTTTTAAGTCATTCCTTCCCTATCTTCTTAGATTTAATTTTTTTATATCGATATTATCAGAGTTTCTAGCACCGCAGTTATAGCTTTCAGTTTTCCAGACACATGGTATTTTACATTTGTCAAAGTATTATGAAAATTTATTTATGTATTATTCATGATAAAATGTTTATATAATTTTTTTTTAAACATATTACATAAAAATTATAATAATATAGATAGTTTATGTCTAATTATAAGCTTTATTAAACAATTCTATTCAGAGTAGTTCTAAAATCTGATTTTTTTTAAAACGTCTGTTAAATTTGATACATAGCTTTCACCACCTTACAAAAGTGTCTATTTAGATCGTTCTAAAATCTGAATTTTTTTAAAAAGTTTGTGAGATTTGATACATAAAAACAGCTTAGTGTCAGCTTTCAGCACCTTACAAAAGTGTGTTTTTAATATTTTATTTATTAATTATGATTTTATTTATTAATAAAAGTTTAAAAGTATTTTAAAGAACATTTTCTATCACATAAAAACAAGTATCAAAAGAGAACAATCCCACAATTTATATAGCTATGACTTATATGCTTTATTTATATATTTTATAAAATATTATTACAAAATAAAACAACATATTATTTTATTTATTTTTAAATATTCATCATGATTTTATAATAAAAAGCCCTAAAATGTTATTCCTCTCTAAGGTCGTAACTTATTCCTTTGGAACAATACATAAATACAAACAACATACTACAGGAAATTTACAAGATATAACCAATCTCTGCAATTAAGGAACAAATTTACTTTTCACTTTAGTACGTTTTCAAATCTCTCATTCAGTATGTACTGTTAAAATGTGGATGCATTACACCTTGTCTGTGTTTTTCTTGTCCTTTAGTGTTCGTGGGTGTTTTTATTTTTTATTTTTTTGGCATCCATCACTGGCTGGGCATGGTACAAATGTACATCAATTTTTTATAACAGTACAAACAAATGAGAACAATTGATGATGTGATTTTGGGGTTCACAGAAGAACTCGAGGCCTCTACAAGTCCATGAAGGGCAAAAATGAAATCTTCTTCGTTATTTACCCTTTCCTTGAATTCTTTCCATTCGAACTTGCATGAAGAGGCTGGTACACTGATGGCTTAGCCAAAAGTTTCAACGGGAATACCTTCACGTTTGTCTTTCCTCCAATCCCATGGTTCTTGGGGATTGGATGCAGCCCATAACCCAACTCGGGCAGCTTTGGCCTCTTCTTGCCACTGTATACAAATTAAAATCAAAATATTGAATCGATCTCCACAATTAACCATATCAGGTGCACTTGCTTAAAAAAAGACAGTAAATGGTTACCAATCCTAAAAGGTATTTGTCAGAGCAATTTTCCTTACCTTAGCAAGCTCTGGTCGCTTATCATAATGTGAATAGTGCCATGCCCATCCCTTTTTCAAAAGAACTTCCTAGAAACAAAGTGAAATGCAAACACATATAAGAAATATTTGTGGTAATAAACTAAAAAGAATTAGTAGACAACTGTCCCAATCTTCACCTGAACAAAAACCCTTCCACTGTAAATATCTCCTACTAGGCGACCATAGCGGTCTTGCTCGTAGACAAGTATGTGCAAGTTTTTCCCTTCAACTAGATTGAGCAGAGCTTCCCTTGCCTCTTTCCCATAAGGCATTTGGCTCTCTGGTGCATCCACTCCCCTGCAATTGTGAAGGACATTACCACAACAACACATGTGCCTTGTAGAGGAAAACATGACTACTATATTGCACCCTTTGCATCAATGAAGTGAAAAGAAGGAAATGAAATTCAAATGCTTCATGATCACCGACCTCAATCTAATTCGATATTTGCGAGCAAGAATATCTTCCCCATTTCTAGATGCATCAAATACCCTGTTGCACAGGATAGAATTGATGTCAATGTTCCAATAGCTTTATTTCTAGAAGTAAATAAACAAGGGCTAGTGAGGTTCCCAGCCTGAATTATACTGTTAATTATGTCAAGAATTGAACTTTTAGATGTCAAAATTACTATAAATTGCTTGAACTGATGTATATTGATTAGATTCTTTAAAATTGAAGTCCTATGGGTGTCTAATATCCCAAAGAAAATGGCCAAACTTTTATCGTAATGCAAGAGGCTTCTTGGTTTTGTACAACGCCAACATGAAACACAAGTCATACAGGTTTTTAAGAAATAGGAAGCAAACCTATAGCCTGCATCTTTAATCTGCTTCTGCAATGCATCTGCTCTTGGATAATCTCGTCTTGTTCGAGCTTCACGCCTTGCAATAGTTGCTTCATGTACGGAGATTGGAACCTCTGCAGATTCTCTAGGGTTCTTTGTATCTACGTATACTGTGATGGTATCACCATCTGCAACAGCTTTGGCATCCACCTGGTATGGACACCATGTCAGTATATGCAAACACAAGGAAAGCACAACAGAAAAATAAGCTCTAATCATGTCTCACTTGAAGAGTGTGCAGCTCATACTTCACTCCCTTTGGCCATTTTTGTGGACCCTCTCCAGGATCTTGAACAGATGCAGTAGGGTATGGAAATCCATAAAATGTCAAGATGCCCTACAAAGTGAGAGGATATGTGGTTCATTTGTACTTGAAAAACAAGCCACCAAATTAAAAATAATTGGAAGAAAACAAAAATACATTGATGAAAGATGCAGAGCTCTAATTAGATGGCATTAACTTAATCATTTAGACTTTCAAGAATCAAAGTTTAAATGTTGCCAAACAATATGTATAACTACTAAGTTATTATAATAATACATTGATGAAAGATGCAGAGCTCTAATTAGATGGCATTAACTTAATCATTTAGACTTTCAAGAATCAAAGTTTAAATGTTGCCAAACAATATGTATAACTACTAAGTTATTATAATAACACTTTATGGTCATGAATCCATGATGTAATATGGGTGACACTGTTTCAATCCCACATAACACAATTAAAAAAGATTGAAAAATAAATGCAGATCTCTAAAAACTAACATGTACCTGGACATTAACCCTGTGATGCCCATGCAATGTCCCCACAATAAGTATTGCTGCCTGTTCAGCATTCTTAGGAGGATCCTCCTTCCATGCTGCTAGTATTTTCTTGTACCTTTTGAAATAAATATCCAGTTGGATGAGTGTAAATTCCATTGAACAAGAAACACCTAATCTGGTTTACTTGATCCAAGCTATAAAAAGAAGCAAGTAAAGAAGATGATAAGTTGAATTCTGCCTATAATGCACAGTGTATTGCCTATTCTGCAATGATTCCAATGTTATGATGCTCAGGAATTACCAGTGAGTTTAACCTCACACGTGATAGCTTTGGACTTTCCACCACCATGAAGCATTAAAAATGTTTCATGCCACAAGCTTAAGTCTTAGAAGCAATCCATCCTACAAAATTCATGTAAAAAAAAAAGTACTAGGACTCAGACAATGAAGAGAGACTAAAGCTTGTGGTTTGTAAAAGTCTGTCTGAAACTAAATGCTGGCCTACTCCTTAGTCACAAAATGAAGTATTTCAGATAAAATTAAGGCTAGCAGATGATGATGGCTATAGAATAAGGCATATTTTAATTTCAACTTTCAAACAGTGCAGACTTGGTAGCATTCTTTCAGGAATAAAGAGCAAGCTTACATACATAATTTTATGTGGGATAAAATTAGAGGTGCTACTAACATTGCCCCATGAAGGATGAAAGGTGAAGAAACCTACAATCTATGGCGGAATCTTAATTCAAAAGGAACTAACCCAAACAAACAACTTTTGCGTAGAATTAAGTTTTGAAAATTTAAATAGCTTTCTCTGAGAAAGGCAGGTCTGATTTGAGATTGTTTTGCCTGCTTTTTAGAAATTGGAAAAAAAGGAAAATCAAAAACTCATATTTAAACACAAAAGTGCTGTAATGATGCTGTGCTTGCTTATAAGTTCAAAAAAGGAAAACAAGAGCAGAACCATACCAGTTAACCTGTGTTTTCTTTGAAGCCTCTACATGTTGGCTCAGTCCTTCTGGTACCTTAAGCCAGCACAATCACCAGTATCAATGCAGAGTTGTAAATTTAAAATACGCCATTCAATGAACACAATATAGAGGGACAATACCCTTTTCGTACTTTGCTTTGAGGCAATCAAATTGTGGAAAATAATTGACCAGCCACCTCCTAAAATTAAAAGGACAAATTGGGCAATAGATTTTTTTTATGAAAATAATGATCATACAAAAATAATAAACAATAGCTAACTGCTCAAACTCAAAATCAGGTATTAGAAGGAAGGGAAATGCTATCCAAGTCCCAAAGGTAGAAGTTAAAAGAAAGAACTGTTTTGTGGGCACTAAAGCTGTAAAGATAAAATGACTGCCTAATAACACAACCCAAAAGTTAAACATTGCATTCTATGCTCAACAAAAGTTATGGACAAAAATAGACTTTCCAACTCACATGACAGAAATTGCCATCTCTGTAACTCTGCTTTTGGGCAAAACATAAAATCCAAAGAAAAGAATGCCATATCTGTAATTTTTCTTCTGATTTTTGGTGGGAACATTAGCACAATCCACACTTATAATTACAAACCACAATAAATATATAACAGCAGAGAAGAATGAGAAGCATGACTCCTTTGATAACGAGGAAATAAAACACAAGCTAGTAATTGAAGATAGACTATTTCTAGAGGGTCCAATCTCCAAATGTCCAAACTCAATATCAAAATGGGATCCAAGATGATAATTTTCCAAATCTTAACATCCCCTCAGTTGGTCTCTTCACATAAATACAAACAAATGGAGCACAGAACCAATACGTTGGGTCCCCTTACATTAACATAGGTCATAACATAACAAATTTTTACAGAGAAAGAAAACATTAAACAAAGAGACAACCAAAAAAAAAAAAATGGACAGCAGAAAAACTTCATCTTTGATTTGTCTCTCTTTCAGACTAACAAACCTCCATAAAATACATAGCCCAACCATTTCATAGACCCATCAAAAAGCACGCTGAGAAGAGAAAATTTGCAAATACTACAACCTCAATGAATTCTAGAACCAAACACACATTTTTTTTGAGCTTGTCAAACCAACACCCCCAATATTTGCAGTCACAGCCTACTACATGAAAATAAAATATTAGTTCAAGATAATCAAAGAAAGCAGGAAGAATTTTTATATTAGCATTGAACATCCATAACATTAATCATCTAAAAAATAAAATGAAAAAAATGTTAGAATACCTGACTACTGCTGTCAAATTGAAGGAGATCACGAGCCAATGCATCGAATCCAGCAGTGGCATTTGATCCTTCTGAGGTCTGCGAATCGTCGCAAAACCCACACAGAAATCTCAATGCATTTCCCATACAACTCTGATATCTGAATATCGATCAATCTATTTCTCACAACTTCAACGGATATATTAACTGTGTATACGTCTTCTTCAGATCGAACACAAATCCAAACGAACAGCTGAGAATTTGGTCATTCTCTGCGCTCAAATAAGATCACAATTTACAGGCGCCGACAATTCCAGGCCGCCCAAATGCCTCGATTCTGAGTTCATTCCTCCCTTGTTTCACAAGCCAGAGTCTCAGAAATTATTCCACCAAGTCAACAAGCAAGCGTGTTTGTTTCCCACTCCATCGGACGGCGTAGAATGGATCCGCGTTATTCGGAGCAGTTTTGGTCGTGGGATCCCAGTACTGCGCGCTGATTCGTCATGAGATTCGAGAAAGAAGAAAGATGGTTAATCAGTGAAAATAATTTAATTCACGTAGTCAGTCAGCCAATAGAATTTTGACACGTACAAATAAAACTATAGTTTAGTTTGTACTCACCCATGGTTTTCAGATATCCTTTTGTCTCATGTTAAAGTTTGACATTTTTATGTAAACCAAAGATTTTTGTGTGTTGTAATTAAATATTTGGATAAGATGTCGACGTCTTAGATTAGATTGGGTATTAACTTAATTGGAATAAGAAGGAAAGGCATTTGGGTATTAACTTAATTGGAGTAAGAAGGAAAGGCATAATAAAACTTTCAAGATGATGCACCGCATTCGACCGTTGCGTGATTTGCACGGTTGTGCTTGACTTGTGAACGTAGTTGTTTGCATGATTAAGGAAAGCTTATAAGATATCATAGCCTTGTTGTCTTTCATTGTCATCACATATATATTTTAATTAAAGTTTTATATGAATACAAGTCATAATGATTTTGATTTTATTATTTAAAAAAAATATTTTAAATTTTTTATTTAAATTAATATTTGATAAATTTAATTTTTCAACGTTTTTATTTTATTATAGATTGAAGTAAATCTTTTTATGTTAAATTTTATTATTGGGAGTAACTTTTTCTTGTATATTCAAATCTTGTGATCAAGAGGCTAGCACCTCTTTTTTTACACTTAGATTTCCCATAATAAGTGTCATGTTTGGAAAGATTTTCCAAAAGAGGTAATAATATGGTTCCAAACATGGGCATCAATTTGAGATTTATTTTTTAAACTTATGTTGTTCCTTTCAAGCCATAAATTCCGATAAATAATGGGAAGACCAATCCTCCGTAGAATATATAATGCTTTAGCTTTGAAATAATTAATGTAATATTTCATCAATTCTTTCAATTTACGTAATGCCAAACATCTAACAACTTTCTTGTAACATGATAATATGGATTTAAACTCCATGGCTTCACTAACTTAGAGATTATCCAAAAAAGTACATAAACAAATAGAAGATGAGATTCAAAGGAACTATTTATTGTACCCCAAATACCTTTAATTTTTTCTTCTATTTTAACTTTTGAGAAAACTCTCCTTAATGCCTTTACAAGAAAAATAAATGGATAAGGAAATAGTGGGTCACCTAGGAGAGTCCATGGGATGAATCAAAGTATCCAAGAAGGTATTTACAAATCAAAATAAAATATTTTGGAATGTTATAACAACATCTAAATTTATTTACACCAATCTTGATTAAAACCTTTTGTTTAGACTTTAGAACTCTAAATAGAGGTATAAGGTTCGAATTCGGCATGGGCTGGGGTTGTACACCATGCTTCAGTAACCAGAGTATAGTTAGATAACCATATATTGGGTAAACAACCTCTATGAGGGTTGTCTCATATGGCCTATAACCTCGCAAGTGTTAAAAAAAAAATTATCCTTTATCCTTATGTTTTATTCATATCTAATTTTATAAAGATACCTGACATTTTCATGGAATGAAAAGAATCCATGGTCTCTCGTACAATGATTCCACAATCAAAAAGTTGTTTACCATGAACAAAACCACCTTGTTTCTCTAAGATAATACAATCCAGAATGCTTTTCAATTTGTTTGCCATGATTTTTAATATGATCTTATAAAGCATATTACAAAGGCTTACTAGATGAAAATTATCAAAAAGTTTTGTCTTGTCTTTCTTTGGAAAACAAATATGACATTGATCTCACTTATTGTAGCATTTACTTTTTTAAGCCTCTTCAACCACAACCAACATATCACTCTTCAACAAAACCCAATTTTTTTGAAAGAAAATTGAAGAAAAACCATCAGGGTCAGACACCTTGTTAGGATAAAAAAGAGAAAATTGCCTAATGAAATTCCTCCATAGAGATATTTCTCATCAAGTTGTCATTTTGTTTCTTTTTTATAATTGATGGAATATTTTCCAAAAGCTTACCTTGATCCTTCTTATCTTGAACAACATTTGACATATTTGAAATAATTACTTGCTTTCTTCATGATATCTTCTTCTTCCTTAATATTTCTTCCATCCAAAGTTGAAATATTTTTGGTACGACAAAAATAAAATTATGTTTTGGATATAGTATAAAAGAATTTGGTATTTCTATCTCCTTCCTTGATCCATCTCTCCCTAGGTTTTTTTGGACCAATAGGACTTTTCAAATTTTAATACAATATGATAATCAAGAAGTAATTGTTTTCCTTACACATAAGTATCATGTTATGGCTTTTTAATCTTTACCACTATCACAAATATCACAGGATCGAATATAATATATTCACAATATAATAATATGAACAAATTAATATGTAGATCAAGGCTTATAATAACTCGAATAACATTCAATAATAAGCAACAATATGAATGTAATAGCTTGAATAATACATGTACAAAACATGTATTACAACTTACAATATTAATTGCTCAAAATGTATGTATTTTTTATTACTTCTCTTTCTCTTACAAATATGATAGTAATGATCGTGAATGTTTATGATACTTGTTTATGGAGTATTACCTCCATAATATAGCCATAGTAGTGCGACTCTTTGGATACTTGACTATTCCTTTCTATATTCTAAGTCTCATGACTCTTGGATTCTCTACTTGACACTTGCATACTTGATGAACACTTGACTATATATTGTATGCACACCTATACATGACTCTTACACTTCTATAACTTGCACACTCTAACCTAAGACACTTGTGCACATAGACTCAACTTACACTTGCACACTAACTCACATGACACTTGTGCATTTCCTGTATATTACAACTTTACATGACACTTGTGCATATCTTGCACATTCACACTTACATAAAGGAAAAATATAACTCACACTCTAAACTATGACTCAACCCTAATCTATTATTTACAAATGTACCATGAAGGTACCATGGGGGTACATTAGCATGTGCCAAATAATGTAATATATTCCAACACCCCCTTGCATTACATTATTTGGTTATTGAAGACTTTAGTCTTCAATCATGGTCTTCATCTTTGTGATATTTTTCTTGAGTTTCATCTTCTTACTTGACTTCTGCTTTGAGTTTATTATGTTCTTCAATATTTGTAGCTTCAAGATTACAAGCTTCTTGAAATCTCTCATTGTCATCAGATTATTGCATAAGAGTCTTTCCTTTGTCTTTGTCCTTAGAATCATATGATTCTTTCTTTTCCTATATAGTAGCTTCTAAACATTCACTTAGAGCATCATAATAAATTCTTGAGTTATATGAACTTTGAATACTACATGAAAATAAAATATCCTTTCCATAAATGATTCATCTATTTCCACTTTCTTCTTAAGAGATTCAATCAACTCTTTTTGTTTCAAATTCTCATCTTTATGAAGCTTAAGTGAAAGCAATGCCATATACATTATGCTACCTATATCTAGAGGTATCATAATATTATCCTTTCCATCATCAATTGCTTCAATAAGTCTTGCATGTAGATAGTATTCAAATGTTTCAAAATTTTCTTCTATGGCTTCACTATAAATTAATTTTGAAACTATATCTGTATTTCCTTTAAATTTTTCAATCAAATTCTTAATCCTAAATTTTATGATATCTAATTTTTCTTTTCTAATCATAAACTCCATATTGTTATCCATAAATTTTGATTCCTTTGAAGTAGACATCCTTATAACTCTTAAGTTTAAAATAAATCAAAGTTTCTAATTTAAATTCCTATGGAGTAGAAATCCTTGTCTCCCTAGTTTTAGAAACTAAAGAATGAATTTTGCAAATTTATGTTTTCCTAATATTTGTAGTTGAAATCCTTTTGCTTTCCAAATACTTAAATTTGCAATAATTCAATAATTTCAATTTTCTCAAAAATATGAAATCAAATTAAATAAACTTTAAACTTGAAAAAGCTTATTTAAAAAATCAATTAAATTGTTTGAAGTCCTTATCCCTCCAATAACTAACTTAAATAACCTTAAACAAGTATAAATATCCATACTTGAGTTGCAAGCTTACTGCAGTGGTAATGGCTTTGGACTCTCTTTTAGAGGTCCAAGGTTCAAACCACACTCAGTATGAGGGGATCGGGACCCCTCATAAAAATTATTTGTAAACTCATTTAAAAAAAAAAAAACTATAATTATCCCTACTTATCACTCCATTCTTCTAATAATTTAAATAATCCCAAAAATATTCTATTTTAGCCTTATAGCTCCTAATATAAAACTTTAATATAAACTTTGGCTTATGATAAACCTTAATAATTAAAAATACATTTGAAATTGCATTGACTCATGCACACATGATTCCCTTTATTGTGTTTCACTCTCTAGAAAATTCGTACAAATTCCTTCCTCCTAATAGGAAGTATGCTTTTGCAATGTGTAGCTATGCATGGTAACCGTTTCTTAGACCATTGCACTTCTCATTGAACTATTTCAAATGACATTCTAATTCAATTCAAGCTGACTTTTGGACAACGTTTGCTATGAATGTTACATCTGCACCCAAAGTAATGCTATGCACTTATTGCTTGCTTTGGTGCCTTTGCTTACAAAATACCTCCAACCTTTCACTTTCCTCGTCTTCCTCATTGTGATATCTTTCGAATATCTCACTTCCCTTTCAAATGATTTAATTTCTTTCCTCAACGTTTCACTTCCTTCGTCTTCCTGGTTGTTATCCTTTTCAAACCAATTCAACTTCTTTCCTTAGACTTTGTTCCTTGACCTTTGGGTATTCTCATTTCTCAGAACGTTGTTGGACGTTCCTAAGTCAATCAACTCTGGTATATGTTGTTATTTCGAATATGAAGAGTCTCAATGCTTAGAATCAAAGCTTTCACTAGTGATGCAAGCATAAGCATTAGAAGTAAGCATTTGTACATAAGCGATAAAGTATGATCCATAACTAAGGGCTTGCATCATAACTAGAATGAAAGGGTATTCAATACAATTATAGGCCTTCTCAAAATTAATTTTCATAAATAAGACATGTTGATTAAACTACCTAACCCATTTCATGCCATCACAAACTTTAATGATACTATCAAGAATCTATTTCTCCCTTATGAGGTCTATTTGATTTGACCTAATGAGGAGGAAGTGTCAAATTTTAAAATTCAATGCCTTCACAATGATCTTGTAGAGACATTATAAATATTAATAGGTTATTAGCTCATAATAAATTTTGGGTCACCATGTTTAGGAATAACATTTATGTTGCCCTACTTGATGAGTCTTTCCAAGGGTTTGATACACATGGCTTCAAGATAGATATAATATAGATCAAGACCCAATTGTGTTTCATAAAAAAACGAAGTTGTTACATATACCATTCATATCAAAGGCTTTTTCATTAGTCAAGTATAAAAACATCACCATACAATTCATTTAATGAGAGGGATAAGTAACCAGAAACTCTATGAGACTCACTCATTTGCAATGCATAAGTACCAAACAAGTATGTAAAGCAACCTATATTTTTGGAGAGTTGTATGAAGCATAAAAGATAGTTCTTAGAAAAAAAATTATACAAATTTAGTCTTTAGTTGATATTGCATACTTAATTATTCTACTAAAACATAATTCTTTGCTTAATTGTATGAAAGCATTTAGAAGTTTTATCTCCAATATTGATCAAATGCACTTTACCTAAATTTTGATCCCCTCTACTAGTATTTATTTTAATAATTTGTATCTTATACATAAGAGAGGTCAAATAGACTTGAAGCACTTCATCAAAGGATTTATACTCTAGAGAAAGAGAGGCTCTCATAAATTCTTGATGGACAACATAATATTTCCTTTTTAAAATTCCATCCAATTACGTTCTATAGGTACTAAGGAATGTAGTTGTGTACATAATAACATTATAGCATAATTCAAAATTTGATCCATCAATACGTATCGGGACACTACAATGGTAAAGGTATTGGGCTCTCCTAGTGGAGACCCAAATTCAATTCACAGGGAGGGTGGCCCCTAATGTGCCCACATATTTTCAACCTATTCAAAAAAAAAATTGATCTATCATGACTTCCTAGAAGGACAAGGAACAATGTTCTAAATCTCCCATATCTAATCTAATATAGGACCATGGTGAAAAATAAGGTATGCAAATAAAACTAATTATTGAACTTTTTTGAAGGGCCTATATGATTTTGAGACGAATAGGGTGATGATTACAAGATACCACCCATATGATTAATTGGTACTATATATCTATTTCTGTAGCATTATCTTTTTCTCATGCTAGTTTCAATGACTTGATTTTATACTTTTTTAAGTATAAAGTGAAATGATAGCATCATTGGAGGACCTAAAATATTTTTATGTGCCACATTAGTTTACTTGAGAGATACAAATGTGTTATGGTGATGCTAGATATGTGTTGCTTAGCACTAGGGAAATGCCAAGTTATAGTGCCATCGATGACACATTTAGTTCAAAATTAAATGTTTATGGTGAGATTTATGTCATAATTCTATGCTTGACATTGGTATAGTAATTAGTTGAAGCCTCATCAAAAGAAATCATTAAAGATCTCATATTTGTAGTTTTTTAACATTGGTGTTAATATTGTAGGTTTAAACATAACAATAGTAATAGTAGTTGTTTGATGTTATCATAAAAATGATTACTTTGAAGGATCTTATCCCTATAACCTTCATGTATGCCTTTATCCTAACGATAAGGCTATTATTTTTATGCTTAGAATTTCATATTGTTAGTAATTATATATTTATGTAATATATCTACTAATTATGCAGTGAATGAGTTATTTTTGAATTAAATCATGCCTTGTTATTACGATAACCAACATCTAGTGTTTTGTGTTTGGATTTATATGCTATCAATAAACACATATTTATTCCACATATCAAATGCTTATGCATCAACCAACTCATTCTTTAAGGAACTCGTTATGTCATCGTAAACATGGACCTTTGGTGTTTTTGTGTTTAGACTTACATGTTGTTCTTAATCACGTTTTTATTTCACATATGTAGTGCTAATGCATTGAGCAAGTCATTCTTTAATGAGATCATTGTCCCATCATGAGAATTAACCTCTAATTCCTTTGTAATTGGATGAAAATGCTACTAGTAATTGTGTACTTATCCCGTATATTCAATGCTCATCCATTGAGTTATTATTGAATAAACTAATTATGCTAGATCTTCAACTTAATTGTTTATCTATCACACATATCTGGTGCTTATGTATTGAAAAGACATTCTCAAAACTGTATCAACAAGAACATTGACCTCTACTATTTTGTGATTGATCTAGATGTTAGTAATCATATCTTTGTCCTAGACATTTGGTTCTTGAGCATCAAACACATTATTCTTGAATAAACTCATTATGCCATCACAAACATTGACCTCTGGTGTATTTGTGCTTGGACTCTATGGTGTCAATAAGTGTATCTTTATCTCATATATCTAATACTTATCTATCAAGCAAGTCATTCTTGAATAAGTTCAATACTATGCCATCACAAATACTAATATCTATTGTTTTTGTGCTTAGACTTACATGTTAGTAATCACGTGTTTTTCCTACATATCAAGTATGTACTTTGTTAAAATTATAACATATCCCATATGTCCCACATGCAATTTTAAAATTATAACATGTTGAAAATGAGTTTGTATAGGTATGCAAGGTACAAGTTACTTTGAGCATGTGATGTGCATCCTTGATACATGCATCTACCTAAAATTAATTTAAAATTATTGTAGCACCCTAAAATTGGCACAGTTAAACCATCAGTAAAAGATAAAAAATTTGAATTTTAACCCCGAAACCGCTCGTTAACCACTCACCTCATTTTTCATGCCATTTTTAGAAGTTGTTTGACCGTTGGACGATATCGTCATTGATCTGACGATATCATCCCAGATCATATGAATTCGTCTGGAATAGAACGTCCAGACGATTTCATCCCAAAACCGAATTTTCATAATTAGCTTCTGTTTCAACAACCTCTCCAACTCGGGCAGAAGCGTGTCTACGTGATTGGAGATTCCTACGTTGGAGATATCCCAAATTGGGATGATCCCCAACCTCCTAACCTCCCTCTAATCCTATATAAACTTGGGATTTTCCCAGTTTATCCCCCTGGCTGATCATTTCCCTGTAACTTTAGTTTTTGTTGTGTTAGAACATCCTATCCCCCATCATTTGCATTTGTGTTTTCAAGTTTTATTGCAGGATATCACTGTGTTTCATTCGGAGGAAGCTCGGATCGTCGCAGGTGATTCAACCACAATTTTGAATGATCCTACCGAGATCTACGACGATCTCGTATGATTACAGACGATTTTGACTGTAGTTCAGATTGGGGGCAATTAGAGCCCTGAGTTCGCATTCTCTATCTCCTTTTCTTATTTAAATGTGCATTAGATTAATTCACTTATGTTCTGCATCTTGGAGTTCACCTCATTTAGTATATTTGCATGATAAAATTTAAAATAAATTATTAAAACATTGCATCCCATTTGATTTGATATCAGGATTTATCATTTAAGCATTTATATTCTTATTTCTATCATTTTGTATCATTCTTGCAATTATATTTTTGGTTTTTGGTGTCTGTTTTCATGATTGCAGGTTTTTGACGAATTCATTAGGTCGCTGACGATTTTGGATGATCTCAGACGATTTCTTGTGATCTGGACAATTCTGTACAATTACAGATGATCCTGTCATATCCGGGACGATCTGGACTCCTACAAGCTTCAGAATCTTCATCAGACATGAGAAATCAGGTGCACTCTTCTCCATTTTAGATATTCTCTATATTTAGGATTCATTTATGTTTGTTGTCTGCATATAAACCAAAAATTTCATATAGAATAGCTTAGATTCATTTTGGCCAACCTAGGAATCTGAATGATTGAACATAAAATGAACACATCAAACCCATTTTTGACCTAGGCGTGGAAACTGCCACTCAAAGTTTCTTGGTGAACCCCACCATCCGTCGAAAATTCACCCTTATACCCCTCCCTCGAGAGGCGTGACCTTCAAAGGGCCTCTTCGTCCGAGGTATTGTCCCATCCTTCTCGCATCCCCCTTCCGGGCACGGATCCTTTAGCCTGAAGGTAAGGGTGCAAAAAATTTGGGCGATACAATTATAATATCTATCTAAAATATATATCTTACTTTAATATTCATATAAACCCACCCTACTATTTACTTCATAACATTAACTTAATGTTTATATTTAACTTTATTTAATAGTTTTTTTTTGTAGACACCAAAATCTAGGCATTTGCATTTCATCACATAATTATGCATATTAAATTATATGCCTAGGTCTAAACTTAGGCATATCAATTACTATACATTTCATTCACATTGCACATCACAATTCTGCATAATAATATATGCTTAAGTCTAAACTTAGGTATATAATTACTCCACATCATTCATTCACATTGCACATTTTATTTATGCATAACATTATGTGCCTAAGTTTTGACTTAGGCATAAAATCCTGCACATAATTATATTTTCTAGATTTTATTAAATCTGGGAAATATCCTCCTAGGATACCCTCTCTCCTCACTTGACATGTGTCTTGGCCACATCACCATCACCCATTTGCCACCTCTCACACACCCATTTTACCCTTATCCCTTCACATGGGATATCACTCCACACATCACTCCACTTGCACCTACCCACTTACCACATCTCACACCTCACTCCACACATCACTCCACTTGCACCTACCCACTTGCCACATCTTACACCTCACTCCACACATCACTCCACTTGCACCTACCCACTTGCCACATATCACACCTCACTCCACACATCACTCCACTTGCACCTACCCACTTGCCACATCTCACACCTCACTCCACTTACACCTACCCACTTGCCACATCTCCCTAGTTAAGTGAGACACTTATAGTGACTCACTGTAACTACCTAATATAGGTGGCTACTTAGTCCTTGCCACTTGGCAGCCCTGGCTTGCCACCTATCCTTCCTTCCAAAACCCTCAAAGGTCTATAAAGGTACCATCACATGACCAAGAAAATGAGAGAGGGGATGCTAACATTATGTTGTCCAAATCGTAACTTATGTAAGCAATAATCATTGTTCATTTTCTATTTGCATTAGTCATTTATCATATTCATTGTGACAGGTGCTACTAAACCCTTGGTCATTTACATGTGTGCAGGTTTCAAGATTCAACAAGCTCAAGGTCATCACGGTGGTCACGACAAACCCACCTCCAACATTGTTGTAGCATGAAGAAGAATGAAAGACACCATATGTTTATTGTAAAAGGGGATCACCCCCTTCAAGCATTTGTATTGTAAAACTCCCCCTTGCAAAGGGGCTGATTGTATCACAAACACATTTTATGAAAATAAATGCAATGTTTCATTTTTAATTCAATAGTGTGCTTTTTATATGTATACAAATTGGTGATCATGGTGGGACCGACAAACCACCTCCAACATTGTTGTAGCATGAAGAAGAATAAAAGATACCATATGTTTATTGTAAAAGGAGATCACCTCCTTCAAGCATTTGTATTGTAAAACTTCCCCTTGCAAAGGGACTTATTGTATCACAAACACATTTTATGAAAATAATGCAATGTTTCATTTTTAATTCAATGGTGTTCTTTTTATGTATACATTTTTTTTTTGGGATATACACGAGTTTTTTCCACCTGACCTATCTTGGTAAGTATTTACTCTAGTGAAAGGGACCTAAAAAGGCTCGAGATTGAAACTGTCTACCTCAAACAAACACTCACCAAAAAACCGATCATGTAATACCTTCACCCTTGAAGTATTTTATTTAATAAATATATATTATACTCTTAATATTATATTTCTTTCTAACAATATAATATACATATCACTTTTATTGAATCTCCTCCCCAACCATTCACCCTAACATTATCTTTTAATTTTAAGATTATCTCTATCTTCTCATACCTATCTTAATATTAATATTCTTATAACTTATAACCTACCCCGTTAAAATTATAATATTTTTAAAATCTATTCTCTAACCTTAATTTTTTCAACCCTCATATTCTAACATTATCTCTATCTCATCCCTATCTTAATATTAATATTCTTATAACTTATCACCCTACCCCGTTAAAATTATTAGTTAATATTTTTAGAACCTATTCCCTAACCTTATATTTTTCAACCCCATATTTTAACATTATCTCTACTTCTATCTCTCATCCTATCTTAATATTAATATTCTTATACCTTATAACCCTATCCCATTAAAATTATTAGTTGATATTTTTGGAACCTATACCCACAATGTTGATATTTAATAATTATATATCTTATCTCCCCTTTCTTTCTTCCATCCCACAACATTTCTTTATTATTTTATTTAAATTTTATTTTATGAAAGAAAGTTACATTGACAAGCTAACTCCACATCACTATTACATAAGATGTTAACCTGACATTGGGTAGCGACATCGGCATAACACTGAAAAAAGTACTAAATTAAAAATTTAATAATTAAAAAGTAAAAAGATCCATATTTGTTTATTTTTTTCTTGTCTTAATTATATTATAAAAGATCTAATCCAATTACACTTGTGAAGGAGAAAGGGACATTTGAAATTTACTCATAGGAAATTTTCTATTGAGTTGTCAGGTAACATTATGCCCTTATATGACTATTTTTTAATAGTATAGGATAGATTGGTCACATAATACCACATGCTAATTAAAATAAGATAAATATTAAAAATAAATCAAGTACATGTAAAATTTTAAAACCTTATTCAAAGTTCAAAAGTTTTAATTTGATAGTTGTTATTGAAAAGATAAAGTAATCTATTCAAGTTTATTGAAAATGAGTGTTATTTTACAACAATTGGTTAAAGATAAATAGAGGGCTAAATATATACCATGGGAGCGAGAGTATGAGATTAAAAATCATTTGTTTAGTGAGTATTAGTTTACAACAATTACTTAAACTTAAATAAAAGGCCAAGAAGTATATTTTTTTTAACTATAGATTTCAATCATATATTATATTTAAATTTAAAATTATGAGAACTTTTTAAAATTTTTATAAAATTTTAAGGTAAAATAAGTGTTTTTTTTCAAAGGGATTTGGTTCCTTACATGGTTTGAATTTGGTTCTCTTAGATGAAAACTAACAACATACCAATACATTATCCAATAGGGACAAAATGTTAAGCAGAGAATATTAACTTTCGAAAATTCAAAATATTTAAATAACTTAACATTTTAAAATATTTATTATGGTTTTAAATGTTCCCATAAATTTAAAATTATAAATTATATATAATAAAAAACTAAATTGAATTTACAGAGTGATGCAAACTTAAATAGGGTCAATTTTTAGAAAATAGTTGGGATTAACAAAATAACATAGTTTTGTGGGACATTGCAGTAGTATGACTTTGACCTTTTATAAACTCAAATCTAGGAGAGTGTGAATATATACCTAAAAACACAATATGAGATAATTCGTATGTGACAACTCCAGGAAACCAGGCATGCTTTATCTGATGTGCTCCCCAAATTTTTTGACTATGTGCTCCCCACGAGGCATGAGCATCAAACACACGCGACAATTGCAATAAGTGGTCACTGTGTCCACAACACACGATTTAAATTGGTCCTCGACCAATTGAGTTGCCTAACAATATGGATGATGGTTTCCTTGGCCGAGTTGTAGTGGTTCCACTATTTAAATTCTTAAATAATGGCACAGAGATCTTTGTCATATGTGGGGTATTTTCAAACTACATCATTGAATGTTTCAGTGTGATGGGCAATTAGATGCCCATGTTATGTGAGGATAACTATCAATGCATACTCTAATGCATCAATAATTACCTTAAAATATTAACATAGATTAGGTAGGGAAAGTATATGAGTTGAATATCATTGGTCTTTCAACCTCTCAAATACCTTCTGTTATGTGTCTCCTTAATGAAACTTGGATTTGGAACCTTCTTTGGTCACTTGGTGGTGGCTAAGCAATGTGTGAAGATCCCAATACAATTCTTTGATAGAAATTGACAAGACCCAAAAATCTATGAAGTTTTGTTAGAGTCTTTCAGAGAGGACAATCTCTAATTACTTAAATCTTCTTAGGATCAATATGGACTCCATAATCAACAATATTCCCAAGGTATTGGATCTTTGTTATGCCAAATAAACACTTTTTTAAATTATCATATAACATGTATTTATGAAGAGTTTGAAGTACCTGTTGAACATGTTATAGATGTTCCTCTCATGTCTTACTATAAATTAGAATGTCATCTAAGTAGACTACCATACATGAACTAGTGTAGGAAGGTAGGATGTCATCCATCATCCTAATGAATGTAGTAGGTGCATTGGTCAAGCCAAATGACATAACCAACAACTCAAATAAACCCTCTTTGGATTTGAATGTAGTCTTCTATACATCAATAGGCTCTATGGGTATATGATGATAGCTATATTTAGGATCAATTATGGTGAAGAACTTTGCACCATGGAGCTACTCCAACAAGTCATCTATTTGAGGAAGTCGATAGTGGTTCTTCATTGTGATTTAATTCAAACCTCTATAGTCAATATAGAGTCTCCACATTCCATATGTATTTGAATTCGAGATAACTGGACTACCACATAATGAAACCCTTGGTTTGAAGTGCTCATTTTGAATCAATTTTTGAATATACCTCATGATTTTATCATTTTTAAGGACCATTCTATGATAAATAGATGCATTAGGCATGAGATAACCAAGAAATTAATCAATGAAATGCTTTATCTCATAATGAAGTGGAACCCTAGTTAGTGACTTCAATAAGTCATCATATTATACTACAATTTGATCCATTTGCTTCTATTATGTAGGGCTTGTGATTGATATAGCAATGATCCTCCTACTTTATAGATTGATCATTAACATAATGATATTTATTGGTTTGGCTATCATGTTTTGCATTATTTAGCACTAATTAAGGAAATAGAGGTATTAGGAGATACCTTTGGTATCCTAAAGCACTAACCTTCGATAGTGATAATGATACTTTGGGGCCTAGACTCATAAATGACATACCTCTTCCTCATAAATGGTTGACCCAAAATAACATCACAAGAATCTAAGAGCACACCATCACACACAAATTCATCTTTAAAGGGTTTGATGACATAAGAGAGGAGACACTATTGAGTAATATTAATGATTCTTCCTTGCTATAACCATCTAATATTATATGGTTATGGGTGTGGCATGACATATAGATTCAAATCCTTCACCATCTAAGCAAAATATGACTTATGGCCAAGGTTAGCATTGTATGATGTAATCTTGTATAAGCCTATGAGAAATCGTTATATAATTGTATTTAACTTATTGTAATATTTAATTATGTAAGCCCTATGGACTATGATTAAATTCATTATGGTTAAACCCACCTTATAACTTATAATTAACCTTAAGCCCTCTTGTTATATCAACTTAGGTTAAACTCATTTATGTAATTGGGGTTTTGGTATTAATTTGTATGCCCTCACTAATCCATTCATTGTATTAGAGTGTTGTGATTCTTTTCTATATATAATATATTCATTATTTATGGTGCTTATGTGTGCCCACTATATCTTTCTCTCTTTGATCCTTTTTTAGGATTTCTATATAATATTTGAGTGGATGGATTGCTTTTGTTCATTTCTAGAAATAGGTAAATTTTAACAAACAAAGGTTTTAAGGATTGTCTATAAATTGATATTTTTCCAAGATATATTAGGGCTAAATGTTATGGAAGAGATATCAACACATTCCATACCATGAAAGAAATATTTTTCATTCTTTACAAGGGTGACAAGAGAATCAATGACAAAGTATCCATTAATCATCTAGAACTTGAAATTTGGGAGATAGATTATTTTAATCAAACCATGAGAGGAATTATTGGTAAGAAGGTATCCCAAAAAATTAATAGTCAAATCCAAAAAGGAAAGTTACAAAGTGGCATCATTAAATTATGAATATGTAGAGTCCTAACGCTTAGAATTGAAGCTTTCACTAGTGATGCAAGTATAATCATTAGAAGTAACATTTGTACATAAACAATAAAGTATGGTCTAAAACCAAGGGCTTTCATCATAACTAGAATGAATGGGAATTCAATACAATTATAGGCCTTCTCAAAATTAATGATATTTCATGCCCTCACAAACTATAATGATATTATCAAGAATCTATATTTCCCTTAGGAGGCCTATTTGATTAGGCCTAATGAGGAGGAAGTGTAAAATTCTAAAATTCAATGCCTTCACAATGAGAGGGATATGTAACTAGAAACTCTATGGGACTCACTCATTTGTAGGGCATGAGTCCCAAACAAGTATGTAATGCAACCCATATTTTTGGAGAGTTGTATGAAGCATAAAAGCTAGTTCTTAGCAAAAGAAAAAATAATATTGTACAAATTTAGTCTTTAGTTAATATTGCATACTTAATTATTCTACATAAATATAAATCTTTGCTCAATCGTATGAAATTATTTAGAAGTTCTACCTCCAATTCAAATGCACTTTACCCCATTTTTTTATTAGATAAAATAAGGGGTTTTGAAAGGTACCCCAAACCTTTTACAAAGAGAACTACAAAGAGAAAAAGAAAGAATATTGACTCAAAATAAACTGAGCCAGCTCACCAAGAACTAGCTGAAGACAATCCACCTAACCAACAACAGGCAAAAACCTATCCAACCATCAAGCCCAAAAAGTATCCAACAATCCAAAACTAGATAAAGAGGCATAAAGAACTCAGTCCTGAGAATTCTCCTCATAAAGATCCATCTCTAACATTGGAAAATTTTGATCCTGCTCATACTTTAGCCCCCAAGAGAATTCATTCAAAAAAAATATAGACATCTTGATATATCTCCTAAGATATTTCAATAGGTTTGAGACAAGGAAGATAAGAATTTCCAAGATCCAAATGAATCTTAAGATAAAATATATGGCTCCAAAAATTGATCATTTAATTCAGAGCTTTAAAACAACCAAGCCACCCAAAACTAAAAATATTAAGAACCATTTATAACTTGAGGGGCTTCAACCTGAGAGATTTGAATTAGTTCTTGGGGAAAATTATTTCTCCAAATGGTTAATCCACTTTGATGAATTTCTATGTTGGCCAATGCATCCGTCATCCTATTTCCTTCTTTAAAAATATGTTTACATTGGGAACATTCCAAAGCTTTCATAATTCTATCTATTTTAGCCATCATATTTTTAATATTCCAACTAGCTGATTATTGACCTAAAATGGTGTTAATGATATTCAAAGAATCTCCCTAAAAAATATCTTCCTTCCATAGACAATGCTAAGAAGGGCAGCTCCTTGGAATAAAGCTCTTGCCTCTACAAAGTGATTTGTCTGAGTCGCTAAGTTTTTAGCATAGGCAAGAATGATTTCACCTCTATCATTTCTCACCACTCCACTTGCACCAGTCGGTCCCAAATTTTCCTTAGAATGCCCATCAAAATTTAATTTTGACCACCCTAGTTGGGGAGGGATACATTGAGTTTACTATCTATTCAACTGAGGTTTATAATCATCTTTCTCAAGACCATAGGGTATACCCAAAAAATCAACTAACTTGGTTTCCCGTGGGTTTTCCTTTTCTTTAAAAAAGGAAATATTTAACACATTTTTAGTTATAGCAATAAGAGCTTTTAAACCAACTATAACATAATCATTAGCACAATCATTGAAAGTCTGGTTATTCCTTTATTTCCACACCCCCTAGAAGATGTGGGGTAAACTCAAGTTCTAGTAGCTTTAGCATCTCTTGCTAGCGAACGAGGATGTCCACTACTCAAAGAGGCCAACAATGGATCTTAGGAATACCCAAAACACTCCCAAATTCTTCATAAAATATTGAAAAAACTTCCCCAAGAAAAGGAATACTCCAAACCCGATTCTAAGAGATCAAGTGGAATCTCCTCTTATCCTCTGATCTAGACCAAATATTTTTTTTATTTGTTCAATATTTTGACCTATTTTTGAAGGGAGTTTGTAAAGAGATATAAAATAAATTGGGAGGCTTTGAAGGGTAGACACCACCAATTAAGCTTTGCCTGTTTGGCTCAGCAGGGCTCCTTTCCAATCTATAAGATTTTTTTCGAGTCTTTCATCTTTGGTACTCCCTTTAAAAAGAGGTATACCCAAGTAAGAAGAAGGGAGGGTAGTAGAAGTGCATCCAAGAATGTGCGTGATAGATCTTTGTCTTCTTAGGTGTGTGTTGAGGAAGAAGATCTTACTTTTTTTTAAATTAATTTTTTGCCCTGCAACAAGTTCATATAAAAATAAAAATTTCTTAATTTCTCTTGCTTGCAGAATGGAAGAAGCAGTAATTAGGAGAGTATCATCAACAAATTTTTGGTGAGAGATAGGAGCTAGAGATGAAGTAGGCTTGATTCCTTCCACCAGTTTCACTTTAGAGGTAACTTTGAAAGATCTTCCAAGAGCTTCTACCAAAATAATAAAAAGGTATGGAGAGAGGGGGTCATCTTGCCTTAGAAATTTAGAGCTCCTAAAGTATCCTACAACAACGTCATTCACAATAACCAAGAAGATAGGAGAAGAGAAGCATTCCTTCAAGATATTGACCCAACTTTGGTGGAATCCAAATTTGATCAACATTTTTTCTAAAAAAACCCAAGAAACTCTATCATAAGCTTTGTTCATATCTAGCTTGATGAGCATACATGCTCTTCCACTCTTGTCCACTGAATGGATTAGTTCATGGGCTGTAATGATTCCATCTAAAATATGCCTTACAAGGGCAAATCCTTCTTCATTAGGCCTAATAATGCAGAGGAGGACTCTTTTGATTATGTTTGCAAGATTTTAGAAAGGATCTTGTATACGGTATTGCATAAACTTATAGGCTTGAAGTCCTTGAGATCATTAACCCCTGACACTTTAGGAATGAGAACTAGGAAAGTGGAATTCACATCTTTAGGAATGTGGCAGTTCCTTTGGACCTCACACAAAGCTTCAGGGTTATGCATAAGGGGTCGGCCCCAAAGTGTATTTATAAAATCGGGGTGAATCTAGTCCTAAGGTGTATAAACATCGGGGCAAATTTTTCAAAATTTTGCAAAAAATTTATCAAATAATGGTGATTTTTTGAAAACTGTGCACCAAATTTTTCAACCTTTAAAATGGCGACTGACAGAAGTGACTGTCACAAGGCGACTAACATCACAAGGCGATGACAAAGCAAGTCACAATGACTAACATAAGTGACTATCACACGGTGACTGCCAAAGGCGACTGACATGACGTGACTGTCACAAGGTGACTATCACAAGGCAACTGTCACAAGGCGACTATCACAAGGTGACTATCACAAGGCGACTATCACAAGGTGATTGTCACAAGGCGACTATCACAAGGCAATCACAAGGCGACTATCACAAGTGACTATCACAGGCTTAGGCGACTATCAAGGTGACTATCACAATGGCGATCTCACAAGGTGACTATCACAAGGCAACTATCACAAGGTGACTATCACATGGTGATAGGAAGAATGTGACCACCAAATATCATCAATAAGATGTTGCCATGTGTCCTCTCCTCTACCACGTGTCACGCATCCATCGACTTCAGCCATGCAGACTTCTATAAATAGAATAGCAGGGTCATTTTTCACCTTTCGCACGATGATTTCCAGAGCAATTTTAGAGTATTTTCCAGCATTTTTAGAGTGTTTTCTACAACGTTTTAGAGCTTTTTTAGGTGGTTTTCTGAGCATTTTTTGATCATTTTTAGGGCATTTTTTGATCATTTTTAGGGCATTTTTAGAGCTTTTTTCATGAGTTTTCAGAGTATTTTTTGAGCTTTTTCAAAGGGTTTTTAGAGCATTTTCCCAACATTTTTAGAGTGTTTTAAGAGCATTTTCAGAGCTTTACAGAGGGTTATCAGAAATGGCTAGCGCTTCCTCTCCTCTCCCTTCCAAGGTATCTTTCAAGAGCTACTATTTCCCGAACGTCAAGAATATTTTTAGCACTCCTGGGAGAGATTCCAACTGGCTTTACACCTTCAGAGTTGTTGGAGTCATGAAGATGCCATAGTTGGATGTCAACGTCTCCCTGATGCAATGTATTGTTAGTTCCTATGACCATGATGTGTCCACTATACAGATCAGAGTTGATAACAAGGATATTATTTTTACTGTGAACCCCTCGGATGTGCAACGATTAATAGGGCTACCATTTTTGGATGGTCTCCTTGTTAACAACCAGTACACATTGACTGAATCTGATAAATCAATATTGGCATCCAGATATGGCGTGAATCCAGACCATTTGAAAGGTAAGTTTTTGAAAATTTTATTTTTGTTTATCCTTAATTTTGATGTATTATTGTTTCCAATGTCCATTCTCTAATAATGTTCTCTCTATTTTTCAGTTAATTCTTCTAAATCGAAAAGGGGTTTGAACATTTCCAATGTTACAGATAAATTTCTTTATGCCTGTATTGAATTTTTCTTGGGAAGGCTTATTCTGTAGGGCCGACCTACAAAAATATCATTTTGGGCTTTGTCATTGTTGATTCATTGTATTGATGGAGGCAGATATGATTGGTCCACTCACATTTCAAACCGCCTAAAATAGGACCTTCTTTCTATGCAGAAAATTCAATCTGCGTATACAGTAACCTCCAACAACTTTATTCTTTATCTTTTTCATGAAGCAAATTACAATCTTCAACAAAAAAATCCTCCAACTGCATTGCACCCAGATTTGTTGGCTATTGGGATCAATGAGAATGAAATACAGGTAAAATTATATATTGGAATAGTCTCTCTTTTCTATCTTTTCAATCAATCTTGTTATTTTCTAATTTTCTTTTGAAAACAGAGAAGAGCAGCTCACTCGTCCAGTAAAAGGGATGCCGCCATCAGGATTCAAGAAGCGTCTACCGATTCTGACATGCAGTCGCAATCATCACCGATAACTTCCACCCATAAACGTAGGAGGTCTCCTGATGGACAACATACACGTATGACTCCTCTTACTTCTGGACATGCATCTGCTACAGTGGACATTGAAGACGTAACCTCCAACTCACAAGGTAAACATATTTTTCAAAAGTTCTAATTTTAATAATGTATTTTAACAATATAAAATTATATTTAGTTTGAGAAAATATTTTAACTATTTTCAGAGCAAAGGCCAACACTTGCACCATCAACGACAATGGTTGCAGAGTCTGAGTCAGGTATGTTTAGTTAAAATTGTTATATTTTAATGGCATTGTTTTTAAAACTAGTTTTAATTTATAATTTTCATGTGAAATTTTGTAGAGGGACCGACTAGATTTAAAAGACTCAAAAAATAGATGCCTCCATCAGGTGCACAATAGGAAAAGTAGCCAGTCCTTCTACAACAAGTCCATCAACATCAAGTTCATCCACAACAAGTCCGAAAAACTCCACAACATGCACCACCGGTGAGGAACCAATCTCGCATGCATGGGAAATAGTTCCTCACACCACCACAATAGCCGCATTAGGGAACCAATAGTCAATTTCAGACACAGACTCAGATTGTGGGTCAGTCTATTGTTTCAGGGATACCATTCCCAATTTTAACACTTGATAATTTATCAAATGTAGAAAGTGCATCTCAGATGCCCCCTCCAGATGTGAATCTCGAAGATGATTTTATGTATCAAGATATGAATAATTTGAATTTACCACTAAAGACATGTGATCTACTTCATGGTCTAGGGATCGATGATGAAGCAGAGGAGAATGTTGAAGGAGATGTCATCGATGTTTCCTCTTCCCCCACCAGCAAGTCGACACCCATCATCATCCGACCGATGATGATAAAATAAACTTTTCAAAAAATGTTTTATTAGCAAACAGATGTAAGGCTACTATTACGAATAATCTTCTTGTAGATATTGATACATTAAGAGAATGGGAATATCGGGCCAAGGTTATGATCAAAGCAATAAATGGTTGATACAAGAACTTCACACATAGAAAGGAGTTATTTTCAAAGGTAGAGAATGAGCCACAAAAGCTCGATGCTCTGTTACGAAAAGTTGAATCTGGCACCGTCAAGGCCGATTCTACAAGTAGTGATGAAGTTCTGGCCATTATACTTGACCGATTAGAGAACCTGAATGTCGAAGCCCAAGCATATTTCAATGAATGGGAACTAGATAAGAAGAAAGTAGCAGTAGCAAAAACTGCAAGACTTACAATAGATGTAAGTTTTACATATATCTGAAAATCATTTTTTTCTTTAATATATTTTTTAATTAATATTAATATTTTTCTCTTGTATTTTGTAGTCTAATTATCAACATTTAAAGCAAGTGTCAGCCATGAAAACGTGGATCAAGACAACAAAAATCAGTGTGAATAATGCTATTGAATTGAAGAAGAGACTACAATACACTGTTCGAGAAAACAATTGGTTGAAGAAGCTTATCAAAGATAAGGGCCTGGATGTGGATGTTATAGTAAAAGAAAATGAGAAAGAGTTGAATGCACCATTTAAAGAAGATCCCATGAAGGAAGAAGGTTTATTGCTATCAGGGATAAACACTACAACTGATAGTTTGGTACGGGTTGGTGCATTGGAAGCAAAGGATATTGAGGTAGATGCAGCTGACACTTCAGGCACTTTGCAGGAAGAAAACGTAGAAAAGTAGAACTGTTGTTTCCTTATTTGATGATTCTAGAATGTGGTGAAAGAAACATGTTTTCAAATACTCGTATTTTAACATGTTTTCAAACATATTATTTTATATTACATAAATTTTATATTACTTTTTCATATTTTTTTCAATATTGTGATGTTTTGATCAGTTGTGTGGATGGAATAAATAATTTTGAATTATGTGGATGCAATAATGGAGCACCAATATTTAGTTTACCATAAATGGTTTACTCAATACATGGTTTTCAATACATGGTTTATTCAATACATGGATTGCCATACATTGTTTTCAATACATGGTTTATTCTATACATGGTTTTCAATAAATGGTTTATTCAATACATGGTTTGCCATACATTATTTTCAATACATGGTTTATTCAATACATGGTTTGCCATACATTGTTTTCAATACATGGTTTGCCATACATTGTTTTCAATACATGGTTTATTCAATACATGGTTTGCCATACATGGTTTATTCAATACATGGTTTTCAATACATGGTTTATTCAATACATGGTTTATACTTTATTCAATACATGGTTTGCTATACATGGTTTTCAATACATGGATTGCCATACATTATTTATTTCAATACATGGTTTATTTAATACATGGTTTATACTTTATTCAATACATGGTTTGAACTTTGCTATACATGGTTTTCAAAATATATGAAATCATAATATACATATTCTATTGACAACTGATAGCATAATATATGAAATCAAAATACATGTGAAAAATAGTAATATCTGTGATTCTGTAATCAATATTCTATTCCAAAATACATGAAAACATGTCTCAAAATATAATCAAATCTCAATATTAATATTTATTGAAAACTATTAATATGTGAAATCAAATCAAATAAATGAATCAAATCCCAATATTCTATTGAGAAATGATAGTTTAATACGTGAAATCAATCAAATGAAAGCATCTTTGCATCATAATGGTGGAAGCTGGAACAAACTCTTTTCAGATTGTGCAAAATCTTCTGCACTCATACCAAAAAATTTGTCATCACAGTGTCATCAGTGTTACCATTATCCTCATCATCTTGAGTATTCATGACACCTCTTCTCTCTGCCAGAGATTTCCAATATGACAAAGCTCTTTCATAAGGAAACTTCTCAACCTCATAGGTCGACACATATACTCTCAAACAATTTTCCAAATTTTTGTCCAATCTATTTCGAACTTTAGATTTTACATATGATAATGCACTAAATACCCTTTCATCCTCAACAGATCCTAAAATCATCATTTGGCATAATTCATATAAACTAAAATATTCACTCATAGTATGTTGCAGGATACTACTGGGATATAAATATTTCCACAAACATGAAATAGAACCCCTTTCATGGTGATTAGTGAATTGTGAAACTTGAGCAGACATTGTTGTTCCAAAATAGTTTGATTATTTTGTCAAAAGATCTTTGTTGAGAATGCCATTGATTTCAATACCATTGAATACCACAGGTTTAGTGAAATGGCTAGCAAGAGTGCCCATGTATTTGAGAAACAAACCATTTATATTCTGGTATTCATTACAAGGATTCCAAAATATCGGGTTAACCACACCCATAGCCTCAAGCAATTCATCTCTTTGAAAATGGTCTCTGATCTCTTTTGTCAATGATTCTGCTATTTGTTTCAGTTTAATTTTTGTATCTATTACAACTACATGAAATTTATTGTATGTTATGGGCATTTGTTCAACTTCATTTGTAGCTATATCCATTCGTTGACCAAAACAATATAAAGGAATTTCCTTTTCATGGACATTAATACAAAGATGATCATTTATATTGAACTTCAAAAAGTTTTGAGGATCATTCACATTTGTCAATGCTCTCCAACTCTCAAACATGGGATCCATAAAACTTTCACCAGATGCGTACATCGTATCAATATGTAAGCAAATTTATTTTCTCACCCTGATGAAATCCATAATATAAATCGATCTTTCTTGTGCAATTTTGATCAAAGTATTCATTTCTTCCAACATTGGAAGAATACCACACAATGTGAGAAGTGTTTCAAAGTCACTCATTCAAAATAGCAAATCTTTAGCCTTATCAACTGCCCTACGATTTGCATACATAAACCCTGCCAAGGATTGATATTCTTTGAAAACTCTATATGTCGGTTGATACATCGAAATCCACCTAGTATCTACATATTTTAAGAGTTTTTTACCATCAGTAACTCCTAGTGCAAACTGTTGAAACTCTAAAAATATTTTTGGACTGCATGAAAAATAATCATGAATTTCACGGACAAGCTCTTCCACTCTCGCTACATTTGTAAATGTATCCACAATTTTGTATGCAAGATTAATTCTATGAGCCATGCAATGAATAGGGATCAAATATGGGGTAACAGATGTTTGTAGTCTAACACAAAGACCATTCCTGTGTCCTTGCATTGTAGCAGCACCATCGGCTCCGACACATATTAACTTAGTGGCTATTTCCATTTCATTCATTCCTGCTATTTCCTTTAAACTAGAAACAACAACATTGTAAATATTTTTTGCATTGCAATTTTCCACCATCTTGCGTAGTCCAAGTAAATGAGGTTGCCTTAAATGATTTTCCAATGTGTAAACATGCATGCAAATCCAAGATGTGTTGTCAACAATAGTCACCTCATCAATTGAAAGTGAAATGAATTTGGCCTTTTTTATTTTCTCTTTGAGGTCATCCTGCTCAACCAATGATAGATATTTTACCATTTCCCAACCACTTCGATCTGACCAATGGGCGTTGGGTAAGTTCTGCACATCAGCTAGTCAAAATAGAGATTTATAATCAATGAAATCTGACATAGGTCTACCCTTTTTAAGAATAGTGAGTACAACAACAAACTGTAAACTTTTTGAAGCTAAAGTGAACTTTTCCATTTTTTGAAATTGGGCTTGAATCGTTGCACCTTTCTCAACCAAAGTTTGCTTTTGTTTCATTGCTTTATCATATTCTTGTGCATATCTGATATGGGCACACTCTGATGCATCCTTCCACCTATAATTTTTTTGTATTGGTCCATCACTTTCTTTTGTTTTTATATAAACCTTTCCACAATGTTTTTCTACTGTATCTTTCTTAACTTGCAATCTGTGATCCTTTCCATGTTTCCAGCTATAAATTATGCATCTCAATTCTGTTATTACCTCATTACTATTCTCTGGAAGCACTGGCTCAACAAATGGAAAATCTGAAACCCAATCAAGCTGAAATGATCTATTAATTGTCCATCTAGATGACCTTGCACGTTTATGTTTTTTAGAAGAAGATTCTTCGAAAGTAGGTACTGCATAAGAACTATTACTTTGTTTTCCATTTGGCGTGTTTGTTTTAGGAATCTCTTCATGTTGTTGTTCCATTTATTTAAGAAAATTTTCATCTGTGGACTTTTCATTATCGTAGATATGTGGAAGTGGATTCATACCAGGGTCAACAGTGTTTTCTGTAGAGATAATACTAGGGTCAATACCAGGGTCATTATCATTATTCTTTTTAAAAGCATACCTTCTTTTAAAAAATAGAGATAAACAATGGACAAAGCCATCCACCAAAAATCACCCTTCTTAATGAATGAAGACATTATATATAAAATTAACAATGCACAAAAATTAACTGGTTAGTAAGTAAAGGCGTTCATACCTTCAATTTGTGCAGATGTTGATGGCTGACTGGATTTCGAAATATTATGAAAGTATTTGAGGATACTCCTTTTATCGAAACTGGAAGACTAGCCTCCCTTCTTTCCACTACCAACAGGTGATATTTTACCTATATAAACAGAAGAGTAACAAGAACATCATTTTGAAAAATGGAAATAACTGGTAAAAGAGAGAACTACTATTCAAGACAACAGAATATCTGACCCAAGGAAGCTTGAGATTGGTGCCCAAATAATAGGAAAACCTCCTTATTGAGTGTCAATGAACAAAAATGTATAAAAAAGAAACATAAATGGTAACAAAAACTTATCGATAAATGGTTGGCATTGTATGTCAGTCACCTTGTGATAGTCACCTTGTGATAGTCACCTTGTGACAACTTAGTCCTTTTCGATCACCTTTGACTGCCTTGTGACAATCACCTTGTGACAATTGCCTTGTGATAGTCACCTTATGACAATCACTTTTTAGTCTTTTGTATCTTGTCTACCTTTGCAATCACCTTGTGTCAGTCACCTTGGTATCATCACTTATGTCGTCGCTTCGTGTCAGATGCCTTGTGATAGTTGCATCGTGTTAGTCACCTTTTGTCAGTCGCTTTTGTCGGTCGCCTTGTGTCAGTCGCTTCTGCCAGTCGCTTTTTGTGGTCGCCTTGTGTCAGTCGTCTTGAGACTATGAGTGTCGTTGTCAGGGTTACCTATATATAGTGGGGTACAAGAGGCGAATTGGGTGGGATAATTTTTTTAAAATAATTTTAAGGTAAAAATTAGGCGGGAAAACATATTGTACCGGGGTGAATTTACCCTAAAAAAATTAATTCCGTAATTTTTGGGCGAATGGGCCGACCTCTAGGGTCCCAAAATTAGCAAAATAAAAATTGTTAAAATCCTAAAATTCGCTATAAATTGCGAAATTCGCCCTTGTGCATAACCCTACAAAGCTTCCTCCACATATTTACCCATTATATGCTAAAATTATTGAAAGAACAGAGCTGGGAATCCAATAGGACCAAGGACCTTTTCACCAGCCATGGAGAAGACAACTGTTTGATTTTCTCTTCTTTAAAGGGGAAAATAAGATCATTCATTTCCTTAGAGATTAAAGAGGGAATATTACTTAGAATATTCTTTTTGCAACCTCGTCTCCTTAATGCCTAGGTCCTGAGAGATTCTAAAAAAATTAGACAATCTTAGTTTGAATTTCCACAGGATCCAAAGTTTTAGGTCCATCCTTCTTGATTAATTCTCTAATCTTATTGTAACTTTTGTGTCTCAAAGTAGTCACATAAAAAATTTAGTATTTCTGTCACCTTCTTTTAACCACATAACTCTAGACCTTTGTCTTTATAATAACTCTTCTTTAGCCACTGTGTTATGGAAGTTTACCAAAAGAACTCTTTCCTTATCTCTTAGCTTAGAAAATTGACACCCAAATTCTAGAGAGCATTCTAACTCTTTTAACTGATATTGAAGCTCTTTTTTTTTATGAGAATATGCCCAAACACATCTTTATTCCAGACTTCTAAATTAGATTTAAAAAATCTAAGCTTTTTAGCAATTTGGGATATAAGCGATCTTGAAAATTACTGAGTCCACCAATCCAAAATTTTGACCTCAAGTTTCGGATGTTTAAGCCACATAGATTCAAATCTAAAGGGCTTTTTGAAGTTTTCAGCAACTAGTATTTGATCCCCTCTACTAGTATTTTATTTAATAATTTCTATTTTATGAATAAGAGAGGTCAAATAGACTTGAAGCACTTCATCAAAGGGTTTATACTCTAGAGAAAGGGAGACTCTCATAAATTATTGATGGACAACTTAATATTACCCTTTTCAAATTCCATCCAATTACGTTCTATAGGTGCTAATGAATATAGTTGTGTACATAATATCATGATAACATAATTCAACATTTGATCCATCAATACCTATCGAGACACTGTAATGGTAAAGGCATTGGGCTCTCCAAGTGGAGACCCAAGTTCAATTCATAAGGAGGGTGGCCCTTAATGTGACCCCAAATTTTCAACCTAAAAAAAAAATTGATCCATCGTGACTTCCTAGAAGGACAAGGAACAATGTTCTATATCTCCCATATCTAATCTAATATAGGACCATGGTGAAAAATAAGGTATGCAAATAAAACTAATTCTTATACCTTTTTGAAAGGCCTATATGATTTTGAAATGAATATGGTGATGATTACAAGATACACCCTTATGATTAATTGGTACTATATATCTGTTTCTGTAGCATTACTTATTCTCATGTTAGTTTTAATGATTTGATTTTTTACATTTTTTAGAAATATAAAAGTGAAATTATAGCATCATTAGAGGACCTAAAATATTTTATGTGTCACATTGGTTTACTTGAGAGATACAAAGGTGTTATGGTGATGCTAGATATGCGTGTTGCTTAGAATTAGAGAAATGCCAAGTTATAGTGCTATTTATGACACATTTAGTTTAAAATTAAATGTTTATGATGAGATTTATGTCATAATTTTATGTTTGACATTGGTATAGTAATCAGTTGAAGCCTCATAAAAAGAAATCATTAAAGATCTTATCTTTGTAGTTTTTTAACATGGGTGTTAATGTTGCAGGTTTAAACATAACAATAATTATAGTAGTTGGTTGATGTTCTCATAAAACTGATTACTTTGAAGGATACCATCCCTATAACCTTCATGTATGCCTTTATCCTAATGATAAGGCTATTATTTTTATGTTTAGAAATGCATATTGTTAGTAATTATATCTTTATGTAATATATCTACTAATTATGCAGTGAATAAGTTGTTTTTTAATTAAATCATGCCATGTTATTATGATTACCAACATCTAGTGTTTTGTGTTTGGAATTACATGCTATCAATAATCACATATTTATTCCACATATCAAATGCTTATGCTTCAAGCAAATCATTCTTCAAGGAACTCATTATGTCATCATAAACATGGAACCTTGGTGTTTTTACGTTTAGACTTACATGTTTTTAATCACGTCTTTATTTCACATATGCAGTGTCGATGCATTGAACAAGTCATTCTTTAATGATATCATTGTCCCATCATGAGCATTAACCTCTAATACCTTTGTACTTGGATGTGGATGCTATTAGTAATTATGTACTTATCATGTATATTCAATGCTCATACATTAAGTTATTATTGAATGAACTAATTATGCTACAACATCAACTTAATTGTTTATCTATCACACATATCCAATGCTTATGTATTGAAAAGTCCCTTAATGAAATCATTGTATCAACAAGAACATTGGCCTCTACTATTTTGTAATTGATCTAGATGTTATTAGTAATCATGTCTTTATCTTAGATATTTGGTTCTTGAGCATCAAACACATTGTTCTTGAATAAAATCACTATTCCATCACAAACATTGGCCTCTCGTGTATTTGTGCTTAGACTCTAGTGTCAATAAGTGCATCTTTATCCCATACATCTAATACTTATGTATCAAAGAAGTCATTCTTGAATACATTCAATATTATGCCATCACAAATACTAATATCTAATATATTTGCGCTTGGACTCTAGTGTCAATAAGTGCATCTTTATCCCATACATCTAATGCTTACGCATCAAACAAGTCATTCTTGAATAAATTCAATACTATACCATCACGAATACTAATATCTAATGTTTTTATGCTTGGACTTACATGTTAGTAATCACATGTTTTTCCTACATATCAAGTACTTAATTAAAATTATAACATATCCTATATGTCCCCACATACAATTTTAAAATTATAACATGTTCAATTTTTTTTTTTTGTATAAATAAGCAAAATACAAGTTACATGAAACATGTGATATACATCCTTAGTACATATATCTACCTAATATTACTTTAAAATTATAATGTTGATCTAAAATTTATATCTTGCTATAATATTCATATAACTTCACCAACTATTCACATCATAAAATTATTTTAATATTTTTATATTGAACATCGTTTACAAATATTTACAAATATCAGCACTCGTTCGAGCAAACACAAGAGGAATAGACCTCACAACCACATAGATAATAATAATTAGACAACTACCATTACACCAAATACCATTCGACATTATTTTAATATTTTATTTAACTTTATTTAATAATTATGTATTATATTGTTTCTAACGATATAATATAGATAATACTTTAATTTAATCCTTTTCTAAGCATTCACCTTAACCTTAAAATTTTCAACCGAATTCTAAAATTATCTCTATCTCTCGTCTTTATTAATATTCTTATAGCTCATAACCCTACCCCCATTATTACTATTTTTAGAACCTATACCCACAATGTTTGGTATTTAATAATTTTATATTTTATTTCCTCATTCTTTCTTCCATTCCACAACATTCCCTCGTTATTTTATTTTAATTTTCTTTTATTAAAGAAAGTTACATTGACGTTAATCTAACCCTACATCACTATTACATAAGCTGTTAACCTGACACTGAGTAGCGACATCAGCATAACATTGGAAAAAGTACTAAAATAAAAATTTAATAATTAAGAAGGGAGAAGGATGCATATTTGTTTTTTTGTTGGCTTAGCCATATTATAAAAGATCTAATCCAATTACACTTGTCAAGGAGAAAGGGACCTTTGAAATTTAACTTATGATGAAGTTTTCTAATTTATTTGTCTTAGTCATACTAAAAAAGATCTAATCCAATGACACTGGTCAAGGAGAAAGGGACATTTGAAATTCAACTTTCTACTGGTTACTTGTCTTGATCATACTATAAAAATCTAATCCAATTAAACATACATTTGAAATTCAACTAATGAGGATTTTTTTTTTATTTGTCTTAGTCATACTAAAAAAATCTAATCCAATTTTTCTTAGTCATATTATAAAAATCTAATCCAATTACACTTGTCAAGGAAAAAGATATTTGAAATTCAATTTATGAATATTTTTTTGATTGTTTGTCTTAATTATACTATAAAAGATTTAATCTAAAGGGAAAGCATAAGTTGCCATGTGCAAAAAAAATAATAATAATTGTCATGTTCATTATTTTTTATAAGAGAAGTGTGGAATTGATTCAAGGAAAGGACAATGGCTTACTAAGAATCTTTCAGATAATATATCATAGTAATTCAAATAAAGAGGAATGAAGAAGAATAGATGTGTCTCTTTGATAATGGGATGGGGCTTACGGTTAGCTAGAAATGCCAAGAAAGAGGATTAAAGGAGTATAGATGTGTCCCTTTGATAGTGGGATGGGGTTTATGGCTGGCTAGAAATGCTAGTTTGAAGGTAAGGAGATTCTAGTGATTCAGGTATAAATGCAGATTAAATCCATTTTTAAAAGTTTAAAAATCCCCACAAAACCAAAACTAAGAAAACATATAGAAACACTAATAGTTGATTCTATGAAGCCATGAGCCTTCTTTGATGGAGCTTTCCAAGGCATCCTAGGTAGGTGTGGGACAAGGAAACACTTTATTTAAATAAAAATCATAAGATCACTTTCAAGATAGGTTTAGGTGAAAGACCAAATAATATGGAGAAATGGAAAGCGTTGATCCTATTGATAAGAATAACAGCGGAGCAAGGAATTACAACTTTATAGATTTATGGAGATTCAAAATTAGATATAAGTTGGGTTGTAGATTATGTTGAGATGAAAAACTTGCTCCTCAGTCTTTTACATGGGCAAGTGAAATTATTAGAACCATCTATAACAAAAATTTCATACAAGCACATCTATAGGGAATTAAATATAGAAGGAGATGGTATTTCAAAAGATATATAGAAGGAGATGGTATTTCAAAAGATGGTTTGATCCTTCTAGTAGACACTTGGTAGAGGGAAGAAGTGGTTAGAGGATTTAGGGTTTTTACACAGTTCTCTTATTAAGGATCATATAGAAAACTATTATTAGCCAAAAAAAAAAAAAAGTTTTAAAAGGGACCCTTGCCTTTATTTTTTAGAAATACATGCTTCAAAATAACATTTGTCTTTAAAATTGAAACCTAAGTTGTTTTATTACTAAATTAAGAATCATTCAAAAAGTGTGATTGATCAAAAATTTATTTTGCTTTCCACATGTTAGTAACATTGTAATTTTTTTCAAACTCCGAAATAAAAATTACAATTGTTTTCGGACAAAAAAACATTTGAAATTCAAATTATAATTTTTTTTTTCATTATTCCCTTCTACGATTATTTTTTAATAATATATTTATATAATATTATTTTTTAATATTTTTTCTATCTTTAAACATTAAAATTTAAGTTCTTTACTAAGTATTTTGAATTTTTTATTTTTAATAAATATATATATTTTTTAAAGCGAAAAACCACCTTGTGGGGCCGCCTTGATATGAGAGACTACGACCAAGGGGTTCTACACTGTCAAAGTCACTCGGGAGTCACGTTTGGCCCTACCCGCACCAACATTATCAATTAAATTTTAGGTACCCAACTCAACTTTTAAGTAGGGTAAAGATTAGAACCCTTGGAGGATTACCCTCTCCTCTCCAACTTACCTACAACACCTCCATTTTTCTAATAAATATTAAAATTTACTAAGTATTTTGAATTTTTTATTTCTAATATTAGGTGGAACCCTCTCAAAAGTTCAAACTTTCAGTCTTAAAAATCTTCTAGTCTTCTTTAAAATTCGTTATTATTTTTATATTTTTAATTAAATTAATGTTTAAATAATTTTACATTAAAATATTTATAATGTACGACATAAATAATTTTCTTTTCTTAAAAAACATTACAAACAATCTTTAAAACATCATTCATCATATTTAAAATATAATTTTTTTTGGGTGGTTACAATCTTTAAAACATCATTCATCATATTTAAAATATATTTTTTTTGGGTGGTTTCATACGAGAGTTGGTCACAATCACACTATTTTTAATAAGTGACAAGTGCAGGGACCAACTCACACTATTTTTTTTGGTTACATAGATGAATTGGTTACAATCACAATTTTTAGTAACTCGTCAGCTCAACTGGCAGGGTTCAAACTATCAGGGAAGGCTTCCAACACACCCACCGTCTCGGTAATGGTAACCCGGTGTGAGATGGGGACCGACGGACGCACAGGGTTCACACCATCTTCGTCAGTCTGGTTCAACACGTGGCATGAAGGGAGATCGTTGACAAGCAGGAGACAGATCGTCGTCATGAGTCAGGTGCAACATGCAGAGGAGTCGGATCGAGCTACTGGCTATGCATGGGCACACTCGTGGGATTGGAACCTAGGTCTCCTCTCGGTAAGCACGTAACTCACACTATTTTTAATAAGTGATAAGTGCAGGGTTTAAACCCGAGGGACTACTTCCACCAAACCTATTCCTCTTCGTTATTGTTGACCCAACGTGAGGATTTAGAATCAGACTACTACCTTTGCAAACAGGTTGCCCCCAAGATTTAAACCTAGGTGTCTTCTGACTAAACAAACACTTACCAATCCACTACCTTGGATACTTTATCGCATCTAAAATATTATTTTAAATATTTTAATTTTAATAATTATTATTTTTTAACTTAAACAAAATTATTAGGTCGAGGGTTTTGACAAGATGTTCAAAGAGTTTCCACGCTTTAAATTTGTCGAACTTCATATAATTAGAGGATGTGTCGCACAAATACTTTGATTACGTTAAAAAATTACCAACACAACTATATACAATTCATGTACATATAAAGACTCTTCACAATACAGTCCGTGTACATAGAGGAAGAGGAGTGGGAGGATGGTCACACAATACCAGGTGATCAAAAGAAGGTAAATATTATAAATAAATCAAGTACATATAAAATTTCAAAACCTTGTTCACCTTATATGAAACTTCAAAAGTCTTCATTTGATAGTTCACATAACAACATCAAAGCAAGGTAAATATTATAAATAAATCAAGTACATATAAAATTTCAAAACCTGAAACTTCAAAAGTCTTAATTTGATAGTCCACATAACAACATTTCAAAAGTATAAAGTAATTTTATAAAAAAGAAAGAGTTCAAATTTTAGGGAAGCTTGTTGTAGTATTCATCTGTTGAGATTAATGATGACGGTACATATCGGGAGCACCCGATGATCCATTTTACAATAAGATGATATAAGTTTGATAAATCTAACTATTAAAAATAGTATAATTATAACCAACTATCTATCAAACAAAAAAATAAAAAAATAATCTATAAAAATTATAAAAATGAGTATTATTTTATAACAATTCGTTAAAGATAAATAAAGGGCTAAATATACACTTTCGGAATGAGAGCATGAAATTGGAAATCATTTGTTTAATCAGTTAGTTTACAACAATTACTTAAACTTAAAGAAAAGGCTAAGTATATTTTATCTGAGAGATTTCAAATCATATATTATATCTATATAAATCTAAAATTAAAATTATAACTTTATGTATATAGTATGAATGCTGGGAGGAATGAAGTTGTAGACGACACCAGCCAGTCACAATAAATAGAGACTCCAATTTTTTATAAAATTTTAAGGTAAAATAAGAGTTTATTTTTGGGACATAGTTTTTATGGTTAAATTTGATTCTCTTAAATAAAAAAGACAACATAACACATATTATGATATTCAATAAAACAAAATATTAAATTAAAAATATTAACTTAAAAAATCAAAATATTTAGATTTTTTGGTTTTAAATATTTTCATAAATTTAAAATTATATAATAAAAAATTAAACTGAGGTGAAGTAAATTTAAATGAAGACTAATTTTTTAGATATGTCATAAAGTCAAGTTTTATTGGGTTGTAGTGTTAAATCATAGTGTTATCATTATAAGTTATAACCCTATTTTACGTAAATAAGACCCAAAGTGAAGAAAACCTAAAGATTAGTAAGAAGTAGTAGTATTAAAGTGGAACAAAATTTCAACGTAAGAATATTTAGATTTTTTGGTTTTAAAAATTTTCATAAATTTTAAAATTATATAATAAAAAATTAAACTGAGGTGAGTAAATTTAAATGAAGACGAATTTTTTAGATATGTCATAGAGTCAAGTTATATTGGGTTATAGCGTCAAATTACAGTGTTATCATTATAAGTTATAACCCTATCTTATATCTTAGGTTTAGTTAAATACGATCCAAAGTTAAGAAAACCTAAAGATTAGTAAGAAGAAGAAGTAGTATTAAAGTGGAACAAAATTTCAACATAAGAATATTTCAATGTAAACTCATTTTTTTTTAATAAAAAATGTATTTTTTTGGGGTTACATAGATGAATTGGTTACAATCACAATTTTTAGTAACTTTTAGCGTAGCTGGCAGGGTTCAAACTATCAGCGAAGGCTTCCAACACATCCACCGTCTCGTTAATGTTAATTTTTAGCCGGATGCACAGGGTTCGCAACGTCTTCGTCTGGTTCAACACGTGGCATGAAGGACCGCCGAACAATTAGAAAACATATCTTTTTTGATATATAGAAGCAATGGTTACAATCACGATTTTTAAGTAGCTACCAGCACAGCTGGTAGGGTTCAAACTATCTACGAAGGCTCCCAGGACTTCCACCGTCTCGGTACATGGTAACCCGGCGTGAGATGGGGACCGCCGGACGCACAAGGGTGTTGCACCGTCGTCATCAATCTGGCGCACCACTCAGAGGAATCGGATCTGGGCTACTGTCTGTGCATGGGCAAGCCCGTGGGATTGGAACCAAGGTTTTCTCTCGGTAAGCGCCCCAACTTACCAATCCACCTAGACCCACAGACGACAATTAGAAAACATATCACTGTCATCAGTCAGGTGCAACAACACGTGGCATGAAGGGGACCGCCGGACAATTAGAAAACATATCACTGTCATCAGTCAGGTGCAACAACGCAGAGTAGTCGGAACGAGCTACTGGCTATGCATGGAGATACCCGTGGGATTAGAACCTAGATCTCCTCTCGATAAACACCCCAAATTACCAATCCAACTAAACCCACTGACATAAAAAAAAATGAAATTAACCATATGACATGGTATTGTGAAACATCGTAATAATATGATTTTGACCTTTCATCAGAAATATGATTTTTACCTTTCATCAGAAAACTTAGGAGCCTGAGAATATATCTCCCCAAAAATATGACATAATTAGTACGTAACAGCTCCAGGAAAACAGGCATGTTTCGTCTGATGTGTTTACAATCGCGTAATGGGCGATATGGCTGCACATTCATAGCAACATAATGCCGTTACATCCAGATTTTCTACACTCTTCTCGGATCTCACTTGTACTAGACCGTCAAAACGTAAGCGTGCTTGCCATGAAATTTTGTATCCATAACATTTCAATTCATATGGAATCTCATACATTTCTTCTGTAACAAAATCTTGACAGAGTAGAGATTTTTTTTTTTAAAATTAATTGATGGCGAAATCCAACAAAATAGTGAGCAAAGACGCCTGCTGTAAAAAGGATAGATGGCCAACTTACTCACAGGAGGTATTATAAACCTCTGTTGCTGTTTTTATTTTATATGGAAACAGGTTATAACATAATCACAGTTCTTCTCTCAGGTTTGATGCACGGTCAAAATATGTGAGACAGAGGAGGTTGAAAGGTCAGTGTAATTACTTTACCTGTTATTTTCATTTCCATATTATTAGCAGCGTACATTTCCATTTTAAATCGTTAAAAAATCTTAAAGATTAAACCATTTGGTAGAGTATATAGGATTTTTTTATAGATAAGAGCTTTATGAAGAGTGATATTGGGAAAAATAGAAATTTATTTCAAACATGCAAAATACATCTAATTACATTAAAGATGTTTCAAAATGATGTCGGAAAATAATTTTAGAAATATGACATTTCACTGGTTAATGTTAATGATTTATATAATGTTTTTGAAAAATAGATTTTTTTTGGATCTTTAAAAGAAAAGTTAAAATTTTTATTATTGTGGTAAACGTGCAGTTTTTGAAAAATAGGTTATTACTTGTAAGAAATAAATTTATTAAACTTTTTATAATATTAAAATAAATTTATTATTTAGAATGTTTATTGAGTTGAAGTTCTATGGATAAGAATGTCCGAGTCACAAAGAATTTATCAGAATTAAATTTGTTATGATATTACTATTTGTTTTGATATCAATGATCAAATTAAAAAATAATAGTAAAAACAAATTTTGTTATCATAATTTAGTCATACATTTTTTTCATGATAAATAACTTTTAAATTATTAATTATAGATAAATTTTGGATTTTTCATGAATTAAAAATAATATCTTTGTTTTTTTTTTATGGTAAATGATTTTTTTTTTACTCGGTCCTCAAATCAATTATAATAATCTTAAATATGTGTACCTTTCCTCTCATTAGATACATGGGATTTAACTAGACAGTCTGAGCTCTTTTGCATAACATAAACTAAAAAACTACAATACCATCACGACCATAAACGATGCTTAAGACAACATAAAACTTAAACTAAGACTTTAGCTAAAACACAAAAAGTCTTGACCATAAAAGATTTCCAAAGGGAATAAGCTCACCTTGTATTCCTTCTATTGTCAGGGGTTTGCACTACTCTTAAGACTAGCCCAAAGAACTCATATGCGTGTTTTATTGATGTTGCACTCTATTCTATAGTCAAAAATCAACCAAGGCTTCAATGAGATGCACACCTAGTCTTCTTTCGATAGTGGGGGTCTATCCTTGTTCATTATAAATTACTTGAGATCTCGCTTGCTTGCTCTCCCATTGTCATGTCATGCTCCACAACCAAACTTCTTTAGTCACTACACACTTGATACTATCCTTCTTGTTGCATAGATGACTAATTAGTTTACTAGTCTAAACTACAACCTTTCTCTCCAATATTTTTTATATGTTGTTTTATTTTTCCTTTACTCGTTAAAGATTCTTGAAATTTTCTAGTCTCTTTTGGTCCCTCACAATAATTTTACTTATTGCTTTTGGGAGTGGCTCACCTAGTCTCCAAGACCAGCCCACTTCCTTGCTCACTCCTTTATTTGCCAGATTGTTTCTCTCCTTGAAAATGTGTTGTACCCTATAGTCATATTGGCTCTCCACCTAATACTTAATTTCTTGAATGACATCTTTTATTTACCATTTACGCTCATACTTTTCGATGACCTAGTTAACTAGAACTTGAGAATCACACTCTATTTCTAGTTTTTTAGCACTTTTTTTCTTTTCCAAAGTCATCCTCATGACTAAGGGCTTAGCTTTTGCTACTATGCTAATTGTGACGTGGAAAGTTTATGAAAACATTCACACCAGTTTATCTTTTCATTCCTTATAGCTCCTCTTCCACTTCTCAGACCTAGGTTACCTTTCGAGGCACCATCGATGATCAATTTGAGCCACCTTTGTTGCAAAAATCTCCACCCTACCATAGACCTATCCAAAAATATGGTTTTAGGCAGGCTCCCCTACACACAGTTTGATATCCCAATTGTTTAAGGACTGATTCTCATAGGTAAGTGGTGTATTCTCTGATAGTCGAGGGTCAAACGCAGCACGAAAAACAAAATAAATTAATTGCAGCGGAAAACTTTATTTAAATTGCACCCTTCTAACTTTACATTAATTTGATAATGCACATTATATAGTGCAAAGTTTAGAAAGGAGGGAATAGAGGAAAGGGAGCGTGGAGGGATAAGGAGGTTGGAGGAATAAAGGGAAATGGAGTTGGAGGGATAAGGGGAATGGAAGGAATAACGGAGGGATAAGGAGAAGATAGAGGAGGGAATATAGGAGAAGAATATAGGAGGGGAGTTAGGGAGAATAGGAAAAATTGCCGACAAATCTTGCCGACAAAACTTAAGAGTTTTCACACTTAGGACTAGAAAAGAGATTTTTCTAAGCCACTTAAGGAGAAACCCTATTCACACTTGCAACATTCTCCCCCTTAAAGTTGAGAGGACTGACTACACAGTCTCTCAGCTTTACAAATTGAGCTTTAGTCATCGCCTTGGTGAAGATGTCCGTGACGTTCTCCAAAGTGTGACAGTATTGAAGCTCAACAATTTCATGTTCCACCATATCTCTGATGAAGTGGTACTTCATATCAAAATGCTTCGTTCTGCTATGGTGGACAGGATTATATGCCAACTGAATGGCACTGATGTTGTCGTAGTAGACTCTGGTCGGACCACTTTGTTGTTCTCCAATCTCTTCTAGTACTTTCCTTAGCCACAAGGCTTGAGTACTTGCATAAGTAATTGCTATATATTCTACTTCTGTTGAAGATAGCGCTACTACTGTCTGCTTTTTGGAACTCCAAGTTATTAGTCCTGATCCAAGACTAAAACAGTTTCCTGATGTTGACTTCCTGTCATCAATATTGCTACCCCAATCACTATCGCTGAAGCCTACAAGCTTGATAGTGTTACATTTATGGTACTGGATTCCAAAATCCAATGTACCTTTCACATATCTCAAAATTCTTTTAGCTGCCTGCAAATGCAGCTCAGATGGGTTAGACATAAATCTAGAAACAAGAGATACAACATACTGAATATCTGGTCTGGTGTTGGCGAGAAACATCAAACTCCCAACCATGCTTCTGAAAGTGGTCACGTCAACTTTTGGTGCTCCATCATCTTTGCTTAATTGGATCCCATGTCCAACTGGAGTTGCAACTGGTTTGCAATGCTCCATAGCAAACTTCTTGATCATATCCTGAGCATACTTATGTTGACGAGATGAAGATCCCCGTATCCGATCGATGAACCTCCATTCCAAGGTAGTAGTGCATTAAGCCAAGATCCTTCATCTCAAATTGCGTCATCATGGAGTGTTTGAACTCCATATTCATTTTTTCATTACTACCCATAAAAATGAGATCATCCACATACAAGCAAACTATGAGGATGTCATTACCTTGCTTTAGGTAGTAGAGTGTGGGTTCATTTTTGCTCCTGGTGAACCCATAATCTTTGAAGTACCCATCAATGCGTGAGTACCAAGCTCTTGGTGCCTGTTTAAGACCATAGAGTGCCTTCTTCAATCTGTAAACAAGGTGTTCCTTACCTTGCTCTTCAAATCCCTGTGGTTGCTCAACGTACACTTCTTCTGTCAAGTAACCATTGAGAAATGCACTCTTTACATCCATGTGTTGGACTTTCCATCCTTTGTGTGCAGCTAAGGCAAGAACTGTTCTGATAGTCTCCTGTCTGGCTACAGGAGCAAAAGTCTCTTCATAATCAATTCCATATTTCTGAGTAAAACCCTTTGCTACTAATCTTGCCTTGTGCCTCTCAATGCTTCCATCAGCATTAAACTTGGTCTTGAAGATCCATTTACAGCCAACACATTTCTTTCCTTTAGGAAGCTTCACGAGCTCCCAAGTGTCGTTGTTTTTTATAGAGGTTATCTCCTCTTTCATGGCATCTTGCCAAATCTTTTGAGTACATGCCTTCTCATAACTAGAAGGTTCAAGTTGTGCACTAGTTAACAAAGCATAGTTAACTTGATCTCCCCTAGGTTCTTGCTGGGATTCATCATCACCATACAAGTGCATACTTTCTAATCTGTGTAAAACAGATTCCATTTCACTAGCTTGACTCCTAGTGTATCTTCTTGAAAAATTTTATCCAACATCTGAGATGATGGATGATACTCTAGAGTTCTCTTACCTTTGGATGGAAAATCAATGTCCATTGGTGAGGAACTTACTGATCGCTGTGGAGAAGGACTTGGTGAAGAAGTTGAATCGGAAGATGGACTTGGAGGATGTGTGGGAGGAGACTGCTTTCCTTTCTGTGGTATCTGCGGTTGCACTTGCTGAGCAACTATATCAGTGGCTTCAACATCACTGAATATTTGGGGCTTACCCCACTCTCCCCCTTCATCAAAAATCACATCCCTTGAAATCACTATCTTTCGAGTCGTAGGATTGTAGAGTCTATAACCCTTTGTGTTTTCACAAGTATCCTACAAAAATGCATGCTTGACTCTTTGGATCAAGCTTCTTTCTCAGCTCATCAGGAATGTGAGCATATGCCAATGAACCAAATACTCTGAAATACTTCACATTTGGTTTCTTACCATACCAGGCTTGGTAAGGTGTCTTCCCTTTCAAACTTGAAGTAGGACTTCTGTTCAAGATGTGAACACTAGTCCTTGTTGCATCTCCCCAATATGAATTACTCAAATGCTTTGTCTGAAGCATTGATCTTGCCATCTCCACAATGGTGCGATTCTTCCTTTCTGCTACACCATTTTGTTGTGGAGTGTAGGCAGTTGTGAACTGCCTCTTGATGCCATGATGTTTACAAAAATTCAAAAACTGATTAGAGGAGTATTCTCCTCCTTTATCTGATCTAAGACATTTTACAGAATATCCACTCTCACTTTCAACTTTTGCTTTAAAATCAACAAAGCATGCAAATGCTTCATCCTTATGCTTCAAAAAATATATCCAACACATTCTTGTGCAATCATCAATAAAAAGTAGGAAGTAAGAGTGGTTACCTAGACTCTTGGTCTGCATCGGACCACAGATGTCTGAATGCACTAACTGGAGTGGATAGCTGGCCCGCCATGCTTGTCCATGAGGAAATTTCGATCTGGCATGCTTGCCCAAGGCACACCCTTCACAGACTTCCTTACTATCTTGAATTTTGGGAAGTCCAGTTACCATTGCTTGTGAAGTTAGCATTTTCAAACTTGCTGAATTCAAATGACCATATCTCAAGTGCCATAGGACACTTGGATTGGTAATAGCAACATTTGCTAACTTATTTCCTCCTGGCTGGCCAAACTTTAAAGGGAATAATCTATTCTTTGACATTGGCACTTGTGTAATGATTCTATTACTATTGTTCTTGTCAAAAATGGTGCATTTACCCTCATCAAAAATCAACTTGTAATTCTTTTCTAGCATTTGACCAACACTTAAAAGATTGTGTTGAAGATGGGGTGTGTAATAGATATCACTTACTTGCTTGACGCCTTCTTTCGTTGGAACCTCCATGGCTCCAATGCCTTCAACTGCCAATGATTTGTCATCTCCCAATCGGATGCTGGATTTGTATGAGGAGTCTAAAGTAGCAAAGAGTTCTTCTTTGCCACTCATGTGATTTGAACACCCAGTGTCCAAAATCCATGTATCATTCATATTTTGCTCTGTCTGGCCATAAGAAAGAAAGAGATTTGTGGACTCTTCCTCTTCTCCAAAATTTCCAAACTGACTGCTCTGGTTGCTGTTGCTTCCTTGCGAAGACTTTGACCAACAATCTCGAGCATAATGGCCAGGTTTGCCACAATTGTAGCAAACTTGTTTTGATTTATCTCCTCCTTTTCCTTTGCCAGATTGTTTCCCTCTATATTGTTGTTGTCCTCCTCTATTCTGATTTCCTCCTCTGTTGGATGATCCTCCTCTATTAGGAGTTCCTCCTCTTTGATTATTCCTGCCTCTGCCTCTTTGTTGTCCTCTGCCATGGCCTCTACCTCTTCCTTCATGTGTGGCAAAAGCTTTATCATCTCCTCCATAACTGGTGGTAGGAGTTTCCTGTAACCTCTCTTCATGTGAGAGAAGTGAACCAGTTAGGGCATCAAAAGACAACGAGGTTAAGTCTTTGGATTCTTCAATAATTATTGCAACAGAATTCCATTTAGGAAGAAGTGTTCTCAACACTTTCTTCACCATAACCTCTGGCTTAATATCTTCCCCTAGTGTGACCATTTTATCAACTACGGCTTTCACTCGCACGCAGTAATCTCCCACTTTTTCATTTTCTTGCATCCTGAGATTTTCAAAATCTCGTTTCAATGTTTGCAACTTTACCTGTTTTACTTGGTCACTACCTCTATAACTTTCTTTTAGGGCATTCCAGGCATCTTGTGCAATTACATAAGAGGCAACCCTAGGGAAGATACTTTTATCTAGGGCAGCATGTATGTGATAAAGGGCAAAAGCATTGTTTTTCTGTGCTTCTTTTTTAGCCTTTTTATCAGCATTAGAGAAAGCTGCCCATTCAGCAGCAGTAGGTTCAGTATAGCCCTCTTCGACTACATCCCATAAACCTTTTCCTATCAAAAGGGTTTTCATTTTAATAGACCAATACTCATAATCTCCTCCATTGAACTCAGGAATCGGTAGACTAGTATTGGATGCCATTGCAGAATAAAAACAAACTTTATTTGAAGCAAACAAGCAATATAAAGTAGTACAAAGAGATTAATGATTCAAATCAAATCTCGCCTTTTTAGAACATTCAGGTTCTGCTTCGAAACTGCTGCTGATGACTATGACCTCAGGTTCTTCAGGATCCACTTCCTCTGGATCTTCTTCTTCTTCTTCTTCGTCTTCTTCTTCTTCTTCTTCTGCTGCTTCTGGTTCAGGAGAGCGTGGTGTATAGCTCTCACTTGATTCTGCTACCAGTACACCAGGTGTATAACTGGCACTTGCTTGGTCCTCTGGTACAACTTCCACAGTCTCGGACTCTTCAATCCTTTGTCCGAAGATGTTGTCTTCAGAATCTCCCTCGTACCCTGAATCCGGTTTCCTCAGATGAGCAATCACCTGATTTTCCAGCTGACAAAAGACTGTATGGAGACCTGATCGTTGAACCCTTTCATCAAAGGATTTCGGTGTCTCTCTTCTCAAAATCGAGAGAAGTGCATTATAGCACCCCACTGACCGGATCATCTAACATTTCAAGGGCACATTATTTCTCTTTTTTCAAAAATGCTCTTCAAACAAGGTTTTTAAAATTTTTATAAAGTCTTTAAAAAAATTTAATAAATTTTTATATATTTTTTAAATTACCTTTTAAATAAATTATTAAAAAGATAATTTAAAAAAAAATATAATTTAAAATTATTAAATAATTTAAAAACTTTAATTAAAAATTTAAAACCTTATTTGAAGAGCATTTTTTGAAAAAAGAGAAATAATGTGCCCTTGAAATGTTAGATGATCCGGTCAGTGGGGTGCTATAATGCACTTCTCTCGATTTTGATACGAGAGACACCGAAATCCTTTGATGAAAGGGTTCAATGATCTGGACTCCATACAGTCTTTTGTCAGCTAGAAAATCAGGTGATTGCTCATCTGAGGAAACCAGATTCGTGGTACGAGGGAGATTCCAAGACAACATCTTCGACAAAAGGATTGAAGAGTCCGAGACTGTGGAAGTTGTACCAGAGGATCAAGCAAGTGCCAGTCATACACCTGGTGTACTGGTAGCAGAATCAAGTGAGAGCTTTAATACCAATGATAGTCGAGGGTCAAACACAGCATAAAACAAATAAATTAATTGCAGCGGAAAAATTTATTTGAATTGCACCCTTCAAACTTTACATTAACATGATAATGCACATTATATAGTGCAAACCTTAGAAGGGAGATAATAGGGGAAAGGAAGCGTGGAGGGATAAGGAGGTTGGAGGAATAAAGGGAAAGGAGTTGGAGAGATAAGGGGAATGGAGGCGTGGAGGAATAAGGAGAAGATAGAGGAGGGAATATAGGAGAAGAAATAGGAGGGGAGTTAGGACTAGAAAAGTTGCCGACAAATCTTGCCGACAAAATTTGAGAGTTTTCACACTTAGGACTAGAAAAGAGATTTTTCTAAGCCACTTATGGAAAAACCCTATTCACACTTGCAACATTCTCCTTAATACTACCTTATTTTTCAACCATTGTTACTTTAATTTTATTGTAGGTTCTAACTATATTGTATTTTTCTCCTTGGAAGGTGTAATGGTTCCTTTCTAGCCACACATTCCACATGAAGACCAATATCATCATTCTCCATAGATATTTCAACATGGCATTTGTAAAGGGACTTCTCCACTAAGTGAGTAAGTCTTTGACCCCCTAGGGTTGGACCCACTGAACTAAGAAGTCTCTGAGTAGATTATTTTAGATTTTTGGGAAAAACATACAATGCATAAATAGATGTTACACATCTTCCTAGACTTCTTCATGTAAGGGGTATCATGATGGACTTTGAAACCACTGCCTCTTAAGGTTTTCTAGCGTTAGCATTTTTTTATGTGTTGCTAACCATCCAAAGGTTTTGATTTTGGGTATGGTCAAACTTATCCAAAATTTTGAATAGATCTCCTATTTGATGCCTAGTTTCATGAGATACTCATAACATGTCTTCATTATGTACTCCCCTTGTGAGTTTCTCACCTCGTGCCAAGTATCTTCTCCTTTCAGTGCAAGAAAAGAGGATTTTAACCTCATGAGGATTTTTCCAGTTTGGTGAGACCACTAAGTTCTAGTCCACTCCTCAAGCACACACCTTGTATGGCATTCATCATCCTTATACACATAGTATTTTACCTTTGATCCATAGATTTGTTGCATAACATCTACTAAAGAATTCCATATGTCATCTTATCTTAGAGGGTTATTTCCTAACCAAAGGTCATGCCGTAAATCAATGTTCTCCCCTAAACCAAGTTTCCATATAATCCCTTTCTTGATCATCTATTTGATCTCCAAGAGATGGTTCCACACAATGGAACCTATACATGGATCCTCCCCACCTAGTTACTTTTGCATTAAGATCCTCACCCATAGGCTGGTGGGTTCTATGAAAAAATTTCAAGTGAGTTTCTCCCTAGAGCACTCCTTATTTAATTAATCCTTCAGAGGCACACACCTCCCCATGATTTCAGTTGGAAAATTGTCTCCCAATGGGTTAGAGATACTATTTTGTTTTACTCCATACCAATCCATAAAAACTATTTTTGTAGGCTCTCTAAATGAGCTATTATTACTTTTAGTATTTTAAATAATGATATAATGTATGCAGGTAAGAATCATAGAGTTGCTTGGAGAAGTTGCATCTTCCCAGTTTGGCTCAACCACTTTCATTTCCATCCGATCATTTTTTTTAAAAATTATTCAAACAATGGGTTCTAGTGCATCTAGCTATCGGGGCCAATAAACAATGACATTCCTAGATAAAGAGAGGGAAGGTTTCCTATTTTACACTCAAGGATTCTTTTTGCTTTTCTCTAAGTCTTGGTTGGGGTATGTAAGAAATACATGAGACTCTTATCCCTATTTATTTTTTGCCTAGCCACTTCTTCATAATCTTCCAATATCCTTACCCATACTTTGGCCTCCACTATACTTGTTGGTCCTAATAGAACCATATCATTAACAAAAATTTGATGCAATAAGGCCTCCATTGAGTTAGTTGCCTTTAGACCTCGAATCTAACACGTATTAAGATTTTCAACAAAGTCCTACAAAAGGCTTTAGCACTTAGATGAGCAAGGTAACTAATATTATTGAATAAAGTAGGATTATATACAACATGATAGGCTATAGTTAGCCTAAACAATAATAACCTACTAACAATAATAAGCCATCAAATAATATACGCTAACAGTTATTGTTAGCGTAACTAACCTAGGATAGAAACTAACCTAGGGTAGGAAATACTAACCAAATGAGGTAATAATAGATTTACCATACAATGGTAACTCTAACATCCCCCCTTATTACATTATTTGGGTAATACATACATATCCCCTATACAACAATATTTGGGTAAAGTATATAACTGCCCCAATACAGTGAAAACGATGTTGATCTGCTGGTTCTTTGCTCTGGCTGCTCCTAAGCAAAAGATGGGTCATTCCTCGCTTTGTCTTCACGTCAACAAATGTCCTTATGGTGATCACATCATCCAACCAAATTTGCATGGGTAACCAGCCGTTGCAATCGCTAGGTGTAGTAGAATAGATCACTTCATACAAGGTTCATTCATCTACAATATGATTTTGCAAAAGATAAGGTAGCTAAGGTGTCGGACACTGCCGAAAATGCACCCTTATAAGTTCCCCCCTTCTTGTTGCAAAACATAGTGTAATTAATTTCCGAAGGAAGTGTGACTAAGGTGTCGGTCAAAGCCGAAAATGCACCCTTATAAGTCATCTTCCCTATTTACAAAAATCGATGAAGAAAAGAAATGGATATCCCCCCTCAATTGCAAAAAGTATGCAACTCAAGAGTGTTGAGAAGGATTTTACAAATATTGCCTCCTAGACAATTTTACATCACAAAAAATCTCTCCTCTTGTTACAAGTACTTCAAACACCTAGATTTTGCTATTTATGAAGCCTAAAAGAGGTACAAGCACCCCTTATTGTAAGGTCTTCAAACAAAATACTTATGCTATTTATGAGGCCTGAAAAAAGAGAGAGAGAGAAGGTGGTGTGGTTGCCCAAGGGACACATGTATTTTCCCTCTACAAAACCGTTTTAGCAATTTTAGCACTCCCAGTGCTATCTTTGAACCAGAAACAGAATCAGAAATAGTCCTAAGGTATTAAAAATTTTCTATTATAATATATTTAATTTAGTAATTTTTTTTTTTAATTAACTTAATAAAATAATATTTTGAGTCTTTTTTTTTTTTTTTAAACATTTTTAATAAAAAAAATGATTAAAAAAAAAAGAAACAAAAAAAAATATTATTAAATTAAGAATAAGAATTAAAAAAAAAAAAAAAAAAAATTACTAAAAGAAATAAAAATTAATTTTTTTTTTACCTTCGGAGCCCGACGGGAGTCGAACTCCCGACCTCCCGTCGGGCAGCGCTAAGGCGCTGGACCCCCCCGCCAGTCGGGCTAGCTAGCCCGACGTGAAGGGAAGGGAAAGAATTTCCCTTTCCCTTCACCCCTCGCGCGGGCGGGGAAAAAATGTGGGATTTATCCCACATTCCCCGCGCGGGGGAAGGCAGAGGGGTATGAAAGGGCTGACAGGCCCTTTCATTGTTGACTGCCTGCGGGCAGTCCCCCTTCCTTTTGGTCGCGGTCAGTCCCAGTCGGGTGACACGTGGTAGTCCGCCACGTGTCACCCACGTGTCAGTCCAGTGACACGTGGCTAGTCTGCCACGTGTCGCGTCCGCGTCGTCTGGGTCTTGTCCAGTGGCAGTCCGCCACGTGTCCGCGTCGTCTAGGTCTTGTCCAGTGGCAGTCCGCCACGTGTCCCGTCCCGACCACTGCCACGTCAACATCCTCAAAAAATGTGTCACGTAGGTTAGCTGTCCGCCTGTCGCCACGTCAGCTCCTGCCTCGGGAGTCGTGTCCAGGTCGGCAATCAGTCCAGGTGGCAGTCGTCGAGTTTGTCGAAAATTGGATCCGACGGAGGGCGCACCTGCCCTCGCTGACCGGTCCAATCCGGTCGTGTCCAGGTTTAGGACCTCTGACAGGAATGTCCCCCTGTCAGAGTCGGTCAGACCCGAGGGCGCTCCTGCCCTCGGGTTTGGGTCCTGACTTCGCCTGGGAGGGCGCGCCTACCCTCCCGGCTGTGCGCTGGACCCACGGGGGCCAGCAAAAGCGACCATCGATCGCGGTCGTCGGATCTGTGCCGACGGTCGCCGATCGGCCTGTCAGGCCTGACAACACTGCTGTTAGGTCTGACTGTCCTGCGGGCCGCCTCACCGCGGCCCCGGTGGCGGTCGCCGGAGTCGGAGGGCTGTCACGCCCTCGCTGACTCTGGTCGTCGGATCTGTGCCGACGGTCGCGGTCGGCCTGTCAGGCCTGACAGCAGCAGAATGCTGTCAGGTCTACGACGGGAGCGCGACCTCGTGGCAAGGGCCCGCCTCGGGATCCGTGTAGGTCCTGAGGGCCAGCAGGGCCCTCGAAGACCGTGCCATGGATTGCTGCGGGTTGCTGCGGGCCGTCTGTCGATCGATTGCTCTGATACCAACTTAGATGAGCAAGGTAACTAATATTATTGAATAAAGTAGGATTATATACAACATGATAGGCTATAGTTAGCCTAAACAATAATAACCTACTAACAATAATAAGCCATCAAATAATATACGCTAACAGTTATTGTTAGCGTAACTAACCTAGGATAGAAACTAACCTAGGGTAGGAAATACTAACCAAATGAGGTAATAATAGATTTACCATACAATGGTAACTCTAACATTAGCTAGAAGGATAAGAGGTAAGGGAAAGCAAGTTTCCTTGCCCGAGATCCCTTGAATTACTAATAAAACCTTCTAGCATTCCATTCATCAAATTTGAGTATTATGGTGTTTAAACACATTCCATAGTTAGATTATCCATTCCTCCCCAAAACCAAATTAAAACCTTACATAGGAAGCTCCGAGAGATCCTATCATAGGACTTATTCATATCAAGCTTAATAACCGTTTCTCTTCGTTTACTTTTAAGCAAAGAGTATAACATTTAATGAACTACTATCCCATATTTATCCCATTTTTAGAAATCCCCCTTGGTTCTCTAATACGAGATCATGAAGAAGGGTTTTAAGGCTTAAAGCCATGGCCTTGGTTAAAATCTTATAAGTCATGTTATATAGGATGATCAATTAGAAGTCCACAAAGGAATTTATTTTTGTCTTCTTGAGGATTAAAGTGATGAAGGTGTTGTTCCATTCCTTGCATAGATTCCTTTTGTGTTGTGCCTCCATAATAGCCACCACCACTTTTGCTTTCACAATTGACCAAAACAATTAGAAAAAAATTGCTTGGAAATGATTTGGCCCCGGTGCCTTGTCTTTACCCAAAGTACCGTATTTTCAATTTCTTTCTCCAAAAATGGTTTGGTTAAGAAATTTTGTTTTTTTTTGCTGGGGGATTTAGAAATAATTTCTCTACTTCTGCTCTTCCTTGACCTTATTCTAAGAGGAGATTTCTAAAATAATTCGCTGCTTCCTCTAAAACCCTCTCTTCTTCCTCCAAAAATAGACCTTGATAATTTTTGATATGCTATATCTTATTTCATGCTTAGTGGATAAAATGATATCTTTCTTAATAATAATTTATTATAATCAAATGGTAAGATATCGATCGGTTAAATTACTCAAGTTTTAAAGAGGAGATCCACTTGCAAATCTTTCCAAAACAATAGATGCATAATTTCTAAGATGCTCTAAAAGAACTATGTGTACTCTAGACATGTGACCTTGTTGGGGTATGACATCATGCCTAACAATGAATACAATTTTTCTTTTTCTTGTTCTAACCACATTATTAGGGGTATAACATTGTGCTTGGGACTTTATTTTGATGCATTCAAGAAGCATTAGAAAGCTTAGAGGGAGAACAACATTTTTAGTGGATAACCCTAGCATAAACATGGTTGGTAGCAACTGCATGGGAAATAAGCTCCAAAGGCCCCTAAAAATCCAAAATAATTTTTTTTACCAAAACAAAATATTTACTAAAATTAGTAATTTTCTACTTTTTATATTTTCATAGTCAAAATGCATCTCTAGTCATGTTAACATATTAGTAGAAGATAAAATAGAAAAGGACAAGTCATATGTATGTATTTTTTGTTGTTGAAAAAGTAGGGTTTTGAAAGGGTTTCCCTTTCCCTTTTACATTGATTTAGTCACATTGAGCTATTTGGTGCTGCCAAGATTTGAACCTTGGTGTGGGCTACATTAACTATTTGTCCCAATTGTTGAACCAAAGACATGTTGGCATATATATATGTAATTTTCATTTAATGTGCACTTTATAACTCATGGAAGATGAACCACCATATTTTCATATGGGTGACCTTCTAACTCATGGAAGGTAAACCACCATGTTTACATGTGGGTGACATTCAATATTCAATACAATGGATTTTTAATATGCCAAAGATATTGTATAAAGAGATATGCACCCCTCACTATAAAAATGATGTGTAACAAATGCAATATTATAACCTCATATTTCTTTGTAGAGTTTGTTTGCATTATACTTTGTTTTCAGAGCAATAAAACCATTCTATTATTTTGCTTATGTTTCTGTAAATTATTTATTTATTTTTATTTTTTTAATAAGTTACATATGGCTTCTATTGGGGGCCACTCCCATCAAAATACCAAAATATTACATTTGCTATAACATAATTTTTTTTCACAAAATTTTCATTTCTTTTTTCTCTTAAATATATTCTTCAACTTCCTCGAAGTGCTATGTTTTGACAATAAGATCCTTAACATTATTGAGAGATAAAATCTCACTTGGCTAGTTGCCTTCTAAAATTTAAATTTCACCAAGATGAAGATCAACACCACAATTCACTAATTTATACTTGATTTCCTTCTCTATAAATATGCTCACACTTCCAAGAGATTACCTCTAGTAATAGATGATGAAAATTAACAATAATATTATTTTTTATCTAGTCTCCACATCCATTTTTGTTAATAGCATTGATGATAATTTATGAGTCCCCCTCAATTGAAATATATTTTCATCATTTTTCTACTGCAATTTTAATCCCTATAAGAAGTGCTCTAGCCTTTGCATAGTTGTTAGTTGAAGTTCCATATGATTATGAATAAGTGAGAATAATTTTGCCTTCACTATTTCTAAAAACACCACCTCCACAAACTTTTCCTAATTTTTCTTTAGAAGCACCATCAAAATTAATTTTGATAAACTCAATTTCTAGACATTTCCATTTTACCATAGATCGAAGTAGATTATTTGTTTTAATTCCATCGTCGAAAATGACTCTTCCATGCATGTTCCAATTGTAGCCAAGTTATTAACATCTCTTTTTCTACAATTGAGACTTTCCATGATGAGTACCATATTTGTAGACATTCTCTAAGAAATACAATTATATGGTTTCAAACTTGGGCATGATTTTGAGATTTATTTTTAAAAATTATGTTATTCCTTTCAAGCCTTAATTTTCAACAAATAATGATAGGATCAATATTTCAAAGAATACATAACGCTTTAGCTTTGAAATAATTAATACAACATTTCATCAACTCTTTCAATGTTGATGGAGCTACCAAATATAATTGTATATTTTTTAAAAAATAACCCCAAATGGTGTGAGCAAACAAACAATGAAGAAGTAAATGGTCTGATGTTTTTAAATCCTTCTCACACAAGGCACATCTAAAGGGTCCATAATATCCTCTTCTTTGTAGACTCTCTCTTGTAAGAATATTACTTTGAACTGCTAACCAAAGGAATGTTGAGGCCTTAGGGAGAGCCTCTAATGACTAATCATTATTCCAAGAAAAATATTTGAGAGAAGAAAAATTTGATTGTTCTAAATCCTCATATCCCAACTTGATTGTGAATACCATCCTTTGATAAATTCTAAATCAACTCATATTTTCATGTAAAAATCAACAAATAAAACTCTTGAAGCATCTTTTGAAGTTCAACTACAATTTGTTTGAGATCCTCTCATTCATAATTAGTGGAAATCACAACTAACTACATATGTGAGTGGTTCTAACCACCTGAATAATTTTTTGTACTTATCACATCATATGATGTAATAAATCTTGACATTCCCCTCTTATTATGGTAGTGAAGATTCACTACAATCCAGCTAGTAAAATTGCACCTAGAGATGACATAGAACCTTGTGCAGAATGAAGAGCCCTCAAATCATTGCCAACAACCAAAAATCCCATGTCAAAAATCACCAAGAGGATATATTCAAAGGGTAAAGATGGGTGTAAAAAACCTCGTAATGTTTGGCCAAGAGAATCACTGAATTATCATATATAGAGGCCCACAGTAATTTTTTTAACCCTTTTGATGATATCTAAAGTAAACCCCGCTATTGTTGGTGGCTATTGAGCCTTTCTTATGATAACTAAAATAGCCCCAACATTGGTAGAGGTTCAATACAAACAACAATTGTAGATGAGCTAGCAATGCATACCATCATCCATGTTTGTTTGGTTTCATGATCCTTGATCCCTCATCCATCATCTCTCCATCACACTCATAAGATAATATCGAGTGCCAAGGGATTGTTCAGGAAGTATCAACGGTTGTGAGGAAGAAAAGAAGACTTGCAAAAATCACCATCAAGAGATATACTAAGACATCTACTTCCTCATATTCATTAAAAAGAGGCCACCCGAGTGAAGCTCCTTTGCACTAATGATTCATATAGTAGGAAGAGTGAATTCAAATTATCACAAAGTAGTAGACATAGGAGATATTTTAGATTAGAGATCTTGTAGACTAAACGCCATTATCTATAGTTCGCATCTCAAGGGATTTTCCATAACCCTACCTTAGAAGATATTGAGAAGACACTAAGTTAGAAGGCAAATCTAGTATTGGTAAAAATAAAGTAAAGGTTGCATCAAGGTCGTGCCATTTGAATCTCAAGTGTCAAAATGTGGTAAAGTTTTGGAGGTGCATATGGAAAAGAGGAATAAGAAGTTCTTAAAATATCTAAGGCAAGAAATAAAAGGTCCGATGACGCAACCTTGAAGTCTAAAGATACAAGCAGAGCTCCAAATAGAAACAAATGATTTGTTGGCTTTTAAACCAAATTATCATAGGTCTCAATATCTAGGATGAAATATAAAACATATAAAATATACAAAGGCACATTCATGTTAGAATAAGTTGTTATATTCCATTATTTGCATAACCAAAAGTAGCGCTCATAGGCGCTCTCCAATTTGGTTGTTTAACCACCGAGTTGGTTAAACCAACTTGTAACCACATTGTAACCTTTATATTTGAAATTAATGAGAAGGAACAATTGCTTCGTCAAATTCTTCATGGCATCAGAGCTATAGACAGGACGCAGATCGCAGACAGGACGTGACTGATGGACGAACGCAGACAGAGCGGACAGACAGGACGTGACTGACGGATCCTGACGGATGAGCACAGACAGAGCGGATAGGATGCATAGACCGTAGACAGGATGCAGACCACAGACCGAGGACACCAACACAGATAGGACGTAGACCAAGGACAGACCGCAAACTGAGGACATCGACACAACAGACAAGATGCAGACAGGACGACAGTTCGGGGAGATGAGACGGTTGAAGAGGCAAAAGGACAGGCTGGGGGTGGTTTCCTAAAGGCAACCGAAAGCAATAGGTGCTTTTAGTTTGTTTAAACCCCCCCATAGTGGCTGCATAGGCCATGTGGGATAATTTTTATTCTGCTTCTTCTCCAGCTGCAAGGCTTTAAATATTGCCCGTTGCACGCTTGTTCCCGTCGGGCCTTCTGGCTCATGTGGTCAGGGCGGTGCCTAGTCTGCGGCAGGTTTCGGGTTTGAGTCCCTGAGGGGAGGTTTGTTGCGCCCTGCATAGTTTTGACGGTGGATGTGGTTCGTTGACGCCCTGCATAGTTTTGACGGCGGATATGGTTTGTTGACGCCCTACGCAGCGTTATTTGATGACGGCTTCATTTTTTTATGCCCTTGACGCTGCAATTGGTCATTTGACGCCTTACCAAGCTCCAAAATTTGGTATTTTTTTTACCAATCCTTGTCTCATTTGCAATTCGAAGGGGGGAGATCTCATGATTCATTTGCAAATTTGTCAGATAAAAGGGAGAAATCAAACTATTTTGGCAGAATAGTTGCTAGATTTGTAATAGGTGTTAAAATTTGTGGGCATTTATGATTTTTTACTTTGCATTTAAATATTCTGTTTTCTTGCATTCACAATCATGAATTAAACAAAATATAAGACCCCAAATTTATACCCTATTTGTGCAATTTATTGCACAGCAATGTTCGGTATTTGAGATACCTCTGGTCCACACTTACAGGTAATGTTGTCGTGCTTTGGACTACTATATTCATCGCCTAATATAGCTGCAACAATGACGTCTGAGCTTGTTCTCTATAAATCGTCGGGGAGAAATAAGGCAAACTAGTTTTTTGTTTTTTCTCATTTCATACCCACATCATGATTGTTGTTAGGCGTAAATCCTGACGAAAGTTTTTTTCCAAAGTTTTTAGGGGAATTTACGCCCCACGCATGCGGAATAAAACTTTCTATGGTAGGTGTCATTAACAACACGATGACCTTTCAGTATCACCTATGTTCAATATATTGTGCTTCTCATGTGTACTTATAGTATCCCTCACGTAAGGGTGAGTACATATTGAGTAGTATACTGTTCATATATACCTATAGTTTCCCTCATGTAAGGGTGGGTGTATATTGAATAGTTACAGTATAAAGATCTGGCAGGTATAAAGAAAGGGAGACCACTTGGTGATATAAGGAACCTTCATAATGGCCACAATTCATAAGTATCTTTCGGATTCTCAATTGTTGAAAGGTCCTAACTTTGTTCCATGGAAGACAAAGATGAAAGCCATACTTCAGTTGGAAGATTTATGGGATGTAGTGATTGGCACTGCAAAATTTCCTCCAACAGCAGGAACAGATCAAGATGCTTGGGATAAAAAAGACAAGAAGAGTCTCGTATTTATCTTGCTTGCTACTATAGATGAGGTGCAACCTCATATTTGTGATGCAAAAACAAGTAAGATAGCCTGGGATGCCCTGATCACAGTATATGAAGGCAAGAATCAATCAACTATTCTCCATATTCAAACTCAACTACATAATCTCAGTATGAATTCTAGGGAAACAATTGATATATTCCTTTGCAGAGTGGTTGAATTGAAAGAAAAATTGAATGCTATGGGCAAATCAGTGGATGATGATGTCTTGAACTCTGTCATCTTGAGAGCATTACCAAGTTCCTACAAGATGTTGATCACTTCTCTCAATGTTTCTGGTAGACAAGTATCTTTTGTGGAACTGGTAAACTTGCTTCAGACTGAGGAGGCAACTCAGGTCCAGAAAGATGATGTGCCAGATAATGCTCTTTCCACACAACAAAGTGGTAAAAAGCAAGGCCAGTTTCAAAAAGGGGGTGCTTCTTCCAAAGGAAAAGGGAAGCAAAATCAGCAAAAGGATACCAAATATTGCAAAATTTGTGATATGAATAACCATGACACCAATAGGTGTTGGTTCAAAAATAAGCAATCCAATGAAAGAGGTTCTCAGAAGAAGGGCAAGAACAAGCATAAATACAATAAGCATAAGCACTCTAAAGGCCATGTTGCTTATGCTGACTCCAACTCAGACTCAGATCCTCATGAGTTTGATTCAAATTCTGACTCTGAAAGAGCACATAAGGTGCTCATGACTCATACTTCGTCTTCCCAGATAGATGTTGTATGGTATATTGATTCAGGAGCTAGCAAACATATGACTGGGGACAAATCATGGTTTGATACTTTTGTGGAGAAAGAGGGTAAGCCAGTCACAATTGCTGACAATCAAGTATATCAGGTAAAGGGAGAAGGGGATATTTTTGTGTCCCTTCTTGATGGTATTTGTCAAATTGAGAAGGTTCTCTATGTTCCAGGCTTAGCCAATAATCTGCTTTTAGTCACACAAATGTTGGATAGAAACATGGATGTCATGTTTCGAGTTGTCAAAGGCAAGAAGAGATGTTTTATCACACACAATGGTAAACATGTTGCAACCGGATCCTACAAACATGGCTTGTTCATTCTCGATGCACTTTCAACTCCACATGTTGCTTTGGCTGCAACTACAAAGGAGGCCACCTCTCTCTGGCATCAACGTTATGGGAACCTAAGTTCTGGATATTTGCTTGAATTATACAAATATGGGATGGTGAAAGGTCTTCCACCACTTTCATCTATCTTACCAGTTTTCTCAGATTGCTTAGCAGGGAAGCAACATCGAGTGCCTTTTGAAGCAAGCTCCTCTCAAGCTGCAAAACATTTAGAGCTAGTACATACCGATCTGTGTGGTCCTATTCCAACCAGCTATGGTGGGAAAAAGTATTTTCAACTATTCGTTGATGATTACTCACGAAATATGTGGGTTTTCTTTCTTTAGTTGAAATCAGAAGCGTTTCTCTACTTCCAACAATTCAAGAAACTTGTTGAGAAGGAGTCGGGATGTTTGATAAAAACCCTTCGCTCAGATCGAGGGGGGGAATACACCTCTGAAGAGTTTTTAGAGTTTCTTAAGAAACATGGGATCAAAAGACAACTGACTATAGCCTATACACCTCAGCAGAATGGAGTTGCAGAGAGAAGAAATCGTTCCATTATGGAAATGGTTCGATGTATGCTAAAAGGAGCACATCTTGAGGATCAATATTGGGCAGAAGTAGTAAACACAACATCATACCTCCTAAATAGAGAACCCACTAGAGCTCTACAAGGGAAGACTCCACAAGGAGCATGGAGTGGTAAGAAACCTTCCATTTCTCATTTGAAGGTGTTTGGATGTAAAGCATTCATGCACATTCCAAAACAAAAAAGGAGGAAGCTGGATGAGAAAACCCTGTAGTGTATCTTTCTTGGCTATGATGAGTACTCAAAAGGTTATTGATTGATTGATCCTAAGACCAAGAAGACACATGTAAGTAGAGATGTTGTATTTGATGAAGCTCTCACATCAAAAGACACATCCACAACTGTATACATAAATGAAGAAGAGCCTAAGAAGGAGGTTCAACTTCCACAGCAAAAACAAAAAGTTCCAAAATGGTATACTAGCACTTTGAGAGATGCTAAGTTGAAATCCATTCCAGATCTATCTCTTCATAGGCCATGTACTCGCAGTATGACTCAAGAGATGAGAGCAGAAGAATCTACTTCAGAGGTTGACGAACTTTGTCAACACTTTGATGATTTGTCAATGGGTATCGAATATGACAGGGAAGAAGATGAGGATGGAGAAAAACTTTATATGTCTACATTGAATACAAATGAACCCACAATGGTTCAATCTGCACTTGATCAACCACAGGTGGAAAGAGGCTATGGATGTAGAATATAAATCTCTTCTTAAAAATAATACGTGGAAGTTAGTCGATCTCGCCAACAGAAAGAAACCCATAGGCTGCAAATGGGTATTCAAAGTGAAGTATACGGCAGATGGATCTATTGATAAGAATAAAGCCCGGCTTGTTGCAAAGGGATATGCTCAGAAAGAAGGCATAGATTATGAAGATACTTTTGCCCCTACTACAAAAATGACTACCATTCGAGTACTTTGTGCCATGGGAGCTCAGTTTGGGTGGAAATTGCATCAGATGGATGTTAAAAGTGCCTTCTTGAATGGTGACTTACAAGAAGAAGTATACATGACTCAACCAGAAGGATTTTTTGAGATACAATTGGGATTTTACAACTTATTACATCCCCCCTTATTAAATTATTGGCAAATCCCAATTGTATCTCAAAATTTTTCATATTTGATACGTCCAAGTGCTTTGGTAAAGATATCTGCAACTTGCACATCATTAGGAATGTATTGAAGTTGTATATGGTTCTTTGGAACTTCATCTCGAATAAAATGACATCTGGTATCAACATGTTTGGTACCTTCATGAAATATTAGATTTTTGACAAGGTTCAAAACACTTTGGTTGTCGCAAAACAAATGAAGAGGAAGATTCTTTGGAAGGCCCATGTTTGTAAGAATGCGACTTAACCGCATTATCTCGCAGACTGCTTCACTGGCTACACGATATTCTGCTTCAGTAGAAGATAAAGCAACCACATGTTGTTTCTTATTGTGCCATGAGATAGGTCCGGATCCTAGATGAAAAACATATCCGAAAGTGGAATTACGATCACCAAGAGATCCAACATAATACGAGTCTGTGTATCCCAGTAAGAAAAAAATATTATTCTTTCTATATTCCAGACCATAATTTGTAGTACCGTGAACATAATGAAGAACTCTTTTTGCTGCTTTCCAGTGACTCATCTTAGGCTCTTGCATGAACCTTGAAAGATATCCCACAACAAAACTAAGATCTGGTCTGGTATTTGTTAGATATAGGAGACTCCCAATCAACTGGCGATAGAGAGTACCATCTACCTGAGGTGACTCATCATATCGAGATAACTTAAGTCCTTGCTCCATTGGAGTTGCTTTTGACTTACAGTTAGTCATCCGATATTTTTCTACTAAAGTCTTGGCATATTTCTTTTGTGTTACTCTAATATGAAATTTTTTTTGAGTAACTTCTAAACCAAGACAATAGTGCAGAAGTCCTAGATCTGTCATATCAAATGATTGCTTCAAGTCATTTTTCACTAAGTCAATCATTCTTTCTGAGCTTCCTGTGATGATCAGATCATCAACATAAAGTACAAGAATCACTATATCAGAACCATTTTTCTTAATATAGAGATTTGCATCTGAAGGACTTCTTATGAAACCATGCTACACAAGGTGACTGTCTATCTTGATATACCAAGCTCGAGGAGCTTGTTTTAGCCCATACAAGGATTTGATCAACTTGCATACTTTTTGTTCTTGCCCCTCAACCACAAATCCTTTTGGTTGAGTCATGTATAATTCTTCTTGTAAGTCACCATTCAAGAAGGCACTTTTAACATCCATCTGATGCAATTTCCACCCAAAATGAGCTCCCATGGCACAAAGTACTTGAATGGTAGTCATTTTTGCAGTAGGGGCAAAAGTATCTTCATAATCTATGCCTTCTTTCTGAGCATATCCCTTTGCAACAAGTCAGGCTTTATGCTTATCAATAGATCCATCTGCCTTATACTTCACTTTGAATACCCATTTGCAGCCTATGGGTTTCTTTCCTGTTGGTAGATCGACTAATTTCCAAGTATTATTTTTAAGAAGAGATTTATGTTCTACATCCATAGCCTCTTTCCACTGTGGTTGATCAAGTGCAGATTGAACCGTTGTGGGTTAATTTGTATTCAATGTAGACATATAAAGTTTTTCTCCATCCTCATCTTCTTCCCTGTCATATTCGGTACCCACTGATAAATCATCAAAGTGTTGACAAAGTTCATCAACCTCTGAAGTAGATTCTTCTGCTCTCATCTCTTGAGTCATACTGCGAGTACATGGACTATCAAGAGATATATCTGGAAGGGATTTCAACTTAGCATCTCTCAAAGTGCTAGTATACCATTTTGGAACTTTTTGTTTTTGCTGTGGAAGTTGAACCTCCTTCTTAGGATCTTATTCATCTATGTATACAGTTGTGGATGTGTCTTTTGATGTGAGAGCTTCATCAAATACAACATCTCTATTTACATGTGTCTTCTTGGTCTTAGGATCAATCAATCGATAACCTTTTGAGTACTCATCATAGCCAAGAAAAAATCGATAACATGTGTCTTCTTGGTCTTAGGATCAATCAATCGATAACCTTTTGAGTACTCATCATAGCCAAGAAACAATCGATAACATGTGTCTTATTGGTCTTAGGATCAAATACTTTTTCCCACCATAGCTGGTTGGCATAGGACCACACAGATCGGTATGTACCAGCTCTAAAGGTTTTTTAGCTCGAGAGGAGCTTGCTTCAAAATGCACTCGATGTTGCTTCCTTGCTAAGCAATCCGAGAAAACTGGTAAGATAGATGAGAGTGGTGGAATACCTTTCACCATCCCATATTTGTATAATTCAAGCAAATATCCAGAACTTAGGTGCCCATAACGTCGATGCCAGAGAGAGGTGGCCTCCTTTGTAGTTGCAGCCAAAGCAACATGTGGAGTTGAAAGTGCATCGAGAATGAACAAGCCATGTTTGTAGGATCCGGTTGAAACATGTTTACTACTGTGTGTGATAAAACATCTCTTCTTGCCTTTGACAACTCGAAACACGACATCCATGTTTCTATCCAACATTTGTGTGACTGAAAGCAGATTATTGGCTAAGCCTGAAACATAGAGAACCTTCTCAATTTGACAAATACCATCAGGAAGGGACACAGAAATATCCCCTTCTCCCTTTACCTGAAATACTTGATTGTCGACAATTGTGACTGGCTTACCCTCTTTCTCCACAAAAGTATCAAACCATGATTTGTCCCCAGTCATGTGTTTGCTAGCTCCTGAATCAATATACCATACAACATCTATCTGGGAAGATGAAGTATGAGTCATGAGCACCTTATGTGCTCTTTCAGAGTCAGAATCTGAATCGGACTCACGAGGATCTGAGTTTGAGTTGGAGTTAGCATAAGCAACATGGCCTTTAGAGTGCTTATGCTTATTGTATTTCTTCTTGTTCTTGCCCTTCTTCTGAGAACCTCTTTCATTGGATTGCTTGTTTTTGAACCAACACCTGTTGGTGTCATGGTTATTCATATCACAAATTTTGCAATATTTGGTATCCTTTTGCTGATTTTGCTTCCCTTTTCCTTTGGAAGAAGCACCCCATTTTTGAAATTGGCCTTGCTTTTTACCAATTTGTTGTATGGAAAGAGCATTATCTGGCACATCATCTTTCTGGACTTGAGTTGCCTCCTCAGTCTGAAGCAAGTTTACCAGTTCCACAAAAGATACTTGTCTACCAGAAACATTGAGAGAAGTGATCAACATCTTGTAGGAACTTGGTAATGCTCTCAAGATGATAGAGTTCAAGACATCATCATCCATCGATTTGCCCATAGCATTCAATTTTGCTTTCAAGTCAGCCACTCTGCAAAGGAATATATCAACTGTTTCCCCAGAATTCATATTGAGATTATGTAGTTGAGTTTGAATATGGAGAATAGTGGATTGATTCTTGCCTTCATATACTGTGATCAGGGCATCCCAAGCTATCTTACTTGTTTTTGCATCACAAATATGAGGCTGCACCTCATCTGTAGTAGCAAGCAAGATAAATACGAGACTCTTCTTATCTTTTTTATCCCAAGCATCTTGATCTGTTCCTGCTGTTTGAGGACATTTTGCAGTGCCAGTCACTACATCCCATAAATCTTCCAACTGAAGTATGGCTTTCATATTTGTCTTCCATGGAACAAAGTTAGGACCTTTCAACAATTGAGAATCTGAAAGATACTTATGAATTGTGGCCATTATGAAGGTTCCTTATATCACCAAGTGGTCTCCCTTTCTTTATACCTGCCGAGATCTTTATACTGTAACTATTCAATATACACCCGCCCTTACGTGAGGGAAACTATAGGTATATATGAATAGTATACTACTCAATATGTACTCGCCCTTACGTGAGGGAGACTATAAGTACACATGAGAAGCACAATATATTGAACATAGGCAATACTGAAAGGGCATCGTGTTGTTAATGACACCTACCATAGAAAGTTTTATTTCGCATGCGTGGGGCATAACTTCCCCTAAACACTTTGGAAAAAAACTTTCGTCAGGATTTACGCCTAACAACAATCACGATGTGGGTATGAAATGAGAAAAAACAAAAACTGGTTTGCCTTATTTCTCCCCGATGATTTATAGAGAACAAGCTTAGACGTCATTGTTGCAGCTATATTAGGTGGCGAATACAGTAGTCCAAAGCACGACAACATTACCTGTAAGTGTGGACCAGAGGTATCTCAAATACCGAACGTTGTTGTGCAATAAATTGCACAAATAGGGTATAAATTTGGGGTCTTATATTTTGTTTAATTCATGATTGTGAATGCAAGAAAACAGAATATTTAAATGCAAAGGAAACAATCATAAATGCCCACAAATTTTAACACCTATTACAAATATAGCAACTATTCTGCCAAATAGTTTGATTTCCCCCCTTTATTTGACAAATTTGCAAATGAATCATGAGATCTCCCCCCTTCGAATTGCAAATGAGACAAGGATTGGTAAAAAAATACCAAATTTTGGAGCTTGGCAAGGCATCAAATGACCAATTGCAGCGTCAAGGGCGTCAAAAAATGAAGCCGTCGTCAAATAATGCTGCATAGGGCGTCAACAAACCATATCCGTCGTCAAAACTATACAAGGCGTCAACGAACCACATCCACCATCAAAACTGTGCAGGGCACAACAAACCTCCCCTCAGGGACTCGAACCCAAAACCTGTCGCAGACTAGGCACCGCCCTGACCACGTGAGCCAGAAGGCCCGATGGGAACAAGCGTGCAATGGGCAATATTTAAAGCCTCACAACTGGAGAGGAAACAAAAAACAAATTATCCCACATGGCCTATGCAGCCACTATGGGGGGGTTTAAACAAACTAAAAGCACCTATTGCTTTCGGTTGCCTTCGGGAAACCACCCCCAGCATATCCTTTTGCCTCCTCAACCGTCCTGTATCCCCGAACCGTCGTCCTATATATGTCCTGTCTGCTGTGTCGGTGTCCTCGATCTACAGTCTATCCTTGGTCTGCGTCCTGTCTATGTCGATGTCCTCGGTCTATGGTCTTCGTCCTGTCTGCAGTCTGTGCGTCTTGTCTGCTCTGTCTATGCTCGTCCGTTAGGATCCGTCAATCACGTCCTGTCTGTCCGCTCTGTCTGCGTTCGTCCATTAGTCACGTCCTGTCTGCGATCTACGTCCTGTCCGTAGCTCTGATACCATGAAGAATTTGACGAAGCAATTGTTCCTTCTCATTAATTTCAAATATAAAGGTTACAATGTGGTTACAAGTTGGTTTAACCAACTCGATGGTTAAACAACCAAATTGGAGAGCGCCTATGAGCGCTACTTTTGGTTATGCAAATAATGGAATATAACAATGACGAAGCAATTGTTCCTTCTCATTAATTTCAAATATAAAGGTTACAATGTGGTTACAAGTTGGTTTAACCAACTCGATGGTTAAACAACCAAATTGGAGAGCGCCTATGAGCGCTACTTTTGGTTATGCAAATAATGGAATATAACAACTTATTCTAACATCCCCCCTTATTACATTATTGGAAAATCCCAATTGTATCTCGAAATTTTTCATATTTGATACGTCCAAGTGCTTTGGTAAAGATATCTGCAACTTGCGCATCAGTAGAAATGTATTGAAGTTGTATATGGTGCTTTGGAACTTCATCTCGAATAAAATGACATCTGGTATCAACATTTTGGTATGTTCATGAAAAATTGGATTTTTGACAAGGTTCAAAACACCTTGGTTATCGCAAAACAAATGAAGAGGAAGATTCTTTGGAAGGCCCATGTTTGTAAGAATGCGACTTAACCGCATTATATCGTAGACTGCTTCACTGGCTGCACGATATTCTGCTTTTGTAGAAGATAAAGCAACCACATGTTGTTTATTACTGTGCCATGAGATAGGTCCAGATCCTAGATGAAAAACATATCCAGAGGTGGATTTACAATCATCAAGGGATCCAACATAATCCGAGTCTGTGTATCCCAGTAAGAAAAAATTATTATTCTGTCTATATTCCAGACCATAATTTGTAGTACCGTGAACATAATGAAGAACTCTTTTTGCTGCTTTCTAGTGACTCATCTTAGGCTCTTGCATGAACCTTGAAAGATATCCCACAAAAAACTGAGATCTGGTCTGGTATTTGTCAGATATAGGAGACTCCCAATCAACTGGCGATAGAGAGTACCATCTACCTGAGGTGACTCATCATATCGAGATAACTTAAGTCCTTGCTCCATTGGAGTTGCTTTTGACTTACAGTTAGTCATCCGATATTTTTCTACTAAAGTCTTGGCATATTTCTTTTGTGTTACTCTAATATGAAATTTTTGTTGAGTAACTTCTAAACCAAGACAATAGTGCAGAAGTCCTAGATCTGTCATATCAAATGATTGCTTCAAGTCATTTTTCACTAAGTCAATCATTCTTTCTGAGCTTCCTGTGATGATCAGATCGTCAACATAAAGTACAAGAATCACTATATCAGAACCATTTTTCTTAATATAGAGATTTGCATCTGAAGGACTTCTTATGAAACCATGCTTGCACAAGGTGACTGTCTATCTTGATATACCAAGCTCGAGGAGCTTGTTTTAGCCCATACAAGGATTTGATCAACTTGCATACTTTTTGTTCTTTCCCCTCAACCATGAATCCTTCTGGTTGAGTCATGTATACTTCTTCTTGTAAGTCACCATTCAAGAAGGCACTTTTAACATCCATCTGATGCAATTTCCACCCAAACTGAGCTCCCATGGCACAAAGTACTCAAATGGTAGTCATTTTTGCAGTAGGGGCAAAAGTCACTTCATAATCTATGCCTTATTTCTGAGCATATCCCTTTGCAACAAGCCGGGATTTATGCTTATCAATAGATCCATATGCCTTATATTTCACTTTGAATACCCATTTGCAGCCTATGGGTTTCTTTCCTGTTGGCAGATCGACTAACTTCCACGTATTATTTTTAAGAAGAGATTTATGTTCTACATCCATAGCCTCTTTCCACTGTGGTTGATCAAGTGCATATTGAACCGTTGTGGGTTCATTTGTATTCAATGTAGACATATAAAGTTTTTCTCCATCCTCATCTTCTTCCCTGTCATATTCGGTACCCATTGACAAATCATCAAAGTGTTGACAAAGTTCGTCAACCTCTGAAGTAGATTCTTCTGCTCTCATATGTTGAGTCATACTGCGAGTACATGGCCTATCAAGAGATAGATCTAGAAGGGATTTCAACTTAGCATCTCTTAAAATGCTAGTATACTATTTTGGAACTTTTTGTTTTTGCTGTGGATGTTGAACCTCCTTCTTAGTCTCTTCTTCATCTATGTATACAGTTGTGGATGTGTTTTTTGATGTGAGAGCTTCATCAAATACAACATCTCTACTTACATGTGTCTTCTTGGTCTTAGGATCAATCAATCGATAACCTTTTGAGTACTCATCATAGCCAAGAAAGATACACTGCAGGGTTTTCTCATCCAGCTTCCTCCTTTTCTGTTTTGGAATGTGCATGAATGCTTTACATCCAAACACCTTCAGATGAGAAATGGAAGGTTTCTTACCACTCCATGCTCCTTGTGGAGTCTTCCCTTGTAGAGCTCTAGTGGGTGCTCTATTTAGGAGGTATGATGTTGTGTTTATTGCTTCTGCCCAATATTGATCCTCAAGATGTGCTCCTTTTAGCATACATCGAACCATTTCCATAATGGAACGATTTCTTCTCTCTGCAACTCCATTCTGCTGAGGTGTATAGGCTGTAGTCAGTTGTATTTTGATCCCATGTTTCTTAAGAAACTTTGAAAACTATTCAGAGGTGTATTCCCCCCCTCTATCTGAGCGGAGGGTTTTTATCAAACATCCTGACTCCTTCTCAACAAGTTTAATGAATTGTTGGAAGTAGAGAAACGCTTCTGATTTCAACTGAAGAAAGAAAACCCACATCTTCCATGAGTAATCATCAACGAATAGTTGAAAATACTTTTTCCCACCATAGCTGGTTGGCATAGGACCACACAGATCGGTATGTACCAACTCTAAAGGTTTTGCAGCTCGAGAGGAGCTTCCTTCAAAAGGCACTCGATGTTGCTTCCCTGCTAAGCAATCTGAGCAAACTGGTAAGATACATGAAAGTGGTGGAAGACATTTCACCATCCCATATTAATTCAAGCAAATATCCAGAACTTAGGTGCCCATAACGTCAATGCCAGAGAGAGGTGGCCTCCTTTGTAGTTGCAGCCAAAGCAACATGTGGAGTTGAAAGTGCATCGAGAATGAACAAGCCATGTTTGTAGGATCCGGTTGCAAAATGTTTACCATTGTGTGTGATAAAACATCTCTTATTGCCTTTGACAACTCGAAACATGACATCCATGTTTCTATCCAACATTTGTGTGACTAAAAGCAGATTATTGGCTAAGCCTAGAACATAGAGAACCTTCTCAATTTGACAAATACCATCAAGAAGGGACACAGAAATATCCCCTTCTCCCTTTACCTGATATACTTGATTGTCAGCAATTGTGACTGGCTTACCCTCTTTCTCCACAAAAGTATCAAACCATGATTTGTCCCCAGTCATGTGTTTGCTAGCTCCTGAATCAATATGCCATACAACATCTATCTGGGAAGACGAAGTATGAGTAATGAGCACCTTATGTGCTCTTTCAGAGTCAGAATGTGAATCAGACTCATGAGGATCTGAGTCTGAGTTGGAGTCAGCATAAGCAACATGGCCTTTAGAGTGCTTATGCTTATTGTATTTCTGCTTGTTCTTGTCCTTCTTTTGAGAACCTCTTTCGTTAGATTGCTTGTTTTTGAACCAACACCTGTTGGTGTCATGGTTATTCATATCACAAATTTTGCAATATTTGGTATCCTTTTGCTGATTTTGCTTCCCTTTTGCTTTGGAAGAAGCACCCCATTTTTGAAACTGGCCTTGCTTTTTACCACTTTGTTGTGTGGAAAGAGCATTATTTGGCACATCATCTTTCTGGACCTGAGTTGCCTCCTTAGTCTGAAGCAAGTCTACCAGTTCCACAAAAGATACTTGTCTACCAGAAACATTGAGAGAAGTGATCAACATCTTGTAGGAACTTGGTAATGCTCTCAAGATGACAGAGTTCAAGACATCATCATCCACCGGTTTGCCCATAGCATTCAATTTTGCTTTCAAGTCAGCCACTCTGCAAAGGAATATATCAACCGTTTCCCCAGAATTCATATTGAGATTATGTAGTTGAGTTTGAAGATGGAGAATAGTGGATTGATTCTTGCCTTCAGATACTGTGATCAACATTATTGGCAAATCCCAATTGTATCTTGAAATTTTTCATATTTGATACGTCCAAGTGCTTTGGTAAAGATATCTGCAACTTGCGCATCAGTAGGAATGTATTGAAGTTGTATATGGTGCTTTGGAACTTCATCTCGAATAAAATGACATCTGGTATCAACATGTTTGGTACGTTCATGAAAAATTGGATTTTTGACAAGGTTCAAAACACCTTGGTTGTCGCAAAACAAATGAAGAGGAAGATTCTTTGGAAGGCCCATGTTTGTAAGAATGCGACTTAACCACATTATCTCGTGAGCTGCTTCACTGGCTGCACGATATTCTGCTTCTGTAGAAGATAAAGCAACCACATGTTGTTTCTTACTGTGCCATGAGATAGGTCCAGATCCTAGATGAAAAACATATCCGGAGGTGGATTTACGATCATCAAGGGATCCAGCATAATCCGAGTCTGTGTATCCCAGTAAGAAAAAATTATTATTCTGTCTATATTCCAGACCATAATTTGTAGTACCGTGAACATAATGAAGAACTCTTTTTGCTGCTTTCCAGTGACTCATCTTAGGCTCTTGCATGAACCTTGAAAGATATCCCACAGCAAAACTGAGATCTGGTATGGTATTTGTCAGATATAGGAGACTCCCAATCAAGCGGCGATAGAGAGTACCATCTACCTGAGGTGACTCATCATATCGAGATAACTTAAGTCCTTGCTCCATTGGAGTTGCTTTTGACTTACGGTTAGTCATCCGATATTTTTCTACTAAAGTCTTGGCATATTTCTTTTGTGTTACTCTAATATGAAATTTTTTTTGAGTAACTTCTAAACCAAGACAATAGTGCAGAAGTCCTAGATCTGTCATATCAAATGATTGCTTCAAGTCATTTTTCACTAAGTCAATCATTCTTTATGAGCTTCCTGTGATGATCAGATCGTCAACATAAAGTACAAGAATCACTATATCAGAACCATTTTTCTTAATATAGAGATTTGCATCTGAAGGACTTCTTATGAAACCATGTTGCACAAGGTGATTGTCTATCTTGATATACCAAGCTCGAGGAGCTTGTTTTAGCCCATACAAGGATTTGATCAACTTGCATACTTTTTGTTCTTGCCCCTCAACCACAAATCCTTATGGTTGAGTCATGTATACTTCTTCTTGTAAGTCACCATTCAAGAAGGCACTTTTAACATCCATCGATGCAATTTCCACCCAAAGCTGAGCTCCCATGGCACAAAGTACTCGAATGGTAGTCATTTTTGCAGTAGGGGCAAAAGTCTCTTCATAATCTATGCCTTCTTTCTGAGCATATCCCTTTGCAACAAGCCGGGCTTTATGCTTATCAATAGATCCATCTGCCTTATACTTCACTTTGAATACCCATTTGCAGCCTATGGGTTTCTTTCCTGTTGGCAGATCGACTAACTTCCACGTATTATTTTTAAGAAGAGATTTATGTTCTACATCCATAGCCTCTTTCCACTGTGGTTGATCAAGTGCAGATTGAACCGTTGTGGGTTCATTTGTATTCAATGTAGACATATAAAGTTTTTCTCCATCCTCATCTTCTTCCCTGTCATATTCGGTACCCACTGACAAATCATCAAAGTGTTGACAAAGTTCGTCAACCTCTGAAGTAGATTCTTCTGCTCTCATCTGTTGAGTCATACTGTGAGTACATGGCCTATCAAGAGATAGATCTGGAAGGGATTTCAACTTAGCATCTCTCAAAGTGCTAGTATACCATTTTGGAACTTTTTGTTTTTGTTGTGGAAGTTGAACCTCCTTCTTAGGCTCTTCTTCATCTATGTATACAGTTGTGGATGTGTCTTTTGATGTGAGAGCTTCATCAAATACAACATCTCTACTTACATGTGTCTTCTTGGTCTTAGGATCAATCAATCGATAACCTTTTGAGTACTCATCATAGCCAAGAAAGATACACTTGCGGGGTTTTCTCATCCAACTTCCTCCTTTTCTATTTTGGAATGTGCATGAATGCTTTACATCCAAACACCTTCAGATGAGAAATGGAAGGTTTCTTACCACTCCATGCTCCTTGTGGAGTCTTCCCTTGTAGAGCTCTAGTGGGTGCTCTATTTAGGAGGTATGATGTTGTGTTTACTGCTTCTGCCCAATATTGATCCTCAAGATGTGCTCCTTTTAGCATACATCGAACCATTTCCATAATGGAACGATTTCTTCTCTCTGCAACTCCATTCTGCTGAGGTGTATAGGTTGTAGTCAGTTGTCTTTTGATCCCATGTTTCTTAAGAAACTCCGAAAACTCTTCGGAGGTGTATTCCCCCCTCGATCTGAGCAGAGGGTTTTTATCAAACATCCCGACTCCTTCTCAACAAGTTTCTTGAATTGTTGGAAGTAGAGAAACGCTTCTGATTTCAATCGAAGAAAGAAAACCCACATCTTTCGTGAGTAATCATCAACGAATAGTTGAAAATACTTTTTCCCACCATAGCTGGTTGGCATAGGACCACACAGATCAGTATGTACCAGCTCTAAAGGTTTTGCGGCTCGAGAGGAGATTGCTTCAAAAGGCACTCAATGTTACTTCCCTGCTAAGCAATCTAAGCAAGCTGGTAAGATAGATGAAAGTGGTGGAAGACCTTTCACCATCCCATATTTGTATAATTCAAGCAAATATCCAGAACTTAGGTGCCCATAACGTCGATGCCAGAGAGAGGTGGCCTCCTTTGTAGTTGCAGCCAAAGCAACATGTGGAGTTGAAAGTGCATCGAGAATGAACAAGCCATGTTTGTAGGATCCGGTTGCAACATGTTTACCACTGTGTGTGATAAAACATCTCTTCTTGCCTTTGACAACTCGAAACACGACATCCATGTTTCTATCCAACATTTGTGTGACTAAAGCAGATTATTGGCTAAGCCTGGAACATAGAGAACCTTCTCAATTTGACAAATACCATCAGGAAGGGACACAAAAATATCCCCTTCTCCCTTTACCTGATATACTTGATTGTTAGCAATTATGAGTGGCTTACCCTCTTTCTCCACAAAAGTATCAAACCATGATTTTTCCCCAGTCATGTGTTTGCTATCTCCTGAATCAATATACCATACAACATCTATACGGGAAGACGAAGTATGAGTCATGAGCACCTTATGTGCTCTTTCGAGTCGAGATACTGAATCGGACTCGGGAGGATCCGAGTCCGAGTTGGAGTCGACATAAGCAACATGGCCTTTAGAGTGCTTATGCTTATTGTATTTCTGCTTGTTCTTGCCCTTCTTATGAGAACCTCTTTCGTTGGATTGCTTGTTTTTGAACCAACACCTGTTGGTGTCATGGTTATTCATATCACAAATTTTGCAATATTTGGTATCCTTTTGCTGATTTTGCTTCCCTTTTCCTTTGGAAGAAGCACCCCCTTTTTGAAACTGGCCTTGCTTTTTACCACTTTGTTGTGTGGAAAGAGCATTATCGGCACATCATCTTTCTGGACCTGAGTTGCCTCCTCAGTCTGAAGCAAGTTTACCAGTTCCACAAAAGATACTTGTCTACCAGAAACATTGAGAGAAGTGATCAACATCTTGTAGGAACTTGGTAATGCTCTCAAGATGACAGAGTTCAAGACATCATCATCCATCGGTTTGCCCATAGCATTCAATTTTGCTTTCAAGTCAGCCACTCTGCAAAGGAATATATCAACTGTTTCCCCAGAATTCATACTGAGATTATGTAGTTGAGTTTGAAGATGGAGAATAGTGGATTGATTCTTGCCTTCATATACTGTGATCAGGGCATCCCAGGCTATCTTACTTGTTTTTGCATCACAAATATGAGGCTGCACCTCATCTGTAGTAGCAAGCAAGATAAATACGAGACTCTTCTTGTCTTTTTTATCCCAAGCATCTTGATCTGTTCCTGCTGTTGGAGGACGTTTTGCAGTGCCAATCACTACATCCCATAAATATTCCAACTGAAGTATGGCTTTCATCTTTGTCTTCCATGGAACAAAGTTAGGACCTTTCAACAATTGAGAATCTGAAAGATACTTATGAATTGTGGCCATTATGAAGGTTCCTTATATCACCAAGTGGTCTCCCTTTCTTTATACCTGCTAGATCTTTATATTGTAACTATTCAATATACACCCGCCCTTACGTGAGGGAAACTATAGGTATATATGAACAGTATACTACTCAATATGTACTCGCCCTTACGTGAGGGAGACTATAAGTACACATGAGAAGCACAATATATTGAACATAGGCGATACTGAAAGGGCATCGTGTTGTTAATGACACCTACCATAGAAAGTTTTATTCCGCATGCGTGGGGCGTAACTTCCCCTAAACACTTTGGAAAAAAAACTTTCGTCAGGATTTACGCCTAACAACAATCACGATGTGGGTATGAAATGAGAAAAAACAAAAAACTGGTTTGCCTTATTTCTCCCCGACGATTTATAGAGAACAAGCTCAGACGTCGTTGTTGCAGCTATATTAGGCGGCGAATACAGTAGTCCAAAGCACGACAACATTACCTGTAAGTGTGGACCAGAGGTATCTCAAATACCGAACATCTGTTGTGCAATAAATTGCACAAATAGGGTATAAATTTGGGGTCTTATATTTTGTTTAATTCATGATTGTGAATGCAAGAAAACAGAATATTTAAATGCAAAGGAAACAATCATAAATGCCCACAAATTTTAACACCTATTACAAATCTAGCAACTATTCTGCCAAATAGTTTGATTTCCCCCCTTTATCTGACAAATTTGCAAATGAATCATGAGATCTCCCCCCTTCGAATTGCAAATGAGACAAGGATTGGTAAAAAAAATACCAAATTTTGGAGCTTGGCAAGGCGTCAAATGACCAATTGCAGCGTCAAGGGCATCAAAAAATGAAGCCGTCGTCAAATAACGCTGCGCAGGGCGTCAACAAACCATATCCGCCGTCAAAACTATGCAGGGCGTCAACGAACCACATCCACCGTCAAAACTGTGCAGGGCGCAACAAACCTCCCCTCAGGGACTCGAACCCGAAACCTGCCGCAGACTAGGCACCGCCCTGACCACGTGAGCCAGAAGGCCCGATGGGAACAAGCGTGCAACGGGCAATATTTAAAGCCTCGCGGTTGGAGAAGAAACAAAAAAAAATTATCCCACATGGCCTATGCGGCCACTATGGGGGGGTTTAAACAAACTGAAAGCACCTATTGCTTTCGGTTGCCTTCGGGCAACCACCCCCAGCCTGTCCTTTTGCCTCCTCAATCGTCCCGTCTCCCCGAACCGCCGTCCTGTCTGCGTCCTGTCCGTTGTGTCGGTGTCCTCGGTCTACGGTCTGTCCTTGGTCTGCGTCCTATCTGTGTCGGTGTCCTCGGTCTGTGGTCTGCATCCTGTCTGCGGTCTGTGCGTCCTGTCCGCTCTGTCTGCGCTCGTCCGTCAGGATCCGTCAGTCGCGTCCTGTCTGTCCGCTCTGTCTGCGTTCGTCCATCAGTCGCGTCCTGTCTGCGATCTGCGTCCTGTCCGTAGCTCTGATGCCATGAAGAATTTGATGAAGCAATTGTTCCTTCTCATTAATTTCAAATATAAAGGTTACAATGTGGTTACAAGTTGGTTTAACCAACTCGGTGGTTAAACAACCAAATTGGAGAGCGCCTATGAGCGCTACTTTTGGTTATGCAAATAATGGAATATAACAACTTATTCTAACATCCCCCCTTATTACATTATTGGCAAATCCCAATTGTATCTCAAAATTTTTCATATTTGATACGTCCAAGTGCTTTGGTAAAGATATCTGCAACTTGCGCATCAGTAGGAATGTATTGAAGTTGTATATGGTGCTTTGGAACTTCATCTCGAATAAAATGACATCTGGTATCAACATGTTTGGTACGTTCATGAAAAATTGGATTTTTGACAAGGTTCAAAACACCTTGGTTGTCGCAAAACAAATGAAGAGGAAGATTCTTTGGAAGGCCCATGTTTGTAAGAATGCGACTTAACCACATTATCTCGTAGACTGCTTCACTGGCTGCACGATATTCTGCTTCTATAGAAGATAAAGCAACCACATGTTGTTTCTTACTGTGCCATGAGATAGGTCCAGATCCTAGATGAAAAACATATCCGGAGGTGGATTTACGATCATCAAGGGATCCAACATAATCCGAGTCTGTGTATCCCAGTAAGAAAAAATTATTATTCTGTCTATATTCCGGACCATAATTTGTAGTACCGTGAACATAATGAAGAACTCTTTTTGCTGCTTTCCAGGTGACTCATCTTAGGCTCTTGCATGAACCTTGAAAGATATCCCATAGCAAAACTGAGATCTGGTCTAGTATTTGTCAGATATAGGAGACTCCCAATCAATTGGCGATAGAGAGTACCATCTACCTGAGGTGACTCATCATATCGAGATAACTTAAGTCCTTGCTCCATTGGAGTTGCTTTTGACTTACAGTTAGTCATCCGATATTTTTCTACTAAAGTCTTGGCATATTTCTTTTGTGTTACTCTAATATGAAATTTTTTTTGAGTAACTTCTAAACCAAGACAATAGTGCAGAAGTCCTAGATCTGTCATATCAAATGATTGCTTCAAGTCATTTTTCACTAAGTCAATCATTCTTTCTGAGCTTCCTGTGATGATCAGATCATCAACATAAAGTACAAGAATCACTATATCAGAACCATTTTTCTTAATATAGAGATTTGCATCTGAAGGACTTCTTATGAAACCATGCTGCACAAGGTGACTGTCTATCTTGATATACCAAGCTCGAGGAGCTTGTTTTAGCCCATACAAGGATTTGATCAACTTGCATACTTTTTGTTCTTGCCCCTCAACCACAAATCCTTCTGGTTGAGTCATGTATACTTCTTCTTGTAAGTCACCATTCAAGAAGGCACTTTTAACATCCATCTGATGTAATTTCCACCCAAACTGAGCTCCCATGGCACAAAGTACTCGAATGGTAGTCATTTTTGTAGTAGGGGCAAAAGTCTCTTCATAATCTATGCCTTCTTTTTGAGCATATCCCTTTGCAACAAGCCGGGCTTTATGCTTATCAATAGATCCATCTGCCTTATACTTCACTTTGAATACCCATTTGCAGCCTATGGGTTTCTTTCCTGTTGGCAGATCGACTAACTTCCACGTATTATTTTTAAGAAGAGATTTATGTTCTACATCCATAGCCTCTTTCCACTGTGGTTGATCAAGTGCAGATTGAACCGTTGTGGGTTCATTTGTATTCAATGTAGACATATAAATTTTTTCTCCATCCTCATCTTCTTCCCTGTCATATTCGGTACCCATTGACAAATCATCAAAGTGTTGACAAAGTTCGTCAACCTCTGAAGTAGATTCTTCTGCTCTCATCTGTTGAGTCATACTGCGAGTACATGGCCTATCAAGAGATAGATCTGGAAGGGATTTCAACTTAGCATCTCTCAAAGTGCTAGTATACCATTTTGGAACTTTTTGTTTTTGCTGTGGAAGTTGAACCTCCTTCTTAGGCTCTTCTTCATCTATGTATACAGTTGTGGATGTGTCTTTTGATGTGAGAGCTTCATCAAATACAACATCTCTACTTACATGTGTCTTCTTGGTCTTAGGATCAATCAATCGATAACCTTTTGAGTACTCATCATAGCCAAGAAAGATACACTGCAGGGTTTTCTCATCCAGCTTCCTCCTTTTCTATTTTGGAATGTGCATGAATGCTTTACATCCAAACACCTTCAAATGAGAAATGGAAGGTTTCTTACCACTCCATGCTCCTTGTGGAGTCTTCCCTTGTAGAGCTCTAGTGGGTGCTCTATTTAGGAGGTATGATGTTGTGTTTACTGCTTCTGCCCAATATTGATCCTCAAGATGTGCTCCTTTTAGCATACATCGAACCATTTCCATAATGGAACGATTTCTTCTCTCTGCAACTCCATTCTGCTGAGGTGTATAGGTTGTAGTCAGTTGTCTTTTGATCCCATGTTTCTTAAGAAACTCTGAAAACTCTTCAGAGGTGTATTCCCCCCCTCGATCTGAGCGGAGGGTTTTTATCAAACATCCCGACTCCTTCTCAACAAGTTTCTTGAATTGTTGGAAGTAGAGAAACGCTTCTGATTTCAACTGAAGAAAGAAAACCCACATCTTTCATGAGTAATCATCAACGAATAGTTGAAAATACTTTTTCCCACCATAGCTGGTTGGCATAGGACCACACAGATCGGTATGTACCAGCTCTAAAGGTTTTGTAGCTCGAGAGGAGCTTGCTTCAAAAGGCACTCGATGTTGCTTCCCTGCTAAGCAATCCGAGCAAACTGGTAAGATAGATGAAAGTGGTGGAAGACCTTTCACCATCCCATATTTGTATAATTCAAGCAAATATCCAGAACTTAGGTGCCCATAACGTCGATGCCGGAGAGAGGTGGCCTCCTTTGTAGTTGCAGCCAAAGCAACATGTGGAGTTGAAAGTGCATCGAGAATGAACAAGCCATGTTTGTAGGATCCGGTTGCAACATGTTTACCACTGTGTGTGATAAAACATCTCTTCTTGCCTTTGACAACTCGAAACACGACATCCATGTTTCTATCCAACATTTGTGTGACTGAAAGCAGATTATTGGCTAAGCCTGGAACATAGAGAACCTTCTCAATTTGACAAATACCATCAGGAAGGGACACAGAAATATCCCCTTCTCCCTTTACTTGATATACTTGATTGTCAACAATTGTGACTGGCTTACCCTCTTTCTCCACAAAAGTATCAAACCATGATTTGTCCCCAGTCATGTGTTTGCTAGCTCCTGAATCAATATACCATACAACATCTATCTGGGAAGACGAAGTATGAGTCATGAGCACCTTATGTGCTCTTTCAGAGTCAGAATCTGAATCGGACTCAGGAGGATCTGAGTCTGAGTTGGAGTCAACATAAGCAACATGGCCTTTAGAGTGCTTATGCTTATTGTATTTCTGCTTGTTCTTGCCCTTCTTCTGAGAACCTCTTTCATTGGATTGCTTGTTTTTGAACCAACACCTGTTGGTGTCATGGTTATTCATATCACAAATTTTGCAATATTTGGTATCCTTTTGCTGATTTTGCTTCCCTTTTCCTTTGGAAGAAGCACCCCCTTTTGAAACCGGCCTTGCTTTTTACCACTTTGTTGTGTGGAAAGAGCATTATCCGGCACATCATCTTTCCGGACCCGAGTTGCCTCCTCGATGCCGAAGCAAGTTTACCAATTCCACAAAAGATACTTGTCTACCAGAAACATTGAGAGAAGTGATCAACATCTTGTAGGAACTTGGTAATGCTCTCAAGATGACAGAGTTCAAGGAATTTGACGACTCGAAACATGACATCCATGTTTCTATCCAACATTTGTGTGACTGTAGTAGCAAGCAAGATAAATACGAGACTCTTCTTGTCTTTTTTATCCCAAGCATCTTGATCTCGTTCGCTTGTTGGAGGACGTTTTGCAGTGCCAGTCACTACATCCCATAAATCTTCCAACTGAAGTATGGCTTTCATCTTTGTCTTCCATGGAACAAAGTTAGGACCTTTCAACAATTGAGAATCTGAAAGATACTTATGAATTGTGGCCATTATGAAGGTTCCTTATATCACCAAGTGGTCTCCCTTTCTTTATACCTACCAGATCTTTATACTGTAACTATTCAATATACACCCGCCCTTACGTGAGGGAAACTATAGGTATATATGAACAGTATACTACTCAATATGTACTCGCCCTTACGTGAGGGAGACTATAAGTACACATGAGAAGCACAATATATTGAACATAGGCGATACTGAAAGGGCATCGTGTTGTTAATGACACCTACCATAGAAAGTTTTATTCCACATGCGTGGGGCGTAACTTCCCCTAAACACTTTGGAAAAAAAACTTTCGTCAGGATTTACGCCTAACAACAATCACGATGTGGGTATGAAATGAGAAAAAACAAAAAACTGGTTTGCCTTATTTCTCCCCGACGATTTATAGAGAACAAGCTCAGACATCGTTGTTGCAGCTATATTAGGCGGCGAATACAGTAGTCCAAAGCACGACAACATTACCTGTAAGTGTGGACCAGAGGTATCTCAAATACCGAACAACTGCTGTGCAATAAATTGCACAAATAGGGTATAAATTTGGGGTCTTATATTTTGTTTAATTCATGATTGTGAATGCAAGAAAACAGAATATTTAAATGCAAAGGAAACAATCATAAATGCCCACAAATTTTAACACCTATTACAAATCTAGCAACTATTCTGCCAAAATAGTTTGATTTCCCCCCTTTATCTGACAAATTTGCAAATGAATCATGAGATCTCCCCCCTTCGAATTGCAAATGAGACAAGGATTGGTAAAAAAAATACCAAATTTTGGAGCTTGGCAAGGCGTCAAATGACCAATTGCAGCATCAAGGGCATCAAAAAATGAAGCCGTCATCAAATAACGCTGCGCAGGGCGTCAACAAACCATATCTGCCGTCAAAACTGTGTAGGGCGTCAACGAACCACATCCACCGTCAAAACTGTGCAGGGCACAACAAACCTCCCCTCAAGGTCTCGAACCCGAAACCTGTCGCAGACTAGGCACCGCCCTGACCATGTGAGCCAGAAGGCTTGATGGCATCAGAGCTATGGACAGGACACAGATCGTAGACAGGACACGACTGATGGATGAACACAGACAAAGCGGACAAACAGGACGCGACTGATGGATCCTGACGGACGAGTGCAGACAGAGCGGACAGGACGCATAGACCGCAGATAGGACGCAGACCACAAACCGAGGACACTGACACAGACAGGACGCAGACCAAGGACAGACCGCAGACCGAGGACACCGACACAACGGACAGGACGCAGACAGGACGGCGGTTCGGGGAGACAAGACGGTTGAGGAGGCAAAAGGACAGGCTGGGGGTGGTTGCCCGAAGGCAACCGAAAGCAATAGGTGCTTTCAGTTTGTTTAAACCCCCCCATAGTGGCCGCATAGGCCATGTGGGATAATTTTTTTTCTGTTTCTTCCAACACAACAATGCATAAAATAACAATAAATTAAGAAACTTACAATAATATAGATCAAATATACAAGATCAGTACATCATTTTTCATTACAATACATGGAGCTTTATCTTCATAATACAACTCTTGGATATGATTCTTCAATACTTGACTGTTACTCTTCTCTCATATCTAGGAGATGCAGCCTTTTTTATTCCACCATAAGACAAACCTCTCATATCTCTTGGCTTTACATCAAGCTACATATGTATGACTCTTCACTTGCATACTTGGCACATACATACATGACACATAACACATTGCACACACCTACATGATCTACTTGCACACCTTATTATATGATACTTGGACTCATCTTACATATTGACACATACTTGAAAAATATAAATCACTCGCCTATACTAATTACACCTACCCTAATTTAATTCATGACAATGATACAAAATATTATAGTATCTATTATAGTATCTTCCAACGCCTCATATTACATTATTTTGTAAGTTTTCCTTCTACCAAATAAAAAATAAGATGCTTGATTTAAATTTAAATTAAAGTTGAAAATAAATCTTCAGTATACGAGTGAATAGCTTCTTCATCGAGATAACCCACAATCCTGTGAGCTTCCTCTGATGCATCAAACCTAGATTTATGAGTTCTCCATAGAGAACTCAGAATAAATTTAATCGACTTTTGGGTCTTTGCTCTCACCAGCTTGGGTTGGTACCCAGATCAAACCACACATAGTGGTAGTCATATCTTCTTCCACTTTGCCAATCTCCATGAACACAAGTCAACATCATGGCAGGAGAACTGCAAGAATTGCTGGACATGTACCAGTAAATTATTTATCATTGAATCTGTGCTTGTTTTTTCTCAATGTATCTTTGAATCTGTGCTTGTTTTCTCTTAAGGTAGATTGGATCCACAAAAGTGTTATTGAATAGAATTCCAAGTTATCAATTTCTTTAAAAAAAAATAATTTCCTTTAAAAAAAAAGTTCTTCGGCAAAAAGTTTTTAAAATAAAAATCTTTTTTCTATAGGTCTAATATATTTTCTCCAGAAAGTTTTTTTATTCTTTAAAAAAATAATTTGTTTTTTATTTTTTTATTTTCTTTTATCTTCTTCCTTTATCTACTATGCAAGAGATATAATTCTTTCAAATAGATTAGTTTTCCAAGTAATCTTAAATAATCAGAATTCTTTTCTGGTATATTTTTTCAACTTAAATTTTGGTTTTAGAACTTTAACAATTTTTTTTTTAAATTTTAAAACTTTTTTTTCTAAATACTCTTTAGATTTTGATAATACTATAGTATTTGATCTTTATTTTAAAGTAGGCAGAAATCTTAATAATTTTACATTCTTCTTTCCTTCGAACAAAGGTTTTTTATCATTTTATTCTTCCTTTAACACGGGCTTTTTATTTATCCAATAATTTTAAAAAATTTAAATAACTTTCTTAAATAAATTTCGCCTTATCTTGGTAATTCTTCTTTCGCCTTATCTTCTATTTGTTGGTTCATAGATGATTACTGATTTGTGTGCTTCCTCGTAGGTTGCACTTGATCTTTTGGATTCAATATCATGACTCTACTATTCTTGCGAGGCTACCTTAGTTTGACTTCTATATTCTCTATTCTCTCAAATTATCACAAACTACTCTCAGGCTTCCTCTTTAGACTTGTCATAGTATGCTTTTTAGTCTTAGACTTGCCATAGTCACCAATTGTTGCACTTGCGACCGAATTTAGATTTTAGGCAAATTACACTTAGTATAACTCCACTATTATTTTAATACGGAGTTTTCTCTATAATATTGATGTAAGAACCTTTAGAATTCAAGTTCGTATTTAAAATGCTTACTAAAATTCTTCTCTCTGGCTTCCTCTTTAGCCTTATCATAGTCTACTTTTTACCTTAGACTTATCACTGTCACCAACTGTTGCACTTTCCACCGGCAAGCTTTTAGATGAATTACACTTGGAGTATAACTCCACTATTCTTTTAATATGGAGTTTTCTTTATAATATTGATGTCAGACCTTTAGACTTAAAGTTCATATTTAAAATGCTTACCAAGCTTCTTCGAAATAAAATACCTCACCATTATGCTTGATTCAACATTCAAAAACCAGCTCAATTCTTTTTTCTTCAATAAATATGGTAGGCAACAAAAAATAATACTCAACTCTACCTTCAATCTAATTTACACTAGAGTTGTCCTTTGATGCTAGCTTTTCAATCTGAAGCTTATCACTCCAATATTCTTCAAATATTTACACCAAATTTTTTCTTGATGCTAGCTTTTTATTCTGCAACTTTTGCCTTAAAATTCACACCAAAAATTCCTTCTTATGCTAGCCTTAAACTGATATGGCTCTCGTCACTATGGATTTGATACCATTGTTTGATTTTTAGCCAGATTATCATAGGTCCTAGTATCCAGGATCAAATATAAAATATATGAAGGCACATTCATAGGATAATAATAATCAAATAACAATGTATACAAATATTTGATCAATATAAATCAATATAACAATGCATAAATTAACTATATTTCAATAAAAAAACTTACAATAATATTTTATCAAATATACAAATATTTGTACAATTTTCATTACAATACATGGAGCTTTGTGTCCATAATATAACTCTTAAATATAACTCTTCAGTACTTGATTGTTGCTCTCCTCTCATATCTAATAGATGCAACCTTTCCTATTCTACACATAAGACAACCACCTCATGTCTCTTAGCTTTACCTATTTCCACATATATGTGACTCTTCATTTGTATACTTACACATACACACTACACACTCTACTTGCACACCTTACTACATGACACTTGGACTCATACTACACATTAACACATACTTAAGGGTAAATATAAATCAATCACCTAGACTAATGACACACACCCTAATCTATTACATGAAAATGCTATCAAATAATGTAATATCTTCCAACATGATGAGGAATTTTAAAAGTCTCAAAGGAAGAAATAAAATAAAAGTCTCAAGAAGCAGATAAGTACAAGTCAAAACCTTTGAGGAAGGAGCAAAAGGAAAACTTCGATAAAGTGGCCAAATACCCCAGGAAGCAAAATATATCGAAACAAAAGGAGACATGATTAATGATGCAAAAACTTCCAGAAAATATGGATAAGCCAAAGTAATGCACCATTAATAAGAGAGAATAAGATTGCCAACCAAGGTCATTTCAACTTAGTAATCTAAGAAAAGGTAAGTGATCTATTAAAACAAATGTATGGGATCTACAACATTAGCAGTCTTGACTAACAAAATTAATGGAGGAAGGTGTCTTCATTCAATTTTCAGAATCCCCATGAGAAGTAGTGGAAAATGCCAAATCATCTTGCAAATTTTGAAGAGAAACTCTTCTTAATTGTAATCTATAATGTAGTAGTTTTAGCTTTGTAAAGGATTGACAAGTTTGTATAAGCTTTCTCTTTATTTTCCTTTGTATAACAATACAATGATTTATGAGTGATCTTGTGGGAAACCGAACCTCCACATCTAGCATAATATTTGTAATACTTTTTGCATATATATATATATATACATACATACTAGAGGTCTAGACATCTACTTTAAGTCCTTCTAGGGATCTCATGCCTTGACCCATATCTTTTTTTTGTGTATGCTTATATTTATGTGCTTATATATATCCAAGAGAGGAAGTGTTCACGCCAACATATTACAGACAGAGCTATTGTGTGGGGGATCTTATTTGATCTTGGACACATCACCACCTTGTTATCTTAGGTTTTTCCTTTAAATTATCTTTGTTTTTATTTCTCATCCTTTCCCCACCAAACTGTTAGAGTAGAAAGTGTGCACCCAAGATCACATCTTATAAAGGTTTTGACCTTTGTCAAAATTCAAGAGTCTCTCAACTAATCCAAACCCCATGCTCTCGAGAAAAGATCTATTGTGTCACTCCATGTGAAGAGTGTGACGTGCCTTGTCTGCCTGGTCCACCCTACATCCTATGACTAGGATAATCGAATGGGATAATAATTATATCATGATGTAAACATGGATAGGGATACAAATAATGACACAAATTACCATATTATGAGCTAGGACATACTCAATAGTTCATCATGTACACTTAGGGTACAATTAGGAACACACTTGACTATTCACAACAAGAAATAGTGGGAGTGACCTCACTATGATTCTTTAATGGGCATGACCTTGTTGGAAACTTGACCAAGGATACAGATAAAATTAGCTATCAAAGGTCATACAACACAATATCAAAGGACAAGGACACATAATCTATCTAACATCAAAGTTACAAACAGTGACACACACTACTATTCATAATAGTTGTGACTGGGGATACACACAATCAATCACAAACAATCAACCAAACTAAACCTTATTGATTTTACATCTTATTGTGAATGGGGATTAACTCAACCATTCACCTTGAGTTCCACATGGGCCTTAACTTAATACACCATATGATCAATAGGGTATTTGGATGGTCTTTACTACTCCTTAAAAAATATTATCAATATTTGATCACCTAGTGCTTACCGAATACTATCTTGAAAATCCTGATTATTAAGTGTGGTATTACAAAGCTTATGGGAACATTGAACATAGGAAAAACTTATAATTTTTCCCCCCTCAACATGAAATCTTCACTTATAGAATATTTAGGAGTGTTGGGTACCATCGATCATGCACACTATACATTAAACAAATACTTTATATATACATATATTTCTTTTAAAAACAATTTAAAATGACCTATTAGTTTTTACAATTCATGTGAACATCTTGTAATATAGGACACCAAGGAATATAATAGATTTATATGTAGTTTCTTATTGAAAACCATCTATTTTGCTATGAAATATTTGAAATCCTACTTGTTAATATCGACCTCTTTGGATTTGTTGACGAAAGCCAGTAGGACCTCTCCTACAATTTTATTCTTCTAAGATACAACTATCACATCACTTATTGATAGATGGTTTGCCAAAATTGCTTCCAGATCAATAGGGGCCACTTGAAAACCCTTGCATTTAATAAGCTCTTGCACTCTACCAATGATAAAAAAATCTTTATTATTGAAAATTAAGCCAACATCGTCCATGTGCAACCACCTATATTTATTTGTATTTTGGGCCATTTCCTTTGGGTCATTAAGGTAACCTTTCATGATTTTAGGTCTACAAATATATATTTCACCCACTTGGTTATGAGCAAGAGATGCACCTATATTAGTGTCGATGATTTTTATCTAGGAGTTGCAAATAACCATTCCATAGGATCCTAACTTTATAGGGAAGGGATCCTTTAAAAAGGTTAAATTCATTACCAGAATGACTCCACTTCTGTCATTCCATAGCATTGCCCAAACTTGATAGTAGGAAAGTAGGCCTTAAGGGCATCCTTGAGCTCTTTATTGAGAGGAGTAACACCCAACATGATTTTTTAGAGAGAGGAGATATCATAGCTAGAAATAATGTGGTTCTTTGTTATATCCAACATAATGGGAGGCACAAAAGAAGTGTTGGTGACCTTGTACTTTTGTATAAGCTATAACAATACCATAATGTTGAACTTTTGCATGATGATGATGATGATTCCCATATTGAGAGTGCAAAGGAGAACCAAGTTGATAGAGTATATATGGAAAATGGGAAGGCCTAATATGATCACATCCTTTGAATGACAGTAGATATTGGAATTGTCATTATCAACTTGATAGGCCATGCTAAAGATAAGTCCATTATGTGTCAACATCACACCATTTTGGATCCCTATGGTTCATGATGAATAAGGAAACATCATGATGTTGTTTGGATAGAATTTTATAGATGGGAACTCATTCCCATTTACCTCCATTGGCACTAAGATGTGTTGGAACACCTCCAAAGGGATGTCAATGATAATCGTCGTGATGTTGGAATTGGAATCAGACTCTTGTCCGCTAGATCTAAGATCATTGAATTTTTTTTAACATAAGCCTCCTATGTTATGATGATGTGAATGTTTTAGGCCTTCACCTTGTTGGAAATACACCCTAGTGTATAAAATATATTGGTCATTGTGACGATGGTGTCTCAAATGGAGGTCATTAGGAAGAAAAATGCAAATTCCATGTGGTTTTGAAGCATGAGCATCACCACCTCCCCTTGTTTCTCTCCAATATTCACTAGCCTTTCTCAATTTCTAATATATACCTTTTGAGTTAGGATGTGTTGGAACTTCATTCAATTCCTCCTAATCTGATACCACTAATTGAATAAAACAAGACTAGACAACTTTTAAAATAATGTTACCCAATATAAATCAACAAGCAATGCAATTTCCATAATTGGTGGAAATCACAACTTAAAATATAGGACTCATTTGCAAGGACTTAAAATATAGAAATCACAACAAAAGTGGATGGACCAAATTGTACTAGAATATGATGAGTTGTTCACGTTACCACCTGAGATTCCACTTCACTATAAAGTAAATCATTCAATTGATTTAGTTATTGGTTTTCCTTTACCTAATTCATTTGTGTATCATAGATCAACCCTTAAAAATATTGAAACCAAGAGGTAAATCCAAGAATTTATTTATAAGGGGTACATCGAACTAAGTGACTCACCATGTTGTAGTCCTATTATTCTAGCTCTGTAGAAAGATGAAATGCAAAGACTATATGTTGACTACAAATATTTGAATAAAATCACTATGATGAATTTCTATCCACTCATTGGATAGATGATTTGTTGGACCAATTCCACGGTATAAAGTTCTTCACCAAAATTGATCTCAAATCTTGATATCATCAAATACCCATAGAGCCTACTAACATATGGAAAACTTCATTCAAATCTAAGAAGGGTCTAATTGAGTGGTTGGTTATGCTTTTTGGCTTGACCATTATACCTGGTATATTTATGAGGATGATGGATGACATCTATAGTATGATGAGAGTATTCCATTCTTGGAGGAACAATTTGAATTTATAGATCAAATAATAAACTAGGACTCTTCACTTGTACTACAATAACAATAGCTACTTGTATGTCAATATCACTTGTATGATAACATTGCTTGTATAGCAAAAATTGGCATGTGACATTCACCATGCATCCAAATTTGAAAGGAACAATATACACCTATCTACCACAAAATCAATAATGGTAAAACATGTAGTATACATAAAATAACAATAGCAACTAATAAATTAATATAAATATATAGTTGTATGGATTATCTCCTTCCAACACCTACATGCTTTAGCCAACATCCGCCAACCAACCTCTTGAAAACATCCACACGACCTTACAACCACATGAATGAATGAGGGAAGGGTATTATTTATACAACTAAGAGGTAGTTGCTTCCTCCAACCACCAAACACCTCATCATTTTATTAAATTACATATGATATGCACTTGACTTACATTTACATTGTCACTTTATGACTTAACCATACATAACTTAACATTACACATTATCATATGAAATATTACATTATTACTTTATTAATTATAAATACACACATTTCATCAAACACTTTGCACATAAAATGTAAAATAATACAAAATGACACAACTTCTTTACTAATTATGTAGACATGTCAATTTGCCTACCTACACCTATAACCTCCTCTAAACTTGTTGGTGTTCTCGATGGCATAGGAGCTAAACACTAGGGATAGAAGCATTAAAAAACATGCTAGGATATCTTGTTATGCTCCTTTTATTTTCTCCTATTTCAGATATATTTTGTAACTATCATCACTTTAAACTGCTTTCAACCATACATTATTTTTCAATTGCTCACTCCACTTTCTGCAATCGACTATATCATCAACATGTCCAACATGATCAACATGAATAACATGACATACAACTCCCATCACCACCTTTATCAAGGGTCAAGGGGCAAGGATCCCCCTTGTAAGGTCAAGCGGTAGTTCCCCTTACAGGGTCAAGGGACATCACCCTTCATGTGTACCCTATTGTGATATAAGGCAGGGCCAAGGGGTAGCATCCCCATGGGGTTTGGGATAATTCTCCAAAACCTCAATGAAAAACCATTGTTATCTTCACTATCTAAATAAAACATTTCTCCTTGTCTTCATGTTGGAAGTCTTCGCTTGACCCACTTAAACAACTTCTTCTCAGCTCTAAAAAATTTCTCTTTAACTCTAGATGAATGATTCTTAGCCTCTCATGGCCCTACCTTAGCCTCTAATAGACATCTCTTGGTCTTATATGGATAAATTTAATATAGTACTTGTGTATAACATTCATTTAGTCATATATATCACTTACTTCCTTGTCTTCATCAACCACTTCTATAACTTTTTCCTATGTAGCTTCAACTATCAGCTAGATTTTTGCCTTTTCAATTGCAATCAAGTTCACCTTATTTGTTGCAATCAAGTTATCCTTTGCTTATTGGTAAGGTTTATGAATATTCTCTAGCACTTCAAACTTTATATAAATTATTGGTTCATCTCGACTTCTAACACTTTGACATTCATGTGCAAAATGCCCCTGTAAATAACATTTCCAATATTGCATCATGGGTCTATTCTCAACATCATATATAATTTTATCTTCTAGTTATTTGATGGTTGTCATAGACTATATTACTAGTGGCATCACCTCTTGGTACAATATTCCTTTGTATTGCATACTCCTATAGAAATTATCTTGTGCTCTCCAAGTCACACTTATCCCTAAAGTCATCGTTCTTCTCTTCAAAGTCACTTTCTTCACTAACCTCTTGATCTTAACATTTTAATGATAAAATACTCTCATTACCAAAATCAATATTCTTACAATTGGGGTTATTCTCCACATTAGAGTCACTTTTATCCTTAGGGTCACTCTCGTGTGTATTGATATGACCCTGATACTTTAGTTATATTTTTGCATCACTTTCCAAGTTCAAGGTTCACTCAAAGGCCTTTTGGTATGACATTAGAGGAACCACCTTAATATATTTTTGGTACATAGAAAGAAACCCCTCCATGAACCACCTCTTCTTCAATGCATCTGATGGATCTTCCACTAGATGGATAAATAACCCACTCAACTTCTAGTTGTATGATAGAACAAGCTCTTTATCACCCTATTGCATTCTATAAATTTTAGCAATGATTAATTATAATTATTGAATAATTAAAATTATTTCACAAATGCATCATGCAACTCCTACCAAGTCTAGTACTTGTCGTTTGGAAATCTCATGGACCAATCCATTGTGATTCCATGAAATAATATCTTCCAATATATGTTATTATTCACCTCATTTATCTTCCATATTGTAAGGAAAATTTCCCAATTCTTGATTGGGTCTTCCTTTTCCCCTCCATAAAATATTGAGCATTATTTAATTTCCTATTTTTTGCACTTACATCATAAGTTAAAATTCAAAAGCACATAAGACCCCAAATTTTAAACCCTTTTGTGCAATTTATTGCACAACAACATTTGGTATTTACGGTACCTCTAGCCCACACTTACAAGTAAAGCTATCATGCTTTGGGCTACTATATCTAACGCCTAATATAGCTGCAACAACGATGTATGAGCTATTGTTCTCTATAAATCATTGAGGAGAAATAAGGTAAGCCAATATTTTGATATTCACTCCATCATTTACCCTAATTCACTCTTATTGTTTGGCTTAAATTCCTCAAACTGATCATCCTTCTTTGGAAGGGTTTTTAGGCAGGTGCCAACAATTTTGAGTGAATTCCCTTTCATGTACTCTTTGTAGTATATAGAAAGGGGGACCATTTTGGTGAGATAAGGAACCTTCACAATGGCCACTATACACAAATATCTTTCAGATACACAGTTGCTTAAAGGTTCCAATTTTGCTCCATGGAAAACCAAAATGAGAGCCATTCTATAGGTTGAATATTTGTGGGATGTAGTGATTGGCACTATAAAACGTCCCACTACAGTAGGTACAAATCAGGAAACATATGATAAAAAGGATAGAAGGTCCCTCATGCTTATCTTGCTTGCTACTATTGATGAAGTACAACCTCACATTTGTGATGCTAAAAATGGTAAAGATGCTTGGGATGCATTAGTTACCATATATGAAGGGAAGAATCAATCCACCATTCTTAACCTTCAATCCCAACTTCATACTCTCAGTATGAAGTCTGGTGAAACAGTAGAATTGTTTCTTTGTAGAGTGGTAGAATTGAAGTCCAAGTTGAATGCTTTGGGAGAAATAGTAGAGGATAAGCTCTTGACTTCAGTCATTTTAAGAGCTTTACCAGATTCCTACAAGGTGTTAATCACATCCCTTCAAGTGTCCATGAGACAAGTTACTTTTGTGGAGTTGGTAAATTTACTTCAAACTGAGGAGGCAAATCAACTTCAAAGAGATGAAGTGTCAAATAATGCACTTTACTCAAAATAGGGGTCAAGGAAATAGGGTAACTTTCAGAAGGGGGATCTTCTTCCAAAGGTTCCAAAGGTAAGCAACCTCAACAAGGACAAAAGAAGTATTGCAAAATCTGTGATATTGACAACCATGACACCAACAGGTGTTGGTTCAAAAATAAACAACCACATGACCAAGGTCAAAAGAAAAAGGGCAAGAAAAAACCACAAAATAAGCATAAGCAACCAAAGGGACATGTTGCTTTTGAGGAATTAGACTCAGATTCTGAGAGGGCACACAAGGTGCTCATGACTCACAAATTCTAAGCAAAAGGATCCTATGTGGTATATTGATTTCGGAGCCAATAAACACATGATTGGTGATAAATCATGGTTTGAGACATTTGAGGCTAAGGAAGGCAAACTAGTTACCATAGCTGATGATAAGACCTACAAAGTCCAGGGTGAAGGAAATATTTTAGTCACTCTTCCTGATGGAAAATGTCAAATTGAAAAATTCCTTTATGTTCCAGGATTGGCTAATAACTTGTTGTCAGTGCCTCAAATATTGGATAAAAACATGGTGGTTGATTTCAGAGTTGAGGATGGAAAGAAGCGTTGCTTCATCACAAGGAAGGGCAAACATGTAGCAACAACTTCCTACAAGCATGGCTTGTTTACTTTAGATGCCATTTCTACACCTCATGTTGCCATGGCGGTAAACACAAAAGAGGCCACTTCTCTTTGGCACAAAAGATATGGCCATCTTAGTTCAGGATATTTACTTGAGTTGAGTAAATATGAGATGGTGAAAGGCCTTCCCACCCTTTCATCTACTTTGCCAATTTTCTCGGATTGCTTAGCAGGGAAGCAACACCGAGTACCTTTTGAGTTGAGCTCCTCACGAGCCAAAAGACCGTTGGAGTTGGTACACACCGATCTGTGCAGTCCTATGCCAAATAGTTATGGGGGAAAGAGGTATTTTTAGTTGTTCATTGATGACTACTCATGGAAGATGTGGGTTTTCTTTTTACATCTAAAGTTTGAGGCCTTCATGTTTTTTTAGCAGTTCAAGAAATATGTTGAGAAGGAATCAAGAAGTTCTATTAAGACCCTCTGCTTAGATCGAGGGGGGAATATACCTCCAAAGAATTTTCCATATTTCTTAGTACACATGGGATTAAGAGGCAACTTACTACAACCTATACTCCACAACAAAATGGAGTTGCTGAGAGGAGGAATCATTCCATCATGGAAATGGTTCGTTGTATGCTTACAAGGGCACATCTTGAGCAACAATATTGGGTAGAAGCTATCACTATAACAACGTACCTCCTGAATAGAGCACCCACAAAAGCTCTTAAGGGAATGACTCCACAAGAAGCATGGAGTGGTAGAAAGCCCTCCATTTCTCATCTTAGGATATTTGGGTGTATGGCATTCATGCACATTCCAAAAGCAAAGAGAAAGAAGTTAGATGAGAAATCCTTGTAGTGTATTTTTCTTGGTTATGATGAACATTCCAAGGGATATCATTTGATAGATCCTAAAACCAAGAAAACTCACATCAGTCGAGATGTGGTATTTTATGAAGCTTTCACACCAGATAACACATCTTCAGTTGTATACCTGGATGATGAGGAGCCTAAGAAAGAGACTCCTCCCCCACAGAAGAAGATTCCCAAATGGTATACTAGCACAATGAGAGACTCAAAAGTGACTACACCTCCAGATCTAACTTTAGATCGACCTCGTACACGTAGTATGACTCATCAAAAGAGAGCAAAAGCAAAGACTACAAAGGTTGATGAGCTTTACCAACACTTTGAAGAACTTTCTCTAGATACAAAAGAAGATAAAGAAGAAGTAGAAGATATGGATGTGGATGATGATAGGGTTTTTATGTCTTCATTGGATGAGCATGAACCTACCACGGTACAATATGCACTTAGTGAGCCTCAGTGGAAGGCAACTATGGATGCAAAACACTTGTCTCTCATAAAAAACAACACTTGGAAGCTAGTTGATCTGCCTCCTGGAAAGAAGCCCATTGGCTACAAATGGGTATACAAAGTGAAGTATAAGGCAGATGGAACTATAGAAAAGTATAAGGCCCACCTTGTTGCAAAGGGCTATGCATAAAAAGAAGGCATTGACTATGAAGAGACTTTTGCACCCATTGCTAGAATGACTACCATTCATGTACTTTGTGCTATGGCAGCTCAGTTTGGATGGAAGCTACATCATATGGATGTAAAAAGTGCCTTCTTAAATGGTGATCTCAAGGAAGAAGTGTATATGACTCAGCTAGAAGGATTTGTGGTTGAATGCCAAGAGAAAAAGGTTTACAAATTGGTTAAATCCTTGTATGGGTTAAAACAAGCTCCACGAGCTTGGTACATAAAAATTGACAATCACCTATTGCAACATGGTTTCAAGAGAAGTCCTTCGGATGCTAATCTCTATTTCAAGAAAATTGGTTTTGAAATAGTGATTCTAGTACTCTATGTTGATGATATGATTATCACATGCAGTTCAGAGAAATTGATAGATGCAGTGAAAGGTGACTTGAAAAATTCATTTGAGATGATACATCTAGGACTTCTTCATTATTATCTTGAGATTAGAAGTGGAACAGAAGAAGAATCAGAGTGACATAGAAGAAATATGCCAAGACATTGATTGAGAAATATCGCATGACTGATTGTAAGCCTAAAGCAACTCCAATGGAAACATGGCTACAATTATCACGATATGATACTTCTCCTCAGGTAGATGGAACTCTCTATCGCCAGTTGATTGGGAGTCTCATATATCTAACCAACACCAGGCCAGACATCATTTTTGCTATGAATTATCTTTCGAGGTTCATGCAGGAACCTAAGGTTAGTCATTGGAAAGCAATAAAATGAGTTCTTCATTATGTTCGTGGTAGTACAAAATATGGCCTAGAATACAAGAAGAATGACAACTTCTTCTTGCAAGGTTACATGAACTCTGATTATGTTGGGTCAATTGATGATAGGAAATCAACTTCTGGATACATTTTTCATCTTGGATCCAGCCTTGTCTCTTGGTATAGTAAGAAGTATCAGGTGGTTGCTTTATCATCTACAGAGGTAGAATATCATGCAACACGAGGAGCAATGTGTGAGGCGATATGGTTAAGTCACATTTTAGCAAGTATGGGTCTTCCCAAGAAACTTCCAATCCACTTGTTTTGTGATAACCAAGGTGTTTTGAAGCTCGTCAAGAATCTAGTGTTCCATGAATGCACCAAACACATTGACACTCAATGTCACTTTATTCAATATGAAGTTCCAAAGCACAATATTTAGCTCCAGTACATTCCCACTGATGAACAGGTTGCGGATATCTTCACTAAGGCACTTGCATGTGTCAAATTTGAGTTGTTTCACAATTCTCTTTGTATATCAAATAATGTAATAAGGGGGGATGTTAGGGTAGATGTTTATTACATCATTTGATTTACCTATGTAACAATATTTTTATTGTAGGTCCGAGGTGTAGACCAATTGGTTCATCCAAACCTCATAAGGGGGCAGAGGTCTAAGGTTTAAATCTTGGGCCTCGTCGGATTGAATGCTTGTCCCTTTCCTGGTGCTTTCAGCGGCGTAAAAGGTTTAAAATGATTGTGGCATGGCGATTATAGGGGCGGACTGCACGAAGATATGTGTGGTGGCTTCCAGGGCGAACAACGCAGAATACTATGGTGACCATAAAATATGGACAGCCTTCCCGAATTTGTGGCGGCTACCGATTCCACCATGTAAAAAAAAAAATAATATCTTTATTGTTAGTAGGGTTGTTAGCATATTTAGTTTATAGGCTTCAAACCATAAGTTCGTTAAGATAGTGGGTGTTAGGGTAAATGTTTATTACATCATTTGATTAACCCATGTAACAATATCTTTATTGTTAGTAGGGTTGTTAGCATATTTAGTTTATAGGCTTCGAACCATAAGTTCATTAAGCTAGTTGATAGGCTTCAAACTATAAGTTCATTAAGTTCAAACCATAATTTTGGTAGGCTATTCTTATCCTAAGCTATGTAGTATTTATTGTATTATTTTTAATACAATTATTAATGTTCACTTACCTTCATTGGTATTTGATGTACAAAGTGAATTGCAAAACAACTCAAATTTGACACGTTTAAGAGCACAATCATTAATTATTCCATTGATTAGAGTGTGAATAAATTATACAAAATAGGCCCAGATTATCCCATAGATGTAGGATCTGAGAAACCTATTAGAGCCCAGATTAAACTGCACTAACAATAGTCTAGAAAATATATTCCCTGCCAACTAATTAGTATCCATAAATAATGAAATAATAGCTATAATAAAATATACGCTAACATCCCCCCCTTATTACATTATTTTTAAATAGAAAGGAAGTTGCAAAAAAACTCAAATTTGACACGCGCAAGTGCCTTAGTGTTAGCAAATATCGTATTTTACATTGTATTACATTATTAAAATGTTGGCGCTCGTAGGCGCTCTCTTGGTAGGTTGCCCAACCACCCAGTTGGTTCCATAACTACTGCAATGTAACCTATTTAAACTAGTGCAATATACGAGTTCAATTGCTTGACAAAATTCATCATGGTACTAGAGCCAGTGGAGCAAGCCCGAGGATAGAGTAGTTAGGAGTATTCTGGAGTAGTTGGAGTGGTTCGAAGCAAACTGATGCTAGAAAAAGACCAAAGCCCGAGACGTTGATGAAGCCCGAGACACAGACCATAGCACAACACGAAGCCTGAAACACATACCAAAGCCTGAGATGTTGACGAAGCCCAAGATGTAGACTACATCACAACACAAAGCTCAAGACACTGATGCGGAGGACATAAACCAAAAACATGGTAGACACTGAAAGGCTGACGTGGAGAACACGAACCAGACATGTGGCAGATGTTGGAAGGCTGACGTGGAGGACACAAACCAGACATGTGGCAGATGTTGGAAGGCTGATGTGGAGAACACAAACCAGACATGTAGCACACATTGAAGGGAACTAACATGGAGGCCAAAAGGGAGGACAAGTGATTGCCCGAAGGTAGTCACCCAAGAAGGGGTGTGAACACAGTTATAAACTATGTTTCACGCATCTCACAATGCGTGTGGGATAAATATATCCTAATTTTTTTAACTATTTTTTGGTGCCTGTAGGATAACATCAAGTAGACCCTGCTTGATTCCAATAAGCACAATGCTCATGTGGTTCATGCGCTCCATAATCTGGCGGAGGTTCTGGTTTCGAATCCTGCTGGGGATAGTTAGTTGTCAATTTTTTTTACTTGTTGTGTGCTTCGCAGGGGTTTAAGAGGTGGTTCAGCTCTATTATTTGGCGGGTGAGGTCGTGGGTTCAAACCCCATAGACTTTGGTAACAAAACAAATTTTTTTTGTTGATGACAAAAAAGTTGCTAAAAAATGTTGCTTCAAAAATTGACAAAAAGTTGCTCAAAAGTTGCTTAAAAATTTCTCACAAGTTGCTAAAAGTTGTTGGACACAGGTTTTTGCTACTTAGGAGTTTTTTTTTTCCACTGAAGGGCTATCTGGATCAATTTTTTGCAAACAAAGCACATGAAAGGGCCATTTTTTTTTTAAGCGAAAAACCCCTTGTGGAGCCGCCTTGGTATGAGAAACCACGAACAGGGGGTTCTACACCATCAAAGTCACTCGGGGGTCGCACCCGACCCTGCCCGCACCAACATTATCAATTGGATTTTAGATACCCAATTCATATTTTTGGTAGGGTGGATATTTGAACCTGGGACCTCCCTTGGAGGATTGCCCTCTCCTCTCCAACTCACCTACAACACCTGGGTCATTTTTTGAGGTATTCTTCCCATACTTCATTTTTTTTTTTCTTTCAAAGTTGTGTTTGGAGGGATAAGTAGTCTTTTTAATTGGAATTGGAAAGGACACAATTTTTTTTTCCCACTTGTTTATTTTGCAACAAAAAGGGGGGATTTCATATGCATTTCTTTCTTGCAAAATCCTAAGACAAAGGGGGGAATAAAAAATATGGAATGTGAATATATGCTATTCATATCAAAAATGGTATTGTGAGAGGTGCATTTTTGGTGGACACCGACACCTCAAGTGGGTAAATTTATGGGCATGTGTGGATATTGTTTTTTTTGCATTTAAATTTCTTGTTTTCTTGCATTGAACAATCACACAAAAATAATAGCAAAGAAAAGACCCCAAATTGCACAGTAGCGTTTGGTATATACGATACCTTTGATCCACACTTACAGGTGATGTTGTCATGCTTGGAATACTATATCTAATGCCTAATATAGCTGCAACAATGACATATGAGCTTGTTCTCTATTAATCATCGAGGAGAAATAAGGCAAACCAGTTTTATTATTCACTTCATTTTATACCCATATCGTGATTGTTGTTAGGCATAAATCTTGATGAAGGTCTTTCCAAAGTCTTTAGGGGAAGTTACACCCCACGCATGAGGAATATACTTTCTATGGTAGGTGTCATAAAAAACACGATGCCCTTTCAGTATCGCCTATGTTCCATGTATCGTGCTACTCATATATACTTATAGTCTCCCTCACGTAAGGGTGGGTATATATAGAGTAGTTTTGGTATATAGGTCGGTAGGTATAAAGAAAGGGAGACCAATTGGTGATATAAGGAACCTTCACAATGGCCACTGTTCATAAATATCTATCAGATTCATAGTTGCTGAAAGGTTCAAACTTTGTTCCATGGAAGACAAAGATGCATGCCATTATTCAAGTGGAAGATTTATGGGATGTAGTGACTGACACTACAAAACACCCTCAAAAAGCAAGAACAAATCAAGAAGCTTTTGATAAGAAAGACAAAAGAGGTCTCATGTTTATCCTACTTGCTACTACAGATGAGGTCCAACCTCATATATGTGATTCCAAAACCAGTAAGGAATATTGGGATGCTTTGACTATTGTGTATGAAGGAAAGAATTAGTCCACTATTCTACACCTTCAAACTCAACTGCGTACCCTCAGTATGAACTCTGGAGAGACAGTTGATATTTTCCTTTGCAGAGTGGTAGAATTGAAAGCCAAGTTAAATACTATGGGAAACCCCGTGGATGATACTCTCTTGACCTATGTTATCTTGAGAGCATTGCCAGAGTCCTACAAGATGTTGATCACCTCTTGTTGGTCAAATATCTGCCTAATCAATAAACACTACGTTTATGCGCCCTAGATACGACCAACATTGAAAGGCCGGAGGAAAGAGATGTCCTCCGTGCCAATCTCCAGAGAGGGCTGGTTCCCGAACTAATTCTAAAACTGGTTGAAGACTAGAGATGCAGGAAAGAAATTGCAAATTGCGGAAAGAAATGGGAAATATGGCCACAGGCCAAAGTGCAGGTTTCGGGTCAGACTAAAAGCAGGAAAACACTCAAGCACAAAACAACATCGAATAGAAGGAAAGGCAGCAGAATAAACTTGCAATCTTGCAATAATAACTTTTAACTCAACACCTCGGTACTCACTCTTCCACTGGCAACACTTAAATCCAAATATAGAATTTAAACTAGATAGCAAATAAAAAGAGTGAATGTTAAAGGAAGTGCACTACGCAGAAAGAAATTATACGCAGAATCACTTATCAATTCAGAAACCTGATGTCTTTCATTAATGCAGAGAACTTAGAGAGTATTCTCGCAAAGTGTCTAACCTCCCTTTTACAACAAGATTTGCTTAGTATTTATAGAGGTTTCCGCCTCTTTCATTTAATACATGTGAGAGAAGAATGTTCTGGGATCAAAGACAACAACCAAAAAAATCTCCTCGATTTCTTGGAAAATCCGTGCACTTGAGAAACAAATTCCAAAAAATCTGAAATTCGGACATAGATGCGCATGACAGGAGAAATCATTAAATTCTTTAAACAACTTTGATACATTGGAAATCATGAAAACTTATTTCTCCTCGCCTTTGTCCTTGCGATTCACAAAACAGAGTTACTGAGGGCGCCCTTCATTAAATACATGCAATTCAATATTTGACCATTTCCTTGTTCGCCTTAAATTCATCTTCGCCATATCAAACGCGCGCACGATCTTCATTAAGCAAGTTCACCCCATGGAAAGGCGAACGGGACGTTCACCCCAAAGGAAGGGCGAACGGGACGTTCGCCCCTGGGATGGGCGAACGCGATTCTTCATTATTGAAAGGAAGTTCACCCCTGGGATGGGCGAACGTCATGTTCACCCCTCGACCAGGGCGCACAACATTTTTTAGGTGCACGGGCAACCAAGTACCCCAAGGCACGTTCGCCCCAAGAAAGGGCGAACGACATGTTCACCCCTAAGGAAGGGCGAACGTGATTTCATACTTAAACATTTTGCCAATACATTTTCAAAATAGGTTCACCCCAGGAAAGGGCGAATGAGGCGTTCGCCCCTCCTTAAGGGCGAACGTGAATATCCATAAATACATAAATATTTTTTTAAAGTGTCTTCGAGATTTTTCTTTGTTTTTTCTGGAATACAATATATCAGACTTCTACATACTGAATGGAAAGTATATTATCACTTCTTATAGAAATTAATACAAAATTTTCCCAAAATTCCAATGAAATACAAAATGGCCAACATTTCTTGGTGACTCACGGGGTATCCAACTCGCATGGATGCAAGCGATCCCAGGCCTTTATCCATTGGGTGCAGAGTCTGTGCAAAGGATGCAAACATCTTATCTTCTAGGGGCCACCTGTGCGCGCTCTGCTTCTTCTGCTTTCGTTGTGACCCTAAGCACTTCAACACGTTCAACTTCTTCCACCGCCTTTTCTATTGCTTCACGATCTGCTACCGCCTTCGCTTCCTGTTCTGTAATAACCTTCGAAAGGGCCTCGTATGTGCGTACAACGTCATGCCAAGCTTCAGTGGTAAACAAGCAATGAGTACTGAGAGACTCATAAATGAAGTGAAGACTTTGTACATCTGTCAAGCTGAGGCGCTTCGAACGTTGAGCCAACTCGTAAAGGGAAAGCTCCAAACGTGTATATTTCTCCATCAGTGGCAAGACCTGTGCTTGAGTGAGAGGCTCAGCCAAGGCATCAATGTCTATAGTATCTTCAATAAACACACTCCAGAGCTCTTGCAACTGCTCCATCGAAAGAGGCTCACCCCAATCATCTAGGAAGGTGGTGAAACCCAGCCGATCGATAGTCTCAAAATGAGACATCAAAATAGTATGCTCCCGCTCAATAGTATTGAGGATGGCCCACCCCTCATTTACAAGGTCCATACGCTAAAAATAGCTTCACAGAGTTACCCATGCTTGGGACCAAGCATAGTCCATCTCGCTGAGAGGGCGAATATACAGGGACGTATTCAACAAAGCTTGTATCTTCACAGCCGTCTCCATATGGGGTGATAGCAACTCCTCCACTGAGTCAATCATTTGTTGCCCAAGCTGGATTTGTATCCCTGCTTCCCATAAGTATTGCAACACCTTGACTGCATGTGCATGACCAACTTTGTGGAATTTCATACAGAGCGAAGGCGAAGGTCTCTTATGCTATCATGCGAAAACCCCACAACAGGTGCGGCCTTAGCTTCAAGCTACTTTTTGAGTTCTTCGACCTATTGCTGAAGGTTATGCATCTCAATCCGAGTGGCATCACGCTCCTTTAAGTGCACCTTGACTTGATTGCAAAAATATTCCCTTTTAGTGGTCATTTTTTCTTTTGTTGCCTTGCTCTTAGCTAACGCACTCTCCAGCTCAAGTACCCTATCTTGCAGCTCAAAATATTTTTCTTTATAATGCTCCCCGTGCAAATACAAAGAGCTCATATCTACTTGCATATTGCCCATTTTTTCAATGGGATCAATCCACGTCAGATCTTCAGTTATAGTCTCAGAAACATAGTCCTCAGGCTGCAACTCACCTTGAGGCTTCTGAACCATCGGAGTGAATGTTGTCACATGAGCCTCCTTGGCAATTGGATCAAAGGCCACCTTCTTGATCGGTCACGCTGGTGCCAAAGCTTCTTTCCACCACATACTCTTCAACCATTGAGAGGAGCTCAGGTGCGCTCGATTTAATTTTTCAACATCCGGCTGCACGCGGGCCACCTGCACATCTGGAACAGTCTACAGCTCCAAAAATGGGGTAAATGGAACAAAAATCTCTGAGTGACTAAGCCCAGTGGACACGGATGACACAGATTGAAGTGGAGGAATGGACACAGGGATGGTGGAAGAGAGGGAAAGAGTGGATGAGATGGAGGACACAGAGGACACAGATGCAGCCGTGGTTACGCTAAGCCTAGACGGAGCTTGCGTACTAATAGTCACAATGGTGGAAGAAGTGACGACCGAGGGAAGGGGACGCAAAAAAGGATTAGTCCCTGACGCATAAGAACTAAAAGAAATGGAGGGCGAGGAAGCGGGAATGAAAGGAGCAGCAGTGAATTTAGAAATGGAAATAGCAGAAGCGGAAGAGGGAACCATAGAAAGAGAAACGGAAGGAAGACCGAAGGGTGGGAAAGTAGAAAATGGAGGGGACAAAAATGAAACTGAGGGGACCGAAGAAGAAATCACTGCGTGCCCGATGAGGGAAAGGGAAGATGAAGGAAGAGATGACGTACCTTGGGGTGCAAGCGCCACTGGTTCTATGGATGGTGGAGGTTGTGCAACTACCTCCTTTCCCCGCTCTACCTCCTGCTCACCAACATTGAGGGCTACTTCTTCATCCAGAATCTCAACATGAGAATCTTTCGAAAGTTGCTCCTCCTCTTGTTGCGCCATCAAAAATATTTGTGCTACTGATGTAGGGCGCTCACTATTGAGGACAAGGTTCACTGCTGGTATAGAAGCAACTGTGAAACTCAATGTAACAGGAATCATAGTACCCGAAGACATGGGTGTTGTAATAGTTGAAGTAGTGGCCATGCCAGTTCGGGGCTGCTTAGCTGCTTTAGGAAAAGGGGGCGCCACCGACCATTTTTGTTGCTTAGGCGAGGGAACTTCTTCAGGAGGGCGCTTCACCCTTTGAGTCCACTTTTGAAAAACATGTGAGTGTTCTTCTTCTTCCTCTTCTTCTTCAGTGTTGTCCTCAACCATAGGACTCTCCTCCTCAGGTTCACTTTCGCCACTTTTGGACTGCTAAAAACTTTGTGGCAAAATGGTGGCAAAGGTGACAGGTTGATAAGAATCCACAAACCTATCATAAACCTGAGAGAACTGGGTATCAAGCTTCAATCCATAAGTAGCATAGGGCTTCCTTCGATGAATGTGCATTACCCACCAGTTCATAATTTTCTCCTCCTTCCAATGAGGGTTTACCTCTTGGACAGTCCCAAACAGGCCTGGAGGAGGAATATGCATTTTATTCTTTCCTGGATTATACTCCACTTCCTGCTCATAATAATCATGCCATGGAGGAAGGGAGGACATTTTTTCCACATGCCAGTTCATGTCTGGCCCATCAAAATTGTTTTGGTGCTTCTGAATATCCGGGCATGAGCAACAATGAAAGGTCTTCACCTTAATAAGCGCCAAAAATTTTCCAAGTGGATCATACCGCCATCATTGTGGCAACTCAATTAGTCCCAGGTCTTGAAGCGCCACCGTCAAAAGGTGATTTTGCCCAACCTGGTTCACTTCTATACTCCCGAACTTAAGAGGCATAGTACAGGTCATTTTCTTCCCTCGTCTAGAGCCATATATATCATTAATATAATCCATCTGGTGCACAACTTCCATAGCAAAAATGTGCGTAGTGGCAAAATAAGGCAACAAAAAAGGTTTACCTGTATATCCAAAAATTTGAACAACCATGCCTTGAGTGAGCAAAAATATGTCGCCCTTCTCCTCTGAAACAATGACATCTCTCAGGTCACGAGGCACTCGATCACAACTACCACAAAGTAACTCAATGGTTGGGCCCAAAAACTAGCTATTAAAGCTATATATAGACTCCTTCTTAGTCAATACTTGAGTCCACTTATAAACTAGCAGAGGTTCATTCTTTTCGCCTATCTACATAACAAAAATAAAAGAAAAATGTCACTGCATCTGAAAAAAGAAAAACCATACCAGCAACAAAGTATGCCAAAATGCCCTAGTCTTTCCTTCTTGCAACCTCTGCAACTACGAATTAATTCTCCGAGAAACAAATTCAGCCCAGTCAAAATAAATTGGATTCCCCCTGCCTCATAGCCACGGGAGAATAAAATTCTACCTTGCAAATACATTGGGCCATAGTTGCCTGCCATTTGTGCATAGTTTCATCAGAAGGCAACCCAACAACCTAGGCAAGCATGGAATAAATATCCTGGCACTTGAATTCTGAAAGGGTTTTAGGCAAACTCGATAGCTGCCCCATTTGTGGCTCCTTGACGAGCTGCGTCTCCATAAATTACCTCATAGCAATAGTGGAAACATACTTTTCCTCTTGCTCATCCATATGAATTTTCTTATTTACTGCATAGCTCGACGCGCCCACCCCACAGGCAAAAGCCTCTCGGACCTCATCCGATGTAATCATAAAAAGAATCTCATTCCGAGCATTTCGGACAGCCCTAGTGGAGGAGTCATAAAATTGTGCAATTAATCGAATGAGTTCGGGGCATGGATGCACAGACGAGCAAAGATACCATGAAAGTTGTGCATGGTGAGGCATCATGAGCCAACTATTATGGGAAACCCCTTGATCGACTACAACTTCAACCTCTTGCCTTAATCTATCAATTCCCTTATGTGTGATCAAACAATCACCAATTTTGGCCATTTCATCTTCATAGGGATCCAAATCAACATAATCATTCTGTCGGGCCTTTTTAGCCCTCGAACTTCTCTCTCATTTCTTGGTTGGCTGTACTTCAACATCCTTCGATGCCTTTGTCTATTCTTTGCTACGTCTTCCCATCTTGTCAGATAAAAACTGTAGCTTTTTCTGCAATTCCCTGCTTAGCAACTTCTAAAAATTCCTCTGCACCTTGGAAAACAGGATACAACGCAACACGAAAAGAAAAACAAATAAGGAAAACAAGACTTGCCTTTTTTCTTCAAAATTTTATAGGAGCGTTACCAACTACCGTAGTAATTATAGAATTAAATGCAGATGCACCTTCGAAGAGAAATATTCTTCAAAAATCGCTCAGACTCCTTTCTCGAAGCGCAAAAAAACTTCCCTTTGGTTCACCATCGGATTCTTCTTGGAAATCATGCCCACAACGTAGCGCAATCTCATAGAACAACGTGCCCTGATGCCAGCAGCTCACTAGGAAGATCAAACCTGTCGTTAATCATCAATCATTAATTCTGTCAGCTGCCTTGAAAAGCTCAATCTGAGCGCCTCCCATGTTTGAATATCATCACTTAAAGTTGGCGTCGGCTACTTTCGATGATCGCCACGTAACCTTTGGGTGAAATTAATTGCTTCGAATGCGCGTCTTAGGAAATCTTTGCCAATGAAAGTGTCTCTTAAAACTCCATGGCGCGCCTTCTTTTTCTAAAGCAATCTTCACTATGTTTTTCTTCCTTTTTGTTTTGTGTTTTTTCCTTTTTTTTTTTAGAAAAAGCGCCATGCACAATGCCTCCTTTTTTTTTTTTTGGTGACGTCAACAAGACGCGTTCACCTTAAAAATGGGTGAACGTGATGTTCGCCCCTTCCAAGGGGTGCACGTGAACCTGTGTTATCACTTTGTCATCCTTGAGTTTCATTTTTTTTTTCTTCTTTTTAAAAAAACAACATGCATATTTACACGAAAATATTACATATGTACAAGGTACTACCTTCGATTTAAAATCATGAAATATAGGCCTTCAAATGAAGGCCATTCACTGGAATGGGGAGCTCGCACCCTTCCATATCATAGATTCGAAATGCATTAGAAGAAGTGACAACCGAAATCCGAAAAGGTCCCTCCCAAATTGCATCAAACTTATGATGTTTCCCAGGCTTAGATTTTTTTTCGTTCCATTTTAATACCAAGTCACCCACCTGGAAGCTTCGATCAATGGTTTTACTCTGGAACCACTTCTTCATTTCAGCAGCATGTTCTGCAAAAGCGTGATAAGCTCGCTCCCTTTCTTCTTCTAATTGTAGCAACTGTGCCAACCTTGCCTCTATGGGATTATTTTCTTCATTTTCATCTTGAAACATCTACAAAGTTTGAAGCACAGGAAGTTCAATATGGGTAGGAAGGACAACTTCTTTCCCATAAACCAAAGCATACGGGGACGTTTTAATGGACTTATTTACCGAAATGTGATCGGCCCAAAGCGCCTGATTTAACAACAAATGCCAATTTCTCTTATTCTCACCCATTATCCTCTTCAGAATCCGAAGCAAATTTTTGTTGGTTGACTCAGCTAATCCATTCCCCTATGGGTAATAATTGGAAGATGTCTTCAAATAAATACCATACCTACTGGCGAATTCGGTAATTTTGGCTCCAATGAAAGGAGTACCATTATCGGTAACCAAGGAATCGGGTATACCGAAATGGGTGATGAGGCTCTCCAGAAAAGAAATAACAGTCACTTGATCAACCTTTTTGGTGGGTATAGCTTCTGCCCATCTGGTGAAGTAATCTATTGCAGTCAGGATATACTTATGCTCTACAGAGGAGTGTGGATCAATAACACCTATAAAATCAAGACCCCACTATTGAAAGGGTGCCTCTACCTGAATCGGATGCAATGGCGATGCTCCTTTTCTCATTCATCCCACATATCTTTGACAATTGTCGCACTGCTGACTTATCTTGTGTGAATCGACAAATAGAGTAGGCCAATAATAGCCTACCCAAATAATTTTTAGAGCCATAGGTCTACCGACATAGTGCCCTCCTGACAACCCGAAATGGAACTCCTCCAAAATTTTTGATTTTTTAGAATCTTTCACACATCTAAGGAGTATGCCATCAATGTTCTTATAATATAGGTCGTTGGGCAATGACACATACCTGAGTGCCTGCAATCTGAACCTTCGATGTTGTGAGGGGTTAAAGCGGCTAGGACACCTTCCAGAAGTAAAATACTCAAGGAGTTCCTCGATCCATTCTTTGTCGCCCGTTGCATTATTCGCACAAATTACATCTTCAAGATTTGTCTCAACAACCACGCTTTTGGCCAACTCTTGACACAGAGCACGCCCACGAACCAACTTTGTCGGCTTGATCTCTACATCATACTCCTGGATCTTTGAAACCCATCCGACTCTCTTATCACCCAACTCTCCTTGAATTATAAAATTTTGAACATCAGGGTGAATGACGTAAACCACAGTTCTACTCTGAGAAACGAAGTGGTGAAACTTCTTCAAGGCTTTCATAACTGCATAAACCTGCTTCTCAATAAAATTGTACTTCTCCTGGTGCGGTGCAATAACCTGACTTAGAAAAGCGATAGGCTTTTCTTCGCCATCATCTTGTTTTTGTGTGAGCACGACAGCATAGCTCTCCTGCTCACCTACTGCATATAGTATAAAATATTTGGAGTAGTCAGGATTGATCAATACTGGCACCTGAGTTATCCTCTCTTTGATTTCTTGAAAAGCTCACTTCCTGGCCTCCATCCATTTAAACTCAACATTCTTTTTCAAGAGCTCTATCATTGGTTTGACGACTTGGGCAAAATCAGCAATAAACTTGCGAATGAAGTTTATTTGTCCGAAGAAGGACTACAAGTCTTTCTTATTCGTAGGTAGCGGCAATTTCATTAGCGCTTCAGCTCATGGGATCTATGGCCAGTCCTTCCCATGAGATCACATGGCCCAGTAGCTTCCCTTCCTTGACCGCAAAAATTGACTTCTTCGGATTTATGGAAATCCTGAATTCTTGGCACTTCTCAAATATTTGCCTTAAATGAGAAACATGATCTATTCTGCAATGTGAAAACACCGTCATATCATCAAGATAAATTACAATGATTTTATTTAGCAACTCACCGAAGGCGACGTCCATGGCTCTTTGAAAAGTTGCACCAACATTTGAAAGCCCGAAAGGCATCCGCTGATAAGCGAATGTACCCCACTTAGTTGTAAACGTTGTCTTGTATTGATCCTCATCCTTAACCCAAATTTGATTGTACCCAGAGAAGCCATCTAACAAGGAAAATCTCTGAGCACCAGCCACAACATGAAGAATCTGATCTATCTAGGGAAGAGGATAATGATCCTTAAGTGATGCCTGATTTAAATTTTGAAAGTCAACACACAGACGTATATCTCCATTCTTCTTTCTTATAGGAACCAAGTTCGCTACCCAGGTGGAATGTTTAATAGGATAAATGATCTTTGCTTCAAGCATCTTTAATAATTCTACTTTCATGAGGGCTTCGATCTTTGGATTGACAGGACGTTGCTTCTATCGAAAAGGCTTCACCCCTTCTTGCAGCTCGATGGTGTGTTGGATCACATTTTTGTCGTACCCTTTCAAGTCTTGATAACTCCATGCTACAATATCTGGGTATTCATAGCATAAACTTTTGATGCCCTCAATTTCATCAGATTCACAATCGGTACCAACCTTAATGACCTTTCCTGGCTCCAACTACAATTCTCTGTATTCCTTGGCATCCACATTAATCCTATGTTTATCAACTCTATCACTTTGATCAAACAGGCTTTCTAGAAAAATCAAACCTCTGGGAATATGATTATTTCTCAACTGGATCATCTCTTCTTTTTCTTCTTCCACAAGAACTTTACTTTCTATGCTGGTAGCTTCTTTGAGGAGAAAATTCACTATTTTCTCATCATTATCGAACACCTGCCAATAGAGGCCCTTATCTGGAATGGAAGGTCTATAGATTACCCTCACTGTCTTGGGTTTTCGGACCACTTGCTCGGCAGGAGAATAATTAGCACCCAGGGAAGCTAAAATGTCAGCGTGTCTATTTTGCTCCCTAGGAATTGCTTGAATATTCAAAGCTTTAAATACTTCAAAAATATCCCATACCCTATTGTGATATGCCTTCAAGTAATGTTGCTTAGACACACATCTATTTGTAACTTGATTGACTATAAGCTCGAAATCATCAAAAATTTACAACTGCTCAATTCCCAATTTCTCGGCCTTTTTCAAGCCAAGGCATAATGCTTCATATTCAACGACATTATTTGTACAACTCCAGGTCAATCTGTAGGAGTACATTTTTTGTATACCTTCAGGAGAGACCAATACCACACCTACCCCTGCACCATTCTTACATCGAGCGCCATCAAAGAACAACTTCCATAACTGATGCGAACCAGGTTCTGAGGGCTTAAGGGCTTGTTCTTGAGGCTTTTCTGCCTTCTGGATGGAATAACAACCAATGTCCATTCCGATCACAACATTAAAGTCTGTCAACAAAAACTCATCTTCTAGGTGAAGCTCCTCAGGTACTTCTTCAATCGGACCAACTTCTTTCAATTCTTCGATCATCATATTTACCATGCCTGGGGCTTGTTCTACCTCCTCTATCTTCTCGATATGAAAAGGGGAAGGTTTCTCATTATGAATGTGAATTCACCTACCTTTGAATGGAATCTCCAAATGTGAATAATCTAAAGACAGATAACCTCCCAGCTTAGCTATGAATTCCCTTGAAAGGCACATGCTAAAATAAGGTTCTAAATCAACAACCACAACCTCCTGAATGACAGTGATCTATGGCATGCTATGAAGCACAATTGGAATATCTTTGATTACTCCAACCATTTTAACTAGGGTACCATCCAATTGTAACACTCCTGGACTACTCCTTGTATACTCCATTCCCATCACTTCGCATACCGCCTTGGGCATAACAGTAGTGGCAGCACCAGAGTCTATCATGCAATTATGCACAATCCACCCTTCCATTCTCAAAGATAAATAAAATGGAGGAGGATGATTTTTACCTATCACTAAAGTGGGGAGCGCTTGAGCCAAGACTATTTGCAAATGATCTTTCTTTTGGTCTTTGGCGCTCTTCAGGGATTCTTGCAACAAATCAATCTACCCTGGCAGCTGCAATGCATCATACAAGCTAATCCTAGCTGGGATTTTCTTCATTTCCTCCATGATACTGTAACTATGAGCAGGTGGGACCTTTTCTTCTAAGGACCGCTCGTACTTATCTCGATACTATTGCGTAGCTTCTACTCTTTGCCTTTTAGTCAACGAAGGATATTTGAGTTTTTCCTTAGCTTGCTCTTTCATTTCACCGGAGGCTGGAACAGTGGCCATGTGTTGCGAAGTTGAAGGCTGAGCTTGCGCTTTACCTTGTGCTTGCCCAGGTAGTGAATCTTTTGACTTGACAACCTCAGGGGTCTTCATCTGGGATGTTCACTTTTCTTCTAGAGCTTTTGGAACCATGGGTACTTTCAATGGCTACAATTCCATGGGATCCATGGTCACTGGCCTCTTTCCAGACCTGGTAAGAACTAAAACCTGCTCGGGAGACGACACCATACAATTATGTTCCACTTCTCGAATCATGTTAACTTGCCCAGCCGAAGAACTTTCTGCCAGTGTCTGAACATAGTTTAGATGGACCATACATGTGTCTTCGCCATGAGGATCATTACAAGTAGAACACCAATATGTCTTTTTGGATGCATTAATCTCATCATTTTCCTGCATCATATTATTCTTCTCAGGCCCCCTGCTGGTGGATGCTTGCTCTCGGGTGATCGACGGAGTCTGGAACCTCCTCGATCGAAACTCAGCTTCAGCTTGCTTCTTCCTCATAGTTGTCAACTCATTGGATATTGTCCTCAAAGCCGCATTATTGGATTTTACTTCTTGTAACAAAACCATGAGGGGGTCCATACTAGATGATGGAATGGGCGCGGGTAATGGCAAGGGTGCTTGCGGTGCGGGCAAAGGTAAAGGGGCTGGAAGTACTGGCAATGCTGGAAAAGAAATGGATGAAGGTTGTGATGATACCGTTGGAGCAGAAAAATGTGGAAAGCTTATAGCAGATGACTACGGGGTAGGGATAGGAGCTACTTGAGGGGAGCCTGAATTCCATGAGGGAACAGGATACATCGACGACATGGGCTATGAAAATGCATTGGAATAAAGATATTGTGGTAGGTCCGAAAGAATAGGCATTGTCGCCTTCGGAGGAAGCCTTCCTACAACAATCAAATCTGATTCGGCTTTTTGAGCTTGTGTATAGAGATCCGGGAAGGTGGTCACATTAGCCTGGTGCACCGCCATACCAATATCAGTACTGAGCGCACGAAGATAATAAAACACCGCTTGTTCATGGGTCGACCGCAAACCATCTGGAACCCACTGCCAGCTTCGCGTAAATCGCACATTGAAATCTACAAGCTCCTCTTGAGGATGTCTTTGAATCGAGGTGAATTGATGTAGCAGCGAATACGGATCAGCTTGCTCATGAAAGTTCTTAATTAGTAATTCCGCCAATTGATCCCATGAAGTAATTGTGCCAGGTTGCAAAGATCGATACCAATAGAGCAATTTTCCTCTTAATGACAAAACCAAAAGCTTTATCATCACATCTTCATCAGTTATATCATGAATAGTTGCAAGAGATGCTACATCTTGGATATGCTCATACGCAGTCTTTCCAGTACCATCGTATGTTGGCAAAGCCTTCAGAGCAGCTTGAGGTACTGGGTTCTGCGCTTGCAAATTCAGCGCGCCCGAGCTATTCCAAGCCAAAAACTATCTAGGAAGTTGTTGTTGATGTGGTGGGGGATTCTGAGCCATATGCACCGAAATATGAGGAACAGGTCATGAAGCGTTAGTGGTTGTAGTAGATGAAGGCTGGGGAAAACTAGTGGCGGTACTTACAGGACTTACGGGAGCGAAAAACACATCGGCTAATCGAGAAGATGAAATAGTTGGTATGGATGGAATATAAGGAAGTGAGGACGTTCTTCGAAAAGTGGCTACTTGAGGATGCTCTCCTAGCCTTTGGATGTCTAATTCATAAAAAAATTGATTATCAGGATTCTTGGCTTTTGATCTTGTATTCATGAGAGACAGCTTTCGCCGCTCTCACGCCTACGGAGTTCTGGGTAACAATTGAGTCGCCAGATGTTCTATTCTCAAGCAGGAAGGCGAACACCGAACCTAGCACTGCTAAAGGTGGAACCTTGAAAAAGTCCCATCGGGCGTGCCAAAAATTGTTGGTCAAATATCTGCCTAATCAATAAACACTACGTTTATGCGCCCTAGATACGACCAACATTGAAAGGCCGGAGGAAAGAGATGTCCTCCATGCCAATCTCCAGAGAGGGCTGGTTCCCGAACTAATTCTAAAACTGGTTGAAGACTAGAGATGCAGGAAAGAAATTGCAAATTGCGGAAAGAAATGGGAAATATGGCCACAGGCCAAAGTGCAGGTTTCGGGTCAGACTAAAAGTAGGAAAACACTCAAGCACAAAACAACATCAAATAGAAGGAAAGGCAACAGAATAAACTTGCAATCTTGCAATAATAACTTTTAAATCAACACCTCGGTACTCACTCTTCCACTGGCAACATTTAAATCCAAATATAGAATTTAAACTAGATAGCAAATAAAAAGAGTGAATGTTAAAAGAAGTGCACTACGCAGAAAGAAATTATACGCAGAATCACTTATCAATTCAGAAACCTGATGTCTTTCATTAATGCAGAGAACTTAGAGAGTATTCTCGCAAAGTGTCTAACCTCCTTTTACAACAAGATTTGCTTAGTATTTATAGAGGTTTCCACCTCTTTCATTTAATACATGTGAGAGAAGAATGTTCTGGGATCAAAGACAACAACCAAAAAAATCTCCTCGATTTCTTGGAAAATCCGTGCACTTGAGAAACAAATTCCAAAAAATCTGAAATTCGGACATAGATGCGCATGACAGGAGAAATCATTAAATTCTTTAAACAACTTTGATACATTGGAAATCATGAAAACTTATTTCTCCTCGCCTTTGTCCTTGCGATTCACAAAATAGAGTTACTGAGGGCGCCCTTCATTAAATACATGCAATTCAATATTTGACCATTTCCTTGTTCGCCTTAAATTCATCTTCGCCATATCAAACGCGTGCGCGATCTTCATTAAGCACATTCACCCCATGGAAAGGCGAACGGGACGTTCGCCCCTAGGATGGGCGAACGCGATTCTTCATTGTTGAAAGGAAGTTCACCCCTGGGATGGGCGAACGTCATGTTCGCCCCTCGACCAGGGCGCACAACATTTTTCAGGCACGCGGGCAACCAAGTACCCCAAGGCACGTTCGCCCCAAGAAAGGGTGAACGACATGTTCGCCCCTAAGGAAGGGCGAACGCGATTTCATACTTAAACATTTTGCCAATACATTTTCAAAATAGGTTCACCCTAGGAAAGGGCGAATGAGGCGTTCACCCCTCCTTAAGGGCGAACGTGAATATCCATAAATACATAAAGATTTTTTTAAAGTGTCTTCGAGATTTTTCTTTGTGTTTTTTGGAATACAATATATCAGACTTCTACATACTTAATGGAAAGTATATTATCACTTCTTATAGAAATTAATACAAAATTTTCCCAAAATCCCAATGAAATACAAAATGGCCAACACCTCCCTCAATGTTTCTAGTAGACAAGTATCTTTTGTAGAGTTGGTGAATTTGCTTCAAAATGAGGAGGCAAATTAGGTTCATAAGGATGAAGTTCCATATAATGCTCTTTATACCCAACAAGGAGGTAAGAAACAAGGGCAATTTCAAAAAAGGGTTCTTCTTCCAAGGGCAAAGGGAAACAATCTCAATAGAAGGACAAACAATATTGCAAGATTTGTGATATGAATAACCATAACACCAAAAGGTTTTGGTTTAAGAACAAGCAATAGAATGACCAACCTCATAAGCACAAGGGCAAAGGAAAACACAAATCACAAAAAAATAATAAGAAACCTAAGGGGCATGTTGTTTATGCTGAATCTAATTCAGACTCAGATTCTGCAGGGTTCGACTTAGACTCAGGCTCTGAAAGAGTGCACAAGGTGCTCATGACCCATACTTCATCTTCTTAGATAGATTTTGTATGGTATATTGATTCAAAAGCCAATAAGCACATGGATGGTGACAAATCATGGTTTGAGATATTTGAGGAGAAAGAAGGTAAACCAGTAACCATTGCTGACAATCAAGTCTACCAGGTGAAGGGTGAAGAAAATGTTTCTGTTACTCTTCCAAATAGAAAATGTTAGATTGATAAGGTTCTCTATGTTCTTGGATTAGCTATCAATATTTTTTCCATTCCTCAGATGTTGGATAGAAATATGGATGTTGTATTTCGAGTTGCAAAAGGCAAGAAGAGATGTTTTATAACCAGCAAAGGTAAAAATGTAGCAACCGGATCATACAAGTATGGCTTGTTCATTTTAGATGCTATTTCAATGCCTCATGTTTCCTTGGTAGCAACTAAAAAGGAGGCTACTTCTCTGTGGCATAAGATATATGGGCATCTAAGTTCAGGATATTTGATCAAATTGAGAAAATATGAGATGGTGAGAGGACTTCCCCACCTTTCCTCCATCTTGCCAGTTTTCTCAGATTGTGTAGTAGGGAAGCAACATTGGGTACCATTTAAAGCTAGCTCTTCCAGAGCTAAGAATCCTTTGTAGTTGGTACACGTCGATCTGTGCGGTCCTATGCCCACCAGCTATGGTGGAAAGAAGTATTTCCAATTGTTTGTTGATGATTACTCACAGAGGATGTGGGTTTTCTTTCTTCAATTGAAATCAAAGGCTTTTTTGTACTTCCAACAATTTAAGAAACTTGTTGAGAAAGAATCAGGATGTTTCATCAAATCCCTCCACTCAGATCGAGGGGGGGAATATACTTCCAAATATTTTTTATCATTTCTAAAAGAACATGGGATTAAGAGACAACTAACTACAGCCTATACACCTCATCAAAATGGAGTTGCAGAGAGGAGAAATCGTTCCATTGTGGAAATGGTTCGATGTATGATAAAGGGAGCACATATTAAGGATCAGTATTGGGTAGAATAAGTAGACACATCATCATACCTCCTGAATAGAGTACCCACAAGGGCTCTATAGGGTAAAGCTCCACAAGAAGCATGGAGTGGTAAAAAACCCTCCATCTCTCATCTAAGGTTTTTTGGATGTAAGGCATTCATGCACATACCAAAATAGAAAAGAAAGAAGTTATATGAGAAGACCCTCCAATGTATCTTTCTTGGTTATGATGAAAATTCAAAAGGATATCGATTGATAGATCCTATAACCAAGAAGACACATATAAGTAGAGATGTGGTATTTGATGAAACTTTCACATAAAATAACTTGGGTGTACACCTTGAGGAAGATGAACCTAAGATAGAGACTTCACCTCCTCAAAATAAGATTCCCAAATGGTATACCAGTACATTGAGAGATTCCAAGTTAAAATCACTTCCAGATCTCACTCTAGATTGATCTTGTACTTGCAATATGACGTAGTAGAAGAGAGCAAAAGCATCAACTTTAGAGGTTGATGAGCTTTACCAATAGTTTGATGAACTATCTGTGGATGCAAAAAAAGGTAGGGATATGGATATGGAGGATGAAAGGGTTTATTTGACAAAATTAGATGTAAATGAACCCACAACAATTCAAGATGCACTTAGTAAGCCTCAGTGGAAGTCTGCTATGTAAGCAAAACATACATCTCTCATTAAGAATCATACATGGAAGCTAGTAAATCTGCCTTTAGGAAATAAGCCCATTGGTTGCAAGTGGGTGTTCAAAGTAAAATATAAGGTAGATGGTACTATTGATAAGCATAAATACCATCTTGTTGCAAAGGGCTATGCACATAAATAAGACATAGATTATGAAGAGACTTTTGCCCCTACTACAAAAATGACCACCATTCGAGTACTTTGTGCCATGGCATCTCAGTTTAGATGGAAGTTACATCAAATGGATGTAAAAAGTGCTTTCTTAAATGGTGACCTATAGGAAGAAGTGTACATGATCCAACCTGAAGGATTTTTTGTTGAAGGGCAAGAACAGAAAGTTTATAAGTTGATCAAATCCTTGTACGGATTGAAACAAGCTCCTCGAGCTTGGTACATCAAAATTGACTGTCACCTCATGCAACATGGTTTTCAAAGAAGTCCATCAGATGCAAATTTCTATGTAAAGAACAATGGTTCTGATATAGTGATCTTGGTGCTATATGTAGATGATCTGATCATAACAGGTAATTCAGAGAGTATGATAGATATAGTGAAAAATGATCTAAACACATCTTTTGAAATTATAGATCTAGGAATTCTACACTATTGTCTTTGTTTAGAAATGACTCAAAAGAAACATCATTTATGAGTTAATCAAAAGAAATATACCAAGACATTGATCGATAAGTATCGGATGACTGATTGTAATTCTAAAGCTACACCAATGGAGGTAAGACTTAAGTTATCTTGATTCGATCAATATCCATCGATATATGGCACTCTCTATTGTCAAATGATTGGGAGTCTCATATACCTCACAAAAACTAGGCTAGATCTCATTTTTTCTATGGGTTATCTTTCATGATTCATGCAGGATCCAAAAGTGAGCCATTGGAAAGAAGCAAAAATATTTCTTCATTATGTTCGTGGTACAAAAAATTATGGCTTGGAATACAAAATGAATAACAATTTCTATATACAAGGGTACACAAACTCTGACTATGCTGGATCCATTGACAATCGAAAATTGACTTTTGGATACATTTTTCATCTTGGATCTGGTCCTATCTCTTGGCATAGTAAAAATCAATAGGTCGTTGCTATCTCTTCTACTGAGGCAGAATATCATGCATCTAGTGGAGCAGTTTGTGAGATGATATGGTTACATCGCATTATTACAAATATGGGTCTTCCAAAGAATCTTCCTCTTCATTTATTCTATGATAATCAAGGTGTTTTGAATCTTGTTAAGAATCCCATATTTCATGATCGCACCAAACACATTGACACTAGATGTCATTTTATTCGAGATGAAGTTCCAAAACATCATATACAGCTCCACTACATTTCCACTAACGAGAAAATTGCAGATATCTTCACCAAGGTGCTTGCTCGTGTCAAATTTGAACTATTCCGCAATGCTATTTGTAGTTTCCAATAATGTAATTAGGGGGGATGTTAGAAAATATCCTATTTTGCATTTTATTACATTATTAAAATGTTGGCGCTTGTATGCTCTCTCTTGGTAGGTTTCCCAGCCACCCAGTTGGTTCCATAACTACAACAATGTAACCTATTTAAATTGGTGCAATATATGAGTTCAATTACTTGATAGAATTCATCACTTAGTGAAAATATTCGTAACGTGTTCATTGGTGGGAACGTACTGAAGTTGAATGTGGTGCCTTGGAACTTTGTCTCGAATGAAGTGACATTGAGTGTCAATGTGTTTGGTGCGTTCATGAAACACTAGATTCTTGACGAGCTTCATAACACTTTGGTTGTCGTAAAACAAGTGAATTGGAGATTTGGATGGAAGACCCATAATTATCAAGATGCGATGCAATCATATCGCCTCACACACTACTTCACGTGCGGTGTGATACTCTACCTCTGTAGATGAAATATCAACCATCTATTGCTTCTTGTTGTACCAAGAGATAGGACCAGATCCAAGATGAAAAATATATCCTGAAGTTGACTTTCGATCATCATATGACCTGACATATTCAGAGTCTATGTGTCCTTCCAATAATAATTGATCATTCTTCTTGTACTCTAGGCCATACTCAATAGTACCATGGACATAGTGAAGAACATGTTTTTCTAATTTCCAATGAGTGACTTTAGGCTCCTACATGAACCTCAAAATATAATTGATAGCAAACATGATATTTGGCCTAGTTTTGATCAGATATATGAGACTCCAAATTAGTTGGTGATAGAGAGTACCATCTACCTGAGGTGATTCATCATACCACGATAATTGAAGCCCTGATTCCATCAGAGTTACCATTGAATTACAATTAGTTATGCGATACTTTTATAAGAATGTCTTGGCATACTTTTTATATGACATATTGATGTGATGCTTCTTCTAGTTTACTTCCAAGCCAAGGCAATAGTGGAGAAGTCCGATATTTTTCATTTCAAAAGACTTACAAAAGTTACTTTTGAAAACAATTATCAATTTGTTTGATCTTCCTGTGATAATCAGATTATACACATAGAGTACAAGTAGCACTATTTTAGAACCTTATTTCTTGAAATAGATATTTGCATCTGAAGGACTTCTCTTAAATCCATGTTGCAATAGGTGATCATCCATCTTAATATACCAAGCTCGTGGAGCTTATTTCAAACCATACAAGGACTTGATTAATTTGTAAACTTTCTGCTCTTGGCCTTCCACTTTAAATCCTTCAAGTTGTGACATATAGACTTCTTTGATATCAACATTCATGAAGGCACTCTTAACATCCATCTGATGTACTTTCCATCCAAACTATGCTGCCACAACACAAAGAACTCGAATGGTAGTCATCCGAGTAGTAGGTGTAAAAGTTTCCTCATAGTCGATGCCTTCTTTTTACGCATAACCCTTTGCAACAATATGGGAATTATGCTTATCAATTGTTCCATTTGCCTTGTACTTAACTTTGTACACCCATTTGCAACCAATGGGCTTCTTTCCATGCGGTAGATCAACAAGATTTCAAGTCTAATTTTTCTTTAGAGACATGTACTCTACATCCATAATAACCTTCCATTGTGGCTCACTAAGAGCATCTTGTACTGTAGTGGGTTCATGTTCATCCAGTGAAGAAATAAACACCTTGTCATCATCCACATCCATATATTCTATTTCTATTATGAAATATACAAAAAATCCTCAAAGGATTGACAAAGATCATCAATCTCAGTAGTCTCTATTGCTGCTCTTTCTTGTCGATCCATACTGCAAGTACAAGGTCTATTCAAAGTCATTTCTGGTGGTGTGGATATCTTTGAGTCTTTGATAGTACTTGTATACCACTTAGGAATATTTTTCTATGATGAAGAAGAAGAAGGAGACTTCTCAACCTTAGAATCCTCAAAATATAGGTATACATTAGATGTGTTTTGTGATGTGAAATCTTCATCAAAAACAATATCTCTACTAATATGAATCTTCTTGGTCAAAGGATCAATCAATAGATAATCCTTATAATGCTCATCATATCCAAGAATAACACATTGCAAGGTATTCTCATCTAGTTTCTTACTTTTTTCTTTTGGTATGTGCGTAAAAGACTTACATCCAAAAAGGCGTAGATGAGAGATGGAGGGTTTCTGATCACTCCATGATTCTTGTGGAGTTATTCCCTTTAGGACCTTTGTGGGTGCCCTATTCAGTAGATATACTACTTTGGTGATAGCTTCTACCAAAAATTGTTGCTCTATATGGGCTTTTGTTAGCATACAATAAACCATTTCCATGATGGAACGGTTCCTCCGCTCAACAACTCCATTTTGTTGTGGAGTATAAGCAATAGTGAGTTATCTCTTGATTCCATGTGTAGTCAAATATGAGGAAAATTCCTTAGAGGTGAACTCCCCCCCTCAATCTGAGTGGAGGATACTTATAGAAGTCCCTGAATTCTCAAAAAATTTCTTGAATTGCTGGAAGTAACTGAAAGCTTCTGATTTTAGATGAAGAAAGAAAACCCACATCTTCCGTGAGTAGTCATCTACAAACAACTGAAAGTCCCTCTTCCCCCACATATATTTTGGGTGAAAGGACTGCACATATCGATGTGACTTAACTCCAAAGGTTTATATGCTCATGAAGAGCTCTTTTCAAAGGGTACTCTATGTGGCTTCCCTGATAACAATAAGAGCACACTGGAAATATAGAGGAAAGGGAGGGAAGGCCCTTTACCATCTCATATTTATGTATCTCAAATAAATATATAGAACTTATATGCCTGTATCTCTTGTGCCAAAGTGAAGTAGCCTCCTTTTTAGAGACTACCATGGCAACATGAGGGGTGGAGATAACATCTAATGCAAACAAGACATGTTTGTATGAAGCTGTTGTGATGTGTTTATCCCTCTTGGTGATAAAGCAACACTTATTTCCATCCTCAACATGAAAATCAACAACCATATCCTTATCCAAGATTTGAGGGACTGACAAAAAAATATTCGCCAATCCTGGAACATATAAGACTCTGTCAATCTGATGTTTTCCATTTGGAAGGGTGACGGAAACTATGCCCTCACCCTAAACCTGGTAGGTCTTATCATCAATAATAGTTATTGGTTTGCCTACCTTGGCTTCAAATGTCTTAAACCACAAATTGTCATTAGTCATGTGTTTACTGGCGCCAAAATCAATATACCACACATGATCCTTTTGCTTAGAGGTTGTGTTAGTCATGAGCACCTTGTGTGCCCACTCAAAATATGAGTCTAATTCTTCAACAACAAAATTCACCTTGGGTTGCTTTTTTTTATTCTATGGTTTGTTATGGCCCTTGTTCTTAGGTTGTTTATTCTTGTACCAACACCGATTGGTGTCATGGGTATATTTCTCACAAATTTTACAATATCTCTTTAGTTTTTGAGGTTGTTTTCCCTTGGAATCCTTGGAAGAAGATCCTCCTTTCTAAAAATTACCTTTCTTCTTAGAACCCTTCTTGTTTTAATAGAGGGTTGTATTAGAAGTTTCACCTTTTTGAAGTTTGATAACCTCCTCAGTTTGAAGCATATTGACCAACTCCACAAAGGTAACTTGTCTTTTTGACACTTGAAGGGAATTTATCAACATTTTGTATGAATCAGGTAAAGCTCTCAAAATCACTGAAGTGATGAGATTATCTTCTACAATTCTTGCCTTACTATATTTCTTTTCATCTGTGACAGCAAGCAAGATGAGCATTCTTGCCTTACTATATTTCTTTTCAAATGCAATCAGATCTGCACCTGATGCTATAGGACATTTTTTTGTGCCAAAAATCACATCCCACAATTCTTCTACTTGTAGAATAGCCTTCATCTTCATATTCCATGGTGCATAATTGAAATTTTTTAGTAATTTAGTATCTGACATATATTTGTGTATGGCTGCCATAATGAGGGTTCCTTATATCACCAAATGGTCCCCCTTTATTTATACTTGCTAGGCATTTATACTGAACCTCTTGAAATACCCGCCCTTATGTGAGGAAGACTATAGGTACGTGAGAGTAGAAATATACATGGAACATAGGCAGTACTGAAAGGGAATCATTTTGTTTATGACAACTACCATAGGTCTTCCTCATGCGTGGGGTGTAACTTCCCCTAAACACTTTGGATAGACACTTCATCAGGATTTACGTCTAACAACAATAATGATTAGGGTGGTGAATGGAGTGAAAAAATAACAAAATGGTAAACTTATTTCTCCCCAACGATTTATAGAGAACAAGCTCAGACATCGTTTTTACAGCTATGTTAGGCGATAGATATAGTAGCCCAAAGCATGACAAGTTTACCTGTAAGTGTGGGCCAGAGGTACCATGTATACCGAACACTACAATGCAAATAAATTGCATGGATGGGTTCAATTTTTGGGGACTTATTATGCTTGATTTTTAAACTTTATGATGTAGTGCAAAAACAATAATGGAAATGTAAATGTAGCATACAACAAAAAGTGCCCACAAAAAAATGAAAATTTAGGTGTCGGTTTCCACCGAAAATGCACCTAATTACAATGCCAAATTACTTTTCAAAAAATGAAATTTCACTCTCTACTCCCCCTTTTCATCCTGTTTTGAGAAATGTGCAAGAATATGACATGAAAATGTCCCTCCCTTGATTTTGCAAAATAAACTTGGATGAAATTGTTTTGTGCTTCAAATAAAAGGTACTTTTAAAATTTAAGTTTGTAAGTGAAAATTTTCTTTAATGAAACAAAAAAATTTATTTAATTAAATATAATTTTTCTTAATTAAATTTTCTAAAGAAAATAATTAAGAAAATAAAAAAATATTTAATTAAAATTTTTTGTAAACATTTAAAAAAAAAAATTCAACTTGCAAAAAAAATAATACCTTTGAAGCCTTGTTGGTGGGATTGGAACCCCCAACCTCGTTCGCAGGTGCCTTAGCACTCGGCCTCCAACCAGTTGAGCTACCTGCTTCAGTGGGTATTAAATGAGAAGTATTCTCCTTTATGGTGCTTGCGACTCTCCAAGCTGGTGGTGCTCTTGATTCTCCTTCATCGAGCGACAAAGCGTTTGCTCGGCTTATCTGGGATTTTTGATCATCATCAAAGAATCCTCATCTACATACATAGTACACTCAAAAGCAAGAAAATTTACATCAAAATTCCTCGTTGTCCGTCTATTTTTGGAAGACAAAGTTAGAAAAAATCAGGTTTCACACGGTAGGCATCTATTATTTTTTTGCTATGCGATGCACTAAAAAAAATTGGAGATACATTACATGTTTGAGAGCAATGTGAATCGTTGCGTCTGTAAATTGTGTCCACCAAACATGTAGAGAACATCTACGAAGGTTCATAAACTTACTTGTTTGGATATTTGTATTGCGATCATCTACGCTCTATAAATTACCATTACGAGATTTATATCTTCAATGGAGATAAATCCTCCATTCTACAAAGTTTCTGAAGGGTAGAGGCATTAACAGTGGACAAACAAATTTCACCACTATTAGAAAAATGAATGTCTTCTGCAAATCAACGATCGATTCTGGTGATCGTCAAACAGATCTTGAAGCGCCAGAAACACTTGATCAAATCCCCACAAATTGTAAAAATCATAGGTAATTTCTTTGATGTGCACAAGAAACTTAGCACATTACCAGGTAAAATCATCGATTAGTGGCTTAAGACATTTATTTTCGAAAACAAATATCCCACATTTGGGACTTGGTGGAAGTAAAGGCTGTTTAAAAGGTAAAAGGCTCCATATTATTAATGTCCATCTGATGGTGGAAAAAGCCTTCCTTTCACCCTTTTATCCCTTTTTACAACCACTAAAGTCATATCACATTTCCACTACATCAAATTTCGATGTCTTCTACCTTACCCTTGTTCCATCCGTGTCACCCCAATCTGAGACGTGATGTCTTTACCATGTGAAATCCAACGTGTTAGGGTTCTTGTTAGTGTCTAGCTTGTCCAGGTCCTTTGTTGGTTGTGGTTACATGGCAGGTGTTCAAGTCTTGTAGTTTCTAGGTTCACACATTCACCTAGTCCAGTTTCAGTCCAGTACTTGCATCATGGTCCGCGTCCTCTAGTTGTCCTCCCCCCATAGTTTAGGTTTGCATCCATGTGGTTCAGATCACATTAGTCAACGTGTTGTCATATTGCTACATGTTCAATAGTTAGATTGCTACACAGATCAAATTTGAATCCATATTCAGAAATAGAGTCCACCAAGAGTCGACCTTGGGAATTATGTTTGGTCCAGGTCAAACCATAACTCTAGTTTTGAGTTTGACCTAAACAATTGTGCCTATATGAGACTATGAAAAAAAAACCGAGCCATATATAAAGGCTCTCATACCATATTAAGAGCACAATCATTAGTCATTCCATTGATTAGAGTGTGAATACATAATACAAAATAGGCCTAGATTAGCCTGTAGATGTAGGATCTGAGAAACCTATTAGATCCCAGATTAAAATTTGCTAACAATAGTCTAGAAAATATATCCCTTGCCAACTAATTAGTATCCATAAATAATGAAATAATAGCTATAATAAAATATACGCTAACAACATGCAAGTGCCATAGTGAAGATATTCATAACCTATTCATCGGTAGGAATGTACTGGAGATGAATCTTGTGCTTTGGAACTTCATATCGAATAAAGTGACATTGAGTGTCAATGTGTTTGGTGCGTTCATGGAACACTGCATTCTTGATGAGATTCAAAACACCTTGGTTATCGCAAAACAAGTGGATTGGAAATTTATTGGGAAGAACCATACTTGCTAAAATGCGACTTAACCATTTGGTCTCACACACTGCTCCTTGTGCTGCACGATATTCTACCTCAGGAGATGATAAAGCAACCACTTGCTACTTCTTACTATACCAAGATATAGGGCCAGATCCAAGATGAAAAATATATCTAGAAGTTGATTTCCTATCATCAATTGACCCGATATAATCATAGTTCGTTCGTGTAACCTTGTAAGAAGTTGTAATTCTTCTTGTATTCTAGGCCATATTCTATACTACTATGGACATAATGAAGACCTCATTTCATTGCTTTCCAATGACTAAACTTAGGCTCCTACATGAACCTCTAAAGATAATTCATAGCAAAACTAATGTCTGGCCTAGTGTTGGTATGATATATGAGACTCCCAATCGACTGGTGATAGAGAGTTCCATATGCCTAAGGAGAAGTATCATATCGTGATAACTATAGCCTTGTTTCCATTGGAGTTGCTTTAGAATTACAATTAGTCATACGATATTTCTCAATCAATGTCTTGGCATATTTATTCTATGTCACTCTGATGTGATTCTTATTATGTTCCACTTCTAAACCAAGACAATAATGAAGAAGTCCTAGATCTATCATCTCAAATGAATTTTTCAAGTCACATTTCACTACATCTATCAATTTCTTTGAACTGCCTGTGATAATCATATCATCAACATATAGTACTAGTATCACTATTTTAGAACCAATTTTCTTGATATAGAGATTAGCATCCAAAGGACTTCTCTTGAAACCATGCTACAATAGGTGATTGTAAATTTTTATGTACCAAAATCGTGGAGCTTGTTTTAACCCTTACAAGGATTTAACCAATTTGCAAACATTTTGCTCTTGGCCTTCAACCAAAAATACTTATGGCTGAGTCATATACACTTCTTCCTTGACATCACCATTTAAGAAGGCACTTTCTACATCCATCTGATGTAGCTTCCATACAAATCGAGCTACCATAGAACAAAATACACAAATGGTACTCATTCTAGAAGTGGATGCAAAAGTTTCTTCATAGTCAATACCTTATTTCTATGCATAGCCCTTTGTGATAAGGTGGATCTTATGCTTTTCTATAGTTCCATCTACCTTATACTTCACTTTGTATACCCATTTACAACCAATGGGCTTATTTCCAGGAGGTAGATCAACTAGTTTCTAAGTGTTGTTTTTAATGAGAGATAAATGTTCTGCATCCATAACTACCTTCCACTAAGGCTCACTAAGTCCATCTTGTACCATGGTAGGTTCATGCTCATACAATGAAGACATAAAAACCCTATCATCATCCACATCCATATCTTCTACTTATTTATATTCTTCTATATCTACAAAAAGTTCTTCAAAGTGCTAACAAAGCTCATAAACCTCTATAGTCTTTGCTTCTGCTCTCTTTTGATGAGTCATACTGTGTGTACAAGGTCGATCTAAAGTTAGGTCTAGAGGTGTAGTCACTTTTGATTCTCTCATTGTGCTAGTATACCATTTGAGAATCTTCTTTGATGGGGGAGGAGTCTCTTTCTTAGGCTCCTCATCATCCATGTATACAACTAAAGATGTGTTATCTTGTGTGACAACTTCATAAAATACCACATCTCGACTGATGTGAGTTTTCTTGGTTTTAGGATCTATCAAATGATATCCCTTGGAATTTTCATCATAACCAAGAAAAATTCACTGCAATGATTTCTCATATAACTTATTTCTCTTTGCTTTTGTAATGTGCATGAATTCCTTACACCCAAATATCCTAATATGAGAAATAGAGGTATTTCTACCACTCCATGCTTCTTGTGGAGTCATTCCCTTAATAGATTTTATGGGTGCTCTATTTAGGAGGTACGTTGCTATAATGACAGATTCTACCCAATACTATTGCTTAAGATGTGTCCTTGTAAGCATACAACAAACCATTTCCATTATGGAATGATTAATTCTCTCAGCAACTCCATTTTGCTACAAAGTATAGGTTGTAGTAAGCTACCTCTTAATCCCATGTGTACTAAGAAATGCAGAAAAATATTTAGAGGTATATTCCCCCTCTCTATCTGAGCAGAGGATCTTAATAGAACTTCCTGATTCCTTATCAACATATTTCTAGAACTGCTAAAAAAACATGAAGACCTCAGAATTTAGATGTAAAAAGAAAACCCACATCTTTTGTGAGTAGTCATAAAAACAACTAAAAATACCTCTCTCCCCCATAACTGTTTGGTATAGGACCACACATATCGGTGTGTACCAACTCCAATGGTCTTTTGGATTGTGAGGATCTCAAATCAAAAGGTACTCGATGTTACTTCCCTGCTAAGTAATCCAAGCAAACTAGAAAAGTAGAGGAAAGGGTGGGAAGACCTTTCACCATATCATATTTACTCAACTCAAGTAAATATCCAGAACCGAGATGGCCATATATTTTGTGCCAAAGAGAAGTAACCTCTTTTGTGTTTACTGCCATGGCAACTTGAGGTGTAGAAATATCATCTAAAGTAAACAAGCCATGCTTGTAGGAAGTAGTTACTATATGTTTGCCTTTCCTTGTGATGAATCAACACTTCTTTCCATTCTCAACTCTGAAATCAACCACCATGTTTTTCTCCAATATTTGAGGCATTGACAACAAGTTATTAGCCAATCCTGGAACATAAAAGAATTTTTTCAAGTTGACATTTTCCATCAAGAAGAGTGACAAAAAAATTTCCTTCACCATGGGCTCTGTAGGTCTTATCATAAGCTATGCTAACTGCTTTGCCTTTCGTAGCCTCAAATATCTCAAACCATGATTTATCACCAGTCATGTGTGTAATGGCTCCAGAATCAATATACCACACATGATCCTTTTTCTTAGAATTTGTGTTATTCATGAGCACCTTATGTGTCCTCTCAGAATATGAGTCTGATTCCTCATAAGAAACATGTCCCTTTGGTTTCTTATGCTTCTTTTGTGGTTTGCTCTTACCTTTTTTCTTTTGACCTTGGTTATGTGGTTGTTTGTTTTTGAACCAACACCTGTTGGTGTCATGGTTGTCCATATCATAGATTTTGCAATACTTCTTTTGTCCTTGTTGAGGTAGCTTACCTTCGGAACCTTTGGAAGAAGATCCCCCCTATTGAAAGTTACCCTGTTTCCTTGACCCCTATTTTGAGTAAAATTCATTATTTGACACTTCATATCTTTGAAGTTGATTTGCCTCCTCAGTTTGAAGCAAATTTATCAACTCCACAAGAGTAACTTGTCTCATGGACACTTGAAGGGATGTGATTAACACCTAGTAGTAATATGGTAAATCTCTTAAAATTACTGAAGTCAAGAACTTATCCTCTATTGTTTCTCCTAAAGCATTCAACTTGGACTTCAATTCTGTCACTCTACAAAGAAACAATTCTATTGTTTCACTAGACTTCATACTGAGAGTATGAAGTTGGGATTGAAGGTTAAGAATTGTGTATTGATTCTTCCCTTAATATATGGTAACTAATGCATCCCAAGAATCTTTATCATTTTTAACATCACAAATGTGAGGTTGTACTTCATCAGTAGTAACAAGAAATATAAGCATGAGGGATCTTCTATCCTTTTTCTCATATGTTTCCTAATCTGTACCTGTTGTAGTAATTTGGCATTGTAATGAGGTGCATTTTCGGTGGAAACCAACACATAAATTTTCAAAATTTTATGGGTAATTTTTGTTGTATGTTGCATTTACATTTCCATTATTGTTTTTGCACTACATCATAAATTTTAAAAATCAAGCATAAAAAGTTTCCAAAAATTGAACCCATACGTGCAATTTATTTGCACAACAGTTTTCGGTATACACAATACCTCTAGCCGACACTTACAGGTAAATTTGATGTGCTTTGAGTTACTATATCTATCGCTTGAAATAGCTATGACAACGAAGTCTAAGCTTGTTCTCTATAAATCATCAAGGAGATATAATTTTACCATTTTATTATTTTTTTCACTCCATTCACTACCCTAATCGTTATTCTTATTAGACGTAAATCCTGACGAAGTGTCTATACAAAGTATTTAGGGAAAGTTAAAATCCATGCATGAGGAAGACCTTTTATGGTAGGTGTCATAAAAAAAATTATTCCCTTTCAGCACCGCCTATGTTCCACGTATCATTTTGCTCTCACATACCTATAGTCTCCCTCATGTAAAGGTGGGTATTTCGAGAGATTCGGTATAAAGGCATTGTAGATATAAATAAAGGGGGACCATTTGGTGATATAAGGAACCCTCATTATGGCAACCATACAGAAATATCTGTCAGATACTCAATTACTAAAATATTCCAATTATGCACCATGGAAGACGAAGATGAAGGCTATTCTACAAGTAGAATAATTGTGGGATGTGGTTTCTAGAACAACAAAATGTCCTACAACACCAGGTGCAAATCTGATTGCATTTGAAAAGAAATATAGTAAGGCAAGAATGCTCATCTTGCTTGTTGTCACAGATGATGTTCAACCTCACATAACTGAAAAATAACATGGTAAAGATGCATGGGATGCACTTAAGACCATCTATGAGGGTAAGAATGATTCCACCATTCTCAATCTTCAATCTCAACTTCACAGTTTGAGTATGAGGTATGGAGAGACAGTTGAAATATTTCTATGTAGAGTGGTCAAGTTGAATTCAAGATTGAATTCTATGGGAGAAATTATAGAAGATAATCTCCTCACTTCAGTGATTTTGAGAGCTTTACCTGATTCATACAAAATGTTTATAAATTCCCTTCAAGTGTCACAAAGACAAGTTACCTTTGTGGAGTTGGTCAATATGCTTCAAACTGAGGATATTATCCAACTTCAAAAATGTGAAACTTCTAATACAACCCTCTATTAAAACAAGAAGGGTTCTAAGAAGAAAGGTAATTTTTAGAAAGGAGGATCTTCTTCCAAGAATTCCAAGGAAAAACAACCTCAACAACTGAAGAGATATTGTAAAATTTGTGAGAAAGATACCCATGACACCAATCGGTGTTGGTACAAGAATAAACAACCTAAGAACAAGGGCCATAACAAACCACAAAATAAAAACAAGCAACCCAAGGTGAATGTTGTTGTTGAAGAATTAGACTCAAATTTTGAGTGGGCACACAAGGTGCTCATGACTAACACAACCTCCAAGCAAAAGGATCATGTGTGGTATATTTGATTCTGGCACCAGTAAACACATGACTAATGACAATTTGTGGTTTAAGACATTTGAAGCCAAGGCAGGCAAACCAATAACTATTGCTGATGATAATACCTACCAAGTTTAGGGTGAGGGTACAGTTTCTATCACCCTTCCAGATGGAAAATGTGAGATTGACAAAGTCCTATATGTTCCAGGATTGACAAACAATTTGGTGTCAGTCCCTCAAATCCTGGATAAGGATATGGTTGTTTATTTTTGTGTTGAGGATGGAAATAAGTGTTGCTTTATCACCAAGAGGGGTAAAAACATCATAAAAGTTTCATACAAGCATGGCTTATTTGCATTAGATGTTATTTCCACCTCTCATATTGCCATGATAGTCTCTAAAAAGGAGGCTACTTCACTTTGGCACAAGATATAAGAGCATCTAAGTTTTGGATATTTACTTGAGCTAAGTAAATATGAGATGGTAAAGGGCCTTCCCTCCCTTTCCTCTACATTGCCAGTGTGCTCTAATTGCTTAGCAAGGAAGAAACATAGAGTACCCTTTGAAAAGATATCTTCACGAGCATAGAATCCTTTGGAGTTAATTCACATTGATCTATGTAGTCCTTTCACCCAAAATAGTTGTGGGGGAAGAGGTAGTTTCAGTTGTTTATAGATGACTACTCACGAAAGATGTGGGTTTTATTTCTTCATCTAAAATCATAAGCTTTCAGTTACTTCCAACAATTAATGAAATTTTTTGAGGAGTCAGGGACTTCTATAAGGATCCTTCGCTCATATCGAGGGGAGGAGTTCACATCTAAGGAATTTTCCTCATATTGGACTACACATGAAATCAAGAGACAACTCACTATTGCTTATACTTTGTAACAAAATGGAGTTTTTTGAGCGAAGGAACCATTCCATCATGGAAATGGTTCACTGTATGCTAACAAAACCCCATATAGAGAAATAATTTTGGGCAGAAGCTATCACCATAGTAGTATATCTATTGAATAGGGCACCCACAAAGGCCCTAAAGGGAATAAATCCATAGGAAGTATGGAGTGATCGAAAACCCTCCATCTCTCATATACACATTTTTGGGTGTAAGGCTTTTACGCACATACCAAAAGAAAAAAGGAAGAATCTAGATGAGAATACCTTGCAATGTGTTCTTCTTGGATATGATGAGCATTCTAAGGGTTATCGACTTATTGATCCTTTGACAAAGAATATTCATATCAGTAGAGATGTTGTTTTTTATTAACCTTTCACATCACAAAACACATCCAATGTATACCTAGATTTTGAGGAGTCTAAGGTTGAGAAGTCTCCTTCTACTTCTTCACCATAAAAAATATTCCTAAGTGGTATAAAAGTACTATCAGATACTCAAATATATCCACACCACTAGATATGACTTTGAATAGACCTCGTACTCGCAATATGGCTCGATAAGAAAGAGCAGCAACAAAGACTACTGAGGTTGGTGATCTTTATCAATCCTTTGAGGCAATTTTTGTAGATCCAGAAAGATAAATAGAAGATATGGATGTGGATGATGATAGGGTGTTTATGTCTTTACTGGATGAGCATGAACCTGATACAGTATAATATGCTCTTAGTGAGCCACAATGGAAGGTTGTTATGGATGCAGAGTACATGTCTCTAAAGAAAATCAGACTTGGAAGCTTGTTGATCTACCGCATGGAAAGAATCCCATTGGCTGCAAATGGGTATACAAAGTAATGTACAAGGTAGATGGAACAATTAATAAGCATAAGGTCCATCTTGTTGCAAAGGTCTATGTGCAAAAAGAAGGCATCGACTATGAGGAAACTTTTGTGCCTATTGCTCGGATGACTACCATTCAAGTTATTTGTGCTATGGCAACATAGTTTGGGTAGAAAGTACATCAGATGGATGCCAAGAGTGCCTTCTTGAATAGTGATCTCAAAGAGGAGGTCTATATGTCACAACCTGAAGGATTTGGAGTGGAAGGCCAAGAGCAAAAAGTTTGCAAATTTGTCAAGTCCTTGTATGGTTTGAAACAAGCTCCACGAGCTTGGTATATTAAGATGGATGATCACCTATTACAACATGGATTTAAGAGAATTCCTTTAGATGCAAATATCTATTTCAAGAAATAAGGTTCTAAAATAGTGCTACTTTTACTCTATGTGGATGATCTAATTATCACAGGCAACTCAGAACAATTGATAACTGTTGTCAAAAGTGACTTGTGCAAGTCTTTTGAAATGACATATCTTGGAATTCTCCACTATTGTCTTGGCTTGGAAGTGAACCAGAAGAGGCATCGCATTAAGGTGTCACAAAAAAGTATGCCAAGACATTGTTAGAAAAGTATCACATGACTGATTGCAAGCTAATGGCAACTCCGATGGAATCAGGGCTTCAGTTATCACGATATTGATTCACCTCAAGTAGATGGTACTCTCTATCGCCAGCTGATTGGGAGTCTCATATATCTGACCAACACTAGGCCAGATATCATATTTTCTATAAATTATATTTTGAGGTTCATGCAGGAGCCTAAGGTCACTCATTGGAAAGCAACAAAATATGTTCTTCACTATGTACATGGTACTATTGAGTATGGGCTAGAGTACAGGAAGAATGATAAATTCTTCTTGCAAGGATACACAGACTTCGACTATTCTGGGTCATATGATGATTGAAAGTTAACTTTAGGATATATTTTTCATCTTGGGTTTGGTCCTGTCTCTTGGAAAAGCAAGAAGCAACACCTGGTTGCTATTTCATCTACAAAGGTAGAGTATTGCACCGCACGTGAAGTAGTGTTTGTGGCAATATGGTTGAGTCCATATTGACAAGTATGGGTCTTCCATACAAATATTCAATTCACTTGTTTTACGATAACCAAGGTGTTATGAAGCTCATCAAGAATCCAATGTTTCATGAATGCACCAAACACATTGACACTCAATGTCACTTCATTCGATATGAAGTTCCAAGGCACCACATTTAGCTTCAGTACATTCCCACTAATGAACAAGTTGCAGATATTTTCACTAAGGCACTTGCACGTGTCAAATTTGAGTTGTTTCACAACTTCCTTTGTATTTCAAAATAATGTAATAAGGGGGGATGTTAGCGTATATTTTATTATAGCTATTATTTCATTATTTATGGATACTAATTAGTTGGTAGGGAATATATTTTCTAGACTATTGTTAGCGTAGTTTAATCTGGGCTCTAATAGGTTTCTCAGATCCTACATCTATGGGCTAATTTGGGCCTATTTTGTATTATTTATTCACACTCTAATAAATGGAATTATTAATGATTATGCTCTTAAACGTGTCAAATTTGAGTTGTTTCGCAATTCTCTTTGTACATAAAATACCAATGAAGGTAAGTGAACATTAACAATTGTATTGAAAATGATTCAATAAATAATACATAGCTTAGGCTAAGAATAGCCTAACAAACTTATGGTTCGAACTTAATGAACTTATGGTTCGAAGCCTATCAACTAGCTTAACAAACTTATGGTTCGAAGCCTATAAACTAAAGATGCTAACAACCCTACTAACAATAAAGATATTGTTACATAGGTAAATCAAATTATGTAATAAACATCTTACCCTAACACCCACTAGCTTAATGAACTTATGGTTTGAAGCCTATAAACTAAAGACGCTAACAACCTTACTAATAATAAATATATTATTACATAGGTAAATCAAATGATGTAATAAAAATCTACCCTAACATCCGCCCCTTATTACATTATTTGATATACAAAGAGGATTGCAAACCAAATCAAATTTGACACATGCAAGTACCTTAGTGAAGATATCCGCAACATGTTCATCAGTGTAAATGTACTGGAGCTGAATCTTGTGCTTTGGAACTTCATCTCAAATAAAGTGATATTGAGTGTCAATGTGTTTGGTGCATTCATGGAACACTAGATTCTTGATGAGCTTCAAAACACCTTGGTTATCACAAAACAAGTGGATTGAAAGTTTCTTGGGAAGACCCATACTTGCTAAAATGTGACTGAACCATATCACCTCACACACTAATCCTCGTGTTGCATGATATTATGCCTTTGTATATGATAAAGCAACCACCTACTGCTTCTTACTGTGCCAAGAGATAGGACCATATACAAGATGAAAAATATATCTAGAAGTTGATTTCCTATCATCAATTGACCCAGTATAATCAGAGTTCGTGTAACCTTGCAAGAAGAAGTTATCATTCTTCTTGTATTCTAGGCCATATTTTGTACTACCATGAACATAATGAAGAACTCATTTCGTTGCTTTCCAATGACTAACCTTAGGTTCCTGCATGAACCTCGAAAGATAATTCATAGCAAAAATGATGTTTGACCTAGTTTTGGTTAGATATATGAGACTTCCAATCAACTAGCGATAGAGAGTTCTATCTACATGAGGAGAAGTATCATATCACGATAATTATAGCCCTAATTCCATTGGAGTTTCTTTAGGCTTACAATCAGTCATGCAATATTTTTCAATAAATATCTTGGCATATTTCTTCTGTGTCACTTTGATGTGATTCTTCTTCTGTTCCACTTCTAATCCCAAGACAATAATGAAGAAGTCCTAGATCTATCATCTCAGATGACTTTTTCAAGTCACCTTTCACTGCATATATTAATTTCTCTGAACTGCCTGTGATAATCACATCATCAACATAGAGTACTAGAATCACTATTTAAGATTCAATTTTCTTGATATAGATATTAGCATCCAAAGTACTTCTCTTGAAACCATGCTGCAATAGGTGATTGTCAATTTTTATGTACCAAGATCGTGGAGCTTATTTTAACCCATAAAATAATTTAACCAATTTACAAACCTTTTGCTCTTGACCTTCAACCACAAATCCTTCCGGCTAAGTCATATACACTTATTCCTTGAGATTACCATTTAAGATGGTACTTTTTATATCCATCTGATGTAGCTTCCATCCACACTGAGCTGCCATAGCATACAGTACATGAATGATAGTCATTCTAGCAGTGGGTGCAAAAGTATCTTCATAGTCAATGCCTTATTTTTGTGCATAGCCCTTAATGACAAGGTGGACCTTATGGTTTTCTATAGTTCCATCTACCTTATACTTCACTTTGTATACCCATTTCTAGCCAATGGGCTTCTTTCCAGGAGGTAGATCAACTAGCTTCCAAGTGTTGTTTTTATGAGAGACAAGTGTTCTTCATCCATAGATACCTTCCACTGAGGCTCACTAAGTGCATCTTGTACCGTGGTAGTTTCATGCTCATCCAATGAATACATAAAAACCCTATCATCATCCACATCCATATCTTCTACTTCTTTATCTTCTTTTGTATCTCCAAAAAGTTATTCAAAGTTTTGGCAAAGCTCATCAACCTTCATAGTCTTTGCTTTTGCTCTATGTTTATCAGTCATACTGCATGTACAAGGTTGATCTAAATTTATATCTGGAGGTGTAGTCACTTTTGAGTCTCTCATTGTGCTAGTATACCATTTGGGAATCTTCTTATGTGGGGGAGGAGTCTCTTTCTTAGAATCCTCATCATCCAAGTATACAGTTGAAGATGTGTTACCTGGTGTGAAAGCTTCATCAAATACCACATCTCGACTGATGTGAGTTTTCTTGGTTTTAGAATCTATCCAATGATATCCCTTGGAATGTTCATCATAACCAAGAAAAATACACTACAGTTATTTCTCATCTAACTTCTTTCTCTTTATTTTTGGAATGTGCATGAATGCCTTACACCCAAATATCCTAAGATGAGATATGGAGTTATTTCTACCACTCCATGCTTCTTGTGGAGTCATTCCCTTAAGATATTTTGTGGATGCTCTATTTAGGAGGTACGTTGTTGTAGTGATAGCTTCTGCCCAATACTGTTGCTCAAGATGTGCCCCTATAAGCATACAACGAACCATTTCCATGATGGAGTGATTTCTACTCTAAGAAACTCCATTTTTTTGTGGAGTATAGGTTGTAGTAAGCTACCTCTTAATCCCATGTGTACTAATAAATGTGGAAAATTATTTGGAGGTATATTCCCTCCCCTCGATCTAAGTGGAGAGTCTTAATAAAATTTCTTGATTCCTTGATGAAAAACATGAAGGCCTTAGACTTCAAATGTAAAAATAAAATCCACATCTTTCATGAGTAGTCATAAAAGAATAACTAAAATACCTCTTTCCCCCATAACTATTTGGCATAGGACCGCACATATCGGTGTGTACCAACTCCAACGGTCTTTTGGCTCATGAGGAGATCAACTCAAAAGGTACTCGGCGTTGCTTCCCTGCTAAGCAATCCGAGAAAATTGGTAAAATAGAGGAAAGGGTGGGAAGGCCTTCCACCATCTCATATTTACACAACTCAAGTAAATATCCTGAACCGATATGGCCATATCTTTTGTGCCAAAGAGAAGTGGCCTCTTTTGTGTTTACCACCATGGCAACATGAGGTGTAGAAATGACATCTAAGGTAAACAAGCCATACTTGTAGGAAGTTGTTGCTACATGTTTGCCCTTCCTTGTGATGACGCAACAATTATTTCCATCCTCAACTCTAAAATCAATCACCATATTTTTATCCAATATTTGAGGCATTGACAACAAGTTATTAGCCAATCCTTGAACATAAAGGACTTTTTAAATTTGACATTTTCCATCAAGAAGAGTGACAAAAAATATTTTCTTCACCCTGGACCCTGTAGGTCTTATCATCAGCTATGGTAACTGGTTTGGCTTCCTTAGCCTCAAATATCTCAAACCATGATTTATCACCAGTCATGTGTTTACTGGCTCCAGAATTAATATACCACATAGGATCCTTATGCATAGAATTTGTGTGAGTCATGAGCACCTTTTGTGCCCTCTTAGAATCTAAGTCTAATTTCATAAAAGTAGCATGTCCCTTTGGTTGCTTATGCTTCTTTTGTGGTTTGTTCTTGCCATTTTTCTTTTGACCTTGGTCATGTGGTTGTTTATTTTTGAACCAACAACTGTTGGTGTCATGGTTGTCCATATAACAAATTTTGCAATAATTCTTTTGTCCTTGTTGAGGTTGCTTACCTTTGGAACCTTTGGAAGAAGATCCCTCATTCTAAAAGTTACCCTGTTTCCTTGACCCTTGTTTTGAGTAAAGTGCATTATTTGACACTTCATCTCTTTGAATTTGATTTGCCTCCTCAGTTTGAAGAAAATTTACCAACTCCACAAAAGGAACTTGTCGCATGGACACTTGAAGGGATGTGATTAACACCTGGTAGAAATATGGTAAATATCTTAAAATGATTGAAGTCAAGAGATTATCCTCTACTATTTCTACCAAAGCATTCAACTTGGATTTCAATTCTGCCACTCTACAAAGAAATAATTCTACTATTTCACTAGACTTCATACTGAGAGTATGAAGTTGAGATTGAAGTTTAAGAATGGTGGATTGATTCTTCCCTTCATATATGGTAACTAATGTATCCCAAGCATCTTTATCATTTTTAGCATCACAAATGTGAGGTTGTACTTCATCAGTAGTAGCAAGCAATATAAGCATGAGGGACCTTCTATCCTTTTTATCATATGCTTCCTGATTTGTACTTGTTGTAGCGAGATGTTTTATAGTGCTAGTTACTACATCCCACAAATCTTCAACCTGTAGAATGACTCTCATTTTGGTTTTCCATGGAGCAAAATTGGAACCTTTAAACAACTGTGTATCTGAAATATATTTGTGTGTAGTGGCCATTGTGAAGGTTCCTTATCTCACCAAAATGGTCCCACTTTCTATATACTACAAATACGTGAAATGGAATTCACTCAAAATTTTTGGCACTTGCCTAAAAGCCCTTTCGAAGAAGGATGATCAGTTTGAGAAATTTAAGCCAAACAATAAGAGTGAATTAGGGTAAATGATGGATTGAATATAAAAATATTGGCTTACCTTATTTATCCACAATGATTTATAGAGAATAATATCTCAGGTGTCATTGTTGTAGCTATATTAGGCATTAGATACAGTAGCCCAAAGCATGATAGCTTTACTTGTAAGTGTGGGCCAGAGGTCCCATAAATATTGAATGCTGTTGTGCAAGAAATTGCACAAAAGGGTTTAAAATTTTGTGTCTTATGTGCTTTTGAATTGTAACTTATGATGTAAGTGCAAAAAATAGTAAATTAAATGCAACATACAATCAAAAGTACCCAAAAATTTTAAATCATAGGTTTCAGATTCCACTGAAAATGCACCTATTTAACAATACCAATTTAAGGTGTCGAATGCAATCGAAAATGCATATTTTTACAATAATTTTTGCAAGAAATTTTTTGTTTGTGTTTGGAAAAATTGACATTCACAATTCCCCCCTTGTGTTATAATTTTGCAAAAAAGAATACAATTTTTTCCCCCTTTTGTTTGTAAAATAAACAAGTTTTGGTGGAATTTGGAAGTCCCCCTTTAGTTTGCAAAAAAAAATTGTGCAATTGTTGTTTTTTATTCCTCCTTTTGAGAAGAAAAAATGCACAATTTGGATTTGTATTTGCAAAAAAAAAATTGCAAAACAAAAAAAAATAGCTCTTCCTTTAGCAAAAAAATGTTTTTTCTTTCGCTGTGTGGGGTTTGAACCCCCATCCTCCCACAACTTAGTACCAAGTGCTGGCCCGATCGACTAGTCAGGCTAGCACTCCCGATGGATTTGAAAGAGAAGCACTGTCTATTTGTTTTCTTTGCCAAAGATAAAAAATAAAAAAAAAAATATTTGGGATCTTAATCCCACATGCAGGTCGTGATGGAGTTTGCAACTACTTAAAAACACTTTACACCTTAAACGTTGATTGCCTGCGAGTAATCGGATGTCGTGGAAATCTATTTTGCCAACAACAACAATGAATGAAACACTACCACATCATTGCCTAGTCAGCCACTTTTCCACATCAGTCGATGTGTCACCTTGCCACATCAACTTCACCACATTAGATGTTGTTGACTACCATGTGTTTGCCACTTCACCACCTCCTTTCGCATGTAGGGATACACGTTGGTCAGTGGTCCTCATCTCCTATCAGTTGTTAGTGAGTGATCAGTTTGTGTCTAGATCTGAGTATCAGTTATGCGTTCTGGTTTATGTCCATATTTTTAGTCATTAGGAGTTTATCGGATCCCGATCCAACGTCACCTGTTAGAGTCTGGTTCAGTTTTGTGTTAGGTCTGTCCCATCCATGTTTGTTCCATGTGGAAGTCTGGTTTGATCAGTCCAGGTGCATCATGGTCTGTCTGTTTACCTCAAGAAATGTGTTGATGGAGTCCAGTACAAAGTCAGTCCATAGTCAAGGGCCCTGCACCTTGGGATTTGTGCCCTCATTGAAAACTATGTTCATGTTGATCGCTTGTACCCGCTGCTTTGCTACTCCTACTCTGATACCAATGAAGGTAAGTGAACGTTAACAACTGTATTGAAAATAATTCAATAAATAATACATAGCTTAGGCTAAGAATAGCCTAACGAACTTATGATTCAAAATTAACGAACTTATGGTTCGAAGCCTATCAACTAGTTTAATGAACTTATGGTTCGAGGCCTATAAACTAAAGATGCTAACAACCCTACTAACAATAAATATATTGTTATATAGGTAAATCAAATTATGTAATAAACATCTACCCTAACATATGCTAAAATTAGTATTTGTAGACATTTGTAGTGGTTGTTCACATGGTTATCCTTCATCAAGTGCATCACACCGCACTTGTGCTTATACTAGACTCTCATCCTATGCACCATGAAACATGCCAACTTGCAATTGTTTTGATATCAAAATCCCATATCGCTCACCTTTGAGCACACCAACCTATAGTTGTTCTAGTGTCAAAATCCTATCTCATGCACTATTGGACACACCATACCATATATGCACTAATGTTGGACTCTCGTTTTATCACCATTAGGTACATCAACTTGCAATTTCTCCAATACCAAACATTCTTCATCATTATGCAATTTCTCATAAACACCTTCCAATGATTCCTATTGAACCTTGCTTATATGGCCCTTCAAATTATTTGTACAATATTCTATCATTTTTCCATACACACCCTCTACTTGTACGATGATGTGCTACACACATAACTATCTTGTATGAAATTTTCTATACATGCACTACTTGTATGATATTGTCCTATCGTACATGCCCTTCTATTTGTACTATAACCTATTGCATGATCCTCCCTTCTATGCACCTATCATATACATCTTGCTATATTAACCTTCATCAACATCAACAAACATATTTTTTTCTTCATCTAAATTATAATATGCTTTAGCCAACTCAATCTATGAATAAGATGGCTTACCCTTTTCTAGACTACTAATACCTTCCCTTATAATTTGCTTGTCACAACTCCATATCACTAGGATTGACACAATATTATTTATGCAATGATACCATGATGTAGAAATGAACAACACAGTTTCCCACATCATCATAGTAATTATTTTTCATCCACCTCTAAGTTTCACAAAGTGCTAATTTGGATTTAAACAACAATAGTGCCAAATGTAGCACACAATACTAGTTTAAAAATAATGATGCCAAATGTGCGATGGTGGGAGCATTCCACTCTTAGAGGAAAAAATTGAAAGATTAAATAATTAGCTAGGACTCTTCACTTGTACTACAATCACAACTGCTTGTATAACAATATCACTTTTTTGATAGCATCACTTGTACAACAATACTTGATCTATGACTTTCACCTTGCATCAAAAACTTGAAAGGAAAAATTCATATCTATCATAGAAATTAACAATGATAACACATGTAATATATGTACAATAATAATAGCAAATGATAAATGAATATACATATACATCTATATGGAATATTTCCTCCTAACACCTACACACTTTAGCCAACAACCATTTGCCAACCTCCCATCCATAGAACCCAACAACCACATGAATGAATGAGGGAAGGGTTTTGTTTATACGATTAAGAGGTAGTTGAATATTCCAACTACTCAACACCTCATCATTTTATTAAATTATATGTAACATGCATTTAAATTATATTTACATTTTATTTTGTGATTCACTTTATGACTTAACTATACATAACTTAACATTACACATTACCATATGAAATATTACATTATGAATTTATTAATTATACATACATACATTTCATCAAACACTTTGCATAAGAACTAAAAAATAACACAAAATGATAAAACATATTTACTAATTATGTAGACATATCAATTTGTCTGCCTACAACATCCTGCATCCCTATACCAATTCATTTGTGGTAGTATACTAAGATGACATTCTCATCTATAGTAAGACATATGAGGAGCATATAACATGTTTGATAAGTACTTTAAAATTTTCAAAGACACAAGATTTAGGATAATTTCAATAAGTTCTCATTTGACAACAAAGATTTAGTACCTTAAATACATTGTTGACAAAAAAATCCATGGTCATCTTGAGAAGATTAAGATAATTAGAGATTGATATGCCCTAAAAACTCTGGTAGACAGGGTTATGCATAAGGGGTTGGACTCAAAATATACTTGTAAAAAAATGGCAAATCCTAATCAAAATCAAGGCAAATCATGGCGAATCCTAAGAAAATCAAGTCAATCATCTTCACACCAAAATTTGGGGAATTTGAAGCCCTAAATGTAAATTCATCTTTGGGACATGTTTTGACCTATTAAATCACATTATAACTTCCCATTACATTAGTATCGAAATGAGCTTTCCAACGAGTAAAAATATGCCTATGTTTAGATATATATTATGGCGAATTGACCCTAAAACAAATTGGTCCTAAAAATTTTAGGAGAATGGACCGACGTCGAGGATCCTCGTATTTGCCAATTTCCAATTTTGAAAATCTTAATATTCACCCAATTTGAGAATATTCACCACTGTGCATAACCCTGTTGGTAGATTTTTGTGATATATATTTTGGGTATTGCCAATTTATATTAAATATTTATTTTAGGGTTCTCACACATTTCTTTGGCATTGTACCAAGTGACTAGAGGAGGTTCCAAATCCAAGATCTATTGGGGAGATACATAGTATAGAGAGTATGATATGTTGAATAACTAATTATGTTCACATCCTATACTTTCCCAACTTGATTTGCACCATCTTGTTGAGGTAGTAATTTATGCACTAGAGTATGAATTAAGATATATCCTCACACAATACATACATCCAATTGCTCATCATAGTAAAGTATTTAATGAACCAATTTGAAAATACCTCACATATGGCAAAGAGCTCTATACCATTATCCAAGCATGCAAATAGTGGAAGCACTACATATTGGAAAGGAAACTATATTTTATTCAAATAAAATATATATGAAGTTCATTCAAACATAGAGTAGGCTAAGAAACAAAAGGTATTAGAAGTGGGTCATATATTTGTAGTAGCTTATATGATCATCAAATACAATAAAGGAAGTGCCAATTTAGTAGCAAATTTTTTGAACCGACTTCCAATTATAGAACTTTCAACTATTCTTAACTCTTGTAGGTATGATACTTTCAATTGGTCCACTTTGTATGAAGCAAAATATGCTTTAGTAGATACATATAAAACTCTTCATGTGGTTAAGCATGTTCCTAACTTCTATTTGTAATATAACCACATCTATCTCATAGGGCATATTTATGTACTAGCTAGTGAGTGCCCAAATATGATTTGGGAAGTGCATTTAAACTAAGTAGCGGGTATCTTTGAGGTGGAAAAAACATTGGCATTTCTTCAAAAGTACTTATATTGGTCCAAAATGATGAATAACATGGATAGGTACATCAATTCATGTACCCCTATTATTGTTTCCAAACCAACCAACAAGAATGCAAGGACCATATACACCATTGCCAATGTCATACAAGCCTTGGGAATACATATCCATGGATTTTATTTTAGGTTTTCCCACATATAAGCATGGTAATGATTGCATTTTTTAAGCAGTTGATCATTTTCTTAAAATGGCTATCATGATTCCTTATAAGAAATCCAGTTTAGTTAAGGGGACTCTTAAGCTTTATTTCAATAATGTATGGCTCAATTGTGGCTTGCTAAAGTCCATTATATTTGATAAAGATACAAAATTTCTAAGAATTTTCTAAACCACCCTATGGAGCATGACAAACACTAAGGTGATCATATACATAACCTTCCATCCTTAAGGTAATGGCTAATTTTTTTTGTAAATTAACTAAAAATATATATTATTTACATGCATAATTTTAATCACCCATACACATGGGATGAAAGCCTCCTCTACATTCAACATGGGTGCAATTGAGCTTTGCATAACTATACCAAACATAGCCTATTTTATATCTATTTTGGATTCTAACCTTTAGTACCCACCGACATATATCTCCATGTGAAACCCATGGGGTTGTCACCTTGTGGACCAAAAAAATAGAAATTGTATTTGAGTTTATGTAACAAGTTCATCATATCCAATAATAGGTTCATGACCTTTTGGAGAAGACAAATTAGAAATACAAACAACACCATAACTAGTATTGGGTCCCACATCAATTCAAGGTTGGAGATAAAGTATGATTACATATTCACAAAAATATACTTGCAAGACCCTATAAGAAGAACAAAACTCTTCACTATAGATCATAAACCATCATCAAGAATACGGGAGAAAATATTTTTAGTTTGAATCTTCCATCTTATATTGGTTTGTATCAAATCTTCAACATTGAACTTCTCAGGCCCTATCATCCACCACCTTTGTTGGGTACTTCTATAGTAGCAAAATTGTTGGACATTAAAGACATCAATATTGATAGTTTAGCACCAATAGAGGAGGATCAAATTGTTGATACATGGACTAAGACCATCACAATATAGTCCATTCAAATGTATAAAGTAGTTGAGGTAGGACAATTTGGTCACCAAGGTAAATGACTCACAAAATAATATAAAGAAACAATTTTCATATTTGATGTTAAAATTTGATGTAATGGGGGCCATGTTTTTCAAGAGAGCAAATAATCCAAGCATGTGACCTTGATAGGGCATGACATTATGCTCAAAAACCTATTTTTTAGTCATAACCTTATTTTTAGGGTTATGACTTTATGCTTGGGACTCCACTTTGATCCATTTAGGAAGTAATGCAAAGATTAGAGCAAGGATGATAATTTCATTAGGCCATCCTATTATAGACATGGTTGCCAACAACAACATAGAAAAAATGTTCCAAAGTCCCTCAAAAATACAAAACAAATTATTTACTAAAATAGTAATTTTCTATTTTTAGATTTTCATAGCCAAAATACATCTTTATCCATGTTAACACATCAGTAGAAGATAAAAACACAAAAGGACAAGACGTATGTAATTTTAATTTAATATGCATTTTGTAATTTATGGAAGGTGAACTACTAAATTTTTACATGGGTGTCCTTTTAACTTATGGAAGGTGAACCACCACATTTGCATGCAAGTGACCTTCCATATTCAATACAATAGATTTCCAACATGCCAAAAATAGTGTATAAAGAGATGCATCGGTGACTGTAAAAGTTGTGAGTAATGGATGCAACATTACAGCCTCACATATCTTCTTAGAGATTGCTTACATTGTACTTTATTTTTGAAGCAATAAAATCATTCTATTAATTTGCTTATACTTTTGTGCTCTAATTACTATATTATTCTTCAATTGCACTCTTTTTTAATCTTCCTTAACTCAAAATTTTGAGTTTTAGATCAACATGGTCATGATGTAATAGGTTGGGGCCATTTCAATCTCATGTAACCAATGAAAATCAAATAACTTATTATTAATAATCTATATAAGTTTTAGTTAATTTTATTATAAATAAAGTTTTGTTTTAATTATAAAAATGATAATATTTTATGGTAAATCAAATCAAAGACTTCTTTAAATATGTTAATATTTCTTTAGTTGAAAAATTTGTAAGTGATAGGTTTCATCTTAGTTTAATTTATTTTAGTATTTAAGATACTAATTTATAATTACAAATGTTATATTTAAATTTATAACTAGAATGTTTTTTGCAATTATATCTAATATTCTATAAGGACAAAGATAAAATGAAGTGTTATTCATTTTATATTTTATTTAAATTATATAGTCTTTGTATTATTTATTTCTACATGGTGTTTGAATGTGCTAACATATGATATCTAATATGTAGATTATGTAAGATGGTTCTATTTACCAATCACATTTTCACATTATGATAAGTATTTCTTTTGGATAAATAAAATTTTAGCTTTGTTAGATTATTAGGTATTGACCATTCTTAGATGGGATGGATCTTCTCTAGATCTACAAGTATCTCCTATTGGTCAATGATGTATCCCAAGTATGATATCTATATGAATCTAAAGGTACATATGCTTAGATTCACTAGAAGCTTTGAGTTGGCACAAAGTATCTAAAACTTATTGCAAATATTGCAAGTGTTTTTCAAGTCTTGCTAAACACAATCATGCCAGCCAAATAGATAATCATGAAGCATCTTATGAATAGATGTAGAATTTCATTGGCATGTTGGTTAAGCCAAAAGGTATAACCACCCACGAATACAATCCTTCCCTAGTCTTTAAAATTATCTTCCATATATATTTGGGTTAACAAGCACCTAAATGTTGATCTTGCTAAAGTATCATACCCCTTAGATATGATCCAAAAAATCATCAATGTGTGGTAATCAATATCTATTTTACAATGATTTTGTTTAGATCCTTGTAGTTAATATATAGGTACCAAGTCCCATCCTCCATTGGTGTTGCATAATGTAAATGTTACATGGTGATAAGTGAGGCTAAATCTTCCTCTATCTACAAGCTCTTGTATCTAGCACCAAGTTTCACCACTCTCCTAGACTGATCAATAATATAATGGGTACTAGGGGAGATGAACCTATAATTAACTCAATCTAATGCTTCATTGAGAGGTGTAGTGGTACTTCCCTAGAGAAACATCTTGATCAATCTTGACCATCTTAAGCCTGGACCTCAATATTAGCATACTGAAGAAATATGAAGTGGTCATGGTAATGGACGAGTTGGATGGCTCAAAATATTGGTTGGATGATATGACAAAAATTAGAGGATAGGCAACAGAACATCAAGGTAAACACATGACTAGAGGTGACCCAAAAAGCCTTCAACAAAACACTAGGCAATATTTAAACTACCTAGAAGAAAAGACAAAGGGGACACAAAAGAATGATGAGTTACCCATGCCTAAACTTAATGACTATTTTATCTGAGGGACTTATCACTCACCAGGGTGGACCAACCTATTGGAATATATTACATTATTTGGTATATGCCAATATACCACCTTGGGTACATATTTAGATTAGGAGTTTGTATTAGATTAAGGTTTGAGTAGTTACTTCATGAAATGTAATAAATGCACAAGTGTTAGAATGTGCAATGATGTAAATGTGCATGTAGTCATGGTTAGATGAAAGGCCAAGGGATACATATCCCTATATATAGGCCTTTGATAGAGTGAAGCAAATGATAGACTGCAAGAGAGAAGCATATAAAATAGTAGAGCATAGTGATGAGAAGAGAATGTATATACAACGTAGATCATGCAAGAATTTTGTTAGAGTAAATATTCCATTACTTGGGATATTACCTATATTCATATTAGGGTAGATATATGTTTTATCACTATTGTAAGTCTATCAATATTTTATTGTTAGGCATAGGATATTATTTTGGAGATATTCATATTATTCACAAATATCTTATAGTTAGTGGTTAGAACTATTTTAATTAGTTGTTAGCATTGTTAGGGCCAAATATCTTTAGCCTTTGTCAGGCATAGGATATTATTTAGGAGATATTCATCTTATTCACAAATATCTTATAGTTAGTGGTTAGCACTATTTTAATTAGTTGTTAGCATTAATAGGGCCAAATATATTTAGCCTTTGTCTTGTGTATTTATATGCCCTACATTATTAATATATTATTATCGTTCACACTCTACTATGGTATCAGAACCGACCCATGTATTTATATGCCCTACATTATTAATATATTATTATCGTTCACACTCTACTATGGTATCAGAACCTACCCATATGCTCTGGGAGTTGTTAGCATTGTTAGCGCCAAATATCTTTAGCCTTTGTCTTGTGTATTTATATGCCCTACATTATTAATATATTATTATCGTTCACACTCTACTTTTATATGCCCTATATTATTAATATATTATTATCGTTCACACTCTACTATGGTATCAGAACCGACCCAACCCATATGCTCTAGGAGTTGTTAGCATTGTTAGCGCCAAATATCTTTAACCTTTGTCTTGTGTATTTATATGCCCTACATTATTAATATATTATTATCGTTCACTATGATGACACATATGCTCTAGGCTCATCTTTTCGTAGCCTAAAAGAACCCGGGTACCCGAGCACATTACCCAATGTCGATCAATTGGAAACAACAACCCGGGTACGCGTCTCAAGGTAAGTCAAATATATGTTGGGTGGATGATGCCAATACTTTGGATCGACTTACCTGATGTCGATTAACCCTTGGTCAGGTATGTCGATTAACCCTTGGTGACTAGGACAAATATATGCTAGGTGGATGATGCCAATACTTTGGATCGACTTACCTGATGTCGATTAACCCTTGTTCAGGTATGTCGATCAACCCTTGGTGACTAGGACAAATATATGCTAGGTGGATGATGCCAATACTTTGGATAGACTTACCTGATGTCGATTAACCCTTGGTCAGGTATGTCGATTAACCCTTGGTGACTAGGACAAGTGTGGATGATGCCAATACTTTGGATCGACTTACCTGATGTCGATTAACCCTTTGGTCAGGGGACCCGTAGTGACTGGACTCATAGATCTAGACTTGCGCAACGGACTCATAGATCTAGACTAACCCTTGGTGACTAGGACAAGTGTGGGTGAGGGTAACCCTTGGTGACTAGGACAAGTGTGGATCAACTCTTGACGAGGGAGACGCTGACCTTTGGACAACTCTAGACAAGTGGACGAAGGGAAGCTAACATGTGGCTATAACCAACGAGCCGACTACACGTAACAAAATAGGAATGTGAGGTGGCTGGATAGTACCCCTTGGTGACTAGGACAAGTGTGGATCAACTCTTGACGAGGGAGACACTGACCTTTGGACAACTCTAGACAAGTGGAGGAAGGGAAGCTAACATGTGGCGCTAACCGACGAGCCGACTACACCTAACAAAATAGGAATGTGAGGTGGCTGGATAGTACCCCTTGGTGACTAGGACAAGTGTGGATCAACTCTTGACGAGGGAGACGCTGACCTTTGGACAACTCTAGACAAGTGGAGGAAGGGAAGCTAACATGTGGCTATAACCGTCGAGCCGACTACACCTAACAAAATAGGAATGTGAGGTGGCTGGATAATACTACACCTAACAAGATGTGAACATGAGGTGGGTGGATAAGACTGCTCTTAACAAGAAGCTACAGACGTGGGTGGACAAGACTGCTCTTAACAAGAAGCTGCGGACGTGTGACCAGCCAAAAACTCAGCTCATTGGGCGGAGCAACATTCTCCCTGTGACAAATGGCAACTCCTGCAAGGGGCTCGTAAGGTAAAGTCTCCCCGAAGGAAGACAATCTTCAAGCGGATTACGTTTCATTTTAAAGCATTTTGTGTGCCACACTCTGGCATATGTGGGATATTATCCCAAAGAAAAATAAAGTTTCATTCAGAACAAGCGACCGCAGTAGCACGAACTTCATTTGCAGATCAGAAGATGCTATCTGCCTGCCCCAACCCAAACGGACAAGGATTGCTTGAAAACCAACACATTTCTGTGTTATGACGACCTAGATCAACTTCGTGGATGATCACCGTCAGATCTGATATTTTTTTGTTTGATTAGAGGATAATTTTTTTTTTGTTGAAATCCGCATTCTCCCACATGCTCCCGTTCATCTTAGCAAAGCATTCGTAGGTGAAAAATTGATGGATGGATCAGAGGAAGAGAGCTCCACGTCTCATCGATGTATTGAAGGAAAATATCTCCAAACGTTGACGTGAACGTGATTTTGCAGATGTTGATGTGCTTAGAAGAATTAGAAAATCTTGCTCCTAAAAGGCGTATTTTACGGGCCAATTGCAACAACATTTAAAAGCGTGAAAAATCGTACCAAAGTGTGAGCAGGGATGGTGTTTGAACCAGCTGCACAATCGTAACAATTTTTTTGTTTTGTTTTTGCACATCAAAGCAATGATCTGTGAATCACACCCTGGAAGATCGAGTGAGGTCTACTGATTTACAGCCAAATGGGGTTTTCACAGAAGACAACGCACACACACCAGAAGGATTGACGTTCATAGGTGAAAGTGAACTGCACAGGCAACGTTCTGGATTGACCAGAGTTTCTATCACTGTTTGAAGTAGGTTCATGCTCGTTGTAGATAATTGACAGTTTCTAAAATTTATAAAAACCAGCCAATGTGTTTCATGGGATTGGTTGCAAGAAAAACCACGCCGCTCATTTATCTTCGGTGGTAAACCAGAAGCCTACCACGTGGTTGCAGATAAAGAACGCCATTGACGCGTTGTTGTAGGCTTAAACAGCGGATGCATTGTCGTGGTCATTGATGCGTTGTTTCATAGTGCAACAAGGGTCATCTATTGGTATGCAACACAGAAAAAGGGAGGAATCATTCATTGTGGAAAAAATCCTTCGATTGCAGATAAAGTGTAGCTGCGGCGGAGCAGGAGCGACAGCGCTACACAGAGCCCTTCACATCTGTATGGTCAACGTAGACCAAATAAAGGATAACTTCTATCCTTTCATTTCCATCTAGCTCACCGAGTGGTAAGGCATTGTGCAACAAGAGATACGAGGTTCAATTCTCATTGGCCTCTCTCAAAAGACATAATTTTGCACAAATTATAAAAAAAAATATAATTTTGCACAAATTATAAAAAAAATTAAATTATTTTTAATTTGATTAATATTAATTAATTTTTTGTTAAATTTTAATTAATATTTATTTTTGCAAGTCATTGTACAAGCCCACGAGGCTTTCATACTTTGCAAAATTTTATAAATCACTTCAAGGATAACTAGTGTTTTTTTTTTTTTTTTAAATTGCCTAAGAGGCAAACTTTCTAAAAAGCCTTAGAGGCTTCATAGCTGCATTTTTTTTGTGCTAAGGGGGGATTGTTATTTTTTTTCTCCACCATAATTTTACACTTAGGGGGGATAAAAATTTATTTCCTACCTCACATATTATTTTGTTAAAAAGGGAGGACAACTTAAAAAGGGTGCATTTTTGGCAGCGACCGACACCTTAGTCAAACTTCTTGCAACATTCTATCAAAGAATATTTTGCAAAAAGGGGGGAAAACTTATAAGGGTGCATTTTCAGCAGCGACCGACACCTTAGTTCATTATTTTACAAAATTCCTTTGTAATAGGTGCATTTTCGGCAGAGACCAACACCTTCAAGGATGGGCAAATCAAAGAAAAAGAATGCCCCAAAACCAACTGATGATGTTGCTACATCAGTTAAAGGTCCTTACTTTCCACTAGAGATGGAAGGGCCGGATTTTTATGAGGATGGAAAATTTTTCACACTACATAGTGGTGTAAGCTCCATTCTCAGTGATTTTGAAGCTTCTAAAGACCTTCAGATCAAAGGTGCTCTAATTCCTATTGGCATTGTAAGGGCAATATACATGTCATTAGTTGCTCTTGACATTGCCCAATGTAAACAAAAAAGGGACATAAGTGAGGAATCAGAGGTCAAGCTCCTAATGGTTGATGCTTGTTGTGACACAAGTGATCTTCAACCCATGATGGTGAATGCTTGTTGTGACACAAGTGACCTTGGGCCCATGATGGCCAATGCTTGTTGTGATACAGGCGACCTCATACCTTCAATGGTAGATATCAGTTGTAGCACATGTGATCTCGTCACAAGAGCAGATTTTGCTTGCGACACTAGTGACTTAAATACTGACAATCCTCAAAAAGAGCTCCATAATCTCATCAATTCTGAAAAATGCCATATTGTTAAAAGCATTGATGAAGATGAAGAAATAGGGTGTTTTGAAAAACACACCAAAGGATTTGGATCCAAACTGATGAAGAAAATGGGATTCAATGGTGAGAGATTAGGTAAACATGAACAAGGCATTAAAACTCCAATAATGCTAAATGTCAGGCCAAAGAATGAAGGCCTTGGCTATGATGGACAAGCAAGTACTAGTAAAACCATGTTTGTAAAACCTAAATCTCCTACAACTCCTACAAAGCATTATTACAGTCATTGTGGAAGAACATGATATGTAGCAACTAGGTGTTGGAAACTACATTCTTGTGATTCGTGTGGATGTACAAATTACTCCTCTTCAAATTGTTGGTACAAAGTGAAAATGGCCAACAAGGTTCATATCGATTGTGGATGGACAGATCTCACACAATGGACCAAGATGAAATAAATGTTGTATGGTTTCTATAGAAAATGTAAAACCTATGGTGGACCTAGAGGCATATCCAATGACAGACCAAGTGGCAGTCCCAAAGGCATCGACCTAGAGACATACCTAAATATAGACCCAGTAATAAAGTTCCAGAGGCAAATCTATAGGCATATCCAGAGCCAATGATCTAGAGGTAGATTCATAGGCAGATCTAGAGATAGACCTAGAGGTATAAATAAAGAGGTACCCTTAGAGCTAGAGTCAGAGCCAGAGCCAAATATAGAGCAAGATCCAGCATACCAACATCTTTCATTTCTCTTCTTCACTGTATTGGGGCAGTTATATACATTACCCAAATAATGTAATAAGGGGGATGTTAGGGTAAATATTCCATTACTTGGGATATTACCTATATTTCTGTTAGGGTTGATATATGTTTTATCACTATTGTAAGTCTAACAATATTTTATTGTTAGACATAGGATATTATTTAGGAGATATTCGTCTTATTCACGAATATCTTATAGTTAGTGGTTAGTGCTATTTTAATTAGTTGTTAGCATTGTTAGTGCCAAACTAGGGCATATTATTTTGCTTCACGTGTGAGGCTATCTTTAGCCTTTGTCTTGTGTATTTATATGCCCTACATTATTAATATATAATTATCATTCGCACTCTAATAAATTTTATGGAGTGTTTAAGACCTCCATTCTATTACATTGTACTATTTTCGTGAGCTTTCATTAATGGTTATTTTCTAAGTTATTGCATAACTTTCTCATATAGTTTTCCTGCATATTATATTTTCATTATCATATATTTAACATTGCTTGCTCATTTTAGATCTTGTGGTTGCATTTCATTTAATATATATCATCAAAAGCTAACACAACCAAGAGCCTTGGTAGATATTAAGTCACGTGTTCAAAAGAACAAATACACAGGGAAGGAAATTTTTGGATCAATATGGTTGGAACACTGTAGATTTTGATGAGGGGGATATATGAGAAGTTGTCGACGCAAAAAATGCATCAAAATTTTGCATTGTAAATAAGTGGCTATTATAAATAAAGCTAAAAAATCTATGATGATATATAAAATAGGAAGATGGATCCAAATGTTCAGGAAGTGCACCAAGAGGCATGAAAAAGGTCTACATAAATTAGAGGAGTTGTAAGCTTGTCAAATAAAATGGAATCAAATAAGATCAAGTAAAATCTCTCACACTAAAATCTTACGCTAAGAATAAATAAAGAAGATAGCTAGAACTCCATGCATCTCCAGGATGCTCAGAAATAAAATCTGACCCATCAATTAAAGGTCCAACCACCTACATAATTTTAAAGATGTGGCTTGTCCATTGGAAACTTTCATTTTCAAGGGGAATTTTCTTGACTTTGTGCCCAATGGAATAAGACATCATTTTTTGGGATCTTTATATTTAGCAGGCTAAATATCCCCTGAGATCCACTAGAACTATAGTGATAAATCACTACACCTTTCAAAAGTGGAAGTCTGAGTTGCAAACAAGCACATGAAGAAAGGTACAATTAGAAAAGCATGATCATAGGAGGCTAGATCTCATGATCAAGAAATGTCTAAAGATCAAAATTTCTTGAGTCACAGATAAAAGGTAAGAGCAAAATTTTTGACAAAGGAACTAATGGCAAAAAATTCTCAAAGATTTGAGGATGAACGATCTCGAAAGATAAAGAAAAACTTCCAAAGAAGATAACATTGATGCCCCAAAATTTAAATCAATAAAGTGCACATTCTTCAAGGAATATTGTCCTCCTATAGACTATATGTCATATTTTTGAATAAGGACAACACTAGCATGAAGCCACAACGAAAGCAACATGAAGATCCAAAACATTAATTAAAGCAGTCTTTTACACCTAGGAAATGAAAATCCCAAATAGGTAGATGGAAATAAAAGTAGTAGTTTCTCATCTAAGGGAAAATAATCAATTGACATTCGCATATTCAAATTCGAAGAATCCTAAAGGGATAAATAGTCAGACAAGACATGACTCAATATCTGAAATGGTAGCCACCTAGAAATCTTTGCATGAGTTTTGGAGGGAAAATCCTCCCTTGTAATCTATAAATAGGAGTAGTCTTAGCTTTGTAAAGGATCAACAAGTTTGCAATTATATGCATTTTTAGGCTTTCCTTTCATTTCTCTTTGTAAAAATAGTTGTGGTTCCTGAGCGACTTGCTGGTAATCTCAAACCCCCACTTTTGGCATAATCTTTGTAAGAGTTTGCTTGTATTATATAGATATTAGATCTTGTATCTATTTTCTAGCATTTTCCTACATACGCATTGTTGTGTATGTGTATGTGTTTGTGATATTTTGCCTAGATATCAAATTTTGCTAAGTGTATGTGTGTGTGAGGGGCCTGCATCTATTTTTGAGTTGAGTCACTTACTAGCTTGGCTCTCTTGTGGGATATTCCTTCTCATACATGCATATAACTAGTAGATCTTGATTTCACTTCACTGTGTCGAGGAGAGGAATTGTTCACCACTAGCACATGGTGTTCAAGAAAATGTTTACAAGATCTTAGTGGATCTCTTGGTGCATTGCCCCTTTTTTCTTTTCTTTGTTGAGTTTGTTTACTTTCTCACACACATTTTTCTTTTTTGAGCAACCAGCACCTTGAAGATCACATCTTAACAAGGAGCCAACCTTGTAAAAACTCCCAAAGGCCCTCGATTGAGCCAAACCCTTTACCTCTCGGTTGTGGCTCATTGTGTCACTCCAATGTGAGGCGTTATTGTCTTGGGTGAGGACAATTAAATATGACAACAAGAACAACATTTTGAGGTTTGTGATATGATTTAATTAGGGGTCCACCCTTAGAAACAATTTCCTCTCAAAACAAAGACAAAACAAAATTTTATTAGCTTTTGAGGATATATGCAGTAGAAGAGATCTAACATAGGTCCTAATAAGATGCAATAAATATGAAATAAAGTGATTCTGCAATATGATTAAAATATACTATAAATAGAAATGATGAAATTATAATACAGTATGGAGGAAATGGTCACTCCATTACTATGAGCTAAAGAGCTACATTGTGCTCCATATAGGAGCACCACTATCTACTATATTGCACTAGATAAGAACTTGATTTGATACTGATATAGTACTATGAGGCCATTTATATAGGAAGATAGATTCCTTAGCCAATACTCTACCTAGCTATACAAGGGGACACCTTGCACATTGCCACTTGTACATTTATTACATTGCTTGAAGTAACTAGCTAACTTCCCCCTAAAGTAATCTCCTAGTCTAACTATGTACCTAAGGTGGTACATTTACATGACCCAAATGATTTAACATACTCTAACTCTAGCACCCCCATGTATTACATTATTTGGGTATTGAAGATTTCAATATTCAATATGGATATTTTTCTTCAGATGTTCTTTAGCTTGATATGGTTCTTTTTAATTCACATTGCACTATATGCCTTCTTGCATTGGTTCTTCTTCTTTATTGGAGTCAAAACTAGAACTTGTATTCTCCTTCATTGCTTACTATAATCTGATCAAGCAAGTAGTTAGTATCTTCATATGATGCAAAGAGAGCTTGAGGGTTATTCAATCTTTATGATTTCTTTGATATTCATGTCTTCTTTGTTGAGATCTCTTTTAGCATGTCTTTTCTTCATTTTCCGCCTTCTGCGATTTTGCATTGATACTAGTGGAATTTTTGCTTCATGAGGAGTTAATCTATCATCACAATAATTTTGATTTGTATTACTATCTTCCTTCATGTGTTGAGTGAGTACAAACACAATTAATGATAGGTAAATCATCAAACACTCCTCGGATGTGATTATAACTATCTTTTGTGAATTCCACCATGCCCTGAAGAGGTTTTCATGAAGATAACCAATTAATGCTTCAAAGCTACTCTCTTTCACTTCTTTAAGAAATAAAGAGAATCTCTCCTTATCGCTAGTTGATAGATTCTCATATTCTTCAAGGGAATCTATCACATTTTGAGAATATAATTCCATTTCATGAAATAATTCTTTATTGATAAAGGCATTTCTTATTATTTCATCCATATTCCTTCTTGATAGTTTTTGAGATAGTGTTTCTTTTTAATCCTTAGACTTATAAATATGGATTTGATAGTAGTCCTTTGAATACTTTGAATTGAATCTTTGAAGTAATATATCTTATGACCTTTCTAGTTTAGAGAATGTGAATTTGATTTGATAGAACCTTTGTAGAGCTTAGATTCTATAGGCTTCCTTATATCTTCCTAGCCAAGATATGTGTTTTAATAAAATTCCTATAAGATTTTTAGGCACCTTATGATTCCCAAATGAATTGAGTACTTGATAGATTTTGAGTGAATGCTATTATTATCGAGTTTTATAGAATGCCTTATGTCTCCCTGGTAATTTTTGGTTATGTTGAATGATAGATAAAGTGATTTTGGGAATAATAGTTCAATTTTGAGTTGATTTTGTAATGTTTGTGGAAAGCAAAAATCAACTTCTTTTACACCTTATTTCTCCTATTGAACTTAAGCACTTTCTATTTTTAAGAATGTTCTATTTGTTGGAATTATTTTGTCTCTTTAATGTAAGTTTGAGACAAGTATAGTAATTAGTTTCCAACTCTTGATTTTCCTTATAGAACCTTCTTTTATAGCCTTTGATAATTTGATATATAATATTTGTAAATTCTAACTACCTATTTTGGTGTAGTATTCCTTATAACTCCCTAATATGATATTTTAGAAAACAATGATATTTGCAATGTTAGATAATTAATCTATCCAGGTAGAAATCCTTATTTCTCTTATGCTTTAGATTACAAATATTAGGCTATTTAATGTATATATTCCTTTTTAATATTGCTTTCAAATATCGTTGATTTATATTATTGTTTCAACCTTATAATATACCTTATATCTCCCTATTAATGAAAGCAAGTTGGAATAAGATATAGTCTTATCTTTGCGATGCCTCAAACCTCTATGTATCTAGAAATGATTCTTAGATGTAGATGACAGTACTCTTTAGTGCTCTTTTGACTATTATATCCAACATATGGGCATAGGATTTAGGTTCAATTCAGACGGTGGTTGTTTTTTTGAAAACATTGCTTGTGATGAGTGTCATCAATTATTCATCATTTAGTCATTATACTTGTCAATCCAGGGCGGTGTCCAATGGTTGTATACGATAGGAAAGGTAAGCAGTTTAAGGATCAGTTCATTCAGGAGATGGCTTTATTGGTGAAACAGTTAGCATTTGGGGGTTTGATGTCACCTCTAAATCCTATAAACTGAAATTGACTCCTATTTACCCTTACAAAAATGAAATTGTAGGAATTGAAACTTTGCAGGAAAAAGGAAACTATCTAAATTTGTAGAATCTGAAATGACAGAAATGAAGTATTGCAGAACTGGAAATAATAGAAAATAAACTTTGCAGAATTGAAATGCACACTTTGCATAAAGTAAACCTAGTTACAGTAACAAAATTCAAAGGACAGGAATTAAAATGTTGCAAAACTGAAACAACAGGGAGTTCACTGATACAAACTGGAAATGCCAAAATCTGAAAACAGCTGTTGAAAATAGGGAATATCAAGAAATGTTGTAGGATGCAAGAATCTATGCTAAGTGGTCAGCTGACATGCACACACTTCTATAATCATTACAAATTATCACATGCAATCTAAAATAGCACAACTAAAAATGTGAAATAGAAACTATCAGGTTCCTGCTAATTTGTTGCAGCAAGAAATGAGCAGAAAACCTGTCAAAGTTGTTCCTTCTCCTGGGCCTGGAAGTGGCCCTTGCTCCCTGAACCAGAAGAAGGTGGAAAGAATTGTTCTAAACTATCTAAATCTCACACACATTCACTCAGAATGCCAACATAATGGAAAAATTGCACCTTTATTGATTCTGCAGTAGCATTACAGTAGTGCAGGAAAATGCCTGCAAAATATTGTTCTGCTACAATAAAACAACTTATCTATTCTAGAATTATTCTACACCTATATCCTATATGCTCAACCGAATGGGAGCTAGGTTATTTATATTATTCTATTACAATGTTGATATGAGTTGTTGTTCTTCAGGGATGCCATCAACTATTTCAGAACTATTTTCCTAATATGCAGGAATTTGTTCTGCTACAGTTTATCCATTTGCTTTGTTGGGCTACAACCATTGGGAGAAAGGTGTTGGAAGGAGTAAAAAAACCCCTTAGACAGCTGAAACCAACCTTATCTCACCATTTTCCATTGTCTTGACCATTTTGTGGTTGATTTTGACCAAAACTATTTTTGCTCTGCTCATTCTAGAGTTGCTCCGGAATATCAGGCAATATAACAGTTCATGTGCTAATCTATGCATCCGATGCACAGGAAAGTGGTTTTGACTATGTGAACATTCTCCTACCATCCTCAGAAGACCTATTCCACCATTGGCTCATGTTGGAGATGACCAATTCCAAGCCATGTTGTGTATGCACAACTGGCTAGAATTTATATGGTCAATATTCTATTTCTGCATAGTCAGCTTAATTTGAATAGGTTTTGGCACCCTTTTTAGCATTTGAATTTGTTAAAAGGTAATTAAAGCAAATGGAATGATTTCAGAACTGAATACATATCAACACCTATTATTACAACTTCAAATAAATCCTAATTTGCTAGATAATTCAGCTAAAACATGTCAAAAATGCAAAAAAATAGTCAAAACAGAATATATGCTCTTCAACATTTAAAACATGTAAATACTAATACATAATGCATTCTATCACCATAATCAGCATCAAAACATAACATAAGGTGTTTCAAAGAGTTTATAAGTTATCAAAAATAGTCCATGGATGAGGCAATTCCCAACCTCATCATTTCCCCCAACTTATTATAATGCATGTCCTCATGCATTTTGTGCAGCTACAGAGGCACAAAGATCTATGTCAAGATATATTTCATGATACTTCCATAGTCTTCCCCCAATATTATAATATCCTTGATGCTCCTTTATTTCTCTAAGCCATTCTTGGAATTGTTCATCATATTGAGGATCATTGTCAAAGAAATAAGGGACAGGGGTGATGACTGTTGGTGACCTGTACCTGAGACCTACCCATTGTTCCTTTACCTCCAAGATGGTCTGGATAATACTTTCTGCTCTTTGTCTTGACCACATCAGGTTGTTTGGAGAGATGGGCTCCCTCTTTTGTAGTGATATGGGTAATTCTCCCCATCTACTTTTGCATGCTGATAAAGCATCAACAAAATATTCTGCATAGAAATCCTAAAAATGAGTCATACACCTCTGAAGATTTCCCATATACATATTTTTGACCCTTGTATCTCTCATCAGAGTATAATGTTGGTAGGTGGAATCTCTGTGGTTAAGATGAATAGGTCTGATGAGTAACACTGCTTGTAGCTCCATCTCCTTACTTTCTTTTCTTGTTCCTAGTGAATTTGGTTTTGCAATGTTGACATAAAAGCCCTCAATTGGAGATCACCTGTAAAGATGTGTGGCAAGAATATCACTTCAGTTGGTAAGAAGAAGTTATGTAGGAATAGCTCACATAACAAGTTCTGTTGGGCTACTGAACTCTGCCAAAATGTTTCTAAAAACTCTCCAGGAGTTTCCAGCTTATGAGGAAGACCAGAAGCAATTCTCATTAATTGCCATCGAAGATATTTCTCTTTCAATATCAAACTATAGAATCTTTTCGGTCTCCTACACTGCACTAGACACTCTACAATTTGGCATGTTTCTTGTACCTGCTCCTGCAACTTACTGATGTCTACATTTTTAGCTTCCAGTTGTTCTTTCAGAGGTTTTAAAGACAAGATTTGTGTCTCCAGCTTATGACACTGCCCCATCCAGTATGCTATATCCTCATTGTATTTTGTTAATGTCACTGTATCTGGAGGCCTAATTATAGGTTGCATCTATGGGATAATATTTACTTGTATGCCTACTTCTATTGTTTCAATAGTGGGTAAATCTGTTTGTATCCCAGTTTCTGTTGTTTCCACTTTAGGTGTAACAAATGAAATCAAGTCAATAGAAACTTGAGGGGAATGTGGATTTACCTCTTCTTGTACTTCTATCCCTGCATCAATACTTGTTGCTTGTTCTTCTTGTTGTTGTAGGTCCTTAGAAGATTGTACAAGTGCCTCTGAATTCTCATGCTCTGATCTATCCTCATCATGTTGGGCTATTTGAATGGCCATCTCCTTCATATCCACTTCCCTTATAGGTGAGTTTCTTTCAGGTAAGGCTACATTTCCATGTTCTACAGCTAATTCTAGCAAAATATTGGCCAATTCATTCTCAGAATCAGCTTGAGGGGGTTGTTGCTCTAGAATTGATAGTCTAGCTTTTACTGCTTCTATTTCCTACCATAATTTAGCAATGAGGTCATATTTTTCCTTAATGGAGGCCTCATTTTTCTCAATCCAACCCATTTGTGTCTTGATGACACTTCTAGCAGCATGTAACTAGGTTTGCATATCAATTTCTTCTTCTTCTTATGGATCCTTTAGAACCAGAATCTTGTAGAATCAGAATAGTCAACTAGTTGGATTGTAGGCATTTATGTATCTAAATATGTTGTTGTGCCTACTCCTACATCTTCTGGACCTGTATATATATCTTGGATACCTATATTTTTAGATTCCTCCATGAATTCCTCTTCCTGCAATGTGTCTTCACCAGACAAATCAATATGCTCTCTCACACCTTCTTTTACCTTTTCTTCCATGGCACTAGATTTCCGAAGTCTTGAGGACCTCCGTAACCCTAGAGCAGGTTGTTTTTGTTTCTTTGTAGATTTTGGAATAGAGCTTGGAGATTCTAGAGCAAACTCTAGTTTAGATATTTTTTCTCCATCTCCTTCCTGCTTGAACTTCCAAATTCTTCAATAGATTGTGGGAAAATAGTTACATTTTCAAAAATGTCACTTTCCTCCTCTTTCTCTACAAGATCAACTTAGAATTTTCTCTCTTTGTCTTCCTGGTCCTGGAGGATGGAGGTCCCTATGGAGAGGAGGGAATTTATTTTTAGAGGATTCTTTCATTTCATATTCGAACTTTCAATTTCTACTTCTCTTGATTGTCCTTCAACCTCTACCTCTTCTTTAGATTCAGGGCTTTCAACTTCTAATTCATTCCATGCAGAGAAAAATCATTCAAAACTCCTAGGGTTTCCCCTAAAGTGATGTTTGCAGATGAGCTTGATGAGCCCATGGTGTTTGGGAGTGCCCTTTCCTTCTTGGTATTTTCTAGCCATATTTTTCAATTCCTGGTGAAGGTATAAGGGAAGATTTATCTTGACCTCCGGGTTTGAATGACCATGTCGTAAATGATTCAAAATTCTGACATGATGCCCAGACAGAACAGGAAATTGTCCATCACAGGTTAAAAACCTAATAACCCACATAGCTACATCATCCCAGGGAGGTGGTAGACTAGACCGTTTAACCCCTTTGTAGACATTCTTACTCATTAAAAATTCAATTGGTCTGTCTCCTTCTTCCCTAAACTGGTTAACAATTTCTACTAAAGCATTTTTACCAGTTTTCACAATCTGAACTCCTTGCAAAGGCATTTTAGTAATATGGCTAAGAATTTTTGGAGTTACCTGGATGGTCATGCCACTAATATGGACTTGGTTGTTCCTGAATGTCTGAGTGAACTCAGCTACCAACCCTTCAGAATATCCATCGAACTTGCTCAGAAATGGCATGAACCCACCCTCCGTGAAGACCCGTAGGGATTCAGAATCCTTTTGCAAATACTCAATATTTTTTGGTTCAGCCCTATTTTTCTTACCCCCCATTGTAAATTGCTTGTGCTCTATGTATTTTAGCCCTACAAAATTTTGGCAGCAGAAGTTATCTCCAGTTTGGAATGATCAATTTCGTTCGAAGCTTATGTTTGGCTTTGCGGAGTAAATTTTGGCAGTGCAGGAACGACTTCAGAACGTGTCTAAGAACGTGAATTGGACACATGGCAGAGTTTTATTGCATAGAGGAGTCCTTAATGATCTATTTTACTACATGTCATTGAATTATTACGACTTGGTTGAGGTGACGTAGAATCACCAATCTTACGATGGTTTCCTTTTCAAACATTACCTTGATACGTGTGCCATAAACTTTTGCATGCCTCGAAACCATATGCTGCCTTGAACTCTGCAGTTGAAACTCATGCTCCATTTCATATTTCCAACCCCAATGGTAACAAAACTTGGGAGGAC